>CM072167.1:13428052-15886015 GCA_036850595.1 Rhyacichthys aspro | reverse complement strand
CTTCAGTGTTTTGAACAAACACAGAGTGAACATGCAGAGGGTGAATATGTGTAAAAGTTCATGTTTGAGTCACGGCGCTGCTTCACCGGTTTCACCAGAGGCTTTAGTTAAACATCCACAGACACACCTCTGTCTCTGCTCTACATCAACTATCTCTAACTTCAGGCTCGGGCCAGGCTTAGGTTAAGACTTATTTAGGCCCAAGATCTGACATGAGACTTACAGCCAACTGGAAAAAATAATGTACTGTTGCTTAATCTATCGCCTGATTCCTAAACACAAATTACTGCAGTCCACAAAACTGACTAAACAACTATTAGAAGTGGACAGTGTTTGAACTTTTAAATAAAACTGCAACTTAAGGTCTTTGAATGGTAATATGTGGTTGTTTCTATGTAGTAGACCTTTCAAATTTCCTTATTATGTCTTTAAATATGTTTACAGTGTTGCAGGATCATTTGCCTTTGTCAGAAATATAACATTTTGCATAGTTATAGAGAATCCTGCCGTAACCTGTAGTAGCTAAAAGTGATTATCTTGTTTTTGCAACTCTACACCATTCATTATCCAAACCACAACTCTATTATGTTTTTAAACAAATGAAGTGCCACTCAAATTAATGCTTTTTGAGAAGCCACTCCCAGTCGTACAGTGTGACATATAATAAACATATGAAATCGCAGAGTGACAGGGACTTAGAGGCCATTAAGTAAAACACAAACCATGCATGAAGTGAATCCAAGTGTCATTGCCTGGTACTGATCTAAAAAATTATGTCAGTCCTATTTACTCTTGTCTCTCTGTAGCCCCTTGTGCTTTTATTTGTATTACATGGTTCTAGATCTCCATTCTTGTCATGTTGTTGGAGATGTTATCAAAAAGACTAGAAGAATTTCAGCCTCCAGGTCATTCCCAACGTAGCTGATCCTTCCAGTGGCATATTTTTGTCTCAGAGGAAGCCATACAAGTCTGAGAATGTGAGGTCGGGACACAGTAGCTTTCATTGCCTCTTTTTGGGACTAAAACAGTGTAAAGCAGCGGTGTCAAACTCCAACTGGTGAGGGGCCACGATAGTTAATAAGAATCTTTTCAGGGGCCAAAGATAGCTACACTTAGGAAGCTTTTATTTAATTTTGAACGAAAGGTTTCATCTTCATTTGAGTTTTACAAAAGTTATCTTAACATTTTTTTTCTCCTTTTATGGAAACTGGTTTTAGTATGATTTGAACTGGTTTTATTTGGATTTAAGTATGTTTTAGATGAATCTGAACAGGTTTTAGTTGGATTTGAACAGTTTTAGATGGATTTTAAAAGGTTTTAGAACTGATTTAAGATGATTTGAACATGTTTTATTGGTATTTTAACATGTTTTATTTGAATTTAAGCAGTCTTTTTATACTGTTTTTGTGTCTTTAAGTCCTGAACCTCTCCATTGTTGTGTAAACAGCCAAACACAAGTAAAAAGTAAAGAGTGTGTTGCACGAAATATAGAAACCTGGTACAGTTCTCTTAATTTCTCTAATCCTGTTTGGAGTTTGAGCTGAGAAACAAACTCACAGTAGAGTTTAGTCATTTGTCTATTATTGGAAACACACCTTTAATTTCTAAGGACTGCTTTTCTTCTTTTTCTTTCTTTGATATCACTGAACCATTTATAAGTCTTCATTTGATCTATTATTTGTGGAAGCGCTGCGTGACTTTAAACATTCAATCCTTTTTAAATAAAGACAGACAGAGACCTGCGTTTTCTTGGAAGTGAAACCCATTTGCATCTTCATTTGAATGTTACTGTTTGATGTTATATAATGTGAGCTCTGACGTTAAACTGGATGCGTTTTGTTTTGTTTTTTTAAGCCTCGTGGTCGGTCGGTTGTGGTTGCCGTGGTTACGCAGCCGAGGGAAGTGAAAGCAGACAAACCGCAGTTTCTATGTTTAGTTAGTTTCAGAATGAGCTGTCGATCTGAAAAGACAGTAGTGAAACTTTGATGGAGGGACGTGACTCTTGAAACTTGCGTTTTTATTTTGAAACTGTGTAAATCTGTGTCACAGTCTTGGTCTTGATACGCTCTGGTCTCAGAAATGACTTGGTCTCGGTTATAGCTCAAATAAAAACACTGAGAAGGAAAACATGGACTGGCACCTACATTTTATTGATCTGATTTCTGATTCATAGATACATTCCTGATTGTTTCTTGTTATAAATGTCTCTCTGTCGTTGTTCCTACAGTTTTTTCTGTTCATTTCCTGTCTCTGTCTCTGAGCCTGTGCTTCAGACTTCTCTCTTTTTATCACATTTGTGTTTCTGGGTCAGATTATGTAAAAAAAAAAAATCCCTCCATTCATGTGAACCGAGTGTGACCTGGTTTCTCTTCATTATTTTGAGGAATGTGCCGGAAAACCTCCTGATTCTGCTAATCCTTCGGTGTCTGAGTGACGTGTTAAAAAGAGCCTTAAATCTTCCCCACGTTTTTTTTATTTTTTTGCATCACAGAACATTTATATGCATTTAACATTTGTGCTGCAACGAGACAGTCCCGTCCAGGAGTGAAGGGATGTGTTTCTTTTCACCTGAGTCCTCCATTATCATAGTCAGACAGTGAGTATTGACTGCACTTCAACCACAGCGAGCCCCCTGAGCGTTATCAGGTTTGTGTGAGAGACTGTGGCTGATGTACAGAAGCTCCCACTTCCTGCTGGAGTCTATCACTATTAGCCTAATTACCACGCACACACACAATGTACAGTAATGGGTCTAGAGTTGCCCTAACCTACATTACTGACAGCAGACAGGCCTGATTCAGTGGAGACAGCTGAGCACGAGATCACATGGACCTTTTCCCCAATGACTGATAATCCAGAAAGAAAAGTCAACAAGTTTATGCTCTATCATTGACTTTTTATATGTCAGTACGTTTACATAGGTAGAAAAAATCAAATTATTGCCTTAGTCTAATTATAACATGATTTTAAACTCCGAACTTACTCCGATTGGGGCAACAGTCACCTCTAAATCGGACTAACACCTGAATAATATAATTTATTATCAGATTACTGTGGCAGATTACTCCAATTAAACTCGGACACAACACACTGAGCATGCTCCAGAGTTGGACAAAAACACTGTAACTGTAAATATGGCGGCCCTACCCAGTCTCAGAAAGCTATTGGCTGCTGGCTATACACAGCAAGTAGAACAACAATGGCAAAATACTGTGTTTTTGTGCTTAAAAAACACATATTTTGGTAATATATTGTTACTATGGCATTTATAAATCTACACTGAGGCTACTTCTTTTACTTTACTATAATAACTGCAGCACCTCTACTGGCCTGGCAGAATACTACAGGGTTTTCTTCAGCTGAGCATGTCCTTGGTTTCATTTATATCAGTCTAACATCTATTGTATCATCTCCTGATAGAGGCCATGACCCATATTTTGATCTTAAGATGCCCATGTTTAGGCAGATCCTGAGTGTCATGCCGTCAAATCTCAGCCAAGATTGTTTTTAGAGCTCATTAGTTTCAAAATCCTCCTCCCAGCCCCGGTCAGGAATGAGCTCAGTGTCAAGACTCTTTAGTTCACTTCAATGCCATGAAAGAAAATATGTGCAAAATGGCACTTTAAATTAAAAATGATGGACTTTAAGCGGCTCATTGTTTCCTCAGAGAAGCACATGTGATGATGGCTGCAAGTTCAAGTCCCAGCTCAGGCCTGTTTTCTGTCCATCTCCCATTTTTCTGTTAAATTAAGCTAAAAGCCTGACACTTAACTCCTTTTTTTGCAGTGTGTCTGATTATCTTTATTGACACGATACGGTCGCCTCAGACCTTCACGCACAAGGAACTTTCATGTTTTTTTTTTGTTTTTTTTTTAATATAAATAATCTCGTTATATTTCCGTCTTTTGTGTTTTTGTGCAGTTGAGCCCAGTGGGGGGCGCTGCCGGGAGCCATGCTGCGTCAATCTGAGCCCACGTCCAGCACGCTGCAGCTGGTGGCCAACGACATGACGGACATCATGGAGAGACTGGACACGCGGGAGCTCGACCTGGACGACGGCGAGTACGACGCCACTGACGCAGACGGCACAGGTCGGTTTAACGGTCTTGGATTTGGTCATGTCTTGGTCTTGGACATAGTCTGGCCAGCCATCTGTTTTTATAATAAATAAAGTAATAATCTTATCTTTAGTCTTGTTTGAGTTGGATTTCCAGGCAGCAGTACCGGTGTACACAGAAAAAAAACCTCTGGACACATTTTATAGAATACAATACAATCAGAGAAGCTAAGCGTTGCATAAAGTCAGAGTAGAAATGGGTTTGAAGGGATTGCAGACCCATTTTAATTCACTAAATGAATAAATTTGGCTAAACAGACTAACAGTTAGTTGAGATCTTTCTGTTGTTTAGCATTAACCCAGAAGCAACAGACTTTAGAACTAAAATAAAAACTATAGATTACAAACTATTTGGTCACATCAGTTTGTCTCGTATCCTCGTATAGTTTTTATGACCCGTCTTCTGTTCTTTGCAGAGCGCCTCCCGTTCACTGCGATCTATCAGACGGTGGGCTTTAAGGAACCAGAGGCCAAAGTGTTTCTGTCTCCTCCGATCACAGCCAAAATCCTGGAGGTGGAGCGCTTCACCTCGGCCCAGGATCGCTTCAACGTCACGTCACAGAGGAGCGTCAACAAGGTGCGTACGTTAGACCGACTTTAGATCGGTGTTCGTTTTGTGAATGTAACTCTGAGCCGGATTCTGTGTCCAGTCGATGCCGGCGGTTTATAAGATCGAGTTGAAACACGGAGAGTTCACGTGGATCGTCAAAAAGAAAGAGAAGCACTTTATGGATCTGCATCGAGAGCTGAGGACGTACAAGACCTTCATGAGGATACCACTGCCACGGAGGTAACAGAAGAAGAAGAATTTAGTTTGACTTAACGTGAAGGCCTGTAGGTTTTATAGATTTAGTCCCCAGGTTGTGTTTTCCTAAAAGAATCCTAAAAGAATAATCCTGTGAATGAATTAGACCAGTGTTTCCCAAACTTTAAGGAGCCTATACACTTCTTTCAGTGCTTTGATCATATCTAGTATACTTTTTATTGCAGTTTACCATAGTTTTGTTCCTTTTTTTGCTGCCCCTTTTGATTATTCTTAGCAAAGTGTAATTTATTTTTTACATTTTAATTCTCCTGGCCATTTTAAATTTACAAAAAGCAGATATTTTTCATTGAATTCCTATTGTCTTTTAGTTTTTTGACCCAAACACAATCTCCCACGGTCCAGTTTTAGGTCCCAACCCACTGTTTGTGAAACCACAGACTTACACATTGTCGTTTGTGTCCTTTCTAAAGCCACACAGTGAGACACACGACGTCCAGGAGCGAGGAGCGAGAGATGCCCGACCTGCCTCGAGGAGGGGATGAAATCGAGCGAGAGGGGCAGTTCTCCAGCCGAAGGGTAAGAAAGAAAACAGAGAAGATGGCTCAAAACACACAGGATATCTATTTCCTAGAGACTTTTAATTGGGTCGTTTGTTTGTGTCTTTATCAGAAACAACTGGAGGATTACTTGAACAAGCTGCTGAAGATGCCCGTTTACAGGAACTACCACGCCACAGTGAGAACCACACATTTTGTTTTCACTTTTAGACGTTTTTTAACATCAGGTAGATTTACTTCTTTACGTTATGTTTTAGATGGAGTTCGTTGATGTGAGTCAGCTCTCATTCATCCACGACCTGGGACCAAAAGGCCTGTAAGAATAAACTATGTGATGTCAGATCATTGTTTAGACAGAAAATCCTGAGATAGTATGACATGATAAGACTCTGTACTTTTATTTTGACATGAAGACAGGTGTAAAACTTCTTTAAACCTGTGTTTCAGTGAAGGCATGGTGCTGAAACGATCTGGAGGACATCGTATCCCGGGACTGAACTGCTGTGGACACAGTAAAATGTGCTACCGCTGGTCCAAACGGTTAGTCCCTGCACCTCATATAATGTTAAAATGTGCTTTCACTGCTTATATTTACTAAGAGTTAAGATTTGTTACTTAAATATTCATCAGTCAAGGTGTATATCAATAAATGCAACACATAAATTGCAGAATTTAGATCTTTTTTAGTGTCATTGCTTAAGAAAATACAACTAAATCATGCTAAAATGTAAGGAAAATAATGAAAATACATGTTAATTGAACAAAAGCATCAAAGAACATTTTCTGGCTGCAAACATTTAGTCGTATTTGCAGCATTATTGTGTCTTTGGCGACACAGTAACTTCTTCACCTTGTCCTGAGCATTAAAACTGAGAAAATAAAATGAGGTGGACCAAATATTTTGACAATAACCAGCAGCAAAACTCAAATTTTGTAATTTTATTTCATATCCGTGTGTGTGCAGATGGCTGGTGGTGAAGGACTCGTTCCTGCTCTACATGAAGCCGGACTCAGGGGCCATTTCCTTCGTGATGCTCGTCGACAAAGAGTTCAACATCAAAATGGACTCCAAAGACACCGAGACCAAACACGGAGTCCGCATCGACAGCCTCTCCAGGTTTAGTTTTGTCACTTCGATTACACAAAGCAAAATATATGAATAAATATAGTGTACAAAACAGTAGAATAGACTAGAATAGAATAGATTATCCACTTGCATTTTTGCCTGGACAAAGACTAAGTACACAGAGGCCCAAAAAGGATGAAGTATAAGCGGCAGGACGTCCCGGAGTCACTCTCGTTGATGTATTATGTGTTTTGTCTTTTGCAGGAGCCTGGTTCTGAAGTGCAGCAGTTACCGTCACGCTCGCTGGTGGGGCCAGTCCATCGAGGGCTTCATCCAGAAACACGGCTCCGCGTTCCTCACCGACCACCGCTTCGGCTCCTTCGCCCGACAAGAGGAGAACATCCCGGCTAAATGGTAACCGCGGCAACCGACAAAGACCTGGATTTACACGGGTTTTTGAGAAAATAAGACCATGTGTGTCACACCTCAACGCTGATTAAAACCTCTGTACGAAGGCCGGGCTGTAATTCAACCCACTCTCTTTTAAAACACTTTGTCTTGTCCCAGGATAGATTTGGATTTCAAAATGACTTGTTTTGTTAAATAAGAATCCTTTCAGGGGCCGAAGATTGTCACACTTGGGAAGCGTTTATTTTATTTTGAATGAAAGGTTTCATCTTCATTTGAGTTTTACAAAAATTATCTTTAACATTAATTTTCTCCTTTTATGGAAACTGGTTTTAGTTGGATTCGAACAGGTTTTATTAGGATTTTTGGAGGTTTTAGTTGAATTTGAACAGTTTTAGATGGATCTGAACATGTTTTAGATGGATTTGAACAGGTTTTATTAGGCTTTGTAGAGGTTTTAGTTGGATTTGAACAGTTTTAGCTGGATTTGAACAGGTTATATTTTGATTTGAACATGTTTTATTTGGATTTGAACATGTTTTATTTGGATTTAGGCAGTTAATATATATATTTGTAGCAAAAACTGGCTTAAGATTTCATGAACAAATAAAATTAATCTGATTCAAGTCCATCTAAAACCTGTTCAAATCCAATTAAAACCTAAATATCAAAAAATATCACCTTCTAAATGTATAGAAGGGCCACATAAAACAAGGATTTTTATAGATGAGAGGGTTCAGGGCGTCCCGACAAGCTGTGGCCAATCACACGCTGTCATAAAAGGAGGTCTCGATTAAGGGAGGCTCCCATTGGCTGTTGGGTTGTCAACTTTGGATCAATAGCTACCAATAATACAGAGAATGTTTTTATCCTCATGTTAGATCTGCTTAGACAATGAAATCAGTGCAAAAAAGAAAAGCAGAAGTAGAGGAAAGGGAAGCAAAATGAAAAAGTGTGGGTGTAAATGTCTAGACAAGGCCCTGTTGTATGAGAGTTTATCTTTGTGTCTCGCTGGAGTAACCCGACACAAAGAGAGGGAAAGTGAGCCCCGTCTGCTCATCACCTGTCCTCCTGCTCCGCAACACTATACGGTGAGGAGAGACCGCCGCGGTGGGTGTCGGCCCGTGAACGTTCAGCCCAGTCCCGACGTATGTGAGGTCTGTGAAGGAGACGGGGTCAGAGCAGCACAACAAACGATACATTTATAAGTATTAAACGTCTCCGAAAACCACTCTGTGTTGGGAATAATATTGTTTCTTTTGCAAAACATGTCCACATTTTCAAATATGTGAAGTATAGTATAGTTTAGAGCCAAGTCTGAAGAAAGAAAACTCAAACTAAACCTAAAACTAAACCAGATTGTTATTGCTGTCTGTGTCAAAAATGTCTGAAACCTACTGTACCACCTTTCTGCAGCCTGTGAGCTCCTACGGTAGCCCTAAAGGGACACGCTGTCGTCTATGAACAAACCCAGTGGAAACATGTCTGACGATGAGTTCACCTCAGAAATTAAAAAGAAAAGGAAAAAGAAAAGCTTGAAAATGTCTATTATTTTGAGGCGGTTTTATATAATTGAAAACATTTTGACTGGTATGTTCCTTTTAGTTTAAGTGTATACTACAATATTTCACAGAATTAACCTTCAAATTCTTCAACGTAATACAAAAATAGCAATGATGAGCCACACTTTATATCTATTTAAGGACATTGAAATATTTTATCTTCACTATTTGGCAAAAACATGTTACAACACATTATAAGAGCTTCTAAAAACACTGAATTATAACTAATATCGTCTTTTTACACCTGTTAGAAAAGAGTAGAAGTAGTGTGAAGTGTGACTGTTTTTCTTGGTGTTCTGATTGTGTTTTATTATTCTGTCTGTGCAGGTACGTAAATGGTAAAACGTACATGGAGGATTTGGCCGACGCTATGGAAGAGGCCAAAGAGGAGATCTTCATCACAGACTGGTGGTGAGTGCACGCTGCGGTCACTTCAAGGGGAGTTTTCTGGTCAAAAGGATCGGTTACAGACTCGGGCTCAGACTACAGTTATATAAGTACACGCTCGGTTCAATAGTACGGCGCCGTGAGTGTCCAGCCGTGACCGAACCACGGCGTAAAGACACATTTAGATTCTGTGATAAGGAAAAGGAGAGTCCAAGGGTTTTATTCAAGTGACATGAGGCTTTTTTTACCTGTTTATCTGTTTATTTTTTCACTCTTGGATATTTTAATACTGTTGTTAGAGACATTATCCTAACATAAAGACATTTACTTTATATTGTTTGCAACAGTATTTTTGCATCACGTTGAGTTTTGTTGATGCAATACCACAAATGTCCACCGGGGGATTTGGCAATATGGCCTTTTTTTAGGTCTATTAATAAATCCAAGACTTGTTTGATGCTTTCATACAAACGTATTTAATTTTCTGTTATTGATCAACAATGTGACATCAATTAATGCCTCATTTTTTATTTAAATTTTTAGAACAAAATGTGAAACATGGTATTAAACACATTTTTTTCTCTTATTTTTCAACTTGTAGTTCATTTGTTTTTTGTTTTTCTAGGTTTATTAATAAATCCAAGACTTGTTTGGTGCTTTCATGCAAACTTGTGAAGTGCAGTGTGTAGTTTTTAGCATCTAATTGCAGCATCACATCCCTAGTCCAGCTACGGAAGCCCTTTAGGGACATGCTGTTGACTGTGAACATAGGTCACACAAACAGTTCAAGATTATAATCTAAATAAAAGCAATTTAGTCTATACATGACCTATTTCTAAATGCCTTAATGCGAGGTTAAGTGTTGAGTCTGGGCTGAGTTTGTCTCTCTAAGGTGTAATGGAAGCAATATGTAAATAAAGCAGCATCAAATACGAAAAGATAATTATTGTTTTGGACTTTACTTGAGATGGTGAGATAGAATAGATACAGATACAAAGAAAAGTGAGCTTAATCTGCTTAATGTGGCACACTCTTGACCCACTGAGCCACATAAGCACCTCAGAAACCAGGTTTGATCGATAATTGAGTGCATATTCATTTTATTATATGGGTCTGATTCCAGCTCAGTCTATTTGTTGTATGTCATTTACAGAAAATATAAAAGGAAACGGCTTAATTAAGGCTAAGACAATTGTGCAAAGTCATAAAGAAGTTAGTCTGTGGAGATTTAAAGTCAAATTAATAAATAAAACATCTTTCTGTCCATCTCAGGTTGAGTCCAGAGATTTTCCTGAAGCGGCCCGTCGTCGAGGGCAACCGCTGGCGTCTCGACTGCATCCTCAGACGGAAAGCGGTGAGTGTAAACATTCATACAAAGTTAGAAAGAGAGACACTTGTTTATTGTTATTATATAGTATTTTATGGTTAATTCAGTCAAAATCAACCCAAATGTATATATTTCAATAGCTTTTTTTGTTGTTTCCGTAGCAACAAGGAGTGAAGATCTTCGTGATGCTTTATAAAGAGGTGGAGTTGGCTCTGGGCATCAACTCTGAATACAGCAAAAGGACACTGGTTCGCGTCCATCCGAACATCAAGGTGATCCGTCATCCCGACCACGTCTCGTCTGCCGTTTATCTTTGGGCGCATCACGAGAAGATCGTCGTGATCGATCAGTCTGTGGCGTTCGTGGGCGGGATCGATCTGGCGTACGGTCGATGGGACGACCTGGAACACCGGCTGACGGACGTGGGCAGTGTGACGCTCACGCACATCGACCAGGTCAGTCCGACACACAGTCATCGTTACCTAGTTGAGATCATTTAAACTTTGACTCTGCAGCTCGTATGCTTAGAGCAGAGGTGTCCAGACTTCACCAATGAAGAGGAAAATCACAGAGGGCCGACAGTCTCCTCTTATTTTATTCTTATTGTACATTTAGTTGGATTTGAACATGTTTTAGTTGGATTTGAACAGGTTTTAGTTGGATTTGAACACATTTTAGATGGATTTGAACAGGTTTTAGTTGGATTTGAACAGTTTTTAGTTGGATTTGAACTCATTTTACTTGGATTTGAACAAGTTTTAGTTGGATTTGAACACATTTTAGATGGATTTGAACAGGTTTTAGTTGGTTTTGAACACATTTTACTTGGATTTGAACAGGTTTTAGTTGGATTTGAGCAGTTTTTAGTTGGATTTAAACAGGTTTTAAGATGGATTTGAACAAGTTTTAGTTGGATTTGAACCATTTTTAGTTGGATTTAAACTGATTTTAGATAGATTTGAACCTGCTTGTATAAAGGTGCTGCTGTTGGAGCCATAAACAATACATTTTATCGCTGAAGCCGAGGGCCGCGTGAAATCTCACCTTATAAAATATTGATAAACTTGCACATACACACCTCTATAGGAACACGGTGGTCTGCACATAGTCTGCCCTGTGTCTGTATTTCACTGTTTACATCCATTTTGACGCCGCTAGCTGCTCTTTAGCGCGACTCTGCTGCAAAGAAAACACAGTAACTTTAAACAGAAACTGGATACGGCTTGTTCATTAACCTGGTGTTACCTGCTACAAACACTAAAGGGGTTAAGAATGTCGTTATACTCTTGGCAAACACTATAAACGGAGCAGGAATGGCTTTGGTGACTGCTGTGTCTTTAGGAATCCAAAACAACACACTGTTTTCTGTTGGTCTGGTAACTGCAGGAGAAATTTACAAGAGGTAGCTTCTAGTTTAATTAAAGTGTCCTGCCTGTGAGCCTTTTCAGAGACAGCCTTTTAGGGATAAATTAAACAGTGTAGACTCGTAAAACTGTGAGACTCTCATTCTGTCTGAGATATCCTCATGTTGGGAGTGTTGGTTATGGCTTCTTAAACATTAATTACACACTGCATCTTTAAATCTCGCTGTTTTTACCGTGTTTCCGTTTCCAGGCGGCTGCTGTTTCTGTGGCAAATGCGCTGAAGTCGGAAAACAACGGAGGAGCACCTTCTCAGAGCAACGGGAAAGCCATCTTCACCCTGGCGGACACCATGGACCAGCCCAAACTGAAGGGTCAGGGCCGACTGAAGAGGACCCGGTTCAGCATCAGGAGACACCTTCAGAAACACGGGCTCGCTCATCCGGACAGCGACAGCGACTCTGAGCCGGAGCAAGACAGTGAGTTACACCGAGAAACTAGACCTGACCTGAACCTGAAACTCAACGATAGATCAAGAGAATCCATTTAAACAGGTTTTAGTTAGATTTGAACAAGTTTTAGCTGGATTTGAACAGGCTTTTGTTGGATTTGAACAGGTATTAGTTGGTTTTTAACAGGTTTTATTTGGATTTTAAAAACAGGCTTTTGTTGGATTTTAACAGGTTTTAGTAGGATTTCACAGGTTTTGATGGATTTTAACAGGTTTTAGATAGATTTAAACTGGTTAAATTTGGATTTAAACAGGTTTTAGATGGATTTGAGCAGGTTTTAGATGAATTTGAACAGGTTTTATTTGCATTTGAGCAGATTATATTTATCACAAAATTTCATAAACAAATCAAATTAATCTGATTCAAATCTAGTTAAAACCTAATGCCAAAAAAACATGCATTGAAGGGCCGAATAAAACATTGCCAAGGAACACATATTTGACGTTAGTTATCGCTAAAGACTGTGTATATTTTCTTTTATTAGCTGCAGTTTTACTCAGTTAAAAGATGAATTAAGATACTGTTTAGTGAACTATGGATGTTCAGCTCAGTGAGTTACATTTGTTGTTAGTGTCTGACTTTATATTATGTTTTTGTTTGGAGTAAATGATCTACTTCTCTCTTTAACAGGTAAATGCAATACTTCCGACTAAATGTGTCAGTGTTTTTTGCAGTAATTATTGCATTTCAGTTGTTTTTTCACACTAGTTGCTTTTCTATCAATAGATTTAAGCCACATTTTGAAATATTGCTTTGTAAATCTTTAATTGAAATGGGGTGTTTTTGTCTTTTCGTTGCAAATGTCAGACTTTGATTATCAGCTTTTTTTCCAGTTTCAGAAATCAATCTCTTTCAAGACCAAAATATGAGAAAAGCAAAGTATTCTTCTGCGAAACATAAAAATAAAGACGGTAAACAGTAGAATATATCCTCATCAAAGTCTGAAGAATGAATAAAGGAGCTATTTTCAGTTGTACACAGAGCGTATCTGAGGTTTTACTTGAAGCCTGTGGTTGTTGATGGTTTTCTGAGGCTCTGAGTGTGTGTTCAGGTTGGTCGAACAGCGTGAGCAGCCATCACGGTCTGCTGCGCCTCAGACCGGAGCCGAGGGACAACTGTGGTGAGCCCTGAGTGTTTCTGCAGTGGGTTTCAGACTTATTTTCATCTAATGGACTCTCTCTGTGTGAATCTGTGACATAATGAGACCTTTGTTTCTTTTATTGAGCTGCTCTCCTTCAGAAAGTCTGCTTAAGCTACTGCAGTTCAGCTTCTCTTGGTGATAACATGCAGTATTTTAAGATTATTTTTATTTTTCAATATATATTTTAATACAATTTAAATACCTGCCCAAGTGGAAACTCAAATAAATGCAATAATAAGCACACATTATAATAAATACACACTGGTAACTACCTAATTAATACAAAGCCTTACTCTGACATTTAAAATCACCATTAATACATATTTTAATTAATATTTTAGTCTTTAATCATACTAAGTTTATGTATGAATCAATTTATTCTTAATTACATATATATTAATGCTCTACTACTGTTTTATAATGTGTAGTTATTATAAAGAATTACCCAGTATTCAACAAACTCATTAAATTAAACAAGATTCAGTCTTATTTTTGCTTCATTTTTATAAACATTCCTTATTACAAAGATAAATGATCATTTTTTTCACGTAGTATTGAATCTGATCTGTTCTAAAAACCCTTCATGAAGAAATAATTATGTTGCAAACTTGATCTAAAGCTGTGTTTTTGGTCAAAAGCCCGAGTGGAGCCTTTTTTTTCAGACCCACATCAAACAGACGTTGGTTTGTTTTGATGGAGGCTGCCGTCTCTAATCACTTCCCTGCTTTTTTTATTTATTTTTTTGGCCGCTGCACGTGTCTCTCTCTCGTGACGTAAAACAAACCCTAAATGGGGGGTTTTATGAGCCGAGGTTTGGTTATTTCCCAGCTTCCTCTCTGTTTGTTTTGAGTGATGGTGAAATGAACATTAGTCAAACATCGTGCTGTAAAATACAAACCCTGCTGTGTTTACTGAGATAATGACAGACCTGCTGGACATATCAGCTTATAAATAGCATAATATCTCATTTTTCTGACATTTCCCGTTCAAAACACTGACAGTATATCCTTTTTTATGACCTGAGTTCACCTGATTATGTAACTCATTGTGTGAAAACGCATATTATTACTGATTTCTGTCTTGTCACCTCCTTCCTTTGTCTTATTATTGTCAAAATACAAACCCTAGACTGCACAGAAACATTATATAAACCAACCAACATATAATAAACTCATGCTACAGGGGCAGGGCATTTCACAAAATATCATGTAATTCATTTTTATGGCAGTAACACTCACTTTATTTGTGATTTATTTTTTAATTATGTCCATTTATCTTTGAAAAAAACTGATAACATAAGGGTATCACCATTAGTCTATGTTTTAACAACTCAAAGCATTATGTTTTACTGTTAAAATGGAAAGATTGAGTTAATTTACAGATCCTTTATACAAAAATTCAATAGACAATAAACACTTATAATGGCAGGTTCCCTTTAGATTTTGATGCCTTTAATCTGATCAGTTCAGTATTTTATAAATTAGTTTTTATTAGAAACCTTTGGACCCTACAGTAGATAGTTTTAGCACATTCCCAGTTTAAAGAAGCAGACAGGAGCCAAGACACAGAGACTAAATATGATTTAAAACACCTTTAATATTTTTTTAAAACAAAGAACTTCTTCAATGTCCAATGTGTGGCTCTTGGAGGATATTTTTTTTACTACAGACAAGCAACAAGAAACTCTCTGCTGTAATAATCTAATGTACAGCCCCTAAACAGTGCATAAAACAATTAAGTGTTTTAATAGCGGCTCTAATACAGATTAAACTTCATTTTGTCGTTGTTTTGTCTTCATTATGAATGTTTCTGTGTGTTTCAGGGAGCAGCTCGGTGCGTAGTCTTCACACCGGAGTCGGAGAGCTGTTTGGAAACACTCGCTTTTGGCACGGCAAGGATTACTGTAACTTCGTTTACAAGGACTGGATCCAACTGGACAAGCCCTTTGACGGTAACGCTCGCTCCCACACTTTATATCCTGAGTTTAAACGAAAGGAGGCGGTTCGTTTATCTTCGTTTATCTTCGTTTATGTTTGTTTATCTTCGTTTATCTTCGTTTTTCTCTCCTGTTTGTGTCAGACTTCATCGACAGACACACGACTCCCAGAATGCCTTGGCACGACATCGCGTCAGTGGTTCACGGCAAAGCGGCGCGAGATGTGGCCAGACACTTCATCCAACGGTGGAATTTCACGAAGGTAAGAGGTCAACAGGACAGAAATATAACAGTAGACGGGAGATGTTTTTGACTTTTGGCCAAAATACAGTGATTTTAGTAGCTTTCTAACTGAATTTCCAACTTTAAACTTGGAAATGATGTGTTTTTGCTTGTAAATTTCCTTCCAGTTCACTTCCAAACAGCCAACAATAGACCAAATTGGTTTCTATTTATTTATTTATTTGTATGTATTTTCACATTAATTTTAAGCTTGTCCCAAACAGCATTTAGGCCTTTGCTGTGTTTTTTTGTTTCCTACAGAGGCTAGATTGCAAAAAATCATCTAAATTAACATTGCTAACCTTTTTAGTTTAACAGAAGTTCATTGTTTGTATGTTATTCTAATATTAGGGAATATTAGGGATTTGCTGTGGACACAAAGCTGTGGGTTTATCAAAGGGTCAAACCAAAAAGACTAAGGTCTAAGGGCTAATATTACAGCTTTGAAATAAAAATGTACAACAGAACATCATTGTAAACATGAAGCAAAGTTATTTTTTCCCTATTCTATACATAAAAAACCAAAACATGCAGAACACAACAGAATAAAGTGACTCTGAACACGGTTGTATAGACAAACAAACATCAGATAAACAAAGCATTTCTACTATTTCTGACTAGAACAGTTGTAATTCGGAGATCAGTCACTGCCAGGTCCAGATCCACCAGGTCTAAACGTTCTCTCTGTGCTCGTCTGCAGCTCGTGAAGCCGAAGTACCGCTCTCAGTCGTATCCATATCTGCTCCCGAAGTCCCACAAGACGGCGGGAGAGCAGCGCTACCAGGTCCCCAACTGTGTCCCCACCAAAGTACAGGTCAGTCTCATCTGTAACGTCTCATGTGTTTATTGTTTACTCTTTTATATGGTCCACAAACAGCATATGACAAACGTAGTGGTCCACAGCTGAAATACACTGCACTGAATATACTTCTGCAGCTTCTAAATCTGTCTCAAAGTGGATTTCATCGTTTCATTTATGGGCAATGCACCGTCTGTTTGTCTAAATAGGCCTTTAGCAAAAGTAAACTCCATTAAATGTCATTAAAAAGGCACAAAACTAACCAAGTCCCAAACTTTGGTGACTTGAACTCGACTCAAATTGATTTAGACTCAAACTGAGGACTTGAAAGCTCAATTTAAAAGTAAGTTACTGTGTTTGGTTAATACATTTACTCAACTAAACTCTTTTTTCCTTCAGATCCTGCGTTCGGCCGCTGACTGGTCGGCCGGCATCAAGTACCACGAGGAGTCCATCCACAACGCCTACATCCACGCCATCAAGAACAGCCAGCACTTCATCTACATCGAGGTACCAAAAGATCCAAATGTATTCTCTTTAAAATACAGCGAGTTGGTCTTTTAATTATGACTAGTGATCTATTAAAAGCAGTTTTGTTCATCCTTATAGCTCTCTGACAAAGTAACATATGAAATATATCACCTCTGGGATATTTTTCCTTATAAAAATACACATCTTTATCTAAATTAATTGAATAAACCACACAGAAACAACGCATTAATGTTTCATTTATGGATCTCTCTTAATCTTTCCTGTTGAGAGGCAGTATATTGTTAATTTGTGATCGATTACACTTCATTTAAATTCATTTCTCAGTTCTATTGTCCGTCTAAATCTAAACATTAAAATCCTCTGTCTGTTTTCAGAACCAGTTCTTCATCAGCTGCGCCGACAACAGACACGTGTTCAACAAAATCGGGGACACGATAGCCGAGCGCATCATCAGAGCGTTCAGGTAACGACGGGAGGAAATTACACATCCGTCCGCTGTAAATGTGTGAGGCTCTGCTGCGTTTATTTATCCTCATCGTTTACAAGAATAATGACACACGAGCGGTCGGTTTATCTGGAGGCAATTTACCAGAAACGCCTCGTCTAAACAGCTCCAGCACGTTTACTTCTGTTTGTTTTGTTGTTTTGTTTTCAGGGAAGGAAAGAAGTACCGTGTTTACATTGTGACCCCTCTTCTGCCGGGTTTCGAGGGCGACATCAGCACCGGAGGAGGCAGCGCCATCCAGGCCATCATGCACTTCAACTACAGGTCAGTATCCCATCATGCACTTCAGCTATAAGTGTGAGTCTATATCTATCTCTGTAGCAGTCATTCCCCAGTATGTGTCATAATATAATACATATTTTAACAGTGTGGTTCCCAAACGGAGGGAAAGTGAATGAGCATTTAATAAAAACGGGCTACAAACCATTACAAACCAAATGTGGAACAATAAGTCTGTTTATGTGGAACAAAGCGGGAAAATTCAGGACAGTTTACTGCGCTGTGTTATTATTAGACAAACTTCTCGTCTTTTCTCAGTCTTTATTGTAGCAGCCTTACCTTTTTTAGCCGGATTGTCCATCTTTTGCTCAAAATAAACCTGTTTTCCATCAACAAGAAAGCACAAGAAAAGCAGAGCCAGATTCATCTTGAATTATCTGCAGCCGATCAAAACGCAGGACATAGTTTCAATTTGCTGGATGTTTAATTTATGTTGAAAAGGCTGTTCTGTCCCACACAAAGCGGGACATCAGGTCACAATAGTGAGTACACAATATTATTTATCCAAGGTGTTAATGTTTTAATATGACACACTGCCAGGACAAATCAGGTATTGATGAAAATGAGGAAGTAATGAAAGAAATAATGTTTTATTGTCACAAAAATAAGTGCAGTAGAAAATCTAAATTTAAATAAAGTGATAAAGTGATTAAGCTCTGCAATTTACTGCAATCTACAAATTAAAATTTAGTGTTGTTTACTAAACTGTGTAAGATCAAATGGTTAGTTTCAGTGCAGTTCTCTGTGTTTTATGTATTTTCCGTCTAAAACAGTGATATTCTACTCATTTGTTTGCTAAATTTGTCTTGCAACAAATAGTGTAAAATCATTGTTGCCACATTTCAGCTCACTGTATTAATTGTAGCTGTTTATTTTATTGAGGACACAGTGCTGCAGGTGAGGGTTTATCTAAGGGTCGAACCGCGGAAACAGAGCGACACTCCTCTCTTTATTCACAGAGCTGTAAACCTGTGTTGTGTGCATATATTCGCTGTTTAAACACGGTGCCCGCCTCGAGCAAACACAGGCCGCACAAAGGCATGTATTGTGTGGAATCTGCTGTGATGGTTTGTGTGTCTCTGCAGAACGATGAACCGCGGGGAGCACTCCATCATCTCACAGCTCAAGAAGGAAAGTGAGTAGAAAAACAGGAAACGACTGCTTTAAACCCATCTTAGACCTCTTTTTAGGTTCTGTGTCTTCTTTTGTACTCGCTGTCCAAGTCCAGTCTCCTCTCATTACACAGCAATCTGTTCTATTCTGACTAAAACCTGTTTAAATCCAACTAAAACCTGTTTAAATCCAACTAAAACATGTTTAAATTCAACTAAAACCTGTTCAAATCCAACTAAAACATGTTTAAATCCAACTAAAACCTGTTTAAATCCAACTAAAACCTGTTCAAAACCATCTAAAACCAGTTCACATCAAACTAAAACCTGTTTAAACCCATCTAAACCTTTTCAAAACCATCTAAAACCTGTTCAAATCAAACTAAAACCTGTTTAAACCCATCTAAACCTTTTCAAAACCATCTAAAACCTGTTCAAAACCATCTAAAACCTGTTCAAATCTAACTAAAATCTATTTAAATCCCATTAAAACCTATTCAGAACCATCTAAAACATGTTCACATCTAACTAAAACATGTTTAAATCCAGCTAAAACCTGTTCAAATCCAACAAAAACTTATGTAATATGTGGAATATTGTGGAATATGAAGATTATCAGTGTTTGGAAATTTTACTGTCATCAAATGTGGCCCTCTTTGCAAAATGTTTGGAGACCCCTGGCTTCGATGAATACATTTCTTGATAAAGTTGCTTCAGTTGACTGTAGCTTTGGGCTTTGCTGATCGTTTATACAAAATATTAGCATCTCATTGTGACAGAGAGAGATAAAGGAGCCTTTATTTATATATATATATATATATATATATATATATATATATATATATTATATATATATATATATATATATATATATATATATATATATATATAATATGGTATTTTTATGACAACTTTGATCTACTGCAATCAAATGATTCCAAATGAAAGGAAACTTAAACATAAAATGATGGTTTAATGCAGGAAGACGCCTTTTTAATCTAGGTTTATTTGATAAAACTTTGGATTAAAGGCTGGACATTTTGCCACAAAACCAGCTGCAGATGTGCCACAGCTGCTTTGGGCTGAGGTTCCATGGATTTGGGTAAAACGGGGGTTTCTCTGAGTCTTAATAACAGACTTCTGCTTTTTCCCAATATTACAAGACATTCATACATGACCCATATGGAGTCTATATTTATGCAGCTGTATTTATCGGACAGAAAATGATTAGATTTTACTGTATGTAGTAATTTTAGAGTTCAGCCTGAGGAGGTTAAGCCGCCATTGCAGGTGTAATAATGTTCAGTGGTGCTTTTTAAATACCCTTTAATGCAATAGTAGCCTAGTTTCCAAACATATAATTTGATTTACATGTTGAGTTATAGCATGAGAAACACAGGAAAACCATAATAGATAAATAAATACCCTTCTTTATTTTCCTATTTGAGTCACTTTGTCTTGGACTTTCTGACAAGGATTAACACAATATGAAACTATGATAAAATGTTTTCCCTTGTCCTTTAATAAGTGAAAATAAACGACATTTAATAAAATTAGAATAAAGACTGCTGCACTTACAAACTCTGACGACACTTACACAAACCGCTGCATCGTCTTAAAACTCTACAGCCTTTAGTTACAGTGTGTTTTTGTGTTTTTCAGTGGGCGACCAGTGGATGAACTACATTTCCATCGCGGGGCTCAGGACTCACGCCGACCTCGAGGGAAAACTGGTGACGGAGCTGATCTACGTTCACAGCAAGATGCTCATCGCAGACGACAACACCGTCATCATCGGTAAAGGCTCTTTAAACCTGACTTCAGAAAATAATGACATACACTTTCCTCCAACAGCAGCAGTAACCTTTCCTGCTTCTTTTATTTTAAGGTAAAACCGGACCAATTCTCCTCCACAAAATACTAATATGTTACATTAAATCACAGTTTAGAGCTTTGCTGAAACTTTTATCTTTGGAGTTTACCGTCGTAGACTGTAGTGATCCTGTAATTATCATTTATCCATGTTTAATTTATCTTTTTTGAGCTGTATATCTGTAAAATAAGACTAATAAGGTTTATTTCCTTTTCCTTTTTACCTGAAGCAAACTCATCTATTAAAATCCTTAATTATAAAGCCTAGATCACATCTTAAGGTCTCACTTTTTTCACAGATGATTCCTGTTACAATAAACTTTAGTGATTAAACTGTCAAACTAAATACAACAGTAACAGCAACCAACTCTCATCAATCAGTTACTTTATCTTTATCTGTTGAGTATTGTCCTTAATTACTGTAACAAGACAATTTGAATAAACTAGGACTAAACTAAACTAGGACTAGATCATGACTAAACCAGGGCTAAATTACACCAGTCTGTTGTAAAACCAGGAGTAGATTTAGCCTAAACCTTGAACCAAACTAGGACTAAATCCAGACTTAAACAGGTCCAAATCTCAGGACTAAACCAAGAGTAAACTTTGGATTAAAATGGGCCTGAACCAGGACTATGATCAACTAAACCTCAGGCTAAAAACAGCACTAGAACCAGGACTAAACTAGGACTAGACCTTGGATTCTCAAAAAGCTCTTTGACTTAACCATAAATGTCCTCAGGGTTGTGTTACAGCGCCTCCTACTGTCGCTTTTGCTGCTGCTTTACTTGCTTCCCGTCTTAAAAATCCTTTCCTTTCTTTACCTTATACTTCTTCTTGTGTGTATTTTTCCAGGTTCGGCGAACATCAACGACAGGAGCATGCTGGGTAAAAGGGACAGTGAGGTGGCTGTGATCGTGGAGGACTCCGAGACGGTGCCTTCGGTGATGGACGGACAGCCGTATCAAGCCGGAAAATACGGCCTGGCGCTGAGGCTGGAGTGTTTCAAGTACGACGTTTAGGATTTATGTGGCTTTCATTCACAATAAGACATAAAATAAAACCCCTTCCTTAAGTTTTGACCTTTCTTTTGTCTGACTTCTCTCCTATTTATCATTGTCTGGGCCACATTTCGTCTCCTCATTGTCTTTTGTCTCACTGTTGTCCTGTGTCGTCTGTTCAGGATGATCCTCGGGGCTAAAACGGACACCTCCATCGACGTTTCGGATCCCATCAGCGACACGTTTTATAAAGAGGTCTGGATGGCCACCTGCGCTCGCAACGCCACCATCTACCAGAAGGTACTGAGGGCTCCCTGTCTGCTTTAATGCCTCCTAAAAAACCCAATATTTGACTATTGTATGTAGTGAGACCCAGTTAAGTCACAACTAAACTAAACCAAAACTAAACCTTAGACATTAAAACCAGGACTCAAATAAAACAGGAAGTAAACAAGAGTTAAACAAGGACCAAAATAAGACAAAAACTAAGACTAAAGCAAGACTAGAGAAAGAAACAATATCTAAAGACTCCACTTTAATAAATAAACCCAGGATTTACCTCAGATTTTATTTAAGACTAAGCTGGGAACTGAACCAAGAATAAACCAGGATTAAACCTGGAATAAACCCATAAACACACCACAAATCAGGACTAAACTGGGACTAAACCAGGACTTAAACACATCCAAACTAAGGTAAAAACAGGGAACAAATCTCAGGACTAAACCAGGACTAAACCTTGAATTTACTCGGACTAAACCAGGACTAAACCAGGACTACAGTCTCGACAGTCTCACCTAAACCTTGGACTAAATGCAACACTGCAGCCAGGTCTAAACTAGGGCTAGACCAAAGAAAAACACGGTTAAATGTCAAAGCTAGTCTTAACTTTAAATCATCAGAAATACGTGAAACAAGAGACTTTTATCCTTTTACAATAAAATACTGACTATATAGAAGTATAAACTGAGGATATGAACAGCACAGAGTCATTTTAACTCTCATTTTAACTGGTCCCGTGCAGGTTTTCCGCTGCCTCCCGTCCAGTGACGTCCGGAGCATCCTGGAGCTGGAGGGCTTCCTGTCCAAACCCGGTCTGGACCGAGAGGACCCGGCCCGAGCCCACGAGGAGCTGAAGAAGATCCGCGGCTTCGTGGTGCAGTTCCCGCTCCAGTTTCTGGCCGAGCAGAACCTCCTTCCTCCCATCGGCTCCAAAGAGGCCATGGTCCCGATGGAGGTTTGGACGTGAGCCTCGAAAAGGTCACGGTGTTCAGACGGTGGCGCCATCTGGAGGTCAGACAGAGACATGTAGATCCAAAAATCACTAAACAAATGTTATATTAGTGGCAAATGTAACTGTTTAACAATACACTTAGCTTTCTATAGTAATTTTACTCCAAAAAATATATATATAAAGGTTTTAGGCTGTTTTAAAAGCCTATTCAAACACTTAAAGTGATTGTATGTTGTTATAAAAGACCTCTGTTACAAATCATTGAACGTTTAAAGCAAATATTAATTAAAACAATGCTCGTTTGGGACTTATGCTCCCTTTCACTTTCCCAGAAATCCTGTCAACCTTCAAATATTTTTCATTAAGACTATATTTTCCCAAAAGAGGAGAAAAGTGGACTATAATGAATAAAGTCAAGAGTTTTAAGTGCCTTTGTTTTGATCATAGACAGTGATATTAATGGTCCAGATCTTAATGCCTGGCTCCTATTCACTGTCCATTGAGAAAACATCCCACATGCTTCAGTTGTCCCTGCTTCTTCTGCCTTGATACATATGATTATATTGTAGGGAGTAAATTAACTTAAAAATATAAACTTAAACAAAGACTGTAACGTCAACAGACCATGATTTATACAAAGAAACAGTCAATATTTTTATTTTTTTGTCTTCATGAATTGTCTTCTTCTACCTCTCTATGTTTCTACCTCCTGATTCACTTTTTTAACACAAAGCCTGTGTAAAATTGCACTTATTTGAAGCTAAAACGTAGCTTTGTCAAACCCAACTTAGAATAAATTCAAATTGCAGAGAGTAAAGGTTCAAGAAAATGCTAGAAAAACAACAACAAACTGTCCTCTTTTATTGTTAAACTCTTTTTTTTCACATCCTCAGCTTGAGCTTAACTTATTTTTTGGACTTAGTAAATCTAAAATCACTTGCCTTTGACCAAAGCAGTGCTCAGTTTGGGATTTAAATCTTCATTGACCTCCAGTTTGGCGTCACATCTCTGTCTCTAAAGCCGATGAACGCATAGAAAAAACCCACCATCAGGGGGCGCTAAAGAGCCTGAAGGATTGAAAATCAAAGACACAGCATGTATTTAACCTGGAGAAAACACTATGCAACAGTGGACGCAGTGAACGCAGCCGTGACTCGGTCTGCGTCCATTATTTTAAAGACACTACGCCGCGTTTGTGAAGCCTTTTATGGACAAACAGGAAGTGCCAAAGACCATTCCTCCTCCTCCTCTTCGTCTCACTGTGGATTTAAACCTAAAGTGACCTGTTTTATACTCGCTCCAGATGAGTTTATGTTTACTTTGACGCTTCGCTGCGTTCCTGGGACCGACAGAAAGTGGGAAATTTAAGCTATTCTTCGTCTAGCACTCCTTAATTTAATGTTTCTATGTAATGTTTCTGCAAATCGTAGACGGGATATGAGCGTCCTGTGGATAAAATACTTAGAAGATCTACACTGGAGACACGTGTAGATATAATTAACCATATTTACAAAAGCCCAAATATGGACACTTGAGTTTGTTCTGTAAAATTATTGACACATCTTCCCAAAAAGAAAAGTCCTGTCTTTCAAACAATGGAATAAATTGACACGAACAACAAGGTCATTCTATTAAACCAATCAGTGAAATGAAACAAAAAACGGGACTAGTTCCACTTCTTTAAGCTTCCAACAGTTTAAAATTCATGTCATCAAATGTCTCAAAATGTTAAAAGAGTTGAAGTATAAGACCATTTAAAACTCAAAACTAGAACTGCATTAGTGCATTTAAACTCAGTAACCTATTAGGAAACTAAAGAGCTCCAGCAAACTAACATTTTAAGTTTAATGTACATTATTTATTAGCTATAGATATTATATTATAGTATGTTTTAAAATGTTTTGACCATTTTTGGGTTAGATTTTGTGATAAAAGTCTATGGTCAAAGCTGGAACTCAACAAAACCAGGACATTTTAGTGTTTTTTCAAATATTTGTGGAGGAGCTCAGACGTGAGACAGTTACATATTTATTCAATAACCCCTCATTGGCTTCAGTAACTTATTTCACCAAATGTGCGATAAGAAAACTAAAGGAAAGAGCCCAGAGTTTGGTATTTTATGATATATTTTATGACCAATATCCCATGTGTCTATGATTTGCAGAAACATATTGCATCGTTCTCTGAGACTGGGTTGCCTTATCTGTTTATAAATGTCTCTAAATTGTCTTCCCTTCTCTTTCAAATTAAAATGTTTTCGAAACGTCCAATGAAATACAAATTAAGTGGTAATTATTCTGTTATTTATACTTCTCTAACTACAGTTTACATCGGTTTATGTTTGTGCTGTATGTTAAGAAAAAGCTTTGAGAAGAAGAGACTTTTATTTTGAAATGATTATGATGTTTACATGGTTTAATCTAATGTGAGTCGTCAAAATCTTGATTCATTTCTCATTCTGAACACGTCTGACCTTTGCATGTCTTATATTTTTGTAAATCTTTGCTTAAAACGCCTCGTCCGTTCACGGCTGCTCGTTCTGTTTCTCGAACGCAGCCGAATCCGGTTCAACTCTTTCTATTTTTCATTCTGACGTTGTATGATCTGCATGAAGCCGCTCCGTGCTGAGATATTTCCCGACGCATGATGCCAGCCTCTGCCGTTAAAGCATGAACCGTGAGAGCTGATTGGTTAAAGCCATTAATGAAGCCTCGTCGCGTCTCTATCGAAAACCCGCCTTTCCTCGACTCTTGTTCTTCTACCTCTGCGTGCTTCGATTTTCTATTTATGTTTTTAACCTTGACTTATGCAGAAAATGCTCTAAAATAATGAAATGATGTTTTAGGAAACTGTAAAGACTATAGAGCAGGGCTGTGCGAACTTTTTAGAGGGTCACATTTGATGAGAGTCAGGTTTTTATTGAATTTAACGGGTTTTAGATGGTTTTGAACATGTTTTAGATGGATTAAACAGGTTTAAGTAGGTTTTGAACAGGTTTCAGATGGATTTGAGCAGACTTTAGTTGGATTTGAATAAGTTTTAGTGGGATTCCAACAGGTTTTAGATGGATTTGAACAGGCTTTACTTGGATTTAAACAAGTTTTAGTGGAATTACAACAGGTTATTTCAGATTTGAACAGTTTTTATTTGGATTAGAACAGGTTTTAGATGGATTTGAGCAGATTAAGTTGGAGTTAAGCCCGTTTTAGTGGGATTTCAATGGGTTTTAGTTGGATTTGAACCGGTTTTAGTGGGATTCCAACAGGTTTCAGATGGATTTGAACAGGTTTACGTTGGCTCTGAACAATTTTTAGTTGGATTTTAACAGTTTTATTTGGAATAGAACAGGTTTTGGTCAGATTTGAACAGATTTTAGTGATATTCCAACAGGTTTAAGCTGGCACTGAACAGGTTTTAGTTGGATTTCAACAGGTTTTTGATGCCGCTACACTGTTGACTGGCCCTAAACAGTATTTCCTTATAAACAAAGCCGCAATGCTGTTAATATTTATGTAAAAGTATTTAAAAAAAAAGTCGAAATGCAACTCTAAAACTGTGTTGTGTCTCAAAATGAAGCCTCCAAACACTTCTGTGCATTTTAATGATGTCTTGACGTGTTATTTGTATGTTGTATTAGTGAAATACTGTATCACACGCATGGAAAGTGAAATGCAGACGTCTCTTTGCTGTTCTACTCTTTTTGTCTTTGTGTAAACTCTATGAAATGCACTATTTGCACAGACTGTTCTTTCTTAGTTCTTCAGTGTTGCTTCTTGTAAAACGATGGGAAACAACAATAAACCAGGTTTTAATAAGTCGTGCCATTGAGTCTTTGATCCTTTATTTTTATACGAACTGAATGAGCTGCATGTGCCATAAATCATTCGTCGTTTTAGGCAGAAGCCACACACTGTTCATAAATCACTCCAAATTAAAAAAGCAATGAGGCTCACTATGATTTAATCTCCTGCTTCATAATCTGTCTGGGTTTATTTCCTTATGTTTGTCTTATCACAGAAACTAAATGAGAAGCTGTCACTCACTGAATGGAAATGATCCCAGAGAAAACACTTCATGGCTTTCTGTCTTGTTTCTGGTGCAATGCTTAACTCCGCCACAAGAGGGAGCCAGAGAAACACAGATTAAACCTTGCACCGTGGTCATTTCTGCATAAAACTCATTTACATATTATTGTAGGAATGTATTTCATTGACTTAAACAGATTATTGAACAATGTAGAAAAAAGTTAAGTTTACTTTTTAATCTCTAAAGCTCCTCACTGTTTCTGAAATAAACTAAATTAAACAATGCCTGAAAATCATTTGTCAAAGTCAAATCATTTTACAAATAATTTTTTTCTTTTACATCTGTCAAAGCTACAGAAAAGGACCATACTGTGTTCACACTGTGTTCGTTTTGGCTTGTGTTAAATTATTTGAGTAAGTTTGGACAGGATTGAGTCTCTTATTGTATATAACACTGCAGACATTTTCAGAATTTGAGATGCTTTGTAGATATTTCTAGTTTTAGATGCCAAACGCTTTAGTTAAATACAATTTTTGTGAGAAACCTTTAATTTTGACAAATCTTTTTCTATAAACAGACTGAGAACAACAAATGATTCACTTATTTAGTTAAAAAAGAAATAGAATAAGTATTCAAATGCTCTATATTCATAAATACACCAGGGTTGTAGAGTTTGGAGTCAGTGTTTGGAGTGAGTTTAGGTGAAATTAGCAGCAGTAGGTTAGGTTTGTTATTTCCTTTGCTGCTTCGGTTAAAGTCAAATGCAATCATCACTTTAAAAAAAACAATAGAAGTCACTTTCTTAATTTAATGGATCACTGCTGCAATGAAAGCAACCTCTAAGTCCCTATTATTTAACATAAAGTATAAAAACATGAAACAGGAGAGTATTTTCTGTTCTCAGCAGCGACTCTGAGCTGCGTGTGTTTAAACCTGTCCAGCTCCTCCTCCGAGTCGTCTCGTTCATGTCACGGCAGGTTTTCTCTTCACACACTTCCCGCTCCAGACACAGACACACCCGACACGACACGACACAACCAGACCTGCACCGATAATGCTCTTTCCCTCCAAATGATGTTTAAACCTATTCCAACGGGTCACAATGATGAAAGGAAACTCTGCAGGAGCCAACTGTCTTTTCTGATGTCATTCCTATTCCATAAATACAGGTTTAAGTAGGATTTGAACAGGTTTTATTTGGAATTTAGCGGTTTTTAGTAAGATTTGAAAAGGTTCTAGAAGGTTTTGAACAGGACTTAGATGTGTTAAACAGATTTAAGTTGGCTTTGAAGAGGTTTTACTTGGATTTGAATGTGTTTTAGATGGTTTTGAATAGGTTGTAGATGGTTAAGAACAGGTCATAGTCAGATTTGAACAGGTTTTAATCAGATTTGAACAGGTTTTAGATGGTTTTAAACAGGTTGCAGTCAAATTTTAACAGGTTTTAGTAAGATTTAAATAGGTTCTAGAAGGTCTTGGAAGGTTTTCGTCAGATTTGAACAGGTTTTAGATGGTTTTAAACAGGTTATAGTCAAATTTTAACAGGTTATAGCTGGATTAGAACCGGTTTTAGATGGATTTGAACAGATTATAGATGGATTTGATCAGGTTATAGATGGATTTGAACATGTTTTAGATGGATTTCAACATGTTTTAGATGGATTTGAACATGTTTTAGATGGATTTGAACAGGTTTTAGATGGATTAGAACAGGTTTTAGATGGATTTGAACATGTTTTAGATGGATTAGAACAGGTTTTAGATGGATTTGAACAGGTTTTAGATGGATTTGAACATGTTTTAGATGGATTTGAACAGGTTTTAGATGGATTTGAACAGGTTTTAGATGGATTTGAACCTGTATATTAATGCTATGTGACAGAGCTGCTGTTGTTGGAGCCATAAACAGTAGAGGGCCACATAAAACCTTACCTTGTGCAACGACTGGCCCTTGGGCCGTTCTTTGGACATGTCTGCCTTAATGTTTTTATATTTTATTAAAGAATCCTGGTGTTGAATAAAGCTGTCATTGTTGGGTTTGTTTAATATTGCTTTGTGAAGGAGCACAAGGAAGGTCTGTGAGAGACATTAAAATCAATCAATCATCAAGTTATTGTTTGTATTTGATCAGTTTTTATCCAGTTTTTACTCTTCTTCTTTGTCCAAGACTAAAACAGAAGACATTTGAAGAAGAACATCTTGCCCCACGCCTCATCTTCTCTTCACTTCAAGGTAAAGTCAATTTCACTTGATCTTTGGAATAAAACAAGTGTCAACAACAAGAACAAAAGTTTTTTATTCATTTTATTTCAAATGAGTCCTGTAAGTCCAGTTCTAGTCGTGGTCTGTGGTTTATCTCAGGGTTAGTCCTGAATAACTCCATGTTTAGCCTTAATTTAGACCTAGTTTAGTCCTGGTATTTTATTCTAGGTTTAGTATGTGGTTTAATCTTGGCCCTGGTGTAGTCCTGGTGTTAGTTTAGACTGGGTTTAGACCTTCCCTAGACCTGTCTGATCCTCGGTGAAGGTGTATGTGGCTCTAGGGGCGTCTCTGTTTAACGCGCAGCCTCGGCACAAGCCACTCCCGAGCGCACACACACACAGCGACGCACACAGACGCACAGAGAGACGCACACAGACGCACGGACGGACGCTGGGGCTGATTCTCGCGGAGGACTATGTAGCAGCAGCGCGTCGAGGCTCACGCCGCGGAGGAGCGTCATGTAGCGGACCCGGACTATCCTTTCCCTCCTTCTTCTCGTTGATCTGGATGCACCTCTCGGTTTTCCCTGAAGGCAGCAGCGCGCACGGACACGGGGCCGGCCGGGGGCGGGAGGAGGGGGGTCTGATCTGAGCCGCTGAAGGAAACGGGACAGGAGCCTGGCTTTTGGGGGGGGATTTTATTTTTTCTTTTCTTTTTGACTCGTCGATGGTTTTTCCTGCGTCCATCTTGAGATCCGCAGAGAGCACGATGGCGAGCGACTCCCCCGCGAGGAGTCTGGACGAGATCGACCTGTCTGCGCTCCGGGTACACGCACACGCACGCACACGCACGCACGCACACGTCAAACAGCACCTATCCACCGTGTGTCCCCCAAAAACAGCCCCTATCCCACCCTTTCCTCTCCTTCGTCCTTCCTTCGCTTCCCGTCCTCGTGCTCGTGCGTGCGCATACTCGTGTCAGTGAGTGTGTGTGTGTGCGGGCGCGTGCACGACAAGGAAAGGGTGTAAAATAGAGCAGGGGCAGACAGTAGGGGCATGTCTCCACCGATGTGCAGAGGTTTGTAATGAGCCTCGACGAACACCTTCAGGATCCAGCCTTGTCCGGTTTAGATCCAGGCTAAGTCCTGGTCTAGTCCTGGTTTAGTCCTGGTTTAGATCCAGGTTTAGTCCCACATTCAGACCCGTGTCACACCTGCAGTTTGGTTTTGTTATGTGGATTTATGTTGGGCTCATGTTGGATTTCATGTGTTTCAGAATTAGATCTCAAAGGTTTATTTCCTGGTTTAGATCTGATTTAATCAAGTTTTTGACCCGGTTGAGTCCAAGATTAGTCCTTGGTTTAGTCCTTGGTCTGGTCCTATCTAAGGATCAAGCTTTAGTCCTTTTGTAGGTCTATGTCTAGTCCCGGTTTAGTCCTGTTAGATCCAGGTTTAGTCCTACATTCAGCAGCTTTTACACCTGCAGTTTGTTCCTGTTTTTGTTGGAGCTTTGTTTCAGCGCTGATTTAGACCTGATTCATTCAAGGTTTTGTTCTGGTTCAGTCCAGATTGAGTCCAGGTTGAGTCCAGGTTTAGTCCTTGGTTTAGTCCTTGGTTTAGTCCAGGCTTAGACCTGTTCTAGACCTGAGTTTATTGTTTTTCATGATTTAGACCTGTTCTTTTCTCGTTTAGCGCTGGGTCAGTCCTGGTTTAGATCTGATTAAACCCTGAGCTGTTGATCTGGTCCAAGACTGGGTTAAGTCCTGTAGGTCTAGACCGGTTTAGATATCGCTTTAAAACTAGCTTTAGTCCTTTTGTAGGTCTAGGTTTAGTCCTGGTTTGATCCAGACCTGTTTTGCTCCTCCAGTTTATTTGTGTTCTCGTGACAGGTTTATTTTGGATTCAGCCCTCATCTAGATCTGATTAAGGTCCTGATTAGTCCAGGTTTAGTCTTTGTTTTAGTCCTTGGTTTAGTCTTAGCTTAGTCCTGTTTGGATCTAGGTTTAGTCCAGTTGAAGTTTTATTGTGGTTCAGGCCTAGTTGGATCCAGATTCAATCTTACAGCTGCAGTTTATTCCTGTTTCTTCCTGATTAATAGTATTTAGCTGTGATCAGATCTAAACTGATTTAGTCTGGGTTTAGTCTGGGATTAGTCTTGGGTTTAGTCTGGGATTAGTCTTGGGTTTAGTCTGGGATTAGTCTGGGTTTAGTCTTGGGATTAGTCTTGGTTTGGTCGAGTCTAGACACGTTTTACACCTGAGTTTATTACAGTTTTCATTATTTAACCCAGGTCTTTTCTTGTGGTTTTGATCTGATTTATTCCGAGGTTGAGTCCAAGATTAGTCTTTGGTTTAGTTTTTGGTTTTGTTTTGGGTCTAGTCCTTGCTCAGACCTGGTTAGATCTAGATTTAGTTCCTGGCCTTGATTAATCATTTAAACCTTATTGCGTTTTCCATAATTTAGTCCTGGTCTAGTCCTGGTTGGTTGCTGGTCTAGTCCTGGTCTAGTACTGGTTTGTAGCTGGTCTAGTCCTGGTCTAGTCCTGGTCTAGTCCTGGTCTAGTCCTGGTCTAGTCCTGGTCTAGTCCTGGACTAGTCCTGGTCTAGTCCTGGTTTGTTGCTGGTCTAGTCCTGGTCTAGTCCTGGTCTAGTATTGGTTTTCTTTACTACAGCTGTGGTTCAGTCCGTCGTAGGTCATTGCAGTCTTTCTCTGTCAGTGTGGAGTATAGAAGTATATATATAATATATTATAACCTATTTATGGTTAAGGCCTTGACATAAGCAGGTCATGAATGAATAAAGGATTTGTGGAGCTTTGACTGAACCTGAGCCTCAGGAACAGTCTCTAACCCAAGTGTCTCATGGACACAACAGTTCCACTGTGGACAGGGACAGTCTCAGTGAGACAGGAGCCTGTGAGAGACCTGTCAAAACAAGAGAGGAACATCTGACCTGTCAACCCAAAGAACGCAGAGGAACATCTGACCTGTCAACACGAGAGAGGAACATCTGACCTGTCAACACGAGAGAGGAACATCTGACCTGTCAACACGCGAGAGGAACATCTGGAGAAGCGGATGTGGCGCTGAAAAAGGCGCAGGCGGTGATTGAAGGAATCAGGGCGAAACGTCATTGTCGCTGTTTGTTTGTTTGTTGCTGTTTTTTTCTCAACAACTGGCGCGTGATGTGACGTGAGCGCTGCTGATGCCTCTCGTGCTGCTGCTGCTCGGCGCGTGCAGCCCCGTGCGCGTGCGTGAGCCGGATAATAGGCCGCGGTGTCTGTGCGGCGCCGAATGTGGGGCAGATGTTAAGCTGAGCTCAGCCGCGGCTCGACACGAACTCCACGCTTTCACACGCACACTCACACGCGCGCGCAACGTCAAACACACGCGCGCACGCGGCGCCGAGCAGAGCCGCAACAGCAGCGCGTTCCGCCATTTCGCGATGTGATGGCGACAGCGGCGGCGGCGCGCAGCGGGACGCACGCGGAGGAGAGCGCGAGGAGACGAGACAGTGCAGGAATGTGCGCGCGTGCCACAGAGTGATGAGACACAACAGAAGAACATGAAGTGGACCCGGATCAGGGTTAAACTCAGACTGAGAGTTGAATGAAGCAGGACGCAGTGATTTATAGAAAACACAGAAAAACAGAAACAGAGTCAAACAGAGCGAGGCAGGTCAAGCCTTTCATTCCCTCAGAGAAAAACAGGAGCAGATAGGGTCAGTGGTCCATCTCCTCTGGAGCAGAAGGATGATGCTCCATAAAGACACCTGTGTTCTATCAAAGAAACATCATCCATATATTTACACCAGGGTCAGGCTGAATAATCTGTCTGTGTCTCTCTCCAGTGTCTCCATTTTTACCAATAATTCAACCAGCTTCAACACATTTTCTGTCGAGTTCTGTCTCAGTTGCCCACCTTTTTTTACCGATAGACGGGCATTACATTCAACACGAATGAATGTGTCGACAGAATAGTAATGACATTTTCTCCATCGTTTACGAGAGGGACATTCTCTCAAGAAAATCCTGTGAAAGATGGTTAGAGTTCATTTAAAAGCATTTCACGTTGACTCAGTGAGATGGAGACATAACTGAACTAAAATATAATGTCATTTAAAGTTAGTTATAGTCCTGATTATCTGTGTTACTGGTGTCCCTTCTTGAGCAGCACAAGCACAGGCTGTTTTCACAACCAGCTCCAGATATATTCACATGTATCATAACGAGTTTCTGATGCTGCAAACATGCCCTGCCCTGAATTAAACCCAGGCATCACTGCTAAATACATCACTCTTATTACACAAAGCTCTAATCTGGTGCTTTTCTGCCTCAACACAACCATAACAAACATTTCTTATAATCTCATTAATAGACAGACATCACACGTGAAGGATTCTGCATCTCATGACTCTGTTTTAAAGGCTTGTGTGTGTTTATATTCTCTGGAGTTTCAGATGCGCTTCAGTTTGACCTTGAGTGAAAAAGATAATCCTCGTCAGTAACTCGCTGTAGACGGTGCTCACATCTGTGTTTTGGGTCTTAATGAGATAAGAGTGGTGTGTGTTTGTCTGTATCAGCGAACGGTAGCTTTGTGTCCTAGTTTAACGCTGGAAATACATTAATGCGGTGCAGTAAAACTAAAGACGCACTTAGGACAGAGACTAAATGATAAATCAATGACTTGTGTTAATCCTAAAACTGAAAGGCTCTCAGATTTAAAACGATTAGGCTGTAAAATGAAGCTCAAAAACAGGCAATTTATAAACAAATACTTATCATACAAACACTAAATCAGTAACATTTATGCTTTATTCTGGTTGTGGTTTAGTCCCAAGTTTAGTATTTAGTTTTGTTCTACTGTTAGCTCTAAATTTAGTCCTGGTTTAGACTTGATTTTAGTTGATATTGTTATCTTCTAAAGCAGCCCCGGGTAAGTTTTAGCCCAAAAATATATACATTTTGATGGTTCTTGGACATGAGATCAGTAGAATCAGGCCTGTTTCACTGACACAGTTCCCTCAGCTGGACACAAACCTCCAGAGAAACTTTCCTGTCCCGGGACGGTGGCGTATCATGAGAGATTATGTGAAGTATTATTAGAAGAGGATGCTGAATGAGTAAAAATGGCAATATGGCTGCCGATTATTTTGTTAGTGTCTCGTGAAGAAGGAGGAATAGAGCAGTGACGCAGTTATTTTTTCGTGAATTTAAGTTTTTTTAATAGAGTGACAATGAACACTACGAAATCCGTCCATTTTTGTGTTTGTAGGAGTCCTGTCGACTGAAAACTAAGTGTTTGTTGTTACATTGCCGTCTACTTTTTGGGATGTTTAGGATTTTTTTTGTTGCAATACCTCGAGTGGCCACTGATCAAAACGGTGTACAATACACTGGACTCTAGCAGAATTAAGGTTAAGTCCCGCCTCATTCTGGACTGGCCCTTGGTTTTGTTCAGTCTGGTTCACTATTTAACACCTCAGTTTAGTCTGGTTTAGTTTTGTCTGTAGTTCTGACTTAAGAGCTGTTCATTGAAGCAGCGCGTCTTTGTTTTGAATGCATGAATGACCCGAGTGTCTGATTAACATTTTACATTTCATTATAATTCAATGAAATGGAAGAAACTCAGAAGTACAATCTGATCTAATACAAGTCTGCTGTAACTGGTTGAGCTGGTTTAAAGTAATAGCATGGTAATAATGGTACCATAAAAACAAATAATGATGGTTTTCATACATAGGACAAAGAAAACAGTTTGAAAAGTGCTGTTTTAAGGGAATGGGGTTCTACAAATCAAGTGGAAAGGTTAGAGGTGGGACAACAAAAAGAAGGTCATAAAATGGTAACATTAAGAAAATGGGCTTTAAATTGTGCATACTTTTTTGTGCTTTGACAAAACCAGACACAGAGCATAGAAAAAACTAACTGTGGACAGACTTTTAGGATTTTACGAAGGAAGCAGGGCTGCACAGAGGGTTAAAAGCATAAAGTGTTGCATTGAGCTTTTACTGTGTTTCCTGAAGAGCTGTTTTTGAGGCAGAGCTGAGCGTTGACTCGTGAGAAAGAGCGACCTATTGTACCGTAATGACAGGCTGACAGGCTTTTAGCAGCAGGTAAAACACGCCAGGTATGCAGCCTGAGTGTGTGAAGGTCAAATACCAAGAAAATCCCAAGTGAGTGTGGGTTAAGCCTGGTTCACAGTCATTTCATTTCACTCATTTTTGGTCTATTTGTTATTTTAAGCTGTATTTTTCTGACTGATTTTGTGGGTCTGTTTCAGGATCCGGCCGGGATCTTCGAGCTGGTCGAACTGGTCGGGAATGGCACCTATGGGCAGGTCTACAAGGTATGGATCCACTTTTTACTAAATCTCAACTAATCTGTGGTTTTCTTGCATAATCTGTGAACTTCAAACCTGCTTTAACCCTGGTTTAGTCCTGGTTTTGTCTCGTCTTAAGTCCTGGTTTACACATGGTTTAGTCTCATGTTAGGTTTATTTAAGATAGATTTAATCCTAGTTTAGACCTTGGTTAAGTCCTAGATCTAGACTTGGCTCAGGTCTAGTTCTCTCCAGAGTTTAATCCTAGTTTAGACCTTGGTTAAGTCCTAGATCTAGACTTGGCTCAGGTCTAGTTCTCTCCAGAGTTTAATCCTAGTTTAGACCTTGGTTAAGTCTTAGATCTAGACTTGGCTCAGTCCTACATTTTGTGTGTCAGGTCTAGATCTCTCCAGAGTTTAATCCTGGTTTGTTAGAGGTTTAGTCCTGATCCTGGGTCAATTCTTGGATTAGGCCTAGATTTTGTTCTGGTTTGAACAATTGATAGATTTAGTCCTAGTTTAATACTGATTTAGTCTGGGTTTTATCTAGATTTTTCTGGTTAAATCATGCATTAATCCAGGTTTTAGTCCTAGCTTTAGGATTTGTTCTGGTCTGATTTACTGGCTTGACTTTAGTTTAGTTTTTTTTTTTAGCTTTAGTCACAGTTTAGAACTTGTTAGGGGTAAATCCTGGTTTAGACTTGATCAGACTTGGTTTATGCTTTAGTGTAAACTTGGTTAAGTCCCAAATTTCATCTCTCTAACTCTAGCCCTAGATTTAGTCTCGGTCTTGAATTAACTCTAGGTTTACAGCTCTTTCTAGTCACGGTTTAACCCTGGTTTAGTCCTGGATTAGCCCTTGTCTTTATCCAGATTGAAGTCAGGTTTACTGGTTTTTAGTCCTGGATTTAAACGTGTGTTTTGTCCTGGTTTTTCTTGGTTTGAGTCCTGGGTTTAGTCAGTCCTAGTCTGGGGTTTAAACCTGGTTTAGACCCACGTTTAGTTCTGGTCTAGTGACAAATTAATCCAGTTTTGAGTCTTGGATTAATTTGATTTTAATTATGGGTTTTATCTTGTTTAGTCCTGGTTTAATCATGTACTTGTCCATTATTTAGTCAGAAATGGCAGCTATGGGCGGATCTACAAGGCATTAATCTACTTCAGCTCCTTCCTCTGACATTTATATCTACCTCTTCGGCCCACAGTGATCTAAACTCTATGGATTTTGTGACAAGTTTTATCTTGTGACACTCCTGTTTTCCATCGAATTTCCCAAAATGATTTCATCAGGATTTAACAGAAGCCTGCACCATTGTTTCTGAGGAATGACTGAGAGATAAACAAAGATACAGAGCAAACACAAGAAGCAGTGTCAGAAAAAGGGGCAGAAGATCCTTTTTATTTTAGGCCTGAGGCGTAAAAACACACCTCGGTCCCGGGTTTAGACAAGCCTCACATTCCTCGCTGCAGCACAAGCCTCGACAAACACACACTGCACACAATCTCCACGAACCTAAACACAACCTTATCTGAAGTAAAACTGTTCAAATTGTATTTCAAAATGCAGACTTGACATGAACTTTGCCCGCTGCAGGATTTGAATGTGATCCTTCAAAATCCACATTTTTTTTGTGCTGTTTCTCTGTAAAAACACAAATCCAGAGCTGAATATACACTTCTCTTTTTATCTGTAGCCATTACTTCCTCATTGACATCAGTGTCGACCAATGGGAGCGCTCCTTTTTCATGAAGTGAGCTGTGATTGGACAAAGCTTATGTTCAGGACTGAAAATTCACATGTATTAATATCCTTGATAATAAGTCCTAGTTTTAGTCCGAGGTCTATTATCCCTGGTTTTCCTCATTTTGTCCTGGCTTAGGTCCTAACTTGGTTTTAGCTCAGTGTTAACTTTGGTCCTGGTGTAGTCCTAGTTTAGTCCAAGCTCTAATTTTGATCCTAGTCCTGTGTTAGTCTTGGTTTAGTCCCTCTCTAGGCCTGTGCAGATGTGGAGCCGCTGTGAGAGACACCGGTCGCTGTCGCAGGAAGACAGATAAGAGACAAAAGCCCGGTTCAATCGCAGCCTCTCATCTCCACTCCTTTATCTCAGTGCCTTTTATTGGTTTGTCGCTGTAGATCTCGGCCTGAGGACACAGGAAACACTCAGCGCAGTTAACCCCGGGACAAATACCGGCCTCTCACTGATTAAATCCACTGTGGTCAGATGAAAGGCCTTCGAGAGGTTTTAAAAAGCATCAGTCACACTGGTCTTTAATGTTTAACGGTGTCCAAGGCCCTCAGTCAGTGTCCGGTGAAACTGTTTTCTCAAGTATGTGTTTTATCATTCTTGCTTTGTGAATTAAAAACCTCCAGTCTTTCACCTCACAAGTCACTAAGTTTTACGCACTTCTTTAAAGAGACTGTACCTGATACTTTTTTCTTCTTGTTGTGAAAATGGTTGAAACCCCAAATAGTTTATTGTAAAATAAATAAATTGTGAAAAAAGCATCTTTATGATCCATCTACTGTTTATTCTAAGGGATTGTAATAGATGTAACTTCTATTCAGGAACAGAAAACCTTGGACAATCACATGCTCCAAAAAGGAGCGCTCCCATTGGTCGACACTTGTCACATGACGTTCCAGGAAGTTTAATAGCTGCAGATAAAGTGTATTTTCAGCTGAATATGTCTTTTAACAGAGAAACAGCTGAAAAAAGAAAAGCATCAACAGAGAAAAGGGAGGCAACGTAAAACACAGATAAATACTGTCAATTCAATCACGTAATGTTTAACGAGGAGGAGATAATTGTCGTCCTGACGCTGAAGTCACAGCTAAGCTAACGCTAAGCTAATGGTAAGCTAACGGTAAGCTCTGAACTTCAGTTTGGTGAAATATATTAGTATTTTGTAGAGGAATAATTGATCCAGTGTTATTTTTTTAATCAAAGAGAAGCAGCAGAGGTCTCTAGGCTGCTTTTGGAGGAGAGTGGAGTCTGAGACAGGGACAGCAATGCATTTACATCTTAAAATTTCACTTTGAAGATGATTTAGATCTCATATAGAAGCTGTAGCACTTGTGTGACGAGACAGTTTATGAAGCAGACACCTCTGTCCTGTCCACAGCGCAGTGGAAACACTGGTCTCTTTAGGGGTTACCTGAACCAAAACATCCTGCACAAACCCCACCTGTGCTTTACTGCTCTGGGAATATGTGGCTTTGCATAATGAGTTAGTGATGTAAGAGAATAGAAGAGGTCCAGGCGAGACAGACAAAGGTTTCCACGTGTAAAATGTAGATATATTTATACATATAGTTATACCTTTCTTTATCTTTGCATCAATTAATGGAAAACATGCCAAATATTGAAGAAGCATCTTGCCAAAATGTCCTTAAAGTTAATATTAGTGCAAACAGACCATGAGATATCTACTGGAGCTGGGGCTTTCTCCTGTCTTTTGTTAAGTTCTGCTTTAGACCCGAGTTTATTTGTACGTTTATTCCTGGTTCCTGTAGGAAACCTGCCCCAATAAGTCTCTTTTACCCAATTAGACAAAATGTTGTGGTCTGGATCAGTCACATCATGGAGCAGGTTCCCACTTTGTTGAACAAAAATGCACCGAGTGACGCCCGACTCTGAACAAAAGAGTGGAGTATACTGTTTTAAAGTTGAATTAAAATCATTATCACTGAAGCCTTTTATATTGGACCTTAATATAAAGCAGACAGTTAAAGCCTTTCTGTTACGTTTGACCTGCTGCTGTTTAGAACGAGTAAAAAAATCATCCAGTCTAATCATAAATAGACCTATTAAATGCTGATATGTCACTTTAAGAAAACCTTTATGCCTGCCGCAATAATAATAAGTGCATTAAAGGATAAAAGCCATTCTATTTTCTCCACTAACTCCTGCATCTTGCCACTAATTGGTCAGTGGGCTGCATTTGTCTTTGCTCATTATTTCTGTTCTTTATCTGGAGCTAAACCTGCTGCTGTGGAGCTTTATTAGTTTCCAAAGAGAACTTCCTCGATAGAACCTTTTTTGTTGTTTTGATCCAGCTTCGACGTACAAGTCCCCGGATTAGTCTGATTGTGATTTATTTGGCCCAAACTGACCACAATCCTAAATATTATATAACAGATAAGAGTTCTATGCAGTGCTTTTTATTCTTCACTTGCTTTCGCCTCTGAGTACGGTGGTCACATGACGTCCTGAGCGCTGTGAGCAGAACAGGGTGCTTTTAAATCCTGTGCTGGGTTCTGATTGGTCGGTGGATGTGGACATAGAGGCAGCGAAACGGAGCTCGAACAAAGACCAAATAAAAAAAAAAAAAGCTGAGCGAAGAGGAGAATGTGAAGGAAGACGATGAAGCGATGCATTCAGGGTCTGATGCAACGCGGTGTAATTCAGACGACTGTGTGTTGCTGCAGCGAGGACGAAGACTGGGAACATTTGACTCAGTCCTGATGAGTTTTAAAGACAAACTAAGGTTAATGTTAGGTTCCTTCTTTCCTTTCTTCCATCCTTCCTTCCTCTTTTCCTTGCTTCCTTCCTTCCTTTCTCTGATATGTCACACTTCGGGGCAGCAGCCTGTTGCTAGGAGACGGAGAACAGGAGCAGGAAGTGTGTGTGATGTGTGATGGAGCATTAGTTTACAGTGTTTTGACTGTGAATGAGAGGGGATTAATATGAGCCTAGAACCAGGACTAAACCAGGACTAAACCAGGTCTAAACAAGGACTAAACCCAGGACTAAACCAGGACTAAACCAGGACTAAAACTAGGACTAAACCCAGGACTAAACCAGGACTAAACCAGGTCTAAACTAGGACTAAACCAGGACTAAACCAGGTCTAAACTAGGACTAAACCAGGTCTAAACAAGGACTAAACCCAGGACTAAACCAGGACTAAACCAGGACTAAAACTAGGACTAAACCAGGACTAAAACTAGGACTAAACCCAGGACTAAACCAGGACTAAACCAGGACTAAACCAGGTCTAAACTAGGACTAAACCCAGGACTAAACCAGGACTAAACCCAGGACTAAACCAGGACTAAACAAGGACTAAACCAGGACTAAATCAGGACTAAACCCAGGACTAAACCAGGACTAAACAAGGACTAAACCAGGACTAAACAAGGACTAAACCAGGACTAAATCAGGACTAAACCAGGACTAAACCCAGGACTAAACCCAGGACTAAACCCAGGACTAAAACTAGGACTAAACCAGGACTAAACCAGGACTAAACCAGGACTAAACCAGGACTAAACCAGGACTAAACCCAGGACTAAAACTAGGACTAAACCAGGACTAAACCAGGACTAAACCAGGACTAAACCCAGGACTAAAACTAGGACTAAACCAGGACTAAACCAGGTTAAACGAGGACTAAACCCAGGATTAAACTAGGGCTGAATTTGGGCTAAACCGGGTCTAAACCAGTGCTCAAAAAGACATCAACCCAGGATTAAACCAGGACTAAACCAGGATTAAACCAGGACTAAACCCAGGACTAAACCAGATTAAACTAGGGCTTAACTTGGGCTAAACCAGGTCTAAACCAGTGCTCAAAAAGGACATCCAACCTCATGCATTTTGAGGTCACAAGTTCACCTCAAAATGCATGAAACCAGGACTAATCAGAGTTAAACCAGTTTTATTGAATGCACTGATTTGAACTCTGAACTCTGTTTTTCAGGGTCGCCATGTTAAAACAGGACAGCTTGCTGCTATTAAAGTCATGGACGTCACTGGAGTAAGTATCTCTTCAACACAAACACATCTCAGAGGAAGTCCCATGGCCATAAATTCATCTCATTGTAGTCCGCTTTAATCTTTTTAGGTTAGAGGTTTGAATGCTGTTATAGAATCGTTTTTTTTATTGAGGAAAATAAAACCAAACTAAAACAACTCCATATGATACAGACAGCGTTGTTTAATTCAATTGGAAGGTCACTCCAATAGTTTCCAACCATTCATTGGCATCAGCATCATGTTTTCCTTCATAATTTATGGACTCTTGCTTCCTTTATAGTGACCTACTGTTGTCATGTGGTAAACAGCTGAGAGCTCACAGTTTTTCTATTGAAGTCTGTTCAGATGTAAACAGACCCTTTCCTTCTGTAAAGAAAAACAATGTCAGCCATTTAAGAAAGAACAGGGATGAACAGACTTTTTAGAACAAGAGCCACTTTTGTTGAGAGGAAAATTTCCAATGGTCTGACATTATTCTTATTTCACAAATACTGGTTGGGAGTTGGATTTGAGTAGATTTTAGATAGATTTGAACAGGTTTAAATGGATTTGAACAGGTTTTACTTGGATCTGAAGAGGTTTTTGTTGGGTTTTAATAGGTTTTAGTTGGATTTGAACAGGTTTTTGTTGGATTTTAATTGGTTTTAGTTGGATTTGGACAGATTTTAAATAGATTTGAACTGGTTTTAGATAGATTTGAACAGGTTTTAAATGGATTTGAACAGGTTTTACTTTGATCTGAACAGGTTTTTGTTGGATTTTAATAGGTTTTTGTTGGATTTTAATAGGTTTTAGTTGGATTTGGACAGTTTTCAGATGGATTTGAACAGGTTTTACTTGGATTTGAAGAGGTTTTTGTTGGATTTTGATAGGTTTTAGTTGGATTTGAACAGATTTTTGTTGGATGATAATTGGTTTTAGTTGGATTCGGACAGATTTTAAATAGTTTTGAACTGGTTTTAGATAGATTTGAACAGCTTTTAAATGGACTTGAACAGGTTTTACTTGGATATGAACAGGTTTTTGTTGGATTTTAATAGTTTTAGTTGGATTTGGACAGTTTTTAGATGGATTTGAACAGGTTTTACTTTGATCTGAACAGGTTTTTGTGGGGTTTTAATAGTTTTTTTTGGATCTAAACTGGTTTTAGTTGGATCTGAAAAGGGTTTAGTTGGCTCTGAAAAGGTTTTAGTTGGATTTAACCAGGTTTTAGTCAGATTTAAACTGATTTTAGCAGGATTTTAACAGGGTTGAGATGATTTTGAGCAGGTTTTAATTGGATTCGAACAGGTTTTAGGTGATTTTGAACAGATTTTAGTTGGATTTGAACAGGTTTTAGATGGATTTGAACAGGTTTTAGATGGATTAGAACCCATATATTAATGCTGTGTGACAGACCTGCTGTAGTTGTTGTATCCATAAACAATATTTTTTATCACTGAAGCATAAAATCTAACCTTGTGCCATGTTTAGCCCCTGAGCCGGACTTTAAACATGTCTAAGTAAGAAAGTAGGACCTGTAGCTCATGTTTGATTTAAAAAAGGGCAATTGTTGTCGTCCCATTGTTACATAAATAAATCAAATGCCTCTGTGTTTCAGGATGAGGAGGAGGAGATTAAAGCTGAGATCAATATGTTGAAGAAGTACAGCCACCACAGAAACATAGCCACTTATTATGGAGCTTTTATCAAGAAAAACCCTCCAGGAATGGACGACCAGCTCTGGGTACGCACTCATGTCTAAGTCCTATTAACACTTCTATTACAAAAGAACACAATAAGAACAAACTTACACTTTCTAAGATTAAAATTGTGAGGAAAAACAGCCGCAAATTCACAACTGAAAAATTGTGTTGGAAAGTTTTCACACCACAGATGCTAGTTTAAATTGAATATCTGCCACTTCTGCTAATGCTTTTGCTTATTTCAAACGCTAAACTCCTTAAAATAATTTGTTTGTGATGATTGTGCGTCTGCAGCTGGTGATGGAGTTCTGTGGAGCCGGGTCGGTGACTGATCTGATCAAAAACACCAAAGGAAACTCACTGAAAGAAGAGTGGATCGCCTACATCTGCAGAGAGATCCTCAGGGTGAGACTCTCAGTGAAAACAACTCAAATTAAAAAAAAATAAATGTATGTTTAATGGAGAATAACAGGGAATATCAGCAGAGCCAGTGTAGAGCCCTGAGGAACACCTAGAACCCACTGTTGTCTCTGTTATCAAGTTTTTTATAAAGTATTTGACCTTGAGTGTTCCTATGCATCCTGGAAAATCATTGAAATAATTAAAGAAATGAATAAAATGGCCGCTTGGTGAATTTAGTTTGAGTTATGACTCTCTAAGGCTGCTGTAGTTTGAGTTTTGATCCTCTGAGGCTGCTGTAGTTTGAGTTTTGACCCTCTGAGGCTGCTGTAGTTTGAGTTTTGACCCTCTGAGGCTACTGTAGTTTGATTTTTGACCCTCTGAGGCTGCTGTAGTTTGAGTTTTGACCCTCTGAGGCTGCTGTAGTTTAGAGTTTTGACCCTCTGAGGTTGCTGTAGTTTGAGTTTTGACCCTCTGAGGCTGCTGTAGTTTGAGTTTTGACCCTCTGAGGCTGCTGTAGTTTGAGTTTTGACCCTCTGAGGCTGCTGTAGTTTGAGTATTGACCCTCTGAGGCTGCTGTAGTTTGAGTTTTGACCCTCTGAGGCTACTGTAGTTTGAGTTTTGACCCTCTGAGGCTGCTGTAGTTTGATTTTTGACCCTCTGAGGCTGCTGTAGTTTGAGTTTTGACCCTCTGAGGCTGCTGTAGTTTGAGTTTTGACCCTCTGAGGCTGCTGTAGTTTGATTTTTGACCCTCTGAGGCTGCTGTAGTTTGATTTTTGACCCTCTGAGGGCTGTAGTTTGAGTTTTGACCCTTGCTGTAGTTTGAGTTTGACCCTGAGGTTAGTTTGATTTTTGACCCTCTAGGTTAGTTTGATTTTTGACTCTCTGAGGCTGCTGTAGTTTGAGTTTTGACCCTCTCAGGCTGCTGTAGTTTGATTTTTGACCCTCTGAGGCTGCTCTAGTTTGAGTTTTGCCCCTCTGAGGTTGTTGTTGTTTGCTGGAGTTTAGTTTAATTCGAAATCGCCTGTTTGAGCACATGAAGTTAAATCAATTTTATTATTATATCTGTGTAACTATCGTACACAAATTGTCCTAACAGTCTTTCTAAATCTTTTTCTAAATGAGTGTAATGGAAAATGATGAATAATGACCTTTTTTTTTATCCAGTAGCAATTCTGTCTCATCTTTGTAAGTTATAAAATTGCTGTTAAAGGATATGACTGTGCACATATTCAACAAAAACAGCCTGTGAACAAGCATTGACTTAGCTTTGAGGTTGTAATTATGCCTTTTTAATATATCGGATGCTGAATAGTGAGTGACAGATTTCTCTCTTTTTGCAGGGTCTGACTCATCTGCACCAGCACAAAGTGATCCACAGAGACATTAAAGGCCAAAACGTGCTGCTGACGGAAAACGCAGAGGTTAAACTCGGTACGAGACCACATTCAATAAATCACGGACCTCTCTTGATAATGGAGACTGATCTGTAGTAGAGAACTCCAGCCGAAATGAGGCTTAATTCAAGACCACGACAGATAAATACAGCGTTAATTCACTCATCTATTACAGCTGCTTTTGTCCCACTGTGTTTGTCCCACTGTGGAGCCGTTAACACTTTCTCTTAAACCTTTTTGCAGTGGACTTTGGTGTGAGCGCTCAGCTGGACCGCACGGTGGGTCGCAGGAACACCTTCATCGGGACGCCATATTGGATGGCTCCTGAGGTCATCGCTTGTGACGAGAACCCAGACGCCACCTACGACTTCAAGGTCAGTCTGCTTCTTTTTATCTTGACCATGAACTTTTGTAATGTTTCTACTGATTATTCTTGTGGTTTTATATAAGATGCCTTTTCTGTGGAATAGCTCTCTAAGTTTGGGTTTATTTGCAAGAGAAAATATGAATGGAAATAGTACATTTAATATGCAGAAAGTTAAATGGAAACGGATGTCAATGTTTGACAGAAAGAAGCAGGAAAATGCTCCATTATTTCAGACAGATAAGTATGGCTTCAACGGCTGAGAAATGACTCTTAGCCTGAATAAAACTAGTGCATACTGATATTCACATTTCTGGCTAGCATAAAGATTAGACACAAGCCACAGGAAAGAGAAAGAGTAGTATCCTATTAGTTTCCTACAAAAATCTATGTGAAAAGTGGTATCTTCAAACCTTGAGTCTTAAATTATTCTTTGCAGTTTATGTAATTGCACCAATTTTAGATTTTTCCTTTAAACTAAACACATCTAGGGTAAAAGATGAAGTTACTGACCAGATCTAAACCTCTGAAAGAGCAGGAGCATTTCCCAGTTTGGTTTTGAGGTTTGACCGTTAAATTTCTCATAAAACACAAACTGGAACAGCATTTCCTCAGTCTGACCTTTGTGAGAGCTCCTCTGAAAGGCTTTTTTTTTTTGTTTGGTGATTATTTCTGTAGTTTTCCTGAGACATTAATCACTGCTCTTCGCCACTCGACCGCACAACCCATTTACCTCAAGCAGAGGTTTGAAATATCACTGAATTTGCTGCATTTGAGTTAAATTGGACCCTGTTTGACTTCTTGTTTCTGGTGAGGAGGAGGAGGAGCGGTAATGGGGACGGATCCCTGTGTGTTCAAACTCCATTAAAGCCAGTCTCGGGGGCTTCACGTGTCGAGAAACCTTCACATTACCAGATTAAACGCTTTAAATAGAGTCTGCAGTCGCCGGGTGAGAACCGCAGCAGTGCATAGATATGAGTTCAAATGGTGACACTGTGACTCGAAGATGTAAGAGTTATTTTTAGGAGCAGAAAATGTGATTTACACAGCTCGAAAATAACAGTTTCTTTTTGGCCTTGAATGACGAATGGCTTTTCAGAAGATGATGCATCTGTTTTTATTACAGACACTCAGCAGCCATTGGGCATTGTGTCTTCTACTGAAGGACTTTTAGTTTCTATTCATGGAATTAACATGACTGTTTATCTGCAGCCTTTGTGCCGGATTGTTGGCTCAGTTTGTCCACTCTTGGCAGTTGTAGGAACTCAAACAGGACTTAATAGATCTTTCTCTGGGTTCTGCGTAGCTTTTATTATGAACATATTGTAACAGGAATCATCTGTGAAAGAACAAGATCTTAAGATATCATCTAGGTTTTATTATCAAGGATTTTTATAGATTATTAGTCCCAGCTCACTTCAGGAACAAGGAGCGCTCCCATTGGTCGACACTGATGTCAATAAGGAAGTAATGGCTGCTGATAAACCAGAGAAAATGTATATTCAGTGCTGAAAAAAAACAAAAACAGGAAAAGAGACATAAAACCCAGAATAAAATGAATTATAAAGAGTCTAAATTTAGTCAAGAGAAGGGTTTTGAAATGAATATCCTTGGTTTACCCGACTATTTTCCTGGATCAAGGTTTGTAACATGAAAAAAACAATAAAATTTCAATATTAAACAAGGCTTCGGAGCGATTTTAATGAGTCTTTTTGTCTCCTGAATCCTGAGACGGGTTCTTTGCAGGACAGATGGGTGTTGGGAGTATTTTTGTCAGCTCACAGGAACAGTGACCGCTGGACCTTCCTCCAGAGACGTGTGAAGCTGCGACACGTTCAGGCGAATGTGATACTTATCCCTCTCTGTTTTCTTTTTGATTTTAGAGTGATCTGTGGTCGCTCGGCATCACGGCGATCGAGATGGCAGAGGGAGCGCCGCGTAAGTCCCAGACACCTCCTCATTAGCATTTTTTGTGGGCCACACTCACAATAAACTGAATTAAAAGAGGATTACGTTAAATATTTCTGATAAAACAAGGCTTGACATTTCTTAGTATCCCATTCTCTTTTATCCAATCAGAAGAGAGAACTCACAAAAACAATGGTGGGGCAGTTGGGGTGTTTATTATCTCAGTTGGTTAGGTTTGTTGTCAGTGGTTGATTTTATTGGGCGTGCTTGAGATAATTGCTCTTCATTGCTGTTATGGTTTGCAGCCAAATGCAAGCATCACTGCTAAATTTGACAGGAAGTTAGACAAAATTACTTACTCATTTGCCTTTATTTTAACAATAGTGATAAATAAAGTAAGGGCCTAGTGCATAAGTACAAACTGATCTACAAAAAACACCACTATTTGAAACACATTTAATTATTATTAGATCTTTAGCTTGAAATTCTTCCCTTTGTCTTATTATTTATTCAATTCTCTTTCATTATGACTGTTTCAATACAACTCCTTCGTCCTCAGCTCTGTGTGATATGCATCCAATGAGAGCGCTGTTCCTCATCCCCAGAAACCCCGCCCCGAGACTCAAGTCCAAGAAATGGTAAATACCACACACACAACACACATTTATTCAGTCATTCATTCATAAACAGCCTCATGAATGCAATGAGAACAGTTGCTAATAACTATTTCCTGCAACAAAATTGTAAAAGCTCCAGTTCTTTGTAAAGAATGAGTCTGGTCTTTGTGGATTTAAGTCGGATTTTCAGAGGATTTTACCAATGGATGCAGAATAACGAAGCATTGCATAAAGCCTGTCAGGATTTCTAGTGGAAATTGCTGTGAAAGGAAGGGATCACAGACTCATATTGCTAATAATTCAGTGCTAATCTAAAATTGTTTTGTATATGAACCTCTAGTTTGAATTTGTCCGATGTGAGCGTCCAGAAATGCCAATAAACAGACTGATTAAAGCTGCCATAACCTGCGTCTGTCCAGGTCGAAGAAGTTCCAGTCGTTCATCGACAGCTGTTTGGTGAAGAGCCACAGTCAGCGGCCGAGCACCGAGCAGCTCCTCAAACACCCCTTCATCAGAGACCTGCCCAACGAGAGGCAGGTCCGCATCCAGCTGAAGGACCACATCGACCGGACCAAGAAGAGGAGGGGCGAGAGGGGTGAGGACCGGAGGCAAACGCAGTCCAAACAAGAGAATAAAGGGACAGCTTAGGTTTAATTATGTCTGTGTTTGTCCAGATGAGACGGAGTACGAGTACAGCGGCAGCGAGGAGGAGGACGAGGAGCGGGACGTCGGAGAGCCCAGGTTGGATTCGAACTCATCGCGAATATTTTCCGACGTGCTTCCTTCCATTTTTATTTTCTGACTGCTTTTCTTCGTCTTCCGTGTCGTTGTTCCTCCTCAGTTCCATCATCAACATCCCCGGGGAGTCCACCCTGAGGCGGGACTTCCTGCGTCTACAGCTCGCCAATAAGGAGCGGTCGGAGCTGATTCGGCGACAGCAGCTGGAGCAGCAACAAAACGAAGAGCACAAGAGGCAGCTTCTGGCCGAGAGACAGAAACGCATCGAGGAACAGAAAGAGCAGCGGCGGCGGCTCGAGGAGGTCAGCACCAACTAAAGTTTGAGAGTAAAAGCAGAACAGTAGATTTGAATCCTCCCTGGTAAAAAAAAACACCTCAAAATAGACTCTCATTCAAAAACATCCCACACCTGACTTCACACCTGGGTTCGTGTAGATGCTAAACACACAGCTGAGGTGTGAATGTGCTTCCTGTTTTTCCACAGCAACAGCGTCGAGAGCGAGAGCTGAGGAAGCAGCAGGAGCGAGAGCAGCGGAGGAGGTACGAGGAGATGGAGCAGATCCGACGAGAAGAGGAGCGGAGGCACGCCGAGAGGGAACAGGTACGGACTCCAACGGGAACAGCACGGTCCGGGAAGAGTTATACTGAAGAACTGACCCCTGCCACTGCACATTTTACACATATTTAAAACTTAAGACCAAAATGAAGTGTACAAAGTCTCACAAAGTCTCACACTCAAAATATTTGGCTCTTCAAGACCCATAATTAAAACCCGCAGTGAAACACCAGTGTCTAGGCCTGTTTACGTCTGACTTATTCTGTTTCCACTAGTCTCACAATTTGAGGTCACATTGCACAAAGTGGCTGAGATTTCAAGGCTTTAAAATGGCAGCCAATGAGCCAATGTTTTCAAGTTGTATTTAATAAAACAACAATGTCTTGGGCTCTTACTTAAAGGTGCAGTGTCAAAACAAATCCAGAGGAAATATGTCTGATAAAGAGTTTATTGTGAAGGCGCTGTGCTAGTTTCTTGTTATCTGGTGGCAAAATAATACATTGCATTTCCAGACAGTGCTCAGTTTGAAGAAGAAATAGGAAGTAATGACTCCTTCCACTGGGTTCTATGGAGTCTGTTTTCATACATACTTTGATTTTGTCCAACATCAAACCAAATAAAATTATAAAAATTCGATGCTTTACGAAGGCTGTGGGTCTAACTTTCACTTTCTAGCTTTTGATTTCTTAATCTTATTCACAGATGAAAATGTCTCCTCCTCCTTTCAGGGCTGATTTAATGTCAGTCACATCTTTAATAATGAGCATGACTTTTTCTTCCACTAATCGCCTCCTGACATCTTTTCAATAAAAACCTTTTGCTTCTCTCTCTCCTCCTCCTTCCTGTCCCCTTTTTATTTTCGGCCTGTTTTCTTCCTGCTGCGCTGATGTCACCGGTTGCCTGGGCTCTGATTGGCTGTGTCGGTGGCCGGTCGCTCTCTGATTGGCTGCGTGCGGGGCGTCTGCGTGCCGATTGGTTAGGAGTACATCCGTAGGCAGCTGGAGGAGGAGCAGAGGCAGCTGGAGATCCTGCAACAACAGCTTTTACAGGAGCAGGCTTTGCTGCTGGTAACGGCACAAACACATCACAGCGCTGCATCTTTCTCTCACTCTGTGGCTTCGATGGTTCTTGTTTCAGTGCAAAATCTAACTATGATAACCAAAAAACAATTGTACTTTCAAAGGGACAGTTCATTTTTTATAAATGAGGCTCTATGAGATACTTAGAGCCCCATTTGGATAGTAACTTATAGCAGATAGTTGTCAGGACATTTGAAAGCAACAAGAAGCAGACCCAAAAGCTATTAACATGGAATAATTTAAACATATGGACATTTGTTTTATATTTATACATCTCCAGAGCCTACTGTTCTTACACAGGTGCTTCTCTGTCGCCATTTTTATCAGAATATTGGAATATATTGGCATCAACCACTCATTTATAGCACAAATATCCTTCATGTTCAATGTAAAGGCCAATATTCTGATAAAAATGGCCACAGAGAAGCACTAAGAACAGTAATAATATTTAAATAGACATTGAAGTAGCTCCATATTTTAGATCTTTTGAAACTAAATTTTTACATTGCTTCATGAAATAGAAAATAGCGTTCTGTTTTATACTTATGTTGACTCAGGCACATTATCAAGTTTGGAGAAAAAAACAGAAGCAATGACACTGTTTTTTTTATTTATGGTTCTTAATGGGGTCACAATCTTGCAGCTAACAAGGCTTCCTCTAAAATAATTAGTGCGACTTGTGGCTAAGCGCTTCTGTGAGTAAAGAGTGGCTTAAGCTTTTAAAACAAAAACGTCACTGTCTCCGTTTACATCAGTGCATAGATTTGTTCCTGTCTCCAAAATGTAAACACACTGACAACTATCTTCTGCGGAAGGCATGACTTATACATAAGCTGCATAAAAGCCTATTTACAAAATACTGAAAAACCCTTAAGGCCTCCTGTAAACTTGTGCCCTGGAGGAGGCTGACGTTCATTTGAAAAGTGTCACATATTCTTTCTCACAAACATCATTGCTCTATTAAGAATTTGGCAGAGAGTGGTTTTTTGTTACCTTCCTGTAAAACCAGTCCAGAGGCATTTCTACAGACTCTGGGAACCCAAGGCAGCAGAGAACTTGAGGACAAACAGAATATTAATCATAAACCATGCACATAAATCAAACTCTTACCAGTAAGTCACTCCTGTTTTCTTTAAATTGATTTAATTCGCATTTGGAAACACAGTATAATTCTGGAAACAGGAGATTTAGCAAAAAACACCAGACATACAGTGACATTTTGACCGTCAAACTCATCCTATCAGCTGTTTCAGTGACTGTAATATTTATTTCTATTTACTATTTAAATCCAGCACAGACGGTTTCTCCACAAAACTCTTGAAAAGCTTTATCTCCATTGTCGTCATTGTCCTTCTTTCAAAATAAAAGCTAGAATCTTGACGTCACACAAGATTTAGTCTCTTTTAAACAGAAAAATACCCATTTTGCTTTTTTTTGCAACATGTCAAAAAGTAGCTTAATATTCACTTGTTTAAATAGATTATCTGTAGCCGTGTAAAATCAAAATGTATGTAAGACAAAAGATAGAAGCAACAGATAGAATAGAGCAATAGGAGCATAACCATATCAGTCACAGATTAATATGATGCTTGTGACAACAGCTCCACTGTTTCTGATGATACTGAGAGTTTCTGTTTCACATTTTCACACGGGCCTCTCACAAATGGTGAACTCTGACCTCGGGCCCCTGACAAGACGCTGTGAGAAACCTGCAAAGACACTTTTAAACCTGACTCATCCGTCGACACAGTCTCCATAACTACACTTACATGGACTTTTTTAGTCTAATAATATACGTAAGTAAATAATCAATGGTATTTTTTTACCCTCGTTTGTTTGTGCGTCTGCAGGAGTACAAGAGGAAGCAGATCGAAGAGCAGCGTCAGGCCGAGCGTCTACAGAGGCAGCTACAACAGGAGAGGGCCTATCTGGTGTCACTACAGCAGCAACAGGAATCGAGGCCTCAGGACAAGAAGCAGCTGTACCACTACAAGGACCAAGCCCCGGGCAGCAACGACAAGCCGGCCTGGGCCAAAGAGGTACGATATAAACACTCGACAACAAGATGAACTGGACCTACAGGAGCCACCCTGACGTAGATATAGACATTAGAGAACAAAACAGACATTTACACACAAATTCAAGCTCTATTTCACCTCGAGGTGCCAATACAATTATACCAATATACAATTAATGAACGATTTCAGACTCTACACCACAGTTTTTCTGTCAATGTTGGTCACGTGACTCTGGCATAAAAACATTAGCTGAACTCCGCTGATCCTCGAAGTATTAATATAAATAGGACATGTGTTTATTCATTAAGCCTTGTCCTATTAATGACCAAAACAGACTGGATTATTGTAGCTATTCTTTTTATGCCTAGTTATTTATTGTTTACCATTTACGAGTGAATATGTGCAGCTCTGTGGTAAATACTGTAAAAAGGTGCTGAAAGATGCCAGATATTTCAGTTTTCATTCATAAACACTGAATCTCTTTGAGGTAATTGTTGAGAACAGTTGTTTATAATGTACATTGTATTTTTGACACTTTTTTCTAGGGTTGACCTTCACTCATTGAGGAGTACTTTGGTTTCTAATGTTTTCAAAATTCAAGGTTATCAACAGCTTTTGGAGCCAGGGATCCCTTTTAAAGTAAATTATTTATGTAAAAACGTCCTCATTATTCTCCTGTTTATCAAAGTGCCTAATCTGACTGACGTTAAAGCTTGATAATCTTATTTGGAGCTGAACTTGTCTTGATTTGGATCATTTGATGAATTAATTTGATTAACACTTTGCTTTGAATCCCTGTCTCCAGAAGAATATTTGTAATTTAACCCATTTTATTGACTTTCAGCTCCACTAAGAGGACATATCCCTAAGGTTTCTATTGTGTCTAATAGAGATTCTTTATCAGACGGAGTTTCCAGACTAAATTACTATTACTATGGGTCACTTCTGTCCCCATACATACACCATACGTAGCAACAATCTGAGGAAAATGTGTTTGGGGATTGTTAAACATCATCCTACAAAGGCAAAAATTTGACTTTGTTGACTTGTAAACTTGTTTATCCTCATTCAATACTTTTATGAAGCATATAAAGTAAAAGAAATGGCACACATCAATCAAAGCTATGGTTTGCTGCTCGAAGGGAAGCACATTCATACTTTTCTTCTCACATTAGCTCACACATACTTCCATAAGTCTGGGACCTCCTCCTAAACTTAAAGAGTCTGTCTTGTGATTGTCCCAAACCGGATCGACCCGCTGCAGGTGATGCGTCGAGCTCAGAGCAACTCCCCTCGAATCCCGCCCAAGAAGCACCACTCTTTCAGGGAGCCGCGGGACGTCCACCAACTCGAAAACCTGCTGCACCTACCCGGATACAAGCCCCGCCCCCGTCCCCCCTCGTACCCCGCCCACGTCAGCCCGTCCCGAGACAACCGCCACCTGCCCAGCATCAGAATCTCCTGCGTCCCGGAGCCGGGCGCCTCCAGGGGTCGCAGTCCCGAGGCCAGAGTGCGCAGTGCTGAGATCAGTGGGTGGAGTCCCGAGGCCAGAGCGCACAGTGCTGAGACCAAAGGGTGGACTCCTGGGACCAGAGTGCGCAGTGCAGAGATCAGTGGGTGGTGTCCCGATTCCAAGGAGCTTAGTGCGGACTCGAGGGGGAGGAGTCCAGACCGTCGGGTCAGTCGGTCCAAAACTGAAGTGATTTCTTCTTCTTTTTAACTCGTCTTGATTCCAACGACTCTTGACTAACCTCCACAGACGTTTCATTTCTGTCAGACTGTGCTAACCTCTAATATATTGTACTTCTGTGCATTTCTTTAACCTGGTTGTCATTAATACAGCACTGAATAAACTCTCTTTTCTCCTTTTTTTACTTTCCAGGCTGATTCACTAACATCTAATCATATTCTTATTAATCAGGACCTGGGCTTTGTTGCTGCAAAAACACATTTCCTTTCAACAGTCTGTGTCTAACCTTTAATCTGTCTCTAAATAACCTTTACATTTCTGACTCTGTCCAGCTCTCCAGACTGGGGCCCTTGAGCAAATACACTAACTACCAACTTCAGAAAAAACTCTATCACTTTGTAAATACAAATATAATAAAAAATAACAAGTGATGTAAATGAACAAAGATTTCTCGTTTGTTGCAGCACAAAGTGTCGAACAGGATCTCGGACCCCTCTCTACCACCGCGCTCCGAGTCCTTTAGTAGCAGCATCCAACAGGCCCGGACCCCCCCAATGCACCGCGCAGTGGAGCCACAGGTCAGTGACTACAACCAGGACTAAACCAGGACTAAAGAAGGGCTAAACCAGGACTAAAGAAGGGCTAAACTCTGTCTAAACCAGGACAAAAGTGGAGCTAAAAACAGGGCTAAACTCTGTCTAAACCAGGACTAAACCAGGACTAAAACATAGCTAAACAAGGGCTACACTAGGACTAAAGAAGGGCAAAAAAACAGGGCTAAACAGGACTAAACAGGACTAAACCAGGACTAAAGCAGGGCTAAAAAAAATAGCCAGACTACACTACCAACTAACCAAGGACTGAACAAGGACTAAACCCAGGGTTGAGCTGGGCTAAACCTGGACTTACCTATAACTAATCCAGGACTAAGCCCAGCTCTAAACCAGGACTAAACTAGGAATGAAACAAACCAAGACTAAATCCAGGGCCAAACCAGGACTGCATGAAGAAATTAAGGACAAATCCTGGACTAATTTTAGGAGTTAAACCCAGAACTAAACCGAGACTAAACATTAAAGCCAGCAGCATGTCCTTACTTTCCTTTACCTTCCTTTCCTTTGTCACCATCACTTTCCTGCTTCATATTTCCTTGACATGTAAACCCAAATCTAACCTGCTCCCCCTCCTCACCCCCTGTCCCCCTCTGTCCCGCCTGCACCCCTCTCTCCTCGACCCTGTCCTGTGTACGAGCAGATGGCCCACCTGGTCCAAGTCAAGAGTCACGGTTTGTCTGGCTCCCAGTCGCTGTACGACCCTCACGGTGTGTCCTCGTCCTCGGTGTCCCCCTCGCGGCCCCCCATGCCCCGCCAGAACTCGGACCCCACCTCCGACACACCCCCTGCCCCGCCCCTGTCCCGCCTGGCGCCTCCCTTGGACTGGCTGCGACAGGATGACGACACGCCGCCCAAGGTCTGCATGCTCCCAAAGTCTGTCCTTGAATGTATCATTAGAATCAAAGATGGCCGCCAGTATTTTAACAGAAGTAGAAGTAATTACCTGCTCCTATTATTGCAAGTAAAATGGTTTTGACAATGACTTTCTGGGCGTTAAAAAGAGAAGATAACAGTTAATCTAATATCTATTGTGTGTTTATTGATTGTGTTTTCTCAGGTTCCTCAGAGGACGACGTCTATCTCTCCGGCTCTGGTTCGAAAGCACTCTCCAGGAAACGGACCGGGCCTGGGACCTCGGGCCGGGGCTCACCTCATACGGGCCAGGTACTCATACAGTTATTCATTTGTACAAAATAAACTTAAATGAGCCTACCGTTACAGAAGACACTTGCCATCTTAAACGTCTCTACTTGTAAACAAACATGGCCGCCGCTGACAGTGAGGTTGAACAGAGAGGGATCTGCGCCCTCTGGTGGATAAAAGTTACACAGGATTGTTTGAACATCTGCTTTCTTCATTTTAAATGCTTAGAAGCTTTGTTTTTGGAGAAAATAATCCAGCCCAATGTTGGTCACTGGAGATGAAAGAAAGAAAGGTTTTGGGGGTTTTTTTGAAAGGGAAAAAGGAGATTTTAAATGTACAATTAGAGTCATATGGTACTGTTTTGTTTTATATATTATTTTGTTTTTTTATGTTTGCTTATTTTATTGTGTAGGCTGTGCATTGTCTTTTTTTGTTATAAAAATCCAACAAAAAACACAGTTTGAGATAGGTTCCATTTTTATTTTTTTTATTTTTTTTTAAAGTTATATTGAATGTAGTCTAGTATATTACAAATTTCTTACACCTCTTAGCCAATCAGAAAAGATCATTTTGCCAGACTTTGGTTTAATTAACACAAACATCACATAAATAAACCCTGAGGTATGATTCCCTGAGCTGTGTTTGCGTTTCCGTAGCAACCCCGACCTGCGGAGGACTGACGTTTCCATGGAGACGCCCCTGAAGAGGACGAGCAGCGGCAGCTCGTCCAGCTCCAGCACCCCCAGCTCCCAGGGGGGCTCCAACGAGAGGGGTAACACACATCTGGGCTCTATTTATGGACCGGCCGCTCGAGAGAAACGCACAAAAAGCTGTACAAACTGTTCTCGGCGGCCGTTACTTTTACAGAAGTGCAGGTTAAAATTAGCAGCTGTTCGTCTAAAGATAGAAGAAGAGTAAAGAAAGAGACTGGGCTGGTTTATTCACTGACATCCAGGAATAAATCCCAGACTAATGCAAGATTAAAGTGAGAACTGAACCAGGACTAATCCAAGGACTAAACCTTTACAAATCAAGGATTAAACTTTAATCTGGGACTGGTTAAGACTTGGATTTAGCCTTGTGTTTTTGTTTAGCCCTTTCTTAGTCCAGGTTTACTAATGTTTAATCCAGGTTCAGTCTGGTTTCTTCCTCTCTGTTTAATTCTGGTTTGGGTTTAGTCCTCATTTTTTAGTCGTGTTTTAAACCTGGTTCAGTCTCAGTTCAGTCCTGGTTTTGATTAGAGTTTAGTTTTCATTTAGTCCTGGTTCATTCCTCATTTAAACCTACTATTTAAGTTTTGGTCCTTGTTTAGCTTTGGATTGGTCCTGGTTTAGACTAGACTAGGACTTTACCCAGGACTAAACTAACTCTAAATCTAGGACTAAAGCAGGACTATACAAATTAGAATTAGAATTGAACCAGGAATAATCTAAGGACTAAATGAGAACTAAACCTTTACAAATTAAAGGATAAAACTTGTAGATATCTGGGTCTGAACCATGTTTAAACTTTGACTAAAACAGGACAGAACTATGTCTAAATCCAGAACTAAACTGAGAAGTAAAACAAGTGTAAACTCAGGACTAAATCAGGACTAAACCTTTGCAAAACCAAGACTAAACTATGAGTAAGACAGGTCTGAACCAGGTCTAAACTTGGACTAAACCAGGACTAATCATATGACTATTTGAGCTGTAAAACCAGATCTAAATCAGGAATAAAACAAGAAAGTACCTCGGATTAAACTATCTCTTCCAGAATCTAAACTAACTTAACCCAGTACGAGAAGAAGGGCACTGATTGATGAAGTGTTTATACATTTTTAATCCAAGTTTCTTTCTGTTTGTGTTACAGGTCACTCTGGTCATAAAACCGAAGTGTCCACGCTCCCGTCCCACGGCTCTAAAGAGGACGGCAGAGAGGTGACGCGTCCGAGCCGACCTGCAGTGAGTCTTATTGTAAACGCCGTCTTTTACGACCCTCAGACTGTAACTTGAACTAACCGCTCTGTCTTCCTCATTCATTCATTTCTCTTTCACCGTCTCTCAGAGCTATAAGAGAGCTGTGGACGAGGTTAGTCACGTCTGTGTCCCACCACTGTCCGCTCTGTCCACGTCTTAGGAGCGTTTGAACTTTTAGAGCTTCTAGTTCAGACATTTTGGATATTTCTTTTATAATTTTTTACAATTTTTTCTTACACATTAGGCCTAAACCCTCAGAGTGGTTGTTGTTTGTCTTTCCCAGTGTGTCTCTTTTGATTTGAGATGTTCAGATAAAAGGCTTGAAAACTCCCAAAGCCACTATCACACAGAGATTGTAAGCTTCTATATGGCTTTTACTGGTCTTACTGTTACGTAGTGAGGTAGATAAGTATCATGGTCTGCATCAGATGAATTTAGAGATGTGAAAGATGTAAAGATGTGAAACCTAGCCACATGCAAAGATAGGCAAAGAAATAATAGTAAACACTCAAGAAAACCTGATTCTTTTTTTAGCCATTTATCAAAAATAGGGTTTTGTTTGTCTGATTGCTGTTTAATTGCGTCTAGAAGCAGTTTACTCTGTGTCCATTGTCCCTGCCTCCTGAAAACCCAACTCAAATCAGTGCAGAGAACAGACTAATTCTTTAAATAGAAAAGGAATTAGGTTAATTCGACAGTCTGCATTCAAAGAAATTAATTTTCCTTTCAATCATAGTAATCATGCTCATTATGAATCAGCTGTGGTCTTGTCCAACACTGGATTAGGTTAAAATTACATTTGATTCCACGACAAAGACTTGTCAAGGTCATATTAAAAGGCAGATATCAAGACTCAGACCACTCTTGCGTAAACAGCACAATTATGTCAGTATACTATATTTATTGTGCATCTTAAAAAACCCTCACAGAAAGCACTGCCCTGGTGTGTCTCTGATAATCGTCTTTGTTTCATATTTTCATATATTTCTCCGTCTCCTCTCACTCTTCATTCATATATTCTTTTGTCTCTCTTTAGGAGGAGCTGGTAAGAACCATTTTCCTGTCACTTCTCTTTCCTCTTCCTTCGCAAACTTTAACCCATGATTGCCTTTAACCTTTAACCTCTGACCCTCACTGCAGCATGACCCACTGCTCACTTTCCTAACGCTAGCAGCTTCACGCAAAAAAACACCACGGAGCTCATTCCACATCTCTGAGCTGACACAAAATGTAATGAAGTCTTTTTTTTAATCCGTCCATACAGATTGAATCGACGTGATCTTTTAACAATATGAAATCAATCAAAGAAATCACATTTTTGAAAAGGGAGCTTGCCTTGTTCTTGTGATAAATAGTCATTTTCCAAGAAGAAAGACTTCTAAAGGCTGCTGGCTACACACATTGAGTGGAACAACAATGGCACAATTCAGTGTTTACATGTACATATTTATACTGATGCTTCAGAGTATCAGTACTGCTCCAGAAAAGTCCAAAATTGAATTTGGTGACAGTATATATGGCACAAAACACACAAAACTAAGAAGGACCACTACCAAAGTAATACTAAATATTATTAATAATGACAGTTGTTGATTTTATTAGCTAATTTAAGAAACATTTGAGTAAGCTATGAGCAAATAAAAAAAACTGGTGTAGCCCTAGTTTATAAAGCTGGGAACAATGCCAAAACAACCTTTATCTACTGTTAATTGCAGCAGAATGAAGCTCTACTTCCAGCCTCTTGCACCGATACTTGTCAGGTTTTATATGCTTTACTAAATTAGATAATGGCAACACATGAATATGAAAAATTCCTTCAAATATGTTACTGCCATTTTTATGTTCTCCTTTGACTAGTGCATCTATATTTAATAATAGCCTTGTATTACTCCATATTTCAGCCAATTTACAAATTCAAGTTTAAGGCTTTTTTTGTCAAATCATAAAACTTTTAGGAAGAAAAATTGAGATGAGGAACCAGTATAATAATTAGTGGCTAGACATCTGCTGTAAATGTTAATAAAAAATAAATAACACAGCCTGCAGCTTCCCCTCTGTCAGTGTGAATGTTCCCAGATTAAACCTTTATAAAACCACAAACGTGTGCGATGTTTGAACTAAAGCATGCTGTTTTTATCCTCCTCTGAAAGCCACTGTGATTTATTTTTTTGTTATTATTATTGAGCCCTATTATATTCCGATTCCTCTCCCCGATTGTCCCGTCTCGTCTGCCTCTCGCTGCAGGACCTGACAGCGTTGGCCAAAGAGCTGCGTGAGCTGCGTCAGGGCGAGGAGACCAGCCGACCTCCGGTGAAAGTGACGGACTACTCCTCGTCGAGCGAAGACTCCCACAGCAGCGAGGACGAGGAGGGAGAGGGCGGCAACGACGGGACCGTGGCCGTCAGCGACATCCCGCGCATCATGTGAGGCTCACACTGTTGACCCCTGTCCCAGCTGAGTTTAAAGAGAAGAAAATAAACAGAAAAAATAGCCCTGGTTTAGTCCTGAATCAATACTGCTGTAGAACTACGTATAATCTTGGTTTTAGTTCAGGTCTAATCCAGGTTTTGTCTTGAATTTAATTCCAGTTTAATCCTTTTTTTAGGGCTGCATTATTTCCAAATTAGGTTTTAATCTTTGTCTGCTTTTATGTTTGAACTTTTTAGTCTTTAGTTTTGTCTTAGATTAGCGCTGATTTAGCTCCAGTTTAGTCCGGGTGTCTCTGTTTGACTTAGTACTGCTTTAATCGTTATGATATAAATGTTTAGTCCTGGTTTTCTCTTGGTTTAGTCCCAAATTTATCCCTGGTTTAGTCCCAGTTTAGCCTTGGTTTAGTCCTGCTTTAGTTCTAGGTTTTGTTCTGGTTTAGCTCCTGTTCAAACATTGTTCAGATCCTGGTTTTTTACTGCTTTTGTCTTGGTCTGACCTTGAATAAGAACTGCTTTCTTAACTAACTTAAATATGGATTGCATAGAATAAATTTACATCAGCATTGGCTTAACATTACTGTAAAACCCATACAGAAACAAGCTTCCTATGTGACAGACGCAGAAATAGTCTCACTGGTCTCTTTTAAAAGTCGTCTCTTGTTTGTTTCAGGCCGGCAGCGAGTCAAAGCACCAACGAGTCGTTCGGAGTGACAGCGGGTCAAAACGACGCACACAGCGACTCGTTTGGCAACAGCTCCCAGGACTCGACCCTCATGATGAGAGAGGTGAGGCCCCCATGTTGTAAAACCAGTGGGCTTTCCTTAAAATATCAATACCAGTCCTCAGATACTGCTTGGACATATTTTACTGTAAAGAAATATGATTAAAGTCTGGTCAAGAGGCTCAAAAACTACTTCCAAGTCCTTTTTGTCGTCTTTAATTTCAAGACTAATTCCCACAGTTGTTTTCTTAAAGCTGCCCTGTCCAATATGGCCGCCAGACAGTAACTTCAAACACCTGGCTGCTCCTCCTCAGAAGCTCCGCCCCTTTTCCTTCTTTTCACAGAAACTAAGGCAACGAAGGCGGAGCTCTGCCGCCAGCAGCAACGGTTTCCCCGGCAACATTAACCTTCCAGATCTGGTGCAGCCAAGCCCCTCCCCTTTGGTTTCCCCCGGCGACGCGTCAGGGGTCCAAGTAGGTGGAGCAGCTGCAGATAAAACCCTAAAATCCCATTCCTAAATCCTAAACCCGGCCGTTTCAAACCTGGTCTCGATCCGTCCCGTTTTAATCCCACATTTCTCCGACAAATGGGTCCCTCCTGCTCCACGTGTTTGGTCCTTTTATTCTGTTTGTTTCCTGAGTTTTTAAAGTCTTTTAAAATTTGTGAACAGTACGGGACGGGCAGCAGTGGAGGGTCCAAAGCGTCTTTTACTCCCTTCGTTGATCCCAGAGTCTACGGGACGTCACCGACTGAAGAGGATGAGAAAAACTCTGCAGCAGGTAACAGACTACAGCCATTTTTAGACCAATCACTACTACTCATACTCAAGTTTTCTAAAACCTAGTGGGACAGAAGATGCTTATTTCCTGAACATTTCCCTCACAGCGTTTGCGGATGAGCTTCTGAAACAGGAGCTGGAGCAGGCGAGACTCAACGAGGCCCGGAAGATCTCGGTGGTCAACGTGAATCCCACTAACATCCGGCCTCACAGCGACACGCCAGAGATACGCAAATACAAGAAACGCTTCAACTCTGAGATCCTCTGCGCCGCGCTCTGGGGTCAGACTCTCACACAACACCATTACATTTCATTTAGACCTGGCAATAAGTGTTTCCCAATACAGGCTGTGATTGGATTTTTATGGAGTGAGGACAAAATCAGTCTTAGATTACATAAAAAAACCTCTGGCATTTTGTTTTTATTGTATTTATTGTATTTTTAAATGCTTAGCTGCGTCTTTTATAACATTAATACTATTTGCATCAAAGAAACAGTGGGGTCTGATTGTTTCTGAAGTGATGGCAACTAGAAAACAAGACCATTTCCTAATTTTGTCTTAGATTTTATTAGATAACAAAAGCAGACAAGTGGAAATGAGAAAGAGGGAATGGATCTGATAAGTCTGATCAGTGAAAGTATATTTTATTATTTGAGTTGAGCTGAGTTTTTAGATGTAACAAGTGATTTTTAAAGGTTAATCATAAAAGGCAGACTCCACTTTAACAGTTTAACAAAGATAAATCTTTTTCGTTCTGATTTAAAACGTAGAGCTTTAGAAGCATGTGTAGTTCTGCATATTTAGCAGGAAGGAGGTTTTTCAAGGACTACATGAAAAAGCCAGGTGTGAATAGTTTGTGCTTCTTCAGGGGTGAATCTTTTGGTCGGGACGGAGAACGGGCTGATGCTGCTGGATCGAAGCGGACAAGGCAAAGTGTACAACCTGATAAACAGGAGACGCTTCCAACAGATGGACGTCCTCGAGGGACTCAACGTCCTCGTCACCATCTCAGGTACATCGTAATTAAAGCCACACACGCTTTAATGACTTCCGTGGGTCAGGATTGTCATTTTGTGCTGCCATTTTGTGCCGAACGCAGGGAAGAAGAACAAGCTGCGAGTTTACTACTTGTCGTGGCTGAGAAACAGGATTCTACACAACGACCCGGAAGTGGAGAAGAAGCAGGGCTGGATCACTGTGGGAGAACTGGAGGGCTGCGTCCACTACAAAGTCGGTACGTGAGGTTTATTAATACACGCAACAGAACTACATCGAAGAGCTTTGGGGTAAATGATACGAACTGATGAATATCTAAACAGTTTCTGTCTGTGACTATTGTTTCTGCAGTGAAATATGAGAGGATTAAGTTCTTGGTGATTGCTCTGAAGAACGCAGTAGAGATTTACGCCTGGGCTCCTAAACCTTATCACAAGTTTATGGCCTTTAAGGTAAAAAGCTTTAGGAAATTATCCAGTATTTTTATTCTAACCTTGAAAGTAAAAAATTGTCTGTTCTGTTGGTTATCAGTCCTTCACGGAGCTGCAGCACCGCCCCCTGCTGGTCGATCTCACAGTGGAGGAAGGACAGAGGTTAAAGGTCATTTACGGCTCCACAGTAGGTTTCCATGTGATCGACGTGGACTCGGGAAACCCCTACGACATCTACATCCCCTCACACGTAAGAGTCGAGAGATAAATAATGTCCCAGGCCCTGGAGTTTAATTTAAAACTATAATATCATGGATTTGCTTTATTTTATTTCGGCATTTGTCTAAAAGTACGTGAAGGAGGGTGTATCGTGGCTCGTGGAAGAAATTAACATATAGCAACACTACGAGGCAGGTGCTAGAGTTTATTCAAAGCCAGAATAAACCTGGTTTTGTCATTGACAGATGAGAACTAAAGAGAAAATGAGGCCAGTTGCCAGATTTCTATACAAATGATTGCCATGATAATCCTGCTTATTAAGCCTTTAAAGACCAGTTGTAACAAAACATGATCTTTTATTTATTGGAAACTATAAAACATAATGCCACTTAGTCTTTTACGCTGGGTGAGTCTTTTATTATAAACACATCTGAGGTAATAGAGTCGCAATCGTTTATAAAAAGATAGAGCTAAGGTAGAAAATAAAAACTATATAAAAAAGGAATGTTCAAGAGTTATCATGGCTTTTAACCGATTTGCTAAGTATGGTCTCAACTTGACTCCACTTGTTATTGAATCTGTTCTGTGGCAAACCCATTTCTCTCTGCTGCAGATCCAGGGTCAGGTGACGCCTCACGCCATTGTGATTCTGCCCAAGACGGACGGCATGGAGATGCTGCTGTGCTACGAGGACGAGGGCGTCTACGTGAACACCTACGGCCGCATCACTAAAGACGTGGTGCTGCAGTGGGGAGAGATGCCCACCTCTGTCGGTACGAGTCAGATCCCTTCGACCTCTGTGCACTTTCACGTAAACACGGACCGTATCTTCTTCGTTTTGGTCTGATTTACTGCCTGTGTGTAAACGTTTTAATATTTATTAAGGTTAGCATCAAGGTTAGCTTCTCTGACAGGGGCAGAATTATGCAGCTCTGCCTTCATGGATCAAAATAAATCAATTTTTACATTAACATAAGAATTTCGTTTCATGTTTTTTGTTTAAAGAGCGTTTTCTCCTCCGTCTCTGCTCGTCTCACCTGCAGCTTGTCCCACATTAAATACTCCTCATTTTTAATTGCATTACATTCAACTATATGAGACTATTGTTGTTAAATACTACGTTTGTATAATTTATATTTGTGTGTGTGTGTATTTCAGCCTACATCCACTCGAACCAGATCATGGGTTGGGGAGAGAAGGCCATCGAGATCCGCTCAGTGGAGACGGGACACTTGGACGGGGTCTTTATGCACAAACGGGCCCAGAGACTGAAGTTTCTGTCGGAGAGGAACGACAAAGTGAGTCCCACTACGACTAAGATAGACCATACCTCCTTCATTTTGATTAAAATTGCGTCCTGTTGTGTGACTCTTGCAGGTTTTCTTCGCCTCCGTTCGATCTGGAGGCAGTAGTCAAGTCTTCTTCATGACGCTGAACAGGAGCTCGATGATGAACTGGTAACACGTCCTGCTCGGTTTCAGCGCTCGTCGGACAAACGGATAAACACGTGGACGTTGTTACGGAGGACAACAACAAGCTGCTACAGGAAGAGCTGAACCGCAGACGACTCTGAACGTCTGTGGACTGACTCTTAAAGCCTTCGGAGATCTTCTCTGTGTAGCTCATCATCGAAGCCACCGAGTGTTCACACTGAGAGTCGCAGCAGCCAATCACCTCGCTCCTTTAACTATGATCTAACGAGGTTCAAGGGGTCAACTCTGCTCATGTTTAACGTAGCAACAGCTTTAAACATCATATTATTCAGATGTTTTTGTCAAAGGAAGCAGACAGATAAACAAGAAATCCTTTGCAGTGTTTCAGTTTTAGTTGAGATATTCAGCGTTACTTATCTCTAGCTGTTTCTGTGTAGTTTTAATATTTCACATAAAGCAACACTACCTTTTCAAAGAGTAGATCCATTAACGGTGCAGTGAGATCTCATATTGCAGCTACAGTAGCCTCACAGGGACAATTTGTTTACAATGAATAAAAGGTCTGATTTGGATTTTGCGTTAGAAATGTGTTGCGAAAATTAATGTGTAGCTTTAATAAGAAAAAATGGCCTACGTTTAGTTAAAAATATAGTGGCCGGGGTGTCATTAAACGTCAAATTAATCGTCTTATTCTATTCTGTCTGTATTAAACTGTTTACATCCCATTTTGACTTGTTCTGGACGTCGCTAGGTAGCTATAGCGTGGATAAACTGGCACATAAAAGTGTTTAATTGCTATGATTATTATTCTCCTTCAGCCTCTACTGAGCATTAAATATAAATCTAACCATTCTCATAAAGACTTCTTGAGGCTACTGTCTATTTTGTTTTTACTCAACTCATTTCTAATTTATTCTGAAATTATTCTGAATATCCAAATCGTCATTTTAGATGTGGGAACTGGAGGATGGGTTTGATCAAAACAGCTGAGACGTAGCCTTTGGATGAAACGCTAAAATGACAATCGCATATTTAGCTGAAAAACGGGCCCATAGTTTACATACGTACATCAAATAGAGCCCTGACAGTGGCCATATTGTTTCCAACAGGGTCGTCTTATGTGCCTTGAGATGACTTTTGCCACGAATTGTCACTTTACGAATACAATTAAGCTGAATTTAAAGTCTTGTAGCAGAAGTGTATTGGTCCCTTTAGCCATGTATCCACTGGACAGTTGGTGCGACATGCTTTTAGAGACGTTTACATTGTTAAAAGGAGTATAAAACTACCCAAATAAGACACTGGTGCATCTCTTTGTATCTGAAGTTGGGAATAAGCTGGAACCAACACTCTTATATTTAGTCTTTTAGCGTTCTTTGTCAGTGGAAACCTGGCTTTTCATTGAGCTGCTCTCAGTGTGAACTCTCCATCACGTGCTGCTGCTCAAACACCACCTTACGTCTCTTCCCTTTTATCAGAAGAAACGGCCAATAATCCCACACGAACAAACAGCACCTCTTCGGACGCTGCGGGAGTTTTGTTTTTTTTTGTTTTTCCTTACGGATGTAGATAGTGTACTGTATTGTCAAAGAGCGGCACAAACCCATTTCTCACCAGGATACAGTGGCGTAGAGTAGTTTTCTCTGGAGGTTTTTACTTTGCACCCTTTTAGTTCAGATCCACTGCAAATGTAAATACTCACTGCTGTCACGTGACACAAGACGGACTTTATAATAAGGACAAAGAGGAATATGAAAAGGTCAGGCGGGATGTCACATGTTTAGTTTGGTTTGCAGGTGTCAAGTCTCCCTGTGGCTTTTATTTTTATGCATTTGTTCCGAGGCATTTGTGTTGTCTCTCGATAGGGTGACCATATCTTCTCTTATGAGGAGTCTATTTTTGTCCCATGCAAAATACATAAATGCACATTGTCCCAGGTTTTAGTAATCAAATGAACAAAATAATCCAAACTTCAACATTCACAGACGTTGTCGCCGTGTTTGTTGAAAGGCAAGTCTGTGCTTATCTTGGATTTGTTTTTTGCCAATACACCACGGTTTTCTGGGACTCCCTTAACGCATATAATGACTCCAATTCAATTCTTGTTATCTGTTTGTAATGCTGATATATAATTGTGTTGCTCCCTAATGAGGCGTCCCATTTTACGTGTTTGGGAATATGGTCACCCTACATTATGTGGTCAGACAACCTCACAGTGTTTAATGCCTCCTACTAAGTCTTTGGGTAGTTCTTGGCCCAAACGTTGTGCATTTAAAACCTTTTAACCTTCCCTATTAATGTTGATTAACCCTTAATGACTTACTTTAATGAATCTTATTTGTTATTGCAGGCTACGTTCACACTTGTCTCAATTGTGAGTGTGAACAGATTCAGTCCACTGCGACATATTTATCTCAGAAAAAGGACTTTTAATTACTTTATTTCGAGTGTGATCAAATAAATCAGATGCAAGACAGTTAACATATATTTAAAAAAACTATGGAAATGATTAGGTGTATCTTTTAAACTTTTCCATCTCTAAGGTGCTAAAAACAAAAGGAAAAGTACTTACAATATGTGCACCTGGAGCCAGAATACTGCCAGAGTCTATCATTTTTATCATATTGTGTCTAATGCTGTGTCTCTGTATTGGACATAGTGTATTAACAAACTCTACAGCACATAAAGCATTTTGAAATGGCCTTGACTGAACCCTCTGTGATTAACAGCTCAGATTTTTGTGTCTTTTAGCCACTGGTTTTAAAATAGTGGACAGGGCAAGATTGCACATGTGTTTTTTGCCAACATTTACTGTATAATTCACTTGCTTTTGAGATAGCTCTCCCAAAAAAAACAAAAACAAATGGTACCTGGAATTGTTTAGTAAAAATTGTACGTACATAGATTTCTACCTGAACATCACAGGCGTCATGAGCTGATATAACACTATATAACACTGTTTGGAAATACTTGAATGAAACGAAAATGAGACTCTACTTCAAAACAATGAAAAACATTAAGTACTCATAGTTAAAAGAGTGGTATCGGGAGATTCCTAAGTCTTATTTTAAAGCAGGGGTGTCAAACATTGGGCTGTGTCTGGCCCTTGAACGAAAATAAGTTTAACACCTCTGCTTTAAAGGCTTGACTACTAAAGAAAGGCATCCTCCCTGCACCAGTTGTGATGTTTACTGTGTAATCACTCACTGTAAGAAGCTTTAGGAGCTGTTTTTTTCCAGTTTCTTCTGGTGTTTTTTGTTTTGAGAGACTACTGCTTCACGTCATGCTTCCTTTCTGTTCATGTGTCAAAAGGACATGCGCCACTTGAAGCCTTTTACACTGTAATGTGAGAAGGCAGGGTCTGAGGGAGCGAGCAGATTAGATTAAAAAGATATATATATACTGTAAGTCTATTGTTATGAGGATATCTTACTGATCATTTTAGAGAAAGACAAAAAAATAATGTTACTTATTACAAGAAGCTTAGCCGTCTTTCTACAGAATAGAGAAAATAGCTATAACGATTTCTAAAGAACAAAAAAAGACAATGTTTTTATCGTGGTATTATTTGTAATTCAATTTTTGTATCCAGACTGTGAACGTATGTCGAGTGAGCCTGTGTGTGTGTGTGTGTATTATGAATGTGTGTGTGTGTGTGTGTGGCCAGGAGCGTGCACATGAGGGTGACGTGCATGTGCGTGTATGTTTTCACCTTTGTCCGAATCACTGGAACCAGTCAGAAGAGAAACAAACCTCGATCTGGTGACGCACATCTGTGGAAATGTGATGGAAATTCAACAATAAATGTCCTCTCCTTGTACAGCAGCCACCGCTCACTGTCGTTCTTCAAACATAAACGTCTGCTACTGTCCTGACAGATTTAAGAGCAACCAAAATCCAAACCTGTTTATGCCTTTAATGTTTAAATCTGTAGCATATATCTGAATGACGGATCTCTCGTAGAGCACGCTTATTCTACCTTTCTTGGGCACTCAAATCCATTCACACAAAAAACTAAATATTACTTCCTGATTCTGTCCATGTGTGGCTTGAGTAGAACTATAAGCATTTATTCAGGTTGCACAATGAATGAAAAATCTTAACATTATGGCAATATGTACAATATTCATGTCACAAAGACTGGTAAAGATTGCTAAAACAGCACTAAAGTTCAATCCATTTACACGTCGTCATTTCAAAATATACGACGTCAGATGAAGCAGGTGCAACGAGGGAAAATGAGTCTAGACCCTTGAATCAACATGTTTCTTTTGTTCTTATTATTTATTATTGATGGATTACACTGATTTCCAAGTTGTCCTGGTTTTGAACCCTAGTGTCCCACAGAACACAAAGACAAATCACACCAAATATAAATAAAAGGGTTATTAATGTGCTTTACATATACATTTTCTACACTGGAGCGGGTATGTTTACATTATTACCTACTTATACATGTTTAATGGCAACAATATGTTCCCCTACTACACCATTGCTGTCTGGGCTATTGTTGTTATAAAATTACAAAACAAAAAGAGACATTTTTCTTTGTCTTTTGAGCCTCTGCACTTAGACTAGAGCACTAAAACTCAAATCACAAAAGATTTATAGGGTTTTATGAATAAAAATTGTGTTTTTACAAGCAGGGTTGCCATGTTTGCCCTGCACCTGGCATCCCTTTCTGCCAGCGCTCACCGGAAGCACATAAACCCCCGCTCCCTCGCTACTTCCTGTACGGATGCTGCAGTGAAGTTGGCCGCGCATGCGCACACTCGGTCCTCTTTTTCTTGGAAGGTAAGTGTGGCATGGCGCGTGTTTCTGCCTCAGGGGGGAAAACTCAGCACTTAGCGGCATTTAGGGGCTTCGAAACCGGCTTGGTGAGGGCTAACTTAGCGGTGCACTAGACTGGGAGGCTGTGGAGGTAGTTATTGGCTGTCCTGGGAAGTAGTGGGGAAGGGTGTGGGAGCCGCTGTGCCGAGTCAGGCAGATTCAAAGCGGCGTGCGGCCTTTGGCGACGCGGTCAGGGAAGCGGCTTGTCACTGGCCTCGCTGTAATAAAACCACCGCTTTCACATTGCGCCCCGACTCTTGTTGCTGTTATTTCTTGTCTGGCAGTTTAATCTTAGCATCTTATAACTTCAACGCAGTCTTAATCAATCGCTATGTTCAGACTTAGTGAATGAAATGCGGTGAGCTACCTGCTTTTAGCTAAAATTACGCACGAGCTTAATAGATAATACATCTAAGCACATTTTCCTTATTGTTAAATTAACTTTCCGCATTTTTTAGCAAAACATAATCCTGTTTACTTAGTTTGTTGACTATATTTTTGAAAATCTGCGTTTGTTCGTTAGCTGAGCATGTGTGGTTATTGTTAGCCGTTATGTCCCGTTATTTTGCACTTTGCTGCGTAAACTTCGGCCAACTTCTGTGAGCGCCTGCTAAACTAATAACAGCGCTGTTCAACTATGTAACCGATTCAACATATGGCAAAATAAGTGTCGTTACTCCCCTGTTGCCTTTTCATTTAATTCCTTTGGTAAATCCTACTTTAAACGCGTCATGAAGTTTTCCTAAGTTGTCTTGACATACGCACTAATGTTCGTGAATAGCAACCTTGCGCAGCCTCGTGTTGAGCCCTAGCCGCCTCACTTCCACGTTTTCGCTGTAGTCATGGTGCACACTGACAGATTAGATTACAACTAACTGAATTAGCTTCCAGACTTGGGTTTTTAATGAGAAATTGCACCATTTTAAGCAAATCTCGCGATAGCTGATGAGCTTGGACATGGTTCAACAAGGAAGAGCAGACCGCAGCTAAAATCACATTAGGACAGTTAGTACTCGACCCTCTCAAAGCATGCTCTTTGAGGTGTAGCTCGAAAACGCTGCGCAGTTCATATCTGCTATTCAAGGTGCATTATCCGAACGGGGAAGGATTTATTATATTCGCAAATCATAGTCTTTAATGTAGTTCTTCATAAATAATGTAGGGGAGCAAGTCACTCAGCCTATATAAGCTTTAATGATATGATGTGGCATTATTTTCTAACGATTTGGGACCTGTTAAATTGGAAGTTTTCTTGTTTCGAGGCCAGTTATTGTATTTTTATTTATTTTGATCACATTTTAATAGTTAAATTGTTACATCTCAGAATAAAACTTAAATCTAATAGTGCTTGGGTGAGACTTAAGATGAATTTACCTGAAATAAATATTAATATATAAATATTTCTCTTGCAGCGCCTCAGACCAAACGCACCATGGCAGACCCCGATCTTGACTTCCAGACTGGTGAGTCTGGCGCCTCCGCCACCTTCCCTGTGCAGTGCTCTGCTCTGCGCAAGAACGGCCATGTGGTGCTCAAGGGACGTCCCTGCAAAATTGTGGAGATGTCCACCTCCAAGACTGGCAAGCACGGCCATGCTAAGGTATGGTTTAATAAAAACTAGAGCCCAGTTCTTTAGATTGATCTGAAGTTGGCCACACGCCTTTCTTATCTGTCTATAAACATCAGGTCTTCTTACTGTGCTGTACTTTGACCTGTGTGCATTTGAATTACTGGATTCTAAGTTTTAAATGTTAAAACACTTCTGCATTTTATGTTGACAGAAAGCACCAGTAAACAACAAAGCAGCCTCTAGTCCTTTAATGTTAACTGCATTAAATGTATTTGAAACCAACAAACTGTTTTATTCTGACTCTGTCTCTTACAGCATCATTGTAACAAGGTTAAACCCAAAACATAAGTGGTATTTAGCTGAAGATGACTTGGCACTTTTAGAAAGTTTGAACCCTGGTGTTTGCGCTCTTAATAACCCAAACTAAGTAACTTGTCGTCCTGCAGGTGAACTTGGTTGGTATCGACATCTTCACCAACAAGAAGTATGAAGATATGTGCCCCTCCACCCACAACATGGATGTGCCCAACATCAAGAGGCAAGATTACCAGGTACAACCCTCTTCACCTCAAGTTAACACAAAAGCTTTAACTTATCACAGTGGTGTCATTCTGCTGTTAACTGTTAAACGTGAGTTTCGTGGTTTGTGCTACACTTTGTTTCCAGTTATTGTGCTTTTATGCACACACTTGACATGCCTATTTAAATGGGATGGGAGATTCAAAAGCAAGTAAAGTTTCAGGAGGGATGGTCAACTTTAGGCTTAATCAGAAGCTGTTAGTTAAACTGTAGGAGCTTCATTAGCTGTAGTATGACCTTGTTGACATAACATTTTGACACACTTGTTCTGAATCTGTGTAGGGCTCATCTAAATTGTTGACCTACATTTCAAGACAAGTCTGTCCTTTACTCTGCACTCAGAAAGTTTATTAAAGGTTATGCAAGGTTCTTATGTAAGTTTTTTCACTATACTGCAAGAAATGTACAGCAATAATGTTAAGGCACTAAAGCAAATGTTTACATTCAATTAAAATTTTAATCCCTTTAGTTTAAAGGCAAGGAATAATTCTGCCTCTTCTCACAAGGTACATTCTTGAAACTTAAATTTTATACACAATAGATATATCAGTTTGCTGTAGTTTGATTTGTAATTCACAATATTATTATGCATCACTCTCACTTTTATTAGCTCCAAGGATTGCAGGGTGTTCTTTGAGCCCTGGCTTTGTTTGTTTTTTCATGAACATATACATGAATTCCCGTACTGCATCAATTATTTAATACGGAACAGTGTGCATTAATCCCTCTTGGAAAGGTGCCACATTAATGCAGAATTTTCATCTGCAGTCCGGTTGCAGGTATTTGTCACTTGTTATACTTATCAGTAGATTTCACATCTTGAAGGTCTACTAAATATATGTGATAGCTTTAGCTTAAAAGAAGATTCTAAAGCCAATATCAGTCAGTGCATTAAATGTTAATCTATGTCTCCAGGTGGTTAACATCAACGAGAACTACATGTCCCTGATGAGTGACAACGGTGACATCAGAGAGGACCTGCGCGTCCCTGAGAACGACATCGGAAAGGAAATCGAGGCAAAGTTCAACGCAGGAGAAGAGTTCATGGTAATGGTCTTGTTGAATAATTACAATAAATGCTGAGTAACTTAAAAGGAGCTAAAATAATAACTCATAGCAATAAATGAGCAATATAAGAATATATGCTTAAGAAATAGTTTAATAGTAACAGTTAATGTTGGGGAATTAATGTTTTACAAATCTACAATTAATTCAAATCATATTAAACAATCTGTAGATGGCACATTTTGTCCATTTATTCTAAATTTGAGAAGTGCTTTTGTCCAAGGCCACAGAGCAGCAAAGCCTCTTGTATCCAATTCATTTTCTGTTTATGGACTATGAATTTAGATTTGTTGTTGTTGTTGTGTAGCTGAAATACTTAAGTTATTTAAAGAGCTTCAACTATTTAAACTGCAGAAATGGCACCAACATTAGTGGACTCAACTCTGAGAAACAGTAGCTGACTTTACAGTAAAACTGCTGGAGAAGTGTTAGCCAATGTCACTATAGCACCCAGCACTCTGTCCTTATGTAAACATGGGAAGCTCTGTTTTACTGTCACTAAATCATTTGATGTAACAAAACAAATGATGTAAAAGGTTTGATCTGTCTACCTGCAAATGTATAAGGACATTCATGGCTAATCTAACATGACAAAAGCTATTACAAAGCAGTCCTAATGGGCTCATAAATAGAATTAAAAGAATGAAAAACAAGTAAGAAACAAGACAATTGTCCATTGTCATAGTCAAGTTAAATTTGGCCTGTTTCAGCCTAAAACTTGACCTGTTGTTGCCCTGCAGGTCACTGTGATCTCTGCCATGGGGGAGGAATGTGCTATCGCTACCAAGATGATGGCCAGCGGCAAATAAGGAGATGGCGTTTTTTGCTGTCCAGGCAACAAGCACCACCCACAACCAGTCTCTTCATTTTCATTGGTTCTGTCACCAAAGCGTCGGCCTTCACAGACAACCTCAAATCATTGTTGTGATTTCTCATCATTGATCTGTTGATGCTTTCATTTCCCTTCCCTTTTTTCGTTTCCACTGCAGCTCGCTGTGTGGTCCTCTGCCTGATCACCAAGGTTATGTTTGGTAACTTTATATAAAACGACTTCAAAAAATACTCATCATTTGCTCATTCCTGCTTTTTTTGCCTTCTCAAAGTGTTGCCACTCACATTCCTGAATGTTAAACACCGGGATTCAGCTTTTGTATGATTATTTTTTATATTCTTTAGATGACTGACTATAGCAGCCTTTTAGATGGGTTTGATGGGAGGGGGAGGGATGTGGGGGGCAGGTTTTGAGTTATACAAGCAACAAGAAGGGAGGGTTGTCCCTGTAGATCAATCGGTTTAGCAGCCATTCGCTTCCAGCTTGGCCGTCGCTGTGGCCCCGAAAAGGTGTAGATCGCAGATTGGCTCGCACTTAGAGCACTTGAGGTCCCACCCCAGCATGTCAAAGCTCTAAACTCTAAAACTGAAGTTACCCCCTTCAAATATAAGAACAAACTACAGTGACGTACTTTGGTGATGCCAATCTCTTGTCTGTGTAAAACTGAGGGGGTTCACACCTCTCGATTCTCCCCCAAAAATACAAAAGTGTTTCTTTGAGAGGCGTGAGTGAGGATTGGTGTGGGCCTCCAAAATGTTGGAGGCGGTTTGCAGTGAGGTGTATTTTTTATTTTTTTTTCCTGTTTTCGAGGGACTCAATCGGGTTGGGAGGGTGGTAAGAGTTGCAAACTTTTTGTTCACTCGAGGCCTTTGTCACCTGACTGGAGATGGCAAAATAAAACGTTGAAACAAATGGACAAAAACTGCAAAAGATGTCTGTCTGGTTTTGTTTTGTTGGATCTTTAATTCTTTATCATATTGTCAAATAGAGAAAAATGCATATTGGTGCACAATCTGGATACAACCAGACAATAAACATGTCATCTCACTTTGTCCATTCACCCAAAAAGAAAAGCAGCTGTTAAATAAAAGCATATTTTGAAAACCTTATTTCAAGTGCAGTCAACACCAGCTATAAAGCACTCTTTAACGTGGGTTTAAAACTGAGGCCTGTTGCTCACCATCCCAATCATTTGAAGTATAAACTTGGCCAAAAACACTACCTACCAGGACCAATGTCTTTGAGTAATCCTTATTTTGGGTTTAAAAGGTTTGTATATATTGTATGTTGGGATTTTTTTTTAATCTAGTGTCTGTCTCTGGATCTCTATACAAGTTAGATATTTTATTGCAAAATGAGCCATTAACTAAAGTCTTTGTGTTGAACTGTATCCACTGTTTGAAGAGAGATTTAAGAAGCTACGTGGAGCAATTTAACATGAAGCCAAGTCAAACTTAAAATTAGGAGCTTTGAGGTAGTCTGGGTGCTTCTGTGGAAATCCTCGTGAGAAAGAAGTGATTGGAGCTGAGGACACACCCAAACTAAGTACTTCTAACAGTGATGCAAGTATGAATCACACTTGAAGGCCTCACAATGGAAATGAGAGACAGGAATGGCCACAGTGACTCATCAGCAGGAGGGTAACTTCAGATCGGGCAGCGCTAAACTGAGGCCCAGGCTAGTTTGTTTATGCTCATTGTCAATGGTTAACCAGGCTCAGCAGGTTTATTATCAGGGTGTTGTTGGGCTGCAGTTACCCTTTGGACTCATCATCCTCCCAGACAGCTGCTGAAGGACGCAGACTGTGGAGACCAGGTAATGTCCTAATACTAAAAAAAAGGTTAGAAAATGTGAACAAGAAAATACATAACATGAAAACTTAGCAGTTGTTTCGCTTTCTTAATAAGATGTTTAAATAACCCCAGATGCTAAAAACAAACCGTATTTAAAGAGTTACATGTCAGAAAGTGTATTTCAGTCGTTGTTTTTCCTTATATGGAAAAGGCGGTGCCAGTGACGCGCTACGTAATCCCTGCGTCATATCCGGTCGCTCTTTCTCCTTTCCTCGTGCAACATGGCACCGGTAAGAAACCGCTCCCTCTGTCAAATAATCCAAAATCTGCAGTTAAAATGACAACAGTGTCTTTTTGCAACGTTACTAATCAAGCAGTAGGCTTAATGGAAAACCACAAGACATAGTTTAAAGAGAATATGAGTTTACATTTGGAAATAAAACTTAGAGTTAGCCAAGTTAGCATTAGCCTTGCGTGCTCATGACGTTTTCCTTGATGATGTGTTTTATTCATTCAAGTCTGACACCGGCGTAGTTTAAGACATTAGAGCTTTTAATCGTACTGTTACAAACTTGCTTGCCTTATTTTATAGCTCATATGATACACAACTGATATAAAGCCAACTAGAAATTAACAAAAGCTGTAGAATAGTTATATAAAGTCTTATTAAATCATAGTTATTAAATGATCATAAGGTAACACTGGACTTGACCTGAAACCATGTCTGGAAAAATGAACACTTGATATGTTAAAAAGTATATTGCAAGTTTATAAAACCAGACTGCTGCTTGGCATTAAATCTCCTGTATATTTTTTTTTCTATAATTTTCAGATCAAACAGAAGAGGCCAGCTGTCGGCAAAAAGTCCAAGAAGGGTGCCGTGTGGAAGTTCACCCTGGACCTGACCCATCCAGTGGAGGACGGCATCCTCGACTCATCCAACTTTGTAAGTCTTCTTATAAGGAATATTCATTAATAAAAGTTTTGACAGCTATTATTCAGTGACAAATTTAAGCATCTCTATGAAATATATAATGAATTAAATCAATCTGAATTAAGTAGATGAGGATTATTTGAGACTTTTGTGCATGAAGCTAATGTGCGTCCGGACTAGGGCTTCCTTCCCTAGCTCCACTGACTAGGGTTCTCTTCCCTAGTGGTCACTGTGCTCTGTCCAATAGGAAACCTTCCTCAAAGAGAGGATTAAGGTGAACGGCAAGACGGGGAACCTGGGAAATGTGGTCCAGGTCGGACGCATGAAGAACAAGATCAACGTCACATCTGAGAAACAGTTCTCCAAAAGGTGAAGGAAACAAGGGCTGTGTGTCTCAAGAAACAGTCGAGAAAGCTGTATATATTTTCACTGTAAAATGCTTGGATAAAATCAAGTATTTCAAATAACATCTTTTATTGAGACCTAATCTAATACACTTTGTAACACACTAAGCCCTGTGTCTGTAATACAAAACGTCAGATTATTGTTACTTTTATAATGTAATTTAATAGTAGAGTTTAATGTCTCTTTCTTTTCTATCTCTGTTGCAGGTATCTGAAATATCTGACAAAGAAATACCTAAAGAAGAACAACCTTCGTGACTGGCTGCGCGTTGTGGCGTCAGACAAAGAGACGTACGAGCTGCGGTACTTCCAGATCAGTCAGGACGACGAGGAGTCTGAGGCGGACGAGTGAAAGAGCAGCTAAAACTCAAACGCTTAATAAAAACTGGAAGTCAACTCTTACGTGCTTTCATTTTTCAGATATTTTTCCATTTTTCTATTTATTTATTACAAGTCAACAGAGGGCGCCAAAGACACACCTTATGGGCCACAAACTTCTCTACAAATATTTGAGAGATCGTAATGTGTTGGAACATAAAAGTGATCTTTTTTTTGTCTTCAACAAACACTTAATAACGCAATAATCTCACTGTTGATATGCATGAAATATCAAATCAGCCAGTGATTAGATCAAGATAGTGCTGGAATTTGAAAAGAAACCTTGAAATTGAACATTGAACATTACATCACGTGGTTTTGTTTTGATCAGAGCATGTATCTTGTTAAAGTAGTTGTTAATGTTATGTTGATTCGTCTAAATTAAAATAGTAAGGGCTTTTCCCAGGCCCTGAATAGAGCAGCCGAAGGTCTTGATGTTAAGGCCTCTTTCTCTTATGGGACCAGTCAAATGTTCCTTGCAGGACTAGGACATTTGACATTTCAGGCAATAACACACTAAAGGAGACAAATACTGTGGCAGCTTTTTATAAATTTCTAATAAATATCGTAGTGTATTTGCATTGACAAACCCTGGCTTTATATACAATCTCATAAGATGGTAGTGTGTCACCAAACTCACAGTTGCATAGAATTTGAATTTGTCAAACTAGGAACACTTTGTCTTTAAAAGAGGATTACGTTTCTTCTTTTTATGTCAAGAAACTGTTGGGATGAATTTGAGGCAATTATTTTCAGGCTCCATCTTTATATTTTGCACCTTTTACAACTGTCTTTACAAGAAGCTCATAGAGGATTTTGAAGGTAAGCAGCAGGACTTAAAAAATGTCACATAGTTAACACCCATTTTTATTGCACACCTATGGCCCACTGTGACATTACAAAAGTGAATGTATCTGATAAATCTCATTCAGAAGCCATTAGTCAACCTGAATTTGACCTAAACTCTTAAAAAGTCTTAAAAAGAGAATAGGGCCAGGTTTGATTTGTTTCAGGAGCCTAAACAACAACAAGCATCTCACTAAAGACCAGAGAGAACCGCTGTAAGTAGAGTTTTGCTTTACCTCGTCAGTGTAATGCCACAGATATTAAGTATTTCAACACAATACTCAAAAAAGAAGCCCCTGATAAACTGTGCAGCCCCAGTTTTAGTGTCTGTGTCTGGATGCTGTCCATGTGTTCATCTGGAGCAGATAAACCACACAGCCTCAGGAATGCACCACCTTCACCAGACTCTGCCAGTCTGTGAGTAAAAAAGTCTGCCCGAACGAGCTGCTTTTTTGAGAGATTTATCATTTTGAACACTAATAAGCCTCGGTAAATAGGGGTCTTGTTGGAGTAATCGGGAGTAATCTGATCCACAGAGTCAGATTACAGTCAGACAGAGTTTCAGGAGCAGTCATGAGCCACGGGACTCTACACATGAGCCGTCGACACAAAGCACAGAGACAGGAGACTAAACCTCTGATCCTTGTTCTCTCGGAGGGGCCAAACATCCCGATGCAACACAAAAACATTTAGTAAATCATAATAGGCTCCCCAGTTGTTTTACATTTGAGCGTTTTTACTGCAGCACACTTTTAAAGGCCATGCAAAATGTGTAAATTGTGACATGACACAGAGATTCATTTTATGCATTCCATCACAGACATCACAAATTATAGGGGTCTCAAAGGGTTTTACAGACTGTACAAGACAAGACCCCCTGCCCTTAGACCCTCCATCAGAATGAGGGAAAAATATATATATAAAAAAAAAAAAGAGAGAGAGAGAGAGAAAGAGAAACCTCAGGGAGAACCACAGAAGGAGGATGTACTCCTGGGATGGACCATGGGATGAATCGATGAGTCCAGGACAGTTATAGTACTTTCACATTTATACAGATAACTATATTGTATTTGTATTAATAACTCAAACTAAACAAGGCTAAACCAGCATTAGGACTAAATTCAGGCAAGATATTAACCCAATTTATTAGCATACAGCATTCAGGTTTGTGGTATTCTTTAAAAGCGTTTAAGGTCATCATTAAACAAATGTGATATAAATGTTATGGTTTAGTCCTGGTTTGTCCTTGTGAAATGAATGGAGGGTAAATATTATAAAGTTTGAATCTTAAAACTTATACAATGTGAAGAAAAAAAAAGCCAAGTTAAAATAACCTGGCAACGAAATGCTAACTCAAGTCAGTAATAGCCTAAAGGCCTATGTAAATGTTTAACGTTTAATATGATGTCAAATTAATTATTTCATCTTTTATTCAGGACCAGAGTTTAGATAACTGAGTTACTCAACCTGATTAGATATAGGATTAAAAATATTTATATTTATACATGTATAACGGACGAAAGTGTGGCTAATTTCCTAGCATAGCATGGCCGGTTAGCTCAGTTGGTTAGAGCGTGGTGCTAATAACGCCAAGGTCGCGGGTTCGATCCCCGTACGGGCCAAGACAGTTTTGAAATCCACACTTAAGAAATAACATAATGAGACAAAGCATTCAAGATAAATTCAATCAAATGTACCAAAAAAAGGCATCTTGAAAATCTGCTTTGTCAATTCCAATATGAAATGACCTTACTGTGGCACATTAATGTCATCAGGACATATTCAAGAGGTTTTTAAAGAAGGGTTCTGGACTAGGTTTGAAGGTAAAAACAGGACTTGATCAGTTCTAAGTTTAACTTGTAAAGGAGCTGAGTTTATATCCCTCAGAGGAAGGGTGTAACCTGAAAATACTGTGATGAGACAAGGCTGATGAAAGCTAAAGTGTGGTTTCATTGTTGTTAAGAGTTGAGTGGGAGGTGTGAGCTGCTCAGTTGAACTCAGAATTGACCCTTTGAATTGAAAGAGTCCCTTGGATCAAGATCAGGGATGAAACGTCTTCATCTTCAAACCTTCGTAGAGCCCTATGTCTTTGTTGAAACTTTTTTATGGCACCTTCTTTCAGAGCAACAGTGTCAGAATGTCTTTGCCCTTAGTTTGCTCCTTCTTCTCGGTTGTGTTAATAAATCTATCGGCTATTTAATAAATCTCTGCTTTGAGAGGAGATCTTTGTTGCATATCTCTTGCTGTGTCTTCTCTGGGCTGAGGTTAAGGAGTAAAACCCTCAGCTCAGTCAGTTCATATGTGATACGACACTGACACGACTGAGGAAGAATCCATTGATCAGTGTACGTTGGCTTGTAATCAGGCCAATATTTTCTCCTTTCACACATTAAATATTTAACACATGGACTCAGACAGTTCAATTATTAAGTCCCAAACACTGTACTTTGGTTTATTCGTTCATGTGTGCCAGCTGACCTTGAATTTTACCTCACAAATGTGGCCGGTTAGCTCAGTTGGTTAGAGCGTGGTGCTAATAACGCCAAGGTCGCGGGTTCGATCCCCGTACGGGCCACAAGACTTTTGATCTGGTTATTTCAAGTTATTATTCATCCACAGGTTCTTAGATTGTAAAATTAATCCAGACGTCTGCAATTCTCACAATGTACCGTCTCTTCTCATAGTAAACACGGCTATACAGTATTATTATAAATTCGTAAATGTGCACAAAGGGTTAAGTACTGTCCCTGATAGATACCCGGATACCCAGCAAAGACAGAGCACACCTGGTGAGTTCCCATGATGCCGTTCTGCCTCAGCCCTGATCTTGTGACATACACTGGGCTCAGCAGCATCAGGTCGTGTTGCAGGTTTGAATCATTAACACTCAGCTCAAGTATTTACCTCAGATCTGCAGAGAAACAACTCTTCAAACAGGACCAACACAGTAAGTCCAGCATATTTTATTTGTATTTATGTCTGCACTAAAGTCTGTCGGAGTTTCAGACCATTTACGGCACAAGTTTGGTATATTTTTGTAGGTTGTTGATGCTTATTCCTGTGTGGGTTTAAATGAAATCAACTCTTTAGAAAATTAGGCAGAATTATATTGCATACTAACATAACAATTTGTCTGTTTGAGCCATAACTTAATTCACCAACTCCTCTAATTGTGTGTGGTTTTCATTATGAATATTCATGTTTAAGATCCTATTTTATGAATGGATTATGCAAAGTCTGGCTAAAATGAAAAAAAACTCTCTAAATTGTGAATTAGGTCTGAGCTAACTATCTTAGACTGAGTTTGGAGTCCATTGTTGTAGCTTTCCTTTGTGAAAGTAGAGCCTCTGAGCTCATCAATGTTTCAGGGAGAGTCTCGCTCCACTGAGTGAACGGGACGAGGATTCATTATTACTGCAACTGGTGCCACTGCTGTCCATTTATAACTGTGACTTTTACCAGTTTCCATCACATTCTCTGATGCACATTTGTTACACTTAAATGTTTCAGATCATCAAATAAATTTAAATATACACATTTTGTGATAGAAGTCCTGTTCTGTTTTGCTGAAAATGCCACATTTATCCATAATTTCAGCTTGTTGTGCTTATCATTATAGTATTTTAGAGGCCTATCTGTCATTATAAACCAATATACTCCCTATCTTTTTCCACAGACTTCATTTTTACCTGCCTCTTCATCAAAATCCCTGCTAAATCCACCAAAATGAGAGTAAACTGAAGCAGGACGGGACAGAGCTGCACCAGGAGAGACCCCTTTTGGACCTTTCACACCTACGACCCGCAGAAATGGCGTCCTTTTTCGGAGGTGTGTCCTGGAGCGACGCCTGGTTCCTGATGTACTCCCGGCTGCTGAGGACCAAACCCGTGGGCTCCATGGCGCAGACGGGGGACGACCTGACGGAGATGTCGGACTCCTCCTCCGGTGTGGGCCTGGCCAAAGTGCTGACCACCGTGGACCTAGTGTCGCTGGGCGTGGGCAGCTGCGTGGGCACCGGGATGTACGTGGTGGCGGGGCTGGTGGCTAAGGCCATGGCGGGGCCCGGGGTCATACTGTCGTTCATCATCGCAGCCGTGGCCTCTGTGCTCTCAGGTGCGTTTATTAGGCCTACATTATTATTTAAATAGGCATACTACTACATATTCAACTTTAATTAAGTGTTTTAGATAGCAGGAGGAAAACAGTTTAGTTTTTATGAACTAGCGTGGCCGGTTAGCTCAGTTGGTTAGAGCGTGGTGCTAATAACGCCAAGGTCGCGGGTTCGATCCCCGTACGGGCCAAGACAGTTTTGAAATCCACACTTAAGAAATAACATAATGAGACAAAGCATCCAAGATAAATTCAATCAAATGTACCAAAAAAAGGCATCTTGAAAATCTGCTTTGTCAATTCCAATATGAAATGGCCTTACTGTGGCACATTAATGTCATCAGGACATATTCAAGAGGTTTTTAAAGAAGGCTTCTGGACTAGGTTTGAAGGTAAAAACAGGACTTGATCAGTTCTAAGTTTAACTTGTAAAGGAGCTGAGTTTATATCCCTCAGAGGAAGGGTGTAACCTGAAAATACTGTGATGAGACAAGGCTGATGAAAGCTAAAGTGTGGTTTCATTGTTGTTAAGAGTTGAATGGGAGGTGTGAGCTGCTCAGTTGAACTCAGAATTGACCCTTTGAATTGAAAGAGTCCCTTGGATCAAGATCAGGGATGAAACGTCTTCATCTTCAAACCTACGTAGAGCCCTATGTCTTTGTTTAAACTTTTTTATGGCACCTTCTTTCAGAGCAACAGTGTCAGAATGTCTTTGCCCTTAGTTTGCTCCTTCTTCTCGGTTGTGTTAATAAATCTATCGGCTATTTAATAAATCTCTGCTTTGAGAGGAGATCTTTGTTGCATATCTCTTGCTGTGTCTTCTCTGGGCTGAGGTTAAGGAGTAAAACCCTCAGCTCAGTCAGTTCATATGTGATACGACACTGACACGACTGAGGAAGAATCCATTGATCAGTGTACGTTGGCTTGTAATCAGGCCAATATTTTCTCCTTTCACACATTAAATATTTAACACATGGACTCAGACAGTTCAATTATTAAGTCCCAAACACTGTACTTTGGTTTATTCGTTCATGTGTGCCAGCTGACCTTGAATTTTACCTCACAAATGTGGCCGGTTAGCTCAGTTGGTTAGAGCGTGGTGCTAATAACGCCAAGGTCGCGGGTTCGATCCCCGTACAGGCCAGCTGTGTCCTTTAGATACTGATTCCCCTCATACCCAAACCCCTTTATAAGCTTTCTCCATGGGTCCAAAGCGTACTTAAGAGTAACTATGATGACACTACACAACATAAATGTCTCTCACATGTGAAACTCTTCTCCAGAAAGCTCATTCATTGAAACAGTAAAAAAAAAAAAATACATGGGTTTAAGGAGAGATTGAGACTCTTTTTTCATTAAACAGCAAGACTAACTCAAAATACAAAATACACCCATCAAAAACATGAATTTGGCAGATTTCTGTAACACATGGATAATTCTAATGACAACCATATCCCAGGGTCTTTGAAAGGCTGACTATCATTATTGATTGTTAATTGCCCTGAACTCAATGCTGTATCCCACTGTCTAAACATTGTGCTAAAAATCTCAAGTAAAAGCCAAATATAATAAGGCTAATATATGATCTTTCCAGAAATAACTGCACGTATCTGCCATTTAGAGGCAAAAACAATGTATCGTCATTTTCTCTCTAACAATAGGTTCTTGAAAATGTTGTTGATCTAAAGCAAGAATCCAGAAACCAGATTTTACACTTCATATATATAATTTATCCATCTTGTACCACTTTAAGAGCCCTTATCTCATCTGGTTACAGTGTGGTGCTCATAAAACCAACACACCTAGTTTGTAATATTTTCATTCACCGTGTGTTTTCCTTTAAGGCGTGTGCTACGCGGAGTTCGGCGTCCGCGTTCCCAAGACGACGGGCTCGGCCTACACCTACAGCTACGTCACTGTGGGAGAGTTCGTGGCCTTCTTCATCGGCTGGAACCTGATTTTGGAATACCTGATCGGGACGGCGGCCGGGGCCTCGGCGCTCAGCAGCATGTTCGACTCTTTGGCCAATCACACCATCAGCCACTACATGATCACTCACCTGGGGACGCTCCGGGGCCTCGGTACCAACTCTCCAAATAAAAACCTCATTCTTAAAGACAACTAGTCCTTCCATCAGCTCAATAATCTATTCCTCACTCTTTGTTAGTCCTCTTTTTTAGACCGCTTTTAAAGGTGGTGTAATGGTGTTGATTTCGGCAGCGTCTGGTGGTCACTTTTTTTTATAAAACCTGCGAGTTTCTATAGTTGCTCTGCAGAAACATTAAATTTCTTATGAACAAAACAGTGGATACAGATCAGAGGATTTGGATTTAAACATTTAGAAACCCTAAGACCTAAGAAAAAAAAGACCTAAGAAAAAAAAGCTCCTCTCTTTTGCCAGAAACCTAAGGAAGTCTACTGAGATTTAAATATCTATTTACAACATACAAATGCAAAAGACTGTTATTCTTAACCAGTATTGAAATATTATAAATATTATGTTCAATAGTATACTGTATAACTCAATTTCCTCAATGTGAAAGATAATTGGTAAGTCATTTGTCATATTGTGTTTAAAAAGTGGTGTTTTTCATCGTAAAAACAAGCATTTAAGAGTAAATTATAGTGCCGACCCCTGCACTAAACAGATTTCTTTACTAGTGTGCAGACTGGATTTAACACAGAAACCGAATGATATAAAATCAAAAATATTCTTTTCTTCCTTTTGCGCCATCACAGCGCTAGACAAAACTATGGCAAAACTCAGCAAGGCAAAACTAGAATGGTCCCAAACAAATCCAAAAAAAACATTTCATAAGGTTTAATTATGACAGGATTGAATTGAAAATTAAGAATCAACAGTCTTTAAACATTTTTCAGAAAGCTGCCTTATTGAAACTCACTTTAACCCGGTGCTGAGTCCAGTTGTAAATATCGGTTTGTGTCCGTGTCGCAGGTAAAGGTGAGGACACGTACCCCGACCTGTTGGCCCTGTTCATCGTCCTGCTCGTCACGGTCGTCATCGCGCTGGGAGTGCGTAACTCTGTGGGCTTCAACAACATCCTGAACGTGGTCAACCTGGTCGTGTGGGTCTTCATGATCATCACGGGACTCTTCTTCCTCTCGGCCCGAAACTGGGAGGGGGGCAACTTCCTGCCGTACGGATGGTCAGGGGTAAGAGTCACAGTGGAGAAAGACTGAGGAGAAACTTAACTCTTAGGGGTCCCTTCATTTTGTTTTTAACTGAGTCCCTTTGACCCTTTTAAACATTGTCATATAGAAAAATTATGTCAACATATTTTTTCCAGTTTTTTAATGAATGCCATTATTAACAGATTATTATTATTATTAACAAAAAGTAGATTTTTTTCCCATTCTTTATATTCAAATTTAAATTTTTGGTGGGTTATTAGCCAAATCTGGGAATGTTAAAAAAAATCTCTTGTAAATAAACTGCTCCAAATGTTTTTTTTTTTAATGGTTGCCATGGAAACAATAAGGGATTTCAACACCAGCCAATGAAAAACAAGAAATCAGAAATCACATTGCAATGGTAAGAGTATTGATATATGCATTTTGATTTGGAGTCAATGATGCAAAAAATGCCAAAGGGACACAGGTGGCACTATGTTTTTTAAAATGTAGGAAAGACTTGAAGTAAAAAAAAAATCATGAAAAATTAAATTTCAGTTCAAAATACACAACCTGACCAAATCAACACATTCAAAGCAAAAATAAAATTCAAAAAACACACAAAAAAAATGTCCAGATGCACTTGTCAGACTGTGTTCCCTCTAAAAGTAGATTAACAGCAGTATTTATCAGTACATTTTCCACATGGTTCCTGTTTTCTCTGTGTTCAGGTGATGCAGGGAGCAGCCACATGTTTCTACGCCTTCATCGGCTTCGACATCATCGCGACGACCGGAGAAGAGGCTAAAAACCCCAACACCTCCATCCCGTACGCCATCACGGCTTCTCTGGTCACCTGCCTCACTGCCTACGTCTCGGTCTGCGCACCATTCGAGGAAAAAAACCCACTGAATTAGTCGCGTTTTCGTGGTCTTTACTCTAACTCCGGCTCTTGTTTCCCTCAGGTGAGTGTGATCCTGACGCTGATGGTCCCGTACGACCTGATCGACGGCTCGGCTCCGCTCATGGAGATGTTCGCGGTGCACGGTTTCATTTGGGGCAAGTACGTGGTCGCTGTGGGGTCTGTGGCCGGTCTCACTGTGTCTCTGCTGGGCTCTCTGTTCCCCATGCCCAGAGTCATTTACGCCATGTCCCGGGACGGTCTGCTCTTCAGGTGAGAGGCATATTAAGTTTCCAAATGTGATCACTTAAAAGAGGCATTCAAAGTATAAATAAACCTTGTGGACAGTTAAAGGGCAGTGTTTAAGTTGTGTGTTGTGTATTATTGAATTAGAGTTTCCCCCAAACCATTATTGACTAAAGATGTTGCTGCCCACATACAGTGACTGATTGAATACTAGTGTTTCAACATTAAAAATAATTTAACATAAATCAGGTTCATTTGCTGAAGCTATATTGGGCCATTTATAAGCATTTATTCTTGTTGCAAAGAGCATTACTTTATAAATGCGTTAAAAGCCAATGAATATCAAATCCAAAAGGGCCATTTAGTCTTTGTTAATGATCTCTTTTTTTTTCATTTTAATAATTTGACCTCAGAACAGTCACATGTTGTTGTTGTGTCTTGGAAGAAAGCTGCAAAAAAATTTCAAGGATAAAATCTCCAAAACACTTTAAACTTTATTTAAGCACATCAAAGTTGACCTCTTGAACTCATGTATTACCATTAGAAGCCTGTGTTCTTGTATGAGGAGGTGTCCATCTTATTTAACACACCAAAGAACAAACACAAAGACAATTCATAGTATTGTCTCATAACTTTTATCCGCAGATTCCTGTCCCATGTGTCGGCCTTCACTCACACTCCGGCTGTGGCCTGTGTCGTTTCGGGGAGTTTCGCGTCCATCTTGGCTCTTCTGGTGAGCCTCAGGGACCTGATCGAGATGATGTCCATTGGGACGCTCCTGGCGTACACTCTGGTCAGCGTGTGTATCCTGTTACTGCGCTACCAACCGGACGAAACCACCGACACGCACCAGTTCAGGTCGGAAGGCGACGTTGAGGATTTAAAACACAACGACGACGGGGATCTACCCACGAAAGACGACCGGATGCTGATAGATGGCGCTGAGAGGGACGGCTCGTCTTCGTATCACGCCGGAGGCACCGAAGGAGAAGGGGACGACTCGGATTTCCACACGGGCCACGCCCCTTTGTTGAAAAGACTCCTGGGAGGGCACTACTACACTGTGAGGATGCGTTTGGGGATGCCGGACGCCTCGGCCCGTCCCACGCCCGTCACTGGTCGAACGGTCACCAGATCTACGCTCCTGTTTTTCCTCACCAGCTTCTTCCTGTGGTCCACGGTGATCTTCGGAGTGGAGGAGGGGACGGGTTTTGGGGCGGTGTTTTCGGGGATTATGGCGGCGCTCATGGCTGGATCTTTAGTGAAGCTTCTCGTGACGATCCTGCAGCAGCCGGAGAGCCCTCGTCGTCTGCCGTACATGGCGCCGTGTGTGCCCTTCGTCCCTGCGGCGGCTATCTTGGTCAACACTTACCTGATGCTCAAACTGTCTCCTCTTACATGGATCAGGTTTACCATCTGGTGCATCATCGGTGAGTTAAATCTGAGATAATATCCTCTTTAGTCTGTTCCTAGTGTGGCTTTTTGTTTTGTGGGGTGCTTCTTGTTTAAGATAAGTCTGCAGTGTCCCATTGTTACAAGTAGATGTAGCTGCTCTGAAAAAACTGTATGTTCTTTAAGCTCTTTAAACGGTTTGTCTCATGTTCAGACTGGCTTCTCGTTACATAGTGATGTAGATAAGTTACACAGAGGACCTTTAAAGAGGGTATGAGGCCTTATAGGACAAGCCATGATTGAAGTCTTCCCTTAAGCCTTGTTTCCCTGGAGGGATACTGCACAGGTCAGTACGGGTTTCCATTTTCAAAAGGGTCTGAAGCATCTTAAAAAGCGAACTTAACTATATTACATTGGGAACACTTTGTCCACTGGTCCCAAGTTTGTTGTCTGCTTTTGAAAAGGTGGAGCTAAACACTGCATTCAGCTGATTGGACGATAAATGATCCTTACTTTAAAGAAAACGAGAGGCAAATGGCCCAATGCTACAAGCCTTTAGCTCACAGAGAGTGTGGTGTTACATGTCTTCTTACAAAGGAGACCAATATCTTCACCAATTATCAAATCAAAATGTTCCTTATTTAGTAAACGATGCGGCTTCTACAACAAGAAAGCAAAAACATAAACGTGTTTTTTCAAATGAGCCATGCTTTGTTCTTGTGATAAACATATTCCAACAGAAAACATGCAAAATGTACTTTTTTTACTAAAAACAAAGCTATGCTATGTTCTAATGTTGCACCTCCAGCTTCTCACATCACTCAAGATTTACTCCTTCAAATAAACTGTTTGAATCACATCCAAGTTTCCAAAAGTGAGCTTTAAATACTTCTGGACCCAACACAATGGAAACACAAGTCTCTTAAAAGGAAACTAAACCGAACTAAGCCGACCCGTACCAACAATCAGATAAGGTTTAGAGGAAGGGGCCTAGAGACATTTAAAAATCCTGAAGCCAACCATTTGAGATTGTGCTTCTCTGTTTCTTCAAAAAAAATGTAGCTGATAACTTGCAGTGGTCATTAATAACTTGAGCTTGAGTCCTCCAGTTTGTCGAGAAGTCTACTCTAAATGTGAAAATGCCCTAAACTTAGAAAGAGAAAAGTCTCTAAACACCATACAAACTTGAAGAAGTGTGTTTTTACAGTCGGTTGGCAGACGTGAGTGACTGATGCTCTTCCAGCGGCCGTTTCCTGAGCTTCATGTCTCTACCTTTTGTTTTATTCTCGAAGATTCTGCGACTAACACTTACCATATGTTTAAGGGCAACAACAGTGGATTAAAATAGGAAAAGTAGGTTATAATAAAAGATAATGCACCAACTGACTCCTCTTCTTCACATAGAACTACTCGTATGAGATTTACTCTTTGTCTGTGAGAATAAATGTAGAGCCTGTAATCCTGACATTATCTAGAGCAGAGGTGTCAAACTCAAAGAGGTGAGGGGCCGTGAAAGTTAATCCTTTCAGGGGCCGAAGATGGTGACATTTGGAAGCTTTTATTAAATTTTGAATGTGAGACTTCATCTTAATTTACAAAAGTTATCACACTGTAATTTCCTCCTTTTATGGAAACTGGTTTTAGTTGGATTTCAACAAGTTTTAGTTGGATTTCAACAAGTTTTAGATGGAATTAAACAGGTTCTAGTCAGATTTCAACAGGTTTTGGTTAAATTTGAACAGGTTGTAGATGGATTTGGACAGATTTAAGACAGATGTGAACAGGTTTTAGTCCGATTTGAACAGGTTTTAGTTGGGTTTCAACAGGTTTTGGTTGGGTTTCAACAGGTTTTGGTTAAATTTGAACAGGTTGTAGATGGATTTGGACAGATTTTAGACAGATTTGAACAGGTTTTAGTTACTTATCTTTGTAGCTAAAAATCAAATAACCTAGTCCCAAAAATATGGGCTTCTAAATGTATTGAAGAACTACATAAAACAGTGCAAAGGGCCACATTTGACCCCGGGCCTTGAGTTTGACATGTGTGATCTAGAGAGATTTGTAGCGTGAAAACATATATTTTTAGCATAATACACAACACTGTATTTCTTCTGCAGGTTTGTTGATCTACGGTTGTTACGGCGTATGGCACAGCACTTTGGAGCTAAACGCACGCGAGGAGCAGGCCCACGCCAGCACCTACCAACGATACGACGACCACCTCGACGACTCCTTCTCCCCCGACTTTTACCCCCAGGAGCAGGACGAGCAGCCGTACCAGGGCTGGTCCGCGCCCGACGAGAGGGGCTACCAGTACGGACCGGGGTCGCAGCAGCCGGGGCAGGGACACCGGTACGAAGAGGAGGCGGAGGAGGAGGAAGAGGAGCAGGACGACGGAGAATACGGATACCAGTCTGCACCGAGGGCCCAGCACAAGAGCTCACGAGGACGGACCAATCAGGGCTTCTTTGATGACGACTAAAAACACTGAAATAAACTGTTTACGTGCCTTCACTGAACCAGAGAGACCAAAAATTAAATACAGTAGGTTGTCAGTTCTTGTATTTAAGACGCTTTGGAGCCTAAAGAGTTTGTTTTTTGTGAGATATAAATTCATGAGTCTTATCCGAGTGAAGACTGTACTGTACTGTGGGATGTTACATTTATGTGCTGTAGATATGATGAATACGAGTAGCCCATTATCCTTATTTCTGAATTTTAAACAAACCACTGTGAGCTTAGTGCTGTTAAATGGCAAAGCTGGGTTACAGACACGGCTTACGCCTCATTTACACTGACTGCGAAAGGGATTCCGTACGGAATCCGTAAGGACTGCCATTTACACCGGGTGCAGTGTGTGTGCTGTACGTGTCCGGAAATCTGCATCCGCGAGACCACAAAACCACAGGGATTCACGCTGAAGAGTTGAGTTCACGTGATAACATCCATGTAAAGAGAGAGGTGCTGATAAAAACTCACCAGTATATCCCAGAGCTCCAGCTATTTCACTCCATGCCTTCTCTTTTCTGGTGTTGTCCTTATAAAAAGTATGTGAAATATCATATAAAATTGTGTGGTTTTGGACTTCCGTGATGAATCTCTCGTCGTCCATGGTCTCAAATAACCCCCGGGACCCTGTCCCTGCACTTGTGACCCCCGTGTCAGAGGATATGACATAATACAGCATAGCGAGAGTTCGCGGAACTTGTTTTATTTTGAAATATACCGGATCCACAACGCTGGCCCGCGTCTGACTTCCTGTCTGGCTCGTGTAATTTCTTCAACTTCATGAAAATCCACATGCGGCGTCCGGAAAAAATAGACTCCTTGCGGAAACCTTCCGGAGCTCCGGGTCAGGAGACGTAACACACCGCAGCTGGTGTAAATGCTTGCACTAACTACAACGGTTTCTATTCCTATGGACGCCGTTCCGTATCTGTTTAGCAGTCAGTGTAAATTAGGCGTTATTCACTACTTTTCTATCAACAAAAACACTTTAGTCTGCACCAAAACAGAAAACTACTGAGCTTTCATTTTAAACTGTGACCAAACAACAAAAAACTTGACCTTTCTCAAGAAACACACTAGATGGCGCTGTTAACCCAAATGCTAATGCAGCCTTGACCCTCTCAGTGCTCCTATATTTTCTTCAGACGTCTGCGGTCCGTTTGGGGTTCACATTTCACTGGAACTGTGAAGCACACTTACAAATGACTTGTCTTTGTGTGGAACTAGAAGCTTGAGCCATGTTTGTTTCACTGTACTTCACTCACTGATGGTGCTTCTGCTCAAAGACGCTAAAACCTATGTAAACTCTGTCATTGGTCCATCTTTATATACAGTCTGTGGCCTGGACTCGAGGGCGGAAAGTGGATACCATAATGTTTCCACTGAATGAGGCCCGATACGGCTCCAGAAACTTTAATAGACACATTTACTGTCAGTAATAAGATGAGCTGTGAGCCCATTTTGACAACAGATGTTAACACACTTTAATTCATTTTCAATAATAATAACAAATATCAATACATTAACTACCAACAATCACAAATTCTGCATGTTTGTGCTGTCAGTGAGTGGGAAGAGAACATTAGCAAGTGACTGTTTAGCTGCTTTGTTTTTGTTTTGTATAGAGGCTAAAGGCTACAAGCTACAAGTGACTGAATGCTTAGTGCTATGTTTTGCTGGAGCTAGGGTTGTGCATAGATGGTTTTTGGACCTGTGCTTCCTCATCAAAGACTGTTAAACTCTGCCTGGTGAGATTAGCCTTTTCATTTATTTGAAGGGTCCTAACAACTGAATTTTCTCTTGGGAATTAATAAAGTTAAATTGAATTGAAAAACCTACATTAAGGTGAAATACATGTCGCCATTATAGACATAAATATTACACAAATACATATAAAGTTAAGTAGCACATACAGCTTGAGTGTTATATAAAAATAATGAAAAGTACTTAAACTTATCATTTTTTTCTTCGTTTGCTAATAATAAACATTATCGCAGCCAATGTACTGTGTTTTTTTTTTTCACAACCTCAAAACCCAGAGTAACTTTTCTGTCCCGGAACAATGGTGTATTCACTGGACCGTAGCAGAGTCATATTTGTACAAAATACACTAAAATGACTCGACTTCATCTTTCATTATTGAAACCCCCAGGACTCCATGGTTTATAAAATGTATTTATCTGGTTTTGTTTTGTTTACAGTCCTAACGAGGCATTTTAACTCCACCTTCATGTGAGTGTAATATAAAGCACTGATCGTGTTGTGTTTTGTCATTTGAGTGAATGTGTTTAGTGTATTTCCATCAGCGTGTTCATGTGTGAAAATGAGGCATGAGAATAAATGAACGATTGGTAATTCTTGTGTTTTATTTTATTTGTTGCACTAAAACCTACAACTAGAAGCCCAGCCTATACAAAAGAGGCTGTCATTGGAGTTTAAAAAATACAAATATTTAAAAACTGTTCATTTTAATGGGTTCAAAACATTTTTTTTTTACAAAATGTTGAAAAGTATTGCATGAGTAAATATAAGAAAATACATTTTAATAAAAAACAGGAATGATCCAGGACTAAAGCCTAAATCTAAGAATGAACAAAAGGAAAGTTATGTCTAAATACAGTACAATGGAACAAAATAATGAAATGTAAAATGTAAAAAAAGCTTTGTCAAACTGAACAAACATTATCACAGCCTTAATGTATAAAATGCAAAAGCTCATTTACATACGGCCATTTATAAAGGGAACAACCCAAACATTGGTTTTATATATTACAGGTCGACTGATTGCACTTTTAGTCAGAGTTAGACCCAGTTTTATCCATAGTTTTCACCTTAAGAAAAAATATATGTGAGAAAAAGAACCATTTAATCAACTCATATTATAACAGGAATCATCTGTGGAAAAAATGAGACCTTAAGATGTGATGTAGTCTTTATTATTAAGGATTTTAAAAGAATTTAAGTCCTGAATGTTTTTTTTTAGCCAATCACAGCTCACTTCTGGAAAAAGGACGAATGAGGAAGTAATGGCTGCCGATAAAAGAGAAACACTTCTTTTTACAGAGAAAAGGCACAAAAAAGAAAAACATGAAGAATTTCAGAAAATCATCTGCTTTTACTTTTTTTAATGAAAGGAAAGTCCATGACAGTGGGTTTGTGACCTCAATGGAAATACAACGATCTTTACTTTTCTGATAATTCAAATTTACCTTCAATTTATATTTAAAGGAAATAGGACTGGAATCAGAGTCAGAAAAAGCACATAAGTGACCTGTAAAGACAAAGTAAATGTTTTAGACTTGTGCGCTCTTGGCGTGGTTCGCGGGAGGGTCCACTGGGAGGGCGATCCCTCTCGATCTGGAGTAGTAGTAGCTGCCTTCCCGAAGCGGCAGTGAGGGGTCGTTACCGTAGCAACACAGGATGATGACCCCTCCCAGCAGGCACAGACCGGACCCGACCCACCCGGCGTAGAGCGAAAACCCGAACGACATGAGGCCCTCGCTCCGGTGCACCCCGACCGGGAACCACACGGTCGAGATGACGCCAAACACAGCTGAGAGTAAACAGAGGAATAAAGGAAAATAAAGTGATCATAACAGGACTCTACCAGGACTTAATCACGACTAGATCATAACAGGACTCTACCAGGACTTAATCATGACTAGATCAGAACCAGACCAAAGCAACACTAGACCAGGACCAGACCTATATAAACCAGGGCTAAATCTGGACCCAACCAAGTCAAAATCAAGGACTAAACTGTCCTGACTAAACAGGACTTAAGACTTAAGGCCAAACTAAATTAAATTAAACCAGAAGATAAACTTAAAACCTGATCTAAATCTGGGACAACAACAGGACTAAACCAGGATTAAATCAAGACTACACCTGGACTAATCTAAGCCAGTACTAAACCAAAAACTTAACAAGGACCAAACTAAAGACAAAGGATTTACCCAGAGCTAAACCTAGGACTAAAAAGGCTTCTAAACCTGACCTAAAACCAGGTCTGAACCATTTCTAAACTTTGGATTAAACCAGGACTAATCCAGGACCAAACAAAGTCATAAACCTGACATCAAATTTGGACTTCACCCAACAATAACCAACTTCTAAACATACAACTAAACCAGGACTAAACTGGGACTTACTGTCTGAAAGTCTTACCCATGATGAGATTGAGGACTCCTCCGATTCGTGAGCGGTGCATTTTGGCGGTGGAGGTGTCGCTCTGGAGCCGGAAACAGGGCATGGACATGAGGACGAGCAGCAGAGCGGGGAGCCCCAGGAGGCAGGCCGTGATCATCAGGGCCCGGGACGTCTGCACGTAGGCTGGGGCACAAAACACATGAACAAAAACCATCAGTAATGCACAAGTCTACAGAGGAATGGATGGACTGAACCAGGACCAGAGACAAAATAAGGACTAAGTCAAATCTATATCAGGACAAATCAGGTCCAAACTGAGGTCCAAACCTTAACGAGAGACTAAAGACTTAACCAGGATTAAAACAGGGACTAAATCCTTGAATACAACAACACTAAACCAGGACTAAACCAAGACAAAACCAAATCTATATTAAGACTAAATCAAAAACTACAACCAGGTGTAACACAGGGTTAAATCTGCCCTTAGTCTTTTCCTGCACCTCTCAAGCCCATGAACGCATCACCTTTGCGTGCCTTGTTACGTAAGTCACGTGACTGTGATCACCTGGCCACGCTCGGCCAACCGGGTCACGTGGAGCGAAAATACAAAACTGCTCTGGCTTCTTCTCTTTAGATGCTTGGAGGAGAAGCTGCTGCAGGTTCCTACCTCAAACAATTACTTATTTTCGTTCTTTTTCGCCTTTCTCATGCACTTTAAATTTACAGTGTGATTATATGATTTAGATATCGACTGTAAGTGAGCCCGGAGCCGTGTTGTGTCGTTGTGCGCCGAATAGTCACTGGAATTGGTGAGTCTGAATGGATTGTTTGGTTGTTAGCATGCTAATGCTAATGGTTGCCACTAGCATTTCTGGACTAATGCTGTCATGTTTCTTCATCTAACTTCTATGAAAGCCTATGTATTGGGTTATTGGGTTATAACATGCTATTGTTAATGTCTGTGGTTGTATTGAGCAGCCTGTGTATTGGGTTTAGCTGTTAGCAGTAATATAGCACTTCAAACTGATAAAGCCTTAAGTTGAAGTAGTTACTATTGAAATGAATATGAATGTTTATTAATAATGTTTATTAATGTACAAATACTGCACATTTGTGAGAATACTTACCATGTATGTATTTATTTGGTATTTATTTGATTATGATTGTTTTATTTTTTGTGTACACATGAACAAGGAAAATGAATTGCTATAAGCTATTGATAGGCTATAGCTAGGCTACTTATGAATTCTCATTGGTCCTGTTTATTTCAATGCAGGCCAGGTGACCCTTTTTGGGTTAGGATGGCGAGCTACTGAAACACGTCTGGGAGCCAGAAGAATCCTGCAACATCTGAATCCTACTGGTCTGGTAGGAGGCTGTCGTAGCCCTGTTCCCCACCATCCCTACATCGCAGTACATCGCAGTACATCTCACTACACTGACACAGACACAAACCATACACTGACACAAACCATACACTGACACAAACCATACACTGACACAAACCATACACTGACACAAACCATACATTTATCATACTTTATCAAATTTCCAGATGACAATCGGCTGCAGTCTGTAAATATTGGGTAGTTTATTGTTGGTTTGTTTGTATTTTGTTCACTTTATTTCAATACATGGTATCAGCACCAAACTAAAATCAACTGTCTCTGTGCCTTAATTACTGACCATCAGCTCCAGCAGTCTGTGTTCTGATCCATCCACACCTAGCCTTACAAGTCTATGATTATAGCATAGCATAGCATTTTATTATTAGTGCCTCATCAGTGCTACACAGGACTAAACCAGGATGGAACAAGGTCTGTATTAAGAAGAAACCATGGCTAAACTAAATCCTGGACCAAACCAGGACCGAACCAGGGCAAAACCAAGTCTATAATAAGAAACCATGGCTAAACTATGGACTAAAACCCAGACTAAATCATTGACCAAACCAAGTCTACATTGAGACTAAACCCCGGACTAAACCAGGGCAAATCCAAGTCTATATCATGGCTAAGTCCAGTTTAAAGTCAGACAAAACTGAGGACTAAGTCTTGAACAAATCTATAAGTGAAAACTGGGCTAAACTTGGACCAAACCAGTGTAAAACCAGGACTGAACCAGGATAGTGCTCAAACTATTTTGGGAAAAATCTAAATCTTATCTCGAGCACATTCGAAGCTTTACCAGGTGAAACACTGAGAGAAAAACAGACGGAGGGGAGCGGGCACAAGATTTATCCGAAGCATCTGGAGAGTTTAAAGCCTTCAGTCAGGAATGTACGCACACAACACATAATATTTATCGTCTTACAGTGGCTCATTCAACCCGATACACCCTAAAACAACATCCAATTTTAATAAATCGCACAAAATTAGCTCAAATGTTTTCCTCCAACGAGACACTCGAAACACACTGGTATTTTTCAGTCGAACTGCCTTTAGAGATGGTTTTAATACTTCAGCTGGAGCGGCTTGTTTTGATTCCTTTGGCCAACACATGTTCCCAAGATATATCCAAAAACGCTATCAGGAAATTGTGCCATTTGAAGGCAGTGTTTGTGTTTTGTTTGACTGAGCACCGATGTTTTTTTGCGTGATTTTTTTTCCAGTTTGTCCGCTAACATCTGGACAAAACAAGTCTAGAATTGATTATCAAGGATTTTAATGGATAGAACAGGAGCTTTGGCCAATCACAGCTCACTTCCAGTAAAAGGAGCACTCCCATTGGTCAACACCGATGTAAATAAGGAAGTAATGGCTGCAGATAAAACTAAGTGAGTGTATATTCAGGAGGCAACTTGAAAAACAGAGATAAATACTGTCAATTCAATCACGTAATGTTCAACGAGGATGAGATAATTGCTGATCTAAAGTTAAACCAAGTTCTGTCCCATAAATAAACCAGGACTGAACCCGGACTAACCCCCAAACCAAACCCAGAACTGCCCCAAACGAACCCTACGACAATAATGGGTCAAAAACAAGACAAACCTAAACAGAATCAGCACCTAAACCAGGACTAAACCAGGACTAATCAGGGCGAAACCACAAATATAAAGCGCTAAGTGTGATTCCAATTAAACACATTCAGTTAGCGTTTAGCATGATTTATGAGTATTTATGAAATGTAGCTGTCAGTAATTGCTCAAAATGCTGAGTCATGGTTTAGTGGAACATACTGTTCATCTGTGAAACTGTGTCTGGATCATATTATCTTCAATCTTTTTGGGAGTTTCATACAAAGAGAGGAATGCACATCTTTTACTGCTACTTTATCAGTTTCATCATCATCTGTTTAATGTAACCCACCGATGCATTTGGGGCAGACATGTCCAACGTCCGGCCCAGGGGCAAAACATGGCACATGGTAAGAATCTTTTGTTTATGGCCCCAACAACAGCAGCTCTGTCACACAGCATTAATATACAGGTTAAAATCCATCTAAAACCTGTTCAGATCCAACTAAAACCTGTTTAACTCCAACTAAAACCTATTAAAATCCATCTAAACCTGTGCAAATCCATCCAGAACCTGTTCAAATCCAACTAACACCTATTAAAATCCAAATAAAACTAGTTTAAATCCATCTAATCCACCTGTTCAAATCTTTAAAAACATGTTCTTTTGGAATAAGAATAAAATCAGGAGAGTGTCGGCCGTCAAATGTGGCCCTCGTTGTAAAAACTTTGGATACCCCTGGTTTAAGGTATTTCACACTAATGCACCAATGTGTCAATAGAAAATCAATGTAAACTCATTTAAAAACAGAAAAGTAATGTAGTCCCAGCCCAGTGACATAGAGTGGTTTGTCCTAAAGCCAGAGCCAAACCAGAAGTATTTTTGTATTTTAAGTAAGTCTATTTAAGTATTTTTTTAACCATGTCCATAAAAGGTAAAGTGGGCGGGATCAGACCTGGCAGCGTGAGGATCTGGTCCAGAGCGACGCAGTGAGAAAGCGCCGGCGAGATCACACACTTGGCCCACAGCCCTTGAGACCCCAGCTCGTCCATGCGCACGCACGTGGCCACGCTGTAGTCGCACGTGCGCACCCAGTCGTTGGTTGCCGTGGCGACGATGAGGCCGACCCATCCCGCGCTGCTGGCGATGGTCCCGGTGATCTGTCTGCACATGAACGCCATGATGATGTAATAATGTAACGACGAGGGACGAGGTGCCGAGGTTTGGTCCCGAAATGAAGAGTCGAGAGATGAGCCGCTGTGTCCTGGTCTGAAGAACTGAGAAACAAGACGAGATCGTGTTAAAATTATGTTTTAATCTGAGAATTACATTTCTACATAAAATATCAACTTTTTTTCATTTATTGTGGACCTGTAGAGTTTAAGTGATTACACTGAGTTAAAAAATAACGAAATAAATAATGATTGGGCTCAATTTTGTTTATGTAAAATAAATAAAAATCTTACAAAATAAACTTAAAGGGGGAGTGTGTGGTTTTCGGTGACATCTAGTGGTGATACTTGAGATTACACCCCTCCTTTTCTTTCTGGAAATAGGTTTGATGGTGAGTTTGCAAAAAATAAAATAACATTTTTAAATGCACCCAAACTACATTAAATTAAAATCCTACCATAACAAAACATTAATAAATTAATACGATCTTGTAAATGCATTTTATATTTTGTTACTGTTCTTAATAAAATGATGAAGTATACTTTTTAAGCAATGCACCAATTTTAACCAGTTCAAAGGTGAAGTAAGTGACTGATTGTGGCTCACTTTTACCAAGAGCAATCATTCTTTTACCTCAAATAATTCCATCAAATAAAACCTAACCTAAACTAATGTGACTTCTGTAGAGTCAAAAAGAGCTCTAGATTTGTTCCTTCATCGTTTGAACACGGATTGTTTAAGGAGTTCTCCCCTGATTGGATAAAAAGGGGCGGGATACCAGAAAATGCTGCTGTAAAACAAGTTTCTCAGATTAAAGGAGAAGTATGTGATGTATTTAAAACCAATCGAATATGACTAAGTCCAAGAAATTAGAAGTTTTTTCTTTCTTACCTCGTGTACTTTGTAGAAGCAAGCAACAAAGAAGGTTTGCAGTTGGATCCTCTGTTTTGTGTAGTAAAATACCCCAAAAATCAAATTCTCAGCAATAACGACACAGTTCCTTATCTCCCAAAACCTTAAAACAGCACCAAATATGTTAAAAAAAAATACAAAAAGGCTTTTTACAACAGAGAAATGTTCTGGTATTTCAATAAGAATTCCCCAGAAGTGGTATTGAAATAAACTGTAAATAAAAATGCAAAAACCTGTGTGAAAAGTGTGAAATAACAGCGCAGTAACTTCAGGCTGGTCCTCTCTTGAAGTGAGTGAGGTTTATCGTTGGGTGTGGTTCCGACCTTCTCCAAAACCTGCAGCCAATCACCGTTTAACTCGAACCAGAGACAGATCGAGACAAACACGACTCGAGAGGACAAAAATGTGAGAAGGAGAGCAGCAGGATGTAGGTGAAGTGAATCTCAATGCTGTTTTTTTTTTTAATATAAGTCATTGTCTCTCACCTGTCTCTTTGCTGCTCTCTGCTGGTGAGACACACACCTTTAACGTTTTATCCAAAATTTCCATTCGAAACCCCTCATGATTCACTATTTAATTAAAAATAATAGCTGTTTTTGTATTTGATGGCAGCAACACATCTCAAAAAAGTAGAGAAAAGGTAGTCTATCTGTCTTATAACACAGAGAAAAGCCGCGGGTGATTATTAATTCTTCATTTATTAAATAATTTCAAGCAGGATACCATAAAAATGTGACGATTAAAGACAGCAGTCTCGACCCTGATGTGACTGTTCAACCCACGGAGTATAGTGATAGAAAACATTCATGAATCACTTACAAAGTCTACGTTTAGTTATTATTTTCAGGGACACACAGCGGTTATGTTAGCTACGCCATAACGATTTGTCGCCACGTCCTAAAAAAAAAACAAAACTAAATAGACAAATTTATATATTAAATGTTTGAAATCCTTCATGAAATAGCTTCAGATTTACACTCTCCGACGGCGAATGAATGTACACAGCGTTACAAAAGAAACCCCACAGTTTTCTGCTACAGGTTTAAAACAGTGAAATTTGTCGCGGACTCTGGTGTTGTGCGTCTCCAAGGCTAAATTACATCTCATCAAACACAGAGATGTCAAAGGTCATGAGAGAGCAGAGCAGTGGTGCCAGCTCACAACAAGAAAACATATCAAAACTGGTAATAAGTAATTTCATGAGTTTCTGATCATAAAAATAGGACTGTCCAAAGATGGGGCCATAGTTGGTGATTATTATTGTTGGTTTTGGTTCTAGTATTGTGTAAAATTTAGTAGTATAGAGTGGATTTAAAGAAGTTTTAGTTGGATTTAAACAGGTTTAAGTTTGATTTAAAGAAGTTTCAGTTGGATTTGAAAACATTTTAATACGATTTGAACAGGTTTTAGTTGGATTTAAGTATGTTTTACTTCGATTTGAACAGGTTTAAGTTGGATTAAAACAGGTTCAAGTTGGATTTAAACATGTTTTAGTTGGATTTGAACAGGTTTACGTTAGATTTGAACAGGTTTAAGTTGGATTAAAACAGGTTTAAATTGGATTAAAACAGGTTTAAGTTGGATTAAAACAGGTTTAAGTTGGATTTAAACATGTTTTAGTTGGATTTAACAGGTTTTAGTTGGCTTTAATAGGTTTTAGTTGAATTTAAACATGTTTTAGTTGGATTTAAAGAGCATTCAGTTGGATTTGAACAGATTTTAATTGGATTTAACAGGTACAATGTATGTTATCACTGAAGCTAAAATGAATTAAAAAGAAAAATCTAAGAAATAAACCTGTTTCCAGGGTAACGATATTGAATAAATGTGATATACAGCAGCCCAGAATGGACAAACCGAGCTCTGCTGGAGGAGAAGCACATCTGTTTCTGTTTGAACTCAATTTTACATGATGGACATTTAATTAAATTAATATGATCTGATTTGTTCATTCCACTGCTTCTTCCCACGACCTTTGACATGTCATTTTAATCCAATATTGTCAAATGGTGTCAGCTTATTCTTCACATTACTCTGTCGCTCTTTTTATTGCCTTTTCCCATCGTCTCTCTTTCTGTTCGGCATTATTCCACGTCCTTTTTCTCATTTCTTTGCAGCCTCACATCGATATTGCTTCATTTCTTTTTCATTTGTCTTTCAGACCCAACCGTTTCCCATCTTCATCAGCGTTTGTTTGACTCCTGTCCGTTCCTTCACGGGTTTTTGAGCGTGTTGATGTGAGCGCAGATCTTGAGTGCTGGTCCCAGTTTAATGTTCATGCTGCTCATCAGATGGTCTTCTGTGAGCAGCAGCAGAGCTTGGCCGTCGATCTCCTGCATCCGGAAAGCCTCGGCCACGTCCCCGCAGCCTGCACCGAGAAAAACAGTTACTAAAGTCACAATGAACGGGACAAAACACACAGGAGAGACTTTTTTAGGAAAGTTAGAACAAAAAGCAAATAGGCAGCTTAAATAGCAATATACGTTCTCTTCCATGTTTAATTTGGTCTAGTATTGTGTAAAATTTAGTATACAGTGGAATTCAATAGAAGACATTAGTCAAAACAAAGGGTGTCCAAACATTTTTTCCAAAAAGGCAACATTTGATGAGAGGAAAAACTCAAAGGGCCGACTGATTTTATTCTTTATCTGCAGGTTTAGTTGGATTTGAACAGGTTTAAGTTGGATTTAAAATGGTTCTAAGATATAAAAAGGTTTTAGTTGTATTTGAACAGGTTTTAAATATTCTTTTTGTGTTTCTCTCCTTCAGCTTTACAAATTAAGCCCTGGTGGAGAGAGGCTTGTATTTCAAATGCTCACTTTGTTTTTGGTGATTTTAAAACAAGTACAGTCTTTAGCTTTCTTTTTTTCCATAAAAAACATGAGAATATGACTGCCATCTGTGTTTTCCCATTGAACCTTTATTCAAAACTGCAGCATGGACTCCTATTAAAGGTTTTTTTTACACATAAATAGGAGATATATAACTTCCATCATGAAGGATCCAACCTTTTCGTCTAATCACGTTAAAAGTGTCCCAGCCCCGATGTCAGAGTTCAACAGTGATGGATTTACAAGCTTCTGTGCAAAGACAAACTATTTCTGTAGCCTGGCCAGACCTCCTTTAAGAATTAGTATTGGTTCAGAGGATTTGAGTTGGATTTCCAGGAGGCAGTTCCCACAGAAGCAGAACAAACTACCTCTGGATGTAACTGGAGGAAATCCAACCAATCAGAGAAAGCGTTCCCTGTTTTATAAACAGTTAGTCTGATATTGAAGGGAATTACAGAGCTTCACTCGACAAAAAGAAACTGGCCAAGCTAATGTTTACTACAACTAAAGCTGAGTTACCGTGTGACCCTAAACAGCTCTGAGTGTAGAAATAGTTCCTTGGGGGGTCCTCACTGTGTTTTGTTTTCTAATCCAGATGTTTGTAATGATCTCACTCTCACTGACGATGATGCCTCACCCAACGAGGATTTTTGCAAAACTTTTAATCATCAGGAGGCGACAGAGAAGCCAAGAGTCATCTGCTCATGGTTTAGACTTTACAGCGAGCTTTAAATCAAAATGACAGACTGACAAGAAGACGCCAGGTCCTTAACAAAGTGGATTAACGTATTAAGAACTTGTAAAATTCTCCTGGAGCCTTGTTGGATTTTTGGAGACATAAGTAATGATCATATTTGGAAAATGAATGAAAACACATCAAAAAACTGATGAAGACACTAAAGCAAGCTGTTATTAGAGTCCTAATACATAAAACATACATAATCTCACTCCTTATTAACAAAGCATTGACATAGGTGTCAATATAGAGACATAAGACTGGACTTTACTGAGGATTGTGTGCAAATGATTCATAAAAGAAAAGCCAGAAAGCACATACACACTGCAGGAACAAAAGGAGCATCACTCAGCCAAGTGTCGTGCTTTTGTAAAGGAAATTTCTTTGTAAAGATGCTTCATGAATGAGGCATAAAGATTTCAGGGGAATAGGTCTTTGAATGGGAGAGAGTTGCAGCATCTAGTGGCCATCAGTGGTATTATACTTTTAAGGTTTTAAGGTTTTAAGGTGGAGGTTAAACGGGATATTTGTAGGTGAATAACCACCTTATGTTTATATATTGTCTATGACTCTTTTGCCATTTATTATTTCCATCTGAAAACCAAAATGCGGCACCAAGAAGATTTAAAAGTGGTAGGAGCATCTTGAATCCTAATTTCACCCTCTCACTCCATCGACTGATATCACCAGACAACTTTACACCTCAACGACAAATTGACCTCAGTTTTATCCAATCAGAGCCATGTTGTTTACTTTCATCGCTACATCTTCAAACCTAAAACCGGACAGAAGGACGTGAATACTGTGCTTGGAGCAGTTCAAGATGGATTTTCGTGACTTTGTAAACTCCCAAATCTCACAAGAATCCAGCTTCACACAAGAAAAAGTAACTAAGTAAGTTGTTTTGTCACCGTTTGAGCTAAAGCGGGCAAAATCTAAAGATGCATTTTCATTGTTATTGTCAAAGAGCAATAATCCTACACAAAAAAGCACATCTGATATGTTTCTTGTGTCATTATTTTTCCTCACCCGGCAGCGTGTTGATGAAGGCCGTCACCTCCTCCACGCTCCACTGCGCCGGCGCCGGTTTGAACGTCGTGGTGGGCGTCGTCGTGGTTACGGAGGGAGCGGACGCCCTCCTCGGTCTGTGTTGGACCATGTTCTCCGTCGTCGCTGTCACGGTGACGGCGACGGCGGTGGCGTTGGTGGTTGTCATAGCAGCAGCAGGCTCCTCCTCCTCGTCTTCCTCCTCCTCCTCTTCCTCGGGTCCGTCGTCTTCGTCGTCCTCGTCAGCGCCGGCCTCCAGCTCCATTTCCTCTTCCTCTTCTTCATCTTCTTCTGCAGCAACTGGAGGTTTCTCTTTCACCTCTTTCTCTCGACGACCGGCGCTCCATAGATCCCGAGGCTACAGAAATGAATAATAAACAATAAATAATCAATAATACTTACATTTTTTGTTTATTAACCCTGCACGTGCGGTATTAATCCAGTCAGCAGTAGTCATAATATATTTTTCCATGTAAAATCTGTTCTAATCTGAATAAAACCTGTTCAAATCCATCTAAAACCTACACAAACCCTTCCAAAACCTGTTTCAGTTCATGTAAAACCTGTTTAAATTCAACTGAAACCTGCAGTAATCCATCTAAAACATCTTCAAAATCATCTACAAACTGCACAAATCCATCTAAAACCTGTTCAAATCCAACTGAAACCTGTGCAAATCTAACACCCATCCAAATCCAACTAGAAGCTGTTCAAATCCATCTGAAACCTGCACAAATCCATCCAAAAACCTGCACAAATCCATCTAAAACCTGTTCAAATCCAATTAAAACCTACCAATTTTTTGTCTAGAGACATCCAGTTGCTTGTATCTACATTTTAGGAACTTATGTAACAGACACAGACTCAAAAAACAGAAACAGCTGCTGATACAAGATTAATATAGATTTTTTTACACTGATTAAATTATATTATAATATTTACTCCACTCGGATCACATACCAGTCTGAGCAGCAGTGGTTTCCCGGGAACAGACTCCGCTCGGTTTAGAGCCGGACGAGGCCTTTCAGACCGACTCCCTGCGCTCAGAGCTCGGAGCCGCTTCGTCAGACGGACGTTAAACCTGAGGCAAAAGCATGAGACCAAGTTAGAGCAGTTAAAGTAACCCCTGCCAAACTTTAAGAGGAAAACATCCACCTCAAAATGCATGTTTTTTAAGTAGATCTCATATAACAACAGCAGAAGATACATGCCTCCAACTAAGATTTATTCATAGCAGTATTTTATTATCACAAAGTGTCCCGTACAATGTTTAACCTGAAGTATTTCTGAATAGATTTAACGTATAACTTTAGATGTAACATAATATTTAACATTATAAAATTAAACAAACACTGAGCACAGCTGAAGAGGAGTCATGTCATTCATTCTTGTGTCTTTTTTGGACGCACACATTAAAAAAAAAAAAAGGCTTAGGGCATTATTTACTATTATCTGACCTTTTCACATTGGGTTTATTCATAAACAACATGTCCCTGCAGGGCTTCCGTAGGTTATCACAGGGTTTAGAAAGAACAGCAAGTGTGTAATGTCTCCACCAGATTCTGTCAAAAGCTACAGATTTGAGGAGATTCATGTTTGTTTTGTATTGGGTTTGGTCTAAAGTAATTTTTCCTCAACTTTTTAATAGAAATATGACTATTTTGCATCATGTATGAAAGATAAAACAATGTCAATAGCTGAGGTCTGCAGTAAATCTATAAAAAGCAGATCTATTGGAGACTTTTAGCTAAACTGTAATAACAACCATGTATTTAAATGATGTGCAGATTAAAAGGTATAGGCTTGATATAAAACAAAGCAGTCAGGGTTTGGTCTTGACTACAACACTAGCCAGCTCTTTCCGCCATATTTAAAATAACTAAAGATAAAATTTAGACAAAATGTGTGAGATAAGCTGCTTTTTCACATCAAGAGAGGAAATTAGATCAAATTGTTATGAGAAGTGATATTACGCTACAGTCTGCTCCCGGCCGCACACCACTTCCTGTCACAAAAGTCACATGGTACACTTCTGCAGAGTTTATACAGTAACGATTGAAGCCGACGGCGAGCGGGTCTCACCCTCGAGCGCAGGAAGTGGAGCAGAAGCGCTTGGACCGCATGAAGTTGTGGGCGTGGCCTCTCTTCCCACAGAACTGACAGTGCAGCACGGCTCGGTCCCTGTGACTCGGTCCTGACAGAGACAAAGACGAGAGACAGCTTTACTCAGTTACAGGGTCGTGTCATAAAAATAAAAGGAAGACCCTGGAGATTGTTCGATGAAGTACAGCAGAGGCGACCAAACTTTTTGCAAAGACGGACACATTTGATGAGAGGAAATTCTCCATGGGCCGACTGTCTTTTCTGGTTTTATTTTTAGGTTTTAGTTGGATTTGAGCTGTTTTTGTTTGGATTTGAGCAGATTTTAGATGATTTTTAACAGATTTTAGTTGGATTTGAGCTGTTTTTGACGAATTTGAACAGGTTAAGTTGGATTTAAATATGTTTTAGTTGGATTTGAACAGGTTTTAGTTGGTTTTGAACAGGTTTTAGATGATTTTGAACATATTTTAGTTGGATTTTAACAGTTTTTAGTAGAATATGAACAGGTTTTAGTTGAATTTAACAGGTTTTAGTTGGATTTAAACAGGTTTTAGTTGGATTTAAACAGGTTTTAGTTGGATTTAACAGATTTTAGATGGTGTTTGAACAGGTTTCAGATGGATTTGAACAGGTTTTATTTTGTATTGAGCAGTTTTTATTTGGATTTTAACAGATTTTGGGTTGGTTTTTTTTGTTGAATTGGAACAAGTTTTAGTTGAATTTGAACAAGTTTTGATTGAACTTAAGAGGTTTTAGATGGTTTTGAACGGGTCTTGTTCAATGGGTTTTGAACAGATTATATTTTGAATTGAGCAGTTTTTTGGGATTTGAACAGTTTTTAGATGATTTTGAACATGTTTCAAAACAGACAAGTCAAGGGAAGACATTTAAAAATCATTTTGACAACACACATCCATCAATAGAACAAAAGTACAATAAGCTACTTGCAAAAAATAAGATGTAAAGAGAAGAATTAGTGACATTAAAGCAGTAGTGAAAAACCGTCTCTTACTGGAGTCGTGGTCCTCTGTGTCTCCTCCCTCCTCTTCCTCCGAGTCCGTCGAGTGCTCGGTTTGCTTCCTGGTCTCCGTCGGCAACGGTAACACCACGCTCCCATTGGTCCCGTTCACTTCCTGGGGTTTGGTCACCTGCTCCGGGACCAGCAGGGACGACCGGTTCACCTGACAAAAGAACAGACAGATGTGTTATACATACAGGGATTAACGGACTAAACCTGGACTAAGCCAAGACTAAACCAAGACTGGATCAGCATTAAGCAATAACTAATTCAAGTTGGCTCACAAGTTAAACCAGTAAAAGACAAGTAAAACAGTTTAAACCAGGGATTAAACCCAGACTGTGCCAAGACTAAACCAACAATAAACTAAACAATGTCTTTGCAAAAATCAAGTCTTAAACCAGGTCTAATCCAGGGCTAAATCAGGTTTAAAACCAGGACTAAAACCAGGAAATGACCAGGATTAACCGGGACCAAAATAATAACCAAACCTGGACCAGGATTACACCATAAACTATTAAAACCAGAATTAAAACCAGGACTAAACCAGACTAAACTAAGGCTTAACTAAGGCTTAATCTGGGTCAAAGAACTAAACGATTGCTCAGGTCTAAATAAGGACTAAACCAGGATCAAACAAACTCAAAATCAGGACTAAGACAGTATTATACCAAGATAAGACTAGTACTAAAGCTAGAGCTAAACCAAACATTAAACTAAGTCTAAACCAGGCCTAGAATTCAATCAGGACTAAACTATGTATGAAATCAGGATAAAACCAGACCTAAAACCAGAACTAAACCTGGGCCACACAGGTTTAAACCAGGACTGAACCAGGATTTAAACCTGACTAGTCTTTGGTTAGTCTCTCTTACCGGGAACGGCGTGAGTCCCTCCTGGATGACGAAGCCCTCCACCAGGTGAGTGAGCACCTGCTGCCCCTCAGGCCACGCCCTCGGCTCCCAGTGGCCAGTCTCTGATTGGTCGAAGCCCTCCGTCTCGTCCTCCGATTGGCCGAGGGGTTCTAACGGCTCCGTCTCGGCCTCGTGGTGCTGCGAGCTGTTGTTTTGCGTTTGGTCCCGGTTCTGAGACAGGCTGAGGTCGGTGGGACGGTCCGGCTGAGGAGGAGGAGGAGGAGGGGGAGGAGGGGGGTCCGCTGAGGGGGAGACGAAGGGGGACGACGGGGGAGACTGGGACGACAGGCTGGACAGAGCTGGGACCAACAGAAAAAATACAAAGGAGGTGGTTAATCCCAAAACTAGAGCTAAACTTTGGCAAAATCAAAACCCAGGACTAAACTAGGATTAAACCTGAGCTACACCCAAGGACTAAAGACCTGAAACTAGCACTACACCAGGGCTTAACCGGGCTAAAATGGGGTCTAAACCAGGATTAAACTCGGACCAGGATGTCAGTCTGCATTAAAGAGTCCAAATAAACTCAATTCTTCTTTTATTTTTATATATCAGGTTGTCTAGATACAAATACAGTACAGTCTCAGAGCCTCTAAGTATTTTTGTGCCCCATTCCTCTTTAGAGCATTTTTAAAGAAATATTTAACAGTATACGAGGACAATTAGTAGCAGTAGATCAATCTGTGCATATAATATTAGTCTGTATTTAGTTTTATGCCTGGAGAAAGTGTGGGACATCCCAGAAAAACATTAGAGCTTGGAGAAGGCACCGTTACCTGATTGGTTGTCCGACTGGATGGACATGTTTTCGCAGAAGTCGTCCTGATTGGTTGAATGTAGATCGGCAAACTTCTGGCTCTGATTCGGCGTCACCTCTTGGACCGGGACAGAGACCGGAACAGATACCGGGACAGAAACCGGGACAGAAACCGGTGCCGTTACTGGAACCGTTAACGGCACAGGACTCTGGTTTTGCAGTGCCACTGGAGCTGGGACGGGGGCTGATACCGAGACTGGGGTCGTTATTTGAGGTCTGACTGAGACCGTTAAGGGAATAGGGGCCGGTATCGGATCAGGATTTGGGTTTTGTACAGAAAGTGGGAAAGATTTAACGGGTGATGCTAAAGAGACCGGGACTTTTGTCTCATTATTAGAGTCTTTGTCTTCCTTAGTATTTTGGTTTTGCTCCAGACTCTTCCTGCTCTCTGATTGGTCCACTACTTCCATCTCCTTGTCCGCCATTTTCTTTTCTTGCTCCACTTTTTTGCCACATTGCCCTTCCTCTGTAACATCCATTGCTTCCTTGTCATCTTTTTCTTCTTGTCTAGCCTTCGCAGATTCTGTATTGTCCTCAACTTTCAATTTCTCTTGCTCTCTTTGGTCATCTGTTTCCACTTTTAAACGCTTAGCCACAGTCCCCTCTTCATTGCACGCTTGCTTTAATTTTTCAGTGTCTTTTACCTCTCCCTTCTGAGCCGTCGGTGAGGGCAGTGGCGAGCTCGTTTTAGGAAACGTCGGGCTTAAAGGAAGCACTTTTTGGCTGGGCACGTCTGAATCCACTGCTGTGTTTTGTGCAGAAGCGTTTGCGGACGATTGGAGCTGACGTCCGGAAGAAAGTGCGATGATCTGCAGCTGTCGAGCCGCAGACGGCGCAGATCGCTCGAAGGGAGAAGCCGAGGACTGTCCCAGGATAGACTGAGGGAGCGGACAGGTCTTGAGTCCAGAAATAGGTCTGTTAACGGAGGAAGGCTGAGAGGAGGAAGGAGCAGCCGCGATGGGATGAAGAGTCTGTCTCGGTGACGCCGCTCGGTGGCCGTTTGGAGACAGGAGTCTGGGTCTGAGCGGGACGGCCCGAACCGGAGAATACAGAGCTGAAGAAAGAACATGATTAGGACAATGATCAGGACAAACAGAGTGTATTCAAATCTGCAGCAAAAATGATTTAGTTTTGGTCACAGCTAGCCTTGTATCTCCACCTTTTACCTTTTTTCTTTTTACGACCAATAGCAATAATTAGAGACTATAACAATAAAAATAAGTCTGTGGCTCAAACAATGACAAACTATCTTCACAATTTGGTGACTATGGCCAGGTAACTGACATAAAATAATCTCTAAAACATAAATGAAAGGTTTTAGGTTAGAAAATATTTGCTGTGATGTAGGTATTGTTGGTTTAGAGAAATGCAGACAAAGCATTAAAGAAAACTGTGGACAAAATAAGGGTTAAAGTGGTTGTTATTCAGAAGAATTGTTGCTCAGAGACGGTCTCCTCTGGGGCTGGAGCAAGAAATCTCAGGAGAAACACTTGGAGAAAATGAGTGCATGGTTTGTTCTTTTGGCTTTTACATTTCAAACGTCCCTAGATCTACCGTAAACATAACTTTGTGGTAAGTGCACCGTGGTGTTCGTGGACGTACTCGGAGGTGGGACGGACAGGTGACGGCTCGGCGTCGACGCGGTGCAGTCGGTGGTCGCCGTGGTGACGGGCCGCGGCCTGAGCGGAGGGAAGAGTGGGGCCTGTGGGCGGGACAGAGGTGGCGGGGCGGACGAGGAGGTGGGGGGTTTGAGGCGCAGCGAGGGCGGGATGGTGAGCGCCCCGGGAGGAGGAGGCCTCAGCGTCAGACTCTGCAGCTGGACACGAAACAAACCAGAGAAAACACGTCAGAATCACAGCAGTGTTTCAGAGAGTTTATTTTAAAATGTCCTGATCTGTTTTACTGTTGTTTTGAACATTTTTTGTGTGTTTATTTTCTTCCTCTATAGAGTCAAGAACTAGCTTTTGGCCATTGGTACATTTCTACATTTAAGTGATGTGTTATATATTTCTACGTGTTTCTTTATAATCTCTTGTGCGCTGTGATACCTTTATCTTATTGCTCTTGTACAACTGTGCATGTGACAACAAAGCTTATCTTATAAATATGTTCAACGAGGATAAATGTAATCATCAAGCTCTTATTAAGCATTTCCAAACACTTGCAATCAGGTTTAGATTAACTTTCTTTCATAATTTGTAATGAAATTGATTGCTGGTGTTATAACGGTGACAAACAAGAAGACCCCAATGATGAAAGCATATATCACATAAACTAAATCCACCTGTGGCAGCAAAAAAATCCATTTAGACCACTTTTTTTTAACAATTTTTCAAATCATGCGCTAAATAATCCTCTGTTGGGTCTCAAATATCAAGAACATCAAAACAAAGACAGATGATCAAATAATACTTATGTGTGAGGTCCCGGGCGTCTCACCTGAGCAGAGGCAGGGGTAGAGGGAGCAGAGGAAGAAGAGGAAGAGGAAGGTCGCATAGCAGACGTAAGGATCAGCTGCAGGAAGGAAAGACAGGAGGAAGCAAACGAGAGGAGCAGACAGGGTTAAAGCACCGTCAGAGGGACACAAAGAGGGAGGAGCCTGTTGGTTCCCAGGTGTTGAGCCAGGTTTTTAACATCACTTTAACTTGTTTACCCTTTGTCATCTTTGTTTAAGGTGTGGTTATACAGTATGGTTGTCCAGATAGTCCCTAGAGCTGAGATCTTTAACCTTTAGTTTCCACTGGAGCTGCACAGAGCGGGTCGTATTATCTGTCGTCCAATCGGCGCAACTCTAATGTTTAGCTCCACCTTTTTGAAAAAGCGGACCACACACACCAGGGGCCAAAGTGTCCTCAAAGTAGTACAGTACACTTTTTGGGGATGTGTCAGGACCCATTTTGGTGGAAACTAACACGTACAAACCTGTACTGAATCGTTCTAGTGGAAACTAGGCCTTGTACTGGTCTGACCAGCTCCAATCCTCCCATACAAGTCAACACAGGCTCCAAAACTGTCTCCTTCAAAGTAAGTCACTGATAAAACCTTCGAAAGTAGTCAATTTTAAGCACATGATCTGGAAAAAGTGCTATCAGGACACTTCTAATAAGAAATAAGAACTAGAACCTATTTAAATCCAACTCAAACCTGTTCAAATCCAACTTTTACCTGTTAAAATCCAACTAAAACCTGTTTAAATCAAAGTAAAACCTGCTCAAATCCAACTAAAACCAGTTCAAAACAGACTTAAACCTGTTTAAATCCAAATTAAACATGTTAAAATCTAAATTCAACCTGTTGAAATCCAAATTAAACATGTTAAAAGCTAACTTATACCTGTTCTAAACAGGAGCTGTTCAATTCCAACTAAAACTGAAAATGTTCAAATACAACAAAAATCTGTTTCAATCCAGCCAAAACCAGACCAAAACCGACTAAAATCTGTTTCAATCCAGCTAAAACCAGATCAAAACCAGAAGAGACTGTTGGCCCTTTGAAATGTTCCTCTCATTAAATGTGGCTCTCTTTGTTTGTAAAGCGCTGATGTAAAGTCTATGTAAAGTGTCTTCTGTGTGTTTTGTGTTTACCATCTGAGCTCTCAGGAGCACTTGGTCCGGCCCCGATCCTTTGAGACCTTTCCCCAGGAGCAGTGTCTGCTGGGAAACCCTCTGCCTGACAGGCGCCGCGCTCTGATTGGCTCGTGCCAGGCCAGGTGCGCCCACAGGAAGAGACTGAGACACCTGCGATAATAAAGAGACAGGGATAAACACAGGTTACAGCTCACATTGTAGGGTTTGTTATCGTTTAGATGTATGTTTGAACAAAAGGTGTGAGAAAAACAGCAAAGCATGAATATTCAATTTGCATTTTAAATAAAACAACAGACAAGTTCAGCCCTAAAGCTTCAGACCTGCTGCGTTTAAAACAGGTGGAGCACATAGCTTTATTTTTACGCTGAAAAAAACTGAGGTGTGATTGTGGCTGAGGATGTGAAAGTGATACACACAAATGCAGAGGAAACTAACCCCAGACTCTGACCAAAACCATTTCTCTGTAGCTTTGTACGAGCATGTTTTTAGCCTAACCACACGCTGCACAAAAGTCTGAGAGCAGACGCCAACGGTAGCTTCACTGTAGTGGGTTACAATGCTTCTGATAAAATCACAAGGTGAGAGTCCATTTGAATAAAACATGTAAACGGAGTTGAGTCTCGTTGTTTCAATCTTACTTTAAGCCAGTGGTGTCAAACTCAAAGTGGTGAGGAGCTGAAGATTGTGACGGTTGGAAGTGTTTATTACATTTTGAATGTAAGGTTTCATCTTCATTTGAGTCTTACAAAAGTTATCTTTAACATAATTTTTGCTCCTTTAAAGGAAACAGGTTTTAGTTGGTTTTGAACAGGTTTTAGATGGACTTGAACAGGTTTTAGGTGGATTTTAGCAGGTTTTATTTGGATTTTAATAGGTATTAATTTTGTTTTGAAAAGGTTGTAGATGGATTTAAACAGATTTTGGGTGGAGTTGATCAGGTTTTTGTTAGATTTAAAAAGGTTTAAGGTGGAGTTGAAAATGTTTTACATTGATTTGAACAGGTTTTAGTTGGGTTTGAACAAATTTTAGATGGATTTAAACAGGTTTTAACTGGATTTTAACAGGTTTTATATGGATTTGCACCGGTTTTAGTTGGGTATGAACAGGTTTTAGATGGATTTGAACAGGTTTTAGATGGATTTGAACAGGTTTTAGTTGAATATGAACAGGTTTTAGATGGATTTGAACAGGTTTTAGTTGGGTATGAACAGATTTTAGATGGATTTGAACAGGTTTTAGTTGGATTTGAACAGGTTTTAGTTGAAAATGAACAGGTTTTAGATGGATTTGAACAGATTTTAGTTGGATTTGAACAGGTTTTAGTTGGGTATGAACAGGTTTTAGATGGATTTGAACAGGTTTTAGTTGGGTATGAACAGGTTTTAGATGGATAAAATAAATTTAAAGTCTTAAGATATAAGCTTTGGCCATTTTTTCTCGATATAGACACAGACTAAACAGAAGTGGCATAGTTAAAATACACTTAATAACTGTGTTTTTACTTAAAAAAATCAATAACGAAATATCAATAAAGATAAATATGGAAAAAAGTATAGATATAAAATGTTTTGCCATGTCATCCAGCTCTATACCATACTGTTTAAAAGTAAGTCAACTGTTCCATACTGGGACATCCATAGTTATTAGGGGCTCACGTACCTGCCGTCCCGGTGGGCTGGCCGGCGTATGGAAAGGGGTGATGGGAGTGGAGGTCGTCGTGGCAACCGTCCTCGCGCTCCCATTGGTCAAAGTGGTGGAGGTTTTGGTCGACAAAGAAGCAGTAGAAGAAGAAGAAGTGGCGTTGGACGCGGGAGACGAGGCGGTGGCGGTCTGTGTTTTAGCGGGAGAGGGCAGTATGGGACGGGCGTAGGTGCGTAAGGCCGGGGTCGCCGTGGAGGTCAGTTTGGGCGGAGCCGGGACCAACAGGTGAGGGGAGGTGGGCGTGGCCGTTTTGGTGATGTGGGACGAGGACAGTGACGGGGCGGGGGTCAGCGGCGGAGGAGGGGAGCAGGTGGAGGGGGGCAGAGGGGCGGGACAGTCCAACAGTAAAGGATTAGGGGTGAGACGAGGGGGGGTGGGGGTCACAGGAGCTGGGGCGGAGGAGGAGGAAGTGGGGGCGGAGTCAGACGCAGGGGGCTGGCTCCCATTGGACGGTTCTCTGTGTTCTGATTGGCTCTGACGGACCGCCTCCCGCTCCATTCTTCAACGGGTTAGGGCTCTGAGACAAAATAGAAACAACAGATTCATTTCATTGATTGATTGATTGATTGATTGGTACAGGTTGTCTAGATATATATGGCAGCACAACTTAGCATTTAGCCAATCACAGCGAGCGCAAAACAAAAGACGAGGTGTACGGCTGAAATAAAAAGTAGAAGAAGTTATGTTTAATGCACCGTTGACGACAAATGTAGCGGATTTCATTCATGATTTCATCCAAACTTTAACTAAAAACAAAAACAGACAGTGGCTAAGCTTAAGTTTATATAAAATACACCAATGAGGCATAACTTTATGAGCACCTGAATAATACTGTGTTGATTTAATTTGATTTGTCTAACTCTGACTCTGATTTATTATATGTCTTAACACTAGATTACTGTAAATAACACATAACTTTGAACATGCCTCAGATTAGTTTTTGAGGAAATGAACTGGTGAGATGAGCTAGATATTTAATAATATTACTTGCAAATAACTTAATATGTTAATCAGCCATTCACAAGGCAATATATTATTTCACCCAAAAGACAAGCATTTACTGCACTTTATAACAACTACACACAGGAGTAAAGCATTAATAAATCTGTTACTAATGATGAATTAATAAAGAATTGAAAGATGCTGAAATGTCATTTATCTGTTTAATTATGCATGAGCGTATTATTCAATATTAAAACATTAGTAACAGTGTTTATAACTTAATGGTTCTTATTAATGTAGGAGTAATGCTTTGTTAATGATCAATTAAGTAGTTACCAATACTTCAATAATACTTTACTAATGTTTAATAGTGTGTAGTTATTATAAAGTGTTACCAACGCATCGATCAATACTCTTTTCAGTATCTTTGTAAATAATGATCTACCCTTTTATACAGTTCTATGTATTTGTAATGTCATATTTAATGAAAGAGCAACCAGTAATATAAGCTATTCCTACATTTATAGCATTCATTACTTTAAAATGACAAACATTACATTTAAATTTAATGTTAATATAGGATCAATGATGACTATGTTCTAAAAGGCTTATAAATAAATTAGGGCTTCCTTAATGACTTATAAACACATTTGTAAAGGAATAGTCTGAATATATATTAAAAATCATTCACTAATACATTACAAATAGTTTATTAACACATGTTCTTGGAGTTACTGTGCATTTTTTAGTTGAACTGTAAGTTCAAAATCATATTACAGTAAGAAAGATATCAATAAACTATATGGAAACATCTTAATGTGGAATGTGCTGCCTTAGATCATAGTTATAATAAAGTCATTCTGGTGAGTAATAGACCAATATTAAGCCTATACTAAAATAATAAAAGAGTGTTATAAGATAATTAATGTATTTATGTGAACATAATGTGAGTTTGAGCCACTTGTTTCCTGCAGTGTCGACGTGGCCTTCAACTATAAACACACACTTATCATTCTCCACATTCACCTGTAATGACACATAGGCTGCACAGGTTTGAGGCGGGAGCTAAAACTGGGCCAAAACCTTGACTGGGAGGCGGTGTGTGTTTTAAATGAGAGTCTAGTGAGCGGCTAAACCCGAGCTCCAGTCCCAGCAGCAGGTGCGAGTCCGCGCTTTACGGACGGATGCTGACATCTGTCAAGTCCGGGGCTATTCCTTTCAAACTGGGCTCAAACATGTGACCATCAACAGAGAGATACAGGGGGTAAAACGGTGCAGACAGGCCTCTAGAGTCCAGTCTCGGCGATAGCGTTTAGGAAACAGACTGGACCGAGGTTTGCGTGGACGTACCTGCTCAAACGGGCCTTGTGCTGCGCGTTAATCCCGCCGTGTGCCATCAGAAAGCGGCTGCATGTCTGATGGAGTCCTCCGCTGCTAGCTGCGTGATGAACAGGTCTGTTTTTTTTTTTTTTTTCTCAGCAGGGTCGACACACTACAGGCAGAAATGGGCGTGTTTGTAGCCTGACTTCCTCGTCTGACAGCGCAGTGGCGGCTGTGGAGTGCGCGTCACGCTCACAGTCTCCAAGCCTCACCTCCAAAAGCAGAACCAGCTTCAGACAGAGCCCGAACAGGGAGCCGCGCCGCTGCACAGGCCGCTTCGGGATGACCATGTATCACACTTTAAGCTGGCTTTACCCCCTGGCTTTTCTCACATGCAGGGGTTGCTCTGCGGGCCGGCTCCGAGGAGAGAAACAGCCCGGCTCTCGGCCACCGTGAAGCGGCTGCCTGGGCCTGGAGAGTCCGCTGCTGGTGGAGCGCGATGAGAGGCAGAAGACAGGGCGACAGAGGAGACAGCACCACTCAGAGCTCAGGAGGACCCACTCATATGTGATAACAGCTCAAATGTGCTTTTATAACAGCAACAGGCGGCTGATCTGCGTAATAGAGCCGTTTATAACCTCAAACTAAGGAAGCCTGTTAGCGCCAATTCAGTGCAATTCATCAAAAATCAAACTGTACCAAAAGAATGGTTCAGTATTTTGTTAATGTGGTTCTGTTGGTCACATTTGGAGTTAATTTAAGGTGCTTAAATGTGCTGTAAATGGGGCGAGGTAACATTTGAAACACTGAGCTGACTGTAGTGTATTGTCCATAGAGCACATTTGTCAAACTCAAGGCCACGGGGCCAAATGCGGCCCTTAGTAATGTTTTATGTGGCCCTCATCTAGTAGGTGATATTTTTTGGCTCTACATTTTATAGGTTAAGCCAGTTTTTGCTAAAAAGATATATAAAATCTGTTAAAATCCTTCAAAACATGTTTAAATCAAACTAAAACCTGTTCATATCCATCTAAAACTTGTTTAAATCCAACTAAAACCTGTTCAAATTCTCCCAAAACCTGTTCAAATCTGTCTAAAACCTGTTCAAATCCAACTAAAAGCTGTTAAAATCCAACAAAAACTTGTTAAAATCTGACTAAAACCAGTTCATATCCATCTAAAACCTGTTCAAATCCAACTAAAACCAGTTTCCATAAAAGGAGGACAAATAATGTTAAAGATAACTTTTTTAAGACTCAAATGAAGATGAAACCTTCCACTCCAAATTTAAGTGTCACAGTCTTCGGCCCCTGTAATAGAGTATATTTACACATTAATGTTGCTGAGAGACGCCTTAGATTTTGGTTCAGACACATTTAGGCACAAGTTATGGTCAGTGCTAAATTGTGCAGTTTAAAAAAGCTCCATTATTGTGTGAACTTTGAAGACCGTTAATAACATAACAACCACTTCCCTGAAAGCTATTCGCTGCTGGTTACACACAAGTAGAACGTCTAGTAAATAACCACTTTATGAGAATATATTAAAACTAAGCACCAGAGTACACATGTATAGAAATGGAACACTAAAGATATACATTTGTAATAGATAAATACTATTAATATGCTTCACATGGACTGTATTTTTCCCAGCTTCTTTACTTTGTGAAGAAGTGACAAAACCCCTGCACTGTGGTCCTGGTAAACCCCTTTCTTGGACAAAACTCGACCTGAGACCTCTTTGGACTTGACTTTGTTAAAGCAAAATGATTTGTTTGACATTGTTTCCAAATACACATCCATTCAATAAAATGAGCTGCCACTAGAGGGAGCCCAACTCAAGTGTTTCGTTTCAAAAAGAGGGAGTAATTAAAAGTATCTGCATTCATCTTTATTTAACTCCAAGAACCAGTGCTCAGAGCCATAATGAGTCTCATTTCACCAACTTTACAGGAGACCAATACAGTAACCATACCTCATCTAAGTTTATGTTATTATTGGTAATATTACTCTCCACACAGTCAGCAGGCGTCTTACTCAACACTTTTTAAACATGATATATTCCTATTTTTTAACTCCAGTGTTTAATGGCATTTACAAGAAAAAGCAATAAATAAACTAAAATGACTTGTCAATCGAGTCTGGGAAAATTTATAAAGTCTGATAGAGGACAATGAAAGAATGAGGAATATATAGTACTTTTAATCACTCGCTTTAATAACTTAATAACAACATTCACATGCACATTTAACAGGCTGGTCTTACCATTTTCTTGTACCAAAATTATTGACAGATATGTATTGAACTCCAGTAAACAGATTGTCATGAAAACATTGGTTATAACATTCATTTTTATAAAGTCCCTTGATCTGAACAGATTTAGACTAAAAGCAGTTACATTTAGAAAGTGACAAACAGAAAAACAATACCCTCTCCATAGTTTTTATGTTAGTTTTGTATAAAGTTGTAGAATATAATAAACCCACTTGTGACATAAAGTTTTTTTGGCAGTAAACCCCCCCCCCCCCCCCCTTTTTTTTTCCCCCCCCCCCCCCCTTCTTTTTTTTTTTCCCCCTTGGTTTTTTTCCCCCCAAAAAATATTTTATTTTTTTTTTCTCCTTTTCTTTTTTTTTTTTTTCTTCTTCTCTTTATGTTTTCTACTGGAGCTAACACACAGCCTCATACCGCCTCAGTCTGACAATAACGAACAGGACTTTAAACACACTCAGAGCTTATTTCAGTTTAGGGAAATGAACAGTGACTCCTGAAACCCAGTAAAGCCAGACTCCAGCGAACAGAGGCTGAGTGAATCTGGTCTGGACTCTGTGGAGGAGGGTCATGGTTTGAGAGACGCTGTAAAAGGACAAAACCCCTGCGCTGTGGTCCAGGTAAACCCCTATTCTGGAGAAAACCGGACCTGAGACCTTAGACTGGACTTTGTTAAAACTAAATGAATAACCATTTTTGTGACAATATAAAGCCCAAGATTTATCATTGAATCCAAATATACAGTCATCAGAGCGTCCTTTTCTCTCAAAATTCTTGTATGTAACTGCTATAATAACCCCCCACCCGCTCCACTCCACCTCCCAGTAACAACGGCCCGTCAGACCCTCTTTGCCCAGGACCTGCTCCCATTCACTGAATCTGTCGGGATGATCTGGATACTTCTGATTTTCCCTTATAAATGTTGCTCGTCTGTTTCCTTCAGACAGTCTCACCTTGGTGTTTGCTGTGTTTGGATCCAGTGTGATTTCTTGTGAATATTTTAGGAAGTCCTCTCTGGTGGTGGGCTCAGGTTGTGGCAGTAAATGTTGGACTTTGCTGAGGCCGTCCTCCAGAGTGAGCTGTAGTTGATCTGTGAGCGCGGACACGGCTGCTGTCACCTGCTCAAAGGGACCAAGGGGCCCCAGGGTCTGTGTCTGGATCCTGGAGGAGTCTGGGGCCTCGGCCGAGGACGGTGGGGGATAGTTGTGTAGAAACTGGTTGTGGTCCGGTGTGAGACACAGTGAGTCCAGCTGGGCCTGGGTCCTCCTCAGCTCAGTGATGTCCTGCTGTAGTTTGTCCTGAAGCTGTCGGACTCCGGCCTCTTGGGTCTCCTGCTGGGCCCGGATCTGCTGCTCCACTTCAGACCGTCTTTTCTCCAGGAGACGGATCAGCTCAGTGAAGCTCTCCTCACTGCGCCTCACTGCTTCATCAGCGGAGCGTCCGAGGGCCGCCTCCTCCTGTCGGAGCCTCTCCAGGTCTGTCTCTTTGTCCCGGATCCTGTGGAGGACCCGGTCCCGTCTGGCCTCCAGCTCCGTCTGCCTCTGGGCCCTCTCTTCAGCGGCCGACACCGTGCGGTGGCCTTTGTGTTGGTCCATGCAGCAGACCACACAGATGCACTGCTGGTCGTCGCGGCAGAACATCTTCTTCACCTCGTTGTGTTGACAGCAGATGTTTTCCTGGAGCTTCTCGGAGGGCGCCATCAGCTGGTGTTTTCCAAACGCAGCCGACTGATAATGAGGCTGAAGGTGCATCTCGCAGTAAGAGGCCAGACACTGCAGGCAGGACTTGACAGCTTTCCTCTTCCTCCCAGTGCACACATCACAGGCCACATCTCCAGGTCCCACAGAGCAGTGGTCCGCTGGAGCGTCCTGGAGCCCACTCTTCTTCAGCTGCTCCACTAAATCTGCCAACATGGTGTTTTTCATCAGGACAGGCCTCGGGGCAAATCTCTGTCTGCACTGAGGACAGCTGTAGAGCTGCTTCTCCTCTTCTCTGTCCCAGTGGCTTTGAACACAGCTCATGCAGAAGCTGTGTCCACAGGGAATAGTCACTGGATTCTTCAGTAGATCCAAACAGATTGAACAAGAAAAGGTTTCTTGGTCGAGTTGAACGGCTTTCTCTGCCATTTCTGCGCTGGATAACAGTGACTGTGTTAGTTTCTCTTTCACAGAAACTAGTGTGACCTGGTCTAAACCTGTGTGTGTGTGAGCAGAGCTCTGGAGGTGGAGACATGTCGGATCCACACATCTGCACTGACTCCACCTGAAGCAGGAAGCACACAGAGCTGAGAGCAATCGGCCACAACCACTTTGTGTCTTGGAGCTCATACATAGGCTACTAAAGTTATGCCTGGAATAACTTTAAAAAATATTCCACTTTTCAGGGGTTTCAATACTGAATAACCTAAAACAGCTATATTTCTAGATCCTTAAAAGCCTTTTTTAAACCAATGTACAAGCAAGTTTTAATAAACTGTTATAATGTGCACTGTTCACTGTGAAATTCTTGTGTTGCATCTGCAGTAGGCCTGTTCTCTCTCTCTCTCTCTTTCATTGTCTAACTCTTAAGATAGAGTGACGCAATAGTAAAGTATTAAATAATAAAACTAACTGATGGTTCAACTATATATCCTGCTATAACCACTTACAAAATACACATGTACTGGCTCAAAAGAAAAAGAAGAAAATAAAAGCTTAAATATGACATTACTTGACTTGTTTAAGGGATTTCTCAGCTAGTAGTCTATTTGTTCATGTGACTGTGGAGTGGGGTGGCATTAATCCGCTCAACCTTCGGCACTAGCCACTGTCATTTACTTTAATCTGAGCTGTATTCAATCTCGGCACCGCAGGTAACGACACAACCGGAAAGAAGTCAAAATAAAACGTCAATTCTAACCTGCGTAATCCTGTCCTCATTTTAATGGTGCTATACGTACAGTGTGGTGTTAGCTGTCCTTTCTCTGGGCTCACATGTAAAGCAGCGTGTATACATCATTAATTCAAGTCAATATTAGACAGGCTGAGTTTAAGAATAATCATCGTTTCTTTTATTTTGAAGGGTAAGACCTGAAGTACAACTGTTGATGGAACATTCACGTTGCTAGGGTTCCTTAGCAACCGAAGTACCGGAGAAGTTAGCTAGAAATGTACTTTAGCTATTTTAACACAATAGAAATGTTAAAATAAATATGCCAGCGACAAAAGTAACGAAGTCTAAGCCAGTGGAGACGCCCAGAAACCCCGCAAAGAAAGTCAAACCGGAGAAGGTGAAAGCAAATAACGGAGAGAGTGACCTAAAAGTGCCCGGTGTCCGCAGGAACCGCGCGGAGAGCTGCCCACGATGCCCGCCCAGGGAGAGGTCAGAGGCGGCACCTGCAGGACACCAAGTCGGCCCTAAAACCAGCTCCCAGAGGAGAACCCGGTCCTCCTCCACGGCCCCTAAACTCACATCAGACCGCACTAAAGCTAACGCGGAGTACAGGAAGCCCACCTGCTCCTCCTCCGTTAAACCAGCCGCTGTCGAAAGCAAACGCGGCCAAGAGACGGCGTGTCCCGGTCAGAAGCAACCAGGAAGGTCCACCTGCCACAGGTGAGCCACAGAGAGGGGAAATATGAATTATTTGATTTATATGAAATTGTGTATTAACTCTGGAGATCCGCGACAAAGTTTATTCATTCAATTAATCTGATACACGGCTGATGTTTCTAAAATTCCACCTGCAGAGCTATAATATAGATATAAATATATTTTTGACAGATTTTAATAATTAAATGAAGCACTTTGCATTAAGGTTTCATTCACATTCAAACATCAAGTGATTTTTCTACACATTCTAAATACATAATGTATACTTCATCAATTGTAACTATTCTTTTGCTCTTGTCACAAAAACTCTTGTCTGACTCAAACAATGAGAAGCACTAAACTGTTGTGATTATTACAGAACAAGTAAAAAAGAAATAACAACACATAGACAACCTGAGTTAGAGAAAACTTCATGCTTATGATGCTGGATAGATACCTTCCTCTTCTTAAGACCACTTTATAAATGTGTCAGTCTGGCTTGAACTCAATTTTTCTTGGTTTTGGACACAAAATTTCCCTCTCTCTGCTTCCAAGAGATTGAACCTGGTGTAAAACTGGATTTGTAGCATTTGGAATTAAATCTATTCCCTGGGATCTCTTTTAATGCATCATAGTCTTGTCTTTGTTACTGCTGTTTTACTCTCAAAATCAATACCCTCTTTGCTTGTATATTGGGACAGTGTGGTGCTATTAAATGGCATACGTTTGTACATTAAAAGTCAGTTCGCTGCTGCTTGCTGCTGTTTGTCTGTGACCATCTGCTACGGTGCATTAATCCCTCACGTTTTGCCTCCCACTGACAGCACAGAGCGGCAGGTAAACAGCCAAAACATGTGCCAGGATTCAGACACTCTCTCAGCAGACTTAGAAGAAGATGACATTTTCATCTAGACTTTTTGTAGAAATTAGTGGGGAATTTCAGATCAAATCCATACCAAAATCATTTTCATGTTTTGTTTTAGTCACAAGGCGTTCACAGTGATCCCTCCAGACCCAAAGAAGAGGATGGAGATCCAGAGAAGTGAGTCATTATGCTCTAAAGTAGTTTGATTTTAAAACAGACCTGAAGTGTTGATGTTTTTGCCGTGATCTGATTGGTCGAGCAGAGGCAGAGGCGGAACTGGCTGCTTTAGAGGAGCTGCGTCTGTCGAGAGCCACGGCCTACGTTTCCATTAACCCCAGCTCTGTCGGTAAGAACACCAACACGTTATTGTCCCAGCTTCTTAAGTTGTGAGGCCAATTAATAATAAAAATATACAAACAATCATTGGCAGTTAAATGGGGACTAAAAAAACTTTCAAACTACAGCTGCACAATGTTAGGAAAGTAGTTAATTTGGATTTTTTGTGAGTGATTTGTGTTGTGTTGGTGAAAAAAACAATTGTTATTTTTGTGTGCGTTGGCAGGAGGCTGTCTGAGTTTGGAGGAAGTCCGATTGAAACAGCAGCAGGAAATGATGCAGGCCAAAAGGAAACCCAAGCAGGTGAGCCCTTCAGGGACCTCTGATATTACTCTACATACAAAAATACTTTCAATATCTGTCGTGGACTTGTGTAAAGACACTGTTGTTTATTGTTATACTGGTGCTGGATGGTTAAAATGAAAATAACTTAGCGTTTTAAGTTTGGAAAAGTCCTGAACTCTAACTGAAGTACTTAAAAAATGCCCTAAATCTTCACTTTTTGCTTAGACGTCTATATTTGGTTCCGCTAATTTAGTCTATTTTTCCCTATATCAAGGGTGTCCAAACTTTTTGCAGAGAAGACCAGATTTGATGAGAGGAAATTCTCCATAGGCCAACTGTGTTTTCTGATTTTATTCTTATTCTTAAGTACAGGTTTGAGATGGTTTTGAACAGGATTTTGTTGTTTTGTTTTGAGCTGCTGCTGTTGGGGCTATAAGCAATACATGTTATCACTGAAGCTGAGGGCCACATAAAATCTCACTTTGTGCCATGATTAGCCCCCGAGCCTGACGTTGGACATGTCTGCTCTATGTTAACCAATTGTGCATCTTAAGTCTTTTATATTGGCTTCATCCTTGAAGATCCATATGTAAATCAGAGCTGTGCGGTTGTTGAAAATCTATGAGTAGACTTTGAAGGTGCTAAAAACATTACTGTATTTTGAAGAAAACGTATATAAACCCTATATTGTTGTCTGTTTTTCCAGATAAAGAAGGAGGTGATGGTCCTGACGAGTTGACGTTTCCACCGACAGCTCACAGCCTTTGAACATCCACAGACCTATCATACAACGTTTTACTCAGTCCGTTTTATTCTCCCAGTCATGTTGTTGTCAGCTTAGAGAGGCTGCATGTAGTTTAAAATGTCAGATAATAGGAGGGATGTACACAGAAAGCAGTAATAGGTTTATTCTGTCAAAACAGAACGAATATTATATGAACATGCTGCTCCTATAGTTTACGTAGACCTACCATTAAACTACACCACAGAAAAAAACCCAAACATGGATGTATTTCATATAGAGTGAGTGCTTATGACTCCATTTAGTGACACAAAGGTAAGTAACACCACCACTTGAGATGCTGCAGTTTCTTCAATTTTTTCCAATTTCTAAATACTATATTTTTATAGCATTTGTTTTTATAAAGGGCCTGTATTTTCTCTCGTTATATAAACACAATCAATTTCAATCAGTCTATAGTATTTAGTATACTTTAGTTATTGTTTGGGTCAGGAATTACATAAAATTATTTATATTTTCAAAGCTCAAAAGCTTTTGGAAAACTGGCATGATGACACATACAGTGCCTGTGACAAAAAACCTTAAAAAGTCTAAAATATAATAATATATAAATTAAAAAAGTAAAGTTAAAAAGTATTTTCAAACACAATCAGCTGCATCTTTACTATAGTGGCCCAGAGAGTCCAAATATGCCAAAATTGTATTAAATATACTTTCTTTTATCATGGAAAAGCTTGTATTTTTAGACTTTTATTGAACCAAAAGGCCACTGTTGTTAATAAATCAGAAGTTTATCTTGCATCTGGTGTCAGATTTAATTTTTTCTTTCATGTTGTCAAGTAACCCTTGAAAAGTGTGAAATTAAATGCTGATTTCCATGAACAATGCTTATTTTACACTTGAATTAACTTGATTAAACTGCATTACACGCTGAACATGTGAAAAGGCAGTCTGATCACTTCCTGTTTAAACTGTAAAAACTAAAGGATGAGAAATGTTCCACTCTTTGTCTAATCTCTATGTCTGATCTGATTTTTTTAATATAATTGTCAGTCAGTGCTGAATTCCTACGTACCAGTTAAGCATTTCTTTGTTATGCCAGATACATATTTAATTGAGCTAATGTCAGTTTTAGATTATGTTACACTGAGGTTATGTAGAGCAACTGTATTGTAAGAGATATACAGTATAACTCTTTTTTTGAAGTTACCAAGGCCCCTTCATAGTATTTGAGGATGCAAACTTAAATCTTCTGTGCTTCCAGAATGCGTTTGTTTGAGTCTGATTTTCACCAGCAGAGGTCGCTTTGAGCCCGTTTGGAGCTGCACTGGGAGGTGACCGCTCAATTAATTCACTCACGCACAGTCTCTACACAACCTTTTCCCCCAAATTACGACCTTGTGCTGTTTGCAAAACCGGTCACTTCAAAAATAAACCGCGGTTAGAGACGATCATTATCACATTCACAGCGCAATTTACCTTTAAACCTTTCCGCATTAAATAAAGGTCACAGAAACACACGGAGCGGCTGAGCTGTGTTTTTGTCATTAATGTTACATGTGAGCCCGGACACGCGCAAGGGCACGCGCGGCTAAATGTCAGAGTCGTGCTTCAGTCCGTGGCATATATAATTAAAATGTCATATTAGGTGACTGGAGCAGCTTTATGCGCATGCGTCTGCCACACTGCACCGTTCTTTCGCCTCTGTAGCTGTTTTGAGTGGCCATGTTTGTAGTCCTATTAAAATTCGAGCGTGACGACAGTGGTGCATTCAGGATATCCCTGACAACTCTGATTTTACAGGCTTTAGGTCTCCTCTTTTTGTGGCGAGAATAAAGCAAAAAAGTTTTGATTAATCTGCTCCATGAAAATGCATTTAATTATTGAAAATACGTGTAGAGTCAACATGTAAACCTTTGGTCATCCCACACCAATAAATCAAAAACAAGAATCAATAAATCTCTGCATTCCATTCATTACTCTAACAATTTTTAAACAGAGGATAATTGATCCAGTGATTGCCTCAGTCACATATTTGTTTTACCAAATCTAACAAACGTGACCAATCACAGCACAAAGCGTTATTCTCTGAAGTGATCATAACAGTGAGGCTATGATACAATTAGATCCAACTATAGTACTGTTTTTTATGTCATGCTTAAATACCGTACCACTAAAACTGGAAAGAACTGAAAACAAGGTTTCTCAACAGGAATTGATTGCATTTAGCCATATTGTTTGCATAAGCTAATGTGTGGAGCATCACTAGATGAAAAAAAAACAACAACAAAAAACTTGTCAAGGCTTTTCTTTTGGTTCTCAAAATATCTTAAATTGCTCTTAGTTAGTGCCATGTGACAACAAATGATTTCAGTCTTTAAAATTCTTGGGTAAATCAGACCCCTGTCTAAAATCCTGAATACAGCAGCACTATGATGGTTTCAATTTAACAAAATTCTAATATTCTCTGTGTTGCTTTCAGTAGTTATGGAATAAATATGTTTGTTTTTTTTATTACGGATGACTCAGGTTGTTATTTTTCTCACCAAATTGCCGTCATTGCTACATGTCTCCATCAGGTGTTATATCGCACCAGGTTGTGGGGTAAGCTGTAAAACAACTCTTTTTAGTTGAGGCCACAAAAGCTGACCATTTGGCACGTTGTTTCGTGTGCGCTGCATTTCCGACTATAGTATTTCCGAGGGATCCTGAACGCAGCGGGAGGCAGAGGCTGATCTTTGTGCGAACGGAGCCGAGCAGGTCGCAGTTAGCAACGGACCGGACAGCAAACACACACCGAGACACGGAAATCCCCCCAAAGAGTCAGCATTTGGGCATTAAATAAATTACATACAGCGATAACACGGCGATAGCGACGGGATTAAAATGGTAAGGACACATTTGATCTTGATTTATGTTGGATTTTTCTAATGACTCCGTTGCTAACAGCTAGCCTGCTAATGCTACGTTTAGCGGACTGTTTTCCTGACTCATTATTGAGAAGCCATTTTACAGCAGCGGCTCAATCCTGTCCCCACGGTTAACACAGGCTTTACCCTTAAATATATCTTAATAGTCACGTCTAGATTTATATAATTAAGATAATTAATTGCCCGATGGGTCACTTAGGACAGAAACAAGCCTTCGTAAATCCGGGCAGCCGAGCTACTCATAAGCTAACTCAGTGGCGTAAGGTAATTACAAGGGGCCCCAGAGCAAACTATGAAGAATACAGGTTACATTTCTCGTATATCCAACCTAATGTTGATTTATTTCAAGGTTTTCTCTCTTCTTTTAACGTTAAGAGTCTACGTGTTCATTTTGATGCTGTTGTTTTCATTTTGTATGCCATCTACTTCAGTTATAATGTTGGTTGGAGTGATTTTAATTTCTATTTAAAATAGGGTATTGTTGATTTTCAGACATTTAGTATAGTCTTAGCTCAAGAAAAGTCGTTGAATGGATCTTTTATTATCATTATCTTTCAATGTATCCCATCTGCCTCAAGGGCCCTGGTGCAATTGCTGTGTTTGCATTGTCAAAAGGGGGCATGAAGGGTCCCTGGATCGTCCTACTTTCGACACCTCTCTACTGAGTTCAGGACTTTGTAATGGTTTTTCATTGGAGTTGTACCGACCGGGTCAGTATGGCTAACTGTGAGAGGCTAGTCCATTGTAAAAAAGGCTACAAAGCTACTCAAATACCACTTTGAAAAGCCCTCAGCTGTGGTACAGTTACTCAAAGGTGGAGCTAAACACTGCAGTCCGTTGATTGGGTGACAGAGATTTCTTTCCTCCTTTGTGAAACCCCAGGCAGGATTGTGTTTTTGCCATGGAAGACAATGTTGAGCAGCTTTGTTTGGGTTTCCCTTTGTGTCTTTTCTGTCATTTTTGCATCTCTTGTTTGTTTTGATTGGAAAGTAGTCCAGTGTTTTATCTTGTATTTGAGGAAAAGGGTTTAAAAGAGAAAAAGGAAGCAAAGCAAAAAGTGGATGAATATCGGTGATGCATTCATGTGATAATTGAAAGAGATGAAGATAATTACGGGTTGACACTGTATCCAGAGCTAGAAGTTTAAGGTAAGCTTTCTTTGATTTTTGAAATAATGTTGTCACTATTTTTGAAAAGCTACATGTCCCAAAGAAAAAAAAGTCATTGCTGATTTAGTTTTAATACATTGGTGGCCTTTAACAGCCCTTGGCTAATAAATTAAAACCACTTTATTTGTTATTTACATTGCCTTTAACCCCACCACCCTAAAAATATGAATAGCCATGTATTTACAGTCCTAGATAAATCATTGCATAGGGCTTAATTTGACCCGAGAGTCCTGAGTTTGACTAATTTACTCTACAGTGACAGTGACAGCTCACCCTACTGCTTTCCAAGAAGGTGTTGTGTAGGTGATGTGTTCAGGGCTACAGGACGTCAGCGTTTTCTTTACATCACTGCCCTACTTTCCCTCGTGTGACCGCTCTCTTGCCTTCAGGTGCTCAGCTCAAAGTGACTAAAGTCAAACAGGAAAGGCCTGCATCAGAAAAATAAAAAAGCTCTACCTTAGGCTCAGTCTACATATACACAGATATTTTCTCAGTCAGTTTAAACAAATATCCTTGTCCACACAAGAGTGAAATATCTCCATCACACAGTTACTACAAAGTCCAGTATGAAAAAAAATAAGTGAGATTTTTTTTTCTTTTTGTAATTTATGTGGGCTCAGAAGCTCGTTATTGTTCAAATGTCCCGATACTACAGTCGTCACAGATTAAATGCTAGGAGCTAGGTTTTGCCTGTGACATCTTTCTGCTTCATCCTGAGTTTTAAAACTCAGTTCCAAAGGAAGAAGTAATTAAAGGAAGGAAGAAATAATTGGCCTGTTAAGCTCTACATCCTTCCCTCTTCCTTATCTCCGTGTCCGAAACCACTTCCTTGTCACTATTCAATGCACTATATATTGATTTTGAAGTGGTGTCCGAGTGTCTAGTAAACTCAAATGTAGTCCAATCAGCATTTCCCACAATGCATCATTATAACACACTGTGCAACACTGGGCTCTAGATGCAGAGTAGACCATAATGCTTTGTGTGACTTGTGTATGAAAGCTTTTCTCTTCTTAAGGCAACAACCCCTCACAATAATGGCTTTTTATTAATATTTATTGTTTATTATAGACTCTCTGATTCCAGTGACCATTTGTTGTGTCTTTAAGCCCCTCCCTCTAAACTTAGTCTGCTCTAATTGGTCAGACTCAAAGCTTTGTTTCTCTTATTTTGTTAAACATAGAGACTAGTTTTGTTATGTATGTGTCTCACTATTTGCAGAGGAATGTCATTCTGTACTAAAATACTGCAGTTTTTATTTAATTAATTCTAGTGATTTTATTCACTGACCGTGTTAGGATGCATGATACTGTGAAAACATGCCTAATTCTATGTTGAGTATTATTATAGTATAATAGTATGACCCGCCATATTTAAAATACTCTTGTTCAAATGACTTCAGTGCTCCGGAGTTCCTTCAAAACTAAAGCTAAATTGGACTTAAACTCTCAAATTCGACTAAACTAAGGACTAAACCAAGACTTTCCCAACCTTTTAGTTCCTTTAACCACAATTTGATTTAAGGCAAAAAATTGGTAATTATTTTAAATGACATAGAGCAAAAGTCTTTCACATAAAAGACCATAATATTATTGCAGTATGGATTTTGAGATTGTTACTATTGTGATAATATTGTGATATATTGCCCTACTGTAGCGTGAAATAGTGTATTGTCTGCTGTATTGGTCTGTGCTCTGTATTGTTGCTGTAAATGTAGGGAATGAGGTTGTCTCGTCTGAGCTGTATAATCAGATTTAACCTGCTGAGCTTTTTTCCCACGAACCAAACACTATCCTTCGTCTCAGACTCGCTGCACTCTGTTGTAAAACCTGGACTCAAGTACTGTGCAGCTCTAAAAATAATAATAATACTTTGTGTTTGGGAGCTCTCTAGAAACACTGTGACTGAGGCTGGTATTAAAGTTTTTCCGAAGAGGTTTTATTGGCTCTGTATTAAAACTACAACGTGTTTTAGTCAAAAGCCAAGTGAGTGTATGTATTTAGCATATTTACACAGTTAATTAAGTTAAGTTGTGCCAAAGTGCTTCATTGTCCATGCAGTGACACAGTTTAACAGTTTACTTAAGTACGGTAAGGTTTGAAGGCAAATACAACAGAGAGTTTTTGAATTAAATCAAAATGTATAAATTAATACAAGGCTCTAGACCAGAGGGATCAACCTAATCTTAGTTCAGAGGCCACATTCAGCCCAATTTGTTCCAGACCATGAAAATAATAGCATAATAACCTAAAAATAACGACAACTCAGTTTTATTCCTTTTTTTTAGCGAAAGAAGTATATTAAAATGTCAGTGCTCTCATCAATCGCAACTGAAGAAAGGTTAATGCTGGCAAAAACCTTCAGCATGTACAGTATGTTTTCATGAACTCACCCTCACAATATGGCTTTAATGCTAATGCTATTTTGAGAAATGTAGCTAACTATCAGAGCGGTATCAGTGAGCTCTCAGCTACAGGTAAAAACAGACTGCTTTTTCCTCAGACCTGATAACAATTCATTTATCTTCTTCTTCTAATTTTCACTCTTACTAAATTCATCCCCCGGGGCAGATTGTACTCTCTGGTGGGCTGAATGTTTCACACCCCTGCGCTAGTCTGTATTCCTATTTGATTTCATGCTCTGATTGGCTAAGTGTAAATATCTGGTTCATTAAATACTACGCTATTGCAGTTCAGGATGTGCTTTGATATTGGATATTGCACCATCATTGTAAGATACAGCTAGTGTTTCAGAGGCATTTTTCTTTCTTTCCCTCTTGGCTTTATTGTTTACTTCACTTTTCTCACCTTTATTTCTCAAAGAAGTGCTGTATAGAGAAAAATTAGATTATAAAACATATACTTAGGCGAGTAAAGTATTTGTATGGCAGTATCTGAGGAGGTCAAACGAGTCCAAATGGCTCTGATTCTTTGATACAGAGTCCTGGTTGTGATATTTGGACAGCAAAAATGAAAGTATGTATGTGTTTTGTGTATGTGTGTCTTTTTTGCTTGTTTACACTGTGATACATTAGTTTAATATGGCCACTTCTACACGATATAAGGTAAACGCATGAGAAATGGGACCTTAGATAACATTGTCCTGTTTTGTTCTAGTCCCTGTTGACATTTTGTCCTGGACCCATGTGTTTACAGTGGTCCCCTAAAAATAACCCCTTCCTTGAAACCAGTCACAACCTTCCACCTTTTTAAACTTTGCTGTCGACCCCAGAGCTGTCGAAACAGGCCACTGACGGTTCCTCTTTCACAACAAGCTGCTCGAGAAACAGTCCCTGCCACTTCTTCCTGGTTCCCTCTGGTCACATGACCCCCCAGATTGATTTTTAGGTCAGAAACAAAACTGTGGGAACCTGAAATCAGATCCCAGAGCTGCCGCCGCCGCAAAGTGAAGGGCACCTTTCCGCTGTGAATGAAACCACAGCGCTCGGTGCTGCTTCCCAGGGCCATTGTCTGCCCCCGGTTGCCATGGCAACTGAAGGTAAAGGCACCTGAGGTAACACTGCCGTGAGCTCGGTAAAGATTTAAGTGAAAGCTCACGCTACGGGATAAACAGGACAATTAGAAGTACTATACTCCAGCTGAATAATACATCACAAATTTATTGCACTAATAATAAAAGAGAGGCACAATTTTTTTTTTTTTTTAGTTCAGACGTAGATATTTATTGTACAGTGGGTCTTTAGTGGGGTCTGTGAGTCTGTAGCAGGGACTATTTGGGCTCTTAAGCTTGTGTTTCTGAGCCTAAATTATGTCAGAGCATGATTGAAGCGAAGCTAAAGACTTCCCTATTTAATTTCTGTTGTTATTTACTGTTCTGTTATCATAATGTTTACTCTTTTCATGTTCTGATTGCTATTTTGCGCTGATGGAAAGCACTTTGGTTCACCTCTGGCTGTTCAAATGTGCCGTATAAATAAAGTTTGATTGATGTTGCTATTAGACTTGGGACGGTATGAGAGTCAGACTGTATGATAGCCTTGAGGAAAAATATCACACCATAGCAGATTTACCCTTTCAAGGTAAACGGACCATAAGCAGTTGTTTTATTTGTTATAAGATTAGAAAGTGATTTTGTCCCTGAATGCATAATAAATCTCTTTTGCTGGCAACATCCACAATTGAGCAAGACTCTTCAAATCCGCCATAGAGCATCAACTTTTCTACTTCTGTTTAAAGTATATACCTCCAGAAATTCACCCAAAGTCATTATAACCCCTAACGTGGTATTGGCTCAAAGATTCAGGCTGATGCAGAGAAAGAGAGTTAATTGACTTCCTTATGAATCAACATAGAATTATACTGAAGTAAACTGGCATCACCCATTAACCCAAAATTAGTGAATATTACCTCAATCAGTTTGTTGATTATCAAGTTTTTTTGGTAAAAGGTCATAATGAGTTACTTATGGAGAGGTCTCTTATTCCCTACAGTAACTTTCAGCCCTGCCCCAGTTTGGAGAAGCTTTAGGTAATGTTTGACTAATGTGGCTGATTAAAACCATCATATCACTGCTTTTTATTCTCTGTTATTTATACCAACCCAGAGCTTCTCTTTCCCCAAAACAAGCGCCTCAATGTGTTCGTCTAAACTAAAAAACGGACCATTTCTCAGCAACTTCAATCAACCAAACTGTAAAAGTGCTGACAACTAAGAACAAAAGAGTCCAGAAGTATCTAATAAAACCACATTTACAAAATACTGAACTATCTTTATTAATTCATTGTCAGTCATTCAGCTGCCTGCCAGAATGGTTTGCCTTTTTGTCCGATTAAATTGACAAAATGACAGCTCCCATTGTGTTTAAACAGAGCAGTGAAGGAGGAGCGCTATTATCAATCTTTCGAGGTGCATTCATTTTGTCTTTGAAGCACATCTAAGAATAGTCTCCAAACAAACGCAGTGTTCAGGGCCCGTCTTTGTGCAGCCTGACGAGGAGCCAGCGCCGATCGTGTGGGCCTCACGGCTAAATTTAGCCTCAGCAGGAGGAGGAGCGCACGACTGGACGTCCAGCCGGTTATTAGGGACAGATCCAGCGGACAGGAAGTGACCTGGGCCTTTTCTTCCTGTTGTTGCTGATGGCCGCTGGCACTAACCGACAAAAAGACTGAAGCTTGGGAAAAAATAGATACAGTTTTTTAGTATTCCTTTCGGTATAAGCTCCCTGTTTTTGTTAATATTGCTTCTTGTTCAAGTTTAGACGGACTTCTCAGTGTCGGCAAAACAGGAAATGAATGATGTATTAGATGTAGCTGTAGCAGTAAATACACAAAAACAAGAAAAGGATTTGTTAAATATGGTGCTTGTGTGTTTATTTATGCAAATTAGCCATGTGCTTTTTAATTTTTTTTGCCTTCATTTTTAAGGAGTTTGGTGTGTACATAATGTCACCCCAGAATAGAGGGGTCCAAACCTTTTGTAAAGACAGACACATTTGATGAGAGGAAGTTCTCCATGGGTCAGTTGTATTCTCTGATTTTATTTTTATAAAGTACATGTTGTAGATGGATTTGAGCTGTTTTTCATCAAATCTAACAACTTGTAGATGGTTTTGAACAGGTTTAGGTTGGTTTTGAACAGGTTTTAGATGGATTTGAACAGGGTTTTGATGGATTTGAACAGGTTTTATTGTATTTTAGACAAGTTTTAGATGGATTTGAACATGTCTTAATGCTGTGTGACAGAGCTGCTGCTGTTGGGGCCATAAACAAAATAAATGTTATCACTAAAGCTGAGGGCCACATAAATCTTACCTTGTGCCTTGATTGTTAGCTCGGTAGTGTAGGTTTGTGGTTATTGGTGTTGCTCTTTGGAACTTCTTTTTTAATATAATTGATAAGTACATTTTTTATTCACTTCGACCATGGTGAATTTCTTGTTAAAGATTATCATTTGATCTTTTGGCCACGTCGCTCTGGTTCGAGGCCTGTGCAGTGTCTGCTTCAGTGTGGGATGAAATTACAGCCTCAGTTCACTGCAGTGATCTGAGCTCCAGGGATCACACACGTCAAACTCAAGGCCCTGGAGCCAAATCAGGCCCTTCACATTTTGGGTCTTAACCTATTTAGCTCATAATAAAGTCTTTGGCTACTAATGAATTGATCTGGTCACGATTTGTTGTTAGATTGTTGTCTTTATGTCTTTTTAACATGATCAAATCAATGTGTTATCATTGATATTTAGAAATAACGAGATGATTAATGAGCAAATCAGACGGATATATTCGTTTTTAGCTGAGTCAGGTTTAACGTTAACTTCTTTTTCCTTTTTTAACAAAAGGGTAATGCTGTCTGCCAAAATGTGAAAACATGTTCTTGAAGGGATAATAAAAGTGAGTTGATTACCATAAATCAAACCTGCTCTGTTTAAACTTTGATGTCTGATTTGAAACTAGGAAGCAGGACGTAGACTGTAAGGCGTAAACCTTGACCTCTGAGGGAGTTTCTTGAGCGGACCGTCGAGTCAGAGTAACACGCTGCTGTGAAGTGGACTAATCTGTCATTAAGCGAGTGACGTCAGGTTCAGTGCTTTGTCTGAGGCTCGGAGCCAGGTGTCGCTTCATAAATCCATTTAACCTCAGCTCAGCAAACCCAAGACACTTTACTCTTGTCGCATCAAAGTTATGCAGAAAATGTGTTTGGTATTCCGCTATATCAGAGGTAGGGCTGTGCAATAATCGAATTTTCAACTTTGATTTCTGCTCCCAATGCTCACAGACCATTGAGAAAAAAACAATTATTTATTACTTGTTACTTGTTTTTCATGAGATTGTGGAAGTGCACTACATTGTTAATCTGTTTAGTTTTGAAGTTATTTATTTATCCGTTTGAATATGTTATTTATTTTAAGGAGAATTCACTGTTTTGTTTAATAAATTATTTTTTGCATAATTGAACAGTCCTAATCAGATGTGTCCAAACGTTTTGCAAAGAGGGCCACATTTGATAAGAGGACATTCTCCGTGGGCCAGCTGTCTTTTCATTTCAGACAAATTACATTAAAATGATGCTACATTGCTAAGAATTATTAAACAAAATTCTCTAAAATACATAATAATTATATCATATTAATCCACTTTCTCCGTCTGTGTCCCTCAGGTCGTCTGGTAGAGCCTGCAGCGCTGGTGGACGGCGTGGCACACAGCGCCACCTGTAGTTTGCAGTGGGACTGACGCTGACCCGCCGCCCGATGGCACAGTGAGAGCCCAGCGAGTCCGGGACAGAAACGCAGCGACAGGAGAGGAGCAGACAGGCCATCGTTCGGAGCAGGAGAGGAGACGGCAGCGGGCTCCAAAAATGTCGTCAAACCGCACCCAAAACCCGCACGGACTCAAACCCATCGGCCTGGACCAGATATGGGACGACCTGCGAGCCGGGATCCAGCAGGTCTACACGCGGCAGAGCATGGCCAAGTCGCGCTACATGGAGCTGTACACGTATCCTGAACGTGCTCTGTTCTGAAGGGTGTACCGGGCTTTAGGGTGGATTTAAATCATCTCTGAAAGGGAATATTCTGCTCTTTTTATGTCAGGAAACTGTAAAAATGTGAGGGTTTTAATTGAAGGTAAAAAGTGGCATAGTTTTAGTAGTTCTCCAAAAATTTTATGGGTATCTGTCAATTATATCAAAATTGGCCCATTGGAAATAGATTAACTGCGATTAACGACTCGAGCTCTGGCCCTGTGACTTTTAAATTTAAAGCTGGATGGGCCTTGCTTCTGTGGGATAAACCCAGCATTAAAACCAGTTACTTCTCCTTTTCACTGGATGTAACTAACAAAATAAAGACACACCGAGACAAGTAAAGGCAAGTATGAATAGGCCAAATTAAAGACTTGAAAAGCTCCATCCTTTTCTCTGAAGCTCTTCCAAAATAATCTGATGTCTGCCAAGCTCAGTTTTCAGCAGCTTAAGTAAACACTCCGAATATGGATTTTCCCACAACAAATATATTCGTAAATTGCTTAAAAAGAAATGGAAACACATCTAACTCAGTCAGACTGTTTGTTTTGTGATTTCTGTGCCTTCCCTCCTTAACCTCTGACCTCAGACATGTATATAACTACTGCACCAGCGTGCACCAGTCGAGCCAGGGCCGCGGCTCTGTGCCTCCAACCAAACCCTCCAAAAAGTCCACCACTCCCGGAGGGGCGCAGTTCGTCGGCCTCGAACTCTACAAGAGGCTCAAAGAGTTCCTGAAGAACTACCTGACGAGCCTGCTCAAGGTGGGAGCTGTTTCTGAGGTTGTTTTTGTGCTAGATTCTTGATGCTGCTCCCTTTTTCAGCAAGAAAAAGCCTGTTGATTGTAAATTGAAGCCAAAATGGGAGGAAATATTCAGCAGTACTAAACTTATATCAGGTTTTGTTTTCTTATTGTATTCAGTTAACGGCTTTAACAGTTTTATTGCGGTATTTAAACAACATTTTCACGACTGTGTTGATATTTAGCATTTGTCTCTTTTTGTCGTTTCATGAGTAAAAATATTGTACATTTAAATACATAAACATATTGAGATGAGCCATCAAATTACACCTTGCCAAAAATTTTGAAAAGAAAAACACATTTTTATAGTTTTTTTTTTCTTAAATGCAGCCTGTACGCAAGTTATTGGATTAAATTAACTAAGGGCACTTTCACACTTTCACACTGTCTGGTCTGGACTTTTGGACTTTATCGTTTGTTTTGAACCAAATCTTCAGGTGTGTGTGAAACAGCTGCTCTTTGGTCTCGGTCCGGACCAAACTGAAACAAGGTCCAGTTTGTTTGTAAAAGCGTGTTTGATGATAGTTTGGACTTTTGGACCAAATGCAGGAGGTTACGGCCAATTAAACACACGAAGAAGAGCGAATAGTCCAATAGTCCGCTTTTAAAAACTGTAACATGAAACCAACAGAACCTAAGGAATACTGCCGAACAATTTGTGAGTACTCAGACCTTAGTGTGGACTGGAGAAAACGCCCTTTAAATACTCCAAACATCAACCATAAACATCTCTGAACTCCGCACTGTTGCATCATTGTTTAATTCAAGTTTATCCTGTCATTACAACCTCATTCACAGAGAAAAACACTGGATTTAGGCTTTAATCAGTGAAGCAGAAACACAAAGCCTGTTTATGATGTGAAGAAAAAATGTGTAGATCTAATTTTATAAATATTGTATATAAAAAAACACAAATCAAATCATGGCCCTAAAAATGGTAAATAAATCTAAACAGATTTGTTACATTAGTATTTATTGCTGTTCAGGACGGCGAGGACCTGATGGACGAGTGCGTCCTGAAGTTTTACACTCAGCAGTGGGAGGACTACCGCTTCTCCAGTAAAGTGCTCAACGGCATCTGCGCCTACCTCAACCGCCACTGGGTCCGACGGGAGTGTGACGAGGGCCGCAAGGGCATCTACGAGATCTACTCGGTAACAACAGACCGTTTATTTACTTACCGCAGATTTATTACATCAACACGCATTATATCACTATCGCTGCAGTAATGGCATGTAACTGTATGCGGTAGGTTTTCAGGCTTTGTCAAGCACTTAAACTCTAATGAATATGTTATCTGCCATTATTTATAGCAATATTTAAGCTGTATTTAACTACATATTTTTTAGTTTGAGTGTAATTTTACGTATTTATTTCATGCTGACTCTATTCCCTGATCGGAGAGCTCTCATTTGAATTTTAGATCTCTATAGAAAAATTATTCCCTCCTCTGCCTTGGCTTTGTTGAGATAATGGTTTAAAAATTAAGGCTAATGTATCATAAAATAACTGATCTATAGCTCTGTGTTAATGCATTTATTTTAGTATAATTCAAAAACATAGACTCTCACATGTACTATTACTTTTCACCCTCTCAGTACAATTTCTAGTCTCATGTTTATTCATTGTCTTCTCTCTTCTCAGCTCGCACTCGTGACCTGGAGGGAGTGTTTATTCCGACCTCTCAACAAACAGGTGAGTGTCGTTCTTTTATCGGGAGCCAAGCCCAAAGAAGCGGTAGTAGTTAAATATTCACTGTCTTTATTCATTGACCTTTATTTGACGACTCGGCTGATGTAGGTAACAAACGCAGTGCTGAAGCTGATAGAGCGGGAGAGAAACGGAGAGACCATAAACACCAGACTGATCAGTGGAGTCGTCCAGTCGTATGGTGAGCGCTCAGTGCACAACAAACCACTTCAATAAAGCACACTTTCCTCCCAGGATTTGTCACTAAATTCAAATACTTTCTTATTTGGCCATAAAAAAGTCAAAATCTAAGCATATATTAAGAAATTAGGCTTAGCTAAACTTTATGTATACACAGTAGCTCAATAGCTCACACAACAATAGAGATTAAATTAAATAAAGAAGTACTAAACCAAAAAAAACCAAGACCACATTTACTCTTTTCATCTAAATAGTCCAAACAGAGCCGACAGTTATTCCATTTTTTCTGGTTTAGTCCTTTATTTAGCCCCAAGTTAGACCTGGTTTAGCCCTTGTTCAGTTTTGTTTAATATTTATTTAGAACAGAGAAAATACAATTATTAATATTATTTAAACCATGTTTTTCTAATGCAGCACTTCTACGTACCTCATGGAATAAAAGAAGAATAATGTGCCTAAATGAGGGTTTAGTTATCTTTTACAAAGGAGTCAATTTAAAGGTGAATTGTGTAAGTTATAAAAACGGGATGACTCCAATCAATGCTATTTTTTTCAAAGGGAAACACACAATGTATAATTAGCTTTAGCAATAATCACTGTCAGACAATAGCATTAAGTATCCAACAGGATTGTTTTGGCCCTTTCGCTCTCAGCTGGTTTTAACGTACTTTTCACTGTGGACTGAGACTAAATCTCTTCTCTCACTGAAACAGTTTGGCTCCTGGTCTAACGTGTAAACTTACACTAACTCTCTTTGTCTCGCTGCTGCAGTTGAGCTGGGTCTGAACGAGGAGGACGCCTTCGCTAAAGGCCCCACGCTGTCGGTTTACAAAGAGTACTTCGAGTGCCAGTTCCTGACCGACACGGAGCGGTTTTACACTCGAGAGAGCACAGAGTTCCTGCAGCAGAACCCCGTCACAGAGTACATGAAGAAGGTATTCAAGTCTCCACACAGGAATATTATATTAACATTTGTCCTTTTCCAAGTCAGCTGCAGTACAAATACTACACTCTTAGAGCCTATTACGCCTGCTTCATTTGGTCCGTTTTAGACTAAATAGTTTGGACTTTTGGACCAAATGCAGGAAGTCACAGGCAATTAAACACACGAAGAGCAAACGGAGGAAGGAAACGAGGAAAACTGATATCAGTCAGGCTTAAAAACAGATAAAACACATAGATTACATTGTTTTATGTTTTGTACAGACCATCTTTGGTTGCCTTAATAGTATATATTTCTGACCAAACTCCCACCAATTTGTTGTTGAGTCGTTTTAGGTCCTGAGTTTTTGTCACATTTGCCTAAAAAGAAAAATTTTAATGAAGAAAACATAATGGACCATGATTTAATCTCAGGCTCCACATAATGTCTGTGAACATTAACTTTTTGGAAGCATTTGTTCAAGAGTAAAACTAGAAACAAGCCGTATTTATTATGGAAGTATTGTAAAGCCCTGTTAAAATCAAAGGTATTGCAATAAATTTAATTAAAACTGGAGCAGGTCTTTCTAATGCGTTTCTTTCTAATTAGCCTCCCTCTTTCGTGTCCTGTGTTTCCAGGCGGAGGCTCGTCTCCTGGAGGAGCAGCGGCGTGTGCAGGTTTACCTTCACGAGTCAACGCAGGACGAACTGGCCCGGAAGTGTGAGCAGGTGCTGATCGAGAAACACCTGGAGATCTTCCACACGGAGTTTCAGAACCTGCTCGACGCCGACAAAAATGAAGGTAAACGGACACAGAACCTTCACCAAAATCACTCACTTATTCTTTGTCTTCTATTCCAATAAAAGAACCACTAAAACAAGGCTTAGTTTTCACCTAATCACTTTTCACGTGAATAAGAAGTGTTCTGATGTGTCTCCAGACCTGGGCCGGATGTACAACCTGGTGTCGAGGATCACAGACGGTCTCGGCGAACTGAAGAAGCTCCTCGAGACTCACATCCACAACCAGGGCCTGGCCGCCATCGAGAAGTGTGGAGAGGCCGCGCTTAACGTACGCACGACTTTTATCCTCCACTGTATCTGATATTAGAGCAATATAGAACACGCAAGATGAGTAGGAATAAAGTGAATAATAGGATCAAGGCATAAAAACTACTATCATGATGTACAGTTCATGTAAAAGGTGCTGATGAGACACAGCTGCTTCATCAGATCTTACTGTGGTATATTATAGTCATGCCTGAATCTGTGTCAGCCAATGAAAACTGAAAAAGACCATATGTAACTTTAATGTAATACAGTAACTATAATGACGCTGCTTGCATTTAAAATAGTTTTACGATATATTCACACTCTCCACAGCCTTTAATAAAAGATCGTTTCTCCTGACAGGACCCTAAAGTGTACGTTCAGACCACGCTGGACGTCCATAAGAAATACAACGCCTTGGTGATGTCGGCGTTCAACAACGACGCTGGCTTCGTGGCGGCACTCGACAAGGTCAGTATTACTCTTTATGGCTTCACCGTCCTTCAGCAAAGAGCAAAGTCTGTCGTTTTCCTTCAGGTTTTTCTCCAGGGGAAATTCAAAAGAGATGTTGTGAGCTTAAAGGTTAATTTTTTCACTTTTGTTCTAGGCTTGTGGTCGGTTTATCAACAACAACGCTGTGACCAGAATGGCTCAGTCGTCCAGTAAATCCCCGGAGCTGCTGGCCAGATACTGCGACTCTTTACTGAAGAAGAGCTCCAAAAACCCAGAGGAGGCCGAGCTCGAGGACACACTCAATCAAGTGGTGAGGGTTCAGTCTTTATTAAGTACTATGCATTCGATTTTACAGGCATTACACTTCAGCAGACTTCCATTAGATGTGTCCTCTGTTTGAAACTGTAGCTGCTTTCATGTGATTTAGAGGAAAATGGGTTTTACCGAAGTGAAAAATATAAATAAATGTTTGCTTTAGTTGCAAAAACAAGAGAAGGCCTGACTCTGAGGACATTATGAAGGTGTTGGGAGAAGACTCAGAGTTGTTTCTCCAATGCTTTTCCTCATATTTTCTCATTTTGTTCCATACCTTAAAGCTATAATATAAGATAATATTCTGATGATGGCAACATTAGAGCCTGTTTAAGTATGAGCAACACCTTCTCAAAGATCAGAGACTTTATTGCCATTTTACAGGAATGTACAACAAAATCAGAAACTGTAGCTGCATTTATGTGATTTAAAAGAGAAAAAAGGGTTTTAATTCACATGAAGGCTTGCTTTAGTTGTTAAATTTGTTAATTTGCTGCCAGTCTTAATATGTTCACATCATCAACCTTGAAGAAAGTAGTTTTATTAATAATCCCTAATGCAGTGCAACTTTTGTTTTAGTCGCACATTAGTTTTTAAAATACATTAGGGACATGGACAGATTAGAAATCCAGTTTGTTCTTTATAGTATTTTTCCTCTTTATTTCAGATGCGTTTCATAAAGCCTTGATTAAAGAGAGAGCTAACATTAAATGTGGCTTTTCAGTTGCTGATTAATAACTTACTGAGTCTGTGAAGAGCAACAATAATCAGCAGCTGATTTAACGAGTTACAATGAGGTCGAAAAACAACTTATCTTTAAAACAGGGACCAGTCAAGGATCCAATTTATTCCTATTATGTTATTGTTATTATAAAATCAAGCCACACAGAAGTAGCTCTAATTTAAACCAATATGATCTCTGTCAATATAGAGTTAAATTATGTACAGTACGTAAGTAAAAAGTGACACTGTTGAGCTTCTTCTACATCACAAAGTACATTGTGACGTTTTAGTGCTATTTATGACACTTTTTTCTTGTTTCTTTTCATAGATGGTTGTGTTCAAATACATTGAGGACAAAGACGTTTTCCAGAAGTTTTACGCCAAGATGCTGGCCAAACGTCTGGTTCATCAAAACAGTGCGAGCGACGACGCAGAGGCCAGTATGATCTCCAAACTCAAGGTGAGGCCCTCTCCTCTTTCACATCTCCACCTGAAATCAGAATTAAAGTTGATATAAGACTAAAACAGTGCTGCAAGCTTGGATTATTTAATAAACTTCGCTACATCACACTTTATACTCGTGTTTTGCAGCGGTTTTATTTGGTTGTCATTAAATAAACAGCTAATTGAGGTTTTGGATTAAATTAAGCTGTGATTACTTAATTTAATGTTGTTCCTTGTGTTTTTGCAGCAAGCCTGTGGTTTCGAGTACACGTCCAAACTGCAGCGGATGTTCCAGGACATCGGCGTCAGCAAAGACCTGAACGAGCAGTTTAAGAAACACCTGACGAACTCCGAGCCTCTGGACTGTAAGTGACTGTTTTTGATTATTATTAACTCTAAAACCCAGCAGCAACGGACCGAGAAATGGAGGGAGGGTCTAACTTATTAACACTTCTTTAAATATTATACACTACATTCACTAGCGTTTATTCACTGCTTGATTGAAACAACATTACTGCAGATAAATGAAAGCCAAGCTGTGAATTTTGAACAGATTTTGGCTAAAAAAGGAGTAACTGGTAAAAAAAGAATTGTTTATCTTCACTCTTACACACACAACACATTAAAAACTTGTTCACATCCATCTGAAATCAGTTCAAATCCAACTAAATTTAAAATGTGTTTAGATCCCAAAAAAAACTGTAAATGTGCAGTACAAATAAAATCTGATCTGCAAAAATCATCAGATGTGGCCCTTGTAAAAAGTTTGCTTGCTCTATACAGACAATTCCTGACTTAAACCAAAAAGTCAGTATAAAACAGTTATTGACATATCTAAAAAGTAAAGTTATTCGCCTTATTTAAAGTCTTCTGAAGGTTGAACATTAAAATCATATGAAATTACATGTTAGGTCTTTTTTAAAATATTTATATATATATAAAATTTAGAATATTAGTGTTTTTAAAGTATTTTATTTTTAAAGATTGTTTTTCTTATATTAAAGTATAAAATATTTAAAGTTGTTTAAAAAAGGGAATAGAAAGTAGAGTAAGTATTAAATGTTGTATTAGGAGTAAAAAGTAAAAAGGTTGATATGGAGTGTACATAAGTCGCATAATGACTATAATTGATCAAAGGACGAATAGTAATTTATATCTTAAAGTAACAGATGTAGGCATGTTTAAGACTACTCTGCTTAGTGATTTCATATGGATTTCCATGTGGTTTTTCTCCAGTGGACTTCAGTATCCAGGTCCTGAGCTCTGGGTCTTGGCCTTTCCAACAGTCCTGCACCTTCGCCCTGCCTTCAGAGGTGAGACACTGCCATCTTTATGCTCCTTTCCTAAGACTCAGTCAGCCTCATGTTCTCTTTATGTTCAACATGCGACGGAGCAAAAAGACGGGTTACTGCGCTGTTTTATTCTGCTTTAGTCTGTTTTGTAAAAAAGGCGACCAGCAAAAGTGGAAAAGGTACAGAGTGGAATGGAAATTAAAAAAACTTGTGGCTAATTTGTATAAACAAACACAGATTTTCTTTTTTTGTGCATATACAGTGACCTCCACTCCAAATTCTTATCAATGTTATTTAATGTTGAGCTGTGCAGGGTATTTTTTATCTCAATTCTGTCTCTTAACCTTCTGTGGTGACTAGAAATAAACACAAACTACCCCTTTTTAGAATTTGTGGAGTATTTATTGTCAAAGCTCATTTAGAACCACTTTATTCCTGGAAAATCTTGTTTAAAATACACTGTTCCTCCACTTAATCAGAGACACAAAACTCAACTTGTCAAACAAACATCTAATTGCCTCCAAAAAAGCTGTGACTCAAGGTCATTCCAAAAACTCCTATTTATACATCTCTTGCTTTAGTATTGTCTTGATGATTAGACATTTATTCAAAAAGCTTTTAAGTTAACGTTTAAAATTGTGTGCCATGTGTTTTTGTCTGCAGTTGGAGCGCAGTTATCAGCGTTTCACAGCGTTTTACGCCAGTCGACACAGCGGCAGGAAGCTGACCTGGCTCTATCACCTGTCCAAAGGAGAACTGGTCACCAACTGCTTCAAAAACAGGTACGGCCCGGCTCGACCCACACTGGACACTTACACCACGGCCGTCCGGAGTGGGCTGGGTGTCACTTCAGCTTCGGGAATATTGTTAATGCCCTCAAACATGCAAAACTTTGAGTATTTTATATGGTGATTTACTTTTTTCAATGTTTATTTCTGATTTTTGTTGTGTTTTTAGGTACACGCTGCAGGCCTCCACTTTCCAGATGGCCATCCTGCTGCAGTACAACACAGAGGACAGCTACACGGTGCAGCAGCTCACCGACAGCACACAGATCAAAACTGTAAGACTCCATAACGTGTTTTCAAAGACTTAAAGGTTTATTATCCCACGGTTTATTTTGATGTATTTTGGATCCAAAGAGTGACAGCTGTGGATTTGGTCTAAAGCTTACTCAAACTTGGTTATTTCTGATTTCATTTACTTATTCGCTTGTTTATCCATTTGTTTATTTACTTTAAACATAGAAAAACATGCTTACCTCAGCTTTAGGAATAAAATACTAAAAGTGATTCTTTTGGTATTTAACGACATGTATCAGTCTTAAATTGGTTGTTTATTTCCTCTCTTGTTGTTTCAGGACATTCTGGTTCAGGTTCTCCAGATTTTATTAAAGTCAAAGCTGCTGGTGAGTACAACACTGATACAGGACGTCCTAAACTCCTCTTGTATCTGTGAGATAGCCTGCTCCACAGCATCACCTTTAGGGTTCCCGTTGAAAGCGTTTGCAAAAGTGCGGGTACATATAGCGACCGCAGTTTTATCCAATCAGAGCAGTGCCATGTTGTTTATGTTCGTTGGTAAAATGGCCGCTACATCTTCAAACCCAACACACGCACAGAACTTTTTTTCCTGTAAAATTCAATTTAGCAATATAGCTTTTTTTTTACATCATCCAAAAGTAAAAAAAAAAATTTAATGAATTTAATTTATTGCCCAGCTTTATGACCTGCAGCTTTTCCTAAACATCACTGGTGCCATTTTGAGAGTAGTCGTAAGAAAATGGTAGACAGGAAGAATTCAAATCAACAAATAATACAATAATAAAATGTTTGTAGATTTAATGTGAAATTAAAGGGTAAAGTTAGTGTCCGTAGCTGATGACAGTTTGTTTCTCGTCAGGTTCTGGAGGACGAAAACGCCAACGTGGACGAAGTGGACTTCAAACCAGACACTGTCATCAAGCTGTTCCTCGGATACAAGAAGTGAGAAAATACATTTACAAACCCTTTTTCAGAGAAGTTGTGATTAAATGAAAACATGATTTGACCTTATTTGTTTCTGAGAGTAAACATGGGCTTTAACGTGTTTGTATTTGTCCCGATCACAGTAAGAAGCTGAGGGTCAACATTAACGTCCCGATGAAGACGGAGCAAAAACAGGAACAAGAAACGACTCACAAGAACATCGAAGAGGACAGGAAGCTCCTCATTCAGGTAGAAACATAAAAACAGTACCATCTGAGAGCATGAAGGCAAACGGAAATGGACTGTAGGCTTTATGTGAAACTGGGGACACATTTTGAGCTGAAATAAAATCGGATTAATACAGGTGACTTAAAAATATACTGCGTTTCCACCTACAAACGGGTAAAAAAAGGAATCCATTGTCAAATAAAATGGAAACTAAACAATGCAAAAATTAAAAGCAGATTGTTTTCAGACGTGGGCAGAGCCATTTCCTTTGGGTTTGTTCAGGAGTCTTATCTTTCTCCACTTCTGCACAAACCACCTTTAACGTATTATTTTGGCATTGTAATACATTAGTCTCCACATAAAGAAGAAGTATAAAGCATTACTCTCCACTGAGCTGTTTGTTGTGCGTCCTAAAGGCTGCCATCGTGAGGATCATGAAGATGAGGAAGGTCCTGAAGCACCAGCAGCTTTTGGCCGAAGTCTTGAACCAGCTTTCGTCGCGATTCAAGCCCAGAGTCCCGGTCATTAAGGTAACTCCATCCACACGAGCCGACGCAGCAGAAAACAGAGGAACATGGCATTTTTGTTTATTTATTTCTGACACTTCTACATTTTATGAAGTTAGGTTTACATTAAGACTAATTAAAGCAGAACCGCCTCGTCTCTCAAAGCATCGCCGGTGAAATATGGAAGTCTAGAGCTGCCAAAGACAATTTTACTCTAATATGAGAATGATTAATTATGATTTCTGCACATATTATCCAACACTTGCCATTTGGAGCCTCATTTGTTGCATTTGTAACATTTAAACGACCATTTTCGGCGAATGTAGTAAAAATAAGTACAATTTATGACTTAGAAAAACACTAAATTTAGACAGTGCACCAGTTGTAGTTCCTGTACAGTTTAAAAATCACTGATTTAAATATTTGTTTTAACTATATTTCCTGTAATAAGCTGTTGTGTTGTATTAGAGCAAACTACAACTGCAGATTTGACATGTTTGATGGTTAAAGGACACACTTTGATGAAAAGAAACCCACCATTAATCTTTTTTTATTGATTACAAAGGTTTCATATGTGATTGCGCTCTACAAACTACAGCTGAAGATACACTTATTATTGTTGCATTAAGTTTAATCACAAATAGATTCAAATACATCTGAAGGAAAATGGACTAAATGACTGTTATTCTGTGAAATTAATTGATTTTCCATGTGTCAGTAAATGACCTTTATTGTACTTGATAATTGCAGTTAACAGAGCAGTATTATTCTAAATTAAGTAGTGTTACTTTAGAAAAACTACAGCGTTTGGTATTAACAAATATAATATGTACAAATTTAAAGTCTTGGATGTGAGTTTTTCTCAGCTTGTGACTAATAGAACCATGACTCATTCTGTTTGTCTCCCTCATGTGGACAGAAATGCATCGACATCCTGATCGAGAAGGAATATTTGGAGCGAGTCGACGGAGAGAAGGACACGTACAGCTACCTGGCCTGAACGCCTAAGCCCCGCCCCTTTCGCCCACCTGCCGGCTCTCCTCAGTTTTATTTTTATTTGTTATCTTATTCATTTTTTTTATTTTATGTCTGAGTAATAAAGTGTGGATCCCTCTGAGCGGCAGACACGTTGCAGACTTGTGTGACCTGAAGGGGGCGACGCTCCTCCCTAAAGGACAAAATACATCCCCTGCTGTCGAGACGGGAAACCCTGTCTCTGTACTTGCCTGTGTCCCATCTGTAGGACTCAAAAACACGCAAACACAACACACAGACCCCCTTTTCCTGTCGTCAAACTGTAAATACGCACCACAGACTCTAAAAGGAAAAAGAAAAGCCCTACTCCCGTCTTTACATAGCGCAAATGTAATGAATTAGCCAATCAGAGGAGAGCCGCATCCAAAGGTTTCTGCATGCTACTGCGCCACAGCGACCACAAAAAGATTTAAACAGTTAACGTCGCCGTGCGGCCGACGCAGTCCACCGTACGCTGACCGAGAGAGAGAGTGAACCGCAGAAAGAGGGGCCGGATCTGCCTAAAGTCGTTCGTTTTAAAGAGTTCACGCGGGGAGGCCTGTTTCATTACTGAACAGTGGACATTTGTATAGTGTGGTTCATTTTCTAAATGTGTGAAAAATAAAAACAAGTAAAGATTTCTCTAACGCTCGACTCTCTCTGTTTGGAGTTCAGTCTCTTCAGGACAGTTCGAGTTTCATTTCTCATTTTTATTAATAAAGCAAACAACATATCAGGCCACAAACTACAGCTGCAGACGAACGAGAAGATACACATGACGATCAAATACATTTAAAAAACAAAGTACAAAAGCCTTGTTTCCACTGATTGTACGGTAAAGTTTTGTTCAGTTTCTCCTGAAGAGGCTTATGTTTCCATTCTGCTGGGTCCGGAGAGAGACGTCTGCTCCAGAAATAGAGACCGCATCAAAGTGTCACAAAAGTCATGTTTTCATTTGAGATATAAAATGTAATTGAGGCTGACTTTTTGAAACACAGATGCATTGTTAATAATTAATATAAAAAGAGCAAGTCCTGTTGTAGCAGTGAGAGGCTGGAGGTGCAGCTGCTGCAGAAAACAAACTTTCAGGTTTATTTCCATCTTTCTGAACATTAAATCCATAGAGCTTTTCTTAGATCTTTGAGTTTGTACAGGTTCTGCTTGTGTTCAATGCAGTGTAGACGATAAATACAATGTTTAAATTCATGAAACGAGAGCCGTACGACGCTGACTCTGTTTAAAACATGGAAAAGCTGTTTATAATAAACACTAGCTTTGTCGTCAGGAAAAAGTACACATTTATTACAAAAATGTTTCGATTTAATGTTTTTAGTTTTCGTGAAGATCATCTATCGTCCAATCAACTAACTGCAGGGTTTAGCTCCACCTTTTCCAAAGCGTTCCACAAAGCCGGACCCATTTGGGACTCCAGGCCGTGGTGTTTCCAAAGAGCTACAGTAAGACTTTTTAGGGACACGGACCCCTTTTGTGAATGGACACACGTCAGAACCGACCAGATTGTTTAATAGATAAAGTATGATTGAGCTGGTGATATACAGTACAATACAGTAGCTTCTTCAGGGTACAACTGTTCAACTGGACAAATACCACATGTAAAAAAAAACAGCCCATTTCAAAAAGAATCAAAAAATCATTGTCTCCCCTTCAATTTTACATAAACTTAGAGACGCTATCACCTCTTGGACCCACTCATGCTCTCCCACTCTTGGTCTTTTTGGCACTAATGAAATTTTACATTCAATTTTTCTTCAGTTCATGGACTAGTACCACAAGACTGGGCCTCTTTACTCAGAATAAAAAGGACGCAGCAGCACTAATGCAATAACTGCAACTGGAATGAGCCGATGTAAATCTATCCCGCAGAGGTTTCCTGAACTAATGACTCACTGAGGGTTGGGCAGACTTCTTTTATGTTGAGTACAGTCAGGTGGTGTCAGATTGTTAACACCTTTATTTGCATTTCCATGTTCAAAAGTGAAACAAATATTATGAAAACAGGCGTACAGTCCTGTCACACTTCGGCAGACAACAGACATTTAACAACAGCTGTTTCCTCTTAACTTTTAATTTTGTGCATTGTCTTTTGTGAACTAAAACCACTGCATTTGGGTGTCTACATTGTCATGATCTCTCTTTTAGGTTAGGTGAGGTCTAGGTGAGTTTATACAGAGTCCAAACTCATGAAGAGAACTAGTATTTGGTGAAGGAGGCAGAGACAGAGGAGAAATAACAGTTTTTGTGTGTGAGGTTTTTTTTCTGTCCATATGTATTCATTATAACCATATAATGACAGCCTGTAACAGTATGAAAGGACAAAAACAAGACAATGATGTGGTCTGAGGTAAGGAAGAAACTGGGAAAAACAAGACCCAAATCATTTAAAGATGCCATATAAACATTACATCTGCTCTGGCCTCATTTTGACAACAGCGTAACTTTTTTTTTTCCCTTATTCACTTGATCCAAAACTAAGAGACCTCATTTGTGCATAAGGCCGTGGTTCTAGGAGGACTACAGTGATTCAGATTTGTTTGTTTCTGGGATGATATTTACCTCCACTTGTCTACAAACCCCCACTGTGGAAATCAAGCAGTAATCAAACTATACCATGTTCAACAGCTGGGTGAATGGAAATCAGCCTTTACAGTGACCAATTAAAAGATATATGTGACAAAGATCATAATGTTACACTTTGGAGCAGCTTCAACAACAACTGACACCTTCACTGACAAATTTCCTGTGGGAATTTGTGTATTTATTTTATATTAATGTAGGAAATAATTGAGAAAGACATAAATAAAGCCCAATAATAATGGCAAACTATAGTAACTTCGCCTACCTATGTATTAATGGTTAGTTGGTAGTTTTTCGTAATACAAATAAAATCTAAGCGTTTCTTTTCGCTTTAGCACCTTTGGTCCTTTAGAGTAGCACTGTCCCATTGCCCCTGAACGCAGCTCTGAACAGCTTTAAACCAATCAGCGTCGAGAGAGGCGTGGCTTTTTAAACCCACCGACCCTTGCCCCTCGTCTGAGGCTCTAATCCACGTTTATTCACCAAACTCCGCTTCATTTAAAGGGCGTATAAGGGGTCTCTAGACTAATTTAAGTTGGTCATTGTTTACTCACGGGCACCGCTGTCTTCCAACATGAGCTAAACAGCTGTCAGCTCTGCGCATGCGCACTCGTCAGCCGTCAGGACAGCAGCAGGTGCCACATGTGTTTAGTCAGAGGTGACAGGGTTTATACGCCAGATGGAAACATTACATTATAAGGATATAGTTTAATATGTGCTTAACATTAGTTAGGGTCAGTTTACAGTGATTTCTCATAAATTCGACTTTATAATTATTGTTAAAATGTTCAAATGACACTGACAAGCATTATAAACAATACTAGGTCTTTAATTATGTCATGTGGCTATTATAAATTAGCTTTTTCGTGTTGTTTCTTGTATTTTTATTGACATTTGAGAGAACAAAGAAGCCGTCCACATGTCCCCGTCGCAGGGCCCCTAACGTTTCTCACAATCCAATTGGCTAATACTGAGATAAATATTAGCCAATCAGCGCTCAGAACGTCCAAGGCCGGCGTCTATGATTGGTCCAAACGTTTGGCGCCTCTTGAATGTGCCGCTGCCGTAGTGGGCGGTGAGACGCGAAGCGGATAGCAGTTTGAACCTTTGAGCTGGAAAAGGTAAAAAATAGGTACTCTGTTTTCAGTGGGTATAAAATAAAACACTTGTATTTTATGCTTCAGCACCATAGCTTTTGAGTAACCTAGGGTCGCGACGGAGAAAATCGCTGTTTCCTCAGTTATTTTCCAATAAAGCCGGTCCCTCGTTGTCAGGAAACTGGTCGCTAGCCGCGGAGCTAACCGGAGCTAATCCTCAACACAAAGGACGACTTCGCCGGTTGTTGTCATTTCCAGCCTTAAACTCCCCATTGGATGAGGACTGGGCCTCCTAAACAGGTAAGCCGAGGTGTCAGTGTTGTAAATCTGTAATTTAGGAGTTTTTTCAGGCTTTAAAACGACCCGCGGTTGATCTTTTGTTAACTGTTAGCTGTCGCTCGCCGGTTGGTGGTGTCGTGCCAGATTTTGAATCCCTGACTGAATGGTGCGGCTTGTATTGAACAGAAACAAACTTTGAACACTGTTTTCTGATTTGTAAGTGTCACAACACAGCACAAACTAAGTGTATAAAGAACATCTGCGCTATCTGTTTATAAATCTTTTGTTTTTATGAGATGGAAATCAAATGATGTGGTGTTAAAACTGGGCAATCACACTGGGCTCTTGGCTGTTTTAGCTTCCTGATAGTGACTCTTGGCCATTTACAGTACATAATGTTTTATAGACTGGTGTCACAAATCAAAAACGTTTTACAGAGGTGTATTCACTGATTATCTGTAAGCTAGAATCATTTTTTGTCGTCAAAGTCTTTCATATATATTATATATATCTATAACTTTTTTCTAATGGTTGTGGGTTTAAAGCCTTTAATTCATACATTCCTCAATTTGATATTGATTTTCTTTTTTAAACAGTGTACAATCAGTATGTGCTGTCTGCGTTTATGGTCATATCACAGTGTGGTGGTTGTGCAACAGTGTAACACTGACATTGCTGTACAGTAACCTAAAACATGTGACTTTGTCTAAACACTGAGAAGGATTAATGCCCCATACAAGTAAAAACTATCCATTTATTCACTGCAATATTAATGTTTGACAAGTTCAAACATTAATATTGCACCCTTAACTGACTAAAATTTTATTACCATTAAAGTAGCACCACATAACTTTTAGCCCAAAAATATATATTCTCAAAATTATTTTGATGGTTCTTAGACATGAGAGCAGTAGAATCAAGTCTGCCTCACTAACACAGTACCCTCAGCTGGACAGAAACCTCCAATATAACTTTCGTGTCCCTGGACGGTGTTGTATCACAAGAGATTACATGACACATTACACATATAATGAAGCAAATAGGCCAATACACTGGACCCTAGCAGAATTGTATTTGTACAAAATACACTAAAGTGACCGTACCATTTCAGAAGACATGTTCATTCTTCCAAATTTGCCGTCTTAAATGTATACTTGTAAACAAACATGGCGGCCATGACAGTGAAGTCTTAAGATGTTTGTTAATTTGAGTTGTTACTACTGTTGTTTTTAATGATGTAATTTGCTGTTTTATTTTGTAGCTTCTCATTAGCTTGATTTGTTTAACAAAGCACAAAAGACAAACCAATAAAACATACAGGATTATCCCTCCATTTTCTATTCTCCTAGTGTGTAGCAGTCTAGCCCATTTTTCCTTGTTCTTACTTTTGAATTGTTACTGGGCAAGACACTGAACTTTGAGTGTGAAAAGGTTACATGGTACTGGCATTTACCATTTACCACCATTGTCTGTAGAAAAAAAAAGTCTGTGGTCCATTGATAGAAGCAGGACGCGCTATGCTTCAGTGAATGAGACGGTTGTTATTCACATAAAAAGTCCTGTTACACTGAGACGTTTAACTGATGCCCTTAAACTCGAGACTCGCGCGACAGACGCTCTCACTTTTGACTCAGACCCGGCAGACGGTCGTCATGGAGACGCGCTTTCGGAGCCGGTGCCATGTGTTTAAGAGACACTACGCTCTGCCCGAAACCACAGTCTGAAACTGTGGTGAGATAAGGACCAGTGAGTGTATACTTCTGTAAAAGGGTGTTTTATTTCTGTAAAAGCAGGTAAAATAATTGTTTAATATAAATAGCCTTAAATCAATACTGTGAGGATCTGAATAACATTTTTTCTTTTATAGTCCAATGTCCTGGTTTGTAATCCACTTTAAATTAACATCTGAGTTTTGTCTCAAAGAAAAGAAATACAAATACAGTTTTCACAACAGACTATTCCACCAATTCGTTAAATATCACATCACCTAAGACAGAAATGGAGCCCCAACCCTTCTCAAAGTTTTCTCTTGCTTCCTTGTTTTGACCTTGACCTTGACCCTGAAGTGGAAGGAGAAGTTTCACTTACTCTCACCCACACATTTTTTCAGTTTTTTTGTATGCATCATAGTTCCATTTTTTCTGGATGCATTTCACAAGTATTTTATTATTTGTGGCACTAAACAAACAAACAAAAACTTTAATTTTGTGTCCTTGCCTTTCCTGTTTTACTTCTTTTACCCCTTTTTAGTGAATTGTATGAACATCAAAAAGGAAATGCTGTTATGAATTGTCAAAAGAAAGTTCTAGAAGTCTCTAAAGTCCTGAGCTAACTTTGTGGCTGCCATATTTCCCACTTTTTGAACTCAGACTTGTTTTGGGTTTATATTTTGTCTCTATATTAGCTTGCACTGGATTGTTTTCATTTTCCTTTCCTGTTGCCTCTTGTCACACAGTGCACACACAGATTGAGGACAAATGTTTTTAATGCCGCGTCCTAATGATCCGCAGGTGAACCATGGTGCTGACAGGGAAGCGTTCGGAGAAAGGCCCGGCCTGTTGGAAACGCAGAGTGAAGTCTGAGTACATGAGACTACGACAGCTCAAACGCTTCAGACGAGCCGACGAGGTCAAGGTGAGCTAACGAGCCTCCGTGTGGCTCCTGTAGAGTCAAACGCAGCGTAACTATTATCATTTTGTGTCCCGTTTCAGAGCATGTTCAACACAAACCGTCAGAAAATCAACGAACGGACCGACATCTTGAACCAGGAGTGGAAGACGAGACGCATTCAGCCCGTCCACATCATGACGTCCGTGAGCTCCCTGCGAGGAACCAGAGAGGTGCAGCTGCTACTTGCTCTCAGTTTATGTGAAATCAATTAGAGTATGTTTCAGTTTAAATAGTAGTTTTCAGGCTGTATACCCACTAAAAGCAACAAAAACTGCAACAAAACCCGGGAATGTTAATTTAATCCTTTTTGTTGTAATAATTTTTTTAGGCTCCATACTTGAAGGGAAAAGGTTACATTTATTTGGTGCACACTCAGAAAAATTAACCTTTGACTTATTACATACAATTATGAAGGGTTTCCATGGCGTTAATAGGAAATTAAACAGCAATACCCTCAGAAAATTAACTACAGTTTACCAATACCACATAGTTTTCTGGTGTAAAAAGATGCCCCAAATATCTTACTGTCTAACAATTGGTCTCTTCTCTCTGTGTTGTGTTCAGTGCACAGTGGACAGTGGGTTTTCTGAGTTTCCGCGGCAGGTGATTCCTCTGAAGACGCTGAACGCTGTGGCCTCGGTCCCCGTCATGTACTCGTGGTCCCCGCTGCAGCAGAACTTCATGGTGAGGAACAAGAATCAACAATAATCAGGATTCATACAGTAGAAAAAAAACTGGAAAAAGCATGGAAATGGAAACTGCATTATCCAGATTATGGACAGTTTGAATAAGTGTGTTTTCATTATCCACCAAAATCTTAGTCGTGAAGTTTCAGTGTTAATATAATCAACCAAGAATCAAGATCAAGAAGATTTACGTTGGATATTCCTGAAAATATATATAAGGAACTGCTTAATTTTTTACATAACGGCAACTAACTCATTTTTGCTTTCATGTTTGATTCAGTACCTTTTATGTTGGGGGACTAAAATAAGTTACAAGTTATAGTCATTTTTTGTCAGAATCATAGAAACATAACACATTATCGGTGAATGAATCCAGATCAATATAAATCACAAAAGACAGCATTGAGTTTTGTTCCGTTTACTAAATATTATGTTAGAAGTCGAGCCCCACTTCCAGCTGAACTCTCACCAAATTCGACCAAAACTTCATGTTATCTTAAATGAATCAAACACCTGATTAAACTCTGCTTTTTCTGTTGTGACTGTTTAAAGGTGGAAGACGAGACTGTGCTCCACAACATCCCGTACATGGGAGACGAGATCCTGGACCAGGACGGGACCTTCATCGAGGAACTCATCAAAAACTACGACGGGAAAGTTCACGGAGACCGAGGTGAGAGTCAGGGCTGTTGGTGTATTCGTTCCTGCGCAGCTTTTCAGGGTTCCCCACACGTCCTGGAGGAAATAACTAAACTGTAGAAGACATTCGTTGTGTTTTTTTTTTTTTTGCTCAGGAATTGTTGGTGTGCCTCTTTTTAAATCTTTTTAAAATTCACCGTAATGTAGAGTCAGTGGGACTGGGCTTGTTCCTCTGCAACGGGACGGTCTCATCGAGAGCTGATGGGAGACAGAGACGAGTGTGTTCCTCATTTCAATGTATTAGATTAACACTATCTTGACGCTCACTGCAGAGTTGGACGTCTTAACCAAATGCTTAAAAATCTTGGTTCTTCCTCTTCAAAACAAAGCTTGTATTTGTCCCATTAGAAAACGTTCTCTGTCCTTCAGAGTGTGGGTTCATAAACGACGAGATCTTCGTGGAGCTGGTCAGCGCTTTGGTTCAGTACAGCGACAACGAGGACGAAGAGGAGGAGGACGAGCCGGACTTCAAGGTCGAGAAGATGGACCTGTGCGACGGCAAAGAGCTCGGACGAACAGCGGCACAACCACGAGGGTGAGAGAGAAATTAAAGAGCCTTGGATGTTGTTATGGCACATATTAACTGACCTCTACTGTTTAATAAAAGTGTATGTAGTGGTTTTTGTGGCCAGATAATCCATCATGTTTACGGCTGTTGTGTGACCAGGTCGAAACAATAACTCCGTCTCCAAGAAGTTTCCCTCCGACAAGATTTTTGAAGCCATTTCCTCCATGTTTCCAGACAAAGGGTCGACCGAGGAGCTCAAAGAGAAGTGAGTACAACAACTCGAGTCTAAATCTAAACCTGTGAATGATACATGGGCAAAAATATCAGAAGGATTTGGTAAATTATAACACTATAGCTCCATTCTTTGAATAATTGAGGATTTCCTTGTTTCAGGGGCTTTCAGTGGTTTAAAAAATAATAAAATGAGTGCGTTTTGGACTTTTCCAAACTGAAAACTGTCTTATCTAGACCAAGAATAACGTGGAGGAAATGCATTTGATTTGAGACTGTTAAAAAGTGCTTTTAGGACTGGTCTAGTGCTATATCCACATGAACATGGTTAAAAACACACATTTTCTCAAAAAAAATAGTTGTTCTCTCAGTTGTACATGCTCGCTAAAGTCCTTTAAACTCTGGTTGGTAAGTTTAGAGACTGGCTTTTAGTTTAAAACGTTTTTGGCATTACTTTTCTCTAGTGTGTTGTGAGTCTGATGGAGTCCTTGTATGCTTCAGGTATAAGGAACTAACGGAGCAGCAGGTTCCCGGTGCCCTTCCTCCCGAGTGCACCCCCAACATCGACGGCCCCAACGCTCGCTCCGTTCAACGGGAACAGAGCCTGCACTCGTTCCACACTCTGTTCTGTCGCCGCTGCTTCAAATACGACTGCTTCCTCCACCGTCAGTACTCGCTCAGATCGGTTTTAAAAATCATAGTTAATAACGTAAAATAAAAGTCATTCTTGTTTGTGTTTGGCAGCGTTTCATGCGACGCCGAACACCTACAAAAGGAAAAACCTGGAGAATCTGGTGGACACTAAACCCTGCGGCATCGACTGCTACATGTATCTGGTGCAGGTGTGTTCAATGGAGACTGGGTTACATGAGAACATTGATGAGACCAACAAAGACTTGACCTTTTGGGTTTGTGACATATAACCCTTAGTTTTTGTCATCTGGTTTAACTGTCTGTCTTGACGCAGGACGGGATGGTGAGGGAGTATCCCGCCGGAGTCGTAGCCGAGCGAGCGAAGACTCCGTCCAAACGCAGCGCGGGGCGACGACGCGGACGGCTGCCCAACAGTAACAGCAACAGCCGTCCCAGTACGCCCACCGTTTCCTCGGAAACCAAAGACACGGACAGCGACCGCGAGGGCAGCAAAGACGACGAGAGGGAAAACGACAAAGATGACGAGGACAAAAAGGACGACAACACCAGCAGCTCGGGTACGATATGAAATACGGACAAAACATTACACCTTAGTCTGCAGCTGTCAGTTCAGTTTAGGGGAAAATCAACAACCTCACTGACAAAAAATCTTAGTCATAGATACATCTTGTTTCTCTTTTTAAACAGTAAACACATTTCTCAGGATGCAGCAAAAGTTGTATTAGAACAGAGTGAAAGGCACAAAATCTATTGGTGGCCTAAGACTTTTTCATACTGTACAGCAGCAGTAGCTCAGTAAAGAAGCACATTGCCTAGAGCCCATTTCAAACATTTCCTCTGGACCATGTCTCCAGTTACAGCCTGATCTGTGCGTTCACACAAGCGCCATATTCCTGGAGGCACCATAATCATGTCAAGAGGTAGGCTGGCAGTTTCAAAGTCCAGTTTTAGTCAGATTAAAGCAATAATTCAAACTTCTCAGGTGTATTTTAAAAGTGTAAGTGTATCTCGCTGAAGGGAGCTCACTTTTCATTGAGGTGTGACTGATGCAAAACAGCTTTAATGTTAGTAGTTAGTAGTAGATCACAAATCACAAGCTTAACAAGCTCTTATTGAATGTATTACTAAACTATTAAAGAAAAGTCTACCCTTAAAATGACAAACCCTTTGAGTAAAAGTTGCTGTGACTGTTTTTTACACTGAAGCCAAAGCCCCTAAAACCACTCACAAACTAAAAAACTCCCAAAACAAGAAACAAATCAAATACAAACTGAATTCACCAACAAAGCATCGGTTTAAAGTATATTCCTCGTGTTCGTCTGTTGTGTTCAGAGGGAAACTCGCGATGCCAGACTCCAGTGAAGCTGAAGCTGAGTGAGTCTGAAGCCGTGGACTGGAGCGGAGCCGAGGCGTCTCTGTTCAGGGTCCTCATCGGGACGTACTACGACAACTACTGCGCCATCGCTCGTCTCATCGGCACCAAAACCTGCCGACAGGTCTGACACAGAGACCGACCTGCTGTACACTGAATACAGTCGACGATTATTAACTAAAAACTCTTTGTCTTAGGTTTACGAGTTCAGGGTAAAGGAGTCGAGTATTATCGCCCGTGCCCCGACCGAAGACGAAGACACGCCTCCCAGAAAGAAAAAGAGAAAGCACAGGCTGTGGGCCACTCACTGCAGGAAAATCCAGCTCAAAAAAGGTCAGAAAATGTCCGCTTTTTCAAGAAATAACAGAAAATCAATGGGTGACATAAACCCTAAGCTGTATTTTTCTTTACAGATGGCTCGTCCAATCACGTGTACAACTACCAGCCGTGTGACCATCCTCGTCAGCCGTGCGACTCGTCCTGTCCCTGCGTCACGGCACAAAACTTCTGCGAGAAGTTTTGCCAATGCAGTTCTGAATGTAAGACACTTACGACAAGGCTGGGCTTATGAAATTCCTCTATTTAGTGTTTAAATTTGATGTGTTCAGGCAGTTTAAACGGTTAAAATCCCTTTATATAGTTTCCAATTCCTTCATTTACTGGAAAAATAACACATTATATACAAGAAAAACTGTTACCAAGTATTTTATTAATGTCCGGTTGTAGAAATGACAAACTCACATCTTTTTCTATTTTTATCAATCATTATTTTTACAGTTACAAAATAAAATGTCACTGCTCTTATTCTCTCAGAAAGTAGTCAAAGCAGCACTGCCATTGTTCTTTGCACAAATCTAATTGTTTATCCGCTCTTACATTTAGTTTTTTAATCACAAAGACAATACACTCTTTAGTTGATAGATTGTTTGTAGGAAATCTCGCCCCGGCTGTATTTAAGAGTCCTGTTTCCTGCCGTTTTTCACAAATGAGACATTGAACTGTGCTAAAACTAATGCGGCTGCTGTCTCCAGGTCAGAACCGTTTCCCCGGCTGCCGCTGCAAAGCCCAGTGCAACACGAAGCAGTGCCCGTGTTACCTGGCCGTGCGCGAGTGCGACCCCGACCTGTGCCTCACCTGCGGAGCGGCCGACCACTGGGACAGCAAGAACGTGTCCTGCAAGAACTGCTCCATCCAGAGAGGCGCCAAGAAGGTAACGCAGAATGAATGTAGTCACTGAAGTTCGGAGGTTAAACCACATTCAGGATATCTTTTATATAAAATGCCATAATTACTGTAGTGTGAAATGTTTATTATTGTGTTATTACTCTATTACAATGCTATTACTGAGCTGGAATATAAAGTGTCACTGAAATATTGAGCTACAAAAGTAGGACACAACGTATATAACTTGCCACAAAGCACATCATTCTTGTTTCGGGACAAGATTAAAGTGATTGCAGATTTATTTTAAGCCCAGTAAAAGTCTGAGCTGAGCGATGCGTTTTGTGGATTAATTCCGGTTTTATTTCTCGTCTCTCAGCACCTGCTCCTGGCTCCGTCGGATGTGGCCGGGTGGGGCATCTTCATCAAAGAACCGGTCCAGAAAAACGAGTTTATCTCTGAGTACTGCGGAGAGGTGAGTGGTGAGAGCCCAGCGGCCAATGAGGAGCTGCTGTTTATGGTTCAGGTTGTTCTTTAACCTCAAACTCTCTCAGGTTTTATCAGACAAAGTAGTTTTTATTGTGATTGTATGTTCAAGAAAAACAGTAGCAGCAGATGTATAGTAAACATGAACAGCCTATAATGTTTATTTGAGGTAGATAGCTGTTTATGTTGATTCTTTTTCTTTTATATTGAGTCTTTCAAGTGTTTTACTACTTTTTGTTTTCACAAACCGAGACAAGTAAATGACCTGTGAAATGTTGCCTTTGAAAAATAAAACGAAAAACAAAATATGGTCACAAAACCTGATTAATCCTTCAGTATCCAGATCTGTTTATGCATTTGAAAATGAATTAAACAATAAACTTACCCCTTACCTTTATATTTCTAATGTATTTTTGTGTGTCCAGATCATTTCTCAGGACGAAGCCGATCGTAGAGGAAAGGTCTACGACAAATACATGTGCAGCTTCCTCTTCAACCTCAACAACGGTGAGCTACAAATCTGATCCGTCTGGTCTCATCGTCCGACCTTTGAACATCAATTTAATGTGTTTTCTCTCTGTTTTAGATTTTGTTGTTGACGCTACGAGAAAAGGCAACAAGATCCGCTTTGCTAATCATTCGGTGAACCCCAACTGCTATGCAAAAGGTAAAAAGAGCAAGTCAATACACAGGGTTCTTACAGGTGCTTGATTAAAATTCAAGCATTTTCAAGGATTTCTAGTGTTTTCAAGGTTGTAAAACTCCTTGAATTTTGGAGAAAGTGCTTGAAAGTGCTTGAAATTCTGATTTGTGTTGCTTTAATCATTTACAATCTCACTTGCTCAAAGCTCAAAGATTTGGTTCTGCACCCAAACAAAATCTGACGTAAGCTAATTTAGGCACACTTCATCCAATAAAGTGCAGTCTTTTTGATCACACAAGTTTCATTTTTTAAGTATTTAGCAATTTAAACAAAGTCTTTTTTATGCCACAATGGATTTAAATGAGAAAAACTACACTTTGGTATATGTATGTCAACATGTAATTTACCGCAGTTTTAGGGTGCTTGAAAAACATGAAAACACACCTTGTTCTTGAAAGTGCTGGAATTTGAACTTAGAAAAGGTGTAAGAACCCTGAACACACTGTGAACTTTCCAAATATGGCTTTGGAGATCGATGAGATGATTCTGTTTGTGTTCAGTGATGATGGTGAACGGGGATCACAGAATAGGAATCTTTGCCAAGAGAGCGATCCAGACCGGAGAGGAGCTGTTCTTCGACTACAGGTTTGTACCAACAACAGACAGTATAGATAGACAGTAGACAAGGTTAAATTATCTTAAATCTAAAAACTAAGCTTTACCTTCTTCTGTGAAATGGCATCTCCCTGCTGCCATCTTCACAATATTTAGAAAAGCAAGTCTTGTTTTAATCAGGAACCGCTCATAATCTGCTTCATAATCAGTAAATGAATCCGTGATGAGTTAAACACAGGCTTTAAAACCACAAATACACCCAACACACACAAGAAACTGATTTCAAATGGACTTCAGTAGCCGCATGCGTTTTTCTACAAACAAAGCGAGTCCAACACCTATTCGTTTTAATTTTGTTGCCTTTCTGATCAGTTAAGATTATGCTATAAAGAAAGGGCTGAAAGACACTTTTATATACTGAAAGCTAAAAAAAAAAGGGAATAAAATCTTGATAAATTCTGTCCTGAATATTTTCCCGATTGGTTCCAGGTACAGCCAGGCGGACGCTCTGAAATACGTCGGCATCGAGCGCGAGATGGAGATCGCCTGAATCTACCTCCTGTGATCCTCGACACAAGGGCCTTACTCACTCAAACTCACACCAAACACTTCAGGAATCACACGATCTTCAGGAAAACTGCAGATATTTCCACCCGTTTTTACCTTTTGTGGGATTATTTTCACGGAAGAGGCTTTCGCACGACGACTGTTTTTTAATAAAACACAGTGAGGAGACCAAACGATGACTTTTTGTTCAAACTTCAGGGACCAAAATCCACCACCAGCCGTTTTCACACAATCAACAACTTGTAAATCATCGTTTTTACAGAGAGCTGCCACTTCACTTCCTGTTTTCAAAAGGTTAGGAGTCACAGAACAGAGTCACAGCTGCACAAACTCGTTTTTATTTAAAAAACACCAGCAAAATATTTAATACCTTTGTCTCAGAAATCTACTCAAAAATCAGATTATTTCATGTTTTTGATTAACATTGAAAAAGAAACATGGACAAAATACTCTTCTTGACGTTTGACAAATCATGTGAATTAATAAAAATATAGTGATAAAGTAGTATAAAGTGCTATTTAAAGAGTTGTTTTTTATGGAAAAGTGGTAAAGAAGCATGTAATATGTTTATAACCTGCAGTTTTTGGGTTGAATTACTGTGACTCTGCTCTGAGACTTCTGTTCTGGTGCTAAACATTGGGACTATGACCTGCTTCAAACCAAATCCTTCCCGATTCCAGTGAACGCACCGCTCCACTGCTCTCACTCTGCCTCGGTCCAGATTAAATACGCAAGTCACAACTCTCCATACTACTGTCATTACTACTTTACTACTGTCATTAGTGTTGGGAGAGTTTGTTTTTTCTTCAGCAGTTTGTGAAGTTATTGGAAAGTAATGAGCCAAGTATTTTCAAAGAACAGTCGTTTCCGCTGTGGGTACGGTTCGGGTCGGGTCAGAACGGCACGGTTTGGTTCAAGTCCAGAAGGAGGGAAGAAAAGTCGTCCCTCTATTTGAAAAATAAAAGCAGACTTGAATTTTAATAGCTGCAGAACACATTTGACTGTTTCTGCTTTTTTCTCATCGTTCTGAACATTAAATTCACAGAGCTGCACCAGTTTCTTATAATTTAGTGACTCAACATTTCAGGCACAGGTTCTGCTTGTGTTTAATGCAGTGTAGACGATAAATACGATGTTTAAATTCATGAAACGAGAGCCGTACGACACTGTCTGTTGATGATAAACACTAGCTTTGTCGCTGGGAAAAAGAACAGCATTTCTCAAAAAAAGAAATTTATTTGAAAAACATTAACACAAAACCAGACCCGACCCGCACCGTACGGTCACTGTAGAAACTGTAGAAACGAGGCGAGGACAGTGTGTTCTGCTAATTTTTGTCTCCCAGTCAGAGGTAAAGTAAAACAACAGCTGGAAAGGAATGATGCTCAAGTAGAAGTGAAGGGAGGCAACAAAACTTTCACCAGAGCAGCAGTTAGGACCATCTCCTAAAATATTTGACTCTCCAAGTGCCATCTTCTCTTCTGTGTTATGTCATTTACAGTAAGTAATATAATAGACAGAATATACAGAGGTGTTGCTTTGGTTGAAACAGGACTCATTTCTCAATATTAGTTCACATTGTCTTTTATCTGCAGGACAAAAACGTAATTGAAACGCGCATCGAGTGACTCTGATTACCTCTGACTAAGGTGGGTCTCTCCAGTGGTACTCAGAATTTGAAATAGCCATTAAATATATAATAACAAAAAGCACGACAATCTGTGTTTACCATGGCTTTATTGTAATGTTATTCTGTAAAATGAACGATAACCACTAAACCAAAAGTTGAAGTGGCTCCCAATTCTACTCCAAAAGGCGAGTGTTTGATTTAACATTTAATTAATAATAGTTGTAATATAAGAATACATTTTTTATGGTGTATACTATTATATATGTAGTTAAAAAGACATAACGCATTGTTTTACTGATATAAGGCTGGTGCTTTTTAGGTTGGAGGTAATATGATGCTTTCTCTGGTGATTATTAGTGTTTGCAGAGTTACCGTGGACATTATTTGTGCTGCTCTGGAGCTAGCAGTAGCATTAGCCTCAGTGTAGCTTTAGTGCAGGGTTAAAAGAACCTCTCTTTCTGCTAAATTCGATTAACCGAAATCGTCCAAAATGAAAACTTGATTTGATCGATTTATCGCCCAGCCCTAACCTGACACTTTGAAGTTTTCATTTTTAGATTGAATTTTAAGAGACTCTAAGTACCACTCAAAAAAACATTAGTCCGATCAGAGGTAGAATAGACTGTTTGAATTACTTTTTGAGTGATTTGAGCTTAATTTCTTGCTGGTACCATAATGGAGACACCCAACAGTTTTAAATTACTTGAATAAAAGTAGTCCAAAAAGTTAAATATGTATAATTAGACTTACTCCCTCCTCTGCTTCTGGTTTTATTTATTGTTTATTTGTCCCACAGAGGTCAGTCTTTGCAGTAAATTAAATATGCAACCATTTTGGAAGTGCCCCGTCACATTTTTTATGACGAAAATACTTTTAAATGGAGCGGTCTGTCATAAAGTTCTGGTAATAGATCCTGAAGTTACAGCTGACTTTGTCCCTGTTGAATACATACACATACCTCGGCCCATTGTGATAAATAATGTACTCTTTTATGTTAGTGTCAGTGGGGATTACTGTGGTTTAGGCTGAAACGGCGCACCCCAGAGGGCTCGGAACTGGACCGGTGCAGTGTTTTAAACTTTGAGTGGAGCGACGGTGTGAATGTGCCGTTTCTGTTTCTTGTGCCTTGAGTCGTGAACAGACTCTGATGTCTTCACTTCCTGCGTGGATTTACAAAAAGGACACTGAACACTTTGTCTAATTTCTCGCCGGTGCTTCTTCGCGGACGTCACGGAAATGTTGGAGAAACTCAACTTTGCTGCCGGACAAAACCAGAGTCCAGTGACACATGAACGAAACTGTAACTGTATAAACTAGGCCTTTGAAATTCTTTATTATTTATTTCTTTATTCCTACTAATATCTCCAAATTTCTCACGTTTGAGGAAAAGCTGATTTGTTTATTGGCCTTTACTGACTGTGATCTGAAAGGGAACTTGTTGATGTTCCCACAGCCATAACTCTGAAATTGGAGCAGTATTTTTGGCGTAATCCTGCTTCCAGACATGCACACGGACAAAAAAAATCTTAGAAATTTGGAAACATAGGGGAGACCCTTTCTGGAAAAGTCTGTTTGAAAAAAAGCCAGTGAGAAAAGCACTAAAGTCCCTAAAATGTGGAAAACGGGTGCAGCTTTCTGAATCAAAATTTTTACGAAGCTGGGAGTAAAGTGGAAACAAGGTTATGGCTTTAACTCCAGCCTTTTTATTTACTTCCTTATTGTAGTTAATGGCAACACTTCACTTTAAATGATTTGATTTAGAGGATTTGAATGAACACAGATATTGTCTGAGTTAAAGAGTAACTCAAAACTAAACATAAAACAGACACGTGTTTAAACCTCTGAGTATAACCAAATTTAAATTGACTAACTCATTTAATTTCTTGTCACTAATGAGTCGTTGGGCGTTGTGTCCATCCTCTCCCTGGACTTTAACCCGCTCCGGAGCAGTTTAGTCGTTCCAAAGATATCTACCTCGACAGTGAACCAGCTTTGTGAAACTTAAAAAACAGAGTTAACCCTCGCTCACTCTTTAATCCAGCTTCATAGAATAAGGCCTAGGTTTACCGAGGCTGCACCGACCCATCCTGTCCCTCAGTGCAAATGTGTCGCTCTGGTTTTGTCGGGACGTGAGGCACTCTTTTCTGTGATGTCCACTCAGTCAAATACATTCCTCTTCCTGTAAACCTGTCGTCTCTGGTGCTCACTTTTTTGTTTTTTTCTCCACGTTTTGATCTGAGACCGGACGTTTACTTCAGAAATCACTGGATTCCTCCTTCAACAGAAAACCCTGGTGCTTCACTTTGGAAATGTCCTGGACTGATTTTAGTTTTCATATTGTTTTGATCAATGATGTGTAGGAACTGTATTTCTTTAAATGGGATTAAAGTCTTTCTGGTCGTTCAGTTTATTCTGGTCCAAAGTAAATGATCCAGAAGCATCTCAATTCTGACAAAAATCAAAGCGGAACATAGTTTACCTCACACTCTCTACATTTGTCTGACTGGATTTAAATGACTGTAGAGCTTTAGAAACACTTTTCACATTTCAGCTTGATTTCTTTGTTCATTTTTATTGAGTTAAACAACAAACAGAGCTTTTGCAGAACAACACTTTACAGTAAATAGTGTTTCCAGCAATTTGAGATTTTTAAGCATTATTTCTTGCTTGTTTTTAACATAAATCTGAGCAAAATCTTGAAACACAGTTAAATCTGCATGTATCTGAAAACCAGTGCATTTACACAAATTAGCATCACTTCAGTAAAAGACACTGAGACAATCCCAAACTGTCACTTTAAAGAACACATTTCAGTTTAGGAAAATGAACAGTGGCTCCTGAAATCCTGTAAAGCCAGACTCCAGCGAACAGAGGCTGAGTGAATCTGGTCTGGACTCTGTGGAGGAGGGTCATGGTTTGAGAGACGCTGTAAAAGGACAAAACCCCTGCGCTGTGGTCCAGGTAAACCCCTATTCTGGACGAAACTGGACCTGAGACCTTTGACTGGACTTGGTTAAAACTAAATGAATACCCATTGTTGTGACAAAATAAAGCCCAGGATTTATCATTGAATCCAAATATACATTCATCAGAGCCTTTTCTCTTAATATTCTTGTATGCGACTGCTACAAAAACCCCTGCCCCGCTCCACTCCACCTCCCAGTAACAACGGCCCGTCAGACTCTCTTTGCTCAGGACCTGAGAGTCACTGAATCTGTCGGGATGATCTGGATAATTCTCGTTTTCCCTCATTGTTGCTCGTCTGTTTCCTTCAGACAGTGACAGGTGTGCGAATGCTGTTTTTGGATCCATTGTGATTTCTCGTGAATATTTTAAGAAGTCCTCTCTGGTGGTGGGCTCAGGTTCTTGCAGTAAATGTTGGACGAGGCCGTCCTCCAGAGTGAGCTGTAGTTGATCTGTGAGCGCGGACACGGCTGCTGTCACCTGCTCAAAGGCACCAAGGGGCCCCAGGGTCTGTGTCTGGATCCTGGAGGAGTCTGGGGCCTCGGCCGAGGACGGTGGGGGATAGTTGTGTAGAAACTGGTTGTGGTCCGGTGTGAGACACAGAGAATCTAGCTGGGCCTGGGTCCTCCTCAGCTCAGTGATGTCCTGCTGTAGTTTGTCCTGAAGCTGTCGGACTCCGGCCTCTTGGGTCTCCTGCTGGGCCCGGATCTGCTGCTCCACTTCAGACCGTCTTTTCTCCAGGAGACGGATCAGCTCAGTGAAGCTCTCCTCACTGCGCCTCACTGCTTCATCAGCGGAGCGTCCGAGGGCCGCCTCCTCCTGTCGGAGCCTCTCCAGGTCTGTCTCTTTGTCCCGGATCCTGTGGAGGACCCGGTCCCGTCTGGCCTCCAGCTCCGTCTGCCTCTGGGCCCTCTCTGCAGCGGCCGACACCGTGCGGTGGCCTTTGTGTTGGTCCATGCAGCAGACCACACAGATGCACTGCTGGTCGTCGCGGCAGAACATCTTCTTCACCTCGTTGTGTTGACAGCAGATGTTTTCCTGGAGCTTCTCGGAGGGCGCCATCAGCTGGTGTTTTCCAAACGCAGCCGACTGATAATGAGGCTGAAGGTGCGTCTCGCAGTAAGAGGCCAGACACTGCAGGCAGGACTTGACAGCTTTCCTCTTCCTCCCAGTGCACACATCACAGGCCACATCTCCAGGTCCCACAGAGCAGTGGTCCGCTGGAGCGTCCTGGAGCCCACTCTTCTTCAGCTGCTCCATTAAATCTGCCAACATGTTGTTTTTCATCAGGACAGGCCTCGGGGCAAATCTCTGTCTGCACTGAGGACAGCTGTAGAGCTGCTTCTCCTCTTCTCTGTCCCAGTGGCTTTGAACACAACTCATGCAGAAGCTGTGTCCACAGGAAGTAGCCACCGGATCCTTCAGTAGATCCAAACAGATCGAACAAGAAAAGGCTCCTTGGTCGAGTTGAGATGCTTTCTCTGCCATTTCTTTGCTCAATAACAGCGACTGTGAGTTTTACTTTCACAGAAGTAAAAACCCAAGTGTGGTGTGACTGCTCTGAGGTCTGCTCTGTGTCGATCTGAGGAGGAAGCAGGAAGGACTGAGGAATCAAAGTTAAAGCTGCAAGCAGCAATAAAAGGATCTGACTCCACTGGTGAGTTCAGGGTTCAAGGGTCAAAACAAATAAAAACATTACAGAATGGATTAATGATTTATTTCATCCAGGGTCAACTATATCGCTTTTATTCTTGTTTAGAGACAAACTCAAACTCAGAGGAGACACTTTATGTCACAAACACTAAAGAAGACATTAGTTGAAAGCTGTTTTTATATTTAATTTTGCACATGAATGCACCATTAATAGCAAAGAGTTGTGGAGATTCTTTCAACCGAGGGACTGTCTCTAAGATAAACCAATCAAAGGTCTCAATTCCTTGTGAATCTCTTGTTATATTCTAAACTCAACTAAATGAACTGCCTCGCTTTGGAAGTCTACTTTACTGTGTCAGTGAATGCCTCACTGTTGTCAACACAGATCTGAGGACAGTGAGGGAAAGGGACCTGCAGGTGAATTGTGAAAAGGATGAATGGAGCACACTTGTGAAACAGACGTTAAACCCATAAGAGATGCACAGTCTGAACAGATCCAGTTTAAAAGACTGAACAGACTCTAGTAGACTCAGGTGAAGAGGCACAGGGCGGGACTTATCTACTCAAATACCTGCTGGAGAAACAAATCACAGCCAGGCCACATGCTTCATCTGTGTCTCACGGAAAAGATCTTATGGAAAAGATTTGTAACAGTCGTTTTGACGCCCGTATTACGCCTTTTACTGAAATAAATGGTGAGAAAAAGTGCAGTTTGGCTTAAGCTTGCACTTACTACAGGCAAAAGGGTTCGTACTGAGACACTGGACAGATCAGAGTCACCTCAGAGTGGTCCACAGCTTTATCAGAGACTGACTCAAAAGAGCGACTGATCTATGAGATATGAGCAGCTGGTTGTCTGTGTAGAACTTTTGGACTGGATTGGAGGATCCTGAACAGAGAAATGTATTCTTATAATATCTTGTGTGCCTCTTTTGTTAGTGTTGCTGGAGAGGGATGGAGGTTGAGGAAAAGAAAAATAACTAAATGTTTTCCTTCTTTAAAAGACACTCAACTTAAATTTCACCAGATTTTAATTCACTGTGACCATGAAATAGCTCCGCCCCCTTTTCAAACAGGTAACTCTGGTTTTGTCTGGACATGTGCCTCTTTTCTATGACGTCCATTCAGTCAAATACATTCCTCTTCCTGTAAACCCTGTCGTTTTAATCAAGACCGGACGTTTACTTCAGAAATCACTGGACTCCACCTTCAACAGAAAACCCATTTTTATTGAGTTAAACCACAAACAGAGCTTTTGCAGAACAACACTTTACAGTAAATAGTGTTTTTCAAAGTTCTCCAGCAATTTGAGATTTTTACAGCATTATTTCTTGCATGTTTTAAGATAAATCTAAGTCTTGAAACACAGTTAAATCTGCATGTATCTGAAAACCAGTGCATTAACACAAATTAGCATCACTTCAGTAAAAGCCACTGAGACAATCCCAAACTGTCATTTTAAAGAACAGAGATTATTTCAGTTTAGGAAAGTGGACAGTGTCTCCATATTTACAATAAAACCTGACTCCAGCGAACAGAGGCTGAGTGAATCTGGTCTGGACTCTGTGGAGGAGGGTCATGGTTTGAGAGACACTGTAAAAGGACAAAACCCCTGCGCTGTGGTCCAGGTAAACCCCTATTCTGGACGAAACTGGACCTGAGACCTTAGACTGGACTTTGTTAAACCTAAATGAATAACCATTTTTTTTACAGTTTAAAGCCCAGGATTTACCATTGAATCCAAATCTACATGCATCAAACCTTCCTTTTCTCTCAATATTCTTGTATGCGACTGCTATAACAACCCCTTCCCCGCTCCACTCCACCTCCCAGTAACAACGGCCCGTCAGACCCTCTTTGCTCAGGACCTGCCAGTAGTCACTGAATCTGTAGTGATGATATGGATAACCGTGGTGTCCGATCATAAATGTTACTCGTCTGTTTCCTTCAGACAGTGGCAGCTGTGCGAATGCTGTGTTTGGATCCAGTGTGATTTCTCGTGAATATTTTAAGAAGTCCTCTCTGGTGGTGGGCTCAGGATCTTGCAGTAAATGTTGGACTTTGCTGAGAGCGAGGCCGTCCTCCAGAGTGAGCTGTAGTTGATCTGTGAGCGTGGACACGACTGCTGTCACTTGCTCAAAGGCACCATGGGGCTGCAGGGTTGGCTTCTCCTCTTCTCTGTCCCAGTGGTTTTGAATACAGCTCATGCAGAAGCTGTGTCCACAGGGAATAGTCACTGGATCCTTCAGTAGATCCAAACAGATTGAACAAGATAAGTGGTCAAGTTGAGGTACTTTCTCTGCCATTTCTCCGCTCGATAATGGTGACTGTGAGAGTTTCACATACACAGAAGTAAAAACTTAAGTGTGGTATGACTGCTCTGATGTGGAGACATGCTCCTCCCTCCTGCTCTGTGTCGATCTGAGGAGGAAGCAGGAAGGACTGACGAATCAAAGTTAAAGCTGCAAGCAGCAATTAAAGGCTCTGGCTCCACTTGTGAGTTCAGGGTTCAAGGGGCAAAACAGGTGAAAACATTACAGCATGGATTAATGATTTATTTCATCCAGGATCAACTATATCACTTATATTCTGGTTTAGAGACAAACTTAAACTCAGAGAAGACACATTATTGCACAGAAATATTGAAGAAGACATTAATTGAAAGTTATATTTCATTTTGATTTGCTGCCACAATGTTTTTGAATTTGGATTTGTTTTTGTGTGTGTTTTTTTTGGAGTTTTATCAACAATGTGTCAAAACAAAAAGCCAAGAATGTCTCTTAGACGGCTTCAGACCCAAACAGATTATGGAGGACTGTGATTTCCTTACCCTAAGCTCTAATATAGAAGCCTTCAAAGTGGCCCAGATAGTAACACACCTCTTGAATAAGGACAATAAGCCCATCTGGGTCAACCTGGAGGGAGAGCTTAATGTTTCTTTCAACGCTGGAGATTATTTGGAGAAACAGTAACATCAAATCAAATCCAATAATCATACACAGTAGAATTAACTGGCACCAGCTTTTCAAGAAAGAACTCGTGGCCCTTTCTTAAAACTTCAGCACTGATATGGAACAACCCAATCCTGAAAATAGGAGGGAAGACATTCTTTTGTAAAGACTGGCACTCCAAAGGAACTGAGAACATAGACTGTCCCTGTCCTGAGAATGTCTTTAGATCTCTTATGGGCAAGTGGTCCTCAGAAACTGGGATTATCTGAGTTAGGAAGTCCTTTTTCCGACTTTGATGTGTTCACGTGATTTCAGTTTCGAGAAGTTGGAATATTCTTAACCATAAAAACAAGAAGGATGGACACTAAGACAAAAATGTGCTAATGTTATTTTTAAACGAGTTAATACAGTCAAAGTAGTAGTAATTATTATTATTAGAAGCGCTCCAAGAAAATGTAGGTCTGTTCAAAAAATAAGTTAGTTGATTGAAACCAGTAAATTTCTATAATTATATAGTCTAAATAAGTCTATGTGGACATAAACTACTTGTTGTATCAAGTTATTAATTTGAAAAACAGTTGGTATTAGATATTTTTAAATGACTTATAACTAAAATATCACTTAATGTTTGCTTTCCTTCTCCATGTTTATGATGAAAATAATGTCAACAAAGATTCTGAGCTGCTGTTCTGACTTGAGCCAGTGTTCATGTGCATTTTTCAACTCAGAAAAATGTCTTCCCAAGGAGCACATGAATGCACCATTAATAGCAAAGAGTTGTGGAGATTCTTACAACTGAGGGACTGTCTCTCTAAGATGAACCAATCAAAGGTCCCAGTTCCTTGTGAATCTCCTGTTATAATCTAAACTCAACTAAATGAACTGCCTCACTTTGGAAGTGTACTTTACTATGACAGTGAATGCCTCACTGGACAGATTAGAGTCACCTCAGAGTGGTCCACAGCTTTATCAGAGACTGACTGGAAAGAGCGACTGATCTATGAGATACATGAGCAGCTGGATGTGTGTGTAGAACTATGGAAGCCTTTTGGACTCGGATTGGAGGATCCTGAACAGAGAAATGTATTCTTGTGCCTCTTTTGTTAGTGTTGCTGGAGAGGGACAGATGTTGGGGAAAAGAAAAATAACTAAATGTTTTCCTTCTTGAAAAGACACTCAACTTTAATTTAACCAGATTTTAATTCACTGTGACCATGAAATAGCTCCGCCCCCTTTTCAAACAGGTAACTCTGGTTTTGTCTGGACGTGTGCCTCTTTTCTATGACGTCCATTCAGTCAAATACATTCCTCTTCCTGTAAACCCTGTCGTTTTAATCAAGACCGGACGTTTACTTCAGAAATCACTGGACTCCACCTTCAACAGAAAACCCATTTTTATTGAGTTAAACCACAAACAGAGCTTTTGCAGAACAATACTTTACAGTAAATAGTGTTTTTCAAAGTTCTCCAGCAATTTGAGATTTTTACAGCATTATTTCTTGCATGTTTTAAGATAAATCTAAGTCTTGAAACACAGTTAAATCTGCACGTATCTGAAAACCAGTGCATTAACACAAATTAGCATCACTTCAGTAAAAGCCACTGAGACAATCCCAAACTGTCACTTTAAAGAACACAGAGATTTTTTCAGTTTAGGAAAGTGGACAGTGTCTCCTGAACAATAAAACCTGACTCCAGTGACCAGAGGCTGAGTGAATCTGGTCTGGACTCTGTGGAGGAGGGTCATGGTTTGAGAGACGCTGTAAAAGGACAAAACCCCTGCGCTGTGGTCCAGGTAAACCCCTATTCTGGACGAAACTGGACCTGAGACCATGGACTTGATATTGTTAAACCTAAATGAATAACCATTTGTATCACATTCTAAAGCCCAGGATTTATTGTTGAATCCAAAAAGACATTCCCTAGAGCGTCCTTGTCGCTTAATATTCTTGTATGCAACTGTTATAACAACCGCTGCCCCACTCCACTCCACCTCCCAGTAACAACGGCCCATCAGACCCTCTTTGCTCAGGACCTGTTTCCAGAAACTGAATCTGTCACAATGATATGCATACTTCTGGTTTTCTCTCATAAATTTTGCCTGTCTGTTTCCTTCAGACAGTGACAGCAGTCTGTATGCTGTTTTTGGATCCAGTGTGATTTCTTGTGAATATTTTAAGAATTCCTCTCTGGTGGATGGCTCAGGTTTGGGCAGTAAATGTTGGACTTTGCTGAAAGCCAGTGAGACATTTTGGAGGCTGTCATACAGAGTGTGCCCTAGTTCATTTGGGAGCATGGATAGGGCTGCTGTCACCGGCTCAAAGGCACCAAGGGGCCCCAGGGTCTGTGTCTGGATCCTGGAGGAGTCTGGGGCCTCGGCCGAGGACGGTGGGGGATAGTTGTGTAGAAACTGGTTGTGGTCCGGTGTGAGACACAGTGAGTCCAGCTGGGCCTGGGTCCTCCTCAGCTCAGTGATGTCCTGCTGTAGTTTGTCCTGAAGCTGTCGGACTCCGGCCTCTTGGGTCTCCTGCTGGGCCCGGATCTGCTGCTCCATTTCAGACCGTCTTTTCTCCAGGAGACGGATCAGCTCAGTGAAGCTCTCCTCACTGCGCCTCACTGCTTCATCAGCGGAGCGTCCGAGGGCCGCCTCCTCCTGTCGGAGCCTCTCCAGGTCTGTCTCTTTGTCCCGGATCCTGTGGAGGATCCTGTCCCGTCTGGCCTCCAGCTCCGTCTGCCTCTGGGCCCTCTCTGCAGCGGCCGACACCGTGCGGTGGCCTTTGTGTTGGTCCATGCAGCAGACCACACAGATGCACTGCTGGTCGTCGCGGCAGAACATCTTCTTCACCTCGTTGTGTTGACAGCAGATGTTTTCCTGGAGCTTCTCGGAGGGCGCCATCAGCTGGTGTTTTCTAAATTCAGCCGACTGATAATGAGGCTGAAGGTGCGTCTCGCAGTAAGAGGCCAGACACTGCAGGCAGGACTTGACAGCTTTCCTCTTCCTCCCAGTGCACACATCACAGGCCACATCTCCAGGTCCCACAGAGCAGTGGTCCGCTGGAGCGTCCTGGAGCCCACTCTTCTTCAGCTGCTCCACTAAATCTGCCAACATGGTGTTTTTCATCAGGACAGGCCTCGGGGCAAAGCTCTGTCTGCACTGAGGACAGCTGTAGAGCTGCTTCTCCTCTTCTCTGTCCCAGTGGCTTTGAACACAACTCATGCAGTAGCTGTGTCCACAGGAAGTAGCCACTGGATCCTTCAGTAGATCCAAACAGATCGAACAAGAAAAGGCTTCTTGGTCGAGTCGAGGTGCTTTCTCTGCCATTTCTTTGCTCGATTATAGCGACTGTGAGTTTTACTTTCACAGAAGTAAAAACCTAAGTGTGGTGTGACTGCTCTGAGGTCTGCTCTGTGTTGATCTGAGGAGGAAGCAGGAAGGACTGACGACTCAAAGTTAAAGCTGCAAGCAGCAATTAAATCCTCTGACTCCACTGGTGAGATGTAGGTGTTACATGCACCTTGTGGTTTAAAGAATTTTCTAGATTTTCCAGCTCTTCCACTTACATTTTACTTATTGCCTTTAGCTGATGCTGTAAATTGACCACTAGTTGGCACTAATAACCTCTTGTAGTTATCCTCAGGCTGTTGTTACTGGTGATCATAGCATTGACAGTTTCAGTTCGAAGTCTTTATAATATTATTTGAGAATGCATTCAGAGTTAAACACGTGTCCAGGCCTTTGTTTTGACCAATAAACCAGATTATGAATGTAACGATACTAAAATATGAAGCAGTTTGTAATTAGAAAGTAAGAGATCAACTTGTTTATTTGCTTTATAGTCACAGACAAAACAGTTAAACAAATAATATAATAATGATTTTATTTGTCAAGGATGAACTGCATTCCTCTCCATTTACAGTTAATTTTACTGTGTTATGTTATGTTCAGGTCATGAATGTGCACTGATAGCAGTTTATTTCAGGTTTATACTCCCTAAAATAGACTCAAAGGCCGCATCCACAAACTTATCCTGGACACGTTTAAACTGTGTCCATTAAAGTCATGAACTAAGTTTCAATAAAACCCTGGAGAAGATATTTAAAGTTGGAGGGGATCGATTTTGGGAGCCTTATGGGTCAATGTCAATAGAGAAAGATGGTTTGAAGGCTTTTCTGTTTACATTCTTGTAATTCCAGGACAGCCCCCAAAATCCTAATCAGTTTAAACTGTACTATGCCCATATTTTACGTATGCTCTACTATATATTTAGGGGTGCTGAGATTTAAATTAATATTTATAGTTCCCCTAAAATGGGCTACTTTTGGCGATAAGTAACGGGCTGATGGGAACATTTAAATGCGGAACCATTGTTTCTTGTCGCTGCTCTTTCCGTGGTTTCATCAGTGACGGACTGTAACGCTGCTGTTTGAGCCCGCGGCTTATTTTTAATCAGATTAGCTGCAGCTCTTAACTCTGTAGCATGAAAAACATGTTAACCCTCATCTCTAACGCACTTTGCCGGATCACTGGCCGACATGTGGTGAGTATCCTGGGTTTAGTGTCCGCTTTGGAGCCGTTTCTCTCCGGGTTTGTGTAAACTGCTAGCATGCTAACTGCTAACCTGCTGGTGTTTAGTTTCTGACCTTGTGGACAGTTCAGCCGCTTGTTTCCTGATGCACCTTTTGTCACGTTTATTGGATATTGTGCATGGGTCAAACTCGTGTAAGATTCCCTTTTACTCACTGAATAACGAGTAAAAACTAGTTAAAACACTTACTTGTATTATAAACGTAAGCACCAGTGTTAGCCCCTGTTTGTGCCTTGTATCTATCTGTTTACATCACTCATTAAATCTAACTCCATCTCAGACACAAATTAAAGTTACATTTTAATTGCTTGTTTAATACCAATGGAGTAGTTGTATTGCAGCCAAAAAGAGGAATGTTTTATTGGGGTTTTTATTTGGATCTGAGGCTCAAACTCACGCTAAACTCGACTCACTGCTTGTTTCTGATCCTATTTATTTATTTATTTATTTCCTTTTAATAAATGCAACTTTTTTGGTCTTTTTCGGGCTGTCTCCAGTCTTATGTTGGATAAGATTTGCAAATCCCAAAGCCACAGTAAGAAAGAGCTTTGTTTATTTCTGGGCTCCTGAAAGAGCTGAGTGGATGTTTTTTTTAACGTAGTGGAACGTAAAATAATGAGTTCCTTTAGCTGTGAATATGTAATAAAGTATAATGTAATACAATTTAAAGAGAGCAGCTTCATCTGACTGTGACTTTAGGACATTGCACACATTTTTCTGAACAACAAGCCTCATATTGAAACCTAAAGACACATGGGATAGGAACAATAGGGGCATGTGTCAAATATGTCTGTCCTAACATCATTTAAAAGGCATGAGGATTAGCTGCTGAACTGTGTGGGCTCTGCTTTTCTCACCTTTGCCCTTGTATCTTCTCCTTTCTGCTTTGTTCCTGCTAAAACTTGACTCTCAAAAACATAACTGATCCTTGTTTATGTCCGGCTTCTCTCCCGCTGCTGCTTATCCCCATCCCGTCTTCATCCGAATCGTAGGGAGCCCAGACCGTGTCGGAGGTAAGCCCCTCGTCCTCCCTCTTCACTGTCTCTGCTTTGACCCCTTTAGTGACACTGTTAAAGCCCCAGACTGTGGTTTTAGATGCAGTTACCCCACATTAGGGTTAAACGTGTGTCAGATACAGGCCCTGTTTCTCTGCAGCAAGTTCAACCCACTCAGTTTCTAACCAAGTTTATCATTTCAGAAGCAGGTTTAGACTAAGTTTAGTCGAGAATAAAAAGTTATTATCAAAGATGAGTCACCATGGCAACAGTAAACAAATGGGATGGAACGTTTGAGGAGAGTTATGTGACTAAGTGAATGCATAAATATTTTTGTAATACTTCTGTTTTATTGATTATTATTAGTTATATCCATGTTAATGTGACCAAGTGCAAACTGCTTTATTCTAACATTTTTTCAGTGCATCTTGTTATGTTATACTTAAAAAAAAGTTTTTAAAAACCTGACATGACCAAATGTGTTAAAATGCAGTAAAAGAACAGACTCATATTTATATTGCGTCAATGTCATCTAGTTTTAAAATTTATACGTTAATGGGAGACTGTAAATATATAAAAGTAATACAAATGAAGTAATTCTCTTGTTGTATCATGGTTTTCCTGTGAATGAGGAAATGGATCGTTCAATCAGAGAGCTCCTTCAGACGCAGCAGAGGAGGAGACTGTCTGGAAAGTCTGGGTTAGACGTATTAAAACCTGCCCCAGACCAGGTCATGTTCACAGATTAAGTTCCCTCAGAGAATGACTCAGATTTTGAGTAAAAAACAGTTTCTCTCTTTTCCAGATTTAACTCTGAGTTTGGGCTAAAGCTGCTTCTGAAACACGGCTGCAGTGTTTAAAGCCACAACATGTTATGACAAAACAATGTCAAAGTACGAATATACTCTAATTTATACATTTATACCTGCCCCAAAGACAAATTGTTCATGTTTGATACTTTCAAATAGGCATGGGGCCATAACCAGTTTTAAGGTATACCATGGTTTTGAAACGTTAAGATAACAATATTGAAACCACTAAACTGTGAATTCCATCATGAGCTGATAAAACAAGAGCATGGAGTTCCCAAAAGACAATTTACAAAAGAGCTTCTTTAAGAGAACTCAGAATATTGAATAAAACCATCTCAAAGTCCTTTCTAACATCATTTATCAACAACCACAACACCTTAATACTTTCATACCGTCAGAATCTCATACCGTCCCACGCCTTGATCAAGTCAGAGTTTAACTTGCTACTTCCAGATAATTAATGTATTAGTCATAACTTGGCAAGTCGTCCAAATTATTTCTTCTCTGTACAAATAATTGGTCTGGTCTTTGTGGTTTTGAGTTAGATTTCTAGGAGGGAATACGATCTGACGTAGAATAAACCACTTTTGGACTTGCTTCAATTGACAAACAATCACACAAATTGGACCGCTGTAGTGGCTTTAGATACTATCATTAAAACCAGACTGCAGTGAATTAGTTTTATTAGTTTTAATGAAAATGTTTAGTCACTTTACCTTCTACCAACAAATAGATAATAACTTTTTAAAATCCCTTAGTTTTCTTTGAATATTTAAATTAAAACTTGTTAATTTAGTTGTACAGTGATCCATAGTGTCTTGTTTTCTGTTCATTGTGATGTTGTGTTGTGACGGCGGCCGTAGCGCTGCTGCGTTCTGATTGGTCGGCTCCTGTGTCCCGCAGCTGCTGGTCGACATGTCAGAGTTCGTGAGTTTAACGTCATCAGGGGCGACGCAGACCCAGAGACTGCCTCCCAAACCTCCTCCGGTGTCAGATAGAGCCGCAGAGTTAGTTAGAGACGACATAGAGCCCACTGTAAGAAATGTTTGAGTGTCTGAATACAAACTAATGCTGATAATAACAACAGGGAAACAACAAGGGTAGATCGCAGTCTGTTTATGAAGATGGACAACTGAGATTAATGTAAAGTGATCACATCTGAATTGATATTTCTGTCATTTAAAACATAACCCTTTGAGAAAATAGTTTGTTTTTCCAGTACGTCTTGATACTCAATGACTTAAAGCAATAATATGCAGGTTTTCTAGTGTAAATCAGCTTTATACCACACTTACAAACCTCTAAAGTGATTAAGAGGTGAAAGTATCTGGCCTCATACTTGTGTGTAGCTTTCTTTGAGTTTTTTTTACTTCTTGTTTTTGCTCAAGTGAGGATTATCTTCCAAACTACAGTGTGCAGTGTTTAGCGCCACCTTTTGGAAAGAGGACAGAAGAAAAACATAGCTGGTGTTTATTATCAACAGCTGTTTCTGATATTTTCCTGAATTCCTGCATATTATGTCTTCAATTTTTCACCGAGCATTGAAACAATAGGTATTTCCGATGTAGTACTGCCATCACACTCAAGGGGGCGACAGAGGTAAAAACTGTCCATCTTTATACACAGACTACGCTGTGAACATGAAGTTGAATGGTTTCTGACTCTGCACTGAATGTATTCCAGCTTTAGCTCCTCAAGTTTGGCTTGGGACTAACACATTTTCTCTGCAGGTGTTAAAATGCTGCCCAAAGTCACATTTTGCACAAATTTCTTGATAAAAAACACACAAAAGATTTCACTTTGAATTAGGAGTTGACATAAACTAACTAAACTGTTTTTAACTTTTTCTTGTGCACGAATACTTTGCTAAATGGCTTTTATTACTATTTACTAATTAATAAACTTTCTCTTTGACTCTGTTATGTCTTGTTAATGCATTTTTTTCTTGTTTATGGAGTGTTTGCTTTTAGTTTTTATGACTGTTGTTTGTCCATTGTGTGTTTTTCAGGGCACCCAGGTCGTCGTGTCCCGGACGTTTACAGATTTCACTCCTCAGGCGACTTTTGACATCAAGGTGAGCCCTAATCTAAACCTCTGTGATGCTCTTAAATCTTATCCTTTTCCCTGACAGTGTTGTAAATTTAAGGTTTGTATTTAAAGACGACGTTTTTAGGGTCAAATTCATATAAGACAATTCATATTTACAGCCTTTCATTGCTAGATTTTTAGGTGTTGAGTGTAATGGTTGATGCTGAGTGTCCTGTGTGTTTTCTGGAGAAATGTGACCTGCACGGTTTGGAGGAGGGGCCCCCGGTGACTGCGGTCCTGACCCGGGACGAGGGCCTGAGTTACTACCGCACCATGCAGATGGTCCGCCGCATGGAGCTGAAGGCCGACCAGCTCTACAAACAGAAGATCATCCGCGGCTTCTGTCACCTCTACGACGGACAGGTTCGGCCTAATGTTTGTGTAAAAGATTCAAAAATGGATCTCAAGTTGTTTCTCATTAACATTAAAAAACTATGGATCGACAAAATAAGTATTTTTAAAGCATTGAGACTTTCTTTCTTTTTGTACTGAAATGATTTGAAACTTCACTGTGAGGAGGAACAGTGATATCTGGTGGCAGACTGTTAATACAGCAGCTGTTTCATAATTAGATCGAGCACTAGCACAAAAACATTGATTCAATCGCAAATGTGTCCCGTAAAACTAATTTAAAGGTGCAGATTTTAAGTTCTACACATCCTTTAGCGATGTGGCTTCTGACTTTTTTTTTTTTTATATATAACAAAAGAAAATATTAGACAAAAATATGTGTTTCAAACTCAAATTTTGTATGACTATAGTTTTCAGACTGTATTTCACTATGTTTTGTTTTTGTTTTATGCCATACAAATTCCTCAAAACCCACATCGTCGCAGCTTCGAACGTCATCACGTGAGAGTTGTCTTTCTGCAGAAATTCATACTAGAGCTCCTCAATTATAGAAAAAAATTAAAATCACAATTATTTTACACAATTACTCATTGACTTTGAAAAAATATGTTGGATTTATTGAAGAAAACAGTGAATTCTACTTAAAATAAATATGTTAGTTTATATAGTTTATAAGTTAATATTTTTTCTCGATTATGTAGGTTTTGTGATCGTTGGGAGCTGAAATTGAAAATTGGATTAATTGCACAACCCTAATTTATGCTGTAATCTTTTTAGGATCACCAATTCTAAAAAGAAAAATTACAAAAATGGCTTGAGGGGTCCCTGAGGCTTAAGGCAATTGTTCACAAAATAAAAAACATTTTGTTGAACTGTTGAAAAGTGCCTTTAGATTTGTCCACGACCCTGTTGCTGTTGTTGTAGGAGGCGTGTGCGGCGGGGATCGAAGCTGCCATCAACCTGACGGACCACCTGATCACTGCCTACAGAGCGCACGGATACACCTACACGAGAGGCGTGTCGGTCAAACAGATCCTCGCGGAGCTCACAGGTCTCACACATTTAACCCGCTTTAAACACGTTTGGTCGCGGACGTCCCTAAACTGTGCTTGGTTTGTGCGCAGGTCGTAAAGGGGGCGTGGCCAAAGGTAAAGGCGGCTCGATGCACATGTACGCGCCGAATTTCTACGGAGGAAACGGCATCGTGGGGGCACAGGTAAAAACGCGATGTCAGAGAAATTCATTCAGATGCTTTTGTGTGTCGTAAAACTTGAGAGAAGAAGGGCTTTTCTAATAGCTCCTTAGTGGAATTTCCTTGATCAGAGTAGGCTCTAAATGCAGCGTTTAGCTTTCAAACGCTCTAAGAGACAACTGCGAGAGGCAAATGAGAAGAGAGAGGCACATTTCATTAGTATGGATAGGCTTTTTGCTAAATTACCCTCCAAATTAAGCTCCAGATGAGTTTCAGGTTTGTCACCGCCCACAGCTGATGTTAATGACTATGCCTTGTTCTCAAAGGCTCCAGAAACAGTTGAATTGTTGCATCTTACTTTGTGCAGGTTCCTCTGGGCGCAGGCATCGCTCTGGCCTGTCAGTATCAGGGCAACAACCAGGTGTGTGTGGCTCTTTATGGAGACGGAGCGGCCAATCAGGTGAGGACTCAGTGATATTAGAGCTTTATTTCTCTTTTCTTTTATTTGAATGTTACATACAGACATCATATTAGTAGTTCCACAATCTCTGAACTCAATCAGGACTCTATCGATTCAGGTAACAGTGATAAACGAGCTCTTTCCACATGATAACGTATTTATGTATATTTAACATATACGGATTTGGCAGTTGGCTTTGAGCTGGTTTTTAATGGATCTGAACATGTTTTAGATGGATCTGGACAGGTTTTAGAAAGATTTGGACAGGTTTTAGAAAGATTTGGACAGGTTTTAGATGGCTTTGGACAGGTTTTAGATGGCTTTGGACAGGTTTTAGATGGCTTTGGACAGGTTTTAGATGGCTTTGGACAGGTTTTAGATAGATTTGGACAGGTTTTAGATGGATTTGAACAGGTTTAGGTAGATTTGGACAGGTTTTAGATGGATTTGGACAGGTGTTAGATGGATTTGGACAGGTTTTTATTTGATCTGGACAGGTTTTAGATGGATTTGGACAGGTTTTAGGTGGCTTTTGACAGGTTTTAGGTGGCTTTGTACAGGTTTTAGGTGGTTTTGGACAGGTTTTAGGTGGCTTTGGACAGGTTTTAGATGGCTTTGGACAGGTTTTAGATGGCTTTGGACAGGTTTTAGATGGCTTTGGACAGGTTTTAGATGGCTTTGGACAGGTTTTAGATAGATTTGGACAGGTTTTAGATGGATTTGAACAGGTTTAGGTAGATTTGGACAGGTTTTAGATGGATTTGGACAGGTTTTAGAGGGATTTGGACAGGTTTTTATTTGATCTGGACAGGTTTTGGATAGATTTGGACAGATTTTAATTGGATTTGGACAGGTGTTATATATCTTTGTAGCAAAAACTGGCTTAACTTATAAAAACATACTTAATAGGTTTATAACGTAATCCGTGTTGCTCTCTTGCCTCAGGGTCAGCTGTTCGAGGCCTACAACATGGCCGCTCTGTGGAAGCTGCCGTGTATCTTCGTCTGTGAGAACAACAGATACGGGATGGGGACGTCCGTGGAGCGAGCGGCGGCCAGTACCGACTACTACAAGAGAGGAGACTACATCCCCGGACTCAGAGTGAGACACTATTAAACACTATCATATAAATAAAACAAACACTATGTAAGAACACAAAGTATGATCTTAAGCCTTATTTTCTCTGTAGGTTCAGCAGGCAAGACAAGATTTCTAAACATTAAAGCCGTCCTGCATAACTTTTAGCCCAAATATATATATTATCGTAATCATTTAATGGTTCTTAGACGTTAGATCAATTGAATCATGTCTGTTATACTGAAACAATACCCTCAGCTGGACAGAAACCTCCAATATAAACTATATAATTCCTTTTGCTGGGATGTGCAGAAATAGGCCAAAACACTGGACCCTAGCAGAGTCGTATTTGTACAAAAAATACGCTAAAATTACCCTACCATTTCACCGTTTCAGAAGACATGCTTTTTTTTCTTCGTAACTTGTTGATTTGGATTAATTCCTTTTTCAAAAACATTCTGTAGAGCGTTCTACCTGAAAGTTACGCAGGGTAGCTTTGAATTCAGAGCTGTGCCATTTTCCCACATTTTAATGGAGTCACTATTTTAATGTTGTAAGTTCTGCTCGGCTTTAATGGATCATAGACAATAAATGTAATCGTTTAATTCACAAAGGACACTGACACAACAATTTTACACTTTCCTTTTGGTTCTTATTTTTGATCGAGTGAGGATTATTAATGTTCCAATCAACAGACTCCACTGTGTAACTTCACTTTTTGGTGATGCCGACCTTTAACAACCATTTAAAGCAGCTGCTCAATACTTCTCCAACCTGTTTTTATAACAGTATTAGCAACAGTAGTTTCCTCATCCCATTTTCCTGATTTAAAACCTTTTGGGGAGAGTCTGGAGAGTGTCATCAGCGTAAACCCCAGTCAGACCCGTGACTTAGCTCCACTTGCCGACATTAGTCCCCTGCTGTAGTGTGGTCTCTGTTTATGGTCTAGGGCTCTGACTGCAGTGTGTGTCCCGTCCGCTGCAGTCATCCCGCACAGACCCACACTATAACGGGACAGGGCCTGGTACTGGTTCGTCCCGGCAGCTGCAGGTGTGAGCATCCATCCAGCTTCTGATGCTCATGTATGATGCTGCACACAAACGTCCTCAGTTTAGGTAGAAGTGCTGAGGAAATCTGTTATTCTTGGCTTTAAAATAGGATAAAAGGAGTTGTGAGAGAGATTCTGACGTTATGATGATAATTTGGGCTGTTTGTCCTGTTCCTGTTCTTCTGCAGGTGGACGGGATGGATGTCCTCTGTGTTCGAGAAGCTACTAAGTTTGCCGCTGATCACTGCAGATCGGGAAAGGTCAGTTCAGCCGCTCAGTTAAAACCATTTAGTGCAAGCAATCAAGCAATTTTCGGTCTAGATTTATCTTTTTAAATAGTTTTCCCTAGACTTTGGAGCACTATAAAGTGATCAGGTTTAAGTATTTTATCTTAATACAAGCACTGGCAGCATATGAGTGAATTTAACTTAACTTTTGAATTTATTAAGACATAATTTATAACTAAAAAGGGTGGCAAGTCACATTCTCACATATAAGGGGTAATTGTGGTAAGCTATCGGTTCAGTTTTATTTCTTATTTTCAGGGTCCCATATTGATGGAGCTGCAGACGTACCGTTACCATGGACACAGCATGAGCGACCCCGGCGTCAGGTCAGTCACATCAGCAACATGTATGATATAGCTATGGTAGCCCTGCAGGGACATGCTGTTTGTGAATAAACCCAGTGGAAATAGGTCTGATGGTTAATTCACAAAAATGTCCCTAAGCCTTCAGTGAAAATGTGCTTAAAAAGAAAACTGAATATTCTTCCTTTTTGGGCAGCTGTAGAAACGGGAAGTTTATGAACCAAAATGGCTCCTTCCATTGGGTTCTGTGGAGTCTCATGGCTGGAAAATGTCTTATTTTAGAGTGATTATATTGTTTTAAACCCTTTTTTATGTATAATATCTTCACAAATAAGATAAAATTGCCCAATCAATAAAACTGTCAGTATAATGAGACAATTGTGCTGTTGTTTTCTGCAGTTATCGAACTCGAGAGGAGATCCAGGAAGTGCGGAGTAAGAACGACCCCATCTCGATGCTGAAAGAACGCATGCTCAGCAACAACATGGCGTCTGTGGAGGAGTTAAAGGTAAAAACTCAAATTATACAGACTTTAATGTAGGGAAATTATCCTAAATGAAGTGTTTCAACTCTTTGTTTGCAGGAAATCGACATCGCGATCCGGAATGAGGTGGAGGAAGCGGCTCAGTTTGCGACGTCGGACCCAGAGCCGCCGCTGGACGATCTCTGTGACCACATCTTCTACAACGACCCGCCGCTGGAGGTTCGCGGGACACACCCCTGGTCCAAACTCAAGTCTGTCAGCTAGAATTACACCCTTTTTAAGACTTTGTCAGATCAGCACTTGACCCACATCCTGCAAATGACAATACCATAGACTTCAGTGTAAATAGTAGTTAATTTATAATGACTTTAAGGAACATTACTGCTACAGACGAGGGCTGTTACTACTCAATATTTACCTTAAGTAGGGAGAGTTGTTACTGTGACAATTACCCAGTACAATATCTGGGTTATTTTTTTGTTTTATGTCAGGGACCAGCAAAATAATTGTATATTTATATATTTACGAAGGCTGTCAGTCCATCTTTTAACGTAAAAATTATCCCATTGTCTCAAGAAAATCCCAAAGACCAATAATTTCCTTTATTTCCATCTATTGAGTTTTAAGCCTTTTTGCTCCCAACATAACACAATACAACTTAACACTTGGATTTCAAAACTGACATTGCCACATACAGCTGCTTTTTTTAGTGAATGCTTTTATTTTAACTCAAAACAAGGAGCGTGTTGATGGCGAGCTTCTGTGGGTGACATTGTGCTGATCTGACTCAAGTCATGAACCTGACTGCACTTTTAACAGAACTCAACCTGACAGTGTTATTTATTTATAGTTTTATATTAAGATTATTTAATTTACCTGAAGAGTTTGTGACCTTTATTATTTGAGAAGTGAAATAAGCTCAGAATAAGCGCACAGTTACCTGAGGGCTGTCAAACAAAACCAAGATGGCTGACTGAATCTGGATCATACGCTCTGATTTAAACGGGCAAAAAATCATCACATTTTCTCAAATAATATTTTTTTTTGCCTTAAAACTCATACAATACAATACACATACGCTTTAAACCATGAATATTTTAGTCTATTTAGTAAAGTGTGCTCAAGATCACATAAAAACATCCAGACATTTCTCATACATTCCTCTTAAGCTGCTTTTCTTGATCTCGGCTTGGCCTTCGTCAAGTGGATTAAACCTTGATGCCCTGTCTGGACTTTGACTTCCATCGTGACTTTACAGCTTTAGTAAAACAGCCCTCGAGTTTTCACTTTTTATTTCCAAACTCTGCTGTTGTAAGCGCTTTATTTTTATTTGCCAAGGAACCATAAATGCAACATGACTTGGCGTTTTAAAAGCTATCGTGGGATGACTTTTGAAGGACTTGGTATGTGTCATATGTGAAGATATGAAATTAGAAATGTGGGTTTGTGTGAAATGTAAATGAATAACAGCATTAGTTACAGCAAAACCTTGAGGTTAAAAAAAATGTATAACTGGATAAGCTTTAGACATGAAACTTCAGATGCAATGCACTCTTCCTGTAAATGTTTAGCCTGTACAGCGATATTTATGTGTTAAATTATTGCAAACTAAATAAATTAACCTTGACAGATGGATAATTGTACTTTTTTTCTGTGGCTGCATTGTTTTCTGTTTGAAACTGATGTAGATTTACAACCAGTTCACTATTGTTTTTACATTTTGGGCTCTGCGTCATTGAAAAAGCCCAAGTTTCGTCATGATGTTACACTGTCCTGCCACTAGGGGTCACCACTGCACCGTTATTTTTAACTTACTGCTTATTGCAGCCAGTTTAACAATGACTACAGGCTGCACAAACAAAATTATTCATAAGTATACATTGACTTCAACTAATTCAAGTCATTTCAACTGATTTAAAATGTGAAAGCTCTGAAATATATAGTGATTGTCTGCTGACTGCTAATATGCGTTGTTCCACACAGATCAATTTCCCCTCTGTGGGATCAATAATTCCTAGTTTATATGAATACATTTACAGTTGGCAAGCAGCAAAGACAGTCTAAAGCCCAGTTACATACACACAAACTCTGATTCCCTTTAAGTGTATATATAGACAGGGACAAACTAATTAATTGAATTAAACTGGATAGAAATGACCCAAATCACATGTTAAGGGCTAAATTTGGGGATTAACAAAAAGGTGAAGACTCATAATTCATTGAAAGCTGGTTGGAAATTAAGAGACTGTTTTCTTAAGCCATAATTTGAATACATGAGGATACAAACAATATTGTACGAACTTGTAATTAGTACATTTAAGGTTAACCACAGGCTGCAGGTGATATAATGATGCACTGCTAATGTTGGACGAGTGCAAGTGAAATCTTAGTAATTTAATCTTTGATAATGACAGGGTTTCTCCAGAAATTACTATTCAGTATGTCTTAGAAGGGACTGTTGCATTTATTTCATCCTTTGACTGCTTTTTATTGTTATTCTTATTTATACAACCCCACAACTGACTTTTGTGTGCCTCAATGTGGCCATTTTTCAACAACATATATTTAAATATCAGCTATGGACCACGCTTTTAAATAGACATTGAAGTAGTTGAGTGTTTTAAATGAATGTTAATTGTGTACACAGGCCCCATTTATATCAGTACATGGTTTAGTCTCTGTGGCATAGCTCCTGCCTGCTTCTCCAAAGTGTGCTGACAGCTAACCAAAACAGCATTGAAACTTAAAAAAGTGCAGATATTGTACTATTATTCCACACTGTTTAATGTAAAGGTATGAGTGCAGACGGTTCTTGAACTGATAAGAATTTGAAGGTACGAGCTATGACTCCTCTGTAGCGACTTTAACTGTAAATAATAATCGTGGATAATGAAAAAAATGCTTCAAAAAATTTCTGACGACTCTAAAGAAACCAAAAACGACCCAATGTTTTGAAAAACACTGGTGTAAATAGTTGTTCTGAAGTTTACTTTTAATGACCTGGCCACGCCCCCTCCTGACGTGACGCAGAGTGACGCAGCGTGACGCAGTGACAGGTAAACCGACACCGGCCGCCATATTGGGCAACAACGGAAGTGAGCGGGAGTTCGAGGAGGGGCGGTGTCAGCTCCGCAGCAGATCCGGAATTCGGCTGCGTTCGCTCGGCTTGGCTCGGTTCGTTGGCTCGGTCCCGCGGTGGGTGTCTGGGGACGGACTTTTAACACTTCCGTCAGAGGATATACAGGATAATTTTACAAAGAGGAGCGGGACTGTCGACCACGAGAGACCACTGAGAGAAGAGGGGAATATAAACGGAGAAGCAGAGGTGAAAGTCGAGGCGGGAGGAGAAGGCGAAGATGCCGCTGGCTCAGTTGGCGGATCCCTGGCAGAAGATGCCCGTGGGCACCGCTGGAGAGGTGAGACCGGACCGCGGACACAGCTGCTTTCCCCCAGCCTCCTATTACACTTTACCATATGTCACTAACTTATTCTCCTCCTAATACTGACACTTACTTTGATTTTATGCTGACAGTGGACAGAAAGAGGGACACATAACTCGCCAAACAACACTGAAACAAGCCTCCAAAACAACTACAACTGGATTAAATCGTAGTAAAATGAACACGAATGCACTTTAATCAAACAAAACGGCATTGAACTTAAACTAAACATTTATTAATGCACCAGACTTTGATTAAAATGAGAAAAAGTAACTAAACTGTTATTAAATGACACCGTAACTAATCAAAAGTACATTATAACACAACACAGAAAATGAAAAAACAAGCCCAAACTAAACTGAAAAGCACAGAATAATTCAGGAGATAGTGTAATATAGAGATTGTGTATTTAATAGGTAATAAAATGCAGGTGAACTGATAGCTTACTTAACTTTGTTCTCATCATTAAGACAAAAGGAAGAAGGGACATTTTTTCTTTTGAGCAAATACAGTGTTCATTGATGCCAAATTCAAGTCACATTAGCTGAAGTCTTCCAAAATACACTAGATTTTCTAAAGCTGAAGAAACAACCAGTACACACTACAATGTATTGAAAGGTTATTATTGCTTAGTTACTGATTAGTTACTTGTTATTACTAGTGTATTCAAGTGTTGTAAATTAGGATAAATTAGGATTTGGAAACTTAAGCTACTTGACTTTCAGACTTTTATGTGGCATCAGCTCTTTTTTTTAATACTTTAATATAACACTTTTTGCTCAGTTCCTGTTTATACCATACACCGAGTGACTAGACTAGTTTAAAGGTAGCTATAAGAGGGTAGTAGGGATGTAGTACTCGAGACCAGTCTTGGTCTTGAGGTTGGTTTTAAGACTATTTTTAAAGGTATTTGGTCTTGTTATGTCCTCGATCTCTCAAAGTCTCTCATTGTTGCTCGATCTTGTCTTGGACATCAAGACCAACCAAGACCACCAGACACTAACCTCCGTGAGTCTGGACTGGTCTAAGACTGGCCCTTTACTGTTTAGTTATTGTTTTTGTTTTTTTTTTTACTGTTCCCTTATATCCATTACAGTTTATAATGCACTGGTTCTGGTCTTGACACGGTCTTGCCCTGACAGTCTTGGTCTTGACTCGGTCTCTACAGCTAAAAGTCTTGGTCTGGTCATGGTCATTCTCTCTGACTTGGTTTTGGTCTTGACTGCAGCACTAGAATGTAGTTAGTATTGATTAAATCTAGTCTTGTAATTAATGATTAACGCCAGGTATGTCAGCTGAAGTTTTATTTGAGCGTTTATTGCCATTCGACATTGATCAAAACAAGAGTTAATGGTGACCTTTTAAACGTGGCTTAATCCGATAAATAACTAACTTAAGTCTGTGAGCATCATTATGTGCGGTCTCTCTGAACTGAAAGCACATGAACACAATGAAACTGCAGGAATGACCTTAACTTAGATTATTGGGAGCATCTGAAGAGCACATAAACGCAGCACGACCTTTCTCTTTGTCTTCCCTGTATATTATAAAGTTCTACCCTTTTATCAAAAACATGTGTTCAACTTGGACAAAGAAACTACTACAGAGTGTAGAAAATTCAGAAAGTTAATGACACAAGTGATTATAAAGTGAACTGCAGCTGTGTGTTTTCATATAAACTGTTTGTTTTACACACTTTTGCTGTTGTAGAACCAGAAGGAAGACACTGGGACACTCAGGCTGCATCCACACTAATGCATTTTCAATTCACATCTCCAGTAAAAACTATATCTGAGTTTTATGAAGTCCATGTTAGTCCTGACCAAGTCCTACTTTAGTTCTACGTTTAATCCTAGATATTTTTTCCTGGTTTATTACAATTTTACTCTTAACCCTGAATTAGTTCTGAGTTTATGTTATGGTTTTGTGCCTTTTTAATCCATGATTTTCTCCTGGTTTACTCATGGTCTAATCTTTATTCACTTCTGAGTTTAGTCTGAGTTAAGCCCAGGTTTATTCTTGACCAATCCTGGGTTTAGACCTGGTTTATCCCATGTTTTCTCTTAATAGAACTAAGCTTATCCTGTTAAGACAGTTTAGTCCTAAAGTATTAACCCTAATTTATCCCCAGTTTTAGTCCTGGTCTAGTCCTTATGTTAGAAGCATGTTAAGTTTTACTCTAATAGTTTTTTCCTTGAATCAAAGTGAAGTTTTCTCATATTTTGTGTGCTTGTCTCAACTCCTCAAAAGCAGTACTTCCTGTTCGTGTCTGTTTTATCTCTTTGCTCCATCATGTTCCTTCCTTTAACTTCATGAATCAGATAAAGCTGTGGAGGCGGAGCTTAGAGCGACCACACCATTCAGGAAGTGCATCCACTTCCTGTTTGAGCTGTCACTCACTGATCCAGAGTTGTAACGTGCTCCAACCTGCTCCTCTGTGCAATGTTTGCAGCGACCTTTCACCTCTGTTTTTACAGCTTTATCAACAGCAGCGTCGCCACGGTGACGAGCTGTCAGACCGGCTTCAGGTTGAAATATGTACAAGGCAGACAACAGAGTGAATAGAAAACTGGACTAAAGCAAGGCTAAATAAGGACTAAACTGGGTCTAAAACCAGGACTAAACTAGGACTAAACCCAGACTAAACTAAGACTAAACTGTATCTAATCCAGGATTTAAGAACAGAATTAAACCAGAATTAATCTGGGACTAAACTAGGACTTAACTAGGACTAAACCCAGACTAAACTAAGACTAAAACAGTACTAAAACAGGACTAAACTGGGACTAAACAAAGACTAAACTCTGATTAAACTAAGGCTAAAACAGGACTAAACGAAGACTAAACTGGGACTCAACTAGGACTTAACTAGGACTAAACCAGGACCAAACTGGGTCTATTACAGGACTAAACAATGACTAAACAACAACTAAACCGGGTCTAAGACAGGACTAAACTGGGACTAAACATGGACTAAACCTGGGGTAAACTAGACCTAAACCTGGAGCCAAAACCAGGGCTAAACTAGGGCAAAACCAAGACTTAACTAATACTAAACAAGACTAAACCAGGGCTAAGTCTGGGCAGAACTAGCCCTTGACCGTCCTGGGAATGTACAAAGACTACACTAGTACTAAACCAGGACTAAACTAGTACTAAACATGACCAAACTGGGACTAAACAAGACTAAAACAGGGCTAAAGCATGACTTAAGTATGAATAAACCAGGACACATAAGACTAAAATAAAATAAAAGCCAGGATTAAAACTAGGCCTAAAACCGGACTTAAAGTAGGACCAAAGCTGGACTAAACTAAGACTAAACAAGAGCTAACTGTTATTAAATCAGGACTGGAACTAAAATAGAATTAAATGAGGATTAAACCAAAGACTCAAGCAGAACTAAAACTAAAACAAAACCAGGATTAATCCAGCACTAAACAAGGACATAACTAGGTCTAAACTTGGACTAAACCAAGACTGAAACTAAACCTCATATAACAGCCCTGTTATTATTACATTCCTTACTTATTCACTCATATTTGATTAAAAATACATCATTTGTTGAACCATAATTGTACAGTCGGTTGCAGAGTTTTGCGTCACAGCGAGTCTTTTGTTTTCTGTCGGAGCTGCGTGGTGTTTCCAGGTGAACGTGGACAGGTTTAATTAACTGACTCATTAACGTGACGTCTGTGTGTGTTACAGGACGCACATCACGACGCTGGCGACTCGGTGGGCGACGACGACACGGCTCCTGTAAGTACACGTCTGATCCTCCCACAGCTCTGCTCTGTGTGTCGTCCTCAAAGCGGCAGAGGCCAGGTGTAGGCTGCATTTGGAGATTTGGGTTTAAAGAAGGAGGAGGAAGTACGGTGGCCTAGAGGTGCATCATCAAAACTGTTAATGTCAGTGTCAATCTTCAAAAAAAGATTGACGCTGGAAAAAAACACTTCCTTAGCATTAGCAACATTAGCTGAAGGATTTTAAAATTGAGGCACTTTTTCTTTTTGAGGCAATTTATTTATAAACAGTAAACATTCTGCAGAAGTTTTTTTTTTTTTAGATGAACTTTATTTAAATTTCATCATTTTTTTTATTTTTTATTTTAAGACAAATTAAAAAAAAATAATACAGGGCTTATATTTTTCATGAAATCTTTTTTTTAAATTATTTTTAAGAGGTATTTTGTTTGTTTGTTGAAATTCATTGAAATTGAGAATACACTTCCTGGTATCCCATCCCCTTTTTTGCTGATATTTGCAATACATCCGCTGGTGACTGTTGTATATCGCTGTTTTTATTCTATTTTATTTTGAGGCAGTGCATTTCAATTCCTCTAAATGTCTTGTATTGATGTTGACAAAAAAGGAACTTGACTTGAAACAGTAAAATTAGCAAAAAGAGTAAGTAAGAAACAGTGCAGCTCTATTTTCTTCCTCATTAAACATTTCATTTTGCTTTTTCTCCTTTCAATCGGTTGCACTTGGAAGTTTTGATCCCTTTTGCCCATGTTTGTATCTGACGTTTTGAGCTGTTTTTTGTGTAAATGTTGTGTTTTTGTGAGGGGTCCACGCAGGTTGTGAATGATCCGCTGTTCGAGAGGATCGGGACACCCACTCGCTTCGGGATAATTGCCGGTTTTTGAAAGTGAACGGCTGAATAAAGTCATGAGTCATCCCAAAGCCGAGTTCCTCCCTCACATTCACTCTCGGCTCATTAATTGCACTGATCCCAGCATTTTGGGAAAAATACTGCTCGCATATCAACAAACATACTTTTCTTTTTCTGTCTTTGAAGCGTACACAGTGATACTAAACCTGTTTTTAACCGGTTGTAATTGGACGAAGGCATGTAGGCGTGTATATAGATCATGTTACATTGTCTTTACCTTTATATACGTTTCTTGTTTTTGTATTGAACTGCTTTATTGCCCTTTTGCAGCAGCGTCTCATACATTCTTAACAAATGTATGAGACGAATGCAGCTCTAAGTCTCTGCAGGCGGCTCTTTTTGTAGCTGCGCCACAGGTGTGCAGTGCACAAAAGAGAACAAAAGGCTTTAAAATGTGTGGCTTTGACATAGACTGAGCTCATACTAAACTTTTTTCAACATTTTTACTTTTCATATCCCTGTCGTCTGAAAGGGGACTATTGTACTGAGCAGTGTACGCCCTCAAAATCAGGCCTGTTTGCTTTGCCCTTCCCTGTTTTGTCCAAAAGTTGCTGATCGGTGCAGATTTAGTGATAACTGTAAACAATTGGATGGCTTCATGTAGAGCAGACAAGTCCAAAGTTAGCCCCGGGGTCAATCGTGGCACAAGGTGAGATTTTATGTGGCCCTCAGCTTCAGAGATAAAATCTTTTGTTTATGGCGCCAACAGCAGCCGCAGCTCTTTCCCACAGCATTAATATTCAAATCCAATCCAATAAAACCTGTGCAAATCCAAATAAAATCAGTTCAAATCCAAATGAAACCCGTTCAAATCAAAATAAAATCAGTTCAAATCAAAATAAAACTTGTTCAAATTCAAACAGAAGGTGAGATTTATGTGGCTTTCAGCTTCAGACATAAACTCTTTTGTTTATGGCGCCAACAGCAGCAGCTCTGTCACACAGCATTAATATACAGGTACAAATCCATCTAAAACCTGTTCAAATCCAATTAAATCTGTTCAAATCCAATAAAAACCTGTTCAAATCCAGCTAAAACCTGTTCAAATCCAATTAAATCTGTTCAAATCCAATTAAATCTGTTTAAATCCAATAAAAACCTGTTCAAATCCAGCTAAAACCTGTTCAAATCCAAATAAAATCTGTTCAAATCCAACTATTACCTCAAATCTAACAAAAACCTGTTAATCCAACGTAAACCTGTTCAAATCCAACTAGAACCTGTTCAAATCCAAGCAAAAAAACATGTTCAAATCCATCAAAAACCTGTTCAAATCTGACTAAAACCTATACATGTGCAATAAGAATAAAATCAGAAGAGTGTCGGCTCTTGGAAATTTTCTTCTCATCAAATATGGCCCTCTTTCAAAAAGTTTAGACACCTCTGATGTTTTTAGCAACAGAGAAACCCCTTTTTTAGATGTAAGTTCTGCATCTTATTTTGAAGGAACATTATGTCACAGCTGCCTTCTTTATTTCTTGTCTTTGCTACAGATGTTTTACTTCCAAGCAAACATCCAGACTGTATATAATTGAACGTGCCTTGCCCTGATTAGCGTTTTGTTTGAGTGCGACCACCAGGAAACGCAGCCTCGTGCAGATTTACGGCTGAATGTCTCTTTAAGTGTCTCTGACCTCGATACAGTGAGCATCAGCTCCAGTCTGCGCAGGAATAAAACACTTGTGACTTTGATCTGCCGAAAAAACAGGGCCTCCTTCTTCTTCTTCTTCTTCTTCCTCCTCCTTGTGTTCGTGCTGCAGCCGAGCGAGCAGCTGCACGTATTGATTTTTAAATGCAGCGGAGATGGCTATGGATCGTCTGTCTGAGAAGAGCTGAGCAGTCATTACCTCACCCCCCAGAGCCGGCGATATGCGATAACTACCCTCACACACAAGTTTAGACACAAAACATGCACTACAGGGCTGCTATATGACCTCAAAAGGAGAAAGACAACTTAAAGATCATTGAGGTTGTTGGAGGTACACATTTTCTACCTACAGATAAAAAAAAATCTTGTTTTCTTTATTATTTTCCTGCAAATGCCTCCAGAATGTCACATCTGATCCGCTTTTAGAGACTGGCTTTAGTGACTGCTTAAAACTGTGATGGGTCTGTCTTGTAAAGGACATTTTTATTTCCTTTATATACATGCAATAACTTTAATAACCATTATTCTTTGGGTCCATTTACAATTATTAGGTATACAATAAGCTAGGGCTGCTTGATTATGGAAAAAATCATTGAATTATTGAAATCACAATTATTTTGAAACTATTACTCATTGACTTTGGAAATATGTTGGATTTATTGAACAAAACAGTGAATTCTCCTTAAAATAAATATACACTTTCTCTGTTTTTTGGGCAGCCATTACTTCCTTATTGACATCAGCGTCGACCAATGGGAGCGCTCCTTTTTACTGAAGCGAGCTTTGATTGGCTGAAGCTCCCGTTTATGCCTTAAAATTCAGGTCTATTGTAATCCTTGATGATAAAGTATAGATGACGTCTTAAGGTCTTGTTTTTTCTGAGTTAATTTCTATTACAATATGCTTTTAAAGGGGATTAAACACTTCTTTTTTCACATCCTTAAAAGAAATACATCCTCCTGTTTTATGTAATTTATAAACTTTTATTTCCAACAAGTGTCATAATCCTGCCTCTGATCTGGGCTCCAACACAGATGCACCACAATAGAAACTAATTCACGACACGAACTGGCTTTTGCTTTAATCACTCCATAAAACTGTGGTCGAAGTGGTGCTCGGTCACGATGTGTGGTGTGTGCAGATGAATACATTACACATCTCACTCAGATTCAACAGACTGTAAAACTTTCTCCATTTGTCTGACGTGCTTTTAACGGCTCTTTGGGACTTGTCTAAAGGCTGGAGTCGACAGATGCATATGTTCCAGGTCAAAAGGGCCACAAAGAGAGTTTGTCATTTTAATATTGGAGTTGTCAATCACTGATATCCTCCCAGGAGTTTTATAAAACAACTGGTTCACACAAAACATGCTTTAATAAATCACCAGACCACGAGTTTACAGTAAACAACATCCAGATATGAGATAACAATAGTCTAATGTATAAAGTTTTGTATTTGTGTGGACAGACAAAGGGGTTTAACTGCTGTTTAATGCTTCGTTATGATACAAAGTGATAAAAAAAAGCTCTCAAACCTGTTTTTTTCCTAAAATGTGGTGCCATTAACCAAAGAAGCAGCTGTGACTGGAGTCAGATTTTAATGGAAAATAAAAATCCTCCCTTGAGTTGAGTGTCTGGCTCTATCAGTTTCTATGGCCTTACTGCTGTCTGTGTTTGTCTCTGAGGGAGCGAGGGAGCTCAGAAAATGGAAACGTCCTGCCCTCTCAGCTGTTCTGATAAACACAGAGGTACCTTAAGCGACAAAATGGGGAAAATGGTAAACTGTTTGTCCTAAAATATGGCGCTTTAATGTTGTTACTATGAACATGCACATGCCTGTCTCATCAAAACAATAATAAGCACGAGAGACATTAGAGCAGATTGAAAAGGTCAGTTTTGCCTAATGACAATAAAATGGTGCGGGCCAGTCTTGATTTAACATTCAACACAGCGACCCTTCTTTAATTTATTTCTAAAAACATCAAACTGAACCAACATCAAAACGCTCAGACAGCAAAAGTTGAGTTGAGAGCTTAACCGTGAACTTCTAGCTCTGAGTTATTTATATTCTTTCACTTTGTTTCCCTTTCTTAATGTCTCTGTTTGAGCAAACGTATTCAGGGCTGGAATAGACACTCTTTCTGGTGGGTTTTCTGACCTTGGTTTTGTTTCGAACAAATTTATTTTGTTTTTGGGGGGGGGAAGAGTAAAAGCAAGACTAAAACTGCAGAAATTCGTAACAGAATACAGCTGAATCAGCAGTAGACAGCTCTCGTCGGGTCACCAAAGCAGTGGCAATTTAGCTCGTTCCGTAGAGTAATTGCCCCAGGAAAAGGGGACCAGGATCGAGACTGAGTGTGGGCATAAATTTAAACACACCAAGAGAGTTCCCGGATCCTGTTCTAGCATGATCCGGATCAAATTAAGCTCAGCAGGTGAACCATCGAGGACTAAATCAAAGAATCAAAATTTAATTAAATTAAAGACAAAAAGCAGGACTGAACTCAAAATAAATTAGACGTAAACCAAAAAAAATCCATGTTTAAACAAAGACTAAACCCAAAAAAATAAATCAGACTAGAACTAAACCATGACTAAATTATGACTAAACTAAATCAAAGGCTAAAAGCAGGACTAAAGTCTGAGTAAGACCAGTCTTAACCAACCCTATAGACCAAACTAGAGTTGTGGCTAAATAAAATAAAATTGGGAACAGAACAAGGTCTAAACCAAAAAATAAATCAAACATTAACCCAGCTCCACAACAGGACTAACCATGACGACTAAAACTAGAGATAAACCATCCAGCATTTAAAAAGTGGACAAAATGTACCACCTTTAACCTTTTGGGATTGCTTTAGCTTTTACCTAAATGACCTCTTGGACTTAAAAAAACACCTTTTGAACCTATTTTACAAAGGTCAGCATAATCACTCTGGCCATTACTCAAAAACCCATTCCTCTAATTACGACATTTATGGCCCATTCTGTGAAAATGTTCTTCAAGGAAACATGATCACATTTTGTATTTAAATGTCAAAGGTCAACATCACTGTGACGTCATTGGACAAAAGATAATAAATGGCCACATAAAACCAACACTGCCCCAAGGAAAAGGAGGGAAGTGGTTTGTGAACGGAGACAAACATGGCCGGTCTCTGTGGGACAGGCTCACATCTGCTGCCATCTGCCTCCTTGTTTTTGTTTGGGCAGTGCTTTCAGGAAACAAACGCCTCTTTCTGCAGTGACTTGCCTGGACTTGACTCACACTGTCAAACTGTAGATGGTAAAATGACAGGGTCTGGAGTTATTTTAAGCTCCAAGGTTCAAGAAAATGCAAAGGATTGAGTGGAACATGGAGTGTATCAGGTTAAACCCCAGGATGAGGTCACTTCCTGTTTTATATTGCTTATGCTTACCTTTCATAATTTATTCATGATTCATGACACAATTTTAGGCAGCTTCTAAATGGCTTTTTTACCTTTTTAAATGTGCATTGTCAAAAAAAGTGTGATTGATTAGTGATTTTAGACATATTTATAAATAGTTCTTTATTGCCAGTAACTTGCAAAAATGTCATTAAAAAGCTGTATTTGTTTTACAGAATTACTAAGTCCTCTGAATAAAGTAATAGCCAATAATACAAAATGAACACAATTGTGATGAAATAAAATGGCATCAGATTTAATAAAACAGCTCATGTCTGCACACTTTCTCCAAATCACTGCATATTTATTGACAACAGTGTTACGATCCTTATCAGCTCTTCCTCAGGTCAAACTGCCCCATTATGTTTTTTTTATGTCTAATTTGGCATTAAACCTGAAGCACAGACATTTTAGGCTCTATAAAGCTAGATAATTTTTGTGTTTAGTAAAAGATAAACTTAAAAAATCCATATTCTTGCTGGAAAATGCTCTAAATTCCGCCAATGTTTAAAGTTAAACTCAGATTTATTTGCTAACATTGTGTTTCATGTGAATAATCTGACACAGTGGGATTATCCGATCAATCCTGCAGATTATTCTTTACCTTCGTCTGTGATTAAAATGTGATGAATTTCATATAAGTGAATCATATAAAGAAAGTTCACATCAGTCACTCTTTCGCCTCGGGACGACCCCGGTGTGTTTTTGTGTCGTGTGTCGGCAGATGGCGTCTAATCTCCTGCAGCCATCTGGACTTCTGCGTCTTTTTTAAACTCGCACAAATGGCCCTAGACTCTCGTGTGTTCAGGTCGCCCCCCAATACTGTAAAACTGCACATTTTATTGTAGCTAAAGTGCAAATTTAGACAGATTTGTGAACAATATTTGAGAGAAATTGGCTTTTTGTGAACATAGAAAAAGTCTTAGATCTTTGAGTTTAGCTTGAAATATGGGAGCAAAAGAAAAGTGTATATTTTTGTTCAGTGTAGAAGTCGTGAACATGAATGACGTAATGTGATAGGCCTTTATTTTATGTCAAAATCAAAGCAATAATTTACAAATGGAGTATTTAGGTGGCCTTATGAGCACATCTGACCATACTTCTCCGTGTTTTTTTCGCTGAGGGAGTGAGGAAGCTCCTAAAATGGAACGTCCCGCCCCCTCAGCTGCAGCTAAAGTGGATATTGATGAACGGAGAGGAAATATCGACTGTAACATCCACCAACGAAAACAGAGTTAGTGTCCTCCCGGATCCTCTTTGAAAATGACCAGTGCTTTATGTTCGCTACATCTAAAGCTCTGTGTTTGTGCATTTGGAGCAGTGCATTATGGGAAGTGCCATTGTCAGGTCACAGGCTAATGATGTAATCTGTGAAACCCGGCGCCGGTTTTCCTAAACACAGGCCTCTGACCCACTCACGAGGCTCCTACACACTTTACATTATCAAACTGAGACTAAATAACAGCCTCCATCAACTCAGGACCATTTTACAACGTAGTCCCACTTTACTGTTGAACCAACTGTAGTTTGACCCTCTGAGGCTGTTGTAGTTTGAGTTTTGACCCTCTGAGGCTGCTGTAGGTTGAGTTTTGACCCTCTGTGGCTGCTGTAGTTTGAGTTTTGACCCTCTGAGGTTGCTGTAGTTAGAGTTTTGACCCTCTGAGACTGCTGTATTTTGAGTTTTGACCCTCTGAGGCTGCTGTAGTTTGAGTTTTGATCCTCTGATGTTGCTGTAGTTTGAGTTTTGACCCTCTGAGGCTGCTGTAGTTTGAATTTTGACCCTCTGAGGCTGCTGTAGTTTGAGTTTTGACCCTCTGATTCTACTGTAGTTTGAGTTTTGATCCTCTGAGGCTGCTGTAGTTTGAGTTTTGATCCTCTGATGTTGCTGTAGTTTGAGTTTTGATCCTCTGATGTTGCTGTAGTTTGAGTTTTGACCCTCTGAGGTTGCTGTATTTTGAGTTTTGACCCTCTGAGGCTGCTGTATTTTGAGTTTTGACCCTCTGAGGTTGCTGTAGTTTTGAGGAGTTGTTTGTCATTTGACAGCTTTGATTCATGAATAACTGCTGCTCTTATATTATTTCTTGAGGTGGATGAACTCCTGACACAAATCTGCCCCTGGGCATTTTCTCACGGTAAATCTCTCAGAAAAGCTGGTTCCTCTTTTTCTGAGCTGACAGAAAATTAGAAATGCAAGATTTTACTTTTTTCATATCTTTCAATAATCTTAAGTGATTAGCCTTAAGTGATTTAAACTCCACAGAAACCGATGAAGTTTCTTCTGCTTCAGGAGGAAGAGGAGGCTGGGGTTTCATCAAGTAAATGTTGAACCAGAAGTCATCAGAGGTGAACAATAGTCAACAAAAACATCCTTTTAGTTTTGACTAAACTTGAGAGAGAAGCTTTTTGACTGTGTAAAAGGGTTGGATTTTCGCTTTAAAGTTTAAACCTGTGGTCGGACGTCTTCAGGAATGTGACACCGACTCGACAAACCCCCCTCTTCTTTTTTTTTTCTTGTGGAATTTCACTTCATACTTCCTGGTTTCCGTCCGTCTCTTGTTTTCACCTCTTCACCTTTTCCTTGCAAAGATCAGTGATCTTGCACTTACTTGAATTTTTCCTGGTATTTTGTTAAAAAAAGAAAAAAAAAGAAAAGCTGTGCTGATGTTTTCTGTAAAATGAAGCAAAAGGAATAAATGACACATAGATATAATTAGATGGGCAAAAAAGCAAAAAAGGCATGGCTAATTTGCATAAATAAACACGTTCTTATTAAATGCACTTACTGCTTTGTGCGCCTTTAAGCAACTAGAAATACTCATTTATAAGTTAATATATTAAAAATAGACCTGTTTCAAACCACATTTTTCCTTATGATACTAGTCTTATACTCTTCACTTGTATTTAATTATATCAAAACTGTAAAATTAAACTTAAATGTGTTGAAGTTTTGTGAACCTTTTAAAAATCTATAAATTACATCATCAGGGCTCGTATTTATCTTATGTTCAAACTCTTTCTCTGTTATGTTATATTCTTTGACTTCTTCCTTCCTTTCCTTATATTTTTCCTATTTCCTTTAGTCTTTCTTTCTATCCTTCCCTCGTTATTTTTAACCTGATGCGTTCACTGTCTGTTGTTAATCCCAGCGTCCGATCCGCATTTAGAAACCGCCGTTGTGTTCGCTGACTTCCCGTTCGTCCCGGACTCTGTGACAGATGTGCCTGCTTCCTGTGCAGATGTTGTTGCCGGGGAAACAATGACAGGACGTGCAGTAATCGCCGCGGCAACAGCTGGCGGCCCCTTTCCTCTGTGTGTGCAGTTTGTTAAAAGGGAGTAAATACTAAACACAGACTTTGGGCCGGAGCGGTTCGGACCATGAAGACGCTGCTGTTTCACGTCAGGAGTCGGCTCCAGGTCAGAGAGTTGGATTTAGTTAAGTTTTTAACAGATTTAAGGTCTAGTTCGTCTTTTTGACTTTGTTTTAGCAGCTCCTTCCGGGTTGTCATCTCAGGGATTTGGTCCTGGGTTTATATTTGGATTAAGTTCTGTCCTAGTGCTGGTTTTAGTTCTTCGTTTAGTCCTGTTTTAGCCTTGGAATAGGTACTGTTCGTGTCCTGGTTTGTCCTCGGATCTGTCCTTGGTCCAGTCATTGATTTATTCCTGACTATAGTTCATTTCAGTCCTGACTTTAGCCTTCAAATAAGTCCTGTTTTAGTTCCTGTTGTCGTGCACTTTTCACCATTTTGGAACTTCGAACTTTCAAAAAGCTGCAGGTTTAGCCCAACTCCAAACCATGTTTTAGTTTTTGTTAAATTCTGATTTATTGTTGAATTAGATCCTGTTTTAAGTTTGCTTTAACCTTTTAAAGATAAGTGTAGCTAATTAGCATTTTAGCATTAGCATCGTTTACTCTGGTTTTAGCCTAACATTAAGTTTTTAGTTAAGTCCTGGTTTAGTCCTAGTCATACGTTCCTTGTTGTTTCTCAAGTTTTTTTAGTCCTTAAGTCCTGGTGTTAGAGTAATCTTAGATTTAGTACCATTTTTTGTCCAGTGTAAAGTCCTGTTGTAGTCCTGTTTTAGTCCCAGTTCTGGTTAAGACCTTGTTATTCCATATTTTAGTCCAGGTTTATGCTCAACTTAAGTGTTGCGTTTCGACCCGGTTCAGTCCTCGGTTTAGTTTTTGTTTGGTTCTGATTTAGCTCATATTCAGAGCACCTTTCTGACCAATCAGCTCGCACTATGCTCAGGAGGCGGGGCTTAAAGACTCAGACATCACCCAAAAAAAAAAAAAACACACACTCAAACCCATTGTTCCAGACTTAAATCACTGTATCCTAGGGACCGTCATTAAGTTTTATGTACATTTTCCTGCTGGAGCCTGTCTTTAAAGTAAATTGTTTATACTTTGAACCTGATCTGCCTCAAAGCGCTTCTCAGAAACATCTCAGACTTGTGTGAACCTGTTTCTCGTTCATCCCGAGAGTAGAAGACAGACAGAAATATGACGACAGGTATTTTAAACCCTCCTGAGGTCACTGAGTCAGAAATGGTCGGTGCCGTTCAGCTTTAAAATCACTCTTTTTTTTTCTTTATGTCACCTCTTTATTGCAAACATAAAAAACTTCACTTGTCTCGTAATTATTCATTCATAAAACGTTTTTGTTGTTGCCTCAGGGACATAAATGTGTGGAGACTAACTGTGTGATGTTATTAAAGGCTCAATTGGATTTTCTCTAATGAGCAGAACGTCCGAGGACAGACAGAGAAGCCACTGTCCACACTGGATTAAATCTTCTCAAATCCTTTGTCTCTCTTTGGCAGCAGCGGGCAATTAATGTTCCCAAAGGGGCCACGTGCAACTTTGCTGTTGAAGAGCGCCTGACCATTACGCAGAGCTCACATTTGCAGTAAACTGTGAATACTTGTGCGTGAGTTTTTTGGTTCATATGAGGAGAAAGGCTTAACTGCATGTGTGGATTTATGTGTTTTTGTTCATTTATGGAAAATTCCTCTCGAGGTTTTTGTTTCTCAAATGAAACATATGCCTTTACTTCTTCAATACTTTGACTTAAATAAACCTTGTCTATTGAAAATGTTTGAGGATATGGTCCAAAATATTACTATCAGATGTGCATTAGTGGTGTTTACATAAATGCACTTTTCTTTTTTATTCTGTGAGATGTCCAAGGGTCTGTCTAAACAAACAGTACTAGTTTGACGAATTGTCTTTACTTTAAGGAGGGTTTTTTGTTTTTTTTAACTAAATATTAATTATTAGTGTATACTGCTGATTTTACAGTTATAACTTACATTTATAGACTTAGACACTTAAGACACTTAAAGACTTTTACTGTTCAAATTAAAGTATTTCCCATGTTTTGAAACAGAGTTAAATTATATATTTTACATGGAAATGCAGTACAGTCAATAACTGGCTTGTTGTTGCTGCAGAACTTTTTTTTATTTTACAGTAAAATATTTTAGTCCTGTTGATTTTACATTTAAAGATGTTCTTTTAACTAATCTTTTACTGTAAAATCCAAAGTATAAACCTTTGAAATACACACTTTTTTAAATAAAAAGAATGACATAGAAATACATTTTATTTATATCGAAAACTGGCAGCAGTGGTTGCCAGAATTACACTGTAAAATTCACAGTAGAACTTTTTGCAACATTACAAATCAGCAGTTGTTCAATCATTTTCTTAATAATTTTCAGAAAAACAGTGTTGTCTGATTAAATGAGACAAAATGAGCAGAGGCCAAACGTGGAGGTAAAATGTGTTCTTGGTTGTTGGTGGAAAAACGAAGAACACCTGCCCTTGAACGTTTTTATCTTACATCAAAAAGCCAGTGTGGCGTAAGATTAAAAAATGGAGTCGAGACAAAAGCTTCAAGAGTCAGCGGCTCAGATACAGCACCTCCATAAGATCCGCTCGGTGCAGTGATCGAGCTCTGGTTTGTGGAGCTCCTGAATAAATCATGACCCGCTCCTCATTTATTCTTGATGCTCTTCTCGTCCAGCGCTGTTGCATCATTCTCTCACTTCTGTGAATCTGACAGCTTCTCTCTCAAGTTTCCGATTTAGCCCCGATTTAATCCTAGTTCAGTCATTATCTAGTCTTCATCTTTGATTATTTTGATTTATTCTGGTCCAGTCGTTGTTTTAAGTGATGGTTTAGACCTTGTTTAGTTTCCTGGTTTAGTCCAGGTTTGATTCATTCCTTGTTTAGCCCTTGTTATTCCTGGATTAGTCTTGTCTTTTTCTCGTGTTCTTGCTGTGTTAAACTAATGTCTAGACTCCTCTGAGACGTTTCCAAACTGAGGACAGATGGCACCATTAAGTCAGTGCATTTAAAGACTGGAAATCACTCCAAATTAAATCAGAGAGGACTTATCCCGCTGCTGCTCTCTGTAAAGTGGACACCGCTCCATCGTTCGGTCTAAATTAGCAAAAGACATAATGAAGTAAATCTACTAAATCTACTCAACAGTGATTAAAATGAGCATTAAACTGTTGAAGTGTTGCTGAATGCAGTGTGTTGTGTTTTCTGTAGGGGGAGCTGTTCTCATTAAGTTCAAGTACCTCCTAATACGACTTGCAAAACAACACAAATGATCAGGGCTGTAGTAAAGTCTGATGAAAACGATGCATAAATAACTTCTGCAGACATAAAACAATGCTAAAATTCATTCATCTATGTAAGTGCCAGATTAAACCAAACCAATAAGACCACTTCTGTCAACATTAAACCTCTCTACATGCTTCTTGATGAAAATATGGTATTACTCCATGATCCATCACCAAAAAAACTACTTTAAATTGATCTGTGTTTAATAGAAACACATTGGTTTTGTCACATGCAAAGCTATACAATTATGTACTTGTAACTGTGTGAGAAAAACTGACATAGACCAATACTACACTCTTACGATAATATTTTTATGACCTACATTTATACATCGGTAGGTCTGGATGATGTGTGGCGTTATTAAGATATTTTCATTTGGAATTGAGGATTATCAGATTATAAGCTGGCTATCTTTCTAAAAACCTTTAAAACTCAGACAAAAAACATCTTTGCAGACATTTCTCATTGATTACTTCAGCTTTATTCTGTTTGTTTTAGATTGTCGGTCATTATATTCATGCAATATATCGATATATCATTGTATTAACATATATTATTGTATCGTCGTCCCCTTGAAGAGACTATATCATTTACACTTATAAAAAGATGTGTTAATTGTAGAGTTAGCATTTTGCATATTTATCCTTTCCAAACTCATGATGCTTTCACTTAAAAAATGTCCTAAACATATAACTAATGGCTAAGGCTGCACAATAAAAGAAAAACATGTGATATTTGAATATTGTGATATAATATATATAATATGCCCGGCGATATTTAAATGCCCCTTTTGTTATAGAATTTGATTGATATAAGGAAATAAAAGGCTCGTGGCTAAAGCTAGGGATAAATCAACAATAAACAAAAACTGAAACAGGACTAAATACAGGACAAAACTACGGTTAAACCAGGACTAAATGTAAACCAGGTCTAAACCAGGTCTAAACCTTTGGACACACTACAGTTTGAGCCTTCACTTGATTCTTTGGAGCGTTTAGGGTGTTTTTTTCAGAGTAAATATGCTAAGATGTTTATTTTGATGTAAATATAGCATTGTTTTATTGTATTATACTTCACATTTTTTGCATAAATATTGGTCGACCATTACAGAGACGGTTTTTCTTGGTAATATTCCACCAGTACAGAATATACTGGACATTATACAAGCTGATCCAGAGTCGGCAGCCTGTAAAGTGTGGTCTAATTGAATAAAGCCGTGTGTGACAGGTGTGGACCTCTCAGGCCTGTGTTATCTGAGCTTCAGTGAAGGCAGGCGGAAATGTTCTTTATGCCTCTAACCTGGTAAATCCCAGCAGTCTGTGTGTGAGTGCATCCGGACCATAATTGTGTTGCGTAACGGCTTTGGACGGGACACCACCGCTGCTACGGGACACTCACTTCGACCCTGACCCACATTTAACCCTGGACAATGGAGCCGCTGTGGGACTGGGGGAAGGGCCGCTGTACAATATGGATTTGAACAGTCTCTGTGCTCCTAGGTTTACAGATATTTATAGATTTAGTAAATAAAGAACAAGAAATATAACATAATTTAGTCTAAACTTAAAGGTGCAGTGTGTAGTTTTAGTTTGAGTCTAGTTGTAAAATTCCATTGCAATTCTTCACCTCTTTTCTGCAGCCTGTGAGCACTAGAGGTGGTATGATATATTGTTAGCATCGTTATCGGATCGTTTTCCCCTTGTGATACTTTATCGTGATACAGATATCGTGATGTTTTCACTGTAAAACGGAGACTAAACTAAAAGCATGTGAGAGACATAGGTTCATTTCAGACCAGTTACATTAAAATAACACTACAACTTGAAGAATATTTTTCCACTAAATTTTCACACATTATTATTTATTGTAAGCTACATTTCTGCAGAATCGTTGTATCGTGATATTATCGTTATCGCTGGCAGTGTATCGGAAAATGCATCGTATCTTGTGGTAGTGTTGTAGTCAAGATTGCATTGACATTGAGTGTATCGAGACCATGACAAAACCAAAACTTTTAGCTATCTGGACTGAGTCAAGACCAAGACTATGTCAGGGCGAAACCAGACTGATACCGAATTAAGACCAGAACCAGTGAACAATACACTGTAAGAGATCTTAGACCAAATCCAGACTCATGGAGGTTAGTGTTTGGTGACGTTGGCAGATTTTTAATGTTTAATGATTGAGGTTTTTATTCAATCCCAAGAACAGACAAATATACCATTAATGGTCTTGGTTGGTCTTGACGTTTATGTCGAGTAAAAAGGAGTTCGAAACCAAAGACTTTTACTCTTGAGTTTGTGCTTTTATGTGTTTTTAGACAGTCATACAAAGAGTGTCATTTTGAGGTGATTGTACAGACTCTAAACTACAGACTTTATATAATGCACCTTTACCTGAAGAACAATGAGTCGTCAAACTGAAGGAACAATACATGACGCTGACATTGTTTAAAGCAGCTGACACAAAGAGGGATAAGGTGCAGTGGCTGCTGCTGGATTATGACTAAAGTCCCACTCGGGTCTATTTTTATGAGCTCCGTTAATAAGGGATATGAAGTGACGCTGGAGTCTGGTGTCACTTTCTCGCACTTCCTCTTCTTATTTTCTACCTTTATCTCTTTATTAAAATGTGTGAGAGAGACAGTGTATCAATAGAAAGCACGAGAAACAATGAAAATACACATGAAATTCACAGGTTTCACAAGGATATATTTGATTGTTTGAGTCCCATTTAGGTTAACTGAGTGAGACATTGTAGGAGTCTCTGTTAACTTCCAGTCAGACCATTGTTTTTTGTTTTTTTTAATCACTCTCCTGCAAACCAAGTTCAACTTTCCTCAGTAATATGTTTAGAATTTATTAATGCTGTTTAATGTGTATTTATTAAAAAACTTTCACATTTTAATATGGGCTATCTATGCTCATTGCTTAAAAAAAGACACACAACTTCTCATATTTACACCACACAAGCTTTTTTCACAAGACAAAACACAAAAATCAAAAAGCACATGACTAATTTGCATAATATTTGCATAAACAAACCTGCTGTGCTTGTTTTTGTGTATCTACGGACACCAAATATGTCTTTTTCGTAACTCTGAGCTGTCCCATTTATGTTTTATAAAGAAGTATAAGTCTATAGTGTTGCTCTGTGGAAATTATTACTTATATTCTTGGTCCTATGCCTGGGCTGTGGTTTGTGTGAACGCAGAACGAGAGGCGACAACAGGTGAAGGTAACTCAAGAAATGTCACGTCTTCCACACAACGCAACACGAGCATTGTGTACATGGTGTTTGAGCGACAGATGGCGGCTCGGGGGCTTTGAGTCACATATCGCTCTCTGTGTATTGTTTCTTTTGGTTTTGATATGCTTTGATAGTTGTATTGGTGTAGTCTCTTTAGATTTGTACTTGGATTGTATCAGCACAGAATAAACTGCCTCCAGATGCAGATATATTATAAACTAGAAATGGTTATAACTGGTCTGACAGGAGGAAGTTGAGGCAAATTGTTGTTTTTTGTGAAATAAATGGGTCTGGGTGCCACACTATAATAAATGATGAAAACAAAAATCCAAAAATGAGACCATTATATGTAAATAAAGGAATATGTAACATTTTTAAATAGTGAAAATGATTATGATGATTATTATTATTATTTTAAGTATTGTTATTATTATTTAAGTTGTAGTATTAATTAATAGTCAAAGTCTCACAACGCAACATTATGCTCTACTTTTTAAATTCTAAACACTGAATTAATGGCAGATAAAATAATAATCCTAATCTAAAAGTGTCTATTCCAGTATTGAATGTGTTTGTTTATGCAGAGAAACAATAAAAAAAAGAAAAAAGAGAAGCAAAGTGAAACATGGATAAATATTGGCACTATGCTGTTGTTGTGCTGTAATATAGTGCCATTAAGAAACACTGACTTTGTGGGAACATATGGAAATAATAGTTATATATACTATAATCGCAGCTGCCATTTATCCCCCAAATTTGTCACACTTACTTTTCATGTTGCATTTTATACCTCCAGTGTTTTTAATTATGCTTTTTAACAGGACTCAGTGGGATTTCTGGTAATTTGTCCAATTAATTTCTTCTATTTGGGTTAAATTTTGTGAACAGCGAGTTGTAAATGGATGTTATGCTGCCGACAGTGGATCATGTTCAGTGTGACTCAGAGGTGTCTCGGCCGCGTCGTGGTGCTCTCCGATTGGTCCCGCCGCGTTCAGGCGGAGACGTGGGGGTCGTCAAAGGGCACCGGTCCAAATCGGGACGAGGCCTGAGCGGCGGGATCCCCCCTCCTCCTCTTCCTCCTCCTCCTGGTTGTTTATCGAGTAACGCGCTGCAGCTGTAACTCTCCACTCACTGTTTCCATCAGGTGTTTGTGTGGAGATCCCCAAAGACCCCCCTCACACGGCGGGTATCCCCTCGGTCAGACTTAAACCGCTGCTGCACGGACCTCGGCTTTTACAGTCCAACACCGCTTTACCAGACTCTGACTCGGATCGGAGCTCACTCAAAGACAAACGGGATGATACTCATTTAGACTCTGCTTCTTTTTAACTTGATTCTTCTCATATCCAACAAACTTCACGAGGAATACCACTGATTTTTTGCCACATCTTTCTTGTAGTTTTAAGGAATTGGAGCCGCTCGATGAGAAGACACTACAACTTTGTCTTGAATTGCGTTGAGTGGTATCCATCCAGAAAAACTGCTACTGTATTGAATATCCTTTATAATAAATCTCTAAGGCCGTCCCATTTGGGTTAACTCCCGTGTCTTTTTTGAGAAGCAAAAAGCTGCAGCCTCTTTTTAAATGCAATTTTATTCATAATTGCTGAAGTTTCTTAATGCTTTTTCTTCCTTTGACAAAGATTGATAAGATTGTCACTTTTTAAACCAATGACAGCGTTTGGCAGTCATTTTTCCACTTTTATTCGCTTAATTTCCAAACTCTATTTTGCTGAGTTCTCGACCAAGCACTGACTCTTTCCTCCAGACTCCGCTGTATCACGAAGCGGACCGCGGTTTTCCGACATGACGGTCTGCGGTGTTTGTGCGTGCGCCGTCTCAGGCCTCGTCCGAACGCTCAGGACTCGGCTCAAAGCTCTGCGACGCCTGCTGCTGCTCCACAGGACGTCCGGCGCTGAAGGGACCCCGAAACACCAACGGCCCGCTGTGGCTGTGAGTAGACCCTCTGTGTGGGCAATGTTTATGAAGGAGGCGGGATTAGAGGCATTTATTCTGTGTCCCTTGGTTCTGGATCTTTGATTTTCTACGGACATGGCTCGATGGGGCATTAAGCTAAAATGTTTTTGGCTTCTAGTGAGTGCTTGTTGAAATTTTTTGTTCCATGTTTCCAACAATTTACATTTTTTTACATTTTTTTTTGTCTTGCTACTGACCACAAACAGTAATTCAAAGTATTTTTTTAATTGAATGATTTAATTTCTTTTTCTACTCAATGCTAACACAAAACAATAATTGCAAGGCAGCAGCGGTGTGCATTATCCTCAGAGTGAAAATAAAGCAGCTTAGGTTGGATACTTTTAACTTTTAGCCCTCTCTGTCTCCATAAGCTGAGTCTAATTTAATTTACAGACCACACAATGTCCTCAAAAGGCTAAAAAAATGTTAAATCGAAGCTCATGGCTTATTTTTTTGGCATAAATTTACACTGCACACTCTGTTTCTGTTTATCAATTTTCTGCCATTTCACTAAACCAAAGCATTTCAGAGTTAATATGACTTCTTTCCCCGGTGATTATTTGTGTCTTTAGCATCTTTAACACCCATTATTCGAGCTGATCTGAAGTGAGCAGCAGCAAAATGTTTCTTTTTCTGCTAAATTCAGTCATTTTCACATCATTCTCTGCTTCAGTTCTGACCAATGGGCTCGAAGCAGGTCAAAGCAGTGGCATCGAAGACTTGGACACATCTCCTTTCACCTGTACTTTGAAAAACTGAGATACATTCAATTAAAATACCCAGAAATCTCCTCTATGTTGTCATTTATCAGTTAAAAAGGCCAGTCCTCCTCATTCTCTCGTTCTTTTCCATTAACAGGAGGCCGTCGGCAGCTTCTCGTTGCTCCGACCGTGCGCTGACGGTTGAACAAACGTGTGCACAGTTTGTGTTAATTGAATATAAAATGTCTCTGGAGTCCATCTGGAGGCTGCTCTAACTGCGTCAGACTTATTCAGGCAAACGCTCAGGCTCCTAACGAGGCCTGATGTAATCAACAGTTATGAACCGAGAGTGAGGCGGATTAGTGATAAAATGTTGGCAAAAAAACTGTCAAATGGAGCTGGAGTATTTTCTTCTGCTTAAATTGGCTGTGTGTGACATTGTGAGGTAAATAAGTAACACAATGGGGTTTTAATGAGAACTAAAGAGTGCAAAGTAAGCTTAGAAGAAGGGGCTTAAAGGAATTAATTGAAAATGTGATTTAGATAAGGTGTTATAAGCACTATTTTATTTTCTACTGTTTCACCACACAGTTTTAGAGAAGCAGACAGGAGCAAACCCACAGAGACTAAATCATGTACCAGTATAAAATGGGTTAAATATGGTATTGTATGGTCCATAGAAGATATATCCACAATATGACGATGAGAAATGATGCATATTTTGGTTTAGATCGACACATTAGTAAGTTTTACCCGGAAGAGCCAAGTTCCAGAGCTGTATAAGTGAGAAACGGAATAAAAAATGAGTCACATGATGAAAATAATACACAGAAATACCTATGTAACACACACTTCCACTAATATCCTGATTATGCGTTTATTTGTGTTTTCTCTGGCTCTATTTGTCGCCAGTAACAATATTACGCTTATGTTATTGCTCCTGTCTGCTTTTCCATAAGCCGCTTTTACAAAATACTACTACTACTATCCCTTTAAAAACCCATAGAGATACAAGAAACGAAAGTTAAAACAGTTTGAAATGAAATGGTAAAATGATTCAACCCAGGGCCTGCTCATCTGCCCAACACTGTGTATTTTCTGAATTTAGCTTCGTTAGCTCCTCTTTATCTCCCACTGTGTCTCTTTCTAAACGTTTCTAAAACCAGGACGAAGAAGGAGGACAGAGGCACACTCAGCGTCTGTGTAATTAGTGGAAGACACTCATACACTTTTGCAATGTATATAGATTAACTGTTTGTGTTTATTCCCATCTTTATGAACATTAAATTCATAGAGCTGCAGCAGTTTCCTATAATTTAGAACGAGGAGCAACGGGTGTCGAAAACAGAAATCACTTTTACTCGTTTTGTGGAGTTCTTTTTCTTATGTGACAAGTTCTGGTCATGTTTTAATCAATATAAACAACAAGTGCAGTGATTTTAATTCAATATCCATAAGACGCTGACCCTGTTTAAAAGCGAAAGCAAAAAAAGTACTAGCTTTGGTGGAAACTGAGCTCTACGTAATGACATTTGAGTACTTCCTCGTTGATTGTGTTGAAGCTGAACTGTATTTCTCACTCTTTAGATGCCTCCATTTTCTCGAGAGTGAGTCGAGTGCACTTATTATTCTCACGACGGAGGCTGTCAGTGTTTTCTATTTGTGTCCTGGAGAAGAGATGTGGACAATAATAATAATGGGGCCTCAGGTGTGCTCTCGTCTGTACGGGAGGGGGGCAGACTTACAGGGGACAGGTGCACGGTTGGCACTTTTATCCTGTGATTAAGAGGCGCTACATGAGCATCCTGTCGCTCCCGGCCTCCATCTGCGCTCTGACTCACTCACAAATGCCAGCGCTCCTAAATTCCTCGGCTTTTCAAACATTTCACATCTATATTTGTTCCTCCGACTGTTTGTGTCGAGTTTGGAGCTGCGTTTAGAGCTGCACGGTATAGGTTTGTGTGTTTTTTTGCAGACGATTAAAACATGTAGTTAAAGGACAGGTCTTTGCTGAGATAGGCACCTGCCAGCTGATCGTAAAGGTAAAGTAAATGATAAACAAATGTTTAAGTTTAAGAAGAGTTGAGGTGCCATAGATGCATAAAAGTTGTAGGCATTTTTAAAGTCATAAATGCTTTTTTTCTGATGCAACAAACGTAGACATGAACAGGAGAAAATACTCAGGCTAATGCTGCGTTTATGTGGCCTTTGTATTTCACAGCATTAAGCCTTTGTCAAAAAGAGAAAGGAGCTATTGTTCAACTTGACTCTTTTGTCCCGTAAATGCTAATAAACCCGGCTGATTTACTCAGTAATCATTAAGTCATTTATAAATACAACAAAGTAAGAGCAACACGTCCCTTACTCGACAACTGCGAAATCGGAAAGCACTTGAACATCACAATTGTGTCGTCAGTACAATGCAAATAGTAATAATAATAATTAGATCTGTTCAATCCGTCTGGACTAATAGGAATAAACACAAGTAGAGAACAACTCGATCTGGAAGCTAGGGATTAGACTGATTTTAATGCAAGGTTTGAACGGTGCCAGAGCTTTCTTTCATTCATCCTCAAAACATTTAGCTGAATTTGTGCTGAAAAAACCTGCCTTCTGACGTTAAGAATGAAAAGCACGAGGAAAGCGAGGTGTAAAAAGCAGCGCGACGAGGTGAGAACAGTTCAATTAAAGATAGAAGAAGAAGTGAGAAAGAAGGAGGGACGAGGGAGGAGAGAGTGTCTGAGGCTGAGCGTTACCAGAGCTCGTCCTGCTGCAGTCGGGATCAGGAGCATGTTAGCGCCGCAGACGCTTAGCCGGGACTACAGGACCCACAATGCACTGGGACTGATCCGGACTCATAGACCACTCTCCTGGGATTTTCAGGTAAAAAGAGAAGAAGGACAGAGGAAAAGGAAGTGTTAGCTTTATGCTTTTATATTTGTCATTTTGGCTTCTTTTTGGAATTCACTGCTGGGTTTAGCTCGTCTGTATTTAGATATGTGCCACTGTTTTGAGTTTTGAGTCTGTAACGTGTCTGTCCCAGTCCCTCTGCTTTAAATCAAACATTTTCTCGTGTCCCGTCACCTTTTGTCCGATCAGAAGAGCCTTAAATAGACGGAATGTGCTGTGTTTAGGGTTCAGAGCTATATTTGACTCTACAGTACCATATGGAGGTTTGTTAGCTCAGTAGGTTAGGTTTGTTGTCAGTGGGTGTTTGTTTGAGGTGAAAACACTCACAGAAAGTTAGAGCCAATTACTGAGTCATTTTGTCTTCAACTCAAGCCATAACAATGAATAAGATGTTATTTTTGTATTATTATGTGACAGTACCACAAGTGACCACTGGGGGAATCGATAACAATAAATAAATGCAAAAAAAAAGCAATATCTATAGATTTACTCAATCAATTTGGGCTGCAAGACATAAGGAAAACACACGATAACTGCTTTAAATATAGCTGTATCCCTCTGATGTTTAAATGTGTTTTTGTCCCTGTGAAAGTAAATCACGGAGCACAAAAATACAGTCGTTTTCTGTTGTTTACTGGACACAGCTGTTGCATCATTGTTTTCCATCAGGACCTTTCCCTGAAGAATAGAGCAAGGGCCACAACAAATCAAACAAAAACACCTCCTCGGCCAGTTTCTGCAGTTTGTGGTTTTGTGGAGTGAGAATGTTGTCTTTGTGTAAATGAGCATCGATTCTGTCGTGTTTTGGATGAAATGTGTTGTTTTAACTTTCACTGGTTTCACTGGTGCCACTCTCTTTGTATTTAATTGATTAGTGTCGATAGATATTTACTTATTGCCTTAAAATCTTCATCAAAACACAGCCTTAAATCAAACTGCGGTGCGTCTGAGTCCTGGTTTAGACCTAGTTTAGTCCTGGTTCAGACCTGTTTAGTCTTGATTTAGTCCTGGTTCAGTCTTAAATATTAATCTAGCTCCTCCTTTGATGAGTGGAAGTAGTGTCCAGAGCCTTGTATTTATGTATTTTTCTCACTTAAATTGAATTAACTAAACATTTTTTACAAAGAGCATTCAAATACCACAGCTACTATTGCAATATTCACAATACTTATCTCATTTTTTCCTTATATTGTGCATCCTTAACAAGCAGTTCTTTGAGATATATTGTATAGCGTCAGTGGGTATTTCTCAGAAGCAGTTTGATCCTGATTTGGGTGAGATTTATGATTTTGTTTTCTCTGTAGCTGTTGTTGTAATGATCAGAGACGTAGGGTTCTCTCTCAGCAGGGCTTCATTAGTCACTGAGCGGGAAGCAGGTATCGGGGGCGGCTCCATGACAACTGCCTGTGCGTCCCGTGTTGTATATGCGACGATATATTCGGAGTCTCCCGCTGAGCAGATGACGATCGTTGGGAACCCTGCTCGTGTGACTGAGGCTCTGAAGAAGTCTGTTTTAAGATCAACTCGCACTTAATTACTGTGTGAACTACGTTTCCCAGAATACCTTTGGGGAAACAAGCTTGGGCGTTAGCACAACAACAACATCTACAGCCTCGTTTCTGCTGGAGCGGTTCAGTTTGGTACAGTTTCTCCTAAAGAGGCAGAGTAAGAAAATGGAAACAGCTAATGCTAATAACCGCTTTGTTTCTGAAGAAAAGTACTACATTTACTACCTTTTTTTCTTGAAATACGACTGTTAATCATTTTTGTTTTTCATTTTGCTTCTCATTTTCATTCGAGGATTATCTATCGTCAAATCACCCAAAGCATTGCCAAAGTAATTCTTTCTCAGTTCTTTGTAAAAGTAAAATTGTATTTACTGTAATGTAAATTGACCTCAGCAAGAAGATGCTAATGGGGATCTTAATAAACATAAACATAAAATATTATGGTACACTTTTTGGGGATGCTCCAAAACCTCTTGTCTTGTCTGAGGCGGCAAAGACTGCCCCATTTTTATTTTAATAAAGCAGAGATGGCTTTAAATAATAACAGAGTTTGATCTGATGCAAGAAAAGTCAAAGAAGGTATTGAACTAATTTAAATGTATATGACTTTTTGTTTGTTACTTATCTTAAAACAGCTTTTCTTTTCTTTTTTTATTGCATCTTGTAATCAAATGTATTTTAAATAGATTTAGCTGAAATAAATGGCTTTAATTTGACATAATGCTTCAAAAAGGTTGGTTGCCGCTGCTTTAAGACTTTGATGCATTAGGAAAACTGTGTAAAAGCTGCATAGGGCCTTAAATCTTGACTAAATATGACATAATTTTAAAACAATATTAAAGCTAAAACTCACTTCTTTGCTTGATTTGTTTGTGTGTCTTTCTTTCTGCTGCTGAGTAAAAATCCCGATGATTCACGATGCCATCATCTCGTGCAGTCCCTGTTACAAAGTGTGAAAACTGATGAAAAACTGTTGTTTGTGTGTGATTTCAGGACGATGTTCCCATCAAAGAGATCAGCATCACTCACCACGTGAAGGAGGGCTCGGAGAAGGCCGACCCGCGGCAGTTCGAGCTGCGCAAAGTCCTGGGACAAGGCTCTTTCGGAAAGGTCAGTCGTTCACAGTCGAGTCCACAGCGCTCTGATCAGACTAATGCTGCGTTCATGGAGCCTCCGTTATTTCTAGTGTTAGATCAGTGGTGTCAAACTCAAAGTGGTGAGGGGCCATGATAGTTATTAGCTTTTATTAAATCTTGAATGTGAGATTTTATCTTTATTTGAGTTTTATATAAGTTAGCTTTAACATTAATTTCCTCCTTTTATGGAAACTGATTTTAGGTGGATTTGAACAGGTTTTAGATGGATTTGAACAGGTTTTATTTGAATTTGAACAGGTTTCATTAGGATTTACACAGGTTTAATTTAGATATGAACTGTTTTTTTTATTTGAACAGGTTTTATTTGGATTTGAGCAGGTTTAATTTAGATTCGAACAGATTTTTTTGGATTTGAATAGGTTTTACATGGATTTGAACAGGTTTTATTTGGATTTGAGCCGATTATATATGTCTTAGTACCAAAAACTGCCTTACGATTTCATGAACAAATAAAATTCATCGGATTCATCGGATACTTTTTGCCTTAATATCGTCCAAACAAAGCCTTGAATCAAACTGAGGTTCATCTAAATAAATATGTTCTGGTTTAGTCTTGGTTCATTTCACATTTAGTCCTAGTTCAGACCTGTTAAGTCTCGATTTAGTCCTGGTTCAGTTTTTAATGTTGATTTAGCTCCTGCTTTGACGAGTGAAACTTACTCCAGAGCCTAGATTTACAATATTTTGTAAATCAAATTTCATTTCTTTAACACTCACTACATCAAAGAGCATACAAATATCGATGCTCATATCGTTACTGCAATCTTTAAAATAGTTATCATCTTGCATTGTGCAGCCCTAAATTAAAACCTCCTTAGCTCCATTTTAATATCAAGTTTTTCAACTGTAGGACATTGAAAAGCACCAGTATTTAACTTTTAATTCTTGATTTGTCTTCATCTTGACATATATATATTTAAACCACACATTTTGCGGCTCTCTGACCTGCTCAGGCTGCACTTTCAACTTAAACTGTTTTCACAAAAGCCTCCACTGAAGTCTTGTTAATGATCCAAATCCTTCTATAATCCATTCTGTGTTCACTCGGTATCATCAACTATTTGTGGAGAGGGGGCTTTGATTTCCACTCGTTTTCCCTCGGCGCCGCTGTTTTGAGAGCCGTCGCCATGGATACGGCAGGCTGAGGGCCCTTCACCGTCGTCGTCTTTATGAATGAGCGATTAGCTTTACGCCGCGCGGCTCAGTGTGTGTTTATAGTAATCTCCACGAGTGCGACCTAGAAAATCAGGCTCAGGCTAAACAACACACATCAGACATGTTTTTGCTCTATTAATGAGAATGGGAACTTAGGGAAGGGGAAAATAAGCCAAAATTGTTTAATATCTCATTATATTTTCCACGTACAACAATAATAGGAGATCTGTCAATGAAGTAGCAGGAAAAAAATGAGGATAATACCAGATAAAACCAAAAAATTAACCAAGGAATGAACCAAACGTGAATAAAAAGGCACTAAACTAGACTTAATCCAGGACTATATCAGAGTCAGAGAGGCTTTAAATGATTTTAAATGAAACTGAGAAGCTATAACAATAAAAGACAATTAAATTTAAATTGATATTTCAATACGATACTGTTTAATGTCCTGCTCAGTGTTTGAAATGTTCACTTTTCTCTCATTTTTAGGTGTTTCTGGTGAAGAAGATCACTGGACCTGACGCTGGGCAGCTCTACGCCATGAAAGTCCTGAAGAAAGCCACGTTAAAAGGTTTGTTTTTGGCCGTTTTGGCTCCGACTATGATCTCTGAAGTGTGTTGTGTTAGTTTAATCTCTTTTAGTGTGAATGTTCAGATCAGGTATTATTTTTACATAAACCAGACATAGCTCAACTGATTCAGAAAGTTTTTGCTATAGTTCATTTCCTCCTAAAACCATTTTTGGCATAGTTTACTCTTTATTACATCATCTAGATGAAGTGACATTTTTAGGTCGTCGTATCCCAAAAGTAAACCCTCAATACCCAGAAAAGGTCAAGTTTTGGACCTAATGAGACTGTCCTTTTCAGAAACCTTTTCATAACCTTTTTCACACCAGTTTCCCTGAGATCTAGAGAAAGTGAACCCGTTTTCAGCATTAGCAAGGGACTAGATCACTGCATATCTATCATACTTATTATATACTATAGAGTTTAAGCAGCTTCAGGTTTGCACACACGTCGAAGTCAAGGCCCGGGGACCAAATGCGGCCCTTTCCAACGTTTTATGTGGCCCTTCAATACATTTAGAAGGTGATATTGTTGGATATTTAGGTTTGAATTGGATTTGAACAGGTTTTAGATGGATTTTTGCAACAAAGATAAATAAAAATCTGTTCATATTCATCTAAAACCTGTTCAAATCCAACTGAAACCTGTTCAAATTCATCTAAAACATGTCCAAATCCATCTAAAACCTGTTCAAATCCAACTAAAACATGTTCAAATCCATCTAAAACCTATTCAAATCCACCTAAAACATGTCCAAATCCATCTAAAACCTGTTCAAATCCATCTAAAACCTGTACAAATCCATCTAAAACCTGTTCAAATCCAATTAAAACCTGTTCAAATTTAACTAAAACCAGTTTCCATAAAAGGAGGAAAATAAAGTTAAAGCTAACTTTTGTACGACTCAAATGAAGATGAATCTCACATTCAAAATTTAATAAAAGCTTCCAAATGTCACCATCTTCGGCCCCTGAAAGGATTCTTATGAACTATCGTGGCCCTTCACCATATCACAATAGATTTTTAAGTGACAAGGAGAAGATCTATGTATCAAGAGTAGATCACCCAGTGTTGCCTTTAGCTCCAGGTCTGAACAGGACTGTGTGTTGGAGCGTGTTCAGAGCTTGTTTCTCATTCATTTGTTGATTCGTCATTGCCCAAAGTGGAATTTCTCACCTGAACATGAGACGAGACAGAGCTGCGCAGTTAAAGAGGTGCAGAGAGAATGACTCGGCTCACGGTGCGTTTGCTGCGGGGAGCATGCTTTATTTAGCCTCAGCTCTGTGTTTTTTCTCCTTTTACGTTTGTATCCCACAGTAAACATTACATACATTTGCTCTGACCAAACTTAAGCCTGAGAATCAAATGGAAAATACACCAAAATCACACTTTATTGACTGAAATTGAAGCATCTTTTTACAGAATCTGGTTTTATTTTGCTGTGTAAATGTAAAAGTTTTCCTGTTAAAAAAAATCAGTGAACCCTAAAATAATTCTCTTTTTCAGTGCGAGACCGAGTGCGGACGAAGATGGAGAGAGACATTTTGGTGGAAGTCAACCATCCGTTCATCGTGAAGCTGCACTACGGTGAGTCGACCGATCGTAAAACTCAGAGGAGAATCTGACCGGTCGCTAAATCTAAAGCCCTTTGTTTTGTCGGCAGCGTTTCAAACGGAAGGGAAGCTCTACTTGATCCTGGACTTTCTCAGAGGAGGAGATCTCTTCACACGTCTCTCCAAAGAGGTGCACAAAGATAACATACAAACAGCAAATACTTACAAACGAATGCATGTTCAAGTTATGAAAACATAGTCACCAAAAAAAAAGAATAAACCAGATGTGAGGGTTTGTTCTCGAAGCCGATTTGGGTTCATTTCGTGCTGTTTTTTTTTTCTTTTGGAGGATATACTTTATAACATCTGCACCAAAACAATAAAGAGGACACTAATTAACACTTTGAAAGCTGTTTTTTAATTCAAATTTTACTGTTTACTTGCACAAAAACGTGATTTTGTTCAAACAAGTTGCTCTTAATCGTGTGAAACATCATGAAAATGTAGAGGCCATGAGTAAAATGGACTCTCTCTTTATTTTGTGAATTTGTCCGTTTCCAGGTGATGTTCACGGAGGAGGACGTAAAGTTTTATTTGGCCGAGCTGGCGTTAGCGCTGGATCATCTCCACGGCCTCGGCATCATCTACAGAGACCTCAAGCCTGAAAAGTACGCACTCAGAAACACTCTCAGACAGAACACGCTCCAGTCTGGGGTTTTAGTTCTGAATATTTAGGCCCAGGACGTTCACAGATACCCTTTAGGTTTCTGTTTAGTTACAGACGTCAACAAATGGAATAAACCTTTATGAAAAACAAAGAAAGCATGTGATGATGTCTTGTAATTACTAAACAATATAAACACATGCTCAATTTAAATGTTTGTTTTGTACTATATTGTTATTTAGGAATTTTTTAAAGAGAATAAACATATACAGTAAATAAAATTACTAAAAGAAACAAATAGAAGTAAGGATGAATTAAAAAATACATTAATAAAATACACCAATAAACAAACAAATTAATTAATTAAATGTAATTGAAAAATGAAATAATAAAAATTACATTTGTGTAGCATGTGCTTAACTTCCCCTGGTTTCATTCATATTTCCCGTCTCCCAAACTATTTTAATAAACTATGTCTTGAATGAGATTTTTTTAGCTTTATTTCCACAGAGATTGAAAAGGTCATATATTTATCTCTGTTTCAGCATCCTGCTCGATGAGGAGGGACACATAAAGCTGACGGGTGCGTAATTTTACACCTCCATCTGCTCTGTTTCATCACAGCTTCAGTAGAAATCTATTCACATCCAGGCTCCATTTTCTCCCCATTTCACTCTAAATCCATCACTTACAAACGTATTCTCCTTTTAGACTTCGGTCTGAGTAAAGAGTCGATCGACCACGAGAACAAGGCCTACTCCTTCTGTGGGACGGTGGAGTACATGGCTCCGGAGGTGGTGAACCGCAGAGGACACACGCACAGCGCCGACTGGTGGTCGTACGGCGTCCTCATGGTGAGAAAAAACGGAAAAAAACATCTCTTTAAATAAATAATACACTCAGGATTATGTGGAAAAAAAAATTATTAAAAGGATACATGTCCATTTTGAGAAAAGAAGAAGCAGACTTTCCTTTTTTTCCTTTTCGTTTTATTAGGGAGGACAGTTAAAATACAAGATAAGTTTAAACATTGTTTCTGTGTTTAACAGAATTAAACTCTGCTGGATTCAGACTGGATTTTAGCATTTTATAAATAAGCAGGGGTGTGTCTAGGGCTTTCCTAGGCTCCTATTTCCTTAACTCCTTCTTAACTTTATGTATATGGCGCCAATTACACTAAAAACTAGAAAACTAAAAAGACACTGTACAAAAAAAAATCCTCTGTGCAAGAACAAACAGTCCAAATGTCCTACACCTAGTTTTAAGGTGGAGAAGGTCCTGCCCTACAAGAGGTTAACTTCCTACAGTGTAATTTTCAGCACTTTTTGGGAATATTTTATCATGAAATATTGCTTAAAAAGCTGCAGTTACTCCACTGGATGGACTTAATGCAGACAATATAATAAAGTAGTAATAAAGGGTAACTTAAAACTTAAATGAAGGTAATAAAAGTGGAGCTAACTGTAAGTAATGCTCTGTTAAAATGTGAAAATCAAGTGGCTCTGAAACTGTCTTCTTCAAAAACAAGTCTTTAGTCTGTGTCTGGTTTGTGTATCTCAGATTGACATTAAGATTAAGACTGACGTTGCCCAGACCTAAAGCCGACTGTACAGTTTGTACTAAAGTGTTTTTCTCTGCTTCTGTCGTTTCCTTCCGCTCAGTTCGAGATGCTGACGGGAACGCTGCCGTTTCAAGGCAAAGACCGGAAAGAGACGATGACCATGATCCTGAAGTAAGACACATTTAATCCTCCTCCAGCGACTCGTGTTTCAGGCAGCGCTCGCTTCATGTGAGACGCGACACTTTCTCCGTCGGGTTCATCACAGCAGAGAAAGTGCAGATAGAGACGAGAAAAAGAAAAAATAACAGACAAATTAGTCAGAAAATTTCAATAAGTAACATGACAACATTTTAAAGATAGTCTATTTTTTGTATTATTGTTTACAGAAAGGGTCTTAGAAAAAATTCTGTTGAAAGACCTGATTTTATTTCAATATTATCTTGGTTTAATACTTAGTTTAAACCAGTTTTAGTCCTGATTTAGTTGTACAGGCTTTGTTTATGTTTAATTTTGCCTGTGACAAGTGAAAGTTAGTCCAAAGCTTTTTATTTATTCATCAATGTTATTTAATTGAACTGAAATCGCTGTTTTTAGGGTTATTGCAGTAATTAACATATTTATCACACATTTATCACACAGATTGTGCAGCCCTAGAAACTAGTTATTATCCTAGAAATCATAATAAATAGTCTGAAGGAAAACTATAAAAATAAATCTAAATGTGGGGTGAATATGGAGCTGCTGCGTCGTCTCTGTTTACCGTCCGTCTGTGAAAAAACGCTGATGTGCTTCCTGTTGGCGATTGGAGTTTGGACACAGACGTTCGATCAGAGGCGGTGTTGTGTTTCACAGTTTTATTAATGAAAAAGAAAAGAAAAAAAACCTGCTGTGTTTGTGTCTCCTCAGAGCCAAACTGGGAATGCCACAGTTTCTGAGTTCAGAAGCTCAGAGTCTGCTCAGGAACCTCTTCAAACGAAACCCGGCGAACAGACTCGGTACGGGCCTCTGCATGAGTTCATGATGGAAAAGATAGAGAGGAAACTGAAAAAAAAACAAGAAATGTGTTTGGAAAAATGTAGCAGACATAAAGAAGGAAGAATGTAACTGAGAAACTGATGAAGGAGGAAGAAAAGGTGGTGTGAAAAGTGAAAAATGTATTAATTATGAAGCAAAGTAGATGTAATTAAGTTAGTAGTAGATGTAGTTAATGAAGGAGGTTATAATACAATGTAATAGATACAAAGGAACTGTTATAAAATCCAAAGAGTCCAGTCTTAGACCAGGTCCAGACTCGTGGAGGTCAGTTTTATTTCTGCTAATTTAATCTACATTTGAGCTGATTTGAAACACACTGAATAATGACACATAAAATATACCTAACAGAGAAAAATAAAACTATGATTGTTTGGTGGAAAGAAGGTAATGGGAAATAAAGTAAAGATGAAGGAAGTATGGCTGCTCCAATAAACGGAGGTTGTCTCAGACGCCCCCTGCTGGTGAAAACAGGGCTCACAGCTGTTATTTACTGGTGCTTTCTTTTATGTTTTTGTAGGAGCTGGTCCCGACGGCGTTGAGGAAATCAAGAGGCATCAGTTTTTTAGCACAATCGACTGGAACGTGAGTGTGTAACGTTCAAGGACAATGTGTAAAACTGAGTGAGAGCTGTGCTGTTATCATCTCACATGACAGAAGTACTTTATGAACGTCAGCGCTGAGTATCGTTTGTGGGGTTTATTTGTAGAAACTGTTTCGGAGAGAGATCCACCCACCGTTCAAACCTGCCTCGGGACGTCCCGACGACACGTTTTACTTCGACCCAGAGTTCACAGCCAAAACTCCCAGAGGTACAGTCTCAGTTCTTCTAAAACTACTCCACTCAGGACTCCCTTTGATGTAATCTGAAATCTAAAACCTGTTTAAATCCAACTAAAACCTGTTCAAATCCAACTGAAACATTTTCAAATCTGACTAAAACCTGTTCAAATCTATTTAAAACTTGTTAAAATCAGACAAAGCTTGTTTAAATTTCACTAAAGCCTGTTTAAATCCAACTAAAACCTGTTAAAATCCAACTAAAACCTGTTTAAATCCAACCAAAACCTGTTAAATCTCACTAAATCCTGTTCCAATCTGACTAAAACATTTACAAGTCCAATTAAAACCTGCTCAAATCCAACTAAACCTGTTCAAATCCAAATTAAACCTGATCAAATACATCTAAAACCTTCTCAAATCCAGCTTGAACCAGTTCAAATCCATCTAAAACCAGTTGAAATCCCTCTAAATACTGTTCAAATCCAACTTCTTCTGTCTGCTCCTAATGAAGTTATTTCTGTGTCAGATTCTCCGGGCGTCCCTCCGAGCGCTAACGCCCATCAGCTCTTCAGAGGATTCAGCTTCGTGGCCATCACCGAAGAGGAAACACAGCCTGTACCCAACACAAATTTAAAGGCAGGCTTTATTCTCCTGCATCACAACGTTATCTAAAACCCTGACGCCTTCGTTAACGCTGTGCCGCTGTCGTCTGTGTTTCTGTAGCAGCTGCACCGGAGCACCTCCCACTTCTCCGACGTTTACGAGATCAAGGAGGACATCGGCGTCGGCTCGTACTCCATCTGCAAACGCTGCGTCCACAAAGGCACCGGGATGGAGTCCGCCGTGAAGGTTCGGGTCAACGCGTCGGGGTCTTAAACACCACTGTGGCTTTTTTCACTCAACGATCGTGTGTTTTCTGTTTAAAGATCATCAACAAAACAAAGAGGGACCCGACGGAGGAAGTGGAAATCCTGCTGCGATACGGACAGCATCCCAACATCATCACACTGAAAGACGTGAGGCGTTAAACTAATTTAGACGAGAAAATAGAGATAGATGTTAAAGTCTTTCCTTCAGTAAAATGATCAGATTTGGAAAAAAATGAGGAAATAAAGGAGAAAGGTTTTGAGAACTAACTAAGATAATGAGAAAATCTGTAAAGGCTTGTGTAAAAGTCTGTGTAAAACTGTATAAATACTGCCCTCTTCAGGTTAAACGTTGGCTACTGCAGTTTATTTAATCAAACTAAACACACAAACAAAAAGTGTGTAATCCCTTCAAAATAAAACTATTTAAATAGATCTGTTTTGGAAAAAAATACACATTTAAAGCTCCATTAATAGTGTTTAAGACCGAGACCAGAGAGGATCGAGTCCAAGACCAAGACAATGTCAGGTCAAGGCCGAGTCAAGACCAAGACTGTCAGGGCAAAACTAGGTTAAGACTGAATAAAGACCAGAACCAGGGTACAATACACTGCAATAGCTACAAGGGAACAGTCAAAAATAGTCAAAAAAGTCCAGTCTTAGACCAGGTCCAGACTCATGGAGGTCAGTGTTTAGTGAAGGAGACAGAGTTAGTCCAGTCTTAGACCAGGTCCAGACTCATGGAGGTCAGTGTTTGGTGAAGGAGACAGAGTTAGTCCAGTCTTAGACCAGGTCCAGACTCATGGAGGTTAGTGTTTGGTGAAGGAGACAGAGTTAGTCCAGTCTTAGACCAGGTCCAGACTCATGGAGGTTAGTGTTTGGTGAAGGAGACAGAGTTAGTCCAGTCTTAGACCAGGTCCAGACTCATGGAGGTCAGTGTTTAGTGAAGGAGACAGAGTTAGTCCAGTCTTAGACCAGGTCCAGACTCATGGAGGTCAGTGTTTGGTGAAGGAGACAGAGTTAGTCCAGTCTTAGACCAGGTCCAGACTCATGGAGGTTAGTGTTTGATGAAGGAGACAGAGTTAGTCCAGTCTTAGACCAGGTCCAGACTCATGGAGGTCAGTGTTTGGTGAAGGAGACAGAGTTAGTCCAGACTTAGACCAGGTCCAGACTCATGGAGGTTAGTGTTTGATGAAGGAGACAGAGTTAGTCCAGTCTTAGACCAGGTCCAGACTCATGGAGGTTAGTGTTTGGTGAAGGAGACAGAGTTAGTCCAGTCTTAGACCAGGTCCAGACTCATGGAGGTTAGTGTTTGTTGAAGGAGACAGAGTTAGTCCAGTCTTAGACCAGGTCCAGACTCATGTAGCTCTCTGTGTCTATATTTATCATATTTATTCCCTCATGTGCAGGTCTACGATGACGGCCGCTCCGTTTTTCTTGTGACGGAGCTGATGAAAGGCGGAGAGCTGCTCGACAAAATCCTGAGGCAGAAGTTTTTTTCGGAGCGAGAGGCCAGCGCCGTGTTGTACACCATCACTCGGACGGTGGAGTATCTGCACGTCCAGGGGGTACGTGACAACACAACTGTCCCAGAAACACAGGAAGTAACAGAGAAGGCTTCAAAATAAAGGCACAAATACATTAAGCATATTCACTCAGCGGTTTCTGCTCAAGGAATTACTGTCTTATTATTACGAATCCTACTAAAACTTGTTTAAATTCAACTAAAACCTGCTCATATTCAGCTATAATTTGTTCAAATCTAACTAAAACCTGTTAAAATCCGACTAAAACCTGTACAAGTTCAAGTAAAGGTGGTTCACATTCAACTAAAACCGGGTCAAATCCAACTAAAACTTGTTCAAATCCAGTATTAGATCAATTGTTTTTGCACTTAAAATACTAAAATGCACAAGTTTTCAAGTCATACTTCAGTTCCTTTTGTCATAATGAGAAAAACAGTTTATTTTACAGTTTTATTCAAATGTGATTGCTTTTAGTGATACTACATACCGCTCTGTATTATAATAGAAAGTACATACAATTCTCAAAGTATGTGAACCTTGTTAAACACATCCTAAACCCGTATTTTGTGTGGCGCAGGTTGTGCACCGAGACCTGAAGCCCAGTAACATCCTGTACGTGGACGAGAGCGGGAACGCAGAGTCCATCCGGATCTGTGACTTCGGATTTGCCAAACAGCTCCGAGCGGAGAACGGGCTGCTCATGACGCCGTGCTACACCGCTAACTTCGTGGCTCCAGAGGTAGGACGGCTCTCACAGCGGCTGGGACGGGACAGCCTTGAACATATTAGCAGTAACTGTGTTTTTATTCTGCTGCAGGTCCTGAAGAAGCAGGGCTACGACGCTGCGTGTGACATCTGGAGTCTGGGAGTCCTGCTCTACACGATGCTCACTGGGTCAGTCTCAGCACAACTTCAACTTTATATTCATTCATTATCACTCAGCTCTTAAGTTAAAGGTGAATTTTGTCTTCCTCAGGTTCACTCCCTTCGCTAACGGCCCCGAGGACACGCCGGAGGAGATTTTAGCTCGAATCGGCAGCGGGAAGTTCTCTCTCACCGGAGGATACTGGAACTCGGTGTCGGCAGAGGCCAAGGTACAAACACGATCTCCAACACAATCATTTTGGTTTAGGTGGTCATGATGAGGCAGGTCTTTGTGGTAAAACAGGATCAACATTTGGTTTTTAATATTCATGTTTATCATCCTTTTCTGATTGTTCTGGAGCTGCGTTAACAGAAAAGGGAGTTTCACAACCACAAAAAAGTGCAATAGCCTTTGCCAATTGCTGGTGCAATAGTATACATTGTGCAACTGGAAACCTATAGACCATCTCTGTATCAGTCAGTGGCCTCTAGAAGTGTTTTCTTTGTCATCTAACAAGGATATACTATAAAAAATTAAGGAAAAAACAGTCTTTAAGATGAAAAATACATGTTAAACCTTCTACCTTCTATCTAGGTTTTTGCAGACTTACGAACACAAGGCTCCTGTCTGCTTCTCCAAACTGGTGCTATGCTAACTATGCTATTAATTTTAATTTAAATTTACGGTTTATGTCCTCACACCAGGAAATAAAAACTATTCTCATCTGCTTTAGAGCTTGTCGTGTGAAAAAGCCAGGTTTATCAAATGAAGGAACAAGCTTTATCCACTTTTCTTTTAACTTTCTTCTTTCAATCACATCCTAAACTTGTCAAAACATGATTTAAACTGTGAAATAAAGAGGACAGACTGTGTTCAAACAGACTCTTGGACACATTATAATGACATTCTTTCTACTAGTTCAGATATTTCACTTTTTGTTTTCATTTTGTCCAGGACTTAGTGTCTAAGATGCTTCACGTGGACCCTCACCAGCGTCTCTCTGCGGGACAGGTGCTCAGACACCCGTGGATCACACACAGGGACCAGCTGCCCAAGTACACACTGAACAGACAGGACGCCCCACACCTCGTCAAGGTTAGACTTAGAATCACTATTTAAAGCAACATTCTGTAACTCTAAATGATGGGAATGTCTTCTAATTTACAATAAAAGCATGTAATACCAAGTAAAGCGCCGTTTCCGCTGTAGGTACGGTACAGGTCGGGTCAGTACGGGACAGTTTAGTCTAGGTACCCCCTAAAGAGGCTTGTGTTTCCAGAGAGAGACGTCTGTTACAGAAATAACGTCATCGAAGAGACACAAAAGTCCTGTCCCTATTTAAGATATAAAACCTATTTGAAGCAGACTTTTTGAAACTTAGATGCAGTAAAAATTAAACTGTTTCTGGTTTATTTCCAGCTTTCAGAACATTTCATTCATAGAGCCGTACAACACTGACTCTGTTGATAATAAATGCTAGCTTAGTCAGTAAAAAAAGTACATTTATCGTGGGGTTTTTTTGGTTTTGAAGATGTTTATCACAAAAAAGCCAATTTAATGTTTTTCTTTTCGCTCAACTGCAGATTATTTATCATCCAAACAGCTACACCTTTTCCAAAGCCGTTTTTTGGGGACACTTTTGATAATGGAAACCGAACCGTACCATCCCAGGGGAAACAAGGCTTTATAATATGCACAAAATTCACTTTCAGGGTAAATTCTGATAAAAGAAAAGAGTTGAGACGCCTTCGTTTGAGCTCACTTTCACACAAACATCCATGTTGTTGTCATAAATGCTCTTTTTTAAACCATTGACATTTGAGTTTTGACCCTCTGAGGTTGCTGTAGTTGCTGTGGAGTCAAAAGAAAAGTCTAAAACTGGACCTTCAGATTGGTTCTTCTTCTTTGGTATAAAATGTTTCTCTGTTGTGTCTCGTAGGGAGCAATGGCAGCGACGTACTCCGCCCTGAACAGGAACGTGCCCCCCGTCCTGGAGCCCGTGGGATGTTCGACTCTGGCCCAAAGACGAGGAATGAAAAAGATCACTTCCACCGCTCTGTGACCTCACTACTGAGCCCCGCCCCCTTTCCTCCTCCTCTGATTGGCTCTCTCCTCCCGGCGTCTCAGACAATCAGAAAGTACATATTTATTCACCGCAAAAACAAAACAAAAAAACAAAAAGGAGAGAATTGTATGCATTTAAAGACTTTTAAAAGACTGGGATTATTATTCTACTGTCGTATTTCTGCTGTAGGTCTGCATTTACTCAACCGCAAGTCGCCTCCGAGAAGTGAGCAGAAGAGAGAGTGGACTCACACTTCTGCTTCAGTATTAGCCTTCAGCTGCAAAAGAACAAAAGGGAAACTCAAATTTAGATCAACACTCGCCCCTTTTAGGCTCCTTTTTTGGGATTTTGTGTTAGTTTGTCAAATCGTAAAGGAGTTGAATGGGTACAAAAGGCTCTAATACTGATCAAAAGTAAAAATTGTGCAGGAAGTACTTTTTTTAATCAGTGGATTTCAATCTAATGCAGACAATTAAAGCCTCTCTGTCACATTTGACCTGCTGCTGTTTAGACGAAGAAGAAAAAGGTCTTTAAATATGAACGTCAGCCTCAAACGTGTCTTTACAAAACCAAGTAAAAGCAATAAACTACATGAAAAAGCTGGATAATGCATAAATAATAACTATAGCATAACACTCACAGATGCACTATTCTGTCTCACTTCTGTTAATATTTTCCTTAATTTTGTCGGATAAAGAACTACAAGGACTACATCCTGTTTATTTTTTAAGTCGAATGTGTAAAATGATATTAAAAAGGGAGAATAAAAGGGGCTGAGGTTTGATGACGTGTTACAGACAGGAAGCAGTTTAATGTCTGTAAAAAAAATTTAAAAAACACAACAAAATCCAGGGAAACGTCCTTTGTCAAAGCAGAAGGAAAAACTTTCTCAATCTGACACAGAGATTTAATTTAAGATAAATTTTTAGGTGAGAATGAAGCTGTAATCGGTGAAAATAAACCCTCTTTTCTCTCACTCGCTCTACTTCTACAGTCAGTACAGGAAGCACTCGCCTTAAACTGGATTTTATGTTTAAATAAAGGTTTAGAGTGAATTTAATCACATCAGGATTATTTTTTAGCTGTGAATTTTGTGAATCTGGACAGAGATGCAGCTAAATTAACGCTTTTGACAAAATAATTCAAAATTCAGGGTAAGACAATATAGTAGTGACATGTAACGCTACTGTAGCGGAGCACTTCCTGTGAATATTTCAAATTAAAATCTGTGGCATTAAACTGATAATAAAATAGGCCATGGTCCAGTCCTGGTCTAGTCCTGGTCATGTCCCAGTCTAGTCCTGGTCTAGTCCCGGTCTGGTCCTGGTCTAGTCCTGGTCATGTCCCAGTCTAGTCCTGGTCTAGTCCCGGTCTGGTCCTGGTCTAGTCCTGGTCCAGTCCTGGTCTAGTCCTGGTCATGTCCCAGTCTAGTCCTGGTCTAGTCCCGGTCTGGTCCTGGTCTAGTCCTGGTCCAGTCCTGGTCTAGTCCCGGTCTGGTCCCGGTCTGGTCCTGGTCTAGTCCTGGTCTAGTCCTGGTCCAGTCCTGGTCTAGTCCCGGTCTGGTCCCGGTCTAGTCCTGGTCTGGTCCTGGTCTAGTCCTGGTCTAGTCCCGGTCTAGTCCCGGGCCAGTCCCGGTCTGGTCCTGGTCTAGTCCTGGTCCAGTCCCGGTCTAGTCCTGGTCTGGTCCTGGTCTGGGACCTTCTGCTGAGGACAGAGGCGTTTCCATGGTAACTGTCCTTCCTCGTGTAATGGAGCTTCCTGACTGAGTACAAACTGTAAATACAAATCTCAGGTTTTTTACGATGCGTTCGAGTCCGGACAGAGACTCGTAACAAAGAAAAGCACACAGTTAGAGTCATGTGACCAGACTGAGGTCACACGGGGTCATCTTTTCATGAGTAACGTGTTTTAAATTCAGAGGAAAAAGCCCTTTAAAACAAGAAAACACAGCAACATTCCTCTATTTCCACAAAGTCCTGGTCTTGTCCTGGTCTAGTCCTGGTCTGGTCCTGGTCTAGTCTTGGTCTAGTCCTGGTCTAGTCCTGGTATAGTCCTGTAAAAGGGTTTTTCTGTGTCACTATAAAAAGGGAAATGCTTTCTTCTTCTTCTGTCCTTCCTGTCAGCGTTCATCCTGCTGCTACCGGCGGCCATTTTGTATCTGCAGCCACAGCCGGACTTTCTATAAAATAAAAAAAATAAATAATGAGTCGAGGACGTGGTCGGACTGTCATTTATCACAAAAGGTTTCAACAAAGGTCAAAGGTTTTATTATTATTTTTGAATTGTTGCATTAAACATAGCCCACTGCATCATTTCTACAGTTTATACAAAACACTAATTATTGTTTATTGGAGACAAGATTCCTTCAGGGCCTTTAGTAAAATTCAACTCTGATGCCTTCTACCAGAGCCATAACCCAGTGGTTCTCAAACTGTGGGATGAGGACCACTGCTGGGACTTTCAGTGGTGCTTAGGAAATCTTAGAAGTTTTATTTTTCAGATTGAAATAAAAAATATATCCGAATAAGTATTTTTTTAATGTGCAGTTCCATTTGCTATTTTTTTTCCCAATAACTAATCATTTAAACCTGTTTGTAAGAGAATTGGGTTACTGCCTTAGAGCTTCAAAGTATTGGACCACATAAAAGGACTGAAGAGAGTCTGGATGTCTTAAGCAGGAGAAGTTTATTACCATCAAATACAGGCCCGGAGACAGTTGAACAGTCAACACAGTGTAGTATTGAACATTCAAGTCTGGCTATGCTTTCATAGGACTGAGACTATAAAGCCTAATAGAAGGTCAGTGCGCAAACAATGCAATAACAAAACAGATGTTATTCAGTTGATATTCAGCTGATTAGGCTCGAGGTTGGAGACATGTTATCTGCAGATGTCTGAGTCTATCTGTTGACAGAGCCCAAGGCTCGGGGCATCACAACCTTACAATAGATCCAAAATTCTCTAACACTGTTAAAGTCCAACTAAAACCATTTAAATCCCTTCAAAGATAAACTAAAACACCATAAAACTTGAAAATCAAACTAAACCAGATTACATTTATTAAAGTTTGAGAATAACTAACAACTAAAACACAGCTACAAACTTCGTCCAATAAAAACCTGACTAATATAGTCTACAGACTAAATAAAGTCTTTTTCAGTTTTTCCATAAACATCTATTTTTTCCAAAGACATTTTTATTTAGTTAATGATAAAAACGGGGCAGAAACTGGGTAAGTTCTCTTTGTTGATAAAGTCACAACCAGAGGATTGAACTTTAAAGTGAAATACTGTCTGCTTCTACAAAGTCTGATGAATCCACTGTGGAACAAAAGAGTTTAACAGAGGAGCCACATCTCACAACCTCAGCTCGAGTTTGAAGAAAGGAGTTAGGCTCTGGCTGCAAGACTCTGAGTCACAGTCTGTGTGTGCTTCCTGCTTCAAGTGGAGTCAGTGCAGATGGGTGGATCCCACATGTCTCCACCTCCAGAGCTCTGCTCACACACACACAGGTTTAGACCAGGTCACACTAGTTTCTGTGAAAGAGAAACTAACACAGTCACTGTTATCGAGCGCAGAAATGGCAGAGAAAGCAGTTCAACTCGACCAAGAAGCCTTTTCTTGTTCGATCTGTTTGGATCTACTGAAGGATCCGGTGGCTACTTCCTGTGGACACAGCTTCTGCATGAGTTGTGTTCAAAGCCACTGGGACAGAGAAGAGGAGAAGCAGCTCTACAGCTGTCCTCAGTGCAGACAGAGATTTGCCCCGAGGCCTGTCCTGATGAAAAACACCATGTTGGCAGATTTAGTGGAGCAGCTGAAGAAGATTGGGCTCCAGGACGCTCCAGTGGACCACTGCTCTGTGGGACCTGGAGATGTGGCCTGTGATGTGTGCACTGGGAGGAAGAGGAAAGCTGTCAAGTCCTGCCTGCAGTGTCTGGCCTCTTACTGCGAGATGCACCTTCAGCCTCATTATCAGTCGGCTGCATTTGGAAAACACCAGCTGATGGCGCCACCGAGAAGCTCCAGGAAAACATCTGCTGTCAACACAACGAGGTGAAGAAGATGTTCTGCCGCGACGACCAGCAGTGCATCTGTGTGGTCTGCTGCATGGACCAACACAAAGGCCACCACACGGTGTCGGCCGCTGCAGAGAGGGCCCAGAGGCAGACGGAGCTGGAGGCCAGACGGGACAGGATCCTCCACAGGATCCGGGACAAAGAGACAGACCTGGAGAGGCTCCGACAGGAGGAGGCGGCCCTCGGACGCTCCGCTGATGAAGCAGTGAGGCGCAGTGAGGAGAGCTTCACTGAGCTGATCCATCTCCTGGAGAAAAGACGGTCTGAAGTGGAGCAGCAGATCCGGGCCCAGCAGGAGACCCAAGAGGCCGGAGTCCGACAGCTTCAGGACAAACTACAGCAGGACATCACTGAGCTGAGGAGGACCCAGGCCCAGCTGGACTCACTGTGTCTCACACCGGACCACAACCAGTTTCTACACAACTATCCCCCACCGTCCTCGGCCGAGGCCCCAGACTCCTCCAGGATCCAGACACAGACCCTGGGGCCCCTTGGTCCCTTTGAGCAGGTGACAGCAGCCGTGTCCACGCTCACAGATCAACTACAGCTCACTCTGGAGGACGGCCTCAGCAAAGTCCAACATTTACTGCCACAACCTGAGCCCACCACCAGAGAGGACTTCCTAAAATATTCACAAGAAATCACACTGGATCCAAACACAGCAAACACCAAGGTGAGACTGTCTGAAGGAAACAGACGAGCAACATTTATAAGGGAAAATCAGAAGTATCCAGATCATCCCGACAGATTCAGTTACTGGAAACAGGTCCTGGGCAAAGAGGGTCTGACGGGCCGTTGTTACTGGGAGGTGGAGTGGAGCGGGTGGGGGGTTATTATAGCAGTTACATACAAGAATTTTGAGAGAAAAGGACGCTCTGATGACTGTATATTTGGATTCAATGATAAATCTTGGGCTTTATATTGTCACAAAAATGGTTATTCATTTAGTTTTAACAAAGTCGAGTCTAAGGTCTCAGGTCCGGTTTTCTCCAGAATAGGGGTTTACCTGGACCACAGCGCAGGGGTTTTGTCCTTTTACAGAGTCTCTCAAACCATGACCCTCCTCCACAGAGTCCAGACCAGATTCACTCAGCCTCTGCTCACTGGAGTCAGGTTTTACTATGATTATGGAGACACTGCTTTTTTCCCTAAACTGAAATAAGCTCTGATTGAGTTTAAAGTCCTGTTTGTTATTGTCAGACTGAGGCTGTATGAGGGTCTTGTGAACAGTCTGTGTGTTAGCTCCAGTAGAAAACATCAGAGCAGTGTCTGAACGACTAACACTGACTTTGAGACATTATACAGTGACTCTTATGTTTAGGCAGAACAACACCAGGTTAAGTTTAGACACAGTCCAGGTCATTGTGTAATAAAGACAAGGGGTTGGTGGAGGGGTTTACTGTCAAACAACACTTATGTAACTTATGGGTGGGTTTATTATATTCTACAACTTTCATATATTGCTTTTCTTTTTGCCACTTTTTTAATGTAACTGGTTTTAGTCTAAATCTGTTGAGATCAAGGTACTTTATAAAAATTAATGTTATAACCAATGTTTTCATGACGATCAGTTCATGTAAAATCAGCCGGTGATCATTTACTGTGGATCAATAAAGGTTAGAATTATGTTTTTAATAAAGTTGTTGCAAGAATTAGTTAATTTGAAACCAGACTGTAATGAACACCAGTCTTCTTTTTATCAACAGAAACATAGTAATTGTATTTTTACTTCGTTTCCTCAAATAGTATATAAAAGTATAAGATAAAAACAAAAGCAGATACCTTAGTAAACGTACAAATGACCAAAAGAGATAATCACAGACCCTATCTGATTAATTCGAGGACAAAATGTAATCTAAATAAACAATTGTTTAACTTTTACAATAAAGCTCTGCGGTTTTGAATGTCTTCGCTTGCGCATGCGCACAAAGGTATAGCCGTTGAGCCGTGACTAGCCGCACCGTGAAGTCACCGCTACATCTGTACTTTAACCGACTGTAAACACTTACAAATTCACTGTTCGTGGTTTTCGTCGAGGGGGTTTACAGCGACCGAGTTGTAAAAGAATATGCCCAAGAATAAAGGTAAGTAACGGGAGGATTTAGCGGCTTTATTTGCGGTGTTAATTGTGTCGGCGCTTGTCCGTCCCGCCGTGAGACACGCACTGAAAACGTGACACCGCACGGCTAAAGCTAGTTAGCAAACGCAGCAGTGAAATAAACAAACTGAATCGTCGTAGCTGGGATTTAACGTACATGTAGTGGATATTATGTTGTTTTAATCTAAAAGTAAAATCTTGTGCTATCCTCTCGACATGTTGGCCTAAGTTACATAGTAATCCTGATCCGCAGCTAACCGGCTAATGGCTAGTTAAACCGCACCCGTTGGCCCATAACATCTGTAACACATTCTTTTGCTTAATACGCTTTTCTAATCACAATTAAATGTTTTATATTGTGTCTAGCTTTATTTCCGAAGTAGATGTGTCTCATGTCATACAAAAGCCACTTAACAGCGTCGGGTTAAATGGTTTATTCTTTTTGTGGTAACAATGGGGTTTAACAGGATGCTGCGTCAGTTTTAGGTTTACGAGTAATATTTTACAGCCAGACATCGTTTTTTATAAGAAGTATAAAAAATAGCGGTACGTTGCTTCGAGTTACACTTGCCTTGTCTTAATAATTGTGCCCAAATGTGTTTGTTTACAGGTAAAGGAGGAAAGAATCGGCGGCGTGGAAAGAACGAAAATGAGTCCGAGAAGAGAGAGCTGGTGTTCAAAGAGGACGGACAGGGTGAGTGCTGGGACTTTAGCATCACATCAGAGTGAAAAAGACTTAAGCAGGTCGGTTGTTGGTTGTTTATTGGTGAAAAAAGGGTTAGGGTTTGTGTTTTGGGGCGAGTTCTCTCTCAGTGGTTGTTGGATTTTCGCCTTTACCAAAGCAACAATGGAAAAGCTTGCTTCAAAGAACATACATTGAAATAGAAAAAGAGCTAACAAAGATCCAAATAGATACTGTGTGGTCAGTCCTGAAAATCATTAGGCTATTTGGATTTTGAAGGGGGTAAAACATGTTCACTGATACCAGTTAATAAGTATGAATCATTAGAAGATTTTCATTTGTTTGAACATTTGTTTATTTTGAAGACAGTTTTAGTGCATCTTGATTTTTACAGAGGATCATGTAGTTGCTTGCCTTTTATTAATTACAGTTACCACACTGTGTTTTAAGTGACTCAGAATAGTTCAGTATTGTGTATGTTAAATACCCCTGAAATAAATTTATTCCCTACAATAGACGGTCGTCAGCTCACTTCCAGTTTGAAGAAGCAGACAGGAGCAAGGACTCAGGAGAAATTATGTTGTGCTGTAAATGGGGATTTAGAAAACTCAATTTTAAACCACTGAACTACTAATGTAAATTTTAATGATGGGCTATAAAGAATAATGTGAGACATAGTACAAATTGTGGTCCAGATGTTTCACTGAGAAGCTTGTATTGGGAAGTGCTTAGGTTTGTATTAATGAGGAACTGAATAAAAAAAATCTTTGTTTTTTCCCCAAACCACCAAAAACAGTATCATACTAATGCACTGATATGGGACCAATATGCATAACCAGTATGAACAATGTTGTTTTGGCCGAGGAGGACTGATACTTGCTGTTGTATAAATACTATTTTAAATTTTTTTAGCACATAGTTAAAAAACAAACCTATATACACAGAAAACCTAAATATATGCTGGTAGACAGACACTTTTTGGCTATGGTATACAATTAACGTTAGGTTTTTAGTCTTTTATGTAAAAAAATGTTCGCTGGTGTTGGTTTCTGCTGTTGGATAAAGCAGGGTTTGCATTATACTACTTTATAGAGCTTTGAAGTGAAAATAATCTTATCTTTGCTACAGATTCTTAAAGGTAAAGTGTAATTACTCCTATTGCCAAATGTCAAAGCAGCAAAGAATGTTGTTTGCCATTTTACTGATACTACCTGTGTATTCATTATCAATTTGTATGTGACATTTTGAAATCTATTACATGATAATTTCATAAAGGAGTGAATACATTTTGTGGTATTTCAGAGACTGGAGGTCACAGATGGATTTCCAGTAGCCTGAGAAAAGGATATTTGTAAAGTCTGTGGTACTTTTGGATAGACTGCCTGTTTCCTCTGTTACGATCAGTTTAGCTGCAATATGTAGAGAAAGAAGTGAGCACAACTAGAGCTTTTACGCTGTTAAATACGAAAATATATACTCCAAAACAAAATGGCTTAAAAAATGATGTGTGTTCCACTACAAAAGAGTTTTTAGTGACGTGATATTTGTCTTGATCCTTTCAGAATACGCTCAGGTGATCAAAATGCTGGGGAACGGTCGTCTGGAGGCGATGTGCTTCGACGGCACCAAGCGACTCTGCCACATCAGAGGAAAACTCCGGAAAAAGGTTGGTCCCCCTCACACTCTCACACACAGAGGAGGACCCCCGCTGACTCAGCTGGTCCCAAACCTGAATCTGTGGGAATAATCTGAGCTGTGTCTCTCCTTAGGTTTGGATTAACACGTCAGACATCATCCTGGTTGGACTCAGAGATTACCAGGTGTGTATCGTCTCACAACACTCACAGAGATTAATTAATTAGAGTACAGAGTATTTAATCTGTCTCTGGTTGGTATTTTAGCACGTTTACCATTTGTCCAAAGCGTTTTGAGTCTGAGTGTCTCAAAACCTATTTCTGAATCATGTATTGGGCTTTTACCATTGTAGCTTGTTTCATTGGAGCAGGTCGACCCTCTGAACCCAGCTCCGTCTCTGGAAAAACAAAAAAGAGTATATGTCATGCAAACATTGTTTCTTTTTGTTTTTATCAGACGGATTAGCTGTTTTCCACATAGCCTTGACTGAGACCTTCCTCCTGCTCTTTCTCACTCCCTTTAACCCTTGTGTCTTTTATCTTAAAATACTTCACAACTAAAGCCAATAATTCAGCATTTTGAGTATTTTTTTTGTCTTTTTAGTCATATTTTCTTCAGTTATCAGTTTTTTCACATGGCTCACGCTTGTTGCTCTAACTACATTTCCCAGAATGCTTCCCTCAAGGCTTTTTCTGTGTAGTTGACCAAACACAAGCAGTTTCTTTGTCCTCTTAGGAATATAATAGGGACTTTGGGACTTTATATGTATTTTTAATTTTCACATTTATTTTTATTTGGTTTTCATTGACAAAGCTACATTTTCCTTTCAAGTTACACAGGCAATAATATTTCTAGAGCTTTGTTTTTTTTTAATGCTAGGCAAAAAGATGTAAAAAAAACCAACTTACGGTGCAGAGCTTGTTGAGGAATCCTAAATGTCCTTGAGTTGACTGATGCTGTCTCGTGCTCCTAAAATCGCATCAAACGTGTCTGAATTGTTTCAGGATAACAAAGCTGACGTCATCCTCAAGTACAACGCAGACGAGGCTCGTAGTTTGAAAGCTTACGGAGAGCTGCCAGAGCACGGTGAGTTCAACAAGAATGAGAAACATGCTCGCAGATAAATCTTTGTTGAAGTAAAAGTGCTGTTTCTTAGTTTGTCCAGCAGAGGTCCACATTTCCTGATAGTATCTGAGTGTAGTTTTGAATAAGGTTAAAATATTGACTAACAAAAAAATCCTTTGCACCTGCAGCTAAAATCAACGAGACAGACACCTTTGGTCCCGGAGACGACGATGAGATCCAGTTCGACGATATCGGAGACGACGATGAGGACATTGATGACGTAAGATCTTTAATTATTTTACCTAATGATGCACTTTTTGCTTTTAGGATCACAGAGTACACCATTTAGGCTCTTTAGGCACTGTTTTCCTCCGTCTTAAGCCTCTTTCCATTACAATCCGGTCACTACGTTATAGGTTGCACTGTCAAAAAGTGCGTAGACTACCGAACCACTTTGGTCACCCCTCGGTTTTTGGGTTCGTCAGAGTGGTCCAGTTTCCAAATGGTTGAGGAAAACTGCAGTCTGAACGATAGAGAAGAATTACTAGGGAGAAAAGAAACAAATAAAGCATGTCTTGTTCTTCTCATATTCAGAAAAGAAACAATCTGACATTCTAAAACAAAGTCACTGTTTCTGGTTTTTGAAAGAGTTGGCGTCGTCCAGCTCTTGTTTTGTGAATTAAAAACATTTTACTCACCATTTACATTACATTAAACCGAAGCATAATGTGACAGTGACTGAGCGTGAGTCACTGAAATAAAGAAAATAGCCACAGCTTTTGACTTAAATTCAAAAACTCAACTCGCGTACTACTCTATCGACCCCCCTCCTCTCTGTCTCAACATCAAATAAAATTTTTATTGTGTTTATTTCTCATCTTGTGTTGTACTTGATCTATGACCTCGGGGCTAAAAGTTGCGCAGGGTTGCTTTAAGCTTTTATCTCATCATGCATTTAAAACGTTTTTGTAACTTAAAGCATCTAACATGGCTGTTCCTTTTTGCGTTTCAGATCTAAACCACGGCTAATGAAGAGGAAAGGTTGGATTTTAGTCGAGATGCTCCGGTTGGATGATTAAGTTGACACTTCTCACCGATAATAAATATTTTTATTAAGATCAGCCTATGCCAATCAAAAACAGTTTATTAAAAATACAGTATATTTCCAGTTCTTCGGTTTGTCTATCATCAGTCTTTGCATTTCACATCAGGATAAATCGCCATTTCTCGCTTTAGAGCTTATTATCAGTGAAAAGAGGATGCTGGTTGTGTTTAAAACTGTTGTGAAGCAATTTTGGGTCTGCCCGGCGACTGATGATGTCAGAGACGTTGAAGCGTAGGACGAGGCTGATCACCAGCATCGTATTTAGAGTGAAAATCAGGAGCACTGCTAGACTTTTTACCTTTGTTTTTCTTTGTCTAAAGAACCCTCTGACACCACATCCGCGAATGTCTCACCGGTTTGAACATCACTCTTTTTAAGATGTATTTATATTGATTTCACATTATGTGGAATAGAATACAGAATCTCTGGATTCGCCAATAAACAAATAAACCATTTTGTGTTTTTTTTTTTTTTCCCCTCCCCTGCCCTGTTTGTATCTTGCAGTACGGAGCTGGGTTAACATCGGGGTTAACACTGGGTTTTCAGAGTCACGAAGCGGGGTCACTTTTTATTGAGGTAGATCTCTGACTAAACAAACGCCTAACCTGCTTCGGAGAATGTTAGTTTGACGATAGAGGGTAAAAAACTAAGCCCAGTTACTAATCAAGGACAAAAGAAAAGCTACGGATATGGAGGAAGAGAAAAAAATATGTGAAGAGTAAAAAAAGTTTCTGCACAAGTGGCAGAGCAAATTATGGAAATAGTAAAAAGTAAAATGATGTTCTGTCAAGTATAATACACGCTAATCGTGAATGATCTTTTGTTTTGTATTAACTGCAGCAGAAAAGCTTTGCCTTGGTCTTTCTTTGGTTCATTTTAACTGTTCATTTTGCACGAGTTGAGTGTAGTTTCCTCTTACTTTTCATGTTAACGTCTGTCTGTCACAGCTCCTGAGAAACCCAGGGTTAATTGTACGAGTCCGTAATCCGCTTCACGATCCGACTGATCCAGACCGAGATTGTCTTGTTTAACCGGGCTTCGTAGCACAGGGCCCTGGTCTGTTCAGACTTTAAACAGTTTGTAAGCTGTTTGTAAAGAGTGAGGACATAGAACACCAGAGCGTATCTTGAATTTGTCATTATATTCCACTAACATTGAATGCTTTCTATATTAAACCAGTGCCCCTTTTATCCCTCAATAAAAATCTAAATGTATTTTGTATTGGTTCACTTTTATTTGTGTTTGTCTCAGGGTTGTCCAGATACCAATCCCAGTTTTAATCCCCCCTTTTTTTTCCTGTAAGCACCGTTTAGACATAAGATAATGATAGTTACACAAACTTGTAAAAAAATGGTACCTGGGCATTCCTAATTAGTCTTTTCTGCTTCTTTATGGCTCATACTAATCCAGTGGTTCCTAAATTAACATAATGCAACATAAATACAAATCAAATATCTATAATCCTTTGTGTTTTTCACACTTTGGGACTGTCCTGTGTTTTCAAAGTGGGTTAATTTTCCTCAGTTTGAGAACCTCATGTAAAGAATGGGGCCTGTTGCTGTTGTCGCTGTTACTATTGAATTAAAAAATTGTACTATAATGTTTGAAAGGCTGGGTTTACAATAAAGATCTTAACTCCACTGACCTGGCAACGTCGTTTTTGATGACATTAGCCTTTGCCGGTCTGATGTAAAGACACATTTCTATTCTCTTTTTTATGTTTTGTCTTATTCCCTCATTTTGTTACCTATCTACCTCACTGTGTAACAAGATAATGACTGATACACAAGAAATATCACTGAATCTGCGTAGAGTGAAACAGAAAAAGCACATCTCTGGTTCCTCTGGTGTATTTTTAGCTCTGCCGTATGATGTGATGAACGTGTGGAGACTGTAGACAGCACTGACCCATATTGAACGGCCCTCGTGTGCCATCGTGACGTAACACCGCCGCTGGGGCTCGTGTGCGGCACGTGTGCTCCTCGACACGAGCCAGAGAGAGGGCAGGCTGTGGTCAGTGACGCAGAAATTACCCCAGACATGGATTAAAATAACAGAATTAGTTATGTCAATAATAGATGCTTGACTGTTCACCAGTGATAACCATAGTGTTATTCTTTTCACTATGAACAACAACAGTGTCCGTTTTAACTGTTCCCGTCACGGTACAGGCCCTATAAAATGGAATGAGCCATTTAGGAGGCCCCCTTGGCACTATGGGACCCTATGCAATGACATGGTCTACCTATAACCTGTTGCATCGCCCCTGTTAATGACAGATAGCATCATGAAGAATTTTTCTTCATGACGAGAGTGAGATTTGACAAGTACATTCAATTTGACAAGACACACGAATTACCAATAAATATACTACTTATTTTGGGGAAAATTCTGCAAAGTACTGAATATAAATTTCGTTGAGGCTAAGTGAAATTTGTGGTTTTATTGACGTCACAATAATAACGCAATAATCACAAAGAGGCACATTGTTAGGAAACTGCATGCAGCCTACAGATTATAGTTCTTTGTTTTTGTTGTTGTCCGTGTAATTTCTGTTGAAAATGCACTTTAAATTTACTGAGCCATTTTATACATTGTTTTTTAATATATTTTAAAAGAAAAAAAATAAATAAATAAAAAAAAGAAAATATGTCTCTTCCGCCGAGTTACATAGTTCTACTCGGTTGCTAGGCGACGCACGGAGCAGAGGTGTGATATCTGGCGCATTAATATGCAAATTAGCCAAATGTGAAGCGGTCACCATGACGATAAAAATTATACCTCACTCACTCCAAAAGCCGCAAAATATATAATTTATTTGATATTTTCTGTGATAAACGTTCTTCAAGCCGTTTAACACTAAATATATTTTTTTCTACTTTTTAATGAATTTATTTATTTATTTGAGCTGTTAGATGCTTTGAGCGGTTACAGGAAATTAGATCCAACCGTTAGCTTTACTTTCACTGAAAACCGCTAACAGCCGTTTAAATTAAGCAATAAAAGACAAAAAAAAATACTCAACAAAAGGGGGAACAATTATTTATTGTTTTCCAGTTCATTTATATTGAGTGCGTTTAAAACAATCGCTCAGTGTCATAATAGAAAAGTAATGTCTAAGGCGTACTACTCCATCGACCCCCTCCTCTCTGTTTCCGTCTGCGGCTAGCATCACATTCATCTTTCCCTGAGTCACTCTGTGCATCTTCTGTGGTTTACACGCTTTTTCTGTGGGTTTTTGGATCCTGACAGTGGACTCAGAGGATATTTGACGACATTTAGGAAGACCAAAGTGTCTCCTAGCCTTTCTGACATGACAGGTGAGAAATCTAGATCTTATTCTTCCTAGCTTAATTTGTTATTTTGTTTTATTAGCCATCGTCCAGCATCTTTAGCAGATTCCTATTTAAATATGTTTTCAGAATAGTTACTTTCCAGTAGGCTGCTCAATAATTAAACATAACCACTACCAGACTTTCTTACAGATGATAAAATGATTAATTAGCCTAAATTCAGAATATGAATAGATTATGTTAGCTTTTATCTCTCACCAATGATGCATCTATTATGCATCTACTATTATTAATGCAACTACAGTTAGCAATATCTTAACATTTACAGGATTAGACACATTATAAATGAAAAAGTAAAATCCTACTGTTACTAATCATGGTGCAAATGGAGGTATACATATGTAATACATCCACTAATCAATGCTTTAAGTGCATATGTTGTGTTATATTGCTGCACAAACTCTTCCATTTGTCCTGTGCTTGTTAAACTGATAAATTAAATGGTGCATTAGAAGCGAAAAGAGGCCATTGCTACTTTCAAAGCACATGATTCAGCTGATTAGTGCATGTGATGTCATCTGGACTGGAGAGTAGTGAGCTAAGTATAACTCACAGGTCTCTGGGGAGCGTGGATTTGCATGTTTTTGCATATTTCTAATCATCCTGTGTGTGTTTTTTTTCATCTTGTGTGTGTTTCTAGCGATGATCGATATTTGGGAGGGATGAGCCTTTAGCTACTCTGTGATTGACAGCTGATTTATTGCTTTGACAAGGACAAGAGATTGATCTTTTTTTGGTCTCCTTCACAGCAGTGATCTTCTTACACTGAAAAATATGGGAAGTTTAAAGGGAAAAGATCACTTATTATAGCATTTCAAACAACATCTGAAAAATTAACATGGCTCCTTTGTTTATTTGTGTAGAAAGAGTGACTGAATGTCAAGATAAATACTTGCTGGATAGAGTTTATTGATAAAGACACTTAAAAAGAATTCAGGGGACTTTGGACTCTGCACTCTCAGTCACTCAATGCCTACAACATACACAAATAAAAGTAGGAAAAGGTAAATGTTGAATAATCTGCAGTATAATTCCATAGTTAGTGTAATTTGTGAAGTCACGTTTGACCCTGAAGCTCTTTGGTTGCCTCCTGGATATTGTAGCTTCATATATGAGTCATAACCGGTTGTGATTTCTCTCTGAAAACCCACACAGCTCTGGCCCCTCCCACCGCGCCGCTGCTCGCCGACAGGCACCCGTCCCCTTCTCGCTCGCCGACCAAGAGCGGCAGCAGGAACCCTTCAGGTAAAAACACATCACAGTGTTTCATCAGATTAAACCAGGCTCGGATTTAACTGGAAATGTGCACCCCTCCATTTGTTTGTGTTTCTCTGCTCAATATGCTGTTGTGAAAGTCCATTGAGATAGTATGCCTCAGTTAACACAGTGTGACAGTATTGACCATCCAAAGACTGGCTATGCTTCTGTTATATGGGTTTTATAAAATGACACAAGTCTAAAGATACTAAAAATAGGCTATTAATCAGCAAAGAAATATTGCTCTGTGGGGTAAAAATTCACATTATGCACATGAACTGTGCTTAAACATAATAAATATATTACTTTTTGTCCAAATAGAGTGACCAAGACATGTTAAAAAAGGTATTTAGTTGAGAACTAGTACTGTTACCTGCACCAAGGGAAATAAACCTATAGAACCTGCAGGGGGCTGTAATAACCTCTGAATGTTTCCTGTGTCTGAAGGATCTCTGCGTCTGATGATACAAAGTCATATGTTGAAAATCTAAATAAAATGACAGCTTGTTAGTTAAACACTATACATACCTAAAAGCACCCACCATCTTTAAATATAATTTCCAAGTCAAATATAGCATTTAATTGTGTGATAAATTAGCAAATTAGCAAAAAAAAAAAAACAGCTGCTCTAAGCTGGTCTCAGTCCGGACAAAAACTGAACCAAGGATCTGGTTTGTTTGTAAAAGCACATTTGGTGATAGTTCAGACTTTGGGACCAAATGCAGGAAGTGACAGATAATAAATCACACAAAATAGAGCTAAAACTTATTTCAGTCAATTAAACTCCTATGAGAAAATAAATGTACAATTAAAAGTTAAAGGGATAGTCCTGTATTTTATGAGAAAATGTTTTACGAGATTCTATATAGGTAACATATTCCCTGCAGTGGATATTTGTCACACTTTCCAACAAACAAACCTTATAAACTCCTGAAACTATTGTTAGTGCTGACTATTGCCCACACTACTCTGTGTTTTTGGGTAGATTTGTCTGGAGCGCTGCGGGACAAGGAGCGGCGCGCTCAGCAGCAGTTGGAGCGCTGTGCCGAGCAGCGAGGCAGGAAGATGGAGGAGCAGCGGAGGAAAGAGGAAACCCGCAGAACGGCGGCCGAGGAGAAGAGACGACAGAAGCAGGAGGCAGAAAAGGTCAGGGGTCATGCTATTTAACACCACTTGGCACCAATTACCAATGCCTGCGGTTTAACTGATGTGTGATGTGAAAAATATTCGAATTTAAAGGTGCACTTTGTAAAAAATATGTAGTATACAACTAAGCCATATGGAATACTTCTTTTATTGATTGAAATGCTCTTCTTTTCTTCTTGTTTTTGTCTTTACTTATAATTTAACACCACTATATGCACTTCCATAAACCTTTTGAGAATTTGAAATTAGTTTTTGTCCCTCTGAGGCTGCTGTAGTTGGTAGAGTGGACTTTAAACTGGTGACTAATGAATAGTCAGAATATTTGTGTGATGGCCATCTTGGAAAAAAATCAAGGTAAAAAAGTTAATGAAACTGGGACTGGAAATAATACCGTCAAGAGTGCACTAAACATTTACACTGAATGTGCGTTTGTTGTTGTTTGTGAGTCAGCCTGCTTTCTGCTGCGTTAAACTAAATCACATTGTACATATTCACATTGATGTTCTGCTCCGTAAACTGTGAACATCTTTAAATAACTCAGCACAGTCTCAGAATATTATATAATTTGCATGCAGCTTTCCTCCTGTTGGATTTTTTAAGCCTTACAAAGCTTGGCCAGACATACTTATTTTATTTTGTTAAGTTAAGTGGGTCTAGTATCCTTTCTCATCAGTTTCCACACGGTTGAAATCCACTTTTATTTATAATCCTATTTCTCTAAAATAGGGAAGGTTTAATGCAATGCTTAAGTTCTCTGATCCTCTTTATTCACAGGTCTCTTCATTATTACACTTCCTCCTGTTTGAGCTTCACTGAGTCAATCTTTTACAGAGTTTTCTTCTTTTTTCTTCTTTCTGCTTAATTTTTTTTCGTCAGCTTCATCGGGCAGCAGAGCTGTCAATGATATCTATCTGTAGGTTCACCATCAGCACAATCGAACAATTATTGGTCACATTTCCTTAAGTACACTCATCTTTTATTACTGAAAAACATATTATTCTTGACTTTACTCCAGAGACTTTAATGAAATCTGAAATCATCATCTTTGATTTAAAGCAGTTAATCACCTCTTGCGATAAAGCCGTACTTTATGAAGGACTCCTGGTATTTATGCTTTTAAGCTTTCTATTTGTTTACAGTCCATTGTCTCATCAATGGGTTTTCAAAGAGCCTAGGTTTAGCTTTGTTTTAGCCTAGTGTGTCGGCTTAATTCAGCGGTGCAAGGAAAAAGTGAGTGAGCGAAAGAAAAGATGAGGCTCGGAAGTTGTCATTTTTCAAAATAAAACACCCTAAATGCTGCAATAATCTATGAAATTGAAATCAAATATTTAATTTTTATTATTTCTGTGTGGCCCGGTACCAGATACATACATGGCCTCGTACTGGTCCGCGACCCAGTGGTTGGGACACTTTTCTAACCCACTTCCCCTTTTTAGTCACAGTGTCTTATTTTATTGTGACATTAATGATCCGCTGCATGTGTCACGTAAATCCCACTGGTTTGTCCCAACATTTAATAACAATCAATGCTTCAACAGCGGCGGCACACAAACCGTTAACAGGTCCTGTCCTGTGTCTGTCTGGTGATCTGGTCCTATTGGTCTTTATTGATTTAGTATTGATCTTAAGGCTGGTGCTGACCCCCCCTCACCCCCTTGCCTCTCGTGTCACATACATAATTCAATACTCTAATGATCAGCCGGTCTCGCGGGGGATGACATCACGTCCACAGGATCGTGTGCCGTTTACTGGAAAAGACAGTCGATGTGTGCTCTGCTGTGACGAGCTCATAATTCACCCCAGAGCTCAGGAGCTGTGTCACTACGGCTGTAAAACACTTTAACCCAGTTTAGATTAGTGATTGATTAAACAAACCAGGGTCTGCTGCAGCTGACTGTGGTGTATTTTAGTATCATTTCAGCAAACTATAAATACAACAATTAGAATTGCTATGGGATAAGATATGTACTCTATTTCTGCATATTTACCGTGTAAACCTATGAAGGCAAGAAATTATAATTAATTAAAAGTATTGGCAGTAAAACGGTCAATTAATTGTGCTAATTTCATCCAGATTCAATTTAAAATACCATAAATACCTTTTTGAATATTGGTGAAATAAAAACAAAAGGAGATGTGTTTGCAGATACATTATCTCCACATTATTGTAGATTATTGTGTTTTGAAATGTTGAATATAACAGACTGTTTCCATAAAAGAGGAGTTGTATAGTCATGGAAACACCGCGAGGAGGCTGGAGGGAGCAGAAGGTGTGATCAGATGAACAGAGGGAGGGTCGATCGCAGCAGAGGAGAGATAGACACAGAGCGAGCAGCTGCTGTGAGTCTGTGAGCAGGTCTTCGCGGCGACAGCAGACGACTCAGGGGCGAGGCTGCTGCTGCTGCTGCTGAATGCGGTTACCATGGCGCAGCCGCCTCTAAGCGCATCGCCGGGCCTGCGTCGCCGTAGCGATGGCTCAGTAAGAGAGTATCTGTTTTTCCCTGTCTCCGAACGCAACGAGCAGGAGCGACTGGAGGCCATGGTGCGACGGAGAACCAGAGGATCCAGCAACGGCACCGGGAACCACACCGGGAATAACGGAGCGGGACAAGGAGAGGCCCCGCTGGACAACAGGCCCAAACGGTGGACGTGGGGCGGGCCTCCTGATGGAGTCGAGGGTGAGTCGAGACGGGACGGGGCAATGAAGACAGAGGGGTGGTGATGTCATTACTGGGCAGGTTTAACGCAGGGAATGGGTTACAAAAGGTTTAGCCACTGAATCTTAAATAAAGGACAAACATAACAACACTGTCTAAAAAAGGTTGGTTTGATGCAATGAGCTGGTTTGAAATCCCTGTATAACTGCTATTGTTAACTAATTATTTATATTATTTGCATTATTTATCCATTCACTTTTGGCCCACAGAAGTAAAAACATAGGGTCTGGGCCTTATAGCGTAGCTGCTGACATTCACCATTCATTTAGTCACTTCTTTATTTGTAAACTAGGTTTACCGTGAAGCAGATAATTAGAGCTATCGACAGTATTGGTCCACTTTAATCACATTGACTATAGCATTACAGCTGAGAGTGATGTTGTAACCATGATGTCACTTTGGGGTTGGTTTGATTTGTTCAAACTTGTATACATGACTTGTTTACATTTTAGCTCTTCATTTGTCCATTCAGTATTACAGGAGTTAAGTTACCCATTGTTAATACTAGTCAAAGGGAGATAGAGAGGCATAAAAAGCTTGTACATTTGGTTAATATGGCTGTATAGGCTTATACTAGCAGGCCTTACAATGGTTTGCTAATGCAGGCTATTCCAGTTGTTTTTATGCTCTTGAATATACATTATAAAAGACAATGCATTGACAAAAATGCTTGTAGTGTAGGCACTACTATAGTTATACCTATTTCCTTGATAATATTAGAGTTTTACATCATATATCCTTGATTTTCTTGGTTAAATGTACGTAAAGGCCTGTCTGTGACCATGGGCAGCCACTACATTGCTGCATTGGAGATGAATTCAGCTGTTTTAGTGATTGCGAAGCCATTCGGGTGGATGCTGTTGGGGGCTGGGAGTGGTGTAGGTCAGAAAAGGGGGGGATGGTGGCATGAAAAAGGGTGGGGATGACAAAGCAGAAGCAGGTGAATTAAGGATAAATGGACTGGAGCAGGATGAGGAGCGTTTAGCAGAGGGTGTGGAGGCTGCATTGCAGGAGCAGCGATGTCTCGGATGGCGCTGTTGGTGACGGATGCCTCGGAGCGATTGGGCTGTAAATGTCCTACAGGTGTCTGGCTGTGCGGGTGTCGTTTCCCTGCTGCTGCTTCTTCTCCACATCCGAGCTCAGAGCGGATTGAATTCCCAGATGCTCTAACCTTGAACGCACCAAGGCCACGCTCATAGACACGCCCCGGCCTGTTTTATGTTTGATATTTGTGTTGCACTGAAGCTTAGATGGCTGCAAAAATGATACAGTAAAACATCAGCAGGTTTACGGATTAGTTAGGCCATAATTTCTTTGGTTTCCAGCTCAGATAGAAAACAAAATTGATCACTTAAAGTATCGCTGATGCAAATGTGGAGCGTCATCACAGAAGCGACAGCCAATCACAGAACAGGATTTGATAGACATCTGAAAGAAATAGGTCCAGGAAAAACTGTAGTGACTTGAATGAGGGCTGGCAACGCAAATAGAGTGTGCTGAGACCAGTGATTTTGTCGCTTTTGGTTTGAATCCAACCTAAGAGTAAACATATTTGGACTGTCAGGGTTCACTTAGGTCGTGGAAAACCTTGAAACTTAAACTGATATTGGAATATGATTTAGGTTTTTCAAGAGTATTTCGCTTAAAACATGGCTGGTCTTAGATAAAGTATGCAGCATCATGTTTATATGCATCTGGTAGCCAATCATGAATTTTAGATTTGAGTTTTGACCCTTTGAGGCTCCTGTAGTTTGTGAAGTTTAACCCAAAGTAAAAAGACATGTTTGTGGCTGAACCTAATGCACAGTGACACAGTGTAAGGGTGGGTTTCCATGCACACTATGGACTAATTCTATACATTTCTTGAAGATCAATAAAGTAAGACTTAACATAATGAAAAATAGAGCAATTAAACTGGATCTAGTGGAAACTATATGACCTTTAATGAAAAAATGTCCTAAATTGCCAAGAAATTGTGGCAAAAGTGGGAATGCAATCAAAGGAGACAAGACTCGTGATTGGTCAATACAGCTGTCAATCACAGAACAAAGCTCCTATTGGACAAATGAGACCTGCTCAAACGTGGCTGATCTCATAATTCAACCCTTTATTAGATTAAATGTATTGAATGCTGGGACTTGTAACTCACAAAAGGTCTGAGTGGCCACAGCAAGGCTCCAGATCTTGTGGTGCATTCATAACACCATTAATTATTCACAGTGCAGAGCCGTGCTGCGTTTAGGCCTGGCCCGGGACCAGCTCTGGCTCCTGTGCGACTGGTCCGGGATCAGTCTGGACCAGCAAAAGTCCCACTGCAGCAGAAACAGCAGCGTGTCATCTTTCATTCGCCCACTCGATGAAAAAAAGGACAAGCAGCAAAGATGCCAGAGTCTGTTTACGAGCTGCATTTTGTTTCCCACGGATCACCAATAACACAATAAAATGTTTTGTTTTTCGATTCTGTGGCAAAATGTTCAGTGTTTTTTGGTTCAGTATCAACCACAGATTGATTTTTGGTGGAATTTCCCTCTGAGCGGTGTTGTATGTGTGAATGGAGACATGTGGCTGCTGCTTTTTCGCAAAAAATCGCACATCTACAGCTGTTTGTAACGCTCTGCTCTCTCCGCTCTGCTCCACCTGTCGCCCAGGTAAAGCTAAGACCCCGCCCTGCAATGCCATTGGCTCTGCTGTGTCCAATGAGCTCCCTGCTTCCAGCGCCAGCCAATCGCGTCACGGTACAGATCACATGACTCAGTGTGTGCCGAGCTCACGTCATGAGACATTGTTGTATTGGCTGTGTTCGAAACCACGTCCCAGTCCCTACGTGATTATCCTGCCTTTTAATTATTCTATTTCAATGTAAAGTGCACTCAAGGTTTTTCCCAATGCATCATGGGAAATAGTCAACAATGATCACTAGACGCCAAATAGACCATAATGTTTTGTCGAGGAGAAGAGTTTAAACTGTGAGTGACACAAGTTAGATACTGTTATTTTATTCACACATAAGTAAATTTCCTAACTTTAGCTTAATGCGTTTTATAAAAAATAGAGGTGCTATGGTCAATTTATCCAATCTGATGTGGCATATTCTTAGAGCATCTCTAACTTTTTACCAGAAAATACATTCGAAATCATTCGAATATGAAGCCTTAAAGTAAATGTTATTGCTTCTCTGACATTAAAGACAAACCAACTGTGCAGATCCATGTCTAGAGCTGAATGATTTTGAAATATTATCTTCCTGCTTTATTCCATAACCACATGCAATAAATGTCTAGCTGAGGATCAGATTGCCTGAGTCATTTCCTTCTTCAGTATCTCAAATTAATCATCAACTTCCAACTCTAAAAACTGCCATGACTTGAGAGAGTCGCTAAAAAGTGGCATAATGATGTTTTAAGCATTCGTTTGTAAAGTCTGTAACTCTAAGTGTAGTTCAGAGGATGTTTCTTTATGTGTGTGATAAATTGCAACAGAAAAAGTCATGTCAGGCCCAAAACCATTTACCAGTAATATCAATATTTATGCTTATTTAACTTACTAATGTCATTGTTCAATTTCTGTAAAAATATCTTAAAAATCATAAAAAGTAACGTAAATGAAACACCAGACGAATGTAGCGTAAATGTTTTTTATTATTATTTAAAGAGATAAAGGCCATAATTTTAAAAGTGGGGAACTTGTGTAGGATTTAAAAAGGTGTGATATTTCAACAATAATATAAACCTAATCAATGGTTAATACATTTATGACGTGAGTGTAGAGACTGGGAGTGGTTCCAGACACAGTCGCTGTTTCATCTGCAGAGTTATATGTGTGTGCATGTCTGTCTCTGTCACTGTGCTGTAAGACTGTTTTATCACAGACGTAAAACAGTACATGGATCATTCTCACTGTATGTACTTGTTGAAATGTGTCCACTGTATGTAACCTTCATATAAGGAAAAGTAATTAGAGGAAGGCCATTCAAAACAGAGAAACATTGATGTGGTCCTGAGAAAGTCATTCAGCTTTTAGTTTGAAAGAAAGGTAACATTAAAATTAAACTATCCAGTTTTTTTTTTCTAATTTTTCTCTGTCTCAAACACCACTCTCCCCCAAAATCAGCCTAGGGACCTGTCCTGCTTTTCATTTGTTAAAAAAAAATAAATCACACCAATTTTTCCTCCACAAAGTACTAATACATGACACCAAACTTAAGTTTAGAGTTTACAGTAAACTTTTAGCTCCGACTTCAGCGTGAGCACAACAGTTATCTCCTCCTCGTTAAACAATGAGTGATTAAATTGCCGATATTTCTTTTCGTTTCACGTTGCCTCCCTTTTCTCTGTTTTCTTTTTTGTTTGTTCTGTTTCGTTGTAAAAAGACGTATCCAGTGCTGAATATACACATTCTCTGTTTTATCAGCAGCCATTACTTCCTTATTGTCATCAGTGTCGACCAATGGGAGCGCTCCTTTTTCCTGAAGTGAGCTGTGATTGGATAAAGCTCCTGTTCCGGAAAATACGTATCTATTAAAATCCTTGATAATAAAGCCTAGATGGCCTCTTAAGGTATCGTTTTCTGCATAAAAAAAAATCACATACCTCCCGTTTGAATCTGACTTTGTAATACACTAGTGAATATGAATAAATAATACTTATAATTAGGTGGATCTTAACATTAACATTAAAAGTGAGGAAATAACAGGAAACTCAGACCGTCAAAGGAACACACGAATGCAGCAATAACTCCTGACAAAATTAGGTTTGTTTTGATTCTTTTTGGGGTTTCAAATTTAAACCCAGATTTTTTTAATGTGTGACACTAAATGGGTATTTCCTCCATAAACAGATGAAGACTACTATTTCCACAGCTTCTCCTGCATCATTTCTTTCTTAATGAGTGGCTGCATGTAAAAAAATCATATATATATCACCTACTTCTCCTTAAAACTAGAAATTATTGTGTGTAAATGTCTGTCTGATATTTCCTTATGTCTGTTGTCATTTCTTTCACTCGATATTCTCCATTAGCGTCTCCTGGTTTGAGCCCCACCCCTTCACATCTCGACAAAGGGCTGCTCCTCTTCCTGTCGCCCCCGTGTCGTGTTCAGTGATGCGTTCAAAGTCTCGCAGCAGGGACCGGTCTGTGGCACTCACCAGATGTTCAGCCTTTAGGAACGATCTGTGAAACCTTTTATCTCCTTTTCTAACAGATGAAACACGGAAGATCATTTATTTTTCAAGCTGCACGACAAATGTAAAATGGTCCTTATGTTTTTAAATGACAAGTTTCATTTGAATGTTATCAACAGGAAAATTACCAGCTGCACTTTTAAATTGTTTAATCAAGGACTAAGTCTAAGGTTAAACCAGGATTAAAGCCAGAGCTAAACATTATTGTTTAAGATAAAAACAGTGGTTTTAGTCTGTCTTTAACAGGTTCTGAGTGGTTTTAGTTGGACTTTAATGGGTTCTAAGTGGGTTTAGTTGGACTTTAATTGCCTCAAGTGGTTTTTAGGTGTTTTTTATTAGGACAAATTAAAATGGATTATGCCCAAAATGCTCAGATAAAATACATTGCACACCTCACAGAATTAATTTGCTGGTAATATTTTTTTAAATTTCAGTGAGTTGTCCTTTTTTGTGTGGACGTCATGTCACTGCAGCCTCATCGTCGTCCATCTGGTGAAAAACCCACTCACTTCTCGTGTGTGTCTTACATCACAAGGTTAATTCATTCATGTCTCATTGATCAGAGGGATTAGTCCTGTTTGAGTCGGCGGTTTCGTGTTTGTCGTGTGACGCTGTGTGTTTCGGTCAGTTCTGCAGCAGCACATTCAGTCCCACAGTGTTTGAGTCATTAACATTTTATCCTTTTTTTCCCTTCAGTTAGTGACTTCCTGACTCCGCCCTCTTCAGATCAGCCAATCAACAAGCAGCTGTCGAACTCCTCAGCGGCGCTTCACTCCCCGGAGAGAGGTAAGGGCACCAAAAAACCTGGAAATCCTGCATTAAACAAGATGATGACAACCGACTGACTGCATGTGTGTGCTGTCAGTGAGTGGGTAGATAGGTTTAATATTCAGCTGCTCTATTTCTACAAGTATTAAGGCTACAGCTGGGGAAGCCCAGGTTTGAAAAAGTGTAAATATCCACAAAGTACTTCTTGATGTTTATTGAACCCTATGTAAAGCACAAATAAAAGCACTGTAAGAAATGCAAGAAGAAATGAAGCAAATGCATCTTTCACACAAAATGACTTTATAATTGGTGTCATTTGTGTTTATGGGTTATTTTAAAAGCATACACTACCTTTCTGTTAAAAATGAGGACTAGAATACAAACAGAGCTATTGAGTGGCTCTGGTTCCTTAAAAAATATAAAATGTTTTAAAGCGCTGTTTTAGACTCAAATTAAATGGAGAGCTGCCTAAATATTCCTGCTCTCACTGGTTATTTCTAAACATGCACGCCTTTTCTACTCTATTCATCAATTATTCTGGCAAAATAAACTGCCTGTAGGGAGAGTTCAGTCTTTATAGTTTTTTTAAACAACTTTTTTTTCATAATTTGCTGTTCAGTTGTGGAAAACATCAGATATCTTGACCTGTGATGTTTTTGTGTGTTGTCTTCCTCTGCTCAGCTTCCTCTAGGCCGCACAGGAGCTCCTCAAATCGTAGGAGCATCGCTGGATTCCCGGAGGACATGTCGAAAGCCCGGACTCCCACGGTCAGACTCTTAAACTCCACTCATTTATTCACTCAGATCTTCATAAAGTCTTGTTTGTCTTGATACTCAGGGTTGTACAGATTGTATGTTTCAAATACCAGTCTCAAATCTTTTTTTTAATCCAAATGGAGTATTTTTTTATAGTGAATAGTCTTGTGATTTTTCAGGGCGATGGTCCTGCTCGCAGTTCCTCCTTCAGAGCCAGCAGCAAAGGTCCAGCCACACCCAAACGGTACATAATATATGAATAATGTAGATAATAATAAAACAGTAAAATCCTTTGCAACAGTGTCTTAATATATATATTTCACACTCATTTTAATAAATAAACTCTCACAAAATCAGTTATTTATGTTGTGTCATGGGTTTACGGAGAGATAAGAATTAATTATCTATCTTAATTAATTATCAAAAAATACATTAAAGTGTGTGTTTGGTCTCAATCAAAATGGCTGACGTGGTTGTGTCGTTGTAGCGTGCGGTCGAACAGGAGTCGTGCCCAGTCGCCCTGCTCCCCGGGACAGTACCCCGCCTCGCCTCTGCGACACCGAGCCACGACCCCCGGGACGCCCGACGCTGAGGGCAAAGGTCACAGCAGCACCTTAGAGCGAAAAACCAAGTCTGAGACCGAGAAAAAGATCCCCAAGTCCACCAGCAGAGAGCTCAACGCAGGTAAACACAGACCAAGGCAACAAACTCCTGAATCAAAACTGTGTGCACTTATTTAGATCAAGAGTGACGTGGAGCTTTTCTGGCTTCATTTGAAAAAGTTTGAACGCCATTTTTTTTCATGATAACACGTCTCTATATTAGGCCCCACTCCAGTACTCCATTATTTCCCTGTTTTAACTGTAATAAACAAACATTTATTGTCTAATTCAGTCAGAGTCAGTGACTTGTGTCTGTCTCTGTTCAGAGTCTCCAGGGACGCCCACAGGTCGCAGCGTCGGCGGGACAACAGACGCAGAAGAGGCCTCTAGACTTTTAGCCGAGAGAAGACGTTTGGCTCGAATCCAGAAAGAACAAGAGGAGAAACAGCGGCAGGAAGAGGAGCGGTAAATGTGGATATTTAACACACTGTCACAGAAAAGGCTCCTAATGTATCAAGACTAAAACTCACAAAACTTGAAAGGTCATAAAAGCCTTGATCTTCTGAAAAACTGGCACTGCCTTTAGCCTTTTGAGCTTGAAACATATAAAGTTATTTTGGGATTTGGTCTGAACCCGTAGAACATGCATATACAGTATCTTTCTCCAGAGCATAATGCAGTGCAGTATGTTACAGTTTCAAGAAAATGATGAATTCACACATTTAAAAAACACGTCAGCATTTACTCAAGGCCATCCGTAGGTTAATATATGAGACCTTTATGTTTACTGCCATGTTAGTGTGTGTTCAGCTGATCTGCAGAGCTGCAATATTCACCGCAGAGAGAAATTAGGGATGTTTTGTTTCAGTTTAACTTGTGGAAAGCTCATTACCACAAAAATGTAGCTAAAACCAAGACTGATCACCCTTTTAATGGACCTCTATGTTGTTCAAACCAGTATCAAGACATATAAAGTAAATTAGTTAAATCTCATCGATTCATTGAAATGTACAGAGGCTGTTTTCCTAAATCCTGTCCCGTGTGTCGCTCAGGCTGCGAGCTGAGGAGGAGCAGAGGAGGCTCCGGGAGGCGAAGGAACGTCAGGAACAAGCGGCGCGTCAGGCCGAGGAGGATCGAGCGAGACGTGAGGAGGAGAAGAGGGCCAAGGAGGATCAGGAGAGACGGCAGAAAGAGCAGCGATGGAGAGACATGCAGGAGCAGCTCGACAAAGAGGTCGGCTTCAGTGTGTCTCAGAAGAGCTGGGTTACTAAAAGACAGCTGTAAACACTAGGATTGTCCTGATACCGATACTAGTATTCAGTACTCGCTGGTATCAGAGCCTCTTGTACTCGTTTGACTGTCTCTGATACTGCCATATTTTAATCACTGCAGTGTGAGTTTAAAGCTAAGGCCTAAAGCCCAGATTCTGTAAAATGCAAATATTCAATGCAGTAATAACAATAAATTAAAATACTACTATTTTAACTATTGATTTGAGTCCAGTTTGTGGGTTTAAATTATGTGAATATACATTATTATTGGGCAGTAGGATCACTACTATTAAAATGTGACTAGAGCTTTGTGTGTTGTTGCAGAGAGAAGAGGCGTTCCTTCGAGCTCAGAAAGAGGCCGAGAGGAAGAGGCAGGAGCGAGAGCTGCTGCACATTCAGGAGGAACAGGAGCGGCAGCTGCGGAAGAAGGTAAAAAAGTGGATTTCCAGTGTGGCACGAAAACCTACACAGCAAGTCTTTACACAGCTTGGCAAATTTATTTTTATTTTTGTGCATTTACAGCGTTACTCTCACATAATATTTCCCATAACACTGAGCTGTCCCATCTTCTTTTAAAAGAAATTAGATTTTCTTTTAAAAACAAGCTTAAAATAAAATAAATCATGAAAAGTGAAGGAAGAAACCAGAGGAAAAAGTGACATGAGGATCTCTCCCACCCAAAAGAAATACATGCTTTTTTCTGCTTCTGATTGGGTATTGGTTGTAAATACGATTTAAACTGTCAGTTTTGTATTTATTATACATTGTCAGGAATAGACACATATATTTATATTATTTCTTTTATCTGACTGCTGCTGCTGTGGCTCAAAAATGGAGTGGAGAGTTTATTTTGTGTATTTGTAGTGCCGTGTTGATGGTTTGTTGTGTCCCTTTTTCATATAATACAATTTCTTAAGGACCCATATACATCTTTGGCAGAATCTATTATATTTTTAACCCTCACTGATATCTGTTTCTTCTTTTTCCTTCCTCCCTTTGCCCTTTTTGCTTATTTTATCAATTACTTTCTTTAGCGTTGGTGTAAAAGGCTTTTAACTAAAACATTAACATCAGATTTGTCTGTGTGTTCGCAGAGAATCGAGGAGATAATGAAACGAACCCGGAAGAGTGACGCCGAGCCTCCGTCTGCTGCACAAGGTGACCGTTATATTTATAAATGTATTATATGTAGATTCACACCAGCAAGCAAAATGACTCATAATAGAACAAGAGGTAAAGTGAATAAAAATCCATGTTTCAGTCCAGAGACAGTATTGATCCGCTGCAGTGTGACTCAGCAGTGAGAAACATAGGAACAGCGCCCTCTAGAGGCCAACCACAGTTTAATGAACCCTCTGAGGCTTACAGATATTTAATTATCTGCCAAGACAGTCAGCACTTTTCATTTCCCTGTTTTTTTTTGGGTTGTCTCTGAGGTTTATCTGAGGTCAATCAAGAAAATGCAGCGGCTAATAACAGCTAATGGACAAAAGACAAAAGAAGAAAATTACAAAGGGATATTTCAGCATGTATAAATGGTTTAATTATTGATTAAATCACTGTCAATTATATTTATTAAAGTTTACTGCAGTTAGCATTTAGTTAATAGAGGTTTTTCAAACATTGCAAAGAAGCGTTTTGACCCAAAATGAAATAAAGTTTCATGCTTTGAACAAAGACCAGATGAGCTTTTTTAAAAATCAGCTGAAAAGGAAGTAAAAACAAGTATAAACTCCCGTTGACCCTGAATCTAATTTTGTCTGAAGATGCCGTGTCAGTGTCCGATGTGGGAGCGGAGTTGGCCGTCCCGTCAGAGGAGGACGTCCCTCCAGAGGCCCCTGTGATTACTCTGGGACCCCTGGAGAATAAGAGCTGCATGGACGAGCTCTCAGACGGAGTCCAGTCGATGGACGTCAGGTGAGAATCTGTTTTTAACGCTGAAGTCGTGTTCATTCACATCATCTTCATCAGTTTCTTTACAGGACAGGGTTCAGTGACCCTCAGAGCAGCTCCTGTTTAATGAAGCTGTTGTTTGTTCGACTTGTGTTGTTGGCTCTTATCGTCTTTCTTCCGCATTCGCGTCACCAGATATGAGCCTCAAAAACAGCTGATGGCATGAATCTGACATTCAGCAAGCAAAAAAAAAAAAAAATCACAGAGTTTCTCTATTATGCTCTTTTGGTGCAGTTTTTCAAAAAGTGAGTTAATCCAATAGTCTAAATAGCTATAACATAAAAAATAAAACGAAAACAACAAGTAGCAATGGTATATCACACGTTTATTGCAGGGCCTGCGATGGATTCTTTCAGGTGGATGGGGTACAGGGGTTGCCTCCCCAGCACTAGCCCGGCCTGGCGGGAGGGGGAGCGATAGAAAAGGCAGGAAGTACAGGGAGGGCCAACACTGAGATAGGGAGTGTATGTGCGTGTGTGTGTGTGTGTGGTGTGTGTGTGTGTGTGTGTGTGTGTGTGTGTGTGTGTGTGTGTGTGTGTGTGTGTGTGTGTGTGTGTGTGTGTGTGTGTGTGTGTGTGTGTGTGTGTGTGTGTGTGTGTGTGTGTGTGTGTGTGTGTGTGTGTGTGTGTGTGTGTGTGTGTGTGGTGGTGGTGGTGGTGGTGGTGGTGGTGGTGGTGAGGGGGGTGAAGGTCTGTGTGTGCCAGTCTGAAAGTCTGTTGTGTCTATTGTCCTGTATGTTGGAGCCTGTGGCTTGGCCTTGAGGAGATATCACAGATGCACAGGGCAGGGGGCAGATAGGATCCGCTGCATGTTTACATTCCACAAGGGGACAAGATGACATAGTGAGGGCATTTCAAATTAATAATTAATAATCCGTAATCCATTTAGCCGTGAACGAAATACAATTTCTTTCAATCAAAGTCCGGTCCGGTCGTCCTCAGTTAATGCCCCTCAGATTAGAGTCCAACAACTCGTTCAGTTTCTTATTCAAGCCCGCAGTCTGGCGAACCAGTTCATTGAACTGACCCGAGATGTAATCCAACCGTCTGTGAAAGAGTTCCTCGGTCAGTGTCACTTTCCTCAGTATTCCCAAGAGTCGGTCACACTCCGCTCCAAGGTGGTCTTTAATTTCCTGGGGCAGCCGATTGGACTCTTTTCTGGCTGCCACCTTACAGACTTTCCAATAGACCAGAGCAACTCCAAGGCCAATCATTAGATGCCCTGCTATTATAAATCCAAATAAATAGACATCCTCGATGTCCTCGACGGACAGAACCGACAGGCACATGACCTGCCACTTATGCCATGCGTCCATCGTGTAGCCGGCCACAAAGGTCCCATCCGGACATGTAGGCTCCCCCGGGGCCCCACTTCTGGGTGAAAAAATCTTGTCAATCGCACTGAAGGAGCAGTTAATCAATTCCATGATTTAGCTTTTAGTTTTAGTAAAATGCAGCAAGCAGAGGATCCAGAGGAGTTCAGATCACACAGGACAGCAAGATAAGCACAGCAGCAGAGCAACAGGAAAAAGCGTCTGCCCTCTTCAGAGGCAGGAGAAGAAAATTGACATCAGTGTCGACCAATGGAAGCGCTCCTTTTTCCAAAAGTGAGCTGCGATTGGACAAAACTCCCGTTCAGGACTGAAAATTCTCATCTATTAAAATCCCTGATAAAAAAGTCTAGATGACGTCTTAAGCTCTATTTTTTTTCACTGTTACGATATGATATTAGGAGATTAAACAGTGTATAATAAATGTTTCAAGTGTTTATTCTCTTGTCGTTTATCTCATGTCCATCCCACTCACTTCACTCCTTCAGACAAATCAATTCCAAATGACTTGTTCAGCAGCATTTATTTAAAGTCTTTTCTAAACTGCTGTCTCTGTCGCTGTTGTGTCTTTTAAGCTCTCCGTCTGTCTCCTTCAGCCCAGTGTCCCGGGACGAGCAGCCGAGCGCCCACGAGTTCTCCCCGGTTACCGACGGAGACATAAACGGCTGGACAGACGCTCCCTCCTTCACCAAACTGCAGTCGGGCAGCGGAGTCGGCGACCTCAACAAAAACCTGCTGATTCAGGCCTGCAGCGCTGACGCTCCCCAAATGATCCCCAGTTTGGGCCCCAGCAAACTGGACGTCCAGTAACACGGTACGGGCCAAAACCTGATCTGAACCAGGACAGGCTCAAGACTAAACTAAGACTGAACTAGGACTAAATCAAGATTAAACTAAGCCTGAACCAGGACTAAATCAAGACTAAACTAAGACTGAACCAGGACTAAATCAAGACTAAACTAGGACTAAATCAAGACTAAACCAAGACTAAACCAAGACTAAACTAAGACTGCACGACGGCACATGAAAATAATAATAATAAGAATTGTATTTTCATTTATACATCATTACATTTAACTATAACAATCCAAACGTGTGCCTTTGTCCCATTAATGAACTAATTGATTGAATGAAAGAGAATCCTAACTTCTTTTAGTGGAGACAAGTGTTTTGAAATGGACCAAATGCTGCAGAAACTAAATTAATTCTGTCTTTCTTTTGTTTTTTTAGGATTATTTACTCTCAAAAGGATCTGACAGACTGAACAGACGAGAGACTACAATTCCATCGGCAACAAAAACAATCACAGTTCGCACCAAAAACCGCTGCTGATTTTCACCTTTATGAACAAACCACTCACTTAACAATTAACTGTGGAGTTTTGAGGCAGTGCAGACGGTGAAATATTGAGGAATAATAGTTAGACTTGAGGAAGCTGGAGAATATTACATCAAGCATCAACAACACCAAGCCCAAATAAATACTTTCATAGAGTTAATTATGTGACTGTTAATGAGAAAAAGCTGTTTTCAATCGACAACAAAACGTCCTTGAAAATGATTTTATTAAAAGACTGGGAACCCTGCGGACATGACACATTAGAGGCGGCCACTTTTGATCATAAATGCTTTAAAGTTAAGCCAGTGGTGTCAAACTCAAAGTGGTCTTACAGAAACAATAATTTCTAGTCAGACTAATTTTTAGTCAGAGTTCAATAGGCTTTGTGTGGTTTTAAACAGGTTTTAGTCAGATTTGAACAGGTTTTTAGTTGGATTTCAACAGATTTTACATGGATTTGGACAGGTTTTAGACAGATTTGAAAAGGTTTTAGACAGATTTGAACAGATTTTAGTTACTTATCTTTGTAGCAAAAATCAAATCCATCTAAAACATGCTCAACTTCAATAAATAAAATAAAATATAATATAAAATATCACCTTCTAAATGTATTGAAGGGCCACATAAAACACTTCCTCTCAACTCAGAGCTGTCTCCATTGCCTCAAAACCACTCATTACTCTCTTTCGCTTTACTCACTGCTTTGTAAAACATGTAAATAGCTGCTAACGGGCGCTGGGGAGTCATCATAAAGAGCTCATTGTGGACTCGAAGGACTCCCATACTCCGTAAGGACTAACTGGGTTGTAGCTGTATTAGTCTGTGGGATTGTCCTTTCTGTTTAAGTGTGTATATAAACCCTCCTGCTCCTGACGTCTGTGGGAAAAGCCTCGTGAAAGGTTTTGAAAAGGACTGTACATAGAGTGAAATGTTAATGTGTAATCGTCCGGCACTGACTGTAACCACACTTGCTGCAGTTCATAGTGAGCACTAACGCAGTAGTCGTCGTGTGTCGCCGCTCATGGTAGCCCACTTTAGCTCGAATATACCTCGCCGTCGTCCTCTGAGGCCTTAAAACCTCTGCATCACACCAAAAAACACTCATTTTACCCTTAAACCACTGTGTGACAGCCTCTAATCACACTCTGTTCACTTTCCAGGGTATTTACAGTTAGGTTTTAACACATACTCAGCTGTTTATTATGATTATTGGCAGGAAAAACAGATTATTTTTGTATATTTTGTTTGTTTTTCTTGCTTTAACATAAAAACAGAAGTGGGATTATATTAAATATGTGTTAAAAAGCTTTAGATATCACTGTTATTGAGTCTGTCCAAGTCCTACTGCTTTACAACAAACTAATAATCAATTTTTGAATGCTTTTTTCCAATCAGGAGAGCCATATGGATGTTTGTTAGCTCAGTAGGCCAGGTTTTAGGTCAGTTTTGTTTAGCAAAATGAGCTATTACTATTTATTACTGCTTGGATTCACTGTTAAATGCAACGGTAAGTGCAAAAACTGACAGAAAGTGAGCCTAAACTAATGAGTCTCTTCTCCTAAGGTAAAATACTAGTCTGTAAGGCATGGTTAATGTTGCTTTGTAGCTCATTCATAAACAATACACACATCTGATATTACAAGAAACATCATTTTCTATTATGAAGTGATTACAGTGTTTAAAATAATCCCAAAAAGCACTACAGTGGACATGACTGACGAGCTACGACCTGGTTTACAGCAATAGTGGAGCTAATTTATGGTTTAAAATGCTGCAGCCGACAATTCCTGTTTCACATTTCCTCATTAATCGAGCATTAAGAGCGTGTCCTGGGTCCTGTGTATAAAGGGATGTAATGTTTACCCTGATATTACTCTGTGACACTGCAGCTTGGTGGAATATATCATTGTAGATGTGGTGCATGGAAAACAAGCTGATAAAATCCAATAAACTTCATCAAGCCATTTGTGTCAGTGGGATTTATGGATAAAGTCGAGTGCTATATGTATGTGTATGTGTAAAATTGTAGTGTTATTCCTTACAGTAGAAGAAGAAGAAGACAGAGACTAAACCAAGTTGTGCTGTAAGTGAATGGTCTCTAGACGGTATTACCACAATATGATGATGAGAAATGCTCCATATTTTGGTTCAGAGGCCACAGTGAGGAGCTTTTACTGAGGCTTGCCTAGTTCTGTGGTTGTATAAATTTGGAACAGAAAATAAAACAGTGATAAGTCGTTAAGAAATGCATGTATATACCTTTTATGTGACACACTTGTGCACTAATAGTGATATTTAAACTCTATATGATACTTATTAAGTGCACTTTAGTCATTGTGAAAGCCCTCTATTACTCAATACTATTTAACTATTTTTTAATATTTTATTGTTGCGTCAATAATCATCATTTTCATAATGACATAAAGATCTGAGCAAAACCCGTTTCCTTTTTGTCACTTACTTATATAATTCAATACAGTAGGTGGCGGTCTGCACCTAAAATACGGATGATAGCAGGAGATGTGGAGTATGTAAAACATTTCAGAACAAAATATAGCTAATCCTCTCACAGTGCTCATTTTAAATCTACACACAGGTTTCCATGATTGTACCTTTATTTAATAAACTAATACAATACTAATGATGCAACTTGAGCCCACTGTAAATGAAAGGTTTTGACTGAATAAATGAATTTTAACAATCCTGTTATAATCTGTGTTTGTAAGTATCACGTAAATACCCTTAACTGCATCCGTGAAGTTGATATTTGCTGTGCAGGTTTAATATAACCTCAAATTAAACTTCATGCTTTTATCTTGAAAAGTGATGCTGTAGCGGAAGTGCTGCGGGGAAGTTAATGTGAATAACACCACGTTTTAAGAGCTTTTTATGTAAATAATAATACACTAAACTAACGATTGCTTTTATATTTTGTTAGTGGGTTCATAGTTCATATAGTCAGACTGTAGTGTTGTGGTTGGATAGCTTAGCTTTAGGAGAGGTTATCCGCGCTTCGTCTTGGGCAGAGGTAAGGCACTTCGTTAGTTAGCAGCTAAGCTAACCAGAGCTAATATCCATCAACAACTATTCACATCATTTAGCAAGATCAGAATTATATAAACATTTAGTCGTGATGATTATTAGCGATATGAAGATATTTCAAATAAACTTAACGCTAAATGGTTCAGTTGTCCCTGGATGTTAGCAGCTATATTAGCATTAGCTTGTGTGCTTAACGTCTGCTTGCTAGGAATTTTTGTGCACTCGTACTTCGTTATTGAAAAGCTGTGATTTTGGTTGGTAAATCTCATAAAATAATGTATCGCTATTAGTCAGTGGTGTTTGAAGTGTAAAATTTTGAGCATCAACCATTTATGTTGCTATTGTTTGCGCTAATAGTAAAACGTTAACTACTTTAGCAGCTCTTTTGGCCGTATCCATAGCAACAGTTATATCTCCAGTCGCTAACCTACAACATTTTAACTAGTTAGCATTTATATTTTGTTTTGTTTACTTGCTACTTCTAGATAGACTCCACACAAATATTTTCCTCTGGTTTGTCAGTCTTTTTTTCTTTTCTTTTTTTTAAAGGTTTATAACATGTCAAGGCAGAGGGCTCATTCTTCGCGTTACAGGTACGTTCACTCCTCTTTAACATTTTTATGATTATAAAAAAAATTATATGCATTGCTCCGGCAACCAATGGAAGTTGAATCTTTTTGTAGATTTAAAAAATGTCCTTAATATCGTAGGAGCTGTACAATGTCTGCTTTTGTTAAAGTAATGCTGCCTGTATATGTCCTAGAGATATACATGAATTCATATGTGAAAGTTTATAACAGTTCTTATCAAGTAGAATTACTGTTAATTATTGCCTACATAATAATGGCATTGACCAATTAGAAATCCTATGTATTATTAAAATTAGGCCTGTATTTAACCCTTAACAGTCAGAGGTGTTCGCTGTAGAGTCTCCAGAAAAATACACAACCACTACAGCACCAAAAGCAGCAATAAATCCCCCCTTTTTTGAGTGTGCAAGTTAAAATCATTATTATTATTTATGTATTTTCCCTTGTGTCTGTTTCAGAAGATTTCCGTGGGATGAACCGGATTTCGATCCTCAAAAGGTCATTGCTGAACTGGACGGGATGCCTCTGGGTCAAAGCGATGCTGAGGAGAACTGGGACTATTTGAGGGCGGAGGAGTTTCCCGAAGCACAGAGAAGATCCCCTCAGTTTCAGCAACACGAGCGCCGTTTACAGGAGTCTTATCATAGAAGAAGAGCGTCGGCGTATCACGATTCGGGCCGTTACCCAGAAGCAGAAGACGGACAAAGACGGAGAGAGAAGTTTAGGGAAAACCCTGGAAGTCGCGAAGACAGGGGTTGGTCTCAGACGTCGCACACAAGTTCTTACACTCAGAGGTCTCACTCGAATCAAAGGGAGCAGGGATGGAGGCGGGACGAGCCTGAACGAGGGAGGGACAGGTTTAGAGATCGTAGCCCGTTAAGATCTGATGAACGGCCACAGAGAAAGGCACACAGCCCCAATACGAACCGACGAAGACCAAACCAGCACCAAAACAGGAACCAGCCGATAAAAAGGCACAGGAGGGAAATGGATGGCTCCAGTCAACTTGGGTAAATCACCAGAAAAACACTGGAAAAGGAAACGGAGAAAACAGGAGAATCTTTCAAATTATCCCTTACTGTCTTTTTTGTCTGATTTTCTGTAATTAGCCAATTACTAGTGCATGACTTTCTGTTCTGTTTCTTTTCAAATTCTTCTTTAACTCAACATATCAGCTTGTAATCTTATACAAGTGTGACATTTACCGCATTGTTCAGAGGTGTGGATCAAGTCATGTGCTGATGTGCTAAATAATTTAGGCCTTTTTAGGTCTTTATCATAAATGAACCAGTAGACTTTTGAAATTGGAAACAATATTAAAGCCAACTGTGTTTTGTTTTTTTTTAGCTGAGCTAAAGTAGAGTTGTAGGGCTGGGAATCCAAACTTTGATCTAAAACTGCCCAACTTGATTATCTTTAAATACTAAAATTTGGAAAAGACAATAAGAGCCTAATATAATTCACATAGGCATTAACAAAATAATACTGCCTCACTTTTAGAGGCATAAAACTTACTCAAAGTTCATTAAAGAATTTACCTCAATATTATTTTAATAATTATTCAGGCTTAACATGAGTCTTAGAAACATTTGAGTGTAGTTAAAGCATTTCTTTTATTCAAAGTTTTATATATTTTTTCATGATTTATATTTTGATTTAATTTTGTTTTTATTTTAATGTTCATAATATATTTTAGAGCAAAAAATAACTTTATAGACTCCGATGTGGACTTTTGGAAATTGATTTGCAGTTAGGTGCGAGTCCAGACTTTTGTCCATCACTGTTTCCACAGTTAGAAGGATTGAAGACCATGACTTAGTCCCACCTCTGATAACTCTGTGATATTAAAATGACTTAACACCAGCTGAGAAACTTGCAAATGCCTTGACTTTCTGTATTAAAAACATTATCCACTGTTTTTCTACTGTATCTGGGCCCTGTACTATGAAGCTGGTTTAGAAGGTTCACGAGGTAACTTTGGCGTCAACCCTGGGTTTTCAGTATCGCGACACTGGTTCACTTTCTGTCGAGGTAGATCTCAGGAACCTGCTACGGATCAGGTTTTGTTTCAGTAAAAGATAATTTAGGGTTGTGTACTTGTAGACTAAATGACATTATGCTCAGAATGGGTTTAATTGTCTAATTTATATTGGGATCCACTGATAAATAACACTCTCAGACCGTTCACAGTTCCACAGAGTAACTCAGGGTAAACTTAATGAGTTTTAAACCTTTATGATGCCACTGATCCAGACTGGGATAGTTACAGTTAGTCTAATCAGAAAGGAGAGACATATCCAGCTTTGTTGTACAGGGCCCTGGTAACACAGCTTTATTTAGTTGCCATTAATCACAAGACAATAAAGTCTGGTGTTAAGTCATGTTTTTGCTGCAGTTTGTAAGTTGAATATAAAATTGTAAAGCAGCTGTGTTTGATTGTATTGAACCGTTTCACCACCTCTTGTGCCAACACAGGTACGGCAGAGAGGAGCCGTTTGGGCAGCGTTACTCTGTGGACGATCGCAGAGAGGGGTTTAGCGACGAAGCTCAGGGGCCGCTTGTTTTTGAGCACAGTCACGGCGCAGTGAACAATGAAAGGGAGCCTCCACGACGTGAACAGTTCAACCGCGACAGAGATTTTAACCAGAGACAGAGGAGCCCCCGTTCGTTTGGCAGGGAGGACACGAGGGGCGGCCATTTTGAAGAGCACCGCAAAGACGATGGATACCGAGAAGCAAAAAGAAGGCCATTCACCCAAGACAGAGAGAGCTACACTCAGTACAGAGATGGGCCGGTGAATTGTGGAGGTATGAGGGGTCATTATAACAGAAAGGGAGGCTTTAATCGCGGAGGAAGAGGACCACAAAGTAATCGTCCACAGCATCAGCAACGAGATTATCAAAACCCTCCAAACGAGCAGCAAAGACCTCAATTCAGAGACGAGGTTTACGAGGAGGAGCCAGACTGGGAAGAGCGGGAAGAAAAACCAACTTGGAGCAATAACAGAGGCGTCAGAGGAGCAAGAGAGGTTTCACCTTTACCGAGGCAAGACGTGGAAACGCAGCTTCAAAGGGAACAACGAGGCCGCGCAGAGTCCAAACCCAAAATGATGGTCATAACGGAGGAGACACTGACCATCAAAGTGGACATGAGCCGTCCCGTTAACAAGAACAGGTAGGGTATGAGTCAGTGAAAACGGTGAGGGGGAAGAGTTCACACTAACTTTTTGACGAGATGTTACCAGCAGCAAAAACAAAGGAAGATGAGCCCATTAAAAAAACAAGTTACAATTCAGCCTGAAGTGGCTTTAAACTGGGAAATTGTTTGTCCTTCAAGTTTTGAATGGAAAGAAGATGCCTCTTATTTTCCAAAACAACTGAAGTGAGAACATCGTGGACTTGAAATCAGACATTTCAGGAAAGAATCACCAGACATTGGTGTTTTTTTGATGAGCCCAATAGCACAAAAGGCTTTACTGTTTAAAAAGTGGTCCAAGCAACCTACTGAAGGCACAAATCATCCATAAAGACAAAAGAAAGCAAACAGTAGAAGTCACAAGATAAAGTTGCTGTGAAAAGGAAAAGTGATTACTTGAGTTGATCAAACTAAGGCTGAGCAAAGAACGTGATGTCGACAAGACTTTCAGGCGTTAAGTCAAAAGCAAGACCAGTGTATGATGCTTTGGAAGAGACTCCAGGGAAAAGATATAAAATCCAAACACTTCAAGACCAGTCCAAACTCATGAGTTTGGTGAAGTTAGCAGATTTCAAGGATATTTTTTAAAAGAAGATAAAATGTATGAAGTTTTAAGCCAATCTCAAGAAAGATGGTCATGGTCTTGTTCTGACTTGATTTTAAATCCAGGGATCTCTGTTCTGTACCAGGACTGACTAAACATAAGTTTGAGTTCAAGACGTGGCTGAGACCTTTTGTAAAGTTTTTGTGCCAAACCTTCATGGTTTCAGTGTCATTGTGTTTGGTCGATCAGATGGAGCCAACCCAAAGCAGAAAGAAGTTTTGAATTTAAAAACGGTTCGCTACATTCACCTGAAGGGACTTTTTGTGCAAGTTATAGCGCTAATAAAATTGAAATTGAGCCATTTTTTTCATTTGTTTAACGATGGAGGAGCTTGAATCGACTGGAGATCTTGAAGAATGAAAAGTGTTACTGAGAAGGTTAAATGCTCAAAGTGAAGTGAAGAATATATAAGGCCACTAGACAAAACAAATATCACAAAGGACCTCAAAATCATTAGCACAAATCAGGGATTCATCAAGAAGAAATGGATATAAAGTGTGAAAATTAAACACTTCTTGAAGCATGCTGTTGTGTAATCATGTTTTGTGAAGATGTCTGACGAAATGTCTGAACGCCTCGAGGAGGTTTTAACGACAGCAACTGCAATAAACTGAAGGGACTTGGTGACGTGTGTTTTCTGAGAAGCACAAAGGGCAAATATATCTGAAGATAAAGAGGAGACTTTATGACTGCATTAAAGAAGAGAACCAGTCCTGCTTCGTTTGAGGCGATTCAACCCGGAACAGCTGATGTTTTTTATTGTGAAGCTGGCGTTTTGATGTTGGAAATAAAGGAAATAATGTGAATGCTATTCAGACAATTGCTCCAGTGGAACCACAATTGAGCTAAAATTGAATATTAATATGTTAAAATAAATTGACACATAATGCTTTGAATCATCCAAGTCGATATATGGACACACATCCTGACTGGACTGTTTAGTGGGAAGAAGAAGAAGAGACAGTGAAGATGTGTAAACAATTTGATTAAACTTGGAAATGGGCATCCTTCCAGAGAACCATCATTTCACTCAACTTTTGTTTCAGGCTTTTCAAATGAAGGGACAGACAAGAAGCAAGCACTACCACTGATGGATGTTTCCAGTGCTCTATTTTGTAAAAGAATGACACAACCTAAATTAAAATGTGAAAAAGAAAAAGGCAAAATGCAATCAAACCAACAAGAGCGAAGAATGAAGATGAATGTTGAATGGAAGGACACTTGACAAAAAGGAATAAATTGATACAAAATAATGGAATTCATTTAAGAGCTACGTGTGTCCGTAGTTTGATGGAAAAAAGAAAATGAATTGAATTCAAACTGGAGCATGAAGTGTCCTAAAGCCTTTACCTTCAAAATGGAGAAGACAGAAAGTGTGTTATACCATAGCATTAAATGCAGAAGGAAGAGCTAGAAAAACAGAAAATATGGATATAAATTTAAGTGCAAACAAACCACGGCACTTAGTCCAAGACTGTTGATTAAAATGAAGAATCATTGAATCAAGTATGCCAGAAAATAATCAGCTGAGATGAAAAGACAAGAAGTGGATGCAACTGTGTGTTTTTGTAGCTATTCAGGGGTTTTAAAATCTGAGAAAGGATCATTGTTCATCCTTCAGTTTTTGAGTGAAGCTGAGATTGTCTGCAGTGTTATTTATCATGGCCTTTTGCAAGATTTTTTTTCAAAATTAAACTGTGCATTTAACAGGAACGTGAGCAGCTTTTTCTACAAGCCATTTTTATTGTGAATAAATTAGTATTTTGACCCAGTATCACATTTTCAGACTTTCAACTATCGACAGTGAAGAAGAGAGAAAGATGAAAGAAAATGCATTATTTTTCAGGAGGGAAATGTCAATACTGCTGTTATTGATTTGAATGAGCACATAACTATAATTTCAAGTCCTGTTGTTTGGAAGAGCAGCAGCCAATTTATCTTCAATAAGAAGAAACCATCTCTGGAGGAATTGGATAAAATGGACTAACATTCAACACAAATGATAAAAAGGGCAAAACAAGGACAAAGGAGAGGGCTGTAAGTGTCCTATTGAAGGATACACAGCATGAACCATTAGGTCTTTGTGATGTAGATTGTTTAAACCATTGATCACAGAGACACAGCAGACGAACGGAAAGTGAAGAGTGGTGTAATCTATGGGATGTTTGGACAAAAAATGAAATGTAGCATCTTCAAATCTGTCAAGAAGGATCAGCAAGAATCACCAGAAGAAAGAACATAACCAAGAAATCAGATAAATGGTTATGGTGCAATAACGTTTACATCTGGATTAATAAAGAGGACTAAAAATGGGAAGAAAGGGCTTTACAAATGAAAATGGAGGCTTTGAAAGAAGAGACAAACAATGGAAAAAGCCACATTGAGCGACACAATGAGCAGCTGAATCCAGGAATAAAAGAAGAAAAGTAATTAAATCAAATGAACTCTGGAACAAACCATCCAAGTGACTTTGAAAAGTTAAGATGGAGCGTTCCTATTGCTGCTGTAAAGAAAACTGGAGGATTTTTGGGCACAAAGTTCAAGACGACTGCTGGAACAAGTGTGTGAATGGGCTGCCTCTGTTTTCAAACAACAAAATGAAGACCCAAACCAAAGTAGTGTGAACTTTGACCCATAGTTTTAACCTCACCTCAGTCAGGAGCCGCTGGGTTTGTTTCTTTAAGGCATTTGAGGTTAGTCTGATTCAGTGAGGGCTATGCACTAGTTCAGTTGAGCTCTGGTTGGATATTAGGATATTTATTCTCTATTGGAGGGATATTTGGTCTCAGGTAAGTCGGTGAAGCAGGTAAATGAGTTTAATTTGTTTTATTCACATGTAAGCACCATAATGTTAGACAAAAGACAACTTTACCTTTTCAATGTAGCCTTGAGTTTGCTAAACAAACATAAATGTATTGGTTTTCCTTCATTTCAATCCATAAACTAGAGATTAATTTGTATATTTTTACAGTTTTTGTCCATTATTCCTCGTGTGTCTTGTGTTAAAGCTTCGTGTTTCCTCCTCAGTTCGATGCTGTACTCCTCGGACCGACAGCTCTCTCTGGATCTGGTGAACGTCGGTCGACAGAGACTCGACTTCCTCCCGATGCTCGAGCACTCTGGGACGTACCGCGAAAACACGGTGCACACTGGGACGTTCGCGCAGGAAATCATCACCCTGGTGCACCACGTCAAAGGTAACACCGGACGTTTGGTTTAGTTCGCTCTCGTTAAAGGTGCAGTGTGTGGCTCTGGGGCGACACCTGGTGGTGAAAGGGTGGATTGCGAGTCTGTTCTGCTGTGTGTTATAGATCAGTATTTTGGAGGCGAAGGCATCACGTTGAACGAGCGTTTCTCTGCTCCACAAAAAGGTGGATTTTCAGACGAAGAGCCACAGGAAATGACACTGAGCGAAAGATTCAGCACAAAACGGTACGAAGTGTGTTTATTAATACAGCTTATGCACATCCCAACGATCACTAACCCTATGTAACTGAGAAAAAAATATTATTTATTGCTTGTTTTTATTTATTACTTGTTACTTGTTTTCCATAATATTGTGGAAGTGCACTACGTTATTGATCTTATTTATTATTTATACGTTTCAGTATATTATTTATTTTGAGGAGAATTCACTGTTTTCTTCAATAAATCCAACATATTTCCGAAGTCAATGAGTAATCGTGTAAAATAATTGTGAATAATGACCAAAATAATTGTGATTATGATTTTGTTCCATAATCGAGCAGCCCTAATGCATATTGATCCTTACGTGTCTTCATTTCCAAATCCATTTACTGCATTAGCCTGATTCAAATGTTAAAGTTAGCGTTTAAAATAATGTTAGTTCCGAGTATCATTGACAAGTTGTTATCTCTGAAATGGTTCAAAGCCCAAACATTATTGCATTTTTCACAGCCTCAATGGGACTGGACTCAAATTCGTCAAATTTAAAGCACAAGTTGCAATAAGGTAAATTCATCACAGGTGTTTGGTTTTAGATGGTTTCACCTGGTTATTGTTTTTAATGGACACAGTATGTTCGGTGTGATCTGAATCAACTGAACCAAACCTGAAAAAAAAAGTCTCAGCACTGTCTTTCTATCCTTTGTTCTCTCATTTTTAAGGAGTGCTTTAATCTGTTTGCATAAAGGGACTGGAAACAAATGATTCTCAGCTTCGTCTTTTAACATTTTGGCCTCTTTTCTTGTTTAGTGGCTTCAGTGCAAACGCCAACTCACTTCTGGAGACTGAAGAGCCTCTTTTCTCGAGGCAGGGGCCGATGCAGGTAAAAAATAAAAATCTCACACCTCTTTTCTTAACGACTGTTGTCTGTTGTTTCTTTATTGTCCCGTTGTTGTCGTTCCTGCAGTTTTTGGGGGCTCCTCCGGCCAGAGACCCCGACGACCTGAGGCACGACCTGGAGCGGAGACGCCAGGAGCGGCTCGAGGGGGTAAAGGTCACCATCGCGGGACAGAGTCTACCACAGCGCCCCCTACGCCCCAAAAGGTGAAACCACATCTCATTCATGTTACACCACAAAAGGCAGCAAAATAATACCTGACTTTAAACAACACAATGAAGCTCTTTAGCTCCTCATTTGGCTTTCAACATCGTATACTTCTCAACTTGTTAAAATTTCTCTAAATAAATAATAAAACGTGTCTCAAAACTCAAAAAACTGAATGTGTTATTTTTATATCAAGATTTTTCATAGTTTTTTTTTTTACCAACAAAGCACAAACTGCATTTGAAATTGATTTTCATTTTAGCCAGTAGGGGGCACTGCTTATTATCGTTATCTTCAGTGGATTTTTTTACATAACTCATGATTTTTATGTTTTTTTGGGGCGAAACTGGACAATCTTGAAGTAAACATAGTATTTTGTATTTTTTCTAAGCACTTACTGTTTTTCTGTTCTGTTCTGTAGTTCTGTAGTGTATTGTTAATCTCGTTACTACTTGGCGCTGACTTTGAAATAGCACAAAGAATTTTACAGTGGAAAACTAGGAACTTTAAAGAGGCAAGTTCTCTGCTTATTCTTTTGTAATGACCATTAAAAGATCAACGGGTTAATGTTAAGCCTGGACAGATAACTGATAATGTTATTAAAATTTGGACTAAATCACTATGTTTCTGTCCAAAATGAAGAGCTTCAGTCTGAATCTTTGTTTTTACGGCGTGAAAGACAAAAAAATCTAAGTAAATGTCAACAAAAGCTTCTCCACTAGATTCATTTTGTGTCTGTGTGCTCTGCTGTGTTACTATGAATGAATAAATGAATAGAAAATCGATAAACACCCCTTATTTTAGTGTAATTTATTTATCTATTTATCTATCGTTGGTCTTGTATCCGTCTGTTCGTCAGCGAGCAGTCGTACAGCGAGAAAAACGAGATGTCTCCGATGGACGACGCAGGGTTTTCAAACTGGTCTGAGGAGCCGACCCGGAGACAGGACGGATCAATGGTGAGGACAGCTTTTTAATAGATATAGAATATACTTATTTACGTCTTGTACTCACTTGAATCCTAAGTTTTTAAAGCCCTGACTCTGGTCCTGCAGGCTCCGAGAAGAGGGGGACCTTTCCGACAAAACAACGGACCTTTTCGCCGAAACAACCGACAAATGAAACGACCAAACTACCGCAACAACACGTCAGGTGACCACCTCCATCTGAATCAAAAATTTGAATTTTATACAAATCAAACATTTCAATGGAGAAGGATTTTGATGTTAGATTATGACATGGTCCAGACGTGTTGTCGATTCAGACTCTGGACTGTTTCCCTTTGACTTTGAGCCCAAGTTAAAATCAGTGTTTCTCTCTTCTGTCTCTAAAACAGGGCCAAACTGGTGACGACTCTGAGGTATTTATAGGAAAGTATTTCGCTCTGAACTCGACTGATTCTGCTTCAAAATGTGACGACGACAAACTGAGAAACTGTTTCTGAATTTCTGTTAAAAAACTCTTTTGTGTCTGACATTTCTGAAAATAAATAAAACAGTTGTTTCAAAACTCAACGTGTTATTTTTTTTATCAAGATTTCTTATTTTATTACAAACAAAGCACAAATTCTTTTGATGAATGATTTTTATGACACTATTGAAGTAAACATAGTATTTTTCTAGGTTCTTTACTGAATTGTTAACTCATTTAAATTTATGGCTTTTGAGACCCATTGTGTTACTTAACTACATCATTATGTCACACAAAGTCACATTAAAGGTCCTATATTATACTATTTTGAACATTATACAGTGTATTTTGGATACATTTAGGTTACCATATCACGTTTTGCAACATGAAACACACAATAATGATCTTATACAAGTGGTTTGGATGAGCTCTCATCATGAGTCCAAAGTGAACGGTCTGATTTGGCGCTGTCACTTTAAGGCTCAGCTCTCCCGTGTTGGCTCCGCCCACTCATGACATCACGCTATAGCTACGCGAGCTACACTGGAAACAGACTGAAGTAAACACGGTACATCGTAGTAATAACTTTTTCAGCAATGGCTTTGAGAGTAAATGAGCCGTATATCTTCGACCCGGAGTCTGATTCTGAGTTTAAGAACATGAGCAAACACAAAGACCTCGAAGGCTTCTACAAGACGTTTCTGCTTGGTAAATGAGAAACTATTTATTGTGTATGTTTCTATGGTGTAGCCCGTAGCATAGCGCGTGTTAACTGCTTCTGTTTATCGGTGCACATGTGGAAATGACCGTACAATGCCTACTGAAGTTGAGAATGTATGCTGCCTGGAGACTCCTAAGGTAGCTGGTGTGCAGTGTGTTGAAAGTAAAGTAAAAGTATTGACGGTAAGTAAGCTAACACAGTAGCAGCGATGCTTCTCTGTGTCTGAGCTGCAGAGCTCCACTTATTGACAGGGCAGGAGAGAGGGGCAGGAGGAGTGTGGAGGAGCACTTCCTGGAGAGGAGTGGTTTATTTCACTTATTGACGTCATTGCGTGAAACAGCTCGTTGAAAGGACTGTAGCTCAAACTAAATAAATTACTTAAACATGCGCGAATAAAACAAAACACAACTTTGGGTATGTGTTTGAGGTAGAAACAACATTATAACATGGTTTAAAAGCTCAGAAAAGTCGATTTAGCATAATATGGAACCTTTAAATATTCATTGAGCTGTTTAGGAAGATTGTACATGATTAAATTAATAAATAATGTCTTTTACTGTAGAAAAACACTTGAAACTGGTTTTCAAATGTTTAAAAAAAAATGCAAAAATACAGGAAGAAGACCAGTCAGCTCCTTTATTTAATGATTGACAGGTGTTAAGTCCCGCCCCTTGAATGACTACGATTATTAAGGACTACATTTATTCATCCCAGAGGCTTGAAGTGACAGGGACAGAAGGATATTTGCCCATTTATCTGAATAATGTCCAAATAAAATCACTTCAAATCTGTTCACTTTTAACTAAAAGAACCTGTTAAAGTCCAACTAAAACCATTTAAATTCATTCAAAGAGAAAGTAAAACCATAAAACCTAAAAAATCAAATGAAACCAGATTAAATTTATTAAAGTTTTACAATTGCTGATAAAAGTTCCTCGAAAACACACCTACAATTTTCCCTACAATAAAAACAACACTCCAACACTATTTTACTAAGAGAGAAACTGGGTAAGTTCTCTTTGTTGATAAAGTCACAACCAGAGGATTGAACTTTAAAGTGAAATACTGTCTGCTTCACAAAGTCTGATGAATCCACTGTGGAACAAAAGAGTTTAACAGAGGAGCCACATCTCACAACCTCAGCTCGAGTTTGAAGAAAGGAGTTAGGCTCTGGCTGCAAGACTCTGAGTCACAGTCTGTGGGTGCTTCCTGCTTCAGGTGGAGTCAGTGCAGATGGGTGGATCCCACATGTCTCCACCTCCAGAGCTCTGCTCACACACACACACACACACACACACGCACACACACACACAGACTGAGACCAGGTCTTACTAGTTTCTGTGAAAGAGAAACTAACACAGTCACTGTTATCGAGCGCAGAAATGGCAGAGAAAGCAGTTCAACTCGACCAAGGAGCCTTTTCTTGTTCGATCTGTTTGGATCTACTGAAGGATCCAGTGACTACTTCCTGTGGACACAGCTACTGTATGAGCTGTGTTCAAAGCCACTGGGACAGAGAAGAGGAGAAGCAGCTCTACAGCTGTCCTCAGTGCAGACAGAGCTTTGCCCCGAGGCCTGTCCTGATGAAAAACACCATGTTGGCAGATTTAGTGGAGCAGCTGAAGAAGAGTGGGCTCCGGGACGCTCCAGCGGACCACTGCTCTGTGGGACCTGGAGATGTGGCCTGTGATGTGTGCACTGGGAGGAAGAGGAAAGCTGTCAAGTCCTGCCTGCAGTGTCTGGCCTCTTACTGCGAGACGCACCTTCAGCCTCATCATCAGTCGGCTGCATTTGGAAAACACCAGCTGACGGCGCCCTCCGAGAAGCTCCAGGAAAACATCTGCTGTCAACACAACGAGGTGAAGAAGATGTTCTGCCGCGACGACCAGCAGTGCATCTGTGTGGTCTGCTGCATGGACCAACACAAAGGCCACCGCACGGTGTCGGCCGCCGCAGAGAGGGCCCAGAGGCAGACGGAGCTGGAGGCCAGACGGGACCGGATCCTCCACAGGATCCGGGACAAAGAGACAGACCTGGAGAGGCTCCGACAGGAGGAGGCGGCCCTCGGACGCTCCGCTGATGAAGCAGTGAGGCGCAGTGAGGAGAGCTTCACTGAGCTGATCCGTCTCCTGGAGAAAAGACGGTCTGAAGTGGAGCAGCAGATCCGGGCCCAGCAGGAGACCCAAGAGGCCGGAGTCCGACAGCTTCAGGACAAACTACAGCAGGACATCACTGAGCTGAGGAGGACCCAGGCCCAGCTGGACTCACTGTGTCTCACACCGGACCACAACCAGTTTCTACACAACTATCCCCCACCGTCCTCGGCCGAGGCCCCAGACTCCTCCAGGATCCAGACACAGACCCTGGGGCCCCTTGGTCCCTTTGAGCAGGTGACAGCAGCCGTGTCCACGCTCACAGATCAACTACAGCTCACTCTGGAGGACGGCCTGGGAAACGTCTCACTGGCTCTCAGCTATGTCCATTCTTTCCTTTCCCAGCCTGAGCCCACCACCAGAGAGGACTTCTTAAAATATTCACGAGAAATCACACTGGATCCAAACACACCATACAGACAGCTGTCACTGTCTGAAGGAAACAGACGAGTAACATTTATGAGGGAAAATCAGAAGTATCCAGATCATCCCGACAGATTCAGTGAATGGAAACAGGTCCTGAGCAAAGAGGGTCTGACGGGCCGTTGTTACTGGGAGGTGGAGTGGAGCGGGTGGGGGGTTATTATAGCAGTCGCAGACAAGAATATTGAGAGAAAAGGACACTCCACTGATTGTCTTTTTGGATTCAACGATAAATCCTGGACTGTAGATTGTCACAAAAATGGTTATTCATTTAGTTTTAACGAAGTCCAGTCTAAGGTCTCAGGTCCAGTTTCGTCCAGAATAGGGGTTTACCTGGACCACAGCGCAGGGGTTTTGTCCTTTTACAGCGTCTCTCAAACCATGACCCTCCTCCACAGAGTCCAGACCAGATTCACTCAGCCTCTTCTCACTGGAGTCTCGTTTTATTATAATTATGGAGCCGCTGTTCACTTTCCTAAACTGAAATAATCTCTGTTCTTTAAAGTGACAGTTTGGGATTGTCTCAGTGGCTTTTACTGAAGTGATGCTAATTTGTGTTAATGCACTGGTTTTCAGATACATGCAGATTTAACTGTGTTTCAAGACTTTACTCAGTTTTATGTAAAAAAAAAAAAAAAAAAAGCAAGAAAAATGCTGTAAAAATCTCAAATTGCTGGAAACACTATTTACTGTAAAGTGCTGTTCTGCAAAAGCTCTGTTTGTTGTTTAACTCAATAAAAATGAACAAAGAAATCAAGCTGAAATGTGAAAAGTGTTCTCTACAATCATTTAAATCCAGTCAGACTAATGTAGAGAGTGTGAGGTGAACTATGATCCGCTTTGATTTGAGTCAGAATTGAGATGCTTCTGGATCATTTACTTTGGACCAGAATATTTAAAGAAATACAGTTCCTGAATAACATTATGCTCTGAATGGCTTTTATTGAGAATATGATGTGCTTTTGAACTGGTCTTATCCTCAGTGTGAACCTGTAAAAATGTCTTCAAACTCTTTCTCTTTGACCGAGTTACTTCCTGTTTCTCTGCAGAGATAGCCCCGCCCCTTTCCCTTCAGGTTCAATTCTATTGGCTGTTCACTGCTCGGACAAGTTCCACTGGAAATTCAGGATTCTGTGGACTTGTCCCTCCCAGTTTGTGAACCTCTGCTTTAACAGGTTCCGAGTGGGTTTAGTCAGACTTTAACAGGTTCTGAGTGGTTTTAGTCAGACTTTACCAAGTTCCAAGTGGTTTTAGTCAGACTTTAAAAAGTTCAAAGTGGTTTTAGTCACATTTTAACAGGTTCCAAGTGGTTTTAGTCAGACTTTAAAAGGTTCCAAGTGGTTTTAGTCAGACTTTAACAGGTTCTGAGTGGTTTTAGTCAGACTTTACCAAGTTCCAAGTGGTTTTAGTCAGACTTTAACAGGTTCCCAGTGGTTTTAGTCAGACTATAACAGGTTCCCAGTGGTTTTAGTCAGACTATAACAGGTTCCCAGTGGTTTTAGTCAGACTTTAACAGGTTCTGAGTGGTTTTAGTCAGACTTTAATAGGTTCCAAGTGGTTTTAGTCAGACTTTAACAGGTTCTGAGTGGTTTTAGTCAGACTATAACAGGTTCTGAGTGGTTTTAGTCAGACTATAACAGGTTCTGAGTGGTTTTAGTCAGACTATAACAGGTTCCCAGTGGTTTTAGTCAGACTATAACAGGTTCCCAGTGGTTTTAGTCAGACTTTAACAGGTCCATATCATTTTGGCCAGTAGGGGGCACTACTCATTAAAATTATATTTAGTGGATTTCTTTCACATAATTCATGATTTTTTTAATTAATTTTTTTATGAAACCCATTGTGTTCTTTAACTACATCTCTATGCCACACAAAGTCACATTAAATATTCACTGAGATGTTTAGGTAGATTGTAAATTATTAAATTAATAAAAAGAATGTCTTTTACTGGTTTTAAAATGTAGTTTATTATCAAAAAAACAATGTAAAAATTAAGAAAGTCACAATATGATACACAGATTCGTCGCCGCTCTGTTAAAACAAATTAAACTGAGTCTAAATAAAAACATACATCTCGTATTAACGTCACAGCAGCGTCAGTGTGAAGTAGCAGCAGTGCCTCAAAGCATCATGGGAAGTTTGAGCAGCTGCAGAAAGGCACAGAGACGAGAAACAGAGTAAAGAGTTTTGTATCAAAGGCTCAAAAAGTGAAAAAGCCAAGTCGAGACGATGGAGAAATGAACTTTTTGTGGGATTTCTTTGCAGATAGTATGACTCAGCAAATAATTATTACTGTTTAATAAATATTTTTAATCAATAATGAATCATTTGATTAAAAATAAGCAGCTCAATGACTATTTTTTAAAGCGCCACATGATCTCAGCACCAATCAGCTCCTTTATTTAATGATTGACAGGTGTTAAGTCCCGCCCCTTGACTGATTTTGATTATTAAGAACTATATTTATTCATCCCAGAGGCTTGACGTGACAGAGACAGAAGGATATTATCATAAAACTCACTGATTCACCTAAACTTTCACGTCTCAATCTAGTTTCTTTTTCACTTTTTTGAACCGAGATCAAACTCTTCTTTCTCCATCGACCACTCTGTATGTTTCCTCCAAACCAAACGAGGTCTCGGTCCGGTTTATTTACTCTCATTTTCTCTGGGTCTGTGAGGATTTAGCGGCTCTTCCTGGAGTCCGGGGCTGATCCAGAGTCAGTCTGAGTCAGAGCCTGGAGTCACACGGCAGAGGCCTGAACGACACCTCCATGTTCTCCTCCATAATGATGTCGAAGCGGCACATCACAGGCCTGATGGGAAAAAAAGTCAAATCTGTCTCATTTACTCTTTATAGTGTTATTCTTTCAAACTGCAAAGACATTTAAAGATAAGACGCTGCGTTTAGTTTATGTACAGACAGTTTTCTCAAGTAAAATAAAGATTGTGGAGCTAAATAAAAAAATATGTCCAGTGTTGGATGGAGTAGGACTAGATCTCACTCAGAAAAGAGCCTTAGTTTGAAGGCTTCTTGACTGTGCTTTTATTTTGAAGTTATTAAAGGCAGAATTGTAAGCGCTTAATGTAAAATACTGTTGGGTTCAGTCAGAAAAGTAAATCGTAGAGAGGACTGGTTCAGTTATAGATACTGGTTGAAACAGTGGAGCAGCGGGTGCTACACAGAACAACATGGACCAGCCCCTGCATCGGGTTTTGGAACAACAGAGAGCAGCCAGTGTACGTCTGAGATCAGTGACATGAAAACTGAATATGGGAGAAAATATTTAAGTTAATATTTAAAACTAAAACAGATGTTTATAACAGATTTTTCCAGATTAAAAAAATAAAAAGATTTGGCGTCAGATTAATGTCGTATTGTGTCCTTTTGGAGAGAGCTCCAAAATTTCTGAAAAAAATAAATTAATTTGAATTTCAACTTAGATTTTGTCACAATATTACTTGGGGATATTAATGACACTGACAACGGCCTTGTTAATTTATTTATTTTACTGCGGAAACAATTTATTTATAAAGCCAAAAATAGATTTTCTTTGACCATCAGTTACTTTAAAAACTTTATGTATCATCAATCATCCTTGAAGCAAATATGGCTGAGACAGAAGAGGAAGTAAAAATGTTCAAACAAAGGTGGAAAAAATTCACTGAATCATTTGAATGGTGAAAAATAAAATGGAGGATATTTGTATGAGAGACTGCTTAAGGCATGTTTATTTTTTTGTTTTGTATTAGTGATTTTACATATTTTGTCTGGTTGTGTATTGTTTTTGTAATCTTTCATAAATCCGTTTTTGTGTAATTAATAAAAATAAATACAAAAACAAAACTGAAATAAAATAAAATAAAGTAAGCTCCTGTTACATAGTGAGGTAGATAAGTCACACACATTTTCATTTAATTCTCAAGTTAATTTATGTTGTTTGATTAATATTATGATTTATTAAAAAAGGCAGACAGCAAACTAGACAGGGCTCCAGTCCAACTCCAAAGTGTAAGTAGGACATTATTTGACTGAAGGAGATGAACCAGTCTGACCTGTCGGGACGGTCCAGCGGCGTGAAGCGGACTCGCAGCAGCCGGATCTTGTACCGAGGCCCGATCACGTTCCCGGTGTTGATCCGCATCGAGATTTTCTGAACGAGCGGCACGTCGTCGTCGAACTCCGCCAGCAGCCGAGTCGAGGTGTACTGCTCGAAACGCAGCAGTTTACTGAAAAAAGAGGAAAGGGATCAGTTTTCAATCAAACACTCAAAAAGGAAGGGCTACTTTTGTCTTTGCTGCTTCAGTTCTGGTTCTCAAACTGTGGGACGAGGACCACTGCGGGGACTTGGACTTCCTTCAGTCGGACGTAGTGTTATTTTTGAGACTAAAATTAAAAATATAACCAGGAAATACTTTACTTTAGCTGAGAACATTTGCCCATTTATCTGAATAATGTCCAAATAAAATCACTCAAAATCTGTTCAGTTTTAACTAAAATCACTAAGAATCTGTTACAGTCCAACTAAAACCATTTAAATCCCTTTAAAGACAAAGTAAAACCATAAAACCTGAAAATCAAACTAAACCAGATTAAATTGATTAAAGTTTTAGGATTGCTGATAAAAGCCTTTTTCCTCTAAAACACACCTACAATCTTCCTCCAATAAAAACCTGACTCTAATATTATAAACTAATACAGTCTTTCTCAGTTTTTTCCATAAACATGTATTTTTCCCAACACTTGTTTGACTGAGAGTTACCTTAAAGACATTTTTATTTAGTGAATGATAAAAACGGGGCAGAAACTGGGTAAGTTCACTTTGTTGATAAAGTCACAACCAGAGGATTGAACTTTAAAGTGAAATACTGTCTGCTTCACAAAGTCTGATGAATCCACTGTGGAACAAAAGAGTTTAACTGAGGAGCCACATCTCACAACCTCAGCTCGAGTTTGAAGAAAGGAGTTAGGCTCTGGCTGCAAGACTCTGAGCCACAGTCTGTGTGTGCTTCCTGCTTCAGGTGGAGTCAGTGCAGATGGGTGGATCCCACATGTCTCCACCTCCAGAGCTCTGCTCCACACACACACACACACACACACACACACACACACACACACACACACACACACACACACACACACACAGACTGAGACCAGGTCACACTAGTTTCTGTGAAAGAGAAACTAACACAGTCACTGTTATCCAGCGCAGAAATGGCAGAGAAAGCAATTCAACTCGACCAAGAAGCCTTTTCTTGTTCGATCTGTTTGGATCTACTGAAGGATCCAGTGATTACTTCCTGTGGACACAGCTTCTGCATGAGTTGTGTTCAAAGCCACTGGGACAGAGAAGAGGAGAAGCAGCTCTACAGCTGTCCTCAGTGCAGACAGAGCTTTGCCCCGAGGCCTGTCCTGATGAAAAACACCATGTTGGCAGATTTAGTGGAGCAGCTGAAGAAGATTGGGCTCCAGGACGCTCCAGTGGACCACTGCTCTGTGGGACCTGGAGATGTGGCCTGTGATGTGTGCACTGGGAGGAAGAGGAAAGCTGTCAAGTCCTGCCTGCAGTGTCTGGCCTCTTACTGCGAGACGCACCTTCAGCCTCATTATCAGTCGGCTGCATTTGGAAAACACCAGCTGATGGCGCCCTCCGAGAAGCTCCAGGAAAACATCTGCTGTCAACACAACGAGGTGAAGAAGATGTTCTGCCGCGACGACCAGCAGTGCATCTGTGTGGTCTGCTGCATGGACCAACACAAAGGCCACCGCACGGTGTCGGCCGCCGCAGAGAGGGCCCAGAGGCAGACGGAGCTGGAGGCCAGACGGGACAGGATCCTCCACAGGATCCGGGACAAAGAGACAGACCTGGAGAGGCTCCGACAGGAGGAGGCGGCCCTCGGACGCTCCGCTGATGAAGCAGTGAGGCGCAGTGAGGAGAGCTTCACTGAGCTGATCCGTCTCCTGGAGAAAAGACGGTCTGAAGTGGAGCAGCAGATCCGGGCCCAGCAGGAGACCCAAGAGGCCGGAGTCCGACAGCTTCAGGACAAACTACAGCAGGACATCACTGAGCTGAGGAGGACCCAGGCCCAGCTGGACTCACTGTGTCTCACACCGGACCACAACCAGTTTCTACACAACTATCCCCCACCGTCCTCGGCCGAGGCCCTAGACTCCTCCAGGATCCAGACACAGACCCTGGGGCCCCTTGGTCCCTTTGAGCAGGTGACAGCAGCCGTGTCTGCGCTCACAGATCAACTACAGCTCACTCTGGAGGACGGCCTTGCTCTCAGCAAAGTCCAGCATTTACTACAAGAACCTGAGCCCACCACCAGAGAGGACTTCTTAAAATATTCACGAGAAATCACACTGGATCCAAACACAGCACACAGACAGTTGCCACTGTCTGAAGGAAACAGACGAGCAACAATTGTGTTGATAAACCAGAAGTACCCAGATCATCCCGACAGATTCAGTGAATGGGAGCAGGTCCTGAGCAAAGAGGGTCTGAAGGGCCGTTGTTACTGGGAGGTGGAGAGGAGGGGGGCAGGGGTTTATATAGCAGTCGCATACAAGAATATTGAGAGAAAAGGACGCTCTGATGAATGTAGATTTGGAAACAATGATAAATCCTGGGCTTTAGAATGTGATACAGATGGTTATTCATTAAGGTTTAACAAAGTCAAGTCTGAGGGCTCAGGTCCAGTTTCGTCCAGAATCGGGGTTTACCTGGACCACAGCGCAGGGGTTTTGTCCTTTTACAGCGTCTCTCAAACCATGACCCTCCTCCACAGAGTCCAGACCAGATTCACTCAGCCTCTGTTCGCTGGAGTCTTGCTTTACTGGGTTGCAGGAGCCACTGTTCATTTCCCTAAACTGAAATAATCTCTGTTCTTTAAAGTGACAGTTTGGGATTGTCTCACTGGTTTTTACTGAAGTGATGCTAATTTGTGTTAATGCACTGGTTTTCAGATACATGCAGATTTAACTGTGTTTCAAGACTTTACTCAGATTTATGTTAAAAACATGCAAGAAATAATGCTCTAAAAATGTCAAATTGCTGGAAACACTATTTACTGTAAAATGTTGTTCTGCAAAAGCGCTGTTTGTTGTATAACTCAATAAAAATTAGTTTTCTGTTGAAGGTGGACTCCAGTGATTTCTGAGCGACACATTTTATTATTGACTAAAGCACAATATATCACATCAAATAAAGTCCTGGTTTAGTTCTGTTTTGTTTTAGTTTTGATTTAGCCCCATTTTTTTAGTCGAGGTTGGTTCACAAGTCCATATTTTGTCCCGTTACTCTTTTCACTTGCCATTAAACTGATCTTTTAGGTTTGTTTTTTTTGCTCTATTCGTTCCAACTAGGCCTTTAAAGTGGATTAGTGACTGTCCTTATCCCCATAGCAAGCACATGAGTCACTTTCTCTGCAACTCTGAGTTTGTTCGAGCAACAGCCTCAGGTTTAAAGCGTTAACCAATGATCTCTTGAGGTGACGCTGCACTGTGTCTGTTCTAACGAAGAAGGGAGGGACTAAGAAGAGGAGGTTTTAATAATTATCATTCTGTGGCACTTGTTCCACTGGAAATTCAGGATTCAGAATTCAGGATTCTTTGTCCCTCTGCTTGTTTGTTTGTGAACCTCTGCTGTAACAGGTTCCAAGCGGTTTTAGTTCATATCCGTCTGTGATTGTTTATTGTCTAGCCTCTGTGTAACTATCAATGAAAACCAAAATGCCCTAAAAATAATCTTAGAACCTGTTCAAGTCCAACTAAAAATGGTTAGAACTTGTTTAAGTCCAACTAAAAATGGTTAGAACTTGTTTAAGTCCAACTAAAAGCGGTTGGAACCTGTTCAAGTCCAACTAAAACAACTTAGAACCTGTTAAAGTCAAACTAAAACCACTTAAAACCAGTTCAAGTCCAACTAGAACCTGTTGAAGTCCAAATAAAAACACTTAGAACTTGTTCAAGTCCAACTAGAACCTGTTCAGGTTTGACTAAAACTAGGTAAAACATGTTCAAGTTCAACTAAAACCACTTACAACCAATAAACGTCCACCTAAAACCAATTAAAACCTGTTAAAGTCCTGTTTTTAAAGTCCTGGAAATATAAATCTGCTGCTGTGGATGAAGACTCACTGGTCGACTCTGGCCTCGGTGAAGCTCCTGCCGCTGTGGAGTCGGATGTAGACCACTCCCCAGCGCAGATACTGGTTCCACGTGACCAGGTCCACTCTGTAACTCAGCTCTGGACACAACACCAGCAGGAAACATCATTAGTGCACTTTCACAGGACATTTGATGGACAATGACTGAAGTAAAGAGGGGCACTGACTCCTGTACGGCAGCGAGGACGTGGTGCTGAAGAACACTTTGGTTTGTCCCATTCGGATCAGAGCGTCCCTCCAGGGGCTCATGTCGTAGCCTGAAGACCACACACAGAGGAAAAAAACTATGGGTTAATATGGCTCCGGTTTTCAGTGAGAAGTTTGTTTGCAAGGTCTTCAAGTCAAATGGAGAATATTTCTCCTAAAAATAGTAACGCCAAGGGCCTTATACTTAAAGATCTTACAAAGGAGGGCCTCAGTCTGGGACATCAACACCAACCAAGACCAATCAAGACCAACCAAAACCTCTTGTTCTAACCCTGTCTCCTTCACCAAACACTAACCTCCATGAGTCTGGACCTGGTCTAAGACTGGACTAACTCTGTCTCCTTCACCAAACACTGACCTCCATGAGTCTGGACCTGGTCTAAGACTGGACTAACTCTGTCTCCTTCACCAAACACTGACCTCCATAAGTCTGGACTTGGACTGTTTATATTTTTTATCTGTATCCCTTGTGTATTGTAGACTGGTTCTGGTCTTGATTGGGTTTTGACCTGGTCTCACCCTGACATGATCTTGGTCTTGACTCAGTCTCGATAGCTAAAAGTCTTGGTCCTGATACTCTCTGATCTCAGACATGACTTGTTCTCGGTCTCGACTATAACACTATTACTCGATACTAAATCTAACCGAAGCTGTGTAAATTATTTGCTCCGTTTCGACTTTTCGTTATCGTGGTTTTAAAGCGTTACCGAGCACAGGGCACGGGGCGGGTCTGAAGGCCTCGCACTGCAGACACTTGGCGTCCAGGAAGTCGCTGTAGGACGAACAGGGGTAGGCTGTGAGCGTGCACGTGTGGTTCAGAGCGCACAGGAACAGGAAGACCGAGCGCTGGTGGTCGCACACGAAATACGACTTCCCTGAGAAAGACAAAAACATGGTTAACGAGAAGGGTCAAAAAATACACCTCGTATTATACTATAACCATCTATGACTTTATGTAGGCCATTTATTTTACGATAAAGATGTTGCTTTAATAATAATGCATTAGACTTTTGTAGCACTACACCATTTTTTTGCACCACAGACACCTTTGGGACCGTTATTCTTTGGAGAGAATGTGAATGTGATGGGTGTTTTACCTGCGAAGATGGTTTTGGGACAGCCGGGTTGGTCCACTCCTCCGTTGGCGTAAAAGTCGATGTGACCGTGAGCTCCTCTCAGGCCGAACGCTGCAGAGACATCAGACCAAAATGAAATGGGTATTGCGTGCTTCCCTTCACAGCAATTCCTTCAGTCGATTCAACCAAAAGTTTTAAATCTAATCTAAATCTAAAATGGGGCGGGATTAATGTGATGCTTCATTTCTATCCATTTAATCCACTCAAATCCAGTCTCTCTCATCGTAATAAACTCACAGTCCATGTCGGTGTGAAGGACGTCCACAAACTGAGCGTCTGTCGGGTCCAGTCTCTCGTCCGGAGCGGCGCTGGTGAACATCGGTCCGGCTGGGTCCAAACCTGAGACCGTTTGACCGGTTAATTTGTTTATTTCGGATACGGATATTGTAATAATTTCAGAGAACAGATTTGGAGAACTCTCACCTGTGATGCGTCTGATCTTTCCTTTGAGATTAGCTCCAACAAATCCGGCGAGATGAGCCCCCAGACTCACCCCGATCAGATGGATGTTGTTCAGAGACGCTCCCTCGTCCTGAAACAACACGGTTAGTCTGGTTTACTGTGGATAAACTGATAAATACAGGGATAATATTGCATTGAAAAAGCTGTAAAAGACGTGTCATCAATTAAAATGTGATTTCCTAGTTTTGTAATTGTTTGGGTAAAGTTTTGGAAAAGTGGCGGTCACTTAATGTTATATATTGTACTGTTTTTTACATTTAAAGTAATTCAGTGCATTTGCAACAATGCTCCTGATTTAGGCTTTTGCATTTAGTAAAAATAAGAAACAACAAAACAATGACTGGGTGTCAAAGCTCTAAACGTGCCTCTACGTCTCCTCCACTTCCCTCCTCTCCTCACGTCTTAGTCCCGCCCACAGAGGACACACAGAGAGGACAGAGGGGAGGAGAGAGGAATCAGGAGACAGTTAGACGTGATGGGACGTCTTCTCAAGAGAGTCACCTGCAGCGAATTCTGTTTATAATGACATTAACACAGCTGGTCTGCTGCAAAATCTTAAATTCATTTTAAATTTAGTGGGATTTAAATGTTTGCCAAGATCATTTGTTACATTAAAAAAAAAAAGTCCTTTGTTTTTGCCAGTACCTTGACAAATAATATAAAAAGTGTAGTTCTGTTTGTTTTATTAGAAACAGTGTAATCCTCTGAATAAAGTAACAGGCAATAATACAAAATCAAATGAATGAAATTTAGATTTTGCCCTAAGACAATTTTTTTTATATCTCCTTCCAGTGGAAACATGAAAATGCCAGGCCCTGTCTCACTTCTGACCGTGGTCTGGGACCCGTCTCGGTCTCGGTCGGTCTCTGACCTGCATGGTGATGATGAACTCCGTCAGGTTGAGCGCGGCGTCCCTGGTGTAGGTCACGGCGGTAAAGTAGTTGAGGTTTGCCGCTCCTTTGTTCCAGTCGACCACGATAACGTTCATATCGTCGTGCGTGAGCAGCATCTGCACCAGCTGGTCGATCCAGATAGGGGGCGCTCCCGTGGGCCTGTAGCCGTGAATGACGAAGGCCGTGGGGCGAGCGGTGTCGAACAGAGGCTGCTGGGACGGGCGCTGGTGCCGGAGCTCGCGACCGCAGTGGACGTTGGAGCGAGTGTAGAGCAGCAGCCGGACGTAGAGACTGGTGCCGATGAAGCAGTGGGACAGGTTCAGGTCCGTGAAGTTATCGCAGGACTCTGAATCCCCGCTGTCCTCTTCACCTGAGGGTTCACAGAGAGACAGGACACACTCATGAAGTTAAAGGAAAGGGTATCCCGTCCTGTTTTATCCAATCAGAAGAGAGAACCCCTCCAACAATGACAGAGCAGGTAAAAACTTAAGTAAAAATATTGCCATTAGATTTGAAACATACATTTTCTAGTGTTTACCCTTTGACCTTGGCTCTAACTCTTGTAGCCGCTGTTGTGGATACGTGACATTTGTCAGTGCGTCTCTGTGGATCAGGATTAGAGCTGCTCAGGTTCACACACAGCGTCTCTTTAACCTATTTTAAGACTTTTTTTACTTTTGAACCTTAGACTCTGACATGTTTCGCTGCAGAGACAAAGTGCACAAAACGTCTATTTTTCCAACTCAGACAAACGCAAAGAGTGTAATTTGATGAGATTATACTATTAACTATTGTAAACATTTAGACTATTTGGTTGTTATTTGGCACAGCTCACTGTAAAACAAGTAACTAACACGATAATGACGTCAGAGTGGATCCTGGAATCACTCTTAATCCTAAACTAAAAGTGGGCCAGTTTCGTTTGGGAACAGTTCAGTGAGGTGTGTAGAGACGAACCTTCAGCTGCTTTTGTTTCCAATGAGAAGAAGTGAGGAGAGAGCAGCATCAGACGTACACAGTGTGATGTTAAACCAGTGCAGGGAACCCAAAAGCTGACATTTTGAAACATGACACGGGCCTAGGTTTAATTCTGTTTGCTTTTTCTGTTCTGCCCTCGCTGCTTTCTTTGAACTGTAGTGACACTGACTAAACTAAATACAATAATATAACATTAAAATGCAAACTAAATGCACAACTCTATGGAAAAGAAGCCAGTGTTTAACAAAGTAGTAGCAAATATGATACAGAATAGTGGTATTATTTGTGTTTCTGTTCAAGTTCATAGCTATCCAGGTTTCAACAAGTGTGGACGCCGACACAAAAGTGTGGCACTTGTGTTTCAAATGCATTGTTAATAATTAATATAAAAAGAGAGTAAATCCTGTTGTAACAATGAGAGGCTGGAGGTACAGCTGCTGCAGTAAACAAACTGTCTCAGCTTTATTCCCTCCTTTATGAACATTAAATTCACAGATCTGCAGCAGTTTCCTGTCATTTAATGACTCGATATTTAAGGGACAGGTTCTGCTTGTGTTTAATGCAGTGTAGACGATAAATACAATGTTTAAATTCAATAAGAGAGAGCCGTACAATGCTGAATGTGTTTAAAACCACAAACAGCTGGTAATAATGCTGACTTTTTTTTCACAAAAATGGGGTGTAATTAATTTGAAAAACATTTCCTGTTCAAAACCAACTGAAACCTATTCAAATCCTACAAAAATCTGTTCTAAACCATCTAAAACCTGTTCAAATCCAAATAAAACTTTTTCAAAATGATCCAAAACCAATTCAACTAAAACCTGTTCAAATAACCTATAACATGTCTGAAATTTGGTCTAAACCATCTAAAACCTGTTGGAATCCCACTAAAACCTGTTCAAATCCAAATAAAACTAATTGTAATTGTGGAATAAGAAAAGGCAGTTGGCCCATTGAGAATCATCAATTGTGGCCCTCTTCGCAAAACGTTTGGACACCACTGCGTTAAACTAAAAAAGTAGCAAGGCATGGTTCAGAGACCAGCCTCTAGTGGCCGCCCGTGGTGTTACACTTGGCACAACCACAACATTAGCTTCAGTTTCCCGTTCCCCGCTCTGCAATTAGCCCACATGAGCGCGACACTGCCCTCAATAGGATCAGTCTGCTATAAAAAACCTCTCATCCCTTCAGTCCCGGGACACAACGGGCCATCACAGCTGTCAATCATACAAAGGGGCGGGGCTTAAGGCAGTGGGAATGGCTTCGATCCAGGTTTGAATGCACACATTAGTCCAGTTTTAACGACAAATGTGTGGGTGACAACACAGCGTAGGTTTATTTTAAAGAACTTGGAGTATTTTTGGCTCAAAGTGAAGCAGATGGAGCAGCTTTAAATAATCTTTGGCCTCTTTAATCTGTCGGCAAACACGTGCTGTATGGTAAAACGTAATTTAACCTAAAAGAAAAACTCCTCTTCAAATAAAACTTTAGGTATTTGCACATTTAAAAAGTGGCTTATAAACAGAAGGGTTTTTTTCTTTTCTTACCTTTACAGACAACGAGAAATCCCAGTAAATACAAGAGTCTATAAAGCTTCATTGTCAAAAAGATCCACAGATGAAAGTCGAGAGATAAATGGAGTTAAATGGAGATGAACAGAGAGATGTGGGTCTGGTTTGGAGAGAGACGCAGACTGAGAGCTCAGAGGAAGAAGAAGGAGGAGGAGGAGGAAGAAGAGGGAGGCTTCGAGAAGAGCTGAGAGGAGGAGACACAGCATTAGACTGAAATTAATAAGAGCTGCTGAAATCACTACTCCCTAATGAAGGTAGAGTCCAGTATGTTTTAAGTTTTGTTATATTATGCTCCATTACTTTTTAAAATACAGTATAATCACTACCTTTTTAATTTTTAACATAATTAGTCCTAAAAGAGCCAAGCAAATATAAGTTAAACCCAGTACACGTCATCTGGACTTTATTATCAAGGAATTTAATAGATGGGAGTTTGGCCAATCACAGTTTGCTTCAGGAAAAACGAGCGCTCTCATTGGTCGACACTGATGAAAACAGAGAAAGTGTGTTGAAGTGTGCGTTGAATATGTGTTGAATATGAACAAAGGGAGGGAACATGAAACAGGGATAAATATTGTCAATTCAATCACATAATGTTTAATGAGGAGGAGATAATTGTTCTGATGAAAAAGTCGGAGCTAAAAGTTTACAGTAAGTGCAACTGCAAACTGCAGTTTAGTGAAATGTATTAGTATTTTGAGGAGGAAAAATTGGTCTGGTTTTATTTTTTACAGCAGAAGAGGTCCCTTGGCTGCTGTTGTGGGTGATCTAAAACAATATAAGTTTTAGAAAAAGATCAGAATAGGGGTTTGTTAAAGGTATAGTGTGTAGTTTCAGTTCATAAAGGTCCTAAGATTGTATTCCAAAACAAAACTATTTTTCCGACAGTATTTATATCCCACAGTCATCTGAGTGTACGCTGGTCGCTCAGAGGCTCACATTAGAGCAGCTCTCACTCTGTGTTTTCATGTTAAATTACACAGGTTCAAATCCAGGCGTACAGTGGAGAGGGCAGGGCGCACTGTGGTCTGAGGCTAATAATATCCAAAACTGGGGTGGATCCAGCATTTTACAGCACGCAGCACCACAGAGAGCAAACCCACTGTAAACGTACCTAACCTTTAGCCCCTTTTTACAGATTATTAAACATGCAGACATAGTTAAATGCAGATTCTGTTGTGTTTTGGGTGAATAGTTTTGATGTAAGCGTCTGGGCCCTCTTGCAGTTCTCTGTCTTTACCATGTCACGGTCATGGGCCGTCTCTCTGGGTCTGTGTCAGCGATTGGCAGGTTAAAGGCCAGGCGAAAGGTCACGCTAAGGGCACACTGTTCTGGTTAAAGAGCTTATCTTTAAAGGCCACGCCCCCTTGATAGTCACATGACCTGGCAACGGCGGCCTGTGTCAATTAAACAGAGCCTGAAGACTTAAAACAATAGGTAGATAGGAAGATCTGGTGCAGCTTGTGTCTCATCAGGTGGGATTGGACAGAGTTAGGTTCACAAAATTAGCCAGATTAGAGACTTCTCAAAATGAGTAAAGGCTCCATGAAGAAGTGTCAGCACAGCATCGTCCACCCTGTGTGCATACTGACATCATTCTGGAGGACAAGTCTCTCAAAACTTTTCATAACCAAAGATGTTCAACCAAGGTGTGATTGAAAATAAAGCAGAGAACCCCAGACAGCTGACTGCAGCAGGTGTCTCCAGATCTGGTCGAGTCCAGGAGCATTATTTGGTTTAGTCCTGAGCTTCTTTTGGCATCGATACTATGTTTGAGACAAAGAGAAACCTCGGATAATATCGGTTATAAGACTCACTTTTAGTTTCATTTCATTTGAGTGTGCCTCAGTGACCCAGTTTTTGTGGGGACTGTCATGAACGATACGCTTTCCTGACTGATTCCCATTGAGTGCAGTCAAAACAATCTCTGTATCATTCCACTTTTTAACCACTCTTCTGGCTTTTTTTTGTCATAAAGCAGAGGGACACCATAACTGATGTTTCCTTTAATGCATTTCCAATATAACTTTTAACAAACTGCGTTAAGTTTTGGATCAGAGGTAGTTTGATAAAAAAGTGAGTATGATTGTTCGTGCAGCAGTGTGTCAGCGGAGTTCAGAGGTCAGGTCATGCTATAACAGGACCTAAAGCTGCTCAGATAATCAGCTGGACTTATATTCATGTGAGAGTTTATCTGCACCATTAGGTAACTGAACATGTTTCCGCTCCTGAGCTGTCCGTTATGTCGTTCACAAGCGATGGATTAACACCTGTCCTGCTCTGTTCCCCTGTATCTTCACTTATTCACTTCCCCTTCAATATCTGGATCTATTTTAGAGAAAAAAAATGATTTGAGGGCAGAAAAGTTGTCAAAAAAACTTTAGATCAATCCATCTGATAGAATAATCACTCAATTATTTTCACGTTTTTTTATTAATAATGTAAGAAACACTGTTATAGTAATAATAAATACAGTAAACGGATAAAAACTGTGCTCATTAAGTAACCTCCTCTCACCTGAACTGAAACAGAGATACAGTGGTGTGATGAGATCATGTAGTGAATGTTAACACTACTTGGATACTTCCAGGAGCTAGGGCTGATGGGACATGTATGCATCCATGAGCTCAGTGGGGACAGCAAAGACGACGATGGACGCGGTGCTGTCGACGGCAGACAGAGACTGCAGGTACCGCAGCTGAAAGGCGATGGGAGAAAGAGACGAGGCGGCTTCTTTTAAAGCTCGAGACGCGTTGAGCTCGCCTTCAGCCGCAATCAGCTGAAAAAAGAAGAAACAAATAAAGAAGAGAGATTTGTTCAGAGCATGTGACCAGAAAATCAACGTCTACTGCTAATGAAGACTGTAAATGTCAAAATAACACACTGTCTGGCAAAACAGAAGCAGGAACTTAGTGTTTTTAATTTTTAATGGCACCAGTAGTGCTAAATTGACACAAAAAATGGAAAGAGAGGCTTAATTTTTACAGCTTAACCTCTACCACCTTGAATTACTAAGCACTGGATCTAAATTTATTCAACCTAAAGGCTTACATTTTGGCGAATAATGGAGACATAGAGAATAAAAGTGAGCTTTACTGTACTTTTCATAGAGTGTGGAGGGAGGTGGGGACTAAACTTTCTCTTTTCCCCAGCCTCTGTTTTGTAATGATTATTTATGCCGTCTTTACTTTGTTGGTTTGATAAAAGTATTTTGTACCTTAGCTCTGGCGTCTCTTTTGGCCTCAGCCTCCAGAGCCATGCAGCGCAGCAGGGCGACAGGCAGCGCCAGGCCTTTCAGCTCAACCCTCTGCACCTGAACGCCCCACGGTTTGGAAGCAGCATCCATCACCTCCTGCAGGACAAAACGGGGAATTACAACAAACAGAAACGTAATGTATGTTATCTATGAATCCTATTGCCTTCACAGGCTTCACCAAATGGACTTTGTTTTTCTGATTTGTTGTCTGCCTGTGAAATGATATCCAGTCTATTATTATTTGAAAGTCTGAAGAAAGTTAATTTTAGCTGATGATAAAAGGATGAAGCTTTCAAAAGATATATGACAACATGTCAGACTTGAGCCATGGCAAATCTTATTTACATTACCCAGCTTTTTGTTTTTTGACAATCTGATGCATAAAATGCATGAATAAAGTGAGTATTCCAAATGCAAATTTTACAGATATATACATTTGGACAGTGTCTAATATATACGTTTGAGTGTGTTTTTTAATTGCTTTTAGTGCTGCTGTTGGCTCTGGAAATAGGAACAGAGAACATTTTGGCTCATGTGAAGAAGACTTTTATCAGCTTTTTTGACTAAAAGCAGTAATTTGCCCTTTTCTTCACACTGATTGAAAAAAGTGACTAAAAACTGCTCATCCCTCTTCTTCCCCTGAGAAAGGATTTCTAAAACAAAAAATGTGGGGACTGTATATGACCTGGTGTTGATCTCACCTCCATTTTCTTTGCGATGCTGCTCCTCTGCGTCAGGATGTCAGACAGAGAGTGAGTGCCGACCGTCGCCCTCAGCGCCGTCTGGGCCAGCGTTAGAGCGACAAAAGGGCCATCTTTAACCCGTGTCACCCACAGAGAAGGGTCCACCACGCGGTAAAACACCACGGCGTCCACTTTTAACGGTACTCCATCTGCTGTCAGCATCTGAGGAGACAAGAAAAGCGCAATTATCTCCTAAAAGTCATTCCCTCAATTAGTTAGTTTACAAAAAGGGCAAAGTGGTGACCTCCTGCGGCTGGATGTCGAGGCAGACGGTGCGCAGGTCGACTGTTTCGATCTCGTCGAGCCACGGGATGATCCAAAACAGACCTGCGTAGATACAACACATGGAGAGGTCTCTATAAACACTTTTATATTACACTGCTGTTTGGTAAAGTCTGTCATTTACCAAACATCTCCATGTCTCCAACTCTAACTAAGAGTCTAACAATATTGCTGTTTCAGATGTGGTGAAGGTCTGACGAACCTGGTCCTTTAGCTCGGCCTTTAACAAGTCGTCCCAGTCTGAAGATGACAGCCCTCTCATACTCCTGAATGATCTGCGGTGAAAACATAGAGCCACAAAGACATATTGAGGCTGAGTGTTGTTTTGTAATTATACCATTAATTACACATATGCATCTATAGCCTAATATTTACAATGAAGCTGCTAATAATAATCAAAGTAACACATATGAGGCAAATTGTATTCTAACAATCATAACTAGTGATCTAACCCAGAATTTGGATCGGTGAGTTAATTAGCAATAGAAGAAGAAGAGAAATAAGAGTTGGTGTTGGGTCTTTTACCATGGCGCACTTCCACACTGTCACCGGGAAGGTGAAGACGATGTAGACCACGGACAGAGCTGTCAACACGGTCCCGAGAAGCTCCAACAGCCCCCGGTCCCGCCTCCCTCCGTCTGCTCCACAACAACAACACAAAACACAGAATAAAACATTACAGAAAGACACAGTGAGCTAAAACGGACGCCAGTTTTAACAATGCTATGATACAAGATTAGCCTGATAACGACTCTTTGTGACCTCTGCGGAGATTTTGTAGATTTTCAGGATCAAACTCATCCGTGCGGAGTGCTTCCACCTTGTTACCGCCGAACGTTAGCATCTACCCGAGTCACAGCGACATTACAATCAAGTAAAAAACATTTGATATTTTTGTTTGTTTGGATTTGCGCGGTCTAACGTTATTAACCGTTAGTTGGAGGACTACCATCACGAGCGCGTGCTTTAGCCACTTCCGCGTCACGTTGCCTAGCGACAGAAACCACGCCCACTCGCAGTCTCCCTGTTTCTAAATGTGCGTTTCATGCTTTACTAGTTTGTTTGGATATGTTACTGAACATGAGGTTAAAACATCACAATTGCTTTCATAACCTCTCTCACAATTTCTCATAATCCTGCCAAACATATTTTTGGGAAAAATGTTTTTCTTTACTAAAGCAGGAATGGTCACAGAACCTGTTCTGACAGCTGCCATTACCCCAGTAAAGAAGAAACAGCGCATATCAATATTTAAAACTATCAGAATAAAATATCAGTTTATTTTTCTTAAATGCCCTATGTCCTCTACATTTGGCCACAATAAAATCAACATATCCAGGTTATTTTAGCGTGTCAGTGGCAAGTTCTCTTATGGATCAATAAAGTTAAATATGTCTTGTGGATTATTCTGATCCACGTCCCAAGTCCAGATGGAAGCAAAGATTTTAAAAAAGACCACTATGATTCAGTAAATCAAATTCAGCATAATTTAATAACAGATCACATATAAAGTTACATGACCATGGGCTGTCATACAGAATATACAACAAGTGACTCCCTGTAATCAAGTTCTCTAAAATGTTAGAGCTATAAATTTAAATAGTTCTTAGTGCTAGGCGTTGCTTATATCTTCTCATTGGTTTTTCATTAGTTGCTGTGCTTTTGTTCTTCACTGTCACTGGTTGGACATCCTCCTACTTCTTTATCTGGTGGATGCAGCCCTAACTTTCTACTCATTGTCACCAAATATGAGAATAAAGCTTTCAAAAGCAGTTACATTGTAAGTTGTTTTTCACTACTTGACTGAGGAAGTGATCAGTCTATTTAGTCCTATTTAAAGCAGGTGTTTATATTATAGGCCTGTAGATTGATGCTTAATGTGGTACTGGGATGGATTTTACTCTTTTTAGGTCACTTTAGGTTGTATTTATAGGTGTAATTTGGCCATGGGTTTTGCTTGATACTATGCTGTAATACTTCAAGGACCCTATGTATGTGTACAATAAGACATTAAAACATTACGACTGCTATCCTCTGCCTTCTGTCTATCATTTATCATCACTTTGAACACATTTCTGGTTTCTATTACTGTCACTAGCAGCAGATATCAGGAAAATAAATGTGAAGTTTTACCTGGAATTTGTCGGAACATGTGACCTGAGCTGTTCTGCTATAGCCATGATGACAAATACCAGAATTGGAAAATGACTGTGACATTGTTTACACAGTATTTTAATTCTAGGTAAAAAAAAACAAAACAAAACCAAAAAACCTTTTGAAGCTAATTTTGGATGAGACCAAGTGAAAACTGACTCTGACCCTGATTTCTGTTCAGTGCTTTTTGTCAGGTGTGTGTCACATTTGTTCAGAGTTAAAATTATGTTTTGTTGGCAGTGGATAAAAATCTCATAATCTCACAGTTTTGACTGATGTCTCTTTTGCATAACATGATGTAATGTTATGCAAAAAGTCTGATGCTGAAAATCTGTGTGTAGCTGTGCCACTTTCAGCGTCAAGTTTATAAATGTGTGTATTTATTTTGATTTTCGAGTGTAAAAAATCTGGATGTGCCTGTGTAGAGGAGTTGGGAAGTTGAGGGAAGGACGAAGCTTTTGTTTTCTGCAGCTCTCAATTTTCATAATCTGCTTTAATGAAGGATGTGCCAGTAAAAACCCTATTATATCCTTTTATATCTTGCATTTTGATGTTATGTTTACTCTTTTATAAACTTACTGACTCCATTCATAGTTCAGGTTCGTATGTCTCTGTCTCAGATCTCTTTTCACACATCCTCCTTCAGTGTGTTTTTAACCAGCAGCTTCCTGTGAAACTCGCTCAGTGGTTTTCTCTTTTTAATCTCTCTTTCTCTAAACTCTTCACTACTTTAAGGAACCGTTTGTCTGTATTTTGTCTCTGTCTAAGCTACAGATAAGACGTGGATTCATGGTTTTGAACCAGAGCTGATCATTTCAATGGAGATTAGACTGGTTTGAGGAAAACTGGTGTTAGGTATGTGCCATTTTATTGCCTTATTAATACATTAAATTATCGTAGTATTGGTTTGTGCTATATACAGCTCTTAACATTGTCGTTGTTTTACTCATCAAAAGGAAAGCTTGACATGCATTAAATTTGTTTAACATTTTATTGGCAGAAAAACCTACAGTGGTAATTGTGCCGAATTCGTGCCAGAGTGTCTCTGAGCAAAAAAGCATGTCAGCTTTTTGACAGAAAACTTCAAGTGACTCATTTAGACTTAGCCCAAGAAGTTATAGAAAACATTAGCTTATTTACCTCAAACAAGTCTGTGCAATAAAAATAGACCCTGACCTACAATCATATACTGTAATGTACATGATTTTCAACATTTTCAGGGAGTTTTTCATATAAAGGTGCAATTTATTCACTTTTTTTTTTTACATTATTTGCATTATTTATCAACAAGTATCCCTATAATTGAAGCACTCTTCCAAACGAGGTGTATATTAAAGAAATAGGCCAATACACTGAGCCCTGGCAGAGTCATATTTGTACAAAATACACTAAAATGACCGACCCACTGTTTCAGAAGACATGTTTTTTGCTTCCAAACTTGCTACTTGGTTAGACTCCACAACACAGAGAAATTGACTGAGCAATAGCTGTTCCTGGAGTTTCAAGAGTTTTTGTAAACTTCCAGATCAAGGGGCAGAACACTGAAATGCACTTTTGCTGCTCTCTGTTCGAACACGAGGGATCGACAGCAACAAAAAGTCCTAAGAATGTAAAGAACAAAAAAAAGAACTTTTTGTTTGGTTTGATAGCACTTACAACCAGATTTCAATAGGTTTTAAGTGATTTATGATGGGCATAAACCTACACCTGTATTTGGACTGGTTTTTACCATAAATATTAAGAGCATATCCTCAGACAAATTCTAATGAAACAATATTATTCATCCAGCAGTGCATGGTTTACAGTTTGCTACACCTCTATCATCTTCATTCACAGTGCTATATTTCTAAAAAGTGCTGAAAAAGGGTAACAAAAGCTCCACTTGAAGAACTCATGAGGTCAAACGAGTACAAGAGGCTCATTATTTAGAAAAACATTTGAAATTGAAAGAGTTGAACCAGTTATCTGATCAATAATGGGTCAGTATTTATAACTAACCATCTCCTATTGATTGTGTATTGTTTACTGAAGCCTCAGGTGTGGTGCAGGGGTCTGAGGTCATCGCCATGGCAGCCACTCTGCCCCTCTGTTACCACGGCGCCATCAGCAAGACGGACTGTGAGGTCCTGTTAGGGGCAAAGAACAAGGACGGGGCGTATCTGATCCGGGACAGTGAGACCATCCAGGGGGCCATGTGTCTCTGCGTTTAGTGAGTATCTGTGGCTGCTACATTGCCTCTTTATGTCTGGTCTCTTATGTCAGGTTTGAGTAAGTTTTGCTCTAGGATATACATTTTAGTTTATGCATGTACACACTGGTAAAAACAGTTTGAGTGGTTTAATGCTGTGTTTAAGTCAGTCTGTTGTGTTTGTCTGCAGTAAGAAGCATGTGGTGTACACGTACAGACTGCTCCAGACCCACTCGGGACACTACACACTGCTGGTAGGTTCAGGTCTGCTCCTCACGTGTCAACACTTTTATGATTTGTCTCTTTTTTAATTGATGTTGATTTGTGCCTTGTCTGTTGCTGCAGTGCACGTCATTAGTTCCACTTTACTTTAAAATAACACAGCTTTTTGTTCCTCCATGACACAAACCGCAGATAAAGCTAATTCACTCGACCGCATCTGTCTCTAAACAAAGTGATCTTTGACTCAGTTTTCAGCCCAAAGTGGAAACTCACCCACTGAAGCGTGAGTGGAAACTGCTGTGACGTCTCAGACAAATACTCACTGACGCTTTGTTCCATTCAGTGTAATATTAAAGATCAACAGGAGTCATATTAGAACAGCAGCATTTCCACTGTGGGATGGTGTGGGACAAGTTAAAACATTTATTAACATGGTTATAATTAATTAGATTCAGATTGAAACTTTATTCTCAATTATTTTTTCTGTGCTTTACTTGGAAATTAACAAATTATTACACACAAACACACATCCTGTCCAGTCCATAATAAAACAAGCTTATAATAACCTCTATGAGTCTGGACTTGGTCTAAGACTGGACTAACTCTGTCTCCTTCACCAAACACTAACCTCCATGAGTCTGGACCTGGTCTAAGACTGGACTAACTCTGTCTCCTTCACCAAACACTAACCTCCATGAGTCTGGACCTGGTCTAAGACTGGACTAACTCTGTCTCCTTCACCAAACACTAACCTCCATGAGTCTGGACCTGGTCTAAGACTGGACTAACTCTGTCTCCTTCACCAAACACTAACCTCCATGAGTCTGGACCTGGTCTAAGACTGGACTAACTCTGTCTCCTTCACCAAACACTAACCTCCATGAGTCTGGACCTGGTCTAAGTCTGGACTAACTCTGTCTCCTTCACCAAACACTAACCTCCATGAGTCTGGACCTGGTCTAAGACTGGACTAACTCTGTCTCCTTCACCAAACACTAACCTCCATGAGTCTGGACCTGGTCTAAGTCTGGACTAACTCTGTCTCCTTCACCAAACACTAACCTCCATGAGTCTGGACCTGGTCTAAGACTGGATTAACTCTGTCTCCTTCACCAAACACTGACCTTCATGAGTCTGGACCTGGTCTAAGTCTGGACTAACTCTGTCTCCTTCACCAAACACTAACCTCCATGAGTCTGGACTTGGTCTAAGACTGGACTAACTCTGTCTCCTTCACCAAACACTAACCTCCATGAGTCTGGACTTGGTCTAAGTCTGGACTAACTCTGTCTCCTTCACCAAACACTGACCTTCAAGAGTCTGGACCTGGTCTAAGTCTGGACTAACTCTGTCTCCTTCACCAAACACTAACCTCCATGAGTCTGGACTTGGTCTAAGACTGGATTCACTCTGTCTCCTTCACCAAACACTAACCTCCATGAGTCTAGACCTGGTCTAAGACTGGACTAACTCTGTCTCCTTCACCAAACACTAACCTCCATGAGTCTGGACCTGGTCTAAGTCTGGACTGTTCCCTTGTATCTATGTATTGTACACTGGCTCTGGTCTTGATTCAGTCTTGATACTGTACGTAGTCTCGTTCCAGTGTCCATGACCTGGATGAATGAGAACCGTCCCAGTTCTTTGACCCTCTCTGTTTTATGTTTTCTCGGGGTCGGGGTCAGACGGTTGGAGGAACACAGGAGGTGTACTTCAAGTCTCTGGACGAGCTGATCCGTCACTACAAGAGGAAGAACCAGGGCCTGGTCATGCACCTGCGGCACTCGGTCAAGAGACGCACCGCCATGTTGATCACGGCCCAGAGCCAGACGAGACCGGAGGCACCACAGGGAAGTCCAGACCAGAACCAGCACCAGAGAAGACCAGAGGAGCCACAGGGAAATCCAGACCGGAACCAGCACCGGAGAAGACCAGAGGAGCCACAGGGAAATCCAGACCGGAACCAGCACCGGAGAAGACCAGAGGAGCCACAGGGAAATCCAGACCGGAACCAGCACCGGAGAAGACCAGAGGAGCCACAGGGAAATCAAGACGAGAACCAGCTCCGGAGAAGACCAGAGGAGCCACAGGGAAATCCAGACGAGAACCAGCTCCGGAGAAGACCAGAGGAGCCACAGGGAAATCCAGACGAGAACCTGCAGCAAACAAACCAGCCTCCAGAAGCAGCAGAAGAGGAGGTGGATTATGAGAGTAGGTCGACCACAAACTTGGACTAAAAAGGACTATATCAGGTCTAGGACTAAAGCAGTTAAAAACAGGAATAAAACAAGATGTAACCAAGAATTTAATTAAAAAAAAGGAGGTGTAAACTAGGACTAAACCAGGACTAAACCAGGACTAAACTAGGACTAAACCAGGTCTAAACAAGTTTTCCCTTTTTTTCTCCAGACCTTCCTGACTATGTTGATGTCCTGCCGAAATGATCAGCTCCAACAGATGTAGAGATTCGTGCAGAGAGGAAATGTGTTTTTGAAAAAGCATCTCAGCTCTGGACGCTCTGGAGAGACATTTTGTTTTATTGGACACCAATGATTTCAAGAATTACATAACTTTTTGGCCTCCTTCACAGATTTGGAGCTGTCCCGTGTCGCATTTGTCAGATGTATTCAGGTCTTTGTGAAGTTGTAAATGTTTTTCAGCCAAAAGCCAGTGTTCTTTTCATACGAAGGGGAAAGTAAGAACTAGGTGTGAAGCTGAACTGGACTTGTGTTGAAATAAATTAAAGAAGGAAGAAAATGTAGACCAGAAGCTATAATTACTTAGTTCCATTTTTTAAAAGGTCTTCATGTTTTCAACGGAAGTTTGAAACAAAGTCCAGATTTGCAACAGTCCCATATAATCCTATCTTACATTAAAATGCATGTAGATAATGTCTCATTTGCGCTCAATGTTATTTTGTTTGTTGAAGTTAAGTGCTAAAATCGAAACAGAAAACGAACTGTGTGTTACATCTGAATTTTGACACATTTGTCTGCATTTGCGAACCTGACAACAAACTGTGAACTTAATGCATTGCGGTCAGGTCCAGACAAAAACCTCGAGCAGTTACTGAATTAAAAAAAAATCTATCTTTGTGAAAAAAATAGCCGTTTGTTAGTTCACTGTGGTCTGGGGCTGTAGACCAGTTGCCTGTTTTTGTGGTTGATGCAGCTACATGTTGAGCATGCAGACACTGTTTATGTGGTTTTTGAGTTGCCCTTTGTTGAAGTGAGAGGAGTTTTTTACTCTCCACTTCAAGGGCCACAATGATACCCTGGCTGCACAAGTCATATTACATGCCACGTTTAGATTTGAACATTTTCCACATTTGCCGTTTGCATTACTAATAGTTTTTGTTTGGTATTTGTTTTACTGCAACCAAGAACTTTAATCATTTCTAGTTTGACTTTTTGTATAGTGTTTGTATAAAACCATTTTGTAGATGCATATAGTCAAAATAGGCTTTTAAAGTTCCATAGAACCCTGTAATGTACTTACATATCCCCAGAGAGGACAAACTGGAAAAGTAATTGATTTTGTTTATACATTTCAAATTGATGTTCTCCTGTCCCTGCAGGGTTACCGTAGGTGCTTATTGCCTACTGTCAGTAGCAAAGAAGTGGCGTGAGGTGTGAAATTGCAGTTTTCAATGTCACCACCAGGGGCTGCCAAAACTGACACACTGCACATTTAAATGAATCCCACCCAAGACCAACACTGATTTATTATGATAATGATTATTATGATTAGTATTATGATGATTATTATTGTTACTGACAACAGGATAAAATATACACTTTAAGTTCATTTTGTATTTTTTGTTGTAATCTATTGAATGTGAACTTTTTCTTCAGATTAGAACCATGTCCATAAGTTGTTGTTTCTCCCTTTTACTAATAGCCCTGTGACCAATGAAAGTTCAATTAAAAACCTTTACTTTGTTCAAGAAGAGACTCGTCACCTATATTTTTAACTTAGTATCGTAATAGGATAAATTAGCCATACCTTTAGCTCTTTGTATGTACCTGAGTTTTTGACAGCACTGTCTTTTAGTTTTATAGCGCCCCTTTCTGGCCATTTAGCCAAACTGCAGCGGTCACAGATGGAGCTAACAGGAGCAGAGGAGCAAGTGTGTAGAGGATAAACAATACAGACATACGAGAAGTTTACAAAGTGGACTTTATTTTTGTTAAAACGAAACTCGACTGTCGCAGTAAGTACGAGACACTGTCACCATGGCAACCGCACATTTATCCTGGCAACGAGCTTAACGGCTGTCTGTCCGTTTTAGCATGCTAGCTAGCTAACAGATGCTTTTACTCCAGTCGTCGTCAATATGTAAGAATTAGGTGAAATAAATTAGCAGTGACATATACATAGTTGTCTTCTGTTTGGCCTTATAGATAAAAGTTTGCCGTGTTGTTTGTGTTGTATTTAAACCAATATTAGTTGTGCAGTGAAGTGTTTTGTAGTTAGCTCGGCGGCTAAGTTAAAAACAGATACTTTCCACAAATTGTTAGCTACAATAAGTGTGGAAAAACAGCAAACACAGAGATGATGAGGTGAGGATGTAATCATCGTGTTGTTGTTATGTTAAGTTGACTCTTGTCTCAGGTTATGCTTGTGAAAATGCACTAAAAATAGCCACATGAGTCAGTCATTCAGAGTAGGCTGTAATCATAGCTACTGTAAACTTATCCTTATCTTGTTACTACTCCTGTATTCTTGTGATTACTCCTTTATTTGTACATATATTACAGAGAACTTATAGATATGTCTTTAAAACGTCTGTTACTAGACTTTTCACTCTTTGTACCCTTTATTGCCAAGGGGAAAATAGATCTAAGCTCCATTGTTGCGAGATAAGCAGATTTGACAGACAGCTGGCACAGTCCCAGGTTAAAGGGGTCTGTGGGACATGTGACCTACACGAGGCAATTGTCAGCAAAGTACCAGTTTGGAGAAGCAGACAGGAGCAAGTCAACTTTCCAAATAAATGGGTTCCTATGGATATAGACATGAGTAATGGCCTGTATTTTGATTTCAGACTCCACATTGAGGTGCTTGGACTGGGGAGTGCTAAGTTCTTGGTTGTATAAATGAAGAACAGAATAAAAAGCAGTGATATCTAAAGTTAAATGCATTTAAATATCTTTTATGTAAACCACACAGGGATTAATGCTAGTTGTTCTAAAGGTGTGTTTTCACTGGCCCCATTAGCAGACAAACATAACACCACACCTTTGTTTTTTTTCTTGTGTCTGTTTTTCTAACTTTTACTTTCTGTCATGTCTCCAAGTACTAAACATTCCCTTCAAGCTATCCCTTTTAAAGGCTTCATTTTGTGGATAGATATTAACAACAGAGAGTCGCTTGTGTCAGCGTTTTCAACGGTTTTCTGGTGGAAAACCAAATTTTTATGGCAAGTTATAGTGTTCTGTGCAAATGTCCATCATGTGTTCAAACTGACAAAGGTTTAATATGCAGAATTAAATTAATGCCTTTTATTACACACCTATCATGGCTTTCTAAAATAATGTGGAGCTTACTCACAGTTTTCCTCCTTTGTTTACATGAGAGGTATGTTTTGAATGTGCAGCTCTCAGCCAGACACGATGATAAGATGAAAAGATGATACAGCAAATTATATGACAGGAGGGTAAAGATCATTAAGATGCCAAAGTAAAACTAGATTTGGACTGTTACTCACTGTTGACCTCTAAAATACTGTTTTTTCCTCTATGTTTGGCTGCTGTCCATCTTCACTGACTCAGGTTGGCTGTTTTTGGGAAGCATCACGGAGACAGGCTCAGCTCAGGGAAGATGGCCTCACCGTTTGTGCCAGTCCCTCTGCCGATGGACAGAACCATGTCAGGGAGTAACAACAAACTGAGGCGACCACAGCGAGCCTCATCTTTAGGCAGCGTCTCCAGCGCCTCTGATTCATTCACCGCTAGGACAACAGGTGATGGACGAGAATGCGGCGGCGGATTCGGCTCTCGACGTTTGTCCCGCTGCTCGGACCGACCCTCTCGCAGCCGCACCCCGCCTCCTGCCCAGAGCCCGGTAACACGAGCCAGGGTAAACGGGACTCTCGAATCCTCCGTGGAGTACTCCAGCTGCCCTCGCTCCTTATCGGATCCTGCGGGCAGCCAGCAGGCCGAGGAGAGGCCCATTACCCCCACTGTGCTGGGATATGAGGTCATGGAGGAGAGGGCCAAGTTCACGGTATGAAACTCAGGAGCTGTGTATTTTCCCTTTAACCATATCTCACTAAACTGTCAGAGAGCTCAGCCAATACAGCCATTCATTTACATCAGTACTTCACATTACTCCAGGCTTTTCCCTCATTTTGTCTTTTCAATTTGATGGTCCGACTATTGATTGCATTTTGTGGCCAGCTCTTTGCACGGGTTTTGCTGATGATTTTAGCTGCTCACGGACAAATACATGCCATGGGAGCATTATGTTATATGGATCTGAAGCACATGTAGCACTGCCGCAAACAGCTACGCACACCAGCCTCAGGCCAAATGACTTAGAATTAGTTCAAGATCTGCTGAGCTGCACTGTTGTTGTCTTTGGCGCCATATTTTGTTATTTTTATGAGTACTTAGATCTGTGGTTCCTACTGTTTTTTTATGTACCAATGTTGCTCTATATTGTTAGGAAGTGCTGTAATAGCCCTGTTAAACTATTCCCGAATATGAGTGGAAACCCTGTTGTGGAGTTATGTTGTAATTATCGCCTTTTTAATTCCATTGTTTACACAGGTTTATAAGATCCTGGTCCGAAAGACTCCAGACGAGAGCTGGGTGGTGTTTCGAAGATACACAGACTTCTCCAGACTCAACGACAAGGTGCGTTTGGGTGTGTCTCTGTGCAAACAATACTTTTCTGTTGTTGGCTTAATTTTACAATCAAATATCTGAATTTTCTTTGTGTTTAAACCAGCATTTGTTTGGGAGCACTCTGTGGAAGTAATTAGAGCCACAACAATGAGACCCACTGTTCACAAATTACCAGCAAAACCGAGCCAAGTCAGTGTCCTATGGTTTTGGCAGGGGTTGTTTTGTGAGAGGGAAAACTTATTAAGCCTTGTGATAATATCAGCTACAATAGACTAGCAACCACACAAGCATGAAGCTTGGATAAAAATGTAATATTGAGAGAGAAACAAGATCCTTTTTGGGAAAATTAAGCTCTATTTTCAGGATGTTGTGCCATTTAGCGACATAAATCGAAGTGTAGCGTGTGTCTGATTGGTCCTTGTTGCTATAATAGATAATACATGAAGTGTGAAGTGCGTCAAAAGATGCCTGTGAATTTTCATCCAGGTCATTGTAAACTGAAATGCTCCCATAAAATGCACAGTGGACACCTGGTACATTGCATTTTTTTCCACCAGTCACGAGTTTGTCATTGGTGTGAGACTCGACTTGTGTCTATTTACATTTCTTGTCAGATGCGGCTAAAACCTGTTCAGATTCAACTAAAACATGTTCAAATCTATCTAAAACCTCTTCAAATCTTACCAAAACATGTTCAAATCTATCTAAAACCTCTTCAAATCTTACCAAAACATGCTCAAATCTATCTAAAACCTCTTCAAATCTTACCAAAACCTGCACAAATCCAACTAAAACATTTTTAAATCCAAATAAAGCCTATTTAGATGCAACTAAAATCTTTTTAAAGGCATTTAAAACTTGTACGAATAAAATCAGAATTGTCTGTTGGCCCTTTTTCTCTTATCAGACATGGCCCTTGTTGGAAAAAGTATAGATACCCTTGGATTAGATGTTTGTTGTCTGTGTAGCATTCACTTTTCAATCAAACCTTACGACAGTTCAGTTGGAAACATACCTAGAGACTTTTTGAGGGTCTTGGCCTATGTTTGGTGCACAGCAGGGTTTGTATATCAGCATTCAGACTTTTAGAAAATGAACCGCATAAACAGAGCAACCGTACCCTATCAAACATGAAGACGCCCTAAAAGTGTTGGTCAGTGTGGACTAAAACACAACTAGACAGTGCTGCATGAAGCCCTTCTCTGCTGCTGATTATTGTTTGTCCTACTTATCCTCATCCTGGTAAACCATAAAAGACATTTATGCACTTTTTATGCACACAGCTCCTCGTCCCAGCTTGTGTTGATTAGAGTCGACCTGATGTTTCCAAGAACCTGGTGCAGGTCATTTATGGCAAAAAGCGAGGTGGTTCATGGCAGAAACATTGCGTGAGAGAATTATTGCTCACCCAGAGTGAGCTTTGATGTTGTCACTGAAAGTACATGCAAGACATATGAGCAGTGGCGTAAGGTGAAAGTAATGTGCCCCAGAGCAGGCCGAAAAGTACAAGCCAGTGCTTATCCATAGGTTTATTGGGATTTTCTTTCCTTCATTTTCTTGTGTTTATCAATTTTGTACCTTTTTAGTGTCATTTTATGTTTTTATTGTCTAGTATTACATTTTTAATCAGGAAGAAGAATTATTCAATCCAAAAAAATCCTATATTATTTTGTTGTTGAACCGTTTTTGAGGTTTTAGAGACAAAGAAACATCTTGCACATAATCTCAGTTTTCACATTTTATTAAAAAAAACAAAGAATTGTTTTGAATATTAATTTTACTATCCAGGTCATGGATAGATGGTGTTTAAATAAGAAAAGACAAAGTGCTTCTTGTTCAGCAGTGCTCAGTTTGTCCACTCTGGGCAGTTGTAGAAACAAAAAGATGTTTAAATGCTCTTTGTCAAAGTAAAAAGTTTAACTGATTCAGAAAATATAAAGAAATACAAGGCTCTAGACTGGAGCTAAATCAATATTAAAAACTGAACCAGAAATAAATAAAGACTAAGCAGGTCTAAACTAGGACTAGTATTTTTATGAATATGAACTGTTCAACTTGTGGATCATTAAAATGCTCAAGGAGTCAGATTTTTGACACGTGCTGCAACACTTTTTTGACAAACATTTTTAATCATCTTTTGCGGTGTCTGTGCTCAGCGTGGTCCGAAGAGGCCACTCAGCCTTCGCTTTGGGTCCCCTCACAGTGTATAAACTGAATTCATGACACAAACAACTTCTCGTGTGAAACAGGCTCTTTACCCGCTGAGAGGCTGTAGGAGGGACTCGGGTTAGGTTTCAGGATGTTTCCTGCTGTCACAGGCTATAAGTGTAAAACAGTGGGTGGTTTCATTAACAGAACTGCAGGGGTCTCAGGGGCATTCTCTACAAATTGTGTCAGGTTTTGTTGCTCAGATATATTTTGATTGATGTGAAAGAGAGAAACGCAAGATGGTCGAAATTGAATGCAGAAAAGAGTTTATGGTGAAGTATGTATCATGCAGTAACGGCTAATTCTTTTTTCTATGCAGCAGTTTAACTATATGTATTAGTTGGTCTACTTCTGGCACACAGCAGGACGAATGCTATACTGAACAACATGGACCACCCCCTGCACTGGATACTTCTGGCCTGTTTATATGGTCACACTGACAGTGATTGAAAGGATTTCCATGGAGACACTTAAAATCTTCAGTTTGTTTTGAATATAGAGCCTCCTTCTCAAAAGTCCCACTCAGTCTTCTCCTTCTTTGTGTCCTTAAAGTCATGTAATGTTGACACTGATGCTGTAAACTATGTACAGTACATGTCGTTAACATCATCTCCTCCTCTCCTTCTGTCTTTGTTATATTCACAGTTAAAAGAGATGTTTCCGGGCTTCCGCCTCTCGCTGCCTCCGAAACGCTGGTTCAAAGACAACTACGACAGCGACTTCCTCGAAGACAGACAGCTGGGACTGCAGGCCTTTTTACAAAACCTCGTCGCACACAAAGACATTGCCAACTGGTAAGTGACGAGACGTGTACTCATGAGAAATAACACTGCATTCACACAAAATACGGCAAATAGTAGACAACAGGTCTCTTTAGTCAAGGATGATAAATACTAGACACAGCTGGCTCTAAGTATGATTGAGTACATGAGATAAAATGAGATTTTTGTGCTCTGATGTGACAAAAAAACAGAGGAAACATAGTGTAATCAACTTTTTTTGCAACCTTAGCCAAAATTTAATGACCAGTGACTCACAAAGGGATAGATGTTATAATGAACAACATGGATCATCCCCTGCATTGGGCTTTTGAACAACAGACAGCAGCCAGCGGACGTTTTTTTTCTAGGTATATTTAATTTAACTTTAATATATCTCTGTTACATAATGTGTGTCCTTTCACAGCCAGGCCGTGAGGGAGTTTTTATGTCTGGATGATCCACCGGGGCCTTTTGATAGTCTCGAGGAGAGCCGGGTGAGTGTCATTAAACTAAAGCTCATGTTTGTGGCTTTATTTATTGAAAGACACCATTAACATACAATTAGAATGCAAAGCTGTTTTAGACCTGTTAAAATCTCACCTCATTCACCTTTTTAACTTCACTCTAACTTCTTAAATGTCAACTCCAACCTAAATTCTAACAGTTATCTTTGGTCTAAAATCTTGGTCTGGACCTGAACAAATTCCTGTGTTTTTCTAGGCTTTCTGTGAGACTCTGGAGGAGAGCAACTACCGTCTTCAAAAGGAGCTGCTGGAGAAACAGAGGGAAATAACTTCACTGAAGAAGCAGCTGGAGGAGAAGGAGCAGGCCATCCTTCTTCTGGAAAAACATATCAAGTCAGTAACAGTTGTAGGGTTTAATGAGAAGATCGCAAAATAATACAGTGTTTCCCTCAGACTTGCGGTGCAGTAGAGGAGAAATGGGTTGTTGTAGGGACTGTTTGAGCTTAAAACTCTGCCTTGTGCGTTCATCATGTGAGGTATCATGAAACAGCAGCTTCATCTGGAGGTGTATCAGCCAAAAGTTGCTGTTTTTTGCTAATCCTTCAGCATCACTCTTCTGCCTCATTTTGTATCCATTACCAAACTATTCAGCCTTTCTCTGGAGAATAACCTCTTAAGTTTCACTCGGTTGGTGTCATGAGAAACTGTCTCCTCTCAGGTCTTCAAAGAGTTGCAAAACTCCCGCAAGAGCCACAGGGTCATGTCAATGCAGCAGACTCTGAATATAAATGTAAAACGTAATTTACCGTGGCAAAAACCAATGTCGAAATGTTGTGTTAGAAGGAGGATGCAACATAGAAATTATATCCACACGAGGCCTTTATATGTCAGTAGCATATTAACTCCCCAAGCTTTAAAAACCTTTCAAATGCAACAAAAACCACAGTCTCAAGAGTCATATCAAACAAGTTGCACGGATGAGAAACAAAAATGATGCATAGATACATCGTAGTGCTGTTAATGAGAGAATACTGCCTTGAATCATCATCACAGGGTCCTGGAAATGTCCTGGAAAAGGATTTGTAATAATTGTTGTGTGTGTCTGTCTCAGTGGGGATACTGTGAGCCCGGAGTCCTCCTGTGGCCTGTCAGCTCAGGGCAGTGAGAGCAGCGCTGACGTAGAAGTGGAGTCGTCCGCTGCAGAAGCTGATCAGGACATGACCGACGAGGCTGGGTAATGACAGCACGACACTCACTAAACTGAATAAAATGAGCAACAGCGACGTCTTAACTTAGTCTTAACCATGTTCTTATGATGTCTGGTTAATTTTTCAGAGGATTTTACTACACTTTAGACCCTGGCTACATCCACGCAGACATTTTCAACATATTTTCTCTCCTTAAAAAAAGTTTCTGTCCATACTCATACAAAAGCTAAAAACTAATTCTACTTGTGTAGTTCTTTTTGAAACACACTTAAACACAAGAAGCAGCGCAGGGTTAAAGGAAATGTTTTGTTAAATTCAATTTAGTGATATGGCTATTTCTGACATCATCCAAAATTAAAAAATCTAATTAATAACACAAAGTAATATAAAGGAATGTGACACTATGTATTTTTAGATTTATTTAAAAATCTTACACTCAATATTTTTTGGACAGATAGATCTTGACTGACGGATATTTGTCGTAGAGGATCCTGTCACACCATCGATTTAAAGGCATGGCATGTGATTGTTGAACTAATTAATCCAATTTTGTGAGTTAGGGCTAATTATTGAAATTAAAACAGACATGATTTTAAAACATGGGATAAAAACATCACACACTCTGATCTTTCTCAAATAAATCGAGAAATGCCAGTGTGAGCTGTTTTATGATTTGGCACAAAACCAGGTTTAACTCTTTTTGTTTTCAATTCCCTGTTGTGTGTTTGCTCTTGTTTTTACAGCAGGTCCAGTCCAGTTTGAAAAAAAGAGCCTTTAAAATGTGAGGTACCTCCTTTACCCGCTGTGGAGACTTATCAAACCACATACCTCTGTTTGTTGTCCGCCTTCTCGACAAGCATCCCTCTGTTAACTGCTGTTCCCCGAGTCGTGACCGTGACTTTTTTAACTCTGTCGATGTGGTGTTCACATGCCGTCTGTTCTTTACCGGAGGTTGCAGTCTTCTTCTGAACATGGTGGCTGTACTTGTTGCATGCAAGTCTTGTTATATACAATAGAAAGACCTGAAAATGTGAGTTAGGTGCCTTCAGCATGGATTTTTACAAAGATGGGGTGAATTGTCTTACAGTTGACATGGTGTACAGTTTACGTAGTGTCCTTGAAGAAGTCAACCAATACATTTTGGGGGCATTTCCAAACCCCCCATGATTGGTCAAACTCAAGGCCCAGGGGCCAAAATCCGGCCCTTTGCAATGTTTTATGTGGCCCCCCAATGCATTTAACAGGTGATATTTTTGGCAGTACGTTTTAACTTGATTTGAACAGGGTTTAGATGGATTTGAACAGGTTTTGGTTGAATTTGAACAGGTTGTATTTGGATTTGAACAGGTTTTAGATGGATTTGAATCAGATTTATTTTCTTCCAGTCTTTGCTACAAAGATAAATCAAATCAATCAAATTAATCTAAAAACTGTTGAAATCCAACTAAAACCTGTTCAAACCCATCTGAACCCTGTTCAAATCCAGGTAAAACATAAGGAAAAATCCTCACAATCATAATAGGATTCTTATCGTGGCCCCTCACTACTTTGAGTTTGACACCACTGTTTTAGAGTCATTTCCACAAAGGGTCCCAAATCTACAGTATGTATGTAGATTAAACATGAGCTTGTGAAAAATAACAGAAAAAACACGAAGCAGCTCTGTAGATATTATTGTTTGGAGTCTAAGAAAAGTATTTAAAAAAGACATCTGGATGTTGGTTTGGAGTTGAAGACATTTCATCCAATGGACTTTTAAACTGAGCTAAGTTTTATATCCCTCAGAAGGAAGGGTGTAACCTGTGTCGACTGTGATGCTTTAGAGCAGGTGATAATGGGACCCCTGAGCTGTGTGTGGGAAAAATATACAATTAAAATAGCACCAGATAAAAATAAATTTAAGGTCACACTTGCACAGAAACTGAAGTAGTTTGTCCCCAACTTTGTCTATATCCATGTGACTAACACCTGCTGTCGGCGCCTGGGTTCTTTTGAGGATGCTCAGGATGTAAAGTTTATTGGGTGTTGGATTTCAGGTCTATCTTTTGTCTCTCCCCCATTTTGCCTTATAAAGAGGTTTAGTATCAAGAGACAATGTAGTAAATGACAATCAGAACAGCCCCAGTGTGGTTTCAGACCACCTTTAAATGTCAAAATGTAATTTATAGTCCAGAGCAGCTAGAGTTTATTGCTGCTGTGTATGTTGCATGTGTTTATATTATTGTTTAGTTCCTTTTGTAGCACGTCCAGGAGGTAAAAACAAACCAAGGCCAGCACCTGAAGTGCAACTTACTCACATAACCCCAAAGGGTGCTCAGTTATTCTCATGTTTTTGGCTTTGTTTCTCTCAAAAATGATCCTTTAACATCCTATTTACTCACTGAAAACCCATGTAGTAAATGTTTTTATCATCTAAAATGGGGTGGAGTCACAGGAAAAGCCTAGAATCCAGCTGTGTTTTCAGGTGTACCATAACCATAAGCTGATGTTTTGGCATAATTAACATCTTGTATCTGTCTATTTTCACATGAATGGTTCGTCCTGGGTTTACCAGTGCCTCTTGTTATTATTCTGTGGACTAAAGTAATGCTGCGTTCATGTGCTGTCAGCAAACATAACTGGAAAATGCCCATAAACATTAACACATTGGTCCCATTTTACACCGGAAGTCATGTGCATCATAAACGTGAAGAAAAATGAAGGTTATTTAAGAATTAGCTGGTTAATAATATGACTATTAATCTGACTCTTGAACAGGCGCCTTTCTGGATTCACTGAACAAGCTATAATTTACATGTATCTTCTTTGAACACGTTATAACAGCTTATTATTGACTTAATAACTGTTTAACACTTATTAATAGACACTTTACAATAAGGACCTTAGTTGCGACAATATCTAAACTAGAGTATTTCTTATCATTCAACCCTAATTAAATATTTAAAAACTGTAACCTGGGTTGTCTAGATACTAATATACTTGGTACTTGCTCATATGAGTATAAAACATCTATATAATTGCTCTGAAATATGTGTCTAGTTCAAAAAATGAAGGACTTGCTATTGGCATCTCCAAATATAACACTGAATCTAAAGGCTATACACTAATCTTTTCTAACTTTAAATTGCATCAGACTGTACACAGCAGCATCAACGTCATCTTTCTCGACTAAAAGCACACAAACACACCAAAGTTGGAATAACATCATCCCAAGTCCAGAAAAAAGTGACCCTCTGAGGAGCACATAAACGCAGCATATGTCTCTGTTATTTCTCACGTTGCTCTAAAAGCTCACTGTCCGTCTGCCGTCTCCTCTCTGAACTCTCTCCAGGGGCAAGTGTGTGGTGGAAGCCGTGCGATCGTCCGCCTGTTGGTGTGGCCCGGCGCTCAGTACGTCTCCTCCGGTCATCCAGGTCACGCAGCTATACCATCAAAACCGGGATTAATCCAAACACTTTTGTTCTCTATGCACCCCTCACCTGTTACGTCCCGTCCTTTGCACCTTATGCGTTTCATTACGTCCCCGAGCTCGAGCCAATACCCACACTCTGTTGTTTCTGGCCTGGATTTCGACATAAACATTCCCTCCTCTATCACGGCCGTGCTTTTGTGTCTTACTGTTTTATTGTAACCGCAGTTTCACCTCCGAGTCTTGGATGTGGATCTAAGTCAGAGTCCATGTATGGGATTGAAAAAAGCCCGGTTTTACTCTGCAACAGCCTGTTTCATTTTATGGCTTATTTCCTTTTATACAATGGTGCCGAGGGATGTTTTATCTGGCGCCTACTGCTGAGATTGTTCTAAAGACTGTACAAAATACTACAAGACCTCAATCTGAAATACTTTGAACCTCAGACTTCTTCTCTCTGGACGTCCTGCTGTGGCCTAACGCGGCTTTCTCAAAAGCAAAAGCTGGGCACTTTGACCCGCAAAGTTATGGCTTACAAGACGGAGACAATCGAAGGAAAATATGTACCACACATGAGAACAAGCAGAAATAATTTGCTTGTGGCTGCTACATGTGACAAGGGGCCTTTTCAGAAAACCATAGACTGTAAATTTCAGACACTGTTCTGGCCTGGTGTTATAATATTTCACTTTAATTTGCATCACCCATTTTTCCCCAAAATCCAGAGACATTTCAATTTAGTTAACCTTAGCAATGCCCAGAGTAAAACTGATTACTTTTGCTGGCTTTTTAGCGTAATTCTTTTGGTATTTAAGGAACAGAAAGAGCGTCAGACACTGTAATAACTGAACTCTATCGCTCTATATGATTATATAGTGCTGTTCTAACCAATCAGAGGCATGTGTAGCTTTCAGTATCAAGTAGGAAAGTGAGGTATAATTGAATATGAAAACAGGAGAATGTGTTTTAACACTAGGTCTGAACAGAACAAGTCTAGTCTGACACTTAAAGAAAAGAAAATGTTTGGAATGTAATATCCGAACAGCTCTTTAGGAGGTCTGTGCTGAAAACTGGACACTACTCCCCCTTGTGGCTAAAGAAAGAAGACAGTGGGACTCAGGGTCGTCAAACTGAGTGAATATCATCTTTCCCATTGTCACCGAGGACAAAAACGACGCTCCTTATGTAACAAAACCATTTACATTCCCGTACGTTTTGAGTGCCATGTGTAATTTGTGGTAAACCCAGTACAATCTGTAACCAGAGCGCGCCGAGGAAATGAAACCCGCTGTTGTTTTCTGAAGGAACGTCACGGACGAGTTGTTTGGTAATCATGTCATTTTCCGGCACATTCCACACTTTCTCTTAAAACGCCTTCACAGCATGACAGCAGTTTGTGTTTTTCTTAGTGGAGATTTCACATTTAAGCATCTGGCTCATTCCATGTAAAAAGAACTGCAGCCTTTTTCTTCTTAATACAAAGCTTTTTAAATGGACATCAAAGTAGTTCTAATGTTAATTGTTTAATAATATATTGCACTTGTAGTACATGGATTAGTCTCCATTGCTCCCATCTCCTGCTCCAAACCTGGGAATGTGCTGACAAATATCTACCGTAGGGAAAACATTTCAGATCCAAAAGCATCTAAAGCCTCGTTTCCACTGGTCCCAAGCGCAGCCAGCTTTGTGGTATGCTTTGGGAAGGGTGCAGTCAGCTAATTGGACGACAGACAAGAGAAGTTAAAGTAAAAAAAATTGAAAGTAAATGTTTTTCAAATGAATTACTCCTCCAAATCATATTCAAACAGAAAACGTGATAAATGTTGTACTTTTTTTCCTGAAGACAAAGCTATAATTTATTATCAACAGCTTCTTGAATTTAAACATTGTATTTATTGTCTACACTGCATTAAACACAAGCAGAACCTGTGCCTCAAATACTCACTAAATTTGAGGAAATTGGCGCTGCTCTATGAATTTAGTCCCACTACCTGATTTTCTTTATTTTGTCCCTGTTTCAGATTCCACTCACCTCCAACATCAGCCGAGGGACCTCTCCTGTGTTTTTCTTTAAAAAAAAAAAAAAAAAAGACCATTTTTTCCTCCACAAAATACTAATACATTTCACAAAACTGAAGTTTAGAGTTTAGTGTGGAGCTGTTTCTCTGTGTTAAAAGACAGGTTCAGCGCTGATAATACATTTTTAAGGCAGCTACTAAACTTCCTGGAACGTCATGTGACAAACTAATCGACTAATCGAAGCACTCCTTTTTGGAGCATGTGATTGGTGAAGGTTTTCTGTTACTGAATAGAGGTTCTCATCTATTACAATCCCTTATAATAAACAGTAGATGACATCATAATGTTCAGAAAGATAAACCAGAAACAGGATTTACTCTTTTTTTATATTTTAGTTTGCAAAAATACGTATTATATGTCAAATAGAGACATTACTTTTGTGTCTCTTCTGTTTCTGCACCTGACCCATACTGTACCGTACCCCGTTGTGGAAATGAGGCTTATGGAACCATATTACAAAAAACCAAATCCAATCTGTTGATTCCACGTCCTGCAGCAATATTATACCACTTATGGCAATATAACTCTGTAAAGATTATTATAAATCAGGCAAAATCTGCTGGTAAAATACTGTTATGTCAAAATGAACATGGCTCAAATAGAAACCCCAGTTATTGTTAGAAAAGTCTTAACAGTACAATAGGAATGAAAGCAATTAATAATAATAACTCAAACAATTACGAAGTTAGACCCAGTTTCCTTTCTTACAGTGGCTTTTATGCTGTGGATTTATTAAGGGAGATCTTCTAATAATCATTTTGTATTTATTCAAAGGTAAATTTTGAATGAATACAGAACAAAGCCCAATCTGAAAGAGCTGCGGCGCTAAACTATTGTAAACAATGAAAAGGAGACTGAGCAGCAGCAGCAGCAGCAGGACCTGCCGTTGTTTTGACATTTAAATATCACATTATGACTGTTGTTTTATTAAGGACTGGACGATAAACACTGAAGAAGCCATATTTCGAGACCCTAATGGTGTACTCCCAACATTTATCGTGTAAAGACCAGCTGCTGCTTTGATGACTTCATTTTGTGTGGCTGTCTCTCATGCTGAATTGTTTCGACGCAGGCCTCGACAAAGGTCACACAAAGCACTTTATGGACGAATGGCAAAGCGTATACTGTTTTTTCTGATATTATTTTACTGATTTTTGACCGAGACAGAAAGTGCCTTTGCAATCACTGACTCTGTCTTGACCTCCAACTGGAATTAATGTTGTAAAAAAGAGGCTAAGTCACTGCTTATTGGTCGACAAACAACTGAGAAAGGAAGTCAATGGGAAGAGACTTTTCTTTTCTTTTTTGAATTGGGCTGTTTTTCTCATTTTACTTAAATATTAGCCTTTGTTTTCCTGAAAGCAGCAAAACACACTTAATTTTGTGTAGGCTCACTTTCCGTCAGTTTGTAACCGTAGCAGCTGTGAAGATGTAACCGTAGCAACTGTAAACCTGTAACCATAGCAACTGTAAAATTCAAACTGACAATGGCCAAAGCTCTGCACTAGACCCTTCCACAAGTGACGCCATTTAAGTACCGGACTTTCTCATTTGTTTTAATGAGGGAACAATCTAAAACCAATAAATTAAACGTTTCTAGTTGACAAACGGACCGGTAGTTTTCCATATAGTTGGTGAGAAAGGAGCGCAATGCAACAGTAAAAAAAACAGAAAGCTTTAAGATAGAAATTTATGGTTTAGCATGAAAACTATAACATAAGCTAAACTAAACAACTAATTGCCCTGGTTTAAAAAAAAAATCTTCATATGGAGCTAGTTGCTGATGTTCTTTTTCAAGACACTTAAATTAAACACATGTCGTCAATGGGAGACATTTCTCAAAAACATCTTCTTTATGTACAATTTGTGATATTTGGTGGCTAACGCTAATTCGGCTTATCTGACGGCACACAAAACGTATGTTGTCTATATTGTCAGGACAGACTTTTTAGTCCACAAAACACATTTCAATACTATTTAAAATATTGAATATAGGCTTATTGTGTCTCCAGACATTGCCCATATTCCTAAACAAGCTGAGCAAGTAAAATGATATAGAATAAAAATGAATAGAACTGACTTGATATCAATATTTTGTTGATTCCAACACATACAGCCTTTTATGTATCACTTTTTAAGGACAAACTTTGTGAAGCAGTGAAGCCTTTGAAAATAATAGCTGCTAGTGGCTACGACAGAGAAACATATTAATGATCAACATATGTTTTTGATCATAATTAACAATAAATGTGAAATGGCAGCACAATTTAAACTCAAACAGATTGTCTCTTCTCATTGACTATATATTTTCCATGTTGGAGACACATGAGGTATGACTTATCCTCTCTACGTCCGATTACTGGCTTTTTCTTTGTTGTGTTGTTGTGTGTTCACTTGAAGCATTCTTCCAAGTGCCTTGAATATCTTTCACGTTTCTGATGTGTTTAAATAGCTTTATAGATGTAAGACATTCACTTTCACTGCTCCTCGATTGGAAATATTGTTTTAAATACACTCTTATGTATATGCTGTTGATGAGGTTTTGTAATAGTATGAGTTATATACACATATAGTTGCACTAAAATGTTTCTATATTAAATGGATAACTCATGTAATTATCTGGTCTCAAATGAGGTGAACTGTACTTAATGCGATGGGTTACACAATGTGATCTACTCACAATTAAAAAGTAATGATGATGATGTGCTCTTGTGTCTTTGCTTAGATATGGTCTTTTCCAGATGCTACTCCTGTCAATAATACAGACAGAGGTGAGTACTAGTTACATTTATCTAAAAAAGATGTGGACTTTTACATTTTGAAGTACATAAATGTTACTTAAGATAAATGAGTGAGAGTAACTTTTAGAGGAATGATGAATGGCTTGGTTGTCATGTAGCCTCAAAAGCATCAGCAGCATAATGAAAATGGTTATCTCAGAGTGACCCTATACTTTATGGTGTGACTACATCTTTAAGGGAGGAATGAATATTTCCACTTCTGGTTTACATCACTGGCCTTGTTGTTATGTAACGGGTCACTTCAGAGGACAAACAGAGGCCACACTTATCTCCTCTATGGAGAATATAAACAGAAAATGGTATAATCTTACATTGGCTAAGCCTTTTTATTGTTTTAGGAACTAATAATAATGGGACGATTAAATAAGTAATGTCGCTGTTAGTCTGAACACAGCACATGGAAAACAAAAAGTGTACTGTTTACCTCAATATAGAGCTGTATTATCATTGTCGAGCTAATTCTTACAGAAAGAGAAGAAGTTAAGACAAAAAAATCAGAAATTGCCACTTTTTTATCATCTTCCCTGCATTATCTGTAAATACAAAACCTAAATTAAATCTAAACCCACACCACGGTTTGAAGCCCTCCCTCCCTTTACCCATGACCCCGGCCGTAAAAACACTGACCTGAATTTGTTTGGGGCCGTAAAATGGAAAACCAATAAACAACATTTTTAGTTCTCCTGTGGCTTTTGCACCGTCCCTTCTCAGTTTTCGGCCGTGTTTGCTGGAGCCGCAGAGGTTCAAACCCAACAGCTGTTTCCATCCCATCGTTCGAGCTGTAAATTTTAAAGGTTTGTTATCTGTGGTTAATAACAAGGTCATAAATTGTCATTTAGAAACAAACAGATGTTAATCACTCGAGGGATGCGATAGTGAAAGTGTAGCTGAAGGGAAAAAAGAATATACTTTACCAATGGCTTAGTTTATAATAGAATTTAATCATATATATTTTCACTTTCACTTTGCTTCTCTTTTCTCCTTGTCTCTTTTGATCCAGACCAAGTCATGTCTGAGACCAGAGAGTGTCGAGATGGAGTCTAGACCATGTCAGGGCGAGACCAGGTCAAGACCAAATCAAGACCAGAGCTAGTGAACAGTACACTGTAATAAGTACAAGGGAATTAGTAAAAAATCCCAAAAGTCCAGACTCATGGAGGTTAGTGTTTGGTGAAGGAGAGAGAATCTTAATTGAATATAAAATGATTGAGGTTTTTATTCAAACCCAAGAAAAGACATGTCATTTCTGGTCTTGGTTGGTCTTGACATCTGAGACAAGACTGAGTAAAAAAAGTCTGAGACCAAGACTAGACCAAGGCCTTTATAAATTGTCTTAAGACCGGTCTCAACTGCTGCTACCAGCTACGGTGGCCCTGCTGGGACATACTTTTATCTGTAAACAAATTGTGAGGACATAGGTTAGATATGAGTTTGCGTGAAAAACCTATCCAGCAGTGATCAGTTTGTCCTTTCTGGGCACCTGTAGGAACTAATAGTTCCCGCCACTTGGATCTACGGAGCTTTAAATGTCTATTTTCCTTAAGATAGACAAAAACAAAGTGTTATGTTAATGGGGCTTGATGGAAGATCACGTATCTTATCTTTGTTACGTTAAATAATGGAAGGAAAACAGTTCAACTATTTGTAGATCTTTACTGTAATGATTAAAAATGAGTGCTATTATGAGACCTTAATCTTTTTGCCTCTTTCTGGCAAAAAAGTAAGCTAATAAAACAATCAACAGCTCATTCACAATCAATTACAGGCATGGACAAGTTAATTTAAAGCGGATTTGGAAGATAAACTCAGACCTTAAACGCTTCAAGCTGTGAAACTGACAGTATGTGGTCTTTGTGTTTCTTCCTAATGGTATGTTGTTCTTGCAGTAAGTCAAAGTTGTGAATAAACCACATTAGGGCCCGACTCTAACTCCAGCTGTAACGTGTACTAATAGGATGTGTGTGTTTGGAAAATGAATGGAGTTATGCCGGCCCCGTCGAGCGTGGGAGGTCTGAGTGTTCATCAGAGATTAGAGCGGCGTTATAGAGGGAGGCATATGGGAACGGAAGGATAAAATGTCTGCTCTGTGCTCCATACTGGGTCTATATATAATAAACTTACGCCATGTCGTCGATCATAATCTTATTTTTACAATCTGTGAAATTACAGCAGCTCATATTTTGTACTTTAGGCTGTCAGCTCTTATCACTGATGCAGGTCTCTTGATTAAAGCTGACAGCTATCGTCTTTTTACTCCGATTTTCTTCTGTTCAAATGTCACACAGAAAGAGAGAATGTGTAAAAAACAAACAAACTGTCAGCTGTGGTTGCCAGAATTTCACTGTAAAAATCTTACTTTAATATTATTTTAGTGCTGTTGATTTTATGATTAAAGACTGATCAAAAAATACTGTTAAAATTAAAGTATTTCCACGCTTTACAGAACAGAATAAAACATCCATGCAGGAAATACATTATTTTTGAAACTTTTAAAGGCAGACAGAAATGTACGTAAGTAAGTTAGTGTATATTAGTAAATAGATGTAAAAAAAAAAAAAAAAAATTTAAACAATAAGGTGCTTAAACAAACAGGATTTTACTGATTTCTGGTTTAAGGTTTTTTACTGTAAATTTTACAGGGTTTTTTTGTTTGTTTTTTCAATAATTTACAGACTTTACTTTTTTCTTTTTTTACAGTGTTGGAAACGAACAAGTCTTCTTAAAACTGCATGGAATTGGACTCCTTCCCTTTTTTTTTTGGGTGGTTGGGGGGCCGGGAGGCCCGTGGGGCGGGGGGGGGGGGGTGGTTTCCCCCCTTTTTTGTCCCCCCCTCTGGTCTTTTTCTTTTTTTTTTTTTTTTTTTTTTTTTTTTTTTTTTTTTGTTTTGTTTTTGTTGGGGGGGGGGTTTTTTTTTTGTTGTTTTTTTTTTTTTTTTTTTTTTTTTTTTTTTTTTTTGTTTTTTTTTTTTTTTTTTTTTTTTGTGTTTGTTTTTTTTTTTGTTTTTTTTTTTTTTTTTTTTTTTTGTTTTTTTTTTTTTTTTTTTTTTTTTTTTTTTTTTTTTTTTTTTTTTTTTTTTGTTTTTTTTTTTTTTTTTTTTTTTGTTTTGTTTTTTTTTTTTTTTTTTTTTTTTTTTTTTTTCTATCCACTTTTATCGCTTCTATAGAAACGAGCATCTTGGCTTTAATTCCAGTTTCACACCCTTTTTTGCTGTTGATGTTTTGTGAGTTACTTCTTAATTTGGCTTTTAAGATACACTGGATTTGTTAAATTGAATTTCTGGCTTTTATCTGCTGGCTTTGCATCAAACTGTTGACATGAGATACTCCTTTTGTGTCAAAATTTAAGATGCTTTATTGTGCCTTAACCTTAACACATCGTTTGCCTCCGTCTGGCCTCGAGCTGCTCCTGACGACTGAAGAGACACAGACGTTTACCTTGACCTGGAGTTGACTTAAACCGCAGAAACCGTCTAGAAAAGCCCTTTACATGTGAATAACCTCCTCACATTTATTTTTCTCCTGTAATCTGACGTTTTGCCATTAACAACAACTTAGCGTGTCATGTTTATCTAACACGACCGGACTTAGCACCTTTTTATCTTCAGCTGACTCTTCAAATATGGCATTTAAATAGACTGCAGTAAATACTACATTTTGAAATATGAGATCAAAACATAATTTGTAATCAAGTTTATATAAGCTAACCTTTACGAGACGTGTTTGTTTATACCGTTTTGAGATTTGCAGCCCTGAGGAAGACACTGTTTTGACACAAACATGATGGACTGAAATGGACAGACTGAACTTTACCTTAGACGCCTCGAGACATCCAGCCTGGCTCTGTGTCTAATTTAGGAAAGGAGTTGTGCTGTCTCTCAGTTTGTTTATTCTGCTGAACATCTTTCTTCAGCTGCTGTTCAAGAGGTCAAAGTGAACAAACCGTGACAAGAAGGAACCACTGTTTTTTGACTCGTGCCACTTAACAAGACTTTACAAATTAAAAGAAAGAAAAAAGAAAGCAAACAAAAATGGACCACAGGTATGTTTTTATTTAACATATTCTAAAATAACCTAAAAATGACCTTAGAGTGATTGGATATGACAGATTTGAGGTTTGTGTTACATGAAAGAGACTGTTAAATCACTGTGCACCACTCGATGAAGTCATGAGCAAATGGAGTTAAACAACAATTTTTACTTTTACTTGAAGTCTATTCGACAAAATGAGCTTAACAGATTATTTAGGCTTATTTTGATTAGTCTGGCTCATTTTTTCTAAAGATTTTTTGGGCCTTTTTGCCTTTGTTTGACAGAGAGATGGGGGAGAGTGAGGGGAATGACATTGAGCATAAAACACGAGCCAGAATAGAACCAGAGTCTCTCAAGTATGTGGTATGTGCTCTACCAGGTGAGCCGCCCATAAGTCTGGACTCATAAATGTTTATAAATATAAAGTTGAGCCTGGTCCTGGTTTAGACCTGGTCCGGTGCATGTTTTTTCAGTATTTTTGGCGCATAATAAACGTTAGACCCAAAGTAAAATATTTATGTTTAACTGATTGTCTACATGAGCTGGACAATAATGATTTAAAGATATAGAACTAAATATCACCTGTATATTGCATTATTTGTGAATTACTTCTACTTATATACTTTTTCACATAGTGTTTCTGGATCTGGATTTAACTGGAGACAAAAGATTTCAAGATGCTTTTCTTGGAGCAAAGTGAGGTAAAAGACACCGTATATCTGCTTCAGTTTCTTGATTAAACGCTTAACTTCACTGTACGGCTGAAGCATAGTGTTATTATGATTTATGTTTAGTAGACACACTTTTCATGGAATGCACAAGTCCATACATAACATAATAGAGTATTGACTTAGCTCGTAGCATAAAAACACATTAAAAATCAAACAGCTGAATATTGAGCCACTTGCTAATGTTCTGTACCCACTCACTGACGGCACACATTTGTCATTTGCCCAAATCATCTTGTTACAAACAATAAAAGGGTCTATTTTGAAATTCTTTTTGTAAATTGTTGCTTATTGTGATGCAGTGGTGGACCTAGCAACTGAATACTGTATTTATTTGTATTTATGTGATGATATACGGATAAAGGCAGTGGTCGATACACAAACTGTATAAATCTCCTGAAGCAAAACCTACATAAAGGTTACTGTCTCCGTGTTTAAAAGTAAGATAAATGTTGTTGATACAAGGCAGAAACCTGTCACTTCTGCCATGTTTCTGATGAATAGCTCGCAACGAACCGAACCACAGTAAAGCCATGAAATTGTTCCCATGAGATTTGAAATATTTAACACAAATACAAGTGGATTTAGTATATTTCACACAAAGATATTTTGTTATCCTCTACTGACCTGACAGTGTGTTTTCCTTACGATGCTAGGACTCCTTCCATCATCAGTCCACACTCTCTTAGCTTTTCGCTGCTATAGATTGATATATTGTGGGAAATTTATGTTGTATACAGTAAGAAAATGGGTCTCATCTGTCAATTATGTGTTTTAAAATAGTATATTCACCTCAAAACTTCTCTTTTCATTTGTTTTTGTTTAAATAATTTTCATTCAAAACTCAGTAGATCCCAGGGAAGGGAACCATTACTGTTGGTTACTACAGGTGCCCAGAGTGGACAAACCAAGCACTGCTGGAGGTGAAACACACTCATGTTTCTTTTATAACACAATCTTTGAGCTAAAAAATTTGTTCTTTTATAAATTTTTAGACCTTTTTCAGATCTTTTTTCCAGAGCCGGCTCTAGCCAATTTGGTGCCCTAGGCGAGATTGGGATTTGCTGCCCCCCGGCCCACCACACCCGCTCAAATGAAAAAGGACCAAGACACATATGCTAAATCTTAAAAATCTTAAAAGTATAATCTTCATGAGTATAATAAAACATACCAACACAGAAATATTTTCTCAGTGCATCTAGACAGATGTAGAGTACATAATAACAAGTGTATCTTTAATATGAAAGCACACAGACAACATAAACGCACACAGTGCACAGAATCAAGAGCACAAAAACTAAAAGTGAGAGGTGAAATATTTTATAGAGAACATATAAACTATAACAGAGTGCACACATAACTCTCACACTGATGTTTTTCTGCTGCTTGCTCTCGATGTGACCAGCCCCCACTCTCTGTTTACATTTGTGCTCACTCAGTTTGACGGTCCTCTGTGATCTCGATTTTCTTCCCTCAACCGGAAATATGTCATCGTAATGACGCCATAAGAGAACCGTCTTTGTTACTGCAGAAGTACAGAGGACCATGTGTTTTCAGCTGCGGCGATGCGTCCAAAAAGAACAGGGGCATAAAGTGGCGCGGGGTCGAGCACTGCCACGCGCCCAGTGTGAGGGCTCTCATAGAAAACAATAGGGGCGTATTTTTTGACACGCGTCGGCGTGTCTGGTGTGTGTTGGCCTTAATAGTTATGATACATAGTCTAGGCTAAATAAACGTGGCAGCACACTCACTGTCTTTGTAACACGCAGTGGCTAGCTACGGTGTAGTTTATTTAAACTTCACTAGCCTCGTAGCTTGTGCAAATGAAAAGTTAAACAGCAGTTTTTAGTGTTAGAATAAACAACTACATACCTCTACTTTGGGCCTTTTTTTCCTCCTCTTCTTTTATCCGCTTTCTGAAAGCAGCACCTGATGGCTCGGACGGCCTTTTCATGATAAAAATTTATCAAATTACTTGTTGATGTGACATCCATTAATTTAGGGACCGCTGCTGTGATGCGCATCAACAATACGCCCATCCCCCCACTTCCACCGTAAACTGTGTCAGTCAGGTTCAGGCCGGCCAGGTCAATCTGAAGTCATTAGGATTTTTTTTTCTTTTTTCATATTCGAGTACAAAGAAGAAATAACACACTTATTTATTTTTTTTTGGAAGGGTGCAGCTTGGTGCCCCCTTCAGCAGATAGCGCCCTAGGCAACCGCCTAGATGGCCTATGCCTAAAGCCGGCTCTGGCTCAACCCCCTGATGACCATGATTATCATGGAGAGAGGATGCCTTCCTGCAAACACTGAGGCATTACAAGCTGCTCAACCTCAGCCTGTCCATCTGGAGTGTAAACACGGCGGTAGAGCACTAATTCTCGCTCCCTGAGACGACCCCACTGCCGAACCATCTCTCGCGCCCTTATTAAGCCCTTTAGTTCGCTCTCTAACATCAGGCATCCTACCCCTCTCCCAGTACATCAAAAAAGGCCCAATAACAGGATCCTGATGTTGTAAGGTACAGAGGTCAGAGCTAGACAACCCAGGGAGGAGACAGATTTCTTCCTGCACTCCATTAACCCCCTCATCTATATCAGAGCTAGCCTCCAACTTCCTGAGAGTGACATGTTGGCGGGAAAAAGCATCTGCATTAGTATTTTGTGAGCCTGGACGATATTTTAAAGTTAGATCAAACACTGCCAATTCAGAGACCCACCTCTGCTCTGTTGCTCCTAGCTTCGCTGTAGCCAAATGACTTAGCGGATTATTACACTGTACATTTGTTACCTAGCAGGTACTCTCTGAATTTTTCAGTGACAGCCCAAACCAGCAACCCTTCCGGAAGACTACCCCCCTCAGGACCTAGAGGTTCAACAAATAGATTAATTGGCTGGTGTGTGGGCACCTGCGGACATGTTACTGGAACATAACAAAGACTGCCAGCTGGGACACAAAAAGATTTCTTACCCTGCACCCTCACAGGATGGGGGTCTGGGGAGTTGGCCATGGCTTCCATCATCTGGCAGTACCTAAGGGCTCTCCTCCACCCATGTGGACTTGAACACTGGCGCCTCCCACAGGTCAGGACCATATTTTTTATACAGTTCAAGGTAAAGAGGGTTAAAAACTTTCATTCCTAACATCCCAGGTACATGAGTCTTCTTTTGTTTCATGTAACTGTCAATTGGATCTTCCACAATCAATAAACCTAGACGAGGAAGCGACACCCCTAAAACAGTAACATCAAACTCCATGTAACCACGATAAGGGATTTTTACCTCCCCCTCCAAGCACTCACCAACTAAATTGGTTACACTTAAGTGATCTGTATCAGTAGAGCCTTGCGAACCCCCCACCAATGTTTTGCTCTGCACACTGGCGGGTTCTAGTTTCCCACTGGCTTTGGGAAGTGAATACCTTCTTTAGGTTCAGTTTTAACAATATCAGGGCAGTTTCGGGCAATATGCCCACTCTGTTCACACCTAAAACAGGTTGGTTTCCCATCAGCTGTTCTGCAGGGCCGAAAATTGCGTGTTTTAGAGCGAGGCATACTCTGTGGGGTCAAAACCTTAATGACCAACTCTAGCTGGGTCTGCTGTGCTTTTAACAAAGACATCAATTCACCAAATTCAGAAGCGAAGAGCGAGAGACAGCACTTTCACAGGAGACAGACATTTCATTGCATTCGTATTTGGATGATTGGTTTTCATATTGTGCCATCCACCTGGTGGCTTCACCTCTAACATCACGAATGGTCCAGTGTGGATTAGCATTAATTAAATCTCTCAGCCTCATTCTTGCCTGATCTCTAACACCATCACAGAACTGGTCACGTAACTCTTTAGAGACTTTAGAGGCAGCCTGTACATCAGTTTTGACAATCTGATCCATCAAGTCCATTAGGGAATGTGAATAATCAATTAAAGACTCGCCCTGTAGTTGTCTACGGTTGTAAAACCTGCGTTGTAATGAAATTCGAGAGTGCATACAACCATATACTTCTTTAAGAACATCAAACCTCCAGATGAGGTGGAGGGCCTTTCTGAGTCCATGGCTGCTACTCTCAAAGCAGCCAGTTCATTTTCAAGGTCCTTTATACGCTGTGACATGGCATGCTTCTCGAGCTCGTCCTTAGCTCCGCTGCTGTGGTGAAGTAATTCAGTAAATGTGTTTTCCCAAATATAACTAGATAACTAGTCACATTCACTCACAAATTAAATTAAACCCATCATTATACACTGAATAAACATTTCTAGTTGAGTTTGTTAATTAATTAATGTATTTAAGATCATGTGTTGCAAGATTAGTTCATTTATCAAATATATTTGTTTAATTTAATGAAGACAGCTGTGTTAAGATTAAGAAACTTCAGCAAAAGATTTTTTATTTGTCAGTGTGAGAAGCTCCTCCGGGTTTTGGCTCTGATTTTGCTTATAATCCTCCTGGTCGTTCAGTGATTAATTTCATTCACTTTTCAGTGGTTGCGTATGTTTATATAATATAGTCTCATGTGGAGTCTTTTCACTAAATGACTCTTAATCATGACCAACTAATAATGTATTTTAGTATTGAGTAACTTGTGTCTTAAACCAACACTTTAAACAGATTTTGGCGGCTATTCCCACTGCTGGCATCAAAAAGATGTAATGTTTTTTTAGCTCGACCTGTGACTTGACCCCATCTTTCTGCTATCTGTTTTCTCTTCATTCAGACTGAAATGCTTCATCTGTTCAAGAGGGAGCAAAGGCCACAGCGCACATCCATCAGCGCCTCAGGAATCGCTCCAGTCGCTCCAGACCTTTCTCCAGAGAGGTACATTTCACCGACTTGTCCTAAAACTGCTCCAAATCAGTGTTTGTCGGTTTGGAAGCTTAAACAAAATGACAAAGGCATTTCCACACATTGGTTATCCATCATCGTGTTTGCTTATTTCATTCACTGAGTGGTTTATAGAGAGGCCAGGTTTGTGTTTTGTCTTTTTGTGAAGAATTAGCTGGAGCCTTGTGCTCAGGATATGGTTCAGACAGGATTTCTGCATACTTTAAAGACAGAAACTAAAGTAAAATAATACTATTTTATGTTATTTATGATTTTAAATAAAACTTGAGGCATTCATAAACATTGTTTAAAGTTTTAAAGGCAGACTCACAGTTCACTTACAGTTGAAATTGTAATATGTTGTTCATGTTAATAATAACCACAAAATAATACTCTTTGCATTTGCATTTCTTAAAAAAAGACATTGAAAGCACCATAAAACCCTTTGGAAGGCGCGATCACTTTGCCCTTTTTCAGCGTAGCCATGTTGAAAACAAGGAGGAGAAGAGAACACTAGTTGCTTTCGTCAAATTAAAAACCCTCCTCTATTCTCTTCACTTTATTTCTGGAGACCAAGCCTTTTTTGTAAATGCAGCTACTGTCACATGAACATACAAATTAATGGAGTCATTTTATGACTTGAACGATGAACTTTATTCATCGACTGAATGTAAAGTTGTTACTGACAACAGGCTTCCCTCTACGTCAAGGCCAAAGCCGCACAAATAACTCAACTCCAGTCCCCAGCTTGTCCTTTTAGTGTGTCCTCTCAGCTCGAAAGACAATTCCTCAACACAATTTAATACATAATGTAAAAGGTAAGTTTAAATTTGGTCTAAGATATGTTTCTATCAAATTGGTATAAGCACTAACACGCCGGGTTAGGGCTAAGGGTTAGGTACAGTCCTGAAAAGATGGAGCTAAACACTACAGTCAGTTAATTGGACAGTAGATAATCCTCACTTGGGTAAAAATGAGAAGGAAAAATATATAGAAAGAGAAAGAGAAAGAAAGTGCTCCAACTGAACTTGACATGAAATAAAGCTGTATACAGATAAACCTCAAGCCTCTATAAATGAGAAATTCCTCTACTTATTCAATCTAAAAACAATGTACCTGCTTATACATCTCTTATAGAGCTCGAGCTTGCAACAACAAACATGTGAGCTGTTCATTTTTTGTTTTCTGAAGGGTTTCCACTCCCTCCATCTGCAGCCGTTCATCACTGCAGCCTCGCTCCTGTCTGCTTCTCCGAGCTGGGAGCACAGCTGACGTCAACCTCATCAGAACTCCATTAACGAAACGCTGAACTCTCACCAGCCTAATGAAAACTCAAGCTTATTTTCCACATCTATCTATCATTGCTCATAAATTAGCTACATTTCAAACACAAACTCGGGCCGCGGTGCGAGACGGTCACGCCTTAAATCAGTGAATTTCTTTGTGACACGTGGAGTCAGCGCTGGGCATAGAGAGGCTTTAAATGTTATGTCTTCATCTAAATTGGCTGACATAATCTGATTTTCTTTGCTTTTATTAACGTATCGCTGCTCAGTGGCTTTTTTTTTTTTACCTTGCATTTGGTTTCCATTGAGAAGCCGATAACAATTCCTCATTTCCCAAAGCTCTAGACACGTTTTGATGAACTATCGTATTCCCTCGCTATCATTTACACGTTGCATAAGAGCTCAATGCAAAGCTTGAATTAAAGCCAAGCCACTGCCTTTGTCTACAGAAGCAAAGATGAATATCCTTTGTCCGTTTTGACAGGTTTTTAAATATAGGATTCACCTTTTAACCTGAAGTACTGTTATGTAACAACCTTAAATTACAAAAATCAATCCTCAGTTAGGGTATGATTATGTTTAAAGGGGCGACATGAAGTTTTGACAAATCGAAAACTGACAAAAATCACCAGCAGGGCGTGTAGTGAAGAAAAAGTTTACCTAAAACCTCAGTGAAATTGAAGCTGCCAGGATTTATCTGTGTTTCTCTTTGCTGCCCTTTTCTCTTTTTCTCTTTTTTATTTTTTGCTATGCTATTAGGAGATTAACAAGATTTCATGAGATCAAAACGTGAGAAGATTTCCCGTCGAGATAAAAAGTTGTCTGGTGATACCTGTTGAGTGTGAAATTATATCGTCTGTGTGGCAATATTTTGGTTTTCAGTGGGAAAAAGAAACAATATGTAAACATTGCTGTAAACTGAGGCTAACTCTAGCGCTCCCGTTGGTCGACACCGGCTTGTTATATGACGTTTAGCTGCCGATAAAGTGTATTTTAACACAGAGAAACAGCTCAAAATAGAAAAGCATCAACAGAGAAAAGGGAGGCAACGTAAAACACAGATAAATACTTTAAATTCAATCACGTAATGTTTAACGAGGAGGAGATAGTTGCCGTTATGACGCTAAAGTTGCAGCTAAGCTAAGGCTAAACTGTAAACATCAGTTTGGTGAAATGTATTAGTATTTTGTGAGGTAAAATTGGTGAGGTTATTTTTTTTAATAAAAGAGAAGCAGGAGAGGTCCCTGGGCTGCTTTTGGAGGAGAGTGGAGTCTGAGACAAAAAAAGAAAATGAATAAGGTTGTGGAGCTTTAAAGAGGAAATTAAAGAAGTTTTCATGGATAAATTCTGACATTGTTGCTATTGTGTTATAAAATGGATCTTTTGGTACAGACTTTTCCAAAATCCAACTGATGAAATGTATAAGCTTTTCAGAATTCACTAGTTATAATGTGAAACATGCTGGAAAACCATACACTCTATTTGAATGGGTTTTATTTCTCAGCATAGGCAAAGGATGCTTTAGCTCACTACTCCATCTAGTGATAGAAAGTGGCACAACAGGCTCCTAACATGTCACTTTTCTAAACATTAAAAGGGATAATTCAGTAATGTGTGATCCATAGAGGAGATTACTACAATATGTTGCTGATAAATGGAACAAATTTTGGTTCAGATGCCAAATTGAGGAGCTTTTACTGAGAAATACCAAGTTCTGGAGCGGTACAAATGAGGAATTGAATAAAAAGTAGTTGTGATATAAAAAATGCACCTAAATAAGACACAATAGTAGCAATTACACGCTCTGATCCAGTTTGCTTCTCCAATTTGGGAGTGTGCTACTGTTGGGAATAAGAGCCTTTCTGTACCTCATTTTACAAATTACTGTGCTTTTCCTTTAACCGATCGCTAATTATTTGTGTGTTTTTTCATTTATTTCAGCCGTAAAGTGAGAGTTTTTTTGTCCCCTAGGGATTGGAACAGAGCTACGTTAAAAAGCTTGTTATCTTTCCACGGATCATGTAAAATCAAACGAGCTGTCTCTCAGTGAGCCAGTGTGAAATGCTCTTTAAACCAAAACCAGACCTTTCCCCCGAAGTGTTTGGACCACTGGGAGGCGTGAGGACAGAGAGGGGTGTGCACTGTGCCTGTGTAAGCCTGCCTCTCCGAGAGATTTAACCAGAGTCAGGTCGAAAAAACAGACAGAGACGGACGGAGCGAGAGGAGGAGGAACAAGGCATCAGAAATCACAGAGAGGATTTACAGGCTTTACAGCAAAGTCTACGGGACAGCTGTAGTCAAAGTCAGGATGAAGCTGGCAGTTTTATGTCTCTTGTGTCTTTTTTATTTGGCCTCAGTTGACGGCCGAATTTTTACCCGAAATGATTTGCAAAACACCTACAGAAAGTTGCCAGCGAACAGAGCCCAAGCCCCTCAGAGCCCAGGTGAGTGGAAATGGAAGTGTGGCTGCTTAATAAGGATTTATGTCGGATAAATGTAGAGATAAATGTGATAAATGACTTTCTGAAGCAGAGGTGGCTAGAGTGGTTATTGCTCAAGGAAAGACATTATTAGTTTAAGTAGGAGTAATTATTTTGAGGCTCGAACCCGGGACCTGTTCCTAAAACTCATGCTATAATGTGTTTGGTGAAGGAGGCAGAGTAAGAGGGGGACTTTTTGGATTTAAGATGAAATGATGGAGGGTTTTTGGGAAAGAAAGATGTGGAAAAAAAATCAACCACTGTGGTCTTGGCTTGTCTTGATTTGAAATCCAGAGAACAAGATAAGACTGAAATTGAGTTTAAGTCCATTACAGTTTCCTTCATTGCAGAAAAAAAACAAAAAATGTCTATTTCGCGTTTTTGTTTAACCCAAAGTTTATCCTGTGAGGCGACACTGTTACCCATCGTTACTCATTAACACTCAGTGGCACGTTTTCCTCCAAAACTCTTATTTATTTTTATTTTTGTTCGCACATGAAAATAATTGACAAAACTAAATGCAGAAAAGTTAAAGGTTGAAAAAGTTAAAAGGTATGTGGTCCTTTTTATTGGGGACTGTCCCACTTTAACTCTCCCTCTCCCATGTCCCACAAAAATGTCTCAGAGTCAGGTTGAATCACTGCAACAAACTTCAAAACGACCATCCATAGACTTTTGTCACTTTACCATCGTTTTTACACAAACAGTAATGAACATTTGACAGTGAACTTGTGTCAATGCCGTTCTTGTTTAGTGTTTTTATTATAATGGAATCAACATAGTTTTGAACAGAAAACAGATTTTGCAGGAGATCTTTTCTTTTTCATCTGCCAGAGGGTTTATGTCCCAGTTCAGAGGTCTGGAAACATGGCCGCCCTGATTTACAGCCCTTTCCCTTGCGCCCCATGAAATTTGAGTGGATTATTTCAATGCATTAAATGGCCTCAGCAAATTTTACCCAAAGTATTTACTGATAACAAAGCTAAGTTTCACTACTGTTACTGTTTTTTTTATGTGTTTTTTATGTGTTTTTGTTAATATTATCAATAACAGAGCACAAACTTAGGACACACCTTGCCACTGATGTCCCAAAATAAATCTCACTTATTTAAATGTTATTTTAAGATGTTAAGCGAGAAGTATAATGTTTTTTTGATGCATATTTGGCTGCCAAGTACTTGTCCTAGAAAATAATTATGCAAAGTTCTCATCCTTAAACCCCAAAATGTGCATAAGTAAAAAGGATAAACTAGTTACAACCCCTACTGTAAATATTACCCTCAGAAAATGCAAAAAGTGTCTCCTGTAATTCAAAATCTCTTAGAAATCTTCTTTAAAATTCTCAGACACTTTTTGGTACTGCATCTCTAGATCAAGATTTTTCTTTCCAAAGTAATGTAAATAACTGTGGTGTTACATAAGATGAGGAGATGTTTGGCTGATGAGCTGTAAGCCTTATATCTCGATTTAAAGGTTATGTCTCAGTCCATTTTATTACAGTTGAAAATGATCTTTTAACCAGACGAATTCATAGACCAGACGAATTCATAGACCCCCAAGAGGAATGAGGCCCCAAATGATGTCACAGTGCTTTTGGGTCTTTTCAGAACAATTACCACACACACACACACAAAAATATATATATTATTTGTACAGAATTATCCCAAGATGAAGACATGATATAACAGCGGTTCTCATTTTGGGACCCACATATTTCCTAGAACTTTTAGCTGCAACACACTATTAATAAAACAATAATTTTAAATAAATAATGTAGCAATATTTCCCAATTTTAAACTCAATAACTAGATCTAAACTTAATATATTTAGGTGTCACCATTTTCTGGACAACGTACCCCTTTAAATTTACTGATGTTACCATAGCAACAGCCTAGCCTGCATTATACATGGACTTTTATCACAAAGAAGTGTACAGTTGACAATTTTTAACAATATTTTTCACATTTTCTCTTCAACCACATTCTCCTAATGTGGCTGAATTTTCCTAAAAAAATGGTGGAAAAAAAGAGTTTTAGGAGAATTACAACGAAAAACTGTGAATATGTTTTTGTTTTTTGCATGTAATCGTTATTCTGCTTGGTTTTATATTTAATATTCTCCAGAAACAACCTCTGTTTGAAAATGCTGACCAAATATTTTGTTTTGTACTAACCCGCAACTGTCAATTTACCCTAAATTTTTGTTTATGTCTCATTTTCCAGCTCCTTGTCCAACATCACAACAAATCTGTAAAGAAAAAGTAAACCTTTGGAGAACTAACAAAACATGCAACAGGAAAACAGCAGATATGTTGGTGACGTGTTTAGGTCGCAACATGATCCAAACTTCTTTGACAAGCCATAATCTGTAAGATACGGCTTCTGTAAAAGCATGCTGTTATTGACACTGACGCACATTTTACCTACAGCTTCTTCCTTAAATAGAGTTAGACTGGTGTCAGAGTTTTCAATCTCATAGATACTGTTAGCGTTTAAATATTTAGCATTTTAGACCAAGATCACCCGAGTGGATACTGGGTTATTGAGGATAACATTTGACCCTGGCATCAAGGGCTTATAGTGTTTTTCATCTTTTTAACCCCTAGGTCTAAAAATAGGACAATAAAATGTTTAATAATAAAAAAAAAATTAAAAAAATGGAAGGTAGGTTTAGGCCGGTTGAAAATTTTAGTTTGTATACTTCAAGCACAGTGTTTGCTCAAACTTACTGTCTTCAGTAAAATATCTCATGTAATTTTAACTACATTTATAATAGTTTACATTTTACAGTTTTTATTATTTGATTAACTACTATTGAATGTTGTTTATTTTTATTTTTTATGTTTTTAGTTTTGCCTGCTCAAGTCACAATTGAAGCCACCTTAGCTTTTTTAAGGCTCCAAACAGGATAATATTGCATAGTGTAGTATCGTGGTGTAGTTTAGTATAGTACAGTATAGTATTATAGTGTAGTGCAGTATAGTGTAGTTTGGTATAGTATAATGTAGTATATAGTATATTATAGTGCAGTATAGTTTAGTACAGGCTAATGTAGTATAGTCTAGTTAAGTGTAGTTTAGTGTGATGTATTGTTGTCTAGTATGATGTGGTATACTGTAGTACAGAGTAGTGTAGTGTAGTGTGGTGTAGTACAGTTAAGTTTAGTATGGTGTTTTGTTGTATAGTATAGTATGATATAGTTATAGTCTTTCAGTGAACTTTTAGCTGCAACCGACTTTTAACAAAACTATAATTTTTCAACAGTGAACAATTTTATCATTTTTTAAACCAAATTTTAGACTAAGTATATCTATACCTAACATATTTATGCAAGTAACCCTCTTTTAATTTACTTCATTACCATAGCAACAGCCAGTAAACGGCGGTATACATCCACTTTTATAATAAAGAAGTATTTAGCTGACTATCTTAATATATTTTTTTTTAGATTTTATTTTCAACCACACACTAAGAACATGCCTACGACCCACTTTTGGATATATACAGTATATATAGTAAAGTGAGTATTAGTGAGAATCAGCTAATAATACTGTTTGGGGTCAGTGGCTAATATAGACGCGTTAATGTAATATACTTTGGAAATGTGAAGGGAGAATTGACACGGACTGCAATATTTAATCCAGTAAACCTCAGAAAGGTCGTCGAGCGGTTCACTTCATCTAAACCTCCCACTTCCTGTTGTCAGTCTGTGTTACGCAATGGCCTTAAAAAAAACTGTAACACATGTAAGATATTGTCTGTTGAAATAAAAAGCAAATGAGGCACAAAAATTACATAATTTCAGTCAGAACTTAATGTGTTTCAGCACAAAGGCCTTCCTCAATCATCAAATACACAGTTATTAATGCGTTACTACAGTTTAGAGGTGTGTAGTGGGACTGTTTCCTGTAGCTATATGACAATAAATACTTCTCTTAATCTTGAGATTTCAGTGTTCAGCCTTAAACCTTAAAGAAGTGGTTCCCAAACACTGGGTCAGGAATCATCGCCAAAGATCTATATTGGGTCACCAGTTCAAAAATGTAAAAAAATAATTAAAAAGAATCATTAAACAGGATCAAAACCATGGCATGAATGTCCAAAATTGCATTAAATTGGAATAAATAAGAAAAACTAAAGACCAAATTTCAAAACAAACAAATTTCGCAAAGTTACAAACTCATGGTCATTTGAAATGTGGCTCCCATTAAAAAATTGAGAAACACTGCTTAAAGGTCATAGAGTGGGCTCACTATTTGGCAATAGCTTCTTGGCATTCTTGGCAACACAGCAGCAGCAGAAGTTAAATATATCAGCAGAATAAGGACTAAATACACAAGACGACAAGTTTTCACTGCCTCTAAATCTAAATAAGTGCCTTGGTGTATGTTGAATATGTTTTAAAATGGGGCATAATGTGATCTTTGGCTGAGCTTGTGCACATTCCCAGCTGTAACTCTACTCTCTTGACATGTGCATTAAACTTTATGCACAGTGTATCCGGAAAACAACCTCTTTAAAGGGACACATATAAAAAATAATGTGAGTGTTACAACTAAAATTAACTGTGGCATGTCCCGGGATGAGTCAGGTCATCTTTTGGATGTTCCTTCACTGATTGAGTGTTTATCGTCTTGACCGTTTGGTTTAATGAGACAGTTTTATTCTCTGCCGTATTTACCGCAGCATAATTTTAGCAAACCGTGTCTCCGTGGCACGCGCTGATAAGATTACCGTTCGAAGTAATCAAAATTTATTTAAAGGTTTTAAAGAGAAACCGTAAAAAGGCAGTTCAACAGGTAGGAGGCCCTCTGCTGCTTATAGCTCAGCTGTAAACGACCCCTGGATCAATTTTCAGCCTCTATACATACCCTCTCCATGTACAGCTAATATTTAAGATTTATGGATTTTATTGCTAAGACGTGATGCGTTTAATTGCACGCAGTAAAAGGTGCATCTCTGATTTCAGTGTTTGGAGGGGCACCAAAAAAGGTCGTTAAAGATGCACGCAAAATTGGGACACATCAGGACTGTTTGATCCTGTGTCTCAAAATAACACACTTTACATTTGTTTAACTTAGAAAAATGATGAATACTGAAAAAAAACTGAATTAAAGCACCGTAGAACCTATTTATACACTTGAGTGACTTCATCCAAAACCACAGGCCCTGCCCTTGACCCCCTGAGTAACACAAGACGATAAATCCCATTTAATCACAACAAAACACCACCAGTTTTCATATAAATAAAAACAGATAATAATAATAATTGGGTAATAATGGCCTTTTACTATAACCATATATAAAACTTACTGCACTGTAAAACATTTAATTTATTTGTATTTTTATGGCACACCTAATGAAGGCTAATTAGCCACTTTTTACTGTGAAATTATTACAGTTCCTTCTCATAAATGATTTTCCCCATTAGTCTTTATCACAGTAGACTATTCTTCCTGCGGTCCGAATTATTATTACTTTACAGTGTTCTACCATCAGATGTTTAGCTGTCATTTTACAGCTCCTATTGTAAAGTGCATTTACAGTTTATTAAAAGTTAATGAGACTTTTCAAAATAAAACACAAAAGCTCAGCAACAAAGACAAAGACAGAAACATTATTTTGTTTTAATTGACGTCCGGAGCTCTAGACACTGTAAATGCTGCTTTCCAGCCACAACATGAACCAAACTGTGCTGTTCTGACCCAATCCGTTCCATAATTATTGGTGGAAACATGACACAACACCAGTCACTTCAGTTATTTTTTTCTCAAATAGAGCCTGTATATGTTTTTTTTTTTTTTTTACTAAATCCCAAATAAACTGAGCTGACCTTTAAGGCGAATGAATAAAGAGACAGATTCCAAGTTGTAGATTGAAATATGTTCTTAAAAGTCATCACGTGTTACACATTAACGCTTCTGCATTACACCCAGAGCCTCATTGTGCAGCGCGGCCCCTGATCAGTTACAGATGCGACGGGAATTTGACAAACGAGCTCATTTTGTGAAATTGACAAGTTTGAAAAGCCACTAATCATTTCAGCGTCTGTTCTCATCACACATTACACTGTTTTTCAAGTGTAGCTTTTGGGGCAAAAAGAGAAAACAAAATAATTTCTAACAGCTTGGGTTTTGTTAACACACATGGTTTTGTTTGTTGTCTTTAGTGCGGTCTTTGAATCCGGGCCGACAGAGACCGATCTTCGCACGGAGAGGACAGTACGAGCGACAGAGGGTCCATGTCCCGGTAAGACTTTCAGATATTTCATTTTCTCAGTTCCTCGTTGTGGCTTTAACGAGGAGCAGACGTCGAATAAAGACACATCAAAGAGTGGAGTCGTAAATTCAACACTGGGTTTGTCTGTGTTTAAATGTCACAATCCATTAGAGAGAAAACAAGTCGTCTTATTAGAAGCTGACAGGACATGGCCTACTGCTATTTGGAAGAAACACCCTCTTTAAAAGAAATCCATTGTATGACTTTGCACAGGAATCTCAATATACAAATAAAAATGGACTAAAGGCGGTTTTAATGGGAGTTTTTGTCATAATGAGCAGACACTATGTTTACTCGTCATGTTTACAAAATGTCAGAAACTGGACAAACTACAATGGATCTTTTTGGATAATGGCCCGTTTCCTCCAAATTTGAGTTGTTTTTTTGGACCTCAGTTGTACAAGTCGAAGTATATTTGAGAAATTAGTGGAAGAGTTACTTAAAACGCTGCAGGAGAGTTCATTGGGCGACAGAGAATCATCACTCAGACAAAAGACACATTAGTTGTTAGCCCCTTTTGATTCAGTTCAGTTTAGTTATACAGCCTTACAGTTTAAACAATTTTAGACAATTCTGTTTAGTTTTAGAGGGTTTTGCGCTGCACTGTTGCACTGTTTGCTCCGGACTTTCAGACATTCCCATTTGGTTTGGCCCAGACAACTGATATTTGGTCTTGGTCCAGACCAAACTGAACCGAGGTCCGGTTCTTTTGTCAAAGCCTGTTGGTGATAGTTCAGGCTTTGGACCAAATGCAGGAAGTTGCGTCTTAAACAGTGCATCTGAAGTTTAATCTGTTTGTATATAATTTTATATTAATAATAACATGTCTCTATGGACCCTGCTCCAGTCTGATTATTGTATTTCTGTAAAATGAGCCTCTGCAGAGACACATTAATGTAGCATCAGTCCACTTTTAAAAACTGTGGAGTGAAACCAACCACAATCCTGAAAGATTCTGAAATTGGTGATAATGTCTCTCTAATGTCCCATCATCTCTTTTATCTCATTTATTCATAATAACTCACTAATAACTGATCTCTTTTTCCCCAGAAGCCCAAAGTCCCCGTTCACCCGACGCCTCCTAAAGTGCAGCCGAATAACCCCAGATGCTCTCAGCTCACACAGAGCTGTCTGCCCCAGGACGGCTGCTGCGACTCGTGGGCCTCCTGTCACTGCCACTTCTTCAACGCCATCTGCTTCTGCCGCAGAACGAACCCCCACCACGTGGTGAGCCAATACGGGCAAACCTGAGAGACGTTTATCCCCAAAGAAAGCGACACTTACCCCTCACAGTCGATTCAGCAGTGCCTTTCAGCTCACAGTTCTACGGACGGGACAGAACTCTTAAATCTGAAGGAATCACTTTTATACCTCTTTAAAGGCAGCTGCGTTGACAAGATTTCAGCTAAAGACAGTCTACTTTTGGTTCTAACTCCTTTAAATACATTGACTTTTGGTGACTTCAGATGCACTTAAGCCTCTGTTTTAACCACAGCCTCATTTACAACATCATTTAAACCACTCCTCACTTCACTGTCAGTATTATTTTGTTGAAGTTGCATTGTTTTTTATGCTGCACCATTTGACTACACATGTTCGCCATTGTTTTTTTTTTTCTTTAGCATTTGTTCATTATTGTGTGACAGAAAATAACCCCACTTACATTTATGTATTTGTAGAAAAGATGTCGAAGAACAAGGCAGGGGTTGTTAAAGGAGAACTTTCTAATTTTCTTTGAGCTTTTGCATTGCATTTAAACCAGAAGTGTCAAACTCATTTTAGTTTAGGCCCCACATTCACCCCAATTTGATCTGAATCGGACGAGGAAGACAAAAGCATAATAACCCATGAATAACTACATTTTTTTTTAGTTTTACACATACATTATAATGTCAGTCCTCTAATCAGTCACAACTGTAAAAGGCTTATGTTGGAAAAAACCCTCACAATATGGCTTTGATGCTAATGCTATATTGCTAGCAATAATGTAGCTAACCTGCTGCATCACTGAGCTATTTTTATGGATAAAAACAGACTGTTGTTTCCTCAGACCTGATAACAGTTCATTTATCTTCTGTTTTCTCAGTTGTCCTGCAGCTGTTGTACTTGAGAGCTAAAACTTGCTGCAAACACATCAACCACACATTTCACATTCGGCACTGTGAATTAGTAGAAAGTGGTCACATTTTCTTGGAAAATTCTACTCTGTGAATACTCTTCTTCTTTTTGACAAAGACATTTTGAGTTATGAGAGAATTTTTGACAGAAAAAGGGTAATTTAATTGCTATCTTCTGTTCAGTTCTGGGACTCAGTGTTGTGTTTTGTCATGTATTCTGACTAAAACAGTGCGACCCCCAGTGGACAAATTAGGAATAGCACTTACTTTTATTTTAAAATTACAAGCAATGTCTTCTGTGTCATTTTTACTCTTTCAATATTCATCCTACTGCCCGGTCTTGGCCCACGAGCCGTATATTTGACACCCGTGATTTAAACCAAAGCAGTAACAGAGAGTAGCTCATTTACCTCAAACAAACAAAACCTGCTCCAGTCATTGTTTGAACCGTGAACACAGCACATACAGGTTACTTATCCAGTCCTCTTTTCTGATTGGATAAAGAAGTATTCTCTGTTTGTTGTGAAGCAGGACTGGGACAACCATGTGACTTTATTTCATCCAAAAGTACAATATCACTGAGCTACCAAACCCTTCCTCTTTGTAAATACGTGTTTTCTTGTTTTAATATAATGGCCTTTCTCTGAACTGTAAACATTAAAGACACAGCGTGAGAAAAATAAGCTATGATCAAGACTCAAGAGTAAAGTCTGAGTAAACAGTGCGAAAGCGAAGCAGCCATAACATCTGTGAATAATCTTTGTGTCAGTACGCTTTTGTTTGTCCGAAACAGACTCGAAGCGAATGTGATTCTGCAAATATTATGTGTTTTTAAAGCAGTATGTTGAATGTACGTGACCTGTGCCAAAGACTGCCTTTATGTACAGTATACGCAGAACTATTAGAGACGTGTTAAACCATAATAAATAACACTGTAACATGTTTGTGTTTGACCTGACGTTGTCTTTAAACAGAACACACCTGGTAAAAGACGAATGAACTTATTCTCCTTGCACCATCTTTATCTGTTAAAGCTTCCTAAACAAATGACACTCCTTCTCCGCTCTCCTCTGTCCTCTCCTGTCTCCTTCTCTTCTCCTCTCTCCTATCTCGTCTCCTATCATGTATCCTTTGTGGGCAGGACCTCGCCATCTCCTCGCTCTGTTTTGTTTGCTCATGTTTTGTTTATGAAGATCTGAAACGGAGACTAGAGGAGTTACTCTTTGTTGCAGTGGTTTATCTGTGAAGAGAGAGAAAGAACGTCATATATCAATTTATGTTCATTAGAAATTTAAGGAATATTTTTGGCAAACATTTCGATCACACAAAGTTAAACTCAAGAGTTAATTTAAGATTTTGAAACAGATCCAGTTGTGTTAATGTCATCGTAAACAGATGTGGAGAGGATGCCTTAACTCCTGTCTCCTTTCTGTGTCTCCTCTGTGGACGGGACTAAGACGTGAGGAGAGGAGGCAAGTGAAGGCATCAAGTGTGCATGGCCCTTTCCCAATTCCCAGGATCCTTCTTTCGGAGTTGGCTCCTCCAGAGTCGACTCCTCTGAAGCCGAGGCCACAGTCCTGGGTCACTCCTCATGAGTCTTTGGAACAGGCTTTACCATTGTTTTTAATTCTCTAATCCTTAGTTTTTTACAAGTAGGGAGTTATGGGTCATTAAATATTTGACTATTATAATATAAAACGCAATATTAAGCAAATGAATAAACACATAAAACCTTTACAAAATTTAATAAAATGAAAAAACAAAGCCAAGATTCTTTTCTAATGACAGCCTGATGTTAGTGAGTGTCTGAAACTGATCCATGGATCATGAAAAAAGGACAGAAACATTTGTGGAGCTGAATAGATAGTTACATTAGTTCATATTTTCTTTATTTCTTTATTTCATATGTATTTTTAGTAAAACGAGAGCAGCCTAATGTGATATGTTCTGCACGAGCGACTGGAGAGCCTATAGTAACGATCCGCCGACATGACGACGGTAATAAAATCTCACTTACGTAAAATAACTTAAACTTACCTGTGCAGTTTATTGAGCAAATGTTTTCAAAATAAAACATTTTCTATGAACGCAGCAAATGGACACTCACATTTAAATAGATAAGTCTCAGATTTAAATCCTCACTTCCTTTTCTACTGCCTTGTTTTTTTCAAAACACTTGTGGTGCATTGTGGGTAGAGAAAGGCCGTAGATGCAGGTGGGATTTTCATTTTAAATATAATAATGAAAGTGTACATTTACTGTAAAGAGAACATGTTCATTTTGATAACGCAAAAACTGCACACTTCACTTTTTTATTTTATGTATTTGTGATGATGATTCATTTTATCATAAGAAATAAATGTCACAGGAACTTATCTAAATATCTTCCACCTGTTTTTAATGAGATGCAGATTTGCCTTTTATATTTTTTTATTGCATTCTGAATGTTTTTCCTCTAAAAACAAATGGTAAAATTGAGCGAGGGATATTTAATTAGTTACAGTGTACGCTCCAGTGATATTATCTGGTAAAACTCATATTGTGGTTAAAGGATATAAAGGTTTGAGTGTCTATTGTTCTCTTTGTCATTTATTTTCTCTGGTATGACTTTCAGATGAGCAACAGCTGGACTCTCCTCCTGAGTCCTCCTTCCTGAAGAGTGAGGACACATTTTTCACTTGAACGTACAGCCCAGAGGAGAATCATATTCAGAGCGATGGTGAGTGCAGACTATTCCTCAGAGTCACACAGACCCAGAAGAGATGGTCTGTTTCTGTGTCCATAAGTGAAGCAGACAAACTGAGCTCTGAACAATGACCCCTGACCCGCACACACACCCTTTTCTTTTTCTTTCACAGTCGATACATCACTATGACACACATTAAAGCGAGCTCTGGGGGCATTTTTACATTTACAACAAAAGGCTTGAAAATGCAAAGTTTATTGAGTCTAGATAAATGACACCAAGATAATAACTTTCTCCAAGACTTAAAACACACATAGAAAAAGTTAAATTGAATAGTACAAATGTGAAAAAGACATAATATGCTATTTCAACATATGTCAGTCGCACAATTTGCATTTTATTCTTGGTCACATTAAGCTGGCTTCTATGGTTGTTAAAGGGCCACTGAGTAACTTTTGGACTAAAATATATATTCTGAAACTCATTTTGATGGTTTTAAAATGTGAAATCAGTAGAATCAGGCTTATCTCACTGACACAGAACCCTCAGCTGGACAGAAACCTCCAAAAAACTAGCCCCAGTAGAGTTGTATTTGCACAAAATACACTAAAATGACACTATACTGCTTCAGAAGACATGTTTTTTCTTGTAAACAAATGAGAATATGGAGCCACAGAGAGTCTGTGGAGGGATCTAATGGCGAAAAGTTAGACACTTCCCCTTTAACTACTTTTGGTTAACTAAAACTACATCAGAATGACTTACATTAAGTAACTCACGCAAAGAGACTCGTGATTGTGGCCAAACTTTGACTTAGATTTGCAAAAAAAAAAGACCTGTGCACATCTCAGGTCCAGACTAGTCGTGTTGAATATTGTGGCATCATCTTTGTGACAACGAATTGACGATAATCAGAATCATGGAAGTCAAACTCAAGGCAAAGAAGCAAACTTTTGACTCTTTACAAACTTGCGTGCTTTCACTTGATGATGTGGCCCTTCGGTTGGAAAAAAATGAACTCTTCAGCCAAAAACACTTATTACTTGTTCTTCTGCTGCTGTTTGATTTCTCAGCCTCTCATTTATTCCTTTAATCCTCCACGGACTGTATCCCGTTTCACTGCTGTAGGTAGATTGATGTCAGTTTTCTCTAAGTGTTACATTATCGCCATGATATACTCCATGTGCTATGTTTTAACGCCCCGAGCACGTCCCAAACACGTCCCGATAAAACTTATCAAACGTGGTTTTTGCTCTGAACTTGGCTGTCACTGAAAAAACACAGCGAGTTCTCAGCCTCAGCGAAAGAACATGACCGGTACCCGTCATGAATTTTCTCACTTATTTCAGAAGCGACTGGGGAAAACTGTTGGCCGACATAAAACCAGACGCAATTTTGTGTTGTTTTTGGTTCGTACGGCCAAAAACAGGTACGGTTCTCTAAATTTAACCAAGACGGATGACTCTGGAAATGAGATAAGAGAGTGCCTGAGGGTTTTTAAGCCTCTAAACTCATTTCCATACTGTACACATGTTCTCTTTGGGCTGCACTGTAAAAAAAAGTCTGTTTTATTTGTGGTAAAATACAATCAAATAGAAACAATAAATAGTGTCACTGTTAAAAATAAATGGAATCACTTTGAATCAAAAACAAAAGTGTATATAAGCAACTGGTAACAATAAAATTTACAAGAGGATGAAATTGTATTTGCATTAAACAGACTTTACCTTTTTTTTTCTTCTAGTTTAAATCCCAAACAGTATAATGTAAAAGAAATACTTCATGTATAGGTAAAAAGAGAAAAAAGAGCGCTCCCATTGGTCGACACAGCTGTCAATAGAAGGTTTAACAGTTGCCGATAAAACAGAAAAGTGTATATTCAGCACTAAATATGCATTTTAACAAAGTGAAATGTCACAAAAAAGACAGAAAAACAGAAAAAAGGAGGAAAAGTAAAACAGAGATAAATATTTCATCGTGTAATGTTTAACGAGGACGAGATAATTGCCTTCCTGATGCTAAAGTCAGAGCTAAAAGTTTACGGTAAACTCTAAACTTCAGTTTGGTGAAATGTGTTTTGTGGAGGAAAAATTGGTCCAGTTTTATTTGTTTTAATGAAAGAGAAGCAGGAGAGGTCCCTCTGCTGCTGTTGGAGGAGTGGAGTCTGAGACCGGGACAAAAAAAGAACATCAGGAAGTGGAGCTGTAAATTATGCTGTATATTCAGATTGGACGGATTAGCAACACTATATCATGACAATATCTTTATGGTGTACTGTTTTTTCTACAGGTTTCTGCTGTTACGGTGTCTATATGTGTCTTCTATAATGTTGCTGCTGCTTCTAGTTATGATTGCCAGTATTTATTTAACAGTCCAGTTACTTTTTCAATGGCAGAAACTGTAAAACAAACAAATAAGGCAGATTTCTGAAGCATTTTGGCCCGTTTCTATTTCCAAAAGGAATGTGAAGCTTCCCAAATGAGCACATACCACTTTGGTCACCCCTCAGCTGTGGCTCCAGTGGCTCAAAAACATAAAATGGCTCTTCACGGAGGAAAAACAACCCTCTTCAGGTCTTACCCAAACCAAACTGTGCCATATTAACCTCCCTATGCCATCTCACTGTATAAATATGGGATTGTTGTGCCACCAAAACACATTATTTACGGTTACAGTATGTATGTACTGTCTCATGTGATGCACGATCCAACTTATAATTTGGCGGCTAATGTTTCCGACACAAGTAAAACCCATTGATATTGCGTTGTACTACAGCCAAAAGGTACACAGCCTGCTGCCTTTAGAGACTTGAGTGGAATTTGCAGCCTGTTGCCATGATTTTTTCTGGTTTCTGCATTCATCATCTCCGCTGTCATCGCTCATTTCACTGATTTGGCATGCTTTTTAACCCTGAGCTGAGTAAAACTGACATATGCGTTACCGGGGCTCTTCGGGCTACTTACAAACATCTGCTTTTCATTAAACTTCAAACTCTGCGGGCACTCGTTTTTGATGCATACCTTCAACAGCTGTAATTTAATTAAAAAAAACACCTTAAATAATGAGTGAGAAATGTGCTTTTTATCATGATGAGTTTGTCCTTGACTCTAGAAAACTGCTACCGTCCATCTTTGACAGAGCAAGTGATGTTTTTTTGATTTGATTTGACGTGACATATGCAAAAACGGATGCTAAGGCTTCAACTACCAGCGAGCACTGGACATCTGCCGCCCATTACAGCTGAAAAAACAACTGAGGCTTGATTCAGAGGCTTAGACTACATGGATCTTAGAAAAGATAGTTGTGAATTCATGTTTGTTTTGACTGTAATCAAATCCTCATAATTTAATTGTGAGCGAGTAGAGTCAGAGGTTGAAAAAAGTGTGTAGAAATTGGGTTAGAATGACAATAAATAATGAAAATGAAAGTGTTGATTGAACATTAGGTCAGTTTTTGTAAGAGCACACAAACAAAGACCAGTTATAACCTGAGTAATCTAACAAATCCAAACCAGATTGAGCTGTTTCATGACACTGGTTTTATTTAACACTAGAATTTTCAGTCCTGTACAGAAGCTTTGGCCAATCACAGCTCGCTTCATGAAAAAGGAGCGCTCCCATTGGTCAACACTGATGTCAATAAGGAAGTAATGGCTGCCGATAAAACAGAGAAAGTGTATATTCAGGGTTGGATATTTGTTTTTACAGAGAAACAGCTCAAAAAATAAAAAAATAAAAAAAATAAAATAAACAAAGCAGATAAATATTGTAAATTCAATCATGTAATTTCTTCTGATGCTAAAGTCAGAGCTAAAAGTTTGATGTAAGCTCTAAACTTCAGTTTGGTGAAATGTATTAGTATTTTGTGGAGGAAAAATTGATCGAGTTTTTTTTTTAAATAAAAGAAAAGCAGAAGAGGTCCCTCTCTAATATCAAGAGCACCTCACAGAAACTGATGAAGCTAGCGCCAACATTAATTGCTATTTTACAAGTTAAAAGGACACATATCTGTTCAACTATAGAACATAAACTGCAAACTTTACATTTTTTCTCACTACTTCCTCACTTTTGGTCACTGTGTTCTTCTTCATATTTTCCGTTTAACCTTCATTCGGCCTAAACTGATTGCACCGGTGTCTGCCACATGTGAGCCCTGACGATTTTTATGTCCACGTCTGGCATTTCAGTCTTATAAAACCATTTTTATGTGTCTCATTTTATTATCATTCTTTAAATCTCAATGACTTTGAGCAATGTTTATCTGTTTTTGTTGCTGGCTTGTAAACGTCTTATTCCAAAACCTGATCAAAAACACCATTAGCTGTAAATTATTTTTTGAACAAATTTAACAAAGACATGTAAGGATTTTAGTTTTGCCATCTTGATAACATGTGTCTCTTCTGTTTAGGACTTTTGCTCAGAAAACGCTAAGGTCTGGGAGCAGCTACGGTAGCCCTGCAGGGACACGCCTTTAAGTGTAGGCTTTTTTTAACTACCAGTCTGTTATCCTTCAAAAAACACAAATGTAAACTGACTGGTTACATGTGTGTGCTGTCAGTGAGTGGGTAGAGGACGTTAGCAAGTGGCTCGATAATGATTGTTCAGGCTCCAGAAGCTAAAGGCTACAAGCTACAAGTCACTGGAGGTTTATGTTGTGTTGGACTTGAACAGGACTCGACAAATAACATCACATTAAGGTGCCAGAGTTTTACACGCATAGTTTTAGGACCTGTGCTTCCTCATCAAAGACTGATAAACTGAGATCTGCTTGATAACGTTAGCATACACACTGCTAAAGCTATGAAACTTACAATAAATGGAGAGTGTGCGATTAATTTATGCAAAAAGAACAGTCTAATCACCTAATAGCATATATCTGTGAAAAAATTAGACCTTAACGTCCTGAACAGGAACTTTGGCCAATCACAGCTTGCTTCACAAAAAAGGAGCGCTCCCATTGGTCGACACTGATGTCAATAAGGAAGTAATGGCTGCAGATAAAACAGAGAAAGTGTATGTTCAGTGCTGAAAAGAAATACATAAAGAGAAAAAAGGGAAGCAGATCACATTTCACATTTCAATCACATAATGTTTAACGAGGTGGAGATAATTGCCGTTCTGACACTAAAGTCGGAGCTAAATGTTTACGATAAGCCTTAATCTTCAGTTTGGTGTAATGTTTTAGTATTTTGCAGAGGAAAAAATGATCCAGGTTTACTTTTTTAAATATACAACAATGAGGAGAGGTAGATAAATGTGACATTATATTAACACACACGTACAGCGGGAGGGCTATGGGAAAATATGTGAAGGCTTTTTATCGTTCTTGCTCCATTTGTTAAGGGAAAACAGCACAGCGGGAACAGTCTCGAGCAGAAGTGAAGTCCATCCAGAAGAATATTGACTCTATTAAAGACACATGAGTCTCTTTTAAACTTGAGTGCTCATAGAAATGACTCTGAAATACTGTTTTGTTTATGAAGCTGTTGGGAAAATGGCTCTATTGTGTATTGTTTGCCGTTAGCACGTAGCATGTAGCCTTTAGCTCGGTAATGTTCTCTACCAACTCACTGACAGTGCACACGTATAATAAATCTGTTTCCATTTGCTATTTTAACAGTTCAACCTTACCATCTTTTGTTAAAATGTGGTCTTAGCTCATGTTGTTGACAAAAAGTAAAAAGGTTCAGTATGTATCTCTATCAAACATATGTCTTCAATTCAATAAAAGCATAAATCAGTGCTACAAATAGGAAACAATTGATCTTTTTCTATCTCACAATTCCATATGTTCTGAATTTAAGCAGCGCCATTGGGAGTCTGTGAAATGCCTAAAGCCTCCTGTGTCTCCCTTTCCTGGTTTGAGTCGATAAAAAAACGCTCAACGTGGCCCAAACTGTTGGTTCTTATGCTACGAGCTGCAGTAGTCTTTAATGCAATGTATGGTAATGTATGAAGACACATGTAGTTAAGGTCATCTGTGAGTTGATCTTGGCTAAAACAGGCATTGTATAACATAGAATAACAGGTTTATTTGTTCGTCATAGATACAAAGGAAGCCGTGGTGTAAAACTGAATGCAATTTTTTCAAACACAACATCCAAAACTAAGGATATGGCCATTTACTTTTATGGAGAAAAGCTGACCTTTGATATATTTTTATGGAGTCTATTAGATCCTTTTGTTTAATCACATTTTTCAATTATTGTCTGCTTTAAATTGTGACAAAAGCCAGTGAGATCATTGTCCAACAGCAGCTCTGTCTCACAAAAAAGAGACTAGTTCTTCAAAAGGTTCGATCCATTCTGTTTTAACTCCATTGGCCATTGTTCTTCTCATTTTTCTTATGTTTGAATTTAGATGATTACTTTTACTTCTAGTTTCATTTTAAAGTGATAACATTTTTATTTGAGACAGAGTTTGACTTCTCTTCTCACCTTTACCTGAGGTTTTCCTTTAAATTTGTCTATACAAGTGTGAATTACTCATTATTTCCACAAAAGTTCCAGACTACATTAACCCCGGTTTTAGAGGTAAGTCTGTCATAAATCTGTCCTCAGTTCAGTTTTTACATCTGCAGCAGGGTGAACGTTAAAGTGTGTGTAGTAAATACAGCGCACAGTGAAGGAATATGAACGACCTTTCTGTGCAGGCCAGGTCCTAATCCTAAAATGCAATAAGTCGAAGTTATGGGGCATTTTGAAGTCTTTAGTCGAGCCTGAATAAAGAGATGTAGGCAATGTCTCTGTATCAGCAGCACTTGGCCTTTAGAAATGTTGGCGTGAAGTAGAATTGTGTATTTATTCTCTGCTGATGCCGTGCAGGATCATCTTCGATGGATGGCCCAATTTTCTGTGAGTCTACTTTATCCTTTTATTAAACTCATTTTATGGAACTCTTTCAAGTTGTCTGCTTATAATTGTGACAAAAGCCAGTGAGATCATTTGCCAACAGCAGCCCTGTCTCACAAAAATATATAAAGTTCTTCAAAAGGCTCGGTCCATTCTGTTTAAGCTTTGACCTTTGTTCTTTTGTGCCAATCAATGCACTTAATTTGCACAATGCCTGATTTGGCTGCACAGTTTTGGAAACCCTTTAACGGACTTTTTTTATTTTATTTATATAATAATTGAATTTTACTTATTTATTTGTTGTTGTCATTTTCAATTCTCTTTTAATGAAGTTTCACTGTGTCTTATTGTGTTTGTATTGGCTTGACTATATAGTGCCATTTGCAAACCAAATTTTCCTTGAAAGACAATAAAGATGAACTGAACTAAGGATAAAAAAATTTCAATTTGAGAACATATTATTTGAAAAAGTCCTGATTTAGTTAGTGTTTTGTGAGTTATAGTTTTCCTCTACTAAATGTTATGTCTTTGTGTATTAAAGTTACACTGTGTGACTGTGGTGTAACTCTGATTAAGTGTTTTATTTCTGAGCGGCTCTGGGGGCGCGCCTGTCGCCTGTTTTGCTGCTGTTCCTCAGTCATGGCCAGAGGACCGTAGCTCTGACCTGGGGCCTGTGCGGATGGGCATTTTACCGACAACCGCGGCGTTTAGGAAAAATATAAGACATTTAGTGTGAAGAAGGAGCAGAACAGCTGGTAAGATACAGCACGTCTCTTTGTGTATTTTAATCTGAAACAGCAAGTCTTAGCAACTGTGTCTTGTACACTGAACCAAACTGGTTAGCATTAGCTCCTTGGAGGCCGACAACCACAGTTGCTTTTCGCTACCTGATTTGTGTCAAAAAGTATTCTACGCATGCGTGAATATGTCTGCCATCTTGCTTACGGCAACACCGCAAAGACAAACCTCGTTACATTTTATTTTATTACCAATCTATCTTATTTATACATACAGTAATATAGCTGTTTATTATTCACTGTTGGCTGCATTTGACTTGGGATCATATGTTTACGTTATGTAAACAAAAACAAGGCAGATTACAGTGGCAAGTAACAGTTCTGAGGTCAGTGTTTTTTTTCTTTGATGATTTTTGGAGATAACTTTGAGGAATGGTGTTGTGTTAGCAGTATTTTCTCTCGGTTAACAGTTGCGACTATCTACGGCATATAGATGAACATTTAAAGGTATTTCAGCTTTTTGAAACCTTATTAATTTTGTCTATACAAGAGAACAACAAGCCAGGCACTAAACGGGAGGCAAAGCAGATCGGGTAGTGACAGTTTGTTAGCAAGCCGGCTAGCTGTCAGCGTTTGGATAATAGCTACCTAACTTAGCCAAGTTTGTAATGTAAGCTTGCTAAACTAGCCTTGTCATGTCCAGTGTTGGTCACCAACGCAAAAATAAAGCCCAGTTGTAAACACACACCAACATTTTTGTGAACGGGGTAGTTATAATGCTACTTTACCAGTTTTAAGTCAGTTAAACAAACATAAAACAAAAACAAGGAGATGTTTTTGGCTAACTGGCTAGCTAAATGATAGCATGCTAGCTAGCTACAGAGTACAGAGTACAAGTAAGCAATCGCTGCAGACCAGTGTCATTATGGCTACATGTTTTTAATCTGGTCAGTGTTTTCTGATAGCTGTTGTATTTGTATGAGAGAATCGGTGCAAACAAATACAGTCGAGATTTGTTTAGCTGTTTTAAAGAGAACAGTACGGAGTGTTACTTCTGTGAGCTTTCATTAGCGTCAGCATTAGCCAGGGTTTGTCACCCACTGGAGTTGGTCTGTTATGATTTCTTTGGAATATAAACAAGACGATGTCACCCGTGGTCCAGATGTAAACTAAAAACAGGCCTGTTTTCATTCTACAAGTATAAATGACATGTCATTGGTTTATTACTTAGAATATTTGAAATACACTGTATGTGATTTGAAGTCTGTCATAAAAGTTCAGATAAAACAAAGGCCTTACTCTGGAACTCTGTCTTTCAATACAGCTTTGTCTCAGTGTGGAAAAAGGGGCTCTTGTTATTAAGGAAAAAAGGACTATTGCACACTGCAGTGGTACAAACCACTGTGTCACAGGGTTATTACTGTAGTAGATCAACTCTCAGACAATATCAAGAACAGCAGTCACTTGTTTTATTGAGCTCAAGATCTACTAATTTAGCTTTTGTTGAAGACGAGATCTACCTACTGAAACATGGTGTGAAAAGCCCATATTGTTTAATGCAAGGCCTTTTTATTTCGGCAGACTGTTTGAAATGATGAAAATTTACAACATAAAAAATCACATATGAAATCATATTAATTAATAATTGTAAAGCACAACATAATGCATAACCTAAAACAGAGAAAGAAGTAAACAGCACGATTCCTTGTTTACCTTTGTATACATCTAACCAAATTCCACTACTTCATTTAATTCAAGTTGATGCCATATTTGCCTTAAAACTAATTAAAAAAAAATAGGGGATAATGTGAGAAAGGGGCACATCATGAAAAACACAAAACAGTCAACAAGATACCAGTAAATCATGTATGATGGTTGGTGACTCCTCCATATTTCAGTATTTTGTAAACAGTCTTGTGTAAGCTACTGTTTCATGTCTGAAAAAGACGACAGAAGCAATGATAAAGAAACACAACAATTCTTAACATCTAAAACAGTCCTCAGGGGCTGTTTAAATATGATGTACAGAAAGGTTGTTATTTTCCACTGTACATTGATTACAGCAAGAGAAGTTGAAGTTCTGGGGATGTGAAAAACTAAATAGATAGTGGCCATATGCCAAGTATTTCAATGTAAACAAACACCTTCTGTGCAATAGCCTTGTTAGCTGTTATTATAGTTTATATAACCCCCATTATCAGACATTCATTACGTAAAACCCTCCAATCTTAACCCTTTATACCCTTTATAAAAATATAAACCATCCATTTAGACACAGACTCTTTGTAGACATTTTGCTGTGATTTTGTAAAAGCCTCTAAATATTCACTTATCTGTCTCCTGCTTCTTTCCATGACATCATATATTTTTTATTATATTTCAACACTTGCAGGTGCTCTGAACTGACTCGCTGCCAGTTTAACTCACTGGAGCCTCTTAGATTGCTCTCACATGTCCACATTGAAGTTATAGTCTTGTCTAAGCCTCTTTATTACTGCATAGGAGATGGACTGTATGCACAACGGTCCCGCTCGCTGTGACAAGTATCGTTAGGGAAGGAAGGAAGCTGTCCGTCACCGTGTTTGTTGCCAGCGATGTTAAATATTATCACTGTTGTTGTACCTCTCAACCTCTCACGCATTGACCTTACACAAACCGAGCTCGGTAGCTGTTAAAAGCTGTAACCTGTTTCCTGAACCTTGCTACAGTTAATCATTATCACTGTATGACATTTATTTCAGATGACTCTTTTAAACATTGCTAGCCACCTGCACAAATAGCTGCATAAAACTATATTGTTGCAAATGCTCATATCTCATCTGAGGCTGCTGTAGTTTGAATTTTGACCCTTTGTTGCCACTTTGAGTTTGAGTTTTGACCCTCTGATGCTGCTGTAGTTTGATTTTCAACCCTCTGTGGCTGCTGTAGTTTGAGTTTAGACCCTTTGAGTCTGCTGTAGTTTGATTTTTGACCGTTTGTTGTCACTTTAGTTTGAGTTTTGACCCTCTGTGGCTGCTGTAGTTTGAGTTTAGACCATTTGTTGCCACTTTAGTTTGAGTTTTGACCCTCTGTGGCTGCTGTAGTTTGAGTTTAGACCCTTTGTTGCCACTTTAGTGGTTTAGTTTTGACCCTCTGATGCTCCTGTAGTTTGATTTTTAACAGCCTGTAGCTGCTCTAGTTTGAGTTTTGACCCTCTGAGACTGCTGTAGTTTGAGTTTAGACCATTTGAGTATTCTGTAGTTTGGGTTTTCACCTTCCTAGGCTGCTGTAGTTTGAGTTCTGACCCTCTGAGGCCGCTTTACTTTGTGTTTTGACCCTCTGAGGCTGCTGTAGTTTGATGGGCCATTTACACAACGCCAAAAAGCAAATGCTGGCCAGAAGAGTCTTCAAAACAATCTGCATTCATACGGATATGCTTAGCTGTTGAGAAGTAGCTGTAGTATATCTGACAGGCCAGTAAAAGCTCTGTGAACCACTTTCATCCTGAAGTTTTCTGGATGAATTTTAAAGCGTTTGTATTGATTTATACATGAATTACTAACAGTAAATTATCAGAACAAGAGTTTTTAAAGGCTAAAAACACTGAATTTTGCCAGTGTTGTTCTACTCACCATTTGTAGCCAACAGCCAATATCTGATGTAGATTTAGAAGTTTGCATTTTTGTGGATTGAAAAAGCTGTCCTTTTCTAAATGAACAGAGATACTGCAACAGAATCTTGGTGAAATACAGTGATTAACTTTGGATTCGACCAGCTTCACTATTTTCACTGAGCCAATGTAATATTTGAGTTAGTACTGTGGATGGTTAGTGAAACATGTGTCTTATGAAATTCAGCGCTTAAATAAATTGAGTTACCATTATCAGATGTAGTTTGCAGCTCCCCCAAATCCACTTCAAGAGTCAGTTCATAATTAGGTTTCTTTAAGCTGCTCGGGGGCTGACTCATCGCTGGGACACTGTGAAGGGGATCAGCCATGCGTCGATTAAGCCTGGGATCATTTAGAGAAACTCGCAGGAATAAGGAAGGAAACTGGGGCGGTTTGACCTTCAGCCTGGTTTCAAACTCGCCCGGAGGTTACCTTAGATTTGTGACCCACAGTGGATCTCTTCTGTGTAACTGTAGATGGATTGATTTTGGTCATTGGTTAAAGTCATTTTCATTCAAGAACTTCTTAATTGTCTTTGAAACAGCTGCCCTCTGTTTATCACTAGTGGTTTTTGAATTCGGTTTCAGGGCTGTACAAAAGACAGCTTGAACTTGTGATAATATTATCTCACTCTCTGAGCAGGCATTCACTTCTTGCATGTCCATATACACTGATCAGGCACAAGATTATGACACTGAAGGTGAAGTGAATAACGCTGAGTATCTCTTTATGACGACACCTTTTAGTGAGTGGGATTTATTAGGAGTTATTAGGTGAATATTTTGTCTCAAAGTTGATGTGTTAGAAGCAGGAAGGATTTCAGTGAGTTTGACAGGGACTGGGTCAGAGCATCTCCAAAACTTGACTCTTGTGGGGTGTTCCCGGTCTTAAGGAAGGAACAGAGATGAACCGGGTCAGGGGTCAGATCCAACAGACAAGCTAGTGTGGCTCAAATCACTAAAGAGGTGATAGAAAAGTGTCAGAATGCACTCTGGACCACAGTTTTTTGTGTATATTATGTATGTTTTGTGTAAAATCTGGGAATCGTGGCTTGGAAAAAATTGTGGTATGACATTTTTATCATATTGTCCAGGTAGTATTTTATGTACTCACTCTGGAAAAATCTGGTGTTCTCTAGTCTTAATAATGCACTAGGGTACTATAGCTTGACAGTATAAGGCAAATTAACAGTTAGTATTGCAATATAAACAATTTTAACATCTGTATCTCAAATAATTGCTAAAAATGCTGGTATCAAGTTCCTATAAATGCCATTTTCACTTTGTATGTCAAAATTAGTGACCAATCAGAGCCTTGAATCAAAATGTATTGCAGCCAAATATAATAATTCTGCTTTTTCTTTGGGATATAGTCATAAATCATTATTGCATGGTACTCTTATCTAGCAGTCCTATAGCCTTTATTAATTACTTTCTTCTATGTTTAAAATGGTTACTGCCGCTCTGACGTTTGCCCAAACCAAAGCTTATACACTTTTAATACTAGTCCTCACATTTTGTTTTTAATTACCTGTGTTTTCTTCTTCTCTTTGTTGTGCAGAGGAACCATGGGACGCAGAATTGGCTGAAGCAGAAAGTCTCGCAGCACACCGACTGTGAGTACAGTGATTATTCAGCATTTTCATTAACACAGCGCCTGAAGAAAAAACAAAACGTTTACAATTTTACCAATTACCGCTTTGATAAAACTGCAATAAAACTGTTTTAATCTTACTTCAGTCTATTTCTTATTTGATTTATAGGGTTCACACATAGGCCATAAAATTTTCCTTTTTATGATTAACAGTCAAAGTCTGATCAAAATGAAATACAAATTTAACCTTGTAACTGCAGCTGAAGATTTATCGCTGACTGATAATTCTACGAGCGCCGACTCCCCGCTGTTGGCTCCATCTGGTTTTTATCAGACGTTTCTTCCTCGGTCTAATTGAAGACCTTTAAAGCCAGGTGACTACAGCTTAAAATCAAGGTAGATGTGTTTTCAATTGGATTTATGAAAGCTTGACTTTTCTCTTTGGTTTGAACCGAATCTTCAGGTGTGAAAGCTCCAGTGGACTGTCGTTAAATGTAAACCAAACAGAACCAAAGTCTGGTTCAGTTGAAGTGTAATAGTGCGTTTGGCGTTAGTTTGGACTTTTGAACCAAATGCAGGAAGTCACAGCCAAATAAACACATAAAGAAGAGCGAATGGAGGCAAAGAGGGAAAATGGATATCAATCTGGTTTAAAAACAGATAAAACGGCTCTATTTTTCCTGCTGCTCTACGACAGATTCCTCCTGTGCAGCCGACAGTTTCCTTATGAGTGTTATTTTGATTTAAATCATGTCTTAAACAGTGCATTCAAAGTTTCATCTGTTTGTTGTAATTCTATATTAATAACAACATGTCTCTATAGGCCCTGCTCCAGTCTGATTATTGTATTTCTCCAGTTCAACTGTAAAATGAACCTCTGCAGAGACACATTCACCACAGTAAAAGCCGTCTACACGAGATAACAATAATCAAAGTGACAAGGAAAGTCCAATAGTTCGCTTTTAAAAACTGTAGTGTGAAACCAAAAGTTACATAACCTAATGAATACTGCGTAACAATTTGTGAGTTCTTAATGTGGGCCTTACTGTGGAAATTGAGATGTGAAAACACCCTAAGTAATTTTTCTCTTTGGTTGTAAAGTAGCCCAGCGCTGCCAACTCATCCGTCTCACGTTGTGCTCACAGCTTCTACATTTTGTCGTCTGTAGCTCTGAAAACATCAAGAGCTTTTCTTTCCTGATCCCTGGAGCTGACAGTGAGCCACGGTTTCAAAGAAATTTAATTAACTATTGCTAATTAACTTTGAGTTTGAGTTTCTTTGACGATGGAAACCCCTTTAAAAGTGTGTGTATCAATCTTGTCCTTCTAAGTAGGAATAATAATAAGTAACTAATAAGTAGAAACTAATAATTTTCTCAAGTGTCATGTTAAAAAGAATTGCAATCCAAATCAAAAAAGAATAAAACACAGTCTCACAAGACGACCCACAAAGACACCGCAGTCTCAGCAGGCTTTTATTTTGTCGAGAAAAATGCATCAGATGTTTTGCATTTACGACCTCAGAAACGGCCATAATTTAGTCTTTAGTCTTCGGCCGGATCCCCGAAGAGACGACTGGATGTTTGTAGTGTTTTGTTTTTGATTGAGATTGACGCTAACGTGTTTTTTGGGTTTGTAGGGTTTCCCACTGTGGTGGATGACATGGCCACGGCGTCATCGAGAGCAGAGTCTAGCCATAACCTCAGAGGATCCTCTCAGCTCCATGCCATTGGTGAGTGACGAGGCAGAAATGGGAATAAAGGAGTTAATGTTAGTTGGCCTGAAATTAAATGACATAAAAAGGCTGGACGGAAGGATTATCTTAAACAAAATTCAGGTTTATTCTAATAATTCTGGTTTATTTTTTGTCAGAATCAGTTTATAGTTGAAAACAGAAAAAAAATGAAGTGCACACATTTATATCGTACATTACTCGAAGTGACTAAAATCAAAATCAAACTATTGACCTTGTGCCAACGTTCAGGTCTCCTTCTTACAGAGACTTAGAGGCTGTTTACACGACGATGCATTTTGCCAAAACCGCAATGATTCTGTTGCGGATTGACCTCGTTTATACAAGGTCGGTGTTCTCGCTCCAGGAAAACAAAAACGTTTGAGTCCGGCCGAGGAAGTGTTTTCATTTAATTTCGGCTGCTGCTCCGCTCTCGTGTAAAATCTATAGTCTCTTTGTTCTCCTCAGTGCACTTCAGACACATCCAACAAAAGTATAAACCATAACTTAACAAAACAGAACCAAATTACACCATATTAATAGGATTTTATCAGAAAATTTTAAGTACAAATAGCTCTGACATTCATGTTTTGTTAAATTCAGCCCCTTGCCATTTAGTGCTAGTATTCTTCAAACATGATATTATTTAGAGACAATATCAGGGGCCTCAGAAATATCTCATGACCTCTGCTCACCGGACATCTGATGACGGAAGATGAGATGCTGAAATATTGTTATCGGAGTGATTACAGGTTATCAAAATGAAACTGCTTCATATTTGAGACTTATACATATCCGTCAGTGATCAACAGTCTTTGGGATTGTGATTATATTCACACTCACATCACTTTTCTCATCATTTTCTTTCCTCTTTTACCAGTTTCCTGTGCCAAAATCAAGAGAAAGAAGACCCTCTTTGGGGCCGCCATTTATGTCGAGGCGACGGCGGACGGAGAGTCGCGCCGCACGACGAAGTCACACAGCTCCTCCAGCCCCAAATGGGACGAAAGACTCACGCTGTAAGTTATATATTAATGTTTTGTTAGTCATCTATGAGTGCGGTACATGTTCCCTTTCATTTCTCACGACACAGAAGAGACGCTGCAGTTTCCAGCACAATTTAGAGGATGTTTAATGTATTTGTAAACATTTAAAACTGTGAATCATTGAAAAAGAAGGGCTCCAGACACTTGTTAATGAATAGAAAACACTGGCATCCATTGTTTAAACTATTTATTACAAATATTACACTTTTCAAATATATGGAACTTATTAAACAGCTAAGGCATGCAGTTTTTGGAAAGCTGTAGCAACAGTTGCGCAGGGCTTTGGAGCCAAGTTTATCTCATCTAATTCTCCTTCAAGGATCACACGAAGCTGAAAAAAAATGCTTTTTAAAGAAGGCTGTTTCCACAAACCCTCAGGTGGCTCATCTGATATCTATTTATACAAGACAAATTCAACAACAGACAGAGTTCTTTCTGTTTCTGAGACTGAAGTGGAGCAGACAGCAGCCTTTTACAGCTCTCTCTGGTCTCTGATTAGTTTGGACCAAATGCCAGAGAGTAATGCTAATTTGTTTATTGGTAATTAACACTGACAAGACTGATGTTTTCCGCTCTGTTTACGTCATTGTTCTTTTTCAAGCAGCTTTGAAATGTATTGCTGCATATTCCTGTGTGTTCCAGGGCGTATTTTTGTCATTTGTCGTGTTTTACTGTAATGTAAATGTAAATGTCCATGAAAAAAGTAAATACAGATGATTTGGGTCAGTTTATTTCAGGAAAACCTATTCTACACTAAAAGTCATGGATATATAGCGCTGTTAAAACTAAATTTTACTGTAAATGAAGATGATGATTGCTCTAACTTTAAATTTATTCCTTTGTGTCTTCCTTTTCTCTTTAGGAATGTAACGCCGCACACACAGGTGGACTTTAAAGTATGGAGCCACAACACGCTCAAGGCCGACGCTCTTTTGGGCAAAGCCACGTTGGATCTGATGCAGACGCTGGAGCAACATGACAGAAAATGTACGACAAATGCAGTTAACGTAACATTAGGAGATGGATCAGGCTTAAATGCTTGGAGTTATGTGTTTATCGTTGGCAAAAAGGGCTGTAGGTTCTGAGCTGGGTCGACAAAACAGAACGACTCATTGTTAAAGAAAACTATTATATCTAGACCGAGAGTGTCAAACATACGGCTCGTGGGATGAATTTGGAAAGTGTGAAAATTACATTACCTGTTTTAATCAGAATACAGGACATAACGCAACACTGAGACCCAGAAGTGAACAGCAGATGGCAGCATCCGGTTCTGTAAATGGCGATTTTGCTTTACTCTTTTCCTCTCAAAGAGTGTACAGTTTTCCAAGAAAAACGCACCACTTCCTTTTTATTCAATGAGGAGAATCGAAAACCTGTGAGTTTGATGTGTTTGCAGCAGGTTTTAGTGCTAAAGGAATATAAAATTTGGCACCGCTTTGACACTCATCATGACGAAAAGTACAACAGCTGCAGGACAACTGAGAAGAGAGAAGATGAATAAATTGTTAGAGAGTTTGAGGAAACAAATCTAATCTGTTTTTACCCGTAGCCCAGAGGTCAGTGATGCAGCAGTGAAAGTCAGCTTCTTTAGCATATAGCATTAGCATCAAGGACATATTGTTAGGGTGAGTTTGGGAAAAAATGTATGGTAAAGGCCAACATTAACCTTTTTCTGTTGTGATTGATGAAATCACTGAGGTAATGTACTTGTTTTGCACAAAGAACAAAAAATATTGGAGCTGTTGTTATTTATAGGTTATGCTGCTGTTATTTAACTGGACCGGGTCATTTCAGATCAAACAGGTTTTGGCAAATGGAGACTGACTGAAGTAGAATAAAGTCCATGATTAGGAAATATATTTAGGTTTACGTGTCAGTGTATGTGCACAGAAACAAGAATAATGGAATTTAACAGTATTTTTTATTTCAATTTTTATAGAAATTGGCCATGTCTTTTTCAGTTTCACCTAGCGCTTTTTCTTCATGTATTCCTTTTCCCCTTTGTGTATAGAGTTTGTGTTCCATGTACAGTATGACTGAGACTGGATACTGGTGGGAAAGGGGTGTAAAAGAGGCTATAAAGTCAATTGAACCAAGTAACAAGTAATATTTAAATTTAAAAGAGAGCAAATCGGCGTCAAATCCCATTTGTATGTGTTCTAATAAAGTTTAAGAGTCTTTGGAGAAGAAATAGAAATGCAATTATCTTTACAAATGCTCGGCTCCCTGTTGATTATTAATGGGATTGTAAAGTATATGTTGGGTGCACTCCTCACTAGAAAACAATCTAATAAGTTCACTGTAAATCTATGAGTTTTCCTCTCTTTGATTCAGGGTAGTTTTGTGTATTTATGTGTTGTAAAAACCTCTGTGGCCTGGACTTTTTCCAGTGGAGAACGTGAAGGAGGTGCTGAAGCTGAGCGTGGATCAGAAAGGAGCCGTGGTGCCGACCGGAGAGCTGACGGTTTACCTCGACGGGCTTGTCCTCTCTGAACAGGACGAGCTGACGACGCTCACAAACGGGAACACGGCAAATGGCAGTGAGCTTCAGCCTAAAACTACTTTTGTCTTTATTAAACAGCTAAATATATCATTCAAAGTGGTTCGACATGAGGTTATTACAGTTTTTAGCCTGGCCAGCCAATCCTATTCATGTCAGAGAGTAATATAAGTCTAGGATCCCTTCCCTTCACAGCGATTTCACGTCATACCTGTTTATCTCAAATGGGACGTTCTTTAGTTAATTTCTCTGATTCATATTTGTTTTTATTGTTGCTGCCCCTGGAAATCCAACAAATGGACTAATTTGATAATAAATAAATAATAATAAAAAAATTAGCCTGGCTGCCCATTCTAACCATTTTTAAGGTTTTTGTAGCTGTTAATACCGTTCTTAAGACAAGAGCTGAAAGTATGGATTACACACAACATATCTCTTCAACCAGTTGTGGTAAAAAAATAAAAATAAAAAAATCACAAATTTGATTGTTGTAAATAAAAGCTAAAAAGTAAAACAGCAGAATCAAGTGAATCTTTAATGACTGAGAGTCTGAGGAGGACTTCTCGATCAATATCTATATTAATATCTAGAATCTCTTTTATTGCTGGTAGCCATCATCTAACAGAAGGAAACTTGGATCATTAACACACACTTCTTAGTAGCAGCAAAGCTAAAAGGCTAACACTGTTTTCTTTGTTTATAGAAGTCCAGCAGAATGGAGATGCCATTCACGAAAATGGAGAATCCTCCTCCTCAAGGGCTGCTAACAGGTAAACTGCAAAAATCTTTAATCAAATCCAAGTCGGATAATGGAGTAACCTAGCCATAAATACTCTCAACATCTTATAGAACAGAGACAAATGCAAATATCAGAATTACAGCTCCTTTTCTTTTACACATTTAACCCATTGTCCATCCTCTTTCCATTTTACGACTGCGGCTACTGCACTGGCTTTAAAATCAGTCACTGTAAAAGGACATCCCCAGTTTTTTTTTTTTTTTTGGTCGGCTGTACTTTGCAGAAGGTTGGGAGGGTTTTTTCAGAGGGTCGAGGCTGCATTCTTCTCTGCAATGCAGTCGCTGAAAATACTGCAAGACACAGACAGAGAATTATTTAAACCTTAAGTGGGACTCGGTCTGAAAACAAAACAGACAATATGCTTTGAATTGAGAGGGTTTACTCCTGTGGTCAAATAAGTAGCTGTAGTTCATTTGCCAGGTTTGTTTGTGTATTTAAATGCCCATTAGCAAAGTCCCAGAGCCAGTCCTTTTTAAGAGTTGGACACAGACCTTATCAAAGACTGCAGTTCATGGCAACATTAAAACCATGACAAACACAAATAAACAAATAAACATGGTTCCCACAACAACGAAAACCTGGAAAACCTGGAGGTTGCAGCTTCAAGGAGACACATGGGGCTTTTATTTATTAATAGTTTTGATTTTAATTGGTGTCATGTGATATTGGAGCTGTCAATGTTCACTTTGGGATGGTTGGGAAGGTTTTTGGGACGCTGTTAGTCAGTCTGGAGCCATGTTGTGGAGTTTAAACTAAAGCTGAGAGGAATAGTGAGAATATTTTGTATGATATGTGCACAATTACACGTTAATACAGAGCCCCGGAGAGGACATGAGGAGAATAAAAGAATAATACAAGGCTTTGAGTTTCTTAATGCATGTGGACGACAAAAAATGTGAGGCCATGAATTAATTTTTATGTGGCTTTGTGATATTAATTCATAGTAATGACAAAATAACGTGAGATCACAAGACAATCCCGAAGCAAGTGCAATCAAAATGTCTCTGTCCATAGTTTCTTCCAGAGCCATATTCACTTCACTTATTGTTATAGAGAAAATTGAGTGTTCATGTGTCAAGAAAAGGATCTATAAGAGGATTTTAAGAGTGTGTCGACACGTGCCAGTGTCATTTGAACGTGTGGTTCATTTGGAATTAATGTGAAACCTCAGAGCCACCAAACCTGCTCCGAGACCCGCTTCCTACTGAACTCTGGTATGTTTCGATTAAAATGTGAACCCCGAGTGTACTATAGTCTTCTGAATGAGCCCAAACAGGAATAGCTTCATAAATTAGCGACAAAAACCTCACGTAAACAAACCTAAACAACATTATCCATCAACAAAATAAAACTCAGAGGCAAACGTGGAGCACTAAGAAGGTCATCTCTTTTTTTTTTGGACAAAATCTGGACATGAATCACTCTCATTTTTTGGTCTTTTCATGTGGGCTCATCTTTTTTCCAGACAGTGCACATTGTAAGTCACAGAGGCGCCTTTTTAAGCTGCGAGATGCGTCACGGGCCTCTCTGTTACGTCCTGTCCTCGGCCGCGACAGACAATAGTCTCAATGTCAAAAGTGTTTTTTTGTGGCTCTGTCTCCAGTTCAGTGGAAGTGGCTCACAATTTTCTTGTCCTTAAAAGCCCCTGGGTAAATATAGATATTGAAATTTGCTTAGCTTTATTTTTTAAAAGCTTACAAAAGGGGAAGAAAACAGTGTTCAGCAAATAACAGGCTCTGTATTTTACGTCATTGTTGTTCCCATTTTTCAAAAGGTGCTGTATAATTTTGTCACCTGGGTTTGCAAAGTCCATTTTTGTTTATCTCTGGCTCCTGTTAGAGTAAAAGATGACAGCTACAGAAGATGAAAACTGACAAAATCATTAATATATTCATTTATGTAAAAAGAAAAACATGAAGAGCAGTGTTTAGAGTCACACTCACTCTTTTTAAAGACTAGAAAAGACACATTTTGGGTCACGATGCCTCTATTTATCCTATTTGTCTTTTATTTTACTCAGTGTTTTTGAGATGAAAGAATGCTCCTGATGTAATTGATGAAATAAACTCTCAATAATCCTCTCTCGTTTTTCCTCCTGAAGCACGATGAATGGTACAGAAGCGCGCCTCAGATCCGGTTCCTGCTCGACCTCTAACGGCGTAGACAGTCAGGCCCCCTCCAGCTCCTGCAGCCCGGCTCTGGGACACGTGGTCAACGGAGACGCCTCGCACAAGTCCACGCCCGTTCACCAACCGTCGGACAGCGACACCGAGAGCAGGACGGGCGGTGAGTATTATTATCTAAAACAGTGGTGTCAAACTCAGTTAATAAGAATCCTTTAAGGGGCCGGTGACATTTATAAGCTTTTATTTTTATTTTTGCATGTGCGATCTCCTTTTCTTCAGTGAACGGTGAGTCCTGTGAAGCTGCTGCCGGGCCGTCCTGCTCAAGCACCGCTGACGTGCCCCTCGTCGACGGCCCAGAGACAGACTGTTCATCGGACACAGTCCCATCAGGGGCCGCTCCGAACAGCACGTCTCCTGTAGCGTCCGCCTCGACACAGGCCCAAGCCTCTTCTTCTTCTTCTTCCTCTTCCTCCGCTGCTGCTGCTGCTGCTGCTAAACCCAACGACGGTGCTGCCCCTGCCCCCTCCTCAAACCCCTCCAGCTCCACAGCAGCAGGGGCCGCCTCCAACAACACCACCTCGTCCTCCTCGTCCCCGGCTCCGGGAGAAACGAACGCCGCAGCTGGAGGCGGCGGCGGCACAAACACGACGGACGGAGCCAAACCGAGGCAGCAGGGTCCGAACACTGGGACTGCAGACCCTCTACCGCCGGGGTAAGTACCGTTTACGCACAAAAACAGTATCTTTATCATAAGGACTCCATTTTCTTGACAACTCTAATATGAGACATGGTATTGTATCCTGTGACAATCACTCATCAGCTGCGTTTTCATAATTTTTTGTTCCATTGTGAATTAAGTCAGTGATTAAACAAATATTGTGTAATGCTCTCCTCAAAAAAGTGGCCCAACCAAGAAAACAAATGGTAAAAAGTCTGTTGGAATTGGATGAAAACCTCAATCAGTTTATATTTAGTTAATCTTGTTCTAACTCTGTCTCCTTCACGAGTCTGGACTTGATTAGACTTAGATTTGCCAACTGTTCCCTTGTATCTATTACAGTGGATTGTTCACTGGTTCTGGTCTTGACTCGGTCTTGGTCTTTACTCGGTCTTGGTCTTGACTCGGTCTCGATACTCTCAGGTCTCAAACATGTCTCAGCTCAGTGAGGTCTTGACTACAACAGTAGATGTGTGTAACAGAAAAAAACTTACAGCGATTTTAATTTACAAAACATAAAATGGGATTTAAAATGTCAAATTCCTCGAACTAAAAGCAGATCTGAGAGAAATAACACTTCAAATAAAGTTCTCTCTCGTAGAAGTGCTTTATCTAAATCTGGGCCCACTGTGCCTCTCTATATAATGATTTATAAAAATTTAAAATCAATATTACTCTCAGGGATTAATAAGAATATGAAATTGTCCAACTTTTTATCTGTTTTATCTGTCACAACTCCATCTTTTAGGGCATTTTTATGTTATTCCAGTCCTTAAAAGGCGGTTTTTCCTCGATGATTTACCCTCCGATCATAAAAATAGCCTTGCTCCAACTCTTCAGGCTGTGATTGTGGCCAAGCTGCTAAAATATAACCCTCTCCTAGTGTTTGGACTTGATACATGCTCAATATTTATAGTGTTATCAGTGTAGCTGTGAATCTTCCTCCAGAAATGATTGTTTTGGTGCATGTCCATCTCTCAAAAGCTAAATATTTCAGTTTGTGATTAGTGTGTTAAAATATGAGTTTAGTTTTAATAGACTTCTTAAATCTCCTGTCAGTTTTGTGAGGATCTGCTAAGGTCATCCATCTCCTTTTGATTAAAGTGTGTCCAAAACGCCCCCTGCCAGACACAACATAAGGCCGGACATTATTTTATCTGTTCCGTCGTCCAAAAGCAATCACTTTCTTTGACGTTGACTGCTCTTCGGGGCTCACCTGGAGCGTGTTTGTAGCTTGTGTGATGTAAACTGGGCTCATCAGTAGAGCCTCCTGCTTCCTGGATCTTTCTTTTTGTTTTACTTTCTTAAATGATTTCGTTTTGGAAACTCAATCTCTGTATGAACTAGACTTTTGACCCGATTTGATCAAACAAATGATCCTCACAGTTTAACTTTAGACTTTATGCAGCTTTATTCAGCTTCACTGAAGTCCAAAGTCATCCGTACAATATTCTTTGTTTCCACTGGGACGGTCAGGAGTGGGTCGCGTCAGTTCAGGTGTGTTTCTCTTAATAAAAGGGGTCCTAAGGGTCCCCAATAAGCATGTACTGTGGCACTTTGCGGAAATGTGGAAAGGTTTTTGGAAAAGGTGAAGCTCTAAAGGTCTGAATGTATAAAAACTAACATAAAATAGACTTGTATTATTATAGTATTATTATTACGCCTCAATTTAAGTGTCAGACAAAGCAAATACCTGTACCACAAAAATAAAATCCCAATGTCAGCTTTTGGTTTCAGCGATTCCACTTGGACTCGACTCAAATTGAGTTAATGGAGTGTTTATTTACTTCTTAAATCTGGCGAGGCTCCTTTATTCGTGGAGGTTTTATGTTGTGATAATTGTGCTAACCCTGAGAGGTGTCTATATGGCGCTGGGGAGACGCCCTTTATATTCTCTGCCTCTGGGCCGAACGGATCATTATGAAATCAGGTTTGGGAAATATTTAACCTCAGACAGCCTCCTGAAGTTTCCACGTCGCTGAATTAGCCGCGTTACATTCCTGAGACGTTCTGTGCAGTCAGTTTCCTTAAAATACTTGGACGCTTTTACTGTGAGAGAATGAATTTTTGGCAAACGCTTTATTTTCAGAGCAGCACCATTTAACCACAAACACAATGTAAAGAAGGGCGGGTTATGTTTTTGTAAAATAATTCAGTTTCATGGTTGGAGAGGATGTCTAAAAATGCACAGCTGTGTTTCCTCTGCGTTTCTACTGGACCAGAATCTCAATCCTCCATCACATTTCCCACACGGACTGGAATTACAGACTAGTTTTTCAGTTTGGGACATGGTCTAGAGACTGATTGTACCGGAAACTTTAATTATATTGTGTCCCCTCATGTTTTTGTCAAGATTGTTCTGTAATTTTTGGTCTATATTTTTTTGAAACTCATCTGTCTTTAGATAAACATTGCAGCATGACTTGTATTGTCTTTGTGAATCTGCTGGGGATTTGAAGTTTGGATTTTTACAGTCAGGATAATACTGTATTTATATGGTTCTTGCAAATTCTGCTTGTGCTATTTTCTCAGTTCTCCCTGCTCTACTCTGACCTGTCTGTGATAAATTTGTGTTTTTTCCAGATGGGAGCAGAGAAAAGACCCTCACGGAAGAACGTACTACGTAGACCACAACACAAGGACTACCACATGGGAACGACCACAGCCTCTGCCACCGGGGTGAGGCTTTATATCTGCCCTAATGCCACGTATTCTCCCATAAACACCCTCAGGAGTCCACCAGAAAAACAATATAACAGAAACTATAGAGCAGTGGTGTCAAACTCAAAGTGGTGACGGGCCACGATAGTAAATAAGGGGCCTTCCAGGGGCCGAAGACTGTGACTCTTGGGAAGCTTTAATTTAATTTTAAATCCAACGTTTTGTCTTCATTTGAGTTTTACAAAAGTTATCTTTAACAATATTTTTTTCCTTTTGTGAAAACTGGTTTTAGTTAGATTTGTGGAGGTTTTAGTTGGATTTGAACAGGTTTAGATGGATTTGAACAGGTTTTTATTAGGATTTGTGGAGGTTTTAGTTTGATTTGTACAGGTTTTAGTTGGATTTTAACATGTTTTATTTGGATTTGAACAGGTTTTATTAGGACTTGTAGAGATTTTAGTTGGATTTGAACAGTTTTAGATGGATTTGAACATGTTTGATTTGGATTTGAACATGTTTTAGTTGGATTTGAACATGTTTTATTAGGATTTGAACAGGTTTTATTAGGATTTGAACATGTTTTTTTTGGATATGTGGAGGTTTTAGTTGGATTTGAACAGTTTTAGATGGATTTGAACAGTTTTAGATGGATTTGAACAGGTTTTATTAGGATTTGAACAGGTTTTATTAGGATTTGAACAGGTTTTATTAGGATTTGTGGTGGTTTTAGTTGGATTTGAACAGGTTTAGATGGATTTGAACATGTTTTATTTGGATTTGAACAGTTTTAGATGGATTTGAAGAGGTTTTTTTAGGATTTGTGGTGGTTTTAGTTTGATTTGTACAGGTTTTAGTTGGATTTTAATATGTTTTATTAGGATTTGTGGAGGTTTTAGTTGGATTTGAACAGTTTTAGATGGATTTGAACTGGTTTTAGTTGGATTTGAACATGTTTATTAGGATTTGTGGAGGTTTTAGTTGGATTTGAACTGGTTTTAGTTGGATTTGAACATGTTTATTAGGATTTGTGGAGGTTTTAGTTGGATTTGAACAGTTTTAGATGGATTTGAACATGTTTTATTTGAATTTGAACATGTTTGGATTTGTTAATGTTTATACACATATTTGGCACACATAAACTGGCTTAAGATTTCATGAACAAATAAAATTAATCTGTATCAGATCCATGTAAAACCTGTTCAAATCCAATTAAAAGCTAATGTCAAAACATTGCAAAGGGCCGCATTTGGCCCCCAGGCCTTCAGTTAAAGTTCAAGTTATTTATTTTTTACTGACTAATGTTTTTTTGCATTACCTTTCACAAAAACATGATAAAAACTGGAAGATTTCAGCTTTAAACTCATTATTTCTCCTAAAACTCAGTGCGTATTACACAACAGGCTCATTCTATTTCTGTATCTGTCGTACTGGGACAAAAATCTAACGAGGCTCCTCTAATCCCCCTCTTCTTCTTTCAGGTGGGAGCGGCGCGTGGACGACCGGGGCAGGATCTACTACGTGGACCACAACACGCGCACCACCACATGGCAGCGCCCCACGATGGAGTCGGTCCGAAACTTCGAGCAGTGGCAGAGTCAGCGCAGTCAGCTGCAGGGAGCTATGCACCAGTTCAACCAGAGATACCTCTACTCTGTAAGACCCTCCCTCCATGTTGTTTGTCCTCTGTTGTGTTTTTAATATTCAACTATATATAAACACTACTTAAGAAGGCCCTTTGCAATGTTTTATCCTTGAAAATGCTTGAATTTTAGTGTTTTCAAGGTTGTAAAAGTCCTTGAATTTCGGATAAAGTGCTTGAAAGTGCTTGAAAAGCTCAAAGATTTGGTTCTGAACCCAAACAAACTCTGACTGTAGCTCATTTTTCAGATATAAGTCTTCTGTAAAAGAGACCAAACTTAAAGGGACACTTCATTCAATAAATTGTCATCTTTTTCATCAGATAAGTTTCATTTTTTAAGTATTTAGCAATTTAAACAAAGGGATTTTTTTTATGCCACAATGGATTTAAATAAGAAAAACTACATTTGGTATATGTGTATATCAATATGTAATTCACCACAGTTGTAAGGTGCTTGAAAAACATGAAAACACAGCTTGAAAGTGCTTGAAAAGAGCTGGAATTTGAACTTAGAAAAGGTGTAAGAATCCTGTTTTATGTGGCACTTCAATACATTTAGTTGGAGACATTTCTGGCACTAGCTTTTAATTGTATTTGAACAGGTTTTAGATGGATTTGAATAGAAGTTATATTTCCAAAAAAAAACAAAAAACGGCGAGTGCTGCTCAAAGAACGTTCTCTTCAGTCACTTTTTATGTGGCCAAATAAACAGGCCAGAATCACCAGGTAACCAATGGAAAAGCCAGTTTAAAGCCCTGCCTTAATGGACTGCATTTATTGTTCAACTATTCGAACAAACTACATTTTTTTATGCCTCATTCACCTCGAAATAAACACGTAGACTTGTAAATATAACCACAATACCAATCATATTTCTCTTAAATATCCCATAATGTTCTGTTCTTATGTAACTTTATTTTACCTTAATTTACCTTTCATCACTCTGAAATCGTCCAGCGTTATGAAAAGTCTAAATAAGACCTAGTTTTTTGTCTCCTCAGCACTTTTACAAGCCAACACCTCGTAAAGCGCTTTATGAGCGTGGACTCATAAAAAGAGCTGAAGTGTGACCACAGTATTTCAACACTAGCTTAGAATCTTACACAAAAGTCGGGTTATTACATTTAGATGTTTTATCAGGGCTTGGTTATATTGATTTGAAGCAGACACCATTTTAAGTTTAAGCGCTAGAGCATGTCTTTTTTATTAACTAATCTTATATGAATTCATAATTATCTCCTGCCAAAACAATGCTTTTATTTAGCATTTTCAGGATGTTTTCTTTATAAATATGTAGCATTTGCTTTGTTGCACTTGCTCTAATGAAGGAAAACTCCAACTTTAACAAAACCCCTGACTCATAAAACATAAAACAGGACTAATATGTAACACCTGTCGTCCATATGTCTCTTATTAACCACTTTTGATCGGTTTAAACAGCTTTTCGTCTTGATGCTTTGTCATTCTTTGAGAATAAAGCCATAGTTAAAGCGTAAACTACATCTGTTTTGTACCATTATAATTACATTTTTGCATCCTAAAACCATTCTGTTAGTTATATACCATACACAGACACTGACTTATCACTGATGAATGAATATTGGCGGTGTTTATTTAAGGATTTTGGAGTTTTTTTCCACTTAGATGCAACAGGGACAAGAATATAACATGGAGCAAACAGGCCCCATTGATTATTTAAGCTTTAATATAATGGCAGCCGGAGCAATCAGTAAAAAACAAAAGGCTGTCAACGAAAGACGGTCTTTTAACTTCATCCTGGACACATTATACAGATCTTAACAGAGTCTTATGTTATGATTATAGCCTCTTTAAGTTAATCCGCTCACCTCTGTGTGTGGGACTGTGATTGAAGCAGTGATGTCATCTCTATTGACGACTCATGATTAGCTTAGCCTTAATTAAAACTCAACCAGGCGGGACGTTTTGAAGTTTTCAGTCAAATTCCTCACTCATAGAAACCTCTGGGACTTATCTGAAATTACTCTCCTATCTCTCTCTTTCTCGTGGGATATTTTTTGCTGAGTTCTGTATAATTTTTTGGATTGAAGGAATAATGGCGGTCTGTGTGTGTGTCCCGTTTCTCCAGGCGTCCATGATGTCCGCAGAGAACGACCCTCTTGGCCCGCTACCTCCGGGATGGGGTGAGTCCACCATGGTTTTAATAATTCACCTTATACATATTTATTGCCCTCTGAAGAGACAATGAACACTGCAGTTTAGTTTTGTCTGTTATAAAATGATAGAAAAAAATAAATAAATATAAATTAGGGTTTTTTCTGGGGTCTGATGACTTTCAGTGCAGTACATAAAAAAAAAAAAATCACAAGCGACTGTTGTTCCTCATCTGATTAAATATTTAGTTAAATTTAGTTTTTTGGGAAAACCTACTTTAAAAAAAATTTTTTTTGGTTGTTTCTTAGTGTTTTTTATATTTATTCTATTGAACGCATTACATTTTATACAAAGCCTCAGCTTGTATTCTGTTTTTTTTTTTTGTACCATGACAAAACCATGATTTTTTTCTTTTAACCAGTTATTATTATTTATATTTATTTTGTATTATTTTGTATTATTTTTAAATATTTTCTACCCTTATTTTTTTCCCTTTTTTGTCTTAGTCCATATTATTTCACACTGAGCCCAAATCTGCACGATATTTAAAAAAAAAACAAAAAAACGTTAAAAAAGTATTGCTGCAATATTAGAAAAGTTTAACTGATTTAGAAAATTTAAAGAAATATAAAGAAACATAAAGAAAAGGTTCTGGACTGACTTCCACTCGTCAGAGCAGTAGCTAAATCAATATTAAAGACTGAACCAGGAATAAATTGAGACTAAACCGGTCTAAACTAGGACTAAATGTAAAAATAAACAGGTCTGAACCAGGACTTTTTTATTTGGATTCACCACAGTTTGGACAAGGACCTGGAACGTCAAAAACCATAACGTTATTGAGATATAAGTCATTTTCGATACAGATATTGCGATAACGATAATATTGCAATATATCATGCAGCCTTATTGAGTACCACTTCCGAGAATATTATACCACCATAATTAAAAACATGCTAAATACAGGCAAAACAGACACACTTTATACAATTATATTTTTATGGTTATTTCATCTTTCATCCAAAAATATCAGAGTCTTGCATTTAAACAGAAAGAGTCAGTGTACCTCCAGTTTGTAAACCTTATAAAAACCTAATATTTTTCATGTCTTTGGTTTTTATCTTCTCCAGAGAGACGCGTGGACTCCAACGACCGAGTCTACTTTGTGAACCATAACACCAAGACAACGCAGTGGGAAGATCCCCGAACACAAGGGTGAGCTAAACCGAGGAAAACTCACGCAAGAAAACACAGAAAAACATTATTTAAGTCCCTACAAAACAGCTAAGGTTGGGTCTGGATCAAAAAGTGGGTTGTTTCTGTTGTAAAAAACCCCAAGAAACATTATAAATATTTGTGAAAAGTTGATTAAGAGGGAAATATATGTACTTTTGGAAATTGGTAATAGTCGAGAGCATTTAACAGTAAAAGGTAATGACGATAGAACTAGATAGAAATGACCAAACCTATGCAAAAACTGACCATAATATCGTTAAAGTATTTTGAAATGTGGGTTTCTGCTTTAAAGGCACGTGTATAATTAACTGGGTCAATATTTTACTGTTGCAATATTGATAGAAAATGTATGTCGGTTGCATTAGCAGACAGAGAAAGAATAAAATTGATCTTTTTATGGCCTTCACATATTTTTGCGTAGCTCTTTAAAGAGGATTCCCATTTACCAAAACAATCCACATAAAACTCTGCTTTATTTGTTTTCTTTTAGGTCCAGTGTAACATAAACAGATTTACTCACCGATCATTTCAGATTTGGCTTAAAGTTTAAACTAATATTCATCAGCGGCATCTTCAGCTAATAATTACCCCTTATACTGGCCTTAAATTTGTCATTAAAATGTATTAAAAAGGTCTAGAATAAAAACTGAAGCCTCTCTGAACAAGAAAGAGCACATATTTATTATTTTCCCCTTGTGACATTATTAAAATTTCACCTCACACGGTTCTTCTTTTATGAATTTAATAAAAACATAGCTAATAATGTCATTCGCAACAGGAAACACATAAAAGCTCAGTGAGAAGGAAGCACTGGATTAGACACAGTGTAATATTATACAGCTGTTTTCTCTAAAATGAAAAATTATGAGCAGGAAATTATACTTTTAAATTATTCCGTCCTGGACATATACCACTCAAAACTGCGTCCAAAACATGAGCAATCTCAAAGAAGCTCGAAAAAATGGAGAAACAGACCCAGAGTTTTTAATTAAATTATAACTGCGATGAAGATTGAGCCAATAATATCTTTCTTCGGGTTTTATTGTCCGTTTGTTGTGTTTTTACGTTTCCAGGCTACAGAACGAGGACCCGCTGCCCGAAGGTTGGGAAATACGCTACACAAGGGAAGGGGTCCGCTATTTCGTGGATCACAACACTCGAACCACAACTTTCAGCGACCCCCGCACCGGGAAGTCCTCTGTGTAAGAACATTTCACAATAGATTTCTCCCAAATATCAGGTTTTATCAGTAAAATAAGACTGCGATTGATATATACCAGCATTTTATCATAAAAAAGGAGCATCTTTACATCTTATTTGGGTTTTTATCAGCATTAATTCACTCAGTAGGAATCTTTTCAAGGCCCATTGCTGTCATTTGTTTAAAACATGGCGGGCTTTATGTCATTAATTGGTTTTACACCTATTTGATTGCCTTAAAAGCAGTTTAATCTGTTGGTATATCCTCCTGGAAATCCATCTTAAATCCACACAGAGACTAATTCTTTGTATAGAATAGACAAAAATATGTTATAGTTAAGTGATGGAGGTAAAATTATTAAGGATCTTGCATTATGTTAAGCTTTAGTCCCAGTTTAAACCTGGTTTCAGCTGTTTAAAGGCAGAACAATAGGAAACACGTGAGAGTTTTAGTTGAGTAATAATAAATAAATACAAAAATGCATAGGAATGATACTGACCCATGTTTAAAACACTATTTGTATGATTTTGTCATTTATTTGGGGAACACCTCTATCTTAAACAATCCCTCATAATACTTGGTTATCCAGTATATACAGTGTTTCAACATAAAAATACTAAAGTGGTGTTTTTTTCTGTGGTTTTCAGCACCAAAGGGCCTCAGATCGCTTACGAGCGCAGCTTCAGGTGGAAGCTTGCTCATTTCCGCTACCTGTGCCAGGTACGTCATCCATGTTCACTTTTTGACCTGCACTTGGTTTTCTGGTTCTTTTTCCATTTAAGAACCTGATTTATACTGTCAGAGATATCAAGTTCGAAGTAGTAGACGCATGGGTATATTTTATTAAGTTTTACTGTGTTTGAATGTGAGGTTTCTTCTTTATTTTAATCTTTACCTTATCATTTTGTTTTTTAATTCTTTTTCACATATCATTTTGTGAATTTACTCCAATTTGTTACACTTTGCCCTCATTTTAAGCCCCATTTTGGTCTCTGGACCTATGTAAAGTGTAATTGTGTGTTTTTAGAGTGGCATTCTTCCCTATTGAAGATCTTTAAAATAGTTCAGTGCTTCTTTTGTCTCTGATTATTATGCAAAGTCCCAAAAAAATCACTTACCAAATGTAACCAAGTGCATCAGGTAACTTCGCAAAAGGCTCTTTGTCATTCCTATGTGCAATTAAATCAATGTTTTGGCACGTTTTGATATGAGTAACACCTGTAATAGCTGGCTGTTTCCATGTTTACATTGACATCATACAAGTTAGGTTTCCACGTGACACAGAAATCATTTTAGAAGCTAACTACCATGTAAAAGAACAGTTTTTTTTACTTTAACTTGAACAAAGAAGCATAACCCTGCCAAAGCCCCGCTCCAGTGCATATACACAGCTCTATTGTTTCATATCAGCTTCACGTCTTGAATGTAAAGCTCTCGTCCCCCACGTCCCATAAATAAATGACTGCAACTGACAATATCCCCGTCTTTTCTTCCCGCTCCAGTCCAACGCTCTCCCCAGCCACGTGAAGATCACCGTCTCCAGACAGACATTATTTGAGGACTCTTTCCAACAAGTAAGCCTCTACATGTGTCCTTCATCAGTTTTTAATTTACTATTTTCATTAGAAACACTCAGACATTGTAATTCTAGCCTTTGTGCAATAAAATTCAAGTTTTGGTTTACATTTTCCCAAATATTATGCCATTTGTGCTGCATTCTGTCATTGTTTGAGTTTCTAAAAGTGCATGTGTGTTTGTTATTTACCAGATAATGGCCCTAAAGCCTTACGACTTACGGAGGAGACTGTATGTCATCTTCCGAGGAGAGGAGGGTCTCGACTACGGAGGCCTCGCTCGGTGAGAAACCACACTTTTACACATATTACGGTGCATTAATTCTCATCCCTCTTACATAAACCCTCTCTTGTTTGTTTCCAGGGAGTGGTTTTTCTTGTTGTCTCACGAGGTGCTGAACCCGATGTACTGTCTGTTCGAATACGCCGGAAAAAGCAACTACTGTCTGCAGATAAACCCCGCCTCGGCCATCAACCCGGACCACCTCTCCTACTTCTGCTTCATAGGACGCTTTATCGCAATGGTAAGTTCGATTAAAAAGGCTAAAACTGAAGCTGCACAAACAAAAGAAACCAATGTGTGGTAAAAAATCAAGGCTGGACATGTCGGTAGCAGTTTTTTTCGCAGTATCTACTTCTCAGGCAAAACATTTACACAATGAATGAAGAGAAAAAGAAAGAGACACATCTGTGAATATATTTATAGTATTAAAAGGTGAAACAGCACACACTTTTCTGCTTTAGTGACTGTAGTGTAGTAGCATTATGGTAAAGAGCTGGACAGAGCTAATAGTTTATATCAGGTTTTTTGACATTTAGCTTAATAACTATGTAAGTTTCATCCACTTTTTTAGCTTCATATGCAAAACTACACTGGTTTTGAATTGGATCAAACTGTGCTTTTTTGACCATTTACCTTGATTTTTCTGTGAGCGCTGCTTTGGTAAAAACAAAACAAAAAGGCTCACTTATAGAAGTGCCTGTTACCTACCTTTTTAGCTTTTTACTCAGTTCAGATTTTATGGCCAGGTCTGAAAAAGATTAAACTATTCCTCAATGAAAAAGCAATGGTAAAGGTGGATCATTTTGTTAATACAACTGTGTTTTTTGTGACTTAAAACATTCATTCATTCATTAAATACAACCTTTTTTTAGACCTGGTTTATTTAAAGTTTGTGTTTCCAGCTCATTAACACCCCTCTCCTTTAATTATCTCTCACTGCAGGCACTTTTTCACGGGAAGTTTATCGACACTGGCTTCTCTCTGCCTTTCTACAAACGCATGCTCAACAAGAAACTAATCCTCAAAGACTTGGAGTCCATCGACCCGGAGTTTTACAACTCTCTCATCTGGATCAGGTAAGCTTAAATCAATGTAAAGCGCTGCAGGGAATGATACATGAATGACACATATTCAAAAGTTCTCAGAGATACCCTCACTCAAACCGTGTTGGATCTCTCCTCAGGGACAACAACATCGAGGAGTGCGGTCTGGAGATGTACTTCTCTGTGGACATGGAGATCCTTGGGAAGATCACCTCTCATGATCTAAAACCAGACGGCGCCAACGTCCTGGTCACGGAGGAGAACAAAGAGGAGTATATCAGGTACATCAGGCCCGGCCCCTCGTCCAAACAGAAACAGCTGCGAGAGCGCGATAAAACCTGCGTAATAATATTTAAATGATGTGTTTTTAGCCTCTGAATAATGTAAAGAAAACAGGTTTATAATGCAACACAGAGAGAGGACCCGCCAAAAACAACAGTTTGGTGAAATAATAGACAGCTTCACATCAAACTCAGGGTTTTAAAACATCTTTGACCCTCGCCTCTGACACATTTAACACTTTAATGTTGGTGCTGCTGGAATTTCAAATGTTTTAGACAAATCACAGTCTTTAGAGTTACGTAAGCTTTGTCCACACTAATGAAAAACATGGTGTAAAATGCTGCTTTTTTATTAATTATTTACAGTTATGTCTATCTTTATTTGCAGTGAAATAAAAAACAAACAAACATATAAACCTGTTGTAAAGAGACAAAAGGAACAGAGGATACTATACGTTTAGGTTTTGTTTTGAATGTTTGGTGTTTTGAAAAGAGGTTGTATGTTTGTGTATTTTATTTCTGGGTGAGTTAAACCACAAAACTGAAGAAAAAAAACTGAACTGAAATGAGATGAACATGGGGTAGGATTGAGTAATTGCTGCTATTGAAGAATTTCTGGCTCCAAAAATTCTGAATACTTTATTAAATACAAGCTAGGATTAAACTTTTGATGTATTTTCTATTGATTGTATTTTGCAACTGTAGAAAAAGTGTGCTTAATTCAATGAAAAAACTATTAATCACCAAGTTCTTCAAATTCAGCACAGGCACAAACTATTACAGAAGGAAATTACTGTATTTTGGAGAATGGAAACTAATTGTTGCTGGTGTTGCGGCCCTCAGCCTTATGGCCGAGTGGAGGTTTTCCCGAGGCGTCGAGGGCCAAACCAAAGCGTTTCTGGACGGATTCAATGAAGTGGTTCCTCTTCAGTGGCTTCAGTATTTCGACGAGAAGGAGCTGGAGGTGAGCGGCTGCCGTTAAAATGTGTGTGTTTCTCATTAGAAGAGCTCTTGTTGACGTGTTGTTTGGTGTTTTCAGGTGATGCTGTGTGGGATGCAGGAGGTAGACCTGCAGGACTGGCAGAGGAACACTGTGTATCGGCACTACACCAGAAACAGCAAACAGATCATCTGGTTCTGGCAGGTACAGACCCAAAAACACAAGCTTTTCATTTTATCTCTAGCGCAGATCCGGTGATTATTAGACCAGATGGAAACAGTTTAGATGGAAACCTAATTATAGTCGTAATACTGTTTGCAGAAATCTGTCCAAGATAAATCCCATTAAACCTGTCCAAATCCAGCTAAAACCTGTTTAAATCCAACTAAAACCAGTTAAGGTCAAAGATAAACCCCATTAAACCTGTCCAAATCCAGCTAAAACCTGTTTAAATCCAACTAAAACCAGTTAAGGTCCAATATAAACCCCATTAAACCTGTCCAAATCCAGCTAAAACCTGTTTAAATCCAACTAAAACCAGTTAAGGTCAAAGATAAACCCCATTAAACCTTTTCAAATCCATCTATAACCTGTTTAAATCCAACTAAAACCAGTTAAGGTCGAAGATAAACCCCATTAAACCTGTCCAAATCCACCTAAAACCTGTTTAAACCCAACTAAAACCAGTTAAGGTCCAATGTAAACCCCATTAAACCTGTCCAAATCCATCTATAACCTGTTTAAATCCAACTAAAACCAGTTAAGGTCCAAGATAAACCCCATTAAACCTGTCCAAATCCACCTAAAACCTGTTTACTCCCAACTAAACCCTTTTAGGGTCAAAGATAAACCCCATTAAACCTTTCCAAATCCATTTATAACCTGTTTACTCCCAACTAAAGGTGGTACATGAAACACAAAATGGCCTCTAAGAGCATTTCCGTCACATGGTGTAAATGTGTAAATGCTCCAAACTGTGAGATTAAAACATACCTTAACAGCAGTCTCTTAGAAAAGGTGAAAAAATCTATTGAAAGCCTTATAAACTTTTATCAATGCTCCAAATTATAACCGTGGATGTCCCAATGTGTGTGATTCTATCTGATCCTGTGTCTGACGGCTTGGACGGCCCATTTTTGCCACTCGTTGTTTAAGAAGAGAAAAAACAGAAGGAAAGGAAAACAGAAACCTACTACAGTGACTAAAGAACATGTGTAGCAGTGTTGGACGGGTTTAATGTGATAATGGCTATAACAACAGCCATTTAACACATTACGTATCATTTATGAGAGCTGTTGGAGACTTGGCAAAAGATAATATAAAAGTAATATACAGAATCAACTCTTCTCTTCTTGGTTCAGAAGTTGTATCCTCTGATCCAAAGCCTGAGTTATTAGGATAAAAAGGCCAATTTTGATCCTGTTTGTGACTCCTAGAAATGTCCGTTGACTTCCCTAGAAAATATCGGGGCTCATTTCAGAAATTTGACGATAGCAGCCTTTTTAACTCAGTCCGAAAGTATGAGAGTGGTGCGTTTCTACAGTCTGTGCTTGTTTTTATCCACGTTTTATATCTGATTGTCGTTTCTCCGGTGAAGCTGGTGAAAGAAGTCGACAACGAGGTGCGACTGCGGCTCATGCAGTTTGTCACAGGAACCTGCAGGCTCCCTTTAGGCGGCTTCGCTGAACTAATGGGTAAGAGACTCAACAATGACCGTAACAGGACGACAGATAAAAACATTTCACTGTAAATCATCTTGTGTCTGCTTATTCTTGTTGCTTTTATAGGAAGTAATGGGCCTCAGAAGTTCTGCATCGAGAAAGTGGGGAAAGACACTTGGCTTCCCAGGAGCCACACCTGGTACGACATCTTTAAATAGTTCATTTTCAAAGTTGTACAAAATTAGAAAAAGCGGTGATAACTATTTTGAATACTGTCATAATGAAGAGAGCTACGAAATTTGGATACTGTCAAAGCAGGGACTAAATCAGTATTAAATAACAAACAAGGACTAAACAGAGACTAAACAGATCTAAACTGTAATTAAACGTAGAAATGAACCAGGACTTTTTTTTATTTGGATGCATCACAGTTTGATTAAAGACTATAATGTTATTGGGACACAGGTTGCTCTTTGGGGAACAGTCAAAACAAAAGAGTTAATAAAAGTCAGGATCCAAGTGTTTCCAAAAGAACATAAAAGGCTAAAGTACACATCAACACTTTAAACAGTCAGGTTTGCTCATTTTATTGGACACTGACAAAAGCTGGATTGAAAATATTTTCCATTTTGCTTCTAGTTTGAATTTTAAAAGAAGGGCACTTTGTGAAGCACTTTTCAGAATAAGGTTACAAAGACATGAAGGAAAATAAATACAGTATCCACAAAGAAATAAGAATAAAAAACAAGGTAAAATTAATGAAATAATAAACAATAAAATGGTGCACATAAAATGGAGACCGACTAAAGTAAAGCATTTATCCCTGACAAATAAAATAAACAAAATAAATCTGTAGCATTTATAAAAAAAGCTTTTATGTGAAGGTTTTTGTAGTTTTGCCGTTGGTGTTTAGTAATAATCCTCTTGATTTCACTGATTTCTCGCCCGTCTCTTCCAGTTTTAATCGCCTGGACTTGCCACCGTACAAAAGCTACGAACAGCTGAAGGAGAAGCTGCTGTTTGCCATCGAAGAGACCGAAGGATTTGGCCAAGAATAGACCCGAGACCCCGCCCCTTATCGCTGTTTGTTCAGCCGACGAAAACTAAAACCACAAAAAATTGCACAAGATAACCACCAATGTATATAAGCTATTTTCTCATTTTAAACCAAATCTTAATTTGCAGCATTGTTTTTGCCGCAGCCCGTATAAACTATAACCCCCATACCCCTTTCATGGTGAAATATGCAAGCGTCACATAGATTTTTAATACGCCCCCTGCTGGCTGGCTTTTTAAGAGACTGAAAGCGTTTTTGAGAAGATTTTATAGTTGAAGCGAAATCTTCTTTTAAGGCTCTAGTTCTATAGGGCTTTCAAAAGGTGAGTGTCTGTGCCTCAAATGTCTCTCTCCGTTCGACTCGTAGTGTTCGTTTAGCTCTTGTGTGTTTTTGCATGGCTGCCTCCGATGATGAAAAAAAAAAAAGACTGCATCACTGAGAGCTTTGAGTCTTTTTTATTTCGAATCATTACCAAATCGACAGTGTTGACGAGTGAAGCAGAGAAGGAGAACTACGCAGGAGCCCTTTAACTAAAGAGAAAAAAGGGGGGTCCTCGCAGCCTCTGTCACGATTAAAGTCTCTTTATCAGAAAAAATGCAGAGGTTTGAGCTTAGTCTGTGACAATGAGGGCCACAGTTTGAGAAAATAAGCAGATAAGATGAGTTTTCATTTTAAACCCGTCATTAAAAAAGATAGAGGCAGATAGAAGTGCGTTTGGCTGGTTTTTCTTTTGCCCATTAGTGTATCATATTCAACACATTTTAATCATAAAGACAAACCGCAGCATAAAATAGGGACGATCCTGTTCTGAAATAAGCTCATTCATACATTGCTTTGTGAGACATGAATAAATCTAAGTCAAACAGCCAGCTTTGCACAACTCAATCACATTTCCTTGGAAAAAGTGCGTAAATAAATTGCATGCAGGCGACAGAGCAGTGACAAGCCAAAATAAATTAAAAAATAGACATATTTTTAGGCAAAATTAGCGATAAGATTCTAAGCAGAGTCCTGAAGCCACTTTTCTTTGAATTAGTAGGATGTGTGTAGGAAAAGTATTGTTGGATAAAACTATGCAGTTAACACTGTGACTGCAACTGAGCAGAAAAAAAAGAGTCTAAAGCCATTGAGTTTGGCCTTTGTCTTTCTTAAATGAGAATTGTGATTAATTCAAGCTTGTTTTCAGCTTTAGTTTAATTATGTTTTTAATCTGAAGAGTTGTGGCTCAAAATGAAAAGAGTAAAAATATGATCAGCCCCTTTTATGCTCACTTTTTGTTGTGGGATATTTCTTACGTCTCGTCCTAAAAGGTGAATTTGGGTTATGAAAGTCTTTATCCCACAATTGGACTTGGTAACAGACGCATAATCGAAGTGGTTTGTCTTAACTTAAACAACTAGAAAGAAGCAGGATGCAGCATTAAAAAAGACTCTACTTATTATTGGACACGAGGCTGAGTGAGACACAGTAAAATTCTGAGAAAATCCCACTAAAATCATGAAAGGAGCATAAAAGAGGCTAACAGTCGGCCAAATATTGTACTTCTCTGTTAGAAAATGAGAAATCTTATTGATCAAATTACATTAGTTTTGTTTTAGCACCACCACTTTCCCCTTTTGTCCTTTTCTCAAACGTTGCAGGGGACTCGCCGCTGTTTGCTCCGAGGCTAACATTGTTTTATCTAATCCACGACTCTGGTGCTTATTATTGTTTCAGCCGGTGGCCTAGCTCCATTTTTATTTTACTTTTTAAAAAATTTTAGACCACTTCAAACAGCAGCTCTCGGTTGTGTATATAACATAATTCAGACAAAAGACAGCGCTGTAGCAAAAGGAGCCGACTTCAAGAAAAAGAGCGTAACTACTCTCCGTGCTTCCTTTTGAAACAGAAACATGTAATCGATGAGAAATCAACTGTGTATGTGAATATTCATTGTATAAAGGTAATGAAAGTAAATAAAGTACTTAAATATTATAATGAAACGACACAGAAACGCCGCTCCGTTGATGGGAATCTGTGATGCCTTTGTTTTTATCAGATTAATGGAGCGTTTCAGGACGGCTTTTGTCTTGGGTCAGCGACAAAGTGGGAAGTGGATTCAGTCTCTTTATCAGTTTATCAGAGCCGTCTTTGTGAGAAAATACAAAATAATGCAAGGCCACTGCACTTGGGATGTCTTAATTATCTTTAGGTCTCTAGAAGTTCAGATTTTGTCTTAAATGGGAGCTATTCCAAGTACATTTTAATTTAAAACATGCATATTTTGAACATTGCACAAAATATTTGATTGTTTTCCATTTGGATTTGGACTCAACAGACTCCAGATTAAATCTCAACTTCATAAATTGTACACTTCATTGCACATAACTTGACTCGGTACCTTCCTCTTTGGGAGATATCTGCAGTGCTCAAAGTGCTGCTAATCTGATTTTTAGTAGCACTTTACTCACCTTAAACAAAATTAGAGACTGTGGATGTTGAATGAGGTAAAAAATCACTAGGTTTTTCACTTTAAATATATATACAGCAACAAAAATCATCAAAACAGTCACTAACTTTTTACATATCTTTTATATAAGGTCACGTATCCAGGGTTTAGAAATTAGAGAGAAAAACACTATTGTCTCACTACTTCCCAGAATTTATTTTATGAATTATTAAAATAATCGCAATACCAAAACGTTTATCCTGGCAAACTGTATTCATTTATTTTGTTCAGTTTTGGCTCCAACAAAAAGTAATTAATCGTAATTTATTATTCACACATTTAAACAATATTTTTCCACAATCTATGTAACCATTAACCAAACACTTTTTTAATACCCTTTTATACATTTTGCTTTAAGTCGAGACCTTGCATTCATTTTTATTAGCTCCAAAAGAGTGGCTCCATGGGGTTTAATGAAAAACAGGGAATTTAAAGCAGAGCTGCTGACCAAGATGAAGTTGATCTGAAACACGTCCAGACTGTAACATATCGCGTGTAGATACACACTGTAAACACCAGTAACACTGTACAGAGCGCCCCTTTTACCGCAGAGGAGGAGATGTGTATAGAAGATTCATTTTTAATCTGCTTTGGCCCACTTTAAATGAAGAGAGATGGATTTATCAGATACAAATAAATAACGTGGATAAAACCCTCTTGGTGTGTGTTTTGTTTTTAAATCGAGGTAGTGCGACCATCGGGAAACAAGAGGCCTGCTCATTATTCAACTTAAAGGAACAATGCTTTATTTTTGTTATGGAAGAATAAGACGGTGTGCTTTATCATTCTTGGATTCTTAGATTTATCATCTAACCATTTTTTCAGCTGGATTCATTTTATTTATAAATTATTGTAAACTAATGGATGATAAGACACAGTGGTTTCTGAATGTACTGTACCCAAGGCCACCATTTTTAAAAAAAAATTTTTATCTGTGTTTAAGAAAGAGCTGCTTTTGCATTTGGATACAACCTTAAATCAGTGTTTATCAAAATGATTAAAAGTAATTATTTTTAAAAATAGCAGCAGTTGGCTTTAGTATTTTCCAACTAAATGCCATTAACTTAATTCATATATTTCATTAGTACAAATATCTAATTTTTTTATAGTTAAATACTTTTAATTGCATAACATTGAGGTTTTATTTAGACCGTGGTCTGGCTGAATACTCTTTTCTGATTGGCTGAGAGACGGTTCAGCTTGTAACCATAGCAATTATTAGCTATGGCTACTAGCTATAGCTGTTACCAATAATCTAACTGAAAAAACAAACTATATATAATTATTTGGACAGTAGAAGCCAAAAATGTCTACTCAATAAATATTTGAACACATTTTTTCCCTAATAGATATAATAATAATAGAAGCTGACAAGTTTGCAATTAACCTGTTAGCTAAAGTGCTCGATTTCACTTGTAACCATAGCAACTGTAAATGTCGCGGCTATTGATTTGTTAGCAATAAGCTAATTCACGAAACACGCCACTAACTAGCTGCTTTTTTATATTATCTGAACAACAGTGTCTTATAATATGTACCCAATAAAGCTAAAAGTCATAATGTTTCAAATGAATGACATCTATCTATTTAGTTTTATTTATTCTTCTTTCTTTGCACTGCTAGCCATCCATTTCCTAGCTAGCTGTAAAATGCCTGTGGAGGTTCTCAGTCATCCAGGACATATTCAAGAAAAGGTTTTTCTGACAAAGCATCTGGACGAAAACACTCAAAATAACACAGGTAATAAAGTCAGTATTTTCCAGAAGAAAGAAGTCATGTGTCAAACCCAATGAGTAAGGTTCAGCAGATATGCTCTTTATGGGTGCTAAGGTTAATGAGTTATTTTGGCAATTCTGTTTTAAATTATTACAGTTTCAGTGCACACCAAAAAAAAGAGTATTCATCTAAAGCATTGTATAATTGGTTATTATTTATTAACAGTCCAAAAGTCTCCAAAAGGCTCCACCACGCTCCACTTAAGGCCATCCTCAACCGAGCTTTTTCAAGAGTTCAACAGCTTCTTTATGGACCTGCAGAGAAATAAACATAACGGGTAATATTTGTGATTATAACAGTGTTTTTAGGACTGTAAATGTCATATTTGTTTAACTGCTGTACCTCTTTGTCTTCGTGTGTGAGAGGAGGGTACTCTTTAGCTTTGGTCAGCCATATTTGAGCCTTCTCTTTGTCTTTCAGGCCCAGGTAAGTTTTTCCAAGCATTAGCAGGTTTTTACTGTAGAAATTGGGATCCACTGCAAATACAAATTATTAAGCTAAGTCAATGTTAATCTATTATTGTTGTACATTTATAGGAGCCACATCCTACTTAATGCTTAGAAGTGAGATTTATTCACACGTAAATTAACATGTAAAAACAAAAAGGATGGATTTAATCACTTTTTTTTTGTAAACATCACACTCTTTTCCAGGACTTTTTCTTGACAATTTGGGATAGTTTCTTCTCATTTATGTTAATGTCTTCCCTGAACAATTGAACATCTGGTAAGAAGAACACAGTCCAATAACAGACTTGTGCAGCGGTTTGAGAATTTGATCACTAAAAATACCATAAACTGCTGCCAATATAATACTGGAATCAGGATTGGGACATCCCTATTCCACTTTTTATCTGTCCTACCTGTAATTCCTGTATTTATTTACACAGACTGACCTTGTGTTTGAAATAGAAAATGTTACCATCAAAAATGTTTATCTTTGGGAAAGTTAGCACGGTGTACAATTTGTCGTCTTTAATTTCTCTTTGATGTTTTACCTTCTTCTGCTCTCAGGAAAAACTCCAGAGCCTGAAAAACGAGAACAAGAGAAACATTTTTGGAGAGCTTTGATTTCCTGGAAAGGCTTGGACATTTCTTATGAATGTGTTTGTGCTTTGATCTGAACCAGGATTAGCTGTAAGAACAAGTGAACAAAAACATCCTGACCTCTTCGTATGTGGACACTGGAGGTGTTGCGAATATTACAGCGGCCACTTTGCGCTGATACCAGGGAAGCTCCGCAAAAGCAAAGCACCTAAGAGACAGGACGTGCACTGTTTGGGATTAGGACTATTATTTTTATTAAGGCTGATATTAAGATATTAAGGCTGTGGACTAAAGACATAGGACTCACCAGTAACCGAGGATGTGCAGCGAAGTGGCATCTTTCGGGTTAAGCTCAACGGCTCTCTGTGAACAAAATGCAGACATTTATTCTGATACAATTAAATTAAAGTGATGTTGACCTTAGTTTTTTATTAGGTGCTTGAGGATAAATCATCTGTTATCTCAATTAGATAACTGTCAGCATAGTCCTTGTGTAAATAGCCTTAAGCGTGGCCCATCAAAGCAATATAGAGCTTGTTTGTAATATATTTAATCAGTCCCACAGCTCTGCAATTTTAAGTCACACTGAGCAAATTTACATTGCATTGCCAGTCATTTAATAGTCCCGAGCATTATCTTACATCTGTTACTTTGCAAGAACAATGCTTGTCTTTAAAAATAATTACCTAAATGATCCCTACTTAAATAATCTCCTCAAACTGACACTTATACAACAGATCTGAGACTTTAAACCCCCATAAAACACTGTGTAAAGAGTTAGTTCATGTTCCTGTTCCTTTAAACGCTCAGAGCAGACAAACCGAGCTATGAGGTGTTTTAAAATGTTCAGGAGCTCAATGACTGTCAAGATAACAAAGCCCCATACAATCCCAATTCAATATCCCAACTTTAACATGAATGTCCACAAACCTCCAGATGGTCCTTGATGATGTACGAGTTTCCTAACTTCACTTTAATTCCTTCGTAGTCTCCGATGTCACTGAGACATATGGCGTACCACTGCAGCACAGAATAAACTCAGCCTTGGAGGAAATAACATGATGATATAGTAAAAATAAGGTGAAAGTATTCGTGTCTTACTTTGTGTGCTGCGTAACACATATCGTCTTTCTCCAGTGCCCTCTTGGTACATTCGAACGCCTCATAGAGCAGCTGCTTCTTCCTCCCAGCCTCTGTGTCGGGCAGAAGGGCCAAGTCCCGGGACGCTCGAGCCAACCTCCACAGGAACTCTGCATCATCTCTGCGAACACATGCACAGCACTTACAAAGTATATGAACACAAAGGTAAGAGGTATACAGAAATACTCAGAGACATACACTGAAAAAGCTTTCCCTCTTGCATTTATTCAATACAAGTCACCTTTTCAAATGCCTCTGTGCACCTCTCAGTGTATTTGGAACAGTTATATATGGGTTAAGAGTTGTACCTGTCCTTGTGCTGCAGCAGGAGCTGATGGAGTTTCTCTGTTTCGGCGCAGCTGTAGAGGTAATCGGCCTGCTCCAAGAGCTCCTCTGTGGAAACAAATAGTCTCTTAGTAACATAAAAGAGATTATTTTAGAGGCTTTGTTTGTTTGTACCCTCAGAATATGCTAAAATACCCCAAAATATAAGTAAAAGTCTTGATCCAAGTGATTGATCATTGGTTTTTCCGAGTATGTCAACAAATCAGTGTATATCATTTTGTACCACTAGATGGAGTTAATGTTAGCTACTGCAATTACTGTGGCTACCAAGAACTGAACATTCAAAATAAGAGTTTATTTATGCTTTAATGTTGTCCATGTTCTGCTGCAAACTGGCATAAGTGAGCTATGTTTACTACTGACTCATTGACAAAAACAACAACACAGATAATTTAATTACATTGCCACACATCTATGTATTAAGGCACCATCTTGGTTTTATACTGTTATTTGATCATTGGATGGCAAAAAGGTTATAAATTATTAAAAAATCTCACTGTAACACATAGAAATTGCGGTTAATGTAGTAAAATAAGAAAAGACACAACACCTTTTCATCATCTACCAGAGCTTACTGGTGAATTATAACCATTTTAGGCATTAATAAAACCAATTAAAGATGAAATTGTAGATTAGTTTTTCCATTTGATACCAGTAGAAGTTCCTCACCTCTCTCTAAAGCAAGAACCACGGCTGAACGCTGTACTCTGTGATAAACTTCATGTCCCAGTAAAGTGAGTGTAGGAAGCCCAAGAAGCACCGTAGCCTTCCCACTCTGAAAATACAAGAGGAAAAAATGTACTAAAACTCAAAATAGGACACATGTGATTGTTTACTTTGTTGTGGTTGTTCTAGGTGCAGATATTTTGGCAAGAGTGTATTTTAAATATTGACAGACACTGGAGTAACCGCACACTTTGCATTGTGTAAAATATTGTGGTATATAGTTTGACAAAATGGAAAATATTGGTTTAAACTGTGTTCAGTAGTGTATTATTACATCTCAACATGACTCCTGGGAAAAAAGTAGACATTTAAAGCTCAACAAAATACAGCTGAAGGAGATTTTAGTTTCATCACTTCCTGGTTCTGTTACTATAGCAACTGTGCTCTTCTTCTTCTGTCTTATCAACACACAATAAACAACAGACCCACTTTCACCTGCAATAATTCACAATATTCCTCTCTGGTTCAATTTAAACTTCACACAAGCTCCACAAGCTACAGCAGCCTCAGAGGGACAAAACTCAATCCTTATTGGTATCACTTGGACAAAAGTAGCATTAAAGTACCCATTAGGTTTACAGACCTCCTGATGCTCTTTTCATTATATCAGGGGTTAGTTTGGACATTCTGGTTGAAGCAGTGGAGTGACAGACACACAACAGGACGGGTGCTATACTGAACAACATGGAACACCCCCTGCACTCGGCTGTTGTTACAATTATACATTATTTCAAGGATATTTAGACATATTAATAAATTTCTAGGACTGGAAAAGTACTCTCTTGATTTCCACAGTTAACCTGGACTTGGATAACCCCTCAGTTATATTTACACATCTCAGAGGCAACTATAGTTCATTTTACTCCTCTTTAGTTTTGTCTGTTGAGGTCTTCTCTTAAGGCTTGGGTGTGACATTATCCTTAGCTAAATTAATATCCATTAATCATTTGAAAATGCTAATCCTGCCACAAGTTGGGTTTTTTTCCAGCTGCTTTGCGCCTGAGGCATAGTACAATCTATCAGCAGTAAATCACAGGGTTAACACTTAAAGACATATACAGACTTTTACTATAGGAAATTTAGATTCACCAATTCTGCTCTTGCTTTTCTTGGGATGGTAGTAACTCTTTGCCCTTTCACAAAAAATGAGGAGCATAAACATTAGAACGAGACCCTGCACTTTAGACCAGCAAATGTTGGCTTTTATTCTGAACTCTGTGAACTTTTATTTGTTATCATTTGCTCACGCTGCTTTGGGAATGCTTTTGTTTTGTTATTGTGGTGATGTGGTGAAGGTGTGAGTCTAAATGTTTTTGTAATTGCATTGAAACCGATGAAAAATGTGTCAAACAAAGGAAAAATAACACTGTTTAGGACTAGTCTAAGTCTAAATCTTAAATGTTAATATATGCCATTTTTGTCACCATTTACTCTTATCATGCACTTAAACATATTCAAACATAACAAATGCATTTGTATATAATCTGGATATTTAATTATGTTCCTGGACATTTCTATTACTTTAAAATTTTGCTATGAACGACTAGGTTTTTCAAGTTCTCCAGGAAGTGTGGGAGCCATCATTTGTGAAAGGACTGTCAGTAGGTTTGCTAAAAATGGCTGGAATTTGGAGGTATGGTCAGCTTACATACACCACAGTTTTCCTGAAGTATACAAAAGTGAACCTTTATTACCCAGTGGTGATAACTGAGGGTTACCATGACATATTTTACAATTTCTTTGTTACTGTGAAGGCCTTTCATACCTAAGACTTTGAACACTTCCTCCATTGTTCCCTCTCTTGCTACAACACTGCATTATTTTCAGCTGTAAGCAGCTCTGGGACTGCCTTGGCTCACCTTTGACCTACATTAGCACACACAGGGAAGCTAGTTTATGCTAAAACATCAAATACAAGCCTACAATACACCTTTGATAATAAATTCTTAAAGTTAAATCTGTGTAATAAAAAGGTAGCAACTCAGCAGTGTGTGTATTTGTTGATTATTTAATGATGCAGTAATTGAATGGAGCTGTTTTGCTATTACTAATGTATTAACATGGTCAATTTTGTCACTGAGAAAGGATGTCACAGTTTACCTTCAATGCAGCTGTCGTCTTCCTCAGAGCTGCCCAGTAATAAAACCCTCTGCTTCGAATATTTTTACTCCCAGGAGCTGACAGCACAGCCCGGCACAGAGTAAACGCTGCTCCAGCCATTATCTCTATATCCAAAGGCCAAATGTGCAGCTGAAATAAATGACAGGCACCTTTCTACAAACTCAGGGGTTGGGTCTGTTCCGGAAAAATACAAAAACAAGACTAAAAAGACTCAACGTTCACTGCTGCAAATGGATAACTAATGTCACGAAGAGGATGAGCCACAAACTCATTCACGTTTTTAAAGAGAATGAGGTTGTTTATAAAGAGTTATAAGTTAGATGCACATAAAGTCTTCTAAAACTGGTAGAACAGGTCAAGATTCAGGTCGGAAGATTTAATGTGTGCAAATAAGCTAAATCTTAAATAAATTATCTTCTTGCAGACCTACGCATCTTGTAAAAAAAACCCAAAACTATATTTTACAGCAAGTTGTTGCCGAACTATTCGCCTGTGTCCGTTCAAATGAAACCGTCAAGAAACAACAATACAATTAGTTCCGCTGACTTTTTTATTTTAGGCTTTTTTTTTAGCTTTATATATTCTCAAAATGTAGCTTATAAATGACTATATAACAAAAACAACCACTTACTAATTGGAGCTGGGTGGTCAGTAAAATAATGTGGGGAAATTAGTTAAATAAATTTATAAATCGTGTATTTGGTTCCGCCCACCGCTGTCGTCACCCACCTGTTCTTGTCAGATTACCGCAGCAAACACAAGTAAAAGATACAGCCTAAATTCTCTATTTGTGATCATTTTAACAGGTAAAATGGCATGTTTTGTAATGTCAGAGCTTGGAATATAACAAAAACCCGTATATTTTGGAGATTTTCGTTGTCGATCGCGCGTTGTGTTCTAAGTATTAACAGACACACCCACCTTCAAGCATGTCTCACTTAAGCTAATTTGGCTAACGCTAAAAAAGAAAACAAAAACAGCAGTTTATAGTGTTAGGATTAACTGTGTGTTTTTGTCAAAGCTGTTGTGTTTTACTCTGCTGCATTGGTGTAAATCCCAGAGGAGCACATGAGTACCCTAACTGAGCAATGTTCCCACCAATGTACCCTTAAATTATTGTTAGTTACTCAAAATGCCATGTTAATATTTTGAAAGCACAAATGTCCATATTATGAAGATATTTAGCTTCCGTTGGTCAGCATTAGGTCAAGTTTTGGTGTCAAACAGCTAACATCAAGCTATAATTGACTAAGGAATGTTTAATAAAACCAACAGGAGTGTTTCTTCCTTATATGTTTATATCTTCTTAAATTAAATTACCCATGAGACCCAGACCTTTTATGTGCTTCAGTGTCAGCATTAACCATGTGGTTTTTCTCTAACTGTTCTGTTGTAAATCTTATGTAAAAATAAAAATAATGCCACATTCCCTTGTGTATTTTAATCATTTGGGTAAGTTACAATTCATTCCTATTCAAATCCTCATAAAATATTTTTTATCTTCTTACAATCAGTGACCCATGGCTTCGTGTGGGCCCCCGATGCCAGTACCCACACACTTGGCCTCTAAAGTAGAGTTGACCATTTCTTGTGAAAACCTAATGGACATGGACATTTTCTCCAAATCGGACCCTTTATGTGCTTTATACATCAACACCACAGACTCCAACTGGTATGAGGTAAGTACAAGGCCACGGCATAACAAGAAAGCATAACATTTTAATCTTTATTATTTGAATTGAATATGCTTTTTCACTTTGTGTGTCTCAGTTTGGCCGTACAGAGATGATACTGAACTGCCTGAATCCGAAGTTTGCCAAAAAGTTTGTTATCGACTATTACTTTGAAATGGTGCAGAAGCTGAAGTTCTGCGTCTATGATATTGACAATAACACCTATGACCTCAGCGACGATGATTTCCTTGGAGAACTCGAATGCACCCTTGGACAGGTATGTTTAACCTAAAGGAATAGAGCAGTAGAGGGTTTATGAGAGACATTGTGGGACTTTTTTTTATTCAAACTTTTACGTTACTTTGTTCAGATTGTTTCGAGTAAGCAGATAACACGACCCCTGTTACTAAGTGACAAAAGGCCTGCAGGTCACGGCACCATCACAGTGAGTTCTTTCTTATATTGCATCTAAACGTTGTTAAAACGTTATTAATAATTTTTTTTAACAGGATTGTGTGTTTATTTTTTGTTTCAGATTTGTGCCGAGGAGATAACTGACACTAGAATCGCAAACTTTGAGGTGTCAGCTCGCCGTTTGGACAAAAAGGTACATTTTAATTAAAGCTCTGTCTATTTCAAACCTGCATTAAAGTATAATGCACATTGTCATTTTAGACATTACACCAATACATATAAAATAATATAGCACCCACATACAGGGTTCATGAAGCATGCAACTGTAGGAAAAAAGATCCTGTGTCCACCGTTCTTTCTCCAGTGGTTTCTTATTTAAACCATGTATTTCATAAACATTAGTGTAATTGGTGACTTTTATTCCTTGTGGTTTTTGTTTTTCAGTATTTGTGGTGGTCTGACCCATTTCTGGAGTTTTACAGACAAACAGAGACTGGATGGCGGCTGGCTCACAGGACAGAGGTGCATGTCTCACTCTCCTCTTTGCCTATAAACTAAAGTCATTAAGCTTGTTTTGAATCGTTGACAGGTGATAAAGAACAACATAAATCCAACATGGCGTCCTTTCCGGATCTCGCTGCGAGCTCTTTGTGGAGGTGATGTGGAGCAGTCTATAAAGGTAACAAATAAAGATAAATACAAAGGCTGGATTTGAGTTTGACGTGTTTGCTTTACAGAATGTCTGCCCTCCTCATACATTATTGATGCTTGATTAACTCTGCTCTAACCTACTAATAACTATTTTCATGTTATCATTTATTTTCTTCCATTTTAAAATGCCTCCAAACTAAAAACAATAGGTGCTTGTGACCCAGCTGGAAAAACGCTGCTTGTGCACGATTCATGACGACATCTCACTAAGGTGTGCCTTTTTTTGCTTTATTTTACTGAGATTCATTCAATTCTGAAAGTGAGCAGTTTATTTTGGAGAGACAATACAATATTAGGTGTTTATTGTAAAGAAAAGGGGCAACAGAGAGTTCACAGTCGACTAAAAGCCCATTGGTTGACCAGTCGCATGTTACTCTGAGCAGAATTATTATATTACAGCTGTGACAGTGAATGCACCACAGCTCCAGCTCCGAATGTACTCAGTGTCTAAGGTGTGACAGATGTTAAACAGCTCGTTGTAGAGTGTATCAAATTCAGCGAGACACAAGGTTACATCTTCAACATCAGCATGGATTATTATTTATTAATCTATTCTTATTATTTATTCATAGGTCGATTGTTATGACCATCACCTCAGTGGCTCTCACGCTCTGATTGGCACTTTTAAAACCACTCTGGCTGAGCTGGAAAGGGCAACACACACTTCACCGGTGAGACTTTCCTCACATTAGTGTTTAATAGATTGAAATTGAATTGTAATTACTCATAAAGTATGTCTTGGGATGTGTTTGGCAGGTTGAATTTGAGTGCATTAACCCGAAAAAGCAGAACAAGAAGGACTATAAAAACTCTGGCATCATTTATTTCAAACGCTGCCAGGTAAGGATTTGTCATAAAGCCCTTGTTTCTTCAGCCTCTGAGCAGCTACGGTAGCCCTGTAGGGACATGAACGTGCCCAGTGGAAATACAGTGTTTGCCATGGCTGCTCTTATATGACTGGATGAAATAAAAGTGATAATTTAGATGTTTTAGAAAAGCAGCTAAAGGGTATATTAATAAACTGCCATCAATGACACAAAAGTCCTAAATTCAGTCAAAATAAAGCCGTTTTGAAAGACAGCTGCAGTGACAGAGAGGAAATATGTGAAATAATGTTACGTCATCCACAGTCAGTGATGTGTAGATAAGATTTAAGTCACTGTAGCCCTAGTCCTCAGCCTTTATAGCCTTTTCTCTTTTATACAAAGAAAGAATCTGGTCCGTCTCGATTTAGATAGACTTTAAACTACAATAGAATCATAATTAATGGGGCAGTAAAACTAGGCATGAGACGGTAGGAAATTCTGATGAAAAGGAAAAATACGGTTTGTTGTTATAACAGTAAGTGCTTTTAATATTTCACATTAACGGGACATTTGGAAGTTCCTTAAGGCAGGGCTTTAAAGACTTGGAGTGAGACGCTTTAAATCCACAGAACAGCTGCATCTCTTTCTTTTTTTGATGCTGGATCTCAATATTTTAACAGTGGAAATAGAGAGTTTTGATAAATACAGAAGTTGTTGTTGTGCCTTCTGTTCTCGTCTCAGCAGCTCATATTAAAAGAAAAATGCAAACAGTATGTCTCGTTTTTTTATACATTTAAACCAGTAATCGTCCTGTATCTAGTACCAACACACACACAGAAAATAAACCTTCCTACCATTTTGTTCAGCTATATACGCCAATGCTTTACACAACAATTAAAGTTTTTTTCTGCTCCTTCAGGTGGAGAAGGAGTTTACGTTCCTGGATTACATCATGGGCGGTTGTCAGTTTAACTTCACTGTGAGTATAGACCCCTTTACATAACGTCACCCCAGACTCACACTTTCACTGTTTGACTCGGTTCGGTTTGATTTTCTTTTACATAACCTTGAAAGATCGCTATAGACTTCACCGGCTCCAACGGTGATCCCAGCTCGCCTCATTCGCTCCACTATATAAATCCCGAAGGCTATAATGAATACCTGGCGGCCATCTGGGCGGTGGGTGCAGTCATCCAGGATTACGACAGGTGAATGCGAAGCTGCTGTCTTCAAATATTAAAACAATACAGGATATTTTTTTGTTCTATCTAAAGGTATGCCATTATTTATTCTCACTCTGTAGTAACAAGATGTTTCCTGTTTTTGGTTTTGGAGCCCAGATCCCTCCATCGTGGCAGGTATAAATTTAATCCATCACATCTGGAGCCATATTGTTCATGTTATAGAATACTTACAGGCTGCATGTTTTCATTATGGCTTATTATCTAAAGTGCATGCTATTATTAGTTATGTCATAATACATACTCAGCTCATTTGTGGAAAAAAGCCATAAAAATACCAAATTCACTTCTATACAGTGATAAAGATTGAGGCAAATGCTATAAAGTTACTATAAAAAATAATAAGACTAGTTAGATTACACTTATCACAATTACTAGATGCATTTATTTTAGTTTAGTTGAATGATTTTTGAAGGAAATTAGCTCCTATTTATGTGTTTTGGTCATTTAAAATATCGACATATTCACAAAACCCAAAAACAGTGGAGCATTTTATCCAAAAGACTGTTGTTAATTCAGCCGTCAGAAAGGCTCAGTGGAGATCAACAGGGATTTTCAAGGTTTTTGAGGTAAAATACCTGTGTAGAAAACATTTAATACCATTTAAGAGACTTTTAACACTAAATAATGCCGTCTAAGTCTTATTTCATAACAGACAATAATAGTAGATAGTAGTTTTTTAGTTTTTTCAATTTGGTGCAGCTCCTAAAAGCTATAATTACTCACTGCTAAACATTGTCTTTTGTCTTTGATCAACATAAAACACATAAGTATTTACTTAAGTCTATTGAAGTCTTGAAATATCACAAAATGTATCACAATTTTCCATTTTGTTGGACTTGATCTTCTTACTTCCACAGGTTTCTCATGAGTTTCCCATCAACTTTGACCCGAAAAATCCATTCTGTGCCGGTGAGTGCAGTCGAATTACTGTATTTACTCAGTGTTTTGGAGTCATTTTAAATTCAGGCTGCTCCTTGTGTGTGTTGCAGGCATCGAGGGCGTGGTGCAGGCCTATCAGCAGTGTCTGCCTCGGGTCAAACTGTGCGGTCCAACCAACTTCTCTCCAGTCATCAACCACGTGGCCTGTTTCGCCCGACAAGCTCTACAACAAAACATGGCATCGGTAAGTGGCTTTTGTGGCAGCTAGACTAATACTTGACCCTGAAATACATACTAATAATAATAATACTGTTTTAGTGAATGAAATATGAGCAAAGTCTGGTATTTCCCACAAATCCCATCACTCATACAGCATACAGTGTACATTCAGTGCTACAGACATAAAATATCTTTGGCCACAGTGGTCAAAAAATCCTTTCTAGGGTCATATCTGGGACAAAGAGGCAGGCACGCGCTCCATAAACTTGATTTCTTTGAGCTTCCAGTGACACCAAGTGCTCAAACAGTGAAATACACAGACGTATCATTGTCCACAAAATTACAGTTTCAACTAAAAAAAATTAAGTGTTATTGGCTAGAAGCATCACAAAAACCAGTATTTCAATTGACTTTATATGAGTGTAAGCAGCAGCTGTTTAAATCCACAGATATTTTTCACGACCAGCTCCACTACAAAGCCTAACCTAAAAATAAAAAAGTACATTTACTGACATTCTTGGCTCAAATGTAATAATATTAAAAATAGTTGTTCTGAACAAACTGGAAGTGGATAGGAGTTAATTACATTTATTGAAATAATGATTTGAAGAATGTACTTAATGATTTCCTGAAACATACTTTTTGCTTGAGTAATACATTTTGAAGGGAAAAAAACACTTGAGAACATTTCAAAATATGTAAATGATATTTAAAGAATTGCCTTGTTTTAAGAAAGTCTTCTGCTACTATTTAAAATACCTCAACTTTGTGTTTAGTAGTTTTTGTTTAACTTCTGTTTTGACTGCCCTATCCCTCTCTGACACGCACCGTTTTCTTTTTATGGCTTACGTTAAAGCCCTATTAACGTCTATATTCAAAAGTGTGACGGTGCATTTACAGAATCAAACAGTGTTCTTTGGATTACTCTCAGCACTTGTTCGTACATATATCGTTAATATCTGCCCTGTTTTCTCTCTTGATTTGCAGCAGTACTTTGTTTTGCTGATCATCACCGACGGCGTGATCTCAGACATGGACCAGACGTGTGCCGCCATCGTAGAGGCCTCTTACCTGCCCATGTCCATCATCATCGTGGGAGTGGGAGCAGCAGATTTCAGTTCCATGGAGTTTCTGGACAGTGACGACCAGTTACTGCGTTCTCCCTGGAATCGCGTCGCCTCTCGAGATATTGTCCAGTTTGTGCCCTTCAGACAGTTTCAGGTGAGTGACTATGTCCAAAAGAGCAAAAATATGTGAGGGTTATGAAAACTGTAACATAAAGTCATATAATTTAAAATACATGAGTCTGGACATAGCTTGACACTCATTATTGTGACGTTTTCTTCGCAGGGAAACAGTGTGGCTCTTGCCCAGAGTGTCCTCGCTGAGCTTCCTGATCAAGTGACCTCTTTCTTCAACTCTTACAAACTAAAGCCCCCGAATCTGTGTAACCAACCCGACTCATCATAAAAGATACCTCCATTCAACTCAAATACCTCATTCACTGCTGCAGGATATGTGTCAAATTTTTCTGTATTTTAAAATGTAATACTAAACATAAACCACAGTTAAACTTAAAACATGTTTGACTCAAGGAAGACCTACATTTAAGTCACAAAGACATTTATTCCTCTGTATAAATGATTCCATAATAACATCAACAAATACTAATATCCTTTATACAATATAAGCATGCCAATTCACTACTGTTCATTCGTGTTTTTTATTTTATTTCATTCATTACTCAAATATTTACATGTATTTGTTCATTTTATTTAAGAAAATACACTTTCTTAATTTACATAAGTGCTATTTTCATGCTGCTGTGTAGTATAATTAAGTGTTGTGGTCAAAAATGTCTAAACAAGTCCAAGACAAAACCAAGATGAGTTTAATAATAATACATTAGAAGAGACCTTAAGGAACAACTGTAAAATATAAAAACACAAATCTAGACTTTGTGGAAATGTTACTAATTGGTGAAGGAGGCAAAGTTTGACAGAAAGTTTTTTTTTTATTAGCATTAAATTTTAATTTTCATACATTCACAAGAACAATGTGGACAAATAAAACCAGCTGTGGTCTGGATATGTCTTTAGTTAAAATCCCAAGTCCGAGCCTGAGTACAACACAAGACTCTGATTATTAAAAAGTGTTTGTTTTGTTTTTTTACTTCCAGTACCATTTTGGAGTGGGACTATGGTGATAGCTCCAAATACCTCAGATACTAATGTAACAGAATATTTAAATATATAATCTAATATGGATAAGATATCATTATTTCTTGTATTTTGCATGTTGCTGTGTAGAATTAGCCCATGGTTATCACAAACATCCTCCAAACCCACCAACTGTGACTGTCTTTTTACAGATAAACATTGTCCCAAATTCATTCATTTAAAATAAACATCAACGGCTTTGTAACTACAACTGTATGACCATTGGCGTAGAAAAAAAATCACATTTATTTCACATTAATCTCTTCTAAACCCTGCTCCAATCACTGTCACTCACTAAACCAAGCATTAGATTTGTGGACAGTGATAATACCAGCAGGGCCTGCCTCTTATCGGGGTTACAGGCCGTTAAAGTGATAACTCTGTGTTTTCTAAATGAGGTTTTAGGGGCTACTTATGGATAGGTAAAAGATTGTATGGCTAATTTGAATGAACAGACAGGAGCAATGGTGCAGGGTCTAAAAATGATGTATTTTTGTGAATCAGGCAAATGTAATATTGTCCATTTAAATGTATGACACACAGAGGAGATGTCTGCTATCTGTTTTGATTAAAGGCTGCTTATGTTTTGTTACAGAAGGTCATGTTTAAGCTCTGATCTGCTTCTCCAGACTGGGACTGTGCTGGTTGGTTGGCTGGTAATAAGAACTAACAAAAGCCTTATGTTCCATTGAATCCACTTTAAGATAACTTTAGGATATCACTCATAGTGCAGATAGAGAAGCTGGAGCAACAGTCAGAGATATTTTAGGGCAATGGCTTAGCCTCTGACTACAGTTCTACGAAATATTAAGAGAAGCTTTTAGACGGATTCAGATCTAAAGACTGTATGGAGGCCTCTAGAGCAGATGCACAGTACTTTTAATGTAGATGAAGTTAAAGCTGCGCTACTTTTTTGGTACTTGGAAAATTTAAAAAAAAAAAAGGCAAGACACTTAAACGTGATGGTTATGTCTAAATCCTTCTTATTTATATCAGAAGTTGTTTTTATGAGAAATACGAGCCATGTCACAATGAAATTAACAGTGAACCTGCTGCATTAAGTCTTTAAAAGAGGGCTTATTCTTCATTTTTCATATCAGGGAACAACGAAAATGTCTGAGGCTAGATATTGTACTGTTTTTTTGCAGCATTATATTTCATGGTGCCTTTAAATAGGTAGAAAAGCTATGAGAAAAACTTTAATAACACTTTTTTTTTTTTTTGGGTGAAATGGTTAAATTTAAAAAAACTTCTACACACTTTGCTATTTAGTAATAATTAAAATGACTGTGTACTGAACCAAGATACGAAAATTAAATGACAAAATATACAGAAAGAAAATTGTTTCGTTTGGTTTGCAGATGATTTCCTGCTCTAAAGGTATAAAATAGTCATAAAAAAATTAAAAATAAAATAAGCAAATAATTAAAGTAAAGTAACAAAAACAATAAAATAAAATAAAATGAATAAAATTAAATAAAAAATAAAATCAGAAAAAAATATTTAAAAACACTGACAATAAACCATGTCTTATCTAGCTCATCTCCCTTTTACCAAAATATTGAAGCGTCCTTTTGAGCGGGCTGTCCGGGTGAATACAAACGAACACACCCGGCCCCGCCCACCCTGAGCTCGCTGCCAACGGGACATTACTCTGTTACAAACGCTCATCTGACAGAGCAACGGCTGCTAAACGGTAAAAAACACAACCAAAAACCTTATTTTTTAGTTTTACTCTTGTTTTTTTATTTAAAAAGCTAAATTTATGATACCTTTTTGTAACTTACACTTATGACAGTCCAGCTGTTGATTTTGGTTCGTGTTAACGGAAACAAATACGAGGCTTTAACGCTGGATTGTTTTAATTTGTACGTTTTTTAAATGTCTGTTTAACGTTAAAAGAAGCCGAGGGGTGATTTATTTGAGTGTTACACCAGGGCTGCGGTACACGGTGACAAATGACATATTACAAGCTTAAATTTTCTTCAAAGTGTTTTTTTTTCAATTGTATGGTATTTTGAGTGTTTTAAGTAGAAAAAGCTGTGTATTTTAGGTGTTTTAAGAAGAAGAAACAGGGGAGTACTTCTGGGGTTGCACCAGAGCTGTGGTATGCGCTAGGTTAACTATTTCCGTTAGATGTACAGCGTCTATACGTCTAGGTTTTTTTTTAATTTTTTTTATTTATTTATTTTTTTTTATTTGCTTTTGATTAAGTCTAAACGTGACAGTGAACGTTCAAAAGTGAAAACTAAAACGTCTAAAGTGTTTTCTTCTGGTTTTCACTGCTTTGCCATGAGGTAATCCTCTGGGTGGGTCTGACTCACTCTTTGTGCCAAGAAGTATTAGGCATTTTCCACTTCATTTTGATGCACGGGGCTGATGTCGCCTTCTGGAGAGCTACTGCTGGAAAAATGGCTTTTACATTCATTTTATCTTTTAAAGTCTTGCTACTCAATTACAAATAAATCTACTTCCTTTCCTATGTGTCTTATCTGTCAGATTTATTTGTTTATTAGTTATGCAGAAAAAGTGAAAACTGATAAAAGCTGTATATTGTTTTAATAGCTTTCTTAACTATTTCTTATCTCTGTGTCTTATCTTAAATTCCTGTTTGTTATTACGTCTTTACACATACCTTGGTTGTGTTTTCCAGGTGTGTTTGAGTGTGTCCAGTGGGCAGCGATGGCGTCAGTGGTGCCCCAGGGGCCCGGAGCCCCTCAGTGTGTGACCAAAGTGGCTTTGACCATTTCCTGTGAAAACCTGATGGATATGGACACCTTCTCCAAGTCTGACCCTCTGTGTGTGCTGTACACCAGTGCCTCGGGATCCCAGTGGTGTGAGGTGGGTCGGGATTTATTCCATTTCAGGAGCTATTTCCTTTTGAAAGAAATGATACTGGTTATCGAAAAAAGGGTGGGATTTATACAATATTTGAGTTTTTTTTTTTTTGATTGGTTGTCTTTTAAATTGTATCCAGAGGTAGTTTTGTCTGTGTTTGTTGTTACTGCCCCCTGGAAATCCAACATAATGAAAATACTGATAATGCAGTTAGCAGTTTATATTCAGAACAAGCATATCACAGTTTCTGGATATCAAGCCCTACTTTTTTGCATTGTTTTGTCTTTAAAGTGCTCATTGCCTTATATTGTGACACAAGTCCTTGATTTAATTCCTCTTGTATTAATACATTTCCTAATGGTATTGTGTCTTTTTTAGATCGGCCGAACAGAGAAAATCATGAACTGCCTGAACCCCAAGTTTTCCAAGCCATTTGTCATCGATTATTACTTTGAGATGGTACAGAAGCTGAAGTTTGAAGTGTACGACATTGACAGTGAAAACTACAGTCTGGCCGACGCTGACTTTCTGGGACAACTGGAGTGCACCTTGGGACAGGTTAATATACAAAGTCGTCATTAGTCTTTTTTTTAATGTAACTTTATATGATTTTCAATTCTTGTTTTTTGTCCAGATTGTGTCTTCAAGGAAACTGACTAAACCGCTGCTGCTGAGAGACAAGAGGCCAGCGGGACGAGGGACGATTACAGTGAGTTCAATCTGATGAACTTAACATTAGAACTTAACATTTTCTTGATGTTAAACCTTTTAATTTCTCACAGGTTTGTGCTGAAGAGAGAACAGATAACAGAGTGGTGGACTTTGAAATGTCTGCAAGAAATCTGGATAAAAAGGTGTGAATCATATTGAATTCTGTCTCTCTCACTTATTTGTAATGAAAACACTGAGATGACATAAGCTTTTCTCTGAAACAATGTCATGTTTGGACTATCCATTTGTTTCTATTTGTTTTTATTAGTATTCAAAGCTGGCATTTGCTCTTGAGGCCTATTTTAAGACCCTGTTCTTACCCACGAGCCTCTTACTCAGTCTTGGCTCAGACTCTGAAGACTGTAGATTTTTGACCAAGACTGTTTAACACCAAGACCACAATTATTAAGATAGAAAACCTTTATCTTAAAATGCAAAACTCTTATTTTCTTCTTTTAATCACCAATATCACCTGAGTTGGTCATTGTTCTGAGACTTGACTAATATCTTTTCACATGAATCACACTTTGTCTTTGACTTTGGTCTCGCTTTGTGCTGATCTTGCCTTTAAAAAGTCTTAGTCTAGTCTTGGTCTTTCTATTATTAAAACTTTTCCAGATATTATATTTTAGACATAGGCTTAGACAGTGTGCTTTGAGGTACTGTCCCTAACTCTCACTTACTGCTTTCACGTCTATTTGTCATGTTGCCATCAGTGAGCACTACTTTTTTGCTTCTTTTTTCCTGTTCATGTTGATATTTTGAAGCCTGGTCTTGTTTAATAACAGGTTAAAAACAGGTTGAGACATAGAGAGGTGTAGGTCAATGTATCAAGACATAATTCTCATTTTTTAATTATTATTATGTAGGATTTCTTTGGTAAATCTGACCCTTTCCTGGAGTTTTATCGAGAGACAGAAACTGGATGGCAGTTCGCTCATAGAACAGAGGTACACAAAGCTTTTCTTATTTGCATCATTGTGTTTTTATTGCTAAGTTGTAGACGACAATTAAAACTGTGGTGTTTTGTAGGTGGTCAAATACAACCTAAACCCCGTGTGGAAACCTTTTCGAGTCTCACTACAGTCACTTTGTAACTGTGATGTGGAAAAGTCCATAAAGGTAAGGCTATTACTGCTGATTAAATGACTTTTCTGGGCTGATTTTGTTTGAAGCTACAAATACAAAACTGATGTTAACGTTAGTTCATGTTTTTATGCTGTTTTTTGTGCCCATTGAACTGTTAATGCAAACTTATCAGGAAGAGGTGCTTCCTGGTCGGCAGCGTAAGTGTCCTCAGTGTGCTCCCCAGACGCTGTGGCAGTAACACAGTCCTAGAGTCTTTTAGAGGAATATCTGTGGTTATATCCTGTTGGTTATAAATGGTCTGTTTAATGAGTCACTACAGTCTCTGACAGGTCATTGTCCACAGTGTTTAGAGACAAACAGGGTTCCTACAGGTGCTAGAAATCCTTGGAAATGCTTGAATTTTAATCTAGTGTTTTCAAGGTTTTTAAAAGTCCTTGAATTTTGGATAAAGTGCCTGAAAGTGATTGAAATTCTGATTGTTTTGCTTGAAGAGGAAAAGTACAAATTATGGCTAAAACGTGGATCAACAAAAACACTTCACATGTGGAGAATAAAGTGGCATAGTGTTTGGGATCGTTCAAAGCTCAAAGATTTGGTTCTGCAGCCAAACAAAATCTGACTGTAGCTCATTTTTGAGATCAGTCCTTCATAAAAAGAGACCAAACGTAAAGGAACACATCATCCAATAAATTAACATCTTTTTGATCACACAAGTTTCATTTTTGTGTGAACTATCCCTTGTCTGTGCTCCAAACTATTCAACAATTTAAACAATTCAAGTCTTTTTGATACCACAATGGATTTAAATGAGAAAAACTACATACAGTATATGTCAACATGTAATTTACTGTAGTTGTAAGGTGCTTGTAAAAACATGAAACATGATGTGAGGATATGACTCCATTTCAATTTAGGACACGTGGCTGAAAACCCTTTTGTCCTTTTTTATTTGTACAATGCTATTTTAAGAAACAGATGCCAGTGTCCTCCCTCAGCTTCATTCACAGCTTTGTTTTTGTCAAAAGCAGTAATCATCTGTGGAGTGACACGACTCCATTTAAGTAAATAGAAAGGTCTTGAAGGCATTGCTGAGTGGTGAAGAAGAATGAAAGAAAAGATTTCTTTTAGCTTCATTTTCCACTCTCCTACCTCTCTGTGTAGTTTGGTTCTTTATAATTAGCTCATAAAAGTGACCTTTTGTAACTTTGTTCAAAAATTCGAGCCAATGACCTTTCAGAGACCTCTGTGACAGACTTTAAATTGACCAACAGGATTAAAATATGCTATTATATCGTCTCTTTTAAGATCCAGTAGCTGTTTGTTAGTCTCCCAGCTGTAGACTGAGTGCCCCATTTCCATTTCTTGTCTGATCTGGTTTGACTTCTCGGCACAATCCTAACTTTCTGTCTCTTTCTCTAAACATGTCTTTAAAGATCTATGGCAGTGGTGTCAAACTCAAAGTGGTGAGGGGCCCTAATAGTCTATGAGAATCCTTTCAGGGGCCGAAGATGGTTACAATTGGAAGCTTTTATTAAATTTTGAATGTTACAAAAGTTATCTTTAACATTAATTTCCTCCTTTTATGAAAATCTTTTTTTTTTACAGGTGTTAGTTGGATTTGCACAGGTTTTAATATGATTTGAACAGGTTTTAATTGGATTTGGACAGGTTTAAGATGGATTTGGACAGGTTTTAGATGGATTTAAACAGGTTTTAGAAAATATTGTACAGGTTTTAAAAGGATTTGAACAGTTTTTTCCTGAATTGGAAAAGGTTTTACATGGCTTTGAACAGGTTTCAATTTGTTTAGAAGGATTTAAACAGGTTTTAGTTGGATTTGAACAGGTTTTACAATGATTTGAACAGGTTTTATTTGGATTTGGACAGCTCTAAGATGGATTTGTAAGGGTTTTAGATGGATTTAAACAGGTTTTAAAAAAAATTGTACAGGTTTTAAAAGGATTTGAACAGTTTTCTATTTGTTTAGAAGGATTTGAACAGGTTTTAGAATGATTTTTTGGATTGTTCAAGTCAATCTAAAACCTGTTCAAATCCAATTAAAACCTAGTTCCAAAAATATCACCTTCTAAATGTATTGAAGGGCCACATAAAACATTGCCCCTGGGCCTTGAGTTTGACGTGTGTGATCTATAGTGTTACGTTTAAAGCGACACTCCCAAAGCATGCTTCTGTCTCATCTCCATTTAACTACATCTTATCGGTTACACATTAACGGTTTTATTCACACGTTTGGTCTGACTCTTCCAGGTCGAGTGTTACGACTACAACAACAGCGGATCTCATGACTTTATCGGATCCTTTCAGGCCTCGCTCAGTCAGATACAGCAGGCTTCTCAAACATATGCAGTGAGCTTTTCAGTCTATTTCTTGTTGTTTTTTTCCCCAAAGCTGGACAAAGATGACAGTTGTTTGTATCTTTTCAGGCGGAGTTTGAATGCATCAATAGTAAGAAGAAACAGAAGAAAAAAGGATATAAAAACTCTGGTATAATCATCGTTAAAAAATGCAAGGTACACACAAATTATACTGTCCCATTGTTCCATAAATATGCCAAACCAAATTTTCAATTCAAGATGTTGTGCTGCCTTTATCTTGTTTTATTGAATCTAACTTAAGCCAATGATTAAATTTAGATTCTACTGCATCTTTCCAATAAAAGTGTCCTGTTCATGTCTCAATATGTCCTAATTACTGTTATTTCCTGTTACCTTTGTGTTCAGGTTGTGAAAGAGTACTCCTTCTTGGATTACATAATGGGCGGCTGCCAGCTTAACTTCACAGTAAGTAATAAGCCATAGAGGCCTCTTTGTCTGAAATCTACGTCCACCAGACTGGGAAGATGTCGTCTTTTCAGTCTTTTAGTAAAAGATAAACAGCTGAGGTGTAAAAACTGTTGCTTTCTTATCCTAGCAAGTTCCTTCTGTGAGAAAGCAGTTCTAACTATTTATTGCAAATGGGGCGGACTTTATACGATACTTAATTCCTCTGATTGGTTTTATGTATCTGATTTTATTCTGTGTGTTTTGTGTCCTGGAAACTGAAATTTTTTGTACAGAAAAGACCTTTTACAAATACTAAAGCCAGAGTGTGTGTGGCTTAAATACAGTCTGTTCACTTTTATTTAGTATTGTTTATTTATTCATTACTTATCTGTGTCATTTTCATATTTATTGTCTTTTTACCGTCAATTTTTAAACAGTTTTTCCAGTAATTTCAGCAGTGCCTTTCATTATAGTTTGCATTTTATTTGTTTTTTATGTCCTATATGTAAAAAATAGAAATTAAAACAGTTAAAAACACGTGAGAAACAGGATTTGATTCATATGTCTGCACGTATCTTTCGTTAGATCGCCATAGACTTCACCGGCTCCAATGGAGACCCCAAGTTGCCTCAGTCGCTGCACTACATCAACCCTCAGGGCTATAACGAGTATCTGGCGGCCATTTGGGCCGTGGGGAACGTCATCCAGGATTACGACAGGTGAATATCAAAGCATTTCACTCATTGGTTTAAATCTGACCCTATTATTTTACTGTAATATATCTTCTTCTGATACAGTGACAAGATGTTCCCTGCGTTTGGTTTTGGAGCTATGATCCCTCCAAGGTGGCAGGTGATTTATTTGTGATTTTTTTGTTTTAGTCATGTTTTCATAAAGGTAATATAATATAATATAATAATATAATAATTTGCAGTTTGAAATATTGCTGTTGTAAATAGGACATAGATGTTGTTTTTTCTTGTCTGAAATGATAGAGCTCAAACAAACTTTTAAATAATAGAGTCACAATGAATTTTAAAGTGCTTTGATTGAGTTGCTGGGTTTTCTTTACCTCATCATTTTGGCTCAAAAGTAGTTTAACATTTGGGCTTCAGCTGATGGTGTTTCTCTATTTTTCTGTAATTTATCTCACTGTTTGTAAGGCATTAGGGATTATTTACAGGGTCCTACAGCTGAAGTAGACTCACTACTGCCTGATTTAAAACTAGTGCATATCGTCTACATTTCTGGTTGGCTTTTAAAAAGACAGGACACAAGCTGCAAGAAAAGGCCTACGAGTTATCCTGATAAAACTCCTGAGAAGCTGTATTTCTCTCTCTACCATCAATTGTCACATTTATCATTAATTAATAACGCCTATTTTTAATTTTAATTTTGCTTACATGTACATTTCTCCAGCTTTCTCCTTCAATCAAGTGTTTTTGTGTTTGCAGGTCTCCCATGAGTTTCCCATCAACTTTGACCCTTTGAATCCATTTTGTGCAGGTTTGTAAATGAGTGTTGGATCAGTGCATTTTGAGCAACACTTTGAACAAACACTTTCTTTATTTTAAAACAACTTTGTAGAACGAAAATACACTTAAATCAGTTTGTCCACTTGCCATTTTTAAAGATCTTGTCATTGCTTTCTAATAAGGCTAACACATATTTCTTCTTGACTCCATGTTGTTTTCCTCCAAAGAACACGATGTATAAGTGGTATATTCTGCTTAAATAGTGTGTAATAATAAGATAATGACTCAAGTTTAAACCAGTTAAGTACCTTTATAGAAAGGACCTATACTTGCTTGCTTGCTCACATAGACAACAATTAAAAATGTCTACAGCTCATTTATTTGGGTGTTTTCAGGTGTAGAAGGTGTGGTTCAAGCCTATCAGCAGTGTCTGCCCCAGGTCAAGTTATACGGACCCACTAACTTTTCCCCGGTCATCAACCACGTGGCTCAGTTCGGTCTGCAGGCGCTACAGCAGCAGACTGCCTCGGTGAGTTATTATAAATGCATCTGTCCTTAATCTTTCTTTGACGTTCGGAGATAACGCGTCCGGTCTTTTAACAGCAATACTTCGTGCTGCTGATCATCACCGACGGAGTGATCACGGACATGGACCAGACCCGCAGCGCCATCGTCAACGCCTCTCGTTTGCCCATGTCCATCATCATCGTGGGAGTCGGGGGCGCAGACTTCAGCGCCATGGAGTTTCTGGACGGAGACGACGGGATACTGCGGTCTGTGAATGGCGAAGCGGCCATGAGAGACATCGTCCAGTTCGTTCCCTTCAGACAGTTTCAAAACGTAAGCTTTATCATCGACCACAGCTGCATTCATGTGGGCTTTAGATGGAGCTGTTTTAGGGTTAGGAAGTCTGTCTCCGGAGTGTTCCAGCGCATGATTAGTTAAGACCCCAACCCAAACTCTAGCAAACCCCTTACGTTTGTCATTAACTGCTCTCTTGAGTCTCCTCTGATGTGTCCTTCACTGGTTCTGGTCTTGACTTTATCTTCTGTGCAATGGTCTTAGTCTTGATTTGGTTTTGGTTTTGACATCTTTCTTGTTACACTTTGGTCTCAGTCATGACTTGATCTTGGTTAGTGTGGTCCTGACTTCAAAATGAGTCAGTCATGTAGTACTCGAGACTGGTCTTGGTCTTGAGACTGTTTTGTAAAAGCTTGTCGTGGTCAGTCTTGTTTCTCATGTCAAGACCAACCAAGACCACAAATAGTCTGTATTGATTGATGTTCAGTTAAAAAATACTAACCTCCATGAGTCTGGACTTGTTCTAAGACTGGACTTGGACTGTTTTGGAATTTATAACGGGATCTTTTACAGTGTATCTTGCACTGGTCTTGGTCTTGACTTGGTCTTGATTGCAAAAAGTCTTGGTCTCAGCTTGTTCTTATTCGCTCTGGTCTTGGACATGACTTGGTCTCGGTCTCAACACTATTATTGTTAGTGTTTAAATTGAATTCGTTTTAGTTTTACTTCTATTTTAAATCTAGACTCGCTGCTAATTCATTATCTTCTAATTCATTATCAAATATATAATTTTCCAACGCCACATGAATGCAGCACATGACCCTTACCCTGTCTTTGCCGTCCTTGCTCCTGTAAAAACTCAATTTTTTACCTATTCCAGGCAGGCACTGCTGCACTTGCTCAGAGCGTTCTGGCAGAGTTGCCTGATCAAGTGGCTTCCTTCTTCAATTTATTTGAGCTGAAGCCTCCCTGTGAGCCCAGTCCTTCCTAGAAACGTAGGAATATCCCCGCCGTCCTACCCATAAATCTCGTTCCTGCTTCTCTCCTGCTCACACTAGCGCTTTGCATCAATCCATGGTTTTCTGTCATGTTACATGGAGGATGAAACACTGCACTGAAACAGTAACCACAAACATTAGTAAAGGTTTTGACCTCTCATGTTTCACAAAGCAACCACCTCTGTGTTTCAGTCACTTAAAAATAGAAAATACTAGCTAGATTTACCGTTAGCTCATCAGTCACTGTAGTGGTTTGTTTGTCTTTAATAAAATCTCAGAGTGATTCAGCAGAGAGATAATTAACTAGTGTTTACCTTTGGGGAAATGTTCACTGCACTTCTGTGATTAGATGGGTCCCAGTGTTGGGCCACATTGAAAGAAAAACAAGCCTCACTGATGAGAGTAAAGATGTAACCAGACGTGAACACACTCAGAGCGTTATACTGCAGTTACTGTCTCAACTTTGACAGTAATTGAGGCTGTATTGATCGAATGCTCAGATTAAGTGCTCAGTTATTCTTTATTGTATCTTCACAAGAGACACTTGATTGTTTATATCAATGAAAACGAAAAGTGATTGTATGCTTCATATTACGACCTTATGACATTGACTTTACTGAAGTGATATCAGTTCCGTTTCAGTTTGTCACTGTCTCTCGCAGTTTTGTTTACCCTCCATCAGGACATTATCTCCTTCTCTTTGGGGTTTCTCTTTTTACAAACACAGTCCTGGCTTGTCTTTGTTTAATGGTACAATAATTATTTACAAAATGAGCACTCAGGACTTTGTTACTCTGAGAATGTGACTGAAAACTATGGATTACATCAGCTTCATCCTGCTTTCTCACCATATTTTACATCATTTCATTTTAACATGACTTGAAGCCTTTTGATCAAGCCATTCTTCTACTAAAAAATATGTGCTGGTAAAGCTAAATCCACACTAATGCATTTTATTTTTCATTTGAAAACAGTGTTATATAAGGAAACTTAACCTCTGTTATAGTTTGTGGGGTAATCTAAGCAAAGAGGAATAATTCCAGACAGTGGCTAACCCTGTGTAATGAAAAAAAGAGTGAAACTGAGTGTGTCATACATTATGTCAGACAAATAGATGTTTCCATGTATTTGGTTTCTTAATAAGAGCTGGAAGTCATTGTTTGTCTCCATTTTTGACTCATAAAAGATAATCTGTGCTTTATCGACACACTTTTATGATTTAAAATGAAATGTGCTGGTGTGGACAAAGCCTTAACTACAACAACAATAACAAAATACATAACAAGGCAGTTTTAAAACACTAACACATCAAATGCACGTCCTCTTTCCTCATCTTTCCTGCTTCTGTTTGATTCCTTCATTCTGTGTATTCTATATTTTCTTTATATTCACTCATTGTGCCTTTGTCTTTGTCTCAGGGTCCTCCTGAGATGCTGGCTCAGAGCGTCCTGGCAGAGGTCCCGGGCCAAGTCACGAGCTTCTTTTCCACGATGAACCTGAAGCCCCCGAGCGCAGACGGAGCCCCATGACGTTTCAACAGCGATAATGATCAGTGGCATCTCCCTAAACTAACTCTGTCCCAGAACGGATCACAGTGAATGGAGTGTGGTATGTGGGACACTGGATAGATTTTAAAAACAGGCTCTCGTAGTGCGTTCACAGCAACACAGATACCTCAGTGGGCAAAGACTAACCTACAGTGCTATTAATCGATTTAATCCTCATTTTTTTGGTACAGATGTATAAATACAGACCAATGTCAAGGGTCAGATGGTTATAAAAACTGGAAAATGCATAGATTTTTATTTTGTGGTTCAGTTTTTTGAAAATTTAAGGAAATGTAGATAACTTTATGTCAAGTTTACTAACATTTAATCATATAATCGTACATTTCGGTCTTTTGAATGACCACATGGCACTTTTTTAACACATTATTAACAACCAATAAGGTCAAAAGTGCTAAATTTAGAGTCCAAGCCAAGAAAAACTAATGGTCAGGAAAATTTATCAAAAGGTTATAGAGAAATCATGAAAAAGTAAAAAAAAAAAAAAAAAAAAAAAGGAGAATTATGAATGAAAAGTGCATGAGCTCTTTGCAACGATGGCTGTAATAAAGTAGTCTGTAGTTTTATTTTCAATCAAGCAGCATGTTGTAAAGTACTGTTAAAGTACTCAAGGCCAGTCTTGGTCTTAAACTGGGCTTGTTTGAATTGAACTAATTGAACTTGAGGACTGTCATTTTAAAGGTGCATGCACTGGTCTTAATCTCTGTCTCGTCTTCATCACAATACACTACGGCCTTGGTCCCATCGAGACTATAACAAGACCAAAACCTTTACAAAACAGGTCTAAAGACTGTTTTGTAAAAGTTTTGGTCTTGTCACAGTCTCGATCCTTAAAACTCTTGATTTTAAACTCATTTCGACTCAGTCTTGTCTTTGTTTCTGACGTCAAGAACAACCAAAACCACAAATGGCATATTTTTCTGCTCTTGGAACTGAATGAAAACCTCAATCATTTTATATTCAATTAAAAACCTGCCTCTTTCACCAGACACTGACCTCCAAGAGTCTGGACTTGGACTGAATGTTCTGCTGTTCTCTTGTATATATTTGACACCATGGACAATATGTACACTATGTTCTGGATTATATCACGACTAAACAGAGATCATATTTCTCTTAATTTTATCATGTACTTAACAATACTAGCTCTTGAAATGAAACTGGACCATTGGATTGTTTAGTAAACGGATGAAAAGTGTTAAAATCACCTCCTGGTTACTGTTGTAAACAGTGAGATATCGTTTAATGGTTTAATCAAAATAAACTCACCTTGTGCCAATTATAGATACTATTATCGAAAGCCATAATTTATTTAGTATTTATGTGTTTGCACTTTTATTAACAAGGATGTGACAACATTTTTAACAAACACTTTAGATAATTGGTTATAATTGGATCAAAGAGATTTCTATGAAGTGGAAATAGCTGTGAAGGGAAGGGATTACAGAATTGAATAGGATTGACTGGCCAGGCTTAACGTCTTTGTGTTTCAAATGTGCTTGATTACATTACATTAACCACATATTCACCATGTATCACTGAAGCAGACTTTTGTATCTGTTTAAAAGCTTCATGTCTTGTCTATATTTTATTCTATTCAAGTTTTTTTTTAATATTTCACATTAGATACAAGCTTTTTGTACTAAACAAATACATTCATTTAATTTTGATTTCTTGTTATGATCATAAAAGACATCTCTATGCTTAATGACTGTTTATCAGGAAAATAATTGCATGTTTACACTGATATAGATATGAATGAACTACACTTTGCCTTAAGTATTAACGTGAAATAATTCCTATACATTATAAAAATCTATTATAGTGTATTAAAAATTAGGTGTCTGCACTGATTTATCGGGCATCTCATTGTTTTTTTTATGTTTGATGTATAAAATGTACTAAAATTGAATCTAATATAAATATAAATTACAACAAACATGTTTAGTGGTAAGTTTCTTTTCTTTTTTTTATGCCTTTTTGCCAAAATCTTACAAAAATATTGCCATAAACAATTATATAAAGTACAAATATTGACACATTTATTTATTTATTTTGGGTGCAGCCTCATTTCAATAAGTAAGTCATTTTATCTAAAAACATGGGCTCTGAGTAAAATGGTTGAGAAAATATTATCTGCCAGTCAAAATAAATATAATCTTACAATGACCACTTTTTTTTAAACAACTTTAATAGAATCTTCTGTTAATACCAATGTTATACAAGACTCTAATGTTTTTATCATATCGGAAAATACTATTGATAGACTCTTTTTCTGTAAAAAAAATAAAATAAAAATAGCCGTAAACAAGCTGATTTTGGGGAAATGGCAACCGACTGATAATATATGTCTGTGCTGTCAGTGAGTGGGTGGAGAGGGTAATAATTGAGCTGCACTATTTATATAAGTATTTAGGCAGCAGCAGTATTTAAAGCGCCGAGTCTCTGGAGGCTTGGGACTTGTACAGAACGACAAATAACACTTACACAGAGTCGTACATGGATTGTTTTGGGACCTGTGCTTCCTCATCAAAGACTGTTAAACTGTGAGATCAATGTTGGTGTAAATGTACACTGCGAAAACCTGAAAAACTTGCTTTATGACAAAGAAAACAAGGACAACACTTGAAACTAGTGTATTTATTTAAATACTAAAACTACAAAGGACCTTAACTCGAGGTCAAAAATACATTATTTCAGGTGTAAATATATTATCTCAACATTTCTCTTAAATATTAGCTTTGCATTTGGCCAACAGACAATTTAAACACATTACAGTACAGCCAAATGATAAAGAAAAGTGCACCAGTGTTTCTGAATTAAGGCCACTTACTTTCAGCTACTGACCCATTGGGAAACATTGACCAAAAGCACGTAACTCTAAACATTACTCAGTCATTTCCTCATCGTCATATTCCACAAAGTTATCACACATTCAGGCCACACCAAGTCATGCAGGTCTACACAATACCGTATCTCTCATACAATTGCTTTTTCTACTTTTATTTTTGGCACTTGGGCTGTAATGCGCATGTGTTATTAAAGTAGTGTAAAAAAGCTAATATTCAGTCGGTCTGAATACAAAAGGAAGGTATTTGGTCTCATCTTTAAGGAGCGTTCAGCTGAAGGCTATCCCTGATGATATAACACTTAATATGTAAATAACACCACAAGCACTATTAAACAAAAGATAGGAAGTTGATCTGTGACGTGTCGAAGCACCATTATCTCTTTCTCCTGTCTCTTTATCCACGTTTTACTTTCCTTGTGCTGTTCTTTGTGACCAGCCACTGACCAACAGCCAATAGGAGTGTCTCTGTTCCAAATGGACCCAGTTGTATGCCCCAAAGCTTACCGCCTCGCACCGAACATCTATCAACTCTAGATGATACTCTAAGGTCTCCTCACGTTCAAACATCACTAACGTTACATCTATTTACAAGATCACAGTAGGATACACTTGTGTAGAGTGTGGGTCCTGCCCCAAAAAAAGGCCGTAGACAAAGAAAACTTGGCAAAAGTAGCTGCCATCTATTTACAAACGCGTCCCTCTCCCTTCCAGCATCATGGCTCAGGGCTGGTGAGCTGAAACAACCTAGTGGTCTCTCATTTTTGGTGTGAATCCACCTTTAAACAACTCCATTTTATGCAGAAGTAAACATATTCTAAATTGAAGCACCCCTGAGCTGATCTCTGATATGGTGTAGTTCCTTGAGCTCATCACGTTTCACAGTAAGAGCTAGATTAATGCTCTAAAGGCAATCGACAGAATGGCGCCCAGAATCAAACCCAGCCCCAGCAGGATATTGATGAGCAGCGCTGCCGTCTCTCTGTCTTTATCCTCCACTGTGTGTAGGGCATAAGACACGGCGAGCCAGCCCAGGCAGCCATCGGACAGAGAGAAGAGCGCCATAATCACAGCAAATACCACATCATGGGACAAGAAAGGAGCGACAGGGAGGAAGGTGCGTGGCTGGACGTTACAGAACATCAACAGAGGAATAAACCCTGCCCTGATGAAGACCAACACTGGGAACAGGACTTTAACATTTTCAAAAGGCCCAAAAACCCAAGTCGCAATGACTGCACCGATCAAATTGAAGATGTGGAAAATCAAAAAGCAGCACACTGGGATAAAGAAATGCTCCCATTGTCCTGAAAATACTGTTGTAACGTCTGCAGTAACGGCAGGAAACACAGAAAGAGTGACTGTGGGCACAACGATCACATACAACGCCTTGAATTTGATGCTTTTCACCAAAAGAAAAACAAAACCCTGAGACTGTATATTCTCATTGTGTATATTCTCATTCTGCATATTGACCCTGTCATTGTTCTGCACAGGGTCCGGCTTTAGCAGCTGGTTAGAGCAGGGTTCTTCAGAATTCCTCATGTTCTTGAGGTAAAACTGAGGGGGTGTTTTGTAGGACAGACCAAAGTAACTAAGGACTATGGCCAGGGATACCAAACCTGCACAGATGAAGTGACAGAAAGCAGCTGAATCAAAGCTATTTGTAATGAAAGAAAGCAGCATGATGAGTCCTGCACTGGTCCCAGCAGCGGCCTGGCCTTGTGTGAAGATACAGCGATACTTTGGCACAAGATCCAAGTGTTGAAGACTAGCACTGAAGAACATGCTGAACCAGATAATAGCCACTGTGACACTGAAGAACGTAGCTCCATCCGGCACCAACTTTATTAAGGTCGCTACAACAAAGAAGTGTGGTGGTATTAGGACGAGGCTCCATGTAATGTTCATCTTTGGTGGAAATCTCAGATGAAAAGAGCTGAACATCTTGGGCAGCAGCCGAAGCAGATGAGAAATCAGAGTGAATAAGCTGATGGTGAAGATCCAGACAGTAGTATTTATACGATCCTTAAAATACAGAGAGGCCGTCACATAGATGTGCCAGGGCAGAAGGGACCCCAGCCCCAGGATGAAGACCAGGCACTTGACCAAGTTGTTTATTTGTGAAGGGAGCTCCGCTGACAGGGATCTACAGGAACAGAGGAGATACATATTTACATGACAATGAATTATAGCCAAGAAACATGACATTATACTTAACTCTAACACGACAAAATATGAGGCATTCCTAAAATTTGTTTTTAGTCCTCAACTCAAAGACAAAAACCTTCACTTACTACAATTTTCAGTATTTTAAAATGAAAACAAACATCCAAATGACAGCTTCGGCAGTTGCTCCCCTAATTTCTCTGCCTCTCACTGTTGACTCGGCCATGAAACTAAAACAGACATATTAAAAAATGACTTTACCTTGAGAAAACATTTGTAAATGGAGATTGTGGAGACTGTGGTGTCTCAGGAGGAGAGCTCAAAGGTTGGTTCTGAGGGAAAGAAAAGTCATGTTTTATTAAAGCTATACTGTTTTCATAACCTGACTGAAAAAATGACAGTTGCGCTTTTTGCAATGTTTTTTTTCACCTTGTCCACTTTGTAGATGCAGCAGAGCAGAATGACAGTGATGATGAGTGCAGCGGCAACTACAGCGACTGCAAACGTAGTTGAGAGGCCTGTAGAATGAGAAAAGTCAAAATGGAGCACTTGTTTAGTCAAAGTTGGGCTCTTATGAGAAATACAGTCAGTACAGTCAAATGCTAATAGGTCAGGGGTGTCTAAACTTTTTACTACGAGGGCCACATTTGACGAGAGGAAAATTTCCAAGGGCCGATAGTGTCTTTTGATGTTCTTCTTATTCCAGTAGGTTTTTGTTGAATTTGAACAGGTTTTACTTAAATTTGAACAGGTTTTATTTGGATTTGAACATGTTTTAGTTGGTTTTGAACAGTTTTTTGTTGGATTTGAACAGGTTTTACCCTAATTTGAACAGGTTTTATTTGGATTTGAACATGTTTTAGTTGGTTTTGAACAGTTTTTTGTTGGATTTGAACAGGTTTTATTTAAATTTGAACAGTTTTTTGTTGGATTTGAGCAGATTTAGTTGGATTTGAACAGGTTTATTTGGATTTGAGCAGATTTAGTTGGATTTGAGCAGGTTTTCGTTAGAGCTGAACAGGTTTTCGTTGGATTTGAGCAGGTTTTTGTTATCAGTTCGACGTAATTAAACTCCTGGTCTCCATTACAGTATATTCACACATAATATATACACAATATTCACTGAACGTTAGCCACGATCAGTTACGTCTTCATTAATTCATTGGTGTATAATCTGAATGCGTTACTGCTCAGTCTGAACGTGAGCCTGGTCTCACCGTAAATCTGCAGCTGTGTTTGGGTGATATACGTCTCAGTATCCGTCGTGAAGTGACAGGTGTACGGCCCCTGCTGATCTGGAGTCAGAGCCTTCAACGTGAGGCTGCCGTTCGCTGAGACGTTCTTCACGTTCTCCCTCCAAGTCTCTGACACGGTGTAGGTCCGGTTTTCTCTGCTCTGGTTTAAAATGCTCTGAGTACGGTTGAAAGTCCAAGCTAGGTTCACTATTGGAGAAAAGTGAACGGGGCCAGCGCAGTGGATCGTTGCTTCAGGTCCAGAAGAAACAACTGGTGCTGTTGCCAAAAAGAGATCAAATGTTTGCTGATTAGTCATAATTTAATTTAAGAGGAGAGAAGTCAGAGAAGGAAAACTAGGAAGGCACCTTCAGACAAGCTATTCTCTGATTGTATTTGGCATTTACTGGTGAGTCTACATGAAACTGGTTCATATATTTGCCTTTATGACACTGACTTGTGATTAAAATAGCACTTTTCTGGTCCTTAACCTGTACTACCTGCATCATAATGAGAGTTAATTACTCTGCGCTCTGTTTAATGGCCTAATACTCACGGAGCAGTGTGAGTGTGGCTCCCTTCCAGCTGGAACCAGTGCTGACGTTGCAGCTGTATTGTCGATGTGGAGTGTCGAGGGATACTGTGAGGAAGCCTCTGATGGAGTAGAGATGGTCCTCTGTCTCAGTGACTGTGCTGTTGTGCTTCTCAGTGAGAGAAGACCAGCGGAGGTCGGGATTCGGGTAGACTCCCTCTGAGCTGCAGACCAGGACCGAGTCTACGAGGTCTAGGCTCACGGCACGAACAGGAGCTGCAACGAAACATTTATTTTTCCTATATATTTAAAATATATAGGAAATGTATTAAGAGTTATGCATCAAACGAGACCTTTTAAAGAGGAAACTGTATTTAATAGAGTCATTATTCTACTGATGCTACCACTACTATTAGCAAAAGGAGCAAAATGCTACAACTCTATAGACTTCACACAGTTGTACAAAGCCTTTAAGCTATATTTGAACTAATTTAGCTCATTAGCATTTGTGTTATGTCTTTGACTATATAGACGTAATGTGCATTTTATATTTATGTATGTTTTTAGCTCAGTTTATCAGTCTTTGATGAGGAAACACAGGTCCTAAAACCATTCATGTTTAATTATTGATCCACAATGCGGTGTTCTCTGTCGTTCAAGTCAAAGATAACGTGATATTCAGCATCCAGTGACCAGTAGCTTGTAGCCTTTAGCTGGTGTGGACTAAATGCTCGTATAAATAGTAAATAATCTTGCAGCAGATGTGTGTGGCTAATGTCCTTTCTGCTTGCTTGATGAGTTACACTTTTTTTTTCTTACCGACAACTTTTACGTTGATAAATGAAATAGTCCATTCATTCTTGTAGATTTTACACTCATATCTGCCGTCGTCCTGAGGCCTCACATCTTCGAGCAGCAGTGAAGCGTTTCCTTTCTGAATCTGATCCAGGAACAGAAACGCCCTGTCTTTAAACGTGTGGAGTTGATGAAAGTTCAGGCGTTTCGAGTACCATTGGATGGGAACCATTTCTGTTGTTTTTGACCAAATTACTTCAGGGTCATGAGGTGCACGGCACGGCAGCACACAGCTCTCCTTAAAGACGCAGGACACTTCAGCAACTGAAACACACCAGACACATCCCTTTACATTACAATATTATTCATTAGAACTGTAAGCCGCAGCAGGGTTTAAACATAAAATGGACAGGTCCCACAACACGGACGCCCCGGAACAAGAGGGACCAGAGTCGCCTCCACCTCCTGAGGAGACTGAGGTGTTTTGGAGCGTCTAGGCCTCTGTTAAGGACCTTTTTAACTCTGTGGTAGCCTCAGTTATCCACTATGCTGTAATCTGCTGGGGGCGGGCAGCACGGATCGGGACAAGACTGAACAAGGAGGGGCGGCTATGTCCGGGGCTGCCCTGGACTCCATTGAGGAGGTGGGTGAGAGGAGGATGCTGGCCAAGCTCACATCCATCAGGGACAACACCCTTCACCTGCTGCATCAGACTGGAGCAGCTCCTTTAGTGAGAGACTAAAGAAGTGCAGAAAGGAGCACTACCGCAGGTCCTTCCTACCAACTGCCATCAGACTATACAATTCACATGTAAAGCTGTCACCTGTGCAATATCCCCCTGTATATACCCCTATATACCCCTGTAATCCCATGTTAATATGTTTATTGAGTGCTATTTTTATTATATTGTTAATTTATCTTGACCCGATGCCCCTTTTATATTTTCCAACAAGTGAATTTCCCCATTATGGATCAATAAAGTCTTATCTTATCTTATAGCAGAGGGTGGAGTTAGTGCTCCTGTTTGACAGCAACAAGGTCACGGATTCACTCTGACATATATGACACACCGCAATAACAATGATTACTAAAACACAGGACCTTAAGACCTTGTCTAGGCTTTATTATGAAAGACTTTTATGATAAAGTTTAGGTGTGGCCAGTCTCTTTGGCACACAAAGAGGGTCTTCTCCCAAATTAAGGACACATTTCTGTTGTTTTTTCATACGTTTTGATTTGGTGCAGATGTTGCTATTTCCTTTTCTCCAAAAAGTGTGTTAAAAGAAACCAACAAAATTATTACTTGAGAGCAGCAAAGTATTCAGTGAAAATACGATTCAAATACTTATTACGAGTTTAATGAGTCAAGAAAAATGCTGTGATTCACCAGTGGTACCCACCTACACACTAATATGAAATAAATTAAACTTATTGTAAGTGACAAAAACTTGTCTGACTTCATTTTGAAAACAATTGAAAGTATCACACAACGCTTCAGACTGAGTAAACAGGACACGGCTGCCATTATGTTTTAAGAGATAGTTTTGAATAGAAATCCCACTGACTCATTATTAGGTCTTGTGTTTAGCATAGTTAGAGAAAGTTAGTCTTTTACTGTGCACTTATTTTGATGCACAGCTGTGTTTGAATTCCTTTCCTTTGACCTTTGCTCATTTATCATACGGACCTACTCTCTGGTTACACTACATCCAAACCACATACGAACCAGTTTAAACCAGTCAAAAGACACACTGATTAATAAATAAATCTTAAAGTGACCATAGTAGTGAATGAATGTGACAGGTAATCGCTTAATGACTGTGTGTCTCTAACTTGTGCCCTTTCTGAGTCTTTATGAAGCGGAGATAGAAAAGAATAAAAAGTACAAGGTGAATTAAATAACTTCAAGGCTTTACTTTGAATGTACAGCTGTTGAGGTAGTTGTTGTTATTGATATTGCTGTATAAAATTGAGTTGAAACTGATTTGAGATCCAACAGAGCAGCCTAATGTGGTCACTACAATGTGCCATTTTGAACATCCTTCGCTCCAGCAGCTTCCTCTCAGCAGCTGCTAATCTGTGTTCTCACTCTTCCTTATAAAACATAAAATCCTTGTTGATTTAACAGTAGCAGTGCACTCATGCCAAGATTTGTATTACTTTGGTACCTAAATAGTTGATCATCTGTTTCTTCTCTGCACATTTAATAGTTTTTCTTCCGTATATTCCTCTTAGTCTCTTTTAACCTTGGCATCTTCACACGTGCCCTTCAGGGAACAGTGTTACAAATGACCACTACAATAACTTACTGATAAACATGTGGCTGCTGTTAACAGTTTGGCATCTGTTCCTCTCAAAGTGAAAAGGAATCATTGAAATATGTGCTCTGATATACAATTTATACTTGCTTTGTTATATTACACGTGCAACTTGAGTGATGCTGAACTTGGTGAACTTGACCTGAGCAACAAGGCAACTCACTTTCCCGAAGTAACATGACAGAATAGCGCCCTAAAACAGTCCAAAGAGTGTGATATAGTGACGTCCCATACCAAACAACAGGTGTATTAGACGGAAATTAGCGTTATGGTGAATAGAAAACAAGATAAAACGCATGGCGCATTCAGGTAGTGCTCTGATTACAGTTCCCTTACCTCCTCCGACTGGAGACACAGTCCAGAGAACGGCCAGCAGCAGATAAATGACACAAGGCATCCTACAGCAGCATTTTAACAGGATTGAAGGCACAAAAAGGAGACATTTTCCCGCACCGCGAGGCATTATTCCGTTCCCCGTGGGTCTCCCTTCTCTCCCAGTCATATCCCTTTCCAGAAAGTCCCTCCTGAAACGAGGAGGACTCCAGGGGTGGTGCCAGAAGGACTGTCCCTGCGGTCTGCTGTGGTTGGTGGAGGTTAATACACAGAAATGACGTTTCAGCGGAACCTCCGTCCCCCCTGTATGACTCAGCTGTAACATGATCATGTATTTGGATAATTTTAGCACAACAGGCTTGTTATTTACTTGAACTGTTTCTTTGTCTCAGCTAATGCTAATCAGCGTTTAAAAGAAATATAATAGAAGACACGTCCAAACTGTCCTCTGCGTTTTAATATTAATTAATGTCTAAATGGTGTGTATTTCCGTAAAAACAGCATCTGATGCAATTTTCAGCTTGGCTTTAATTTATCTGAAGTAACGTTGTTTCAGTCAAGTAGCACATGGATGCTAACCCTAGAGCCAGTCCCAGTGTTTAATAAGTTAAGACCCGCCCTCGTCGCTGAAAAAACAGAGGCACAACATCCGTTCGGTTCATTTATTTAGTATACAGTAAGTTCTATTAATATACACTTTCTACCATCAACCAGGAGACCAGAGCTTTGTATTTCCTCCGCCATTTTTTCTGAATGTCACCGTGTCTTTTTAATTTCCACTTTCTGAAATAAAAACAAACACTTGATTGGTGACAACCTGTTTATAAATCAGTTATAAGTGTACCTCTGTTGAAAGTGGTACATATTTAACAGTTTCTCACACGACAGCCTTGCGTGTATTTACATTTACCACTAGATGTCCACCAATACCTTTAATTTCATTACAGATGTTTAAGAGTAGCATTTTACCTACTATTACATAATTGTCCAACAAGTCCTTTTTTCAGCACAGAGAAAAAAGGCTTTGTCTAACTGACTTTAATTCTAAATGGACCATGAATGAAGAAGTCTATTTTGCTAAAAGTACGAGTTATTCAGAATTAACTTTTGTTGCCTACCGGTCAATATTAAATACAATAAAATAAAATACTGTCCAAAGTAACTCTGTGATTGGCCAGTCCGAAATCGCGCTACAGTGGATGTATAAAGAATGTTAAAAATGATTTCTTTTCTAGTTTTATAAAATTTATTTCGGAGTAACGTATTGATCCTCTTCAGCCAATCAGAAGTCACGTACTGTTCTGACGTAAGACGTACGTAGCGTAGCGTAGCGCCGTTCACTGCTGCGTGTGTTGCGTTTACAGTCCTCGGGCGCAGCCTCTTCTCTTTTGGTGTTTTGCCGTAGAGCCTCTGCTGATTTCAAACGCGGATACCTTCTCCGTTACTAATCCTCTTGCTTGTCCAGCCTCTCACACACTTCAGACGGTAAGTTTATATTTTACCGCACGTATTAGCATGTCTAATTAATCCGTTATTAGCCTAGCGCTGCTGTTAGCCTGCTATGTTTAGTTGTAATTTCTCTTTTTGAAGCTTTCACTCTTTCCACTCTTTTGATGACATTATTGTTCCTTCTGTCATTTTTTCCATTCACACAGTCACCAATTCACCATCAGGCCTAGTTTAGTGAGAGTGTACTCTGGCAATGGCAAAGACATTGCATTTTCAGTTTATTTGCGTGAACTTCTGCTTGTGCCACACTCATGTTTGGTTACTATAAAGTAGTAGGCAGGGCGTGTACATGATTTACGTAATGTTGTGCTGGGTAACTTCAAAAGCCCCTGTGTCTTTTAATGTAGTTTTCTAAGGGTTTTAGTAGGTCTTTGACACGCCCCTCCCCAAAAAGAGGTTCACTAAATAGCTTCACACTTAAGTGTAAAAACATTTTGTCCGTGGAAAACCTTGAGCTTTTGTTAAATATTGACTTCATGTAGTTTTTGTAACTCATTTATTTAACCACAACTGAAATTTTGATTTTGAGCTTTGTTTTCTAGTCCTGTTTTGTTCCTTTTTAGTTTCATTTTACAATATCAGGCTAAGTTATGGTAATTTTGTTAGCATTGTTTGTTGGGATGTCTTCATACCTTTACCCTTTATTTGATATAGAATAATAATAATAATCCATAGCATGAATAAAACCATAAACAATAAGAGTATTAATGTTATTTCTGTGTTTATCTTACAGTGAGACATGGCTGCTCAGTGTGTGACCAAGGTCGAGCTGACGGTTTCCTGTGATAATCTCCTGGACAAAGATATCGGCTCTAAATCCGACCCCTTATGTGTCCTGTTAATGAGCAGCACTGACAGCAAGTGGTTCGAGGTCAGTACTCATTCATGCTGAAATTGCACAACATTATGTCTGATTGTTGTATAGCCAGGTTAAATCACTTTGTAATGTGTTATTATGGGATTAGGACTCAGTCTGGAGAAGTGGCCAGACTCAGAGAAGCAATGTGTATTTGAGTGCTCTGTTGTATCAAAAAGAGAAAGAGCATATCTTGTCCATGTCATTTTTAGAAACTTTATTATTTGACAGTAATATGGCTGGTACAATGGTGCATTTCACTGCAATAAAACACTCAGCAGCTTCTAAATAGCCTGCTCAGCTGATTGGCAAAGGGACCTGGTGGGAGAATACTGCAGTGGACAGTACCATAGAAGCCAAAATAACAGCAGTCTCAAAGAAGGATACTTTACAAAAGGTGTATGTACTAAAATGGACTCAGATAAGCTTCATATATGCACGAGGGACATTATTATTACTCAGTTGTACACAAAACAGTCTTGTGAAGAGTTATAGAGATACAATGAAATAAAAACAGATGCAGCTTCCTCCCCAGAGACATGCATTTAATATAGCACTTTTATAATCAAATTTATATAGAGTGCTGGAGCTATTGATCTGTTTCTCTTAAGTTAGCTTATTAGAATATATTTGCTTATGTTTACTTTTCACAGTATTCTGTTAGGGTTTAGCACTTGGTTGGTCAATTCTAGGTTGATTAGTTTTGTAATATTTCTTGTTTGTACCATAAGAGTAGGAAGGTTATTTGTTTTTCCCAGCCACAGTCAGTGAGCTAGCTTAAACAGGAGACATGGTATTTTGGTTGTTTCGCTGCATCAATGTAAATAAATCTGACAAAACTCACCCTATGGCATAGACAGTGGATTTATGGAGCATATTAGTGATTATTTATTGAGTTTTGTCACAGTTAGACAATATTAGTGACACTATGAACAAGTACCACATACAAGACTACTTCAAGAATCCTGGAATATATCACTTTAAAGATAACATATGATATATAGAGGAACCAGTGCTTCACAGACACATATTGAACCTGTGGGTGTGTAAGGAGCAGTGTTAATGGTTAACCTCTGAATGGAAACTTCAGTGTTGAGTAAAGCGGCGCTGACAGGATGTGGTCATGTGACGTATGACCGAGATGTACTGTAACATACGTGCTGTCGTGTGTTTCCGTTCAGGTGGCTCGCACAGAGAAGGTCCAGAACTGCCTCAGCCCAAAGTTCGCCAAAAAGTTCATAGTCGACTATTACTTTGAAATCGTGCAGAAACTGAAGTTCGGAATTTATGACATCGACAACAAGACGATTGACCTCAGTGATGATGACTTCTTGGGAGAACTGGAGTGCACCTTGGGCCAGGTAAGACCTTATTCAATACAGTCACAGGTGTTTGTCATAAAAGGGTTGATTATTTTTGAGAAGTAGTTGTTAAATTCATAGTTTTACCAATAAACATAGGGATATTACTTTATTTGCTGCAATGTGCTTTAATTATGGACTAAATACACTTTGTTACTTCAATATGGCCGTAGAACTAGTAGTACTTATAGTTTTAAAATGATCCTTGTAGTATGTCTCATTAGGTTTGTGCAGGATTTTATGATAAATAGTCTTGAAAATATTGCTTTTATTAAAATAGGGCCAATGCTGCTGCTGTATGAAACCTCAGAAGAGCAGCAGGCTATCATCCAACACCAATGAAAGCCCTTTTTTAAAAATAACCATTAATTTTTCCATTAAATAAAGCAATGTGTTGTTTATGGGCAGCTATGGTAGCCTTGTAGGGACATGGTGTTGTATGTGAGCAAGGTGAGTGGAAATATGGATGATAACGAGTTCATTTTAAAGATTCAAGACAAAATCCATTAATTTCCGAAGCTCTAATGCTATAAAAGAAACATAAATGTGCTTCTTGAAAACTATAGGCTCCTGTCCGTTGAATTTGATAGAAAATGTTAGTTATTTCCCCTTTCAGTCTCTCTTTTTCTGTCATTATACACTTACATAAGGCTTCATATTGTGTAACCTGATGCCTTTTGTAAGATGTCCTTGTCTTCAAAACCAAATATCAACATCCGCGTTGAACGGTTGAGTGTGTATCTGCAGACACTAGAGAATCTGACTTAAGTCCTCTTTAAACACGTGTAGGTCGTGTCGAGTAGAAAATACACCCGGCCTCTTCTCCTGAAAAACAAGTCCCCTGCAGGAAAAGGCACCATCACAGTGAGTAACACTCAGACTAACACAAGTGACTAATGTGTTTATATATTAGTTACATAGTTCATATCACTCTCTTCTCTGTTTTAGATCAGCGCTGAGGAAATAAAAGACAACAGAGTGGTGAATTTTGAAGTTGAAGCAAGAAAACTAGATAATAAGGTATGTTTATTTCACAAATATGGTTAAACATTGAATAATATTTAAACATTTACAGACAAAATACAAGAGTCAGTTAATATGTGGCTTATTTTGTAGGATTTCTTTGGGAAATCGGACCCTTATCTGGAGTTTTTTAAACAAACAGAAACTGGATGGCAGCTGGCTCACAGGACAGAGGTATTACTTCCTTTCTCATTTGCTTCATCCAGGTAAATGGTAAACACTATTTTTCCTAATTTAATACTAGTCTGTTAAGGTCACACTATTTTATATTTGATTTTTATTCCCGTCCATTATTTATATATGGTTTGTAACTTGTTTTGTCCACCTATTGTTTGTTTTCAGGTGGTGAAGAACAATTTGAATCCAACATGGAGACCCTTTCGAATCCCACTTCAGTCTCTCTGCGGAGGCGACATGGACAAACCCATAAAAGTAAGCTACTTTTCACTCTTTCATAGACCCTATCCTACATTTCTCATAGGCCTCCTTCCAATAAAGTCTTTTGAGCTTGTTTATCTGCTTTTAACTTTACTCTCCAGCTTATATCACACATTAAGACAATTGTGACGCTTAATATTAAACAGAATGAAGTACACAAAGTGCAAGTTTGATCTGTGTTTTTAATTTCTGAAGCACACAATGTCAGGAAGGAAGCTGTTTCCATCCAAACAGATCAAGTGAGTCGGCCTATGGGTCTCAGTGTGTGTTTACATTCATATAGAACATTTTGTTTTCCTATATGGCTGTGGTTCTCAAAAAAAGTGTGTTGTTGCGGGAGATATTTTTCAAAATCAATGGGCATTTAATGGAAAAAAGCTGATTTTGGAAAACTGCAGTAGTCAAGAGGTACACTTTGCCGGGAATTATCAAAAAGGACACAAAAAAAAGGAACAAAACTGTAGGAAAAATGACCAAAATCACATTCAAAGGAAATACACTGCATCTAAAAAGGAGAAATCTAGGCTGAAAATATCAAAAAAGTTACCAGAATTTATTTATCAAACATTAAACATTATGATTTTGTCTTCAAAGTGGAAAGTTTCTGGATTTTATAGACTTTTTATGTTTTTCTTGTCTCTAAGTGGATTTATTCAGATCAGAGCATCAGGCTTTAGCATAAATCAGTGTCATCTTGTACAGTTTTTATCACTTTTTAATGCGAAGTGATGCTAAAAACAGTTTAAGCTAATGTCTATCCACACAAAATAATGAAATGGGTCAATTAAATTAAGTCTAAATAAGATTATTTTGTCTGGTACATCATTTATCTTCACATATTTGGAGAATCACAGTCATCCAGATCTTCATATGATTAAAAAAGGTTAGAAATAGGCATTATCCTCACAGTATGATCTGACAGAGAGCATTTACACCTGTGTATTTGTGGACACGGCCTTAGACTAAACTCAACACATTTGTCAGAAACTGTACGTCCTCCTCTTTGATCCGCTTTGGCATGTTTTGTTTGTTCGATTTCATATTTCTGTAAAAGAAAAGTGTCAGTTCACCTTTTTTTGCTTCTACTTTTCAGTTCCTGTTCATTACAAGTTAATATTTTTCAGGTGGAGTGTTACGATTACGACAACGACGGGTCACATGATCTGATCGGGACTTTTGAGACCACAATGACCCGGCTACAAGAGGCTTCACGTGTGTCTCCGGTGAGTGTTACGTGAAACACAAAATGAAAAATGTATTATTGCTTTTAAGGATTTGAAGCAGTAGAAAAAGTCAATTGTGTAACGACAGAGCAGTAAGGAACAGTGTTGCTGCTGTTTATTAATCGTTTAAAAGGAAGTTGATACCTGGCTCTAACATGAGACACAAAAGTTGTATTTATTTTGAGCTATTTTACTGTTTTTATGTCTTGTTTGATTTGTTTTTTTACTGCCTTCCTATTTGAAGTGCTTTTTATTGAGCATGTAAAGCACTTTGGGCAGCAATGGTTGTTTTAAATGTGCTATATATAAATAAAAGTGACATTGACAATTACAAAACAAGGAAAAAGTTGGCGTAACAGTTTGTTCATCAGACAACAAATTTTATTCAATAATAATATAAAATCAAGGCTTTTTGAACTGCCCAACACATAGTACAAAGAAATATGTTGCTGTACCTAAAACTATAGCACATACCTCACAAAACACATCAAAAAAAGGTATTAAGGGAGTAAAATATAAAAAAAATATGATGATAATATAATTTTTATTAATAAATTATTGGCTTTTTCTGTGTTATAGGACAGAGTAGACATTAAATAAAGAGATTAACAAATTTTCTGTGTGATTGTCTGAGCAGTTTAGTGATGTATTATAAATATAAACAAATAAATCCCACAAAAAAGGATTTGTGGTTTGTAGTGTTTAAATATCCAAGCAAGCAGTGTTATTTGATCATTGTTCTGTTGGTTTCTGTCTGAATTATGCAGTTTTAAGACTAAAAGGTAATTTTTTTTCCTTTTCAGGCAGAGTTTGAATGCGTCAACAGTAAAAAAAAGCAGAAGAAGAAAGGTTACAAGAACTCAGGTGTTGTGAGCGTCAAACTGTGTCAGGTACGAGACCACATTTACTTTAATATACTTTGTTTTCAACCAGTTTCTAATTACTTACATTAATAAAACACTGAAGGTGGTGAAGGAGTACACTTTCCTCGATTACATAATGGGCGGATGTCAAATCAACTTCACGGTAAGTTTTAGCTTCTTTTCATTACTGTGTTTGTTTTTTCCACTTCTAAATAAGAGTTTTTTTTCTCAGGTGGCTGTTGACTTCACCGGCTCAAACGGTGATCCTCGAACGCCTCAGTCTCTACATTACATCAGTCCTCAAGGCGTAAACGAATACCTCAGCGCGATCTGGTCCGTGGGAAACGTCATTCAGGACTATGACAGGTATCTGCTCTAATCACACTTGTATTTTCAGATAATTCAAGTGTATTCTGATCTAGATTCACTTATTTGTTAATGTTATTTTTTCATTTAAGTGATAAGATGTTCCCTGCGTTTGGCTTCGGTGCACAGATCCCTCCCTCGTGGCAGGTGAGGATTTATTTATGGAAATACATGCAAAACAAGCTGGAGATTAACTTAAATCAAAAGTCGAAGGAGCACTCGAGACTGTTTTAGGAAATACTTTGTCTTGTTTTGATCTCAAATATAAGATCAGATTAGACCCTTTGTGTAGTTTGTATTTAGGATTAAAAGTATGTCTTGAAAAACTTTGACATTTAGAAAGCAGTTTACAAGACGTGGAAATGACCTACAATGATTAAAAACATGATTAAAATGTCCTGGAAATAATGTATATTCCTGGAAAATGTTATTTGTCAGTTGGATTTCATCCCTTCATGCTTTCAAGAATGTATGAGGGTGTATTTAGGATTTAAAAACACATCCAGCTGTGGATAAACAGCGTGATATCACCTGAAAGCACTAAATATCTACACATAAACTCAGCATAATAAAAATAAATAAAAAAGAGGGGTCTGTCATAGATTTTTTGAACGTTAATGAGAAAATTCTGTTCTGAAAAATCCTGGAAAAATAGTTATTTCCTCTTTACCTTCTTCTCCAGATTCTCTATAACTAGACTTTGTGAAATTTTAATTATACGATTGGATTTTGCAGTTATTCCCTCGTATCTTTTCTTATCTGGGATGCACTGGTCTTGCCTTGCCACAGATTTGGTCTTGACTTGGTCTCGTTTAGTGTGGACTTCTAGGAGTAGTGCCTAGTAGTTCGTTGTGAAGTCAAAGACACATTTTCAAACCCAAGTGCCAAGTGTAAGAAGACAAAGGGCAAGTCTGAGACAAATAAAAAGTGTTCTCTGGTCCTATTCTTCTTATCCTCTGTCTCACTTTTCAAGTTTATAGAAAGATTAAAAAATGCCTGCACATTTACTCCAAACACTGCATTTAATTGACAACATTTTGATCCTGAAACGTCAATAAAATGCGGTGTTTGGAGTAAATGTGCAGGCTACAGACATTGGCCGAGCCCCAGACGATGTGTGTATAATAACAAACTGTCTCTCTTTGCAGGTTTCCCATGAGTTCCCTCTTAATTTCAACCCAGCAAACCCATTTTGTGCAGGTAATACTGTCATTATTCACAATTCTCATCAAGTATCCATGAGTAGTTTGAAGATTATTGATGTAAAATGCTTCTGGTTTTAGGAGTTGAAGGAGTAGTGGAGGCGTACAGGGTGTGTCTGCCTCAAGTTAAACTCTACGGTCCCACTAACTTCTCTCCGATCATCAACCACGTGGCCTGCTTCGCTCAACAGGCGCTTCAGCAGACCACCGCATCTGTGAGTATTTATTTAGTCTTTTATCGACAAACCGTTTGAATACACAGCCATTTAACCCCTTTTAAATCACACTTCATGGCTTTAAAAGGATGGTTTTACGTCGCATAGTGTAACAGGATCAAATAAAACATGACAAAATGTTAGAATCCTGCAAGAACTATATTAAATCCCAATAGTTTCATATCCTTGTTTAGAGTTTAGCTGCACGGCTTTGTAAACAAACCTATGCTAAAGCTCAAACTTGTCCAGACTCATTCCATTTCTGATGTTCTCTTGTTTTTCCAAGCACTTGAACGCCTCAGACAGAAATCATACAGTGTGTTGACGGCTTTAGTAAACAAACCAAAACAATCGTAATAAAAATGTATGGAGTTGAATATTTAAAGACATAAAGCAAAACTATTTATACCAGTTTAATCACCATTTTTTGTCTTTGTTTATCATTTTTACTGTTGCTGTGGTTACACACATGGCCACGTTAGACCTTCTCATGGATATAAATAATTTCCTGACATAATTACGCTGTTGGAAAGCTGACAGACGCCGGAAACATTATAAATCTCTCTTTTGTGACTTCGATTAACTCCAGTCTCGATGTTACAGTCTCTCTTTGTGTGAAATAAACTGGTGCGACTGGATTCTTCACATTCTCCGCTCTCCTTTACTGTTATTAAGGTCAACTACAGCTTTTTTTCCCTTTAGTATAATTGAACTGTAAATTATTTGCATCGAGATAAACAAATTTGGGGATTTATTACCATGTTTACTCCGCAGATCTCATGTCTAAGAACCATCAAAATGATTTTAAGAATATATATTTTTGGGCTAAAAGTGGGTGGCTTTAAGATAATTGTCCAAGAACAAAATAATTTATTTTCTATTTGTTAATCATCTAAATAAACACAAATTTTAAGCCTTTCTAAGTACCTCTCAGTCATACTTTTACCACATTTTAGGAACCATTGCACTTTACTAGTTAATTAAGTGCACATCTGATTTGATTTGCTCATACTCTTGTCATTTCCCATTAATAATATGAAATAAATGCCTACTTTTGTCCTGTCAGTGAATTTCTATTGCTATTAACAGCTGCCTAGTTTGTTAAATGCTGCTGCGATTATAAAATAGAGTAATATTAACTCTTAGGGCCCTTTTAAAGATCACCATAGGAAAGACTTGAGTTAAAAAAGAAATAATGAAAAAGGAAAATTCACTCCAACATGCACAACCTGGACAAATTTGCATCAACACAGGCAAAGTTATACAAAAATAAAATTCCCAAAACACAAAAAAAGGTGGCTTTAACATTTCCCTCATGACTTTGTTTTATTTTCTCTTTTTAAATCTCTAACAGCAATACTTCGTGCTGCTGATCATCACCGACGGAGTGATCACGGACATGGACCAGACCCGCAGCGCCATCGTCAACGCCTCTCGTCTGCCCATGTCCATCATCATCGTGGGAGTCGGGGGCGCAGACTTCACCGCCATGGAGTTTCTGGACGGAGACGACGGGCGACTGCGCTCGATGACGGGCGAGCCGGCCATGAGAGACATCGTCCAGTTCGTTCCCTTCAGACAGTTCAAAGACGTAAGCGGTGCCACACTGACGGGACGGGGGCTTTCCGCGGCGGTGAAACTAGTTTGCTGTGGTTTCTGCTGATTTTGCGCTGACTCTACGTATTCTTTAAGCATTTCACCGCTTCATTGCTCACAAAATCAAAATTCTGGCTCTGTAAATTACATTTTAAGTTTTCAAAAACAGACATGCGGTCGTCATACAGAGTTATGCTTTATCTATTAATCCTAACTAAGTGCATACCTTCCCTAAAATTGTTGTTTATTTTTCAAAGAGACCCCCAATTTTGCAGTGAGTTTTTGTGCACTCACTTTTTTTTTTATTAATTCACGTTAAAGAGAAATGGAGATCAAGTTTTGTTTTTTTTTAGAATAAACTCTGATGTAGCTGATATTAATCCTTCACTCAACTTATGTCGTCAAGTGTTTCAGGTTTTTCTGAAGATGAGGAGATAAAACTATTCTTTATCCCATTAGACATAAATCTAGTCTGTAGTGTATATTTTTGTAAATTGTTGTTGAACAGAAATGAGAGCTGCCCACATAAAACTCCTGAAAATACTCATCTATTCTCTTTGTAATTTGTAGAAACAAATCTATTGAGTTTACATTAGCCCCTCAGATTAGCAGAGCTTATTTTATGCCTTGTGTTGTGTTGTCTTTTCAGGCGCCCATCCAGGCTTTAGCCCAAAGCGTTTTGGCCGAGTTACCTCAACAACTGTCTTCCTACTTCACTTTAATGAAACTGAAGCCTCCCCAAGAACCCAGTCCTTCATAGGGGTACCCCGTGTTTAATCTGCAATAAACCCCACCGTCTCCATCATCACCGCTGCTTCGCTCTAAACACGGATCTGCATGAGCCTTTCATTTCATATTCCTCTCCTGCTTCGTAGTGTTGTAGTCAAGAGCAAACAAACTGAGACCGGGGCAGGACTGAGGCCACTTCTTGTGTATTATGCCCCTTAATTAGCCACGTCTCAGTGAATTTAATAAATAAACAAGAATTATAGGAAGAGATTTACATACTAAACTAATGTCTGTTTGCTAGTGTTAGTGAAAACTGTCAAAAACAAAAATAAACTCAGTCTCAAGACCAAGATCTGACGACTACAACACTACTACTGTCACATTTTTCATCACTGTTTTGTCTAAAATTGTCTGTTTTGTTTAAAATTACATAGAGAAACCATACATGCAGTAGTATAAATATTAGAGAAAGTGGCTTCAAAAATGTGCACTAAAAGTAAAAGTATATGATTAAATAAAGTCCCAAAACATACATATATAATATTTTAGGATTGTCCAGATGCTACGAGTACTTCATACTCACTGGTATTTAACCATTTTATGCTTATTTGACCTTTTTTGATACTACTATATGAGTACTTTACTCACTACAGATAGAGTTTATGTTCCTCTGAATGTAACTTTATTTATCCCCAAGAGGAAATTCAGTTAGGTCTCTTCAGATTAGTTGATTCAGACTTTATTTTCAGTAGACTGCTTGATTGTACAGTCTTATCTCAGTCAGGAAGAAGGAATTCTTGAGGCGTTCACAGGCTGCTCTCTGTTGTTCAAAAGCCCAATGCAGGGGATGGTCCATGTTGTTCAGGATACACTGATATGAAGATGCTGGGTTTGTAACCTTCCTGTTCCTCCTTTTCTTCCCAGATCTGCAGCCTCTCTTTCTCCTCATGTTGTAAATAATCCTGGTTGTAGTATCCATTAAAATAGTGAAAAATATAAAAAAATCCACAACAAATACAATAAAAATGATCAAAATTAACAGCAAATTTGAAGAGGTACTTTAAATGAACGTAATATAATCTATAAAGCACAACAAGTCTCTGATTAAAGATGTGAAAAAGCAACATGGCATAAAATGTGTGATTCATAAATATTAATTACTCATATATGTAGTCTGTATCAGCGAGGAGCAACAATACCAGATCTTTTTTTATCATTGTTTTGTTTGTATCATCATTTATCAACTTAATAAATGACATAAAGCTTTAGAAACATGACATCCTAACTTGTTTTCATCTGTTTTCTGCTTGTTCTGAGCTGTGTCTGTGCTTGCTTCACTTATAATCACTCGATTGACATTGTCTCATTGTCTCTCACTGTTTTCACACGCTTTTATATTTGCTAATAACCGCTCCTTTGCTCCTTTGCTCCTTTGCTCCTCAGGCTCCCAGAGAAGCGCTGGCGAAGAGCGTGCTGGCAGAAGTTCCCTCTCAGCTGGTGGAGTTTTTCAACGTCATGAAGCTGACTCCTCCCAACTCTAACTCCAGCCCCGCTCCAAATCCAGCTCCAAATCCAGCTCCAAATCCAGCTCCGAATCCAGCTCCAAACTCAGCGGGAACTGTCTGAACAATCCTCCGCAAAAAAAAAAAAGGTGCCACTAAACCAGTCAGTGTCATCTCACCAACACCACTTCTGTTTATTGCAGTCACCTCAATGACAACAGTAGCTAGTAGCCATTTTAGATGTTAGCATACTTCGTGTTTGTCTGAGTTGTTTGTCTATAGCTCAGTAGCAAACGCATTTAGTCAATGTAGCACAGTACAACAATAGACAGGAATGGCCGCCTTTACACACAGCACAATAACAGGGACAATAACCAGTAAAAACATATCTCTAAAAGTACGTAAAAGGGAATATTCTGGGATTTTTGAAGTAGGGTTGTATATGGTACTTGTTCATAGACAGACAAAAATCAAAATTTATGGCATTATTATGCATTTTATAGCAGAGTATTTTGTAAAAAGGGGTCTATGAGACACTTAAGGACAGGTTATTCCCAGCTGTAGGCAATTGTCAGCTCTGCCCCAGTTTGGAGAAGCAGACAGGAGCAAGGACACAGGCTTTGTGTTATGTATGGAGGCTAATGGTTCCAGAGAAAACACAATTTTATAACGATTAACAAGGATTCTGCAGCTCCGAAAGCAAGAGTCAATGCAAATGAAGGTACAATAGAAGGTATTTATATGCTTTTTATTCAGTTCCTCATTTATACAACCCCAGGACTTACTATCAATAACCGGTTTCAATGTAAGGCGTTATGATAATCACGACATTTAAACCAATAATGCCATCATATTCCATTATTGTCATAAGCTGATAAGAACATAAAGAGGCAAAAAGACACAAAAGAGCTGTCAAAAAAACTCTGTCCTTTCTAATATAATCTATCAACTGATGTGTCCAAATAAATAAAGTGTATTGAGTGGAAAAGTGAATTTAAAGCTTTGAAATCAAAAGCATTTACATTTATAACCACAAAATCATGATAAAGTCAAACTGTGGTGGTTTTTATATCGTCCCGGGAACAAGAGCCTCACTGTGGCCTGTCTGAATCAAAATAAGGGCCATTTATCTGTAACACATTTAAATTGACATTAATTAAATTATTGTGGCCCTGTGCATGGTTCAGAATCTGTCATTGCTCCTGTCTGCTTCTCCAAAGTGAAAGTGTGCCGACAATTATTTACTGTAGGGAATAAACTAGCTTCAAAATGATATGTTTAAATGTACAAAACTTAAGTAAATAGTAAAATCTAATTAAATATAAACATGTACCACTACTCCATTGAAAATTCAGGAATATATGAGTTTAAATCCAAGGTCTATATCTTTTTTTATACAGAGTTGCCATTGTTTCAAACAGAAATGGGTAAATATTTACTCTTCTTGCTTCACAAACAAGTGTATCCTCTTTATTATATTCCTCTAACTATGACCAAGTGTTGCTCAGAGGTTTGTGCAGACGCCATATTTTCATATTTTCACGTTTCAAATGCTGCAGTGCTTCACGAGCCACAGTTAAGCTCTTAAAATATAACTTTGTATTGTTGCTGTTGCTATTTAGGGCTCATTAGAATGAAAAAATAATAATTTAATCTCTTGTTGCACATGTCAGACCTTGCACTGTCCAGAGAAAATCGTGTTTACTTTAGTGGCAGTGGGGTTTTTAAAATGCCTTTGTAAGCCAAGGAAGAATCATAGTTTTGTGTTCACCGACTCTAATCGTAATTTACTTTTGCTTAAATAATGTTATTAATTGTGTTTACAGTAAAAAGACCAAGCTATTTCTCTGTGGCTGTGTTCACACTAATGTAAAAAAAGTGGTCCAGGTCTCATTTAGAGTTAACTTTTACTTAATTACACCCATTAAAAACAGACTGATTGTAAAGTCATGATGAAAAAAGGCATCAGTCGTCCAAACCTGCGCATGTTTTTAAATATATATTACTTAACTCTATTGGGCTTTTAAAAGACGGGATTTTTTTAAATGAATATTAATGTAAACAGAGTAATATTAAATAATTAGTTGATATTTAGATGATAATTAATTTTAAGTTTTGAGTAATTGTATTTCTTATAATCAAAGCTGTCCAAAGATAAAAGTAATGTATGAAAATAAAATATGTCCTTTTATGAATCCATGACTCGTATTCAAAGGTTGTGTACTTTTTTCACCACAAACCGGTTACGTACGTGTTATTTTATTCACCAAATTATAGGCTACAGTGACCTAGAAATATTCCACCTTGACTTTAATCCAAGAAACTCTCCAGTGATAATTGTTTTTTGCTCATTTTAGCTCAGTTCAATGTGTGGAACAAGTTAAAACTTTTTTTTTGAGTGGCCCCTGCTTTAGAATCCACTTTTGATTGGTTCCCACTTTCCCTTTTCAGCTTTTAATTTCTTAAAACAGTGATTTTCTGTCTGTTTTTGTTCCTAAATTGGAAGGAAATACTGGCGTCAATAAGCTACACTGCAAATCCTTCACTTCTTTTGTCATTTATCATAATCAACAAGTCTCTGATGCCTCTCTCTGCCCGAAAACTAATTAAGGGCCATTTTTGAGTCCAGTGTGAACGCAGCCACAAAGACAGGCATTAACTCCACATTTTGTGTCAGTATTAAACATGATGTGTTTGTTTCCTTTGTGCTAATGATCGTTATTTTTGTACGTCCCTCTTTATCGCTGTATAATTTAAATGATCAGATGTGTATAATCTACAGACCTCTCGCTGTTGTGCCTTGTGCTGCCAAATCTATCAACGCTAACAATAAAAAACAGTCTAACAATCTATTCTTAACCATGTCTTTTATGCAAAACGTGCATCTGCTGCCACCTGCTGGACATTTAGACTGATACAAACATAAATTCAACAGAAAAAACAGGCAGAAAAGAAGAAAATGAATATAAATATATAGTTTATTTAGTGATGTGAAACAAGTCAAATGCATTACTACAAAAGCTTACAAAGTTTTCTCAGCAGTAAAAACATTATTCGTTGCTGCCTACCGTCTTGTGCGTGAGACACTTACAGACTTTTTGCAAAAAATAAAAAAGAAAAGAATGATTACATAGCTCTATACTCCAGCAGACAGCATTGTTGTACAGTGTCGATTACACATTCACCTAATTTAACGACCAAAATGACTTCCTCTGATGCTAATGTAAATGTTTTGGGGGGAAATAATTATTAGTATTGTCCTTTTTTCAAAACCTGTAACTTTTTCATGACTGCATGAGCTGTATCCTTAAAAAGTCAGAGTGTGTTGTAGTTTCCAGGGTTGAACAGTGGTGGAGCAGGTGTAAACTAGTATTAGAGCTATATTTGACTCTACAGTAGCCATAAGGATGTTCGTTAGCTCAGTAGGTTATGTTTGTTGTCTGTGGCTGATTTTATTGTATTTTTTGTTTGAGGTAAATAAACGACAGCTGTTTCCGTCGCTGCTGTCGCTACGAAATACTCTGAAATGCATTAACTTCTCCTTTGAATACCTTTAGACTCCCTGATTTGAGCCTCTCCAGCGTTTTATTCGTGAACAGTCCGTCAGGTGAGTGCTACTCTTCAGGTGTGAGCCGCTGGTTACATGCGGTGGATATTGTTGTGATCCATAAACTGCTTGAGGTTGTGCAGATTGTCCCACCATTTGAACAGAAAAGTGTCTGCGATGAGGCTGAACCACGGCGTGATCTGCAGCTCGTTACGCTTGGCCTTCTCCAGCATCTCCTTCAGCTCCTCTTTGCTCACGTAACAGTGGCTCTGGATCTCGTTCGGGTCCGGGTTCACCTCCACGTCCTTAATTTAGACAAAAAACAACACTATTACTGCACAGAATTCAATCACAAATACAAGGACTGCAACAATATATCGCAAATGTTAACAACTATACTAACAAACTATATTCTTCTGAAGTTGTAGCTTACATTTTCCTAGTTTATGGACTAACTACACAAGATATTTCGTGACATCTGAACCAAAGAGGACAAAATTATAGCAAAATACAACATAGTATATTGTTTATGTCATGTTTACCTGATATCAGCCCTAATAAATACGTTTTTATAATTATCATCTCACACAGTATATTTCTGTAAACTGTTTGAACTTACATTTTGAGATATTGCATTATAAAATATTTATGCAAAGAGTATAATTTGCAAAAAAACCCCAACAACCTAAATTTATCAAAAACGTTTTTCAGTCACACGACGAAAATAGGTCTGTGCTGTCTCATAATTTATTCACTTCTTGTTACCTACTGAATGTTTTCTTTTTGCATTTCAAAATTTTGCTTCCAATTACTTTATATTAGATGAAAACAGGGCTATCGTTGTTATTAACCAACCTTCTGCATGAAGAGGATGTAGTCGATCTCATGTTCTCCCCAAACACCGTCTGACTGTGCTTTGTAGTGGATTCTTGTGAGATACGTCATTTCTTCTGGAGGAACCTGCGGAAACCAGAAAAGACAAGACCATTCTCACTAAACCTTCTTTTCAAACCCAGAATCCAGGTCTCGGGTGCAGTTTTAAACACTGTGTACTGCACCTGTTCCATGGGGATGCCCAGTTCAGCCTCCAGTCTCCTCTGAGCGGCTCTCCTCACTCCGATCGCGTCCGTCTCCTCGAGTTCAGTGGCTGTGTGTAAAGGGTGACTGCAGCAGGTGTTTGTGAAGCAGCCTGCACACATTTATACGAACATAGATTAAAATTAGCCAATGTTAATCTGGATATAACACAACAGAAGTTTCTCATGGCTGAAGATGTGCATACTCAAGTTATATTTCTCTTTTTTTTTTGCTAGATTTCAATCAAGAACTTCACATTTTTGCTCTTTCTTTTTGAAATTGAAAAACCCTTTGCCCTCAAACAGTCTGAGAAAAGACTAAAACAAGGCCTTGTACATATGTCAAGTTGAAGACAAAGCATGCTGTTTACAAAGAATTAATCTACAGTATTTTAAAATAAATGCATAAGTTACAAATATATAAATGTGACAAGTTGAAAATGGCAGCCTTAAGAACTTGTCGCTAACCTGGGAAAGTGATTTTGGCGTCAGACCTCTGTTGTAAAAGCAGCTTCTCTTCACTGTTGAAAAGAAAGACGCTGAAAGCTCTGTGTAATAAACCTGTGGGTAAAAGACAATGAGGTTAAGCAGGAATAATTACAGCTGCTGAGGGAGAGTGGGTTAAGACGTTATATGGTACCTTTGTCAATGTTGGAGTTGAGGTGACAGTTTTTCTTGGTGTCTGCTCCGATCTTCTCGTCGTTCTCGTCGATCAAGATGCACATTTCCGACAGAAGCTGCACCTGCTTCTCGTCCAAGTGGTCTGTGGTTATCTCAGGCATTTTCACTGCAGACTGGAGCCTTCTCACACCACTAAAGGTCACACAGAGAGGTTAATGATTCATTTTGTTTGTGTTTTAAGCTATGCCTAAGAGCCATAAAAATAAAAGTAGTAGTACAAGTGACTTAAGTGAATTAAATATCGTATAAATAGTGTATAATGTACAATGTGTGAAATGACTGGGCCATTTTATTACAGAATTTTAATAACTAGTTTATTTATTTATTTATTTTTACTATTTTTAGCCAGGGCTTTTTAGTAACTCTTAATATTTTCTCTATTCTATTCTGTTTTATTCTGCAACTATTGCATATTGGTGGCAAAATTAACTAAAAAGTAGTGGTAATAATGGCACCAATAGATTTTGCTGAACCTATTTCTTCAGTAAATCAAAAGTAACTCAATAGTAGCAGTTTGTTGTTGTTTTTTTTCTTTTGAGTCACTTTTACTCTAATAATAATGTTGCCTTCTTTTACGTCTACTTTATTATAATAAAAGGAATTCTTATTTCAAAACATAAGTACATTTACTTGAGGACAGATTTTGACTTATCTCACCTCTGTTTTAACCACCTTAGCTGCTTCTTTATTTATTGAATAAAGAAGCAGAATTCATGTCCTACTACAATCACAATGAATACTTTTAAAAACTAAATCAGAATATATCGTGGAATAGTTTTTAAAAAAAGGTTTGGCTACTTTTGGGGAGTGACTTTAACAATTATCCAATGCCATATGTCATAAAAGTAGTTTGTAATTACTTTTACAGAGGCATTAAACACAACAGCAGCTGACAGGCTCAAGCTATCATTAGCTTAGTACAAATAGGCTTATCTCTGACTCTGGTCTCTTAACTTACAATCTACGAACTGATTACCTTTAAAAGATACTGACAAGTCTTAAAGCCCACCATACGTACCTGGACACAGCTCTGAAACAGGTAAAGTGATGTGTTTGTGCCGCTCTGATCCACAGTAAAGAAGCGTTGTTAGAAACAGCGGCGTTTGCTTTTAGTACAGCAGTGACGTCATTGGACAACAGCCGGAGCCCCGCCCAGAACACCCGCACCATCACGTGACTGAAACAGACAGCCAATCAGGAGGTCAGGAGATATGGCTGTGTAGAAAACATGGAAATGGACAAACGCTGGCTGGGAACAGGACCGTCACTTTATAATAGAGACAACGCCTGTATCAAAGACATTAAACAATAATAAAAATACATAATTATCAATAATTAATTTATAATAAACGATATGGAAGTAAATGTATTAATGTACTTTATGATGAATGAAAAATATATTTTAATAAACTATTTTAGTCAACACATAAATAAATGTCCAGTGAATAAAAATCAAAATGTCGACTATTTTGTGCCTATATAAAACGCGTATCTATAAAAATAATAATACACAAAAATAAAATCTATAAAAGATGTAACAATGTGTAAGGTGACAGTTCTGGCAAAAAGGTGTGAAGTCTATTGAATTCCAGTGGAACTTGTGCCATACTTTACTATAAACCCTGGCTGTCAACACGCCATCGGACCACCGCTGCTCAGCGCCGCACCACCCAGCGTCTGATAAGTACTCAAAAAGTACGCACGGTCTCACATACACACACGTTACACCGATAAACACACTGAAGATATACTTACTTATAATCAAATCCTGCTATATCGGTTATACACAGCACTTCTATGAACGCTTATATCTTTGCATACGCCACTAGCTCAAAGCAGAAGACAGCAGCCGAGCGGCAGGGCCTGCGTTCACTGTGTGTGACGTCGGCGTTTTTCATTGGTCGCTTTTGCGCTAGCGTCATGTACGTAACATCTTATTGGTCAATTATTGCAAACACGAATCAAGAGATGCGGAAGTATTTGCTACATCAAAATATGTGATGTGTCAAAAGATTTTAATAAAGTTTCAATACTAATCCACATAAAATCTCTCTCTATATATCGCTGCAACAACAAACGCTGAAAAAAACTCATGAAACCGTTTATGGATAAGTATGGCTTTGTAAAACGTTAGATCTCCATTTTGTCGCTGAGTAGAGGCTAGTTTAGATGCCGCAGTGAAGGTGATGTTAGCTAGTTCCCGCTAATAGGGCTAATTTCATTTTTAAATCTCGGTGCCAGTCGAGCATGAGATCATCAAAGAGACCATAAACAACAGCGGTGAGTGTTTTATCTTTGCGTAACATTATAGTCAAGTGTTGTATATATATGTACAGTTATTACTATTTGACGACCTAAGTACAATTAAAACGAATACTATTTGGTTTATTTCAGGATAACGTTTTGCTTCGTGTCGTTTGTTTATGTTGTTTATTTTTACAGTTGAAGCAAGACATCCCCATAAAAATACTATTCAATGCCGTGTCGTCGTGTGTTGACGTGTAAATCAGTCTGGATCACAAACGCCCACGTTGGTTACTATAAATGACACGGTTTTTCAGGTTAATAGACAGGAATGACAGGATGTCCACTAAGCATTCATAATTAAATACAGTTCCCAGAAATTCTTTCATTGTCAAGTTTGTCAGGAATGTAAACTGGTTTAAGTGTACGAGTAGTCTGAATAGGGTATTCATTATTCATTTTCTGGTTGTCATTAATTTGTCACTACAAACACTGTTAAACACAGACTTTCACTGAGAGGTTTGTTTTTCTTGACTTTAACATTGCTGTGTAGAGAAAAAAGGGGAAGTCAAACTCACACAGCAATGAGAAGTACTTATAGGGCAGAATTTGAGAAGGTCAAACAAGTACAAGAGTATCAGATACTGATTAGTGGTATCTGTGTATCGGACAGCCCTAATTACTAGTATGACCCTTCAACAGTTTGACATTAACACTACTACTTTTGACCCTACTTTGAGACAAATTAACTGTATTTGCCTACATTTAATTGTAAGATTTATTTCAACATGTTCTTAAATCAAAATAATGAGTCTAGTTTGAACCTTTACAATAAAATCATCTTCAAATGGAGTCATAGGACAATCATACAGACGTTTTGATCCACATTTTTTACAGAGGATTAATAATAGCATTTATTTGTCTTTTGCAACTGACTAATTGTCTTCTATTTGTGTAGTTTTAACATGGTTAAAGCCTGATTGCAGACACTTTTCAGACTATTTTTGTGACCAGTGGGTTTAAATAAGTAGTCCAGGTACCGATACAATTACTTTACTTTTGCGATTATAAAAGTAAACTGCTTTATTAACAAGAAGAGGCTCAAAACAGATCACTGACAAAACATCTCAGTTTGAAAGACTGATATTTCTTATCAGTTTAAAATCCACTTTCTCTTTTGTTGTAGACAAGTGGCACTTTCTGAGCGACGTAAGCAACCTTCTTTGCCTGAGCCGGGCCTTTGTTTACCTGCCTGTCAGATAAGGTGCACAGGGGGCGGGGCCAGAGGCAGGAGGGATGCCTGTGGAGGGCGGGAGCAGCAGTGGCTCTGCTTCGGCAGCTCGTCACCCGAAGCAGAAGCGCAAAGCTCACAGTCTGTCCATCAGGCGAACCAACAGCACAGAGGACCGGCCGCCGGGCATCCAGCGAGGAGACATGCTTGACGGACAGGTGAGATACTCCGCTATACGTACAGCTCTCTTTTCACAGCAAGTACCACCTCAGATCATACTTCAGAAAAATAACAGAATATAGAAGTTTAGGCCTATATATTGAACTACATTTATAATATTGAACATTGCAGGCTACATCTTTTATTTTTATTTCATCTTGTTATTTCATTTGCCCAGTGCCATGTGTCACTTTTGTCACTAAGGATAAGGCTGTTTTTGTCACTAAGGAGGATATGGTACGAGCCGGTTGAGCAGCATGCTTATATTTTGTTCCTTGTGTTGCAATATGACAACTTCCATGGCTGTGTGTGGATTAAGACAGGGCTTTAGGGGATAACACTGTGTCTGCCGTCTCTTTGAAAGTGATTGCTGTTGTTTAGTGAAACTGGTCCTGTCCACCCCCTTCAAACAGGTAATGTAAATTAGAGTTAATGTTATTAAAGGGCAGCCTAAATAGATTTCCTTAAACTTCAGATAGTGAACTTTCAACCGTCTTTACCACAGATGTAATAAAAGTTTGTTTGATTAAGTGGGAGTTGCCTTGTGAGTGGCATTTATGGAATTAACTGGAAATAAATATATAGAAAAATTACATTGTGGTGCGAATAATTGGAAAAATGTTACGTCATGACAAGTGGAAGTTGGTCTAGAGCAGTGTTTCCCAAATTTATTTTCATTTGACCCATATTTCTAATGACCATAAATATCGTGACCCTACATTTTGGTCTGGTCTGGCTTTTTAATTATATTAACTCAAATTCTTCCATTTGATCATCATTTAAGGCTATTTTGTCATTTACATGATGATTTTGTTCCTTTTTCTTGCTCTTTTACCAGATAGAAACGTTTAGTGACCCACTTTTTGGTCTTGACCCAGTGTTTGGTAACCACTGGTCTAGGGCCCTATATGTCTTTATATGTATTTATATGAAAACTTAAAATCTGAAGTGAAATCGTTGTTTTCTTAATTGTGTTTAGCCCTGAAAAGTATAAGAGAGTGGTTGGATTGTGTCATGTTGCTGAATATTATCAATAATGTGCCAAATCCATAATAAAATGTTCTATAATTAGATCTAAATCTATTATAATGTGGTAAAAAGTACTGGGTGCCATATTTATTATTTTGCTGAATTTGAGTCTTTTTATAATCTCAGTATTTTCCTGAAGTGAATTTTGTCAGTGCTTTTTCCAGGGTTCCTATGTGTCCCGGAAAACCCAAAACACCTGGAAATTTAGAAAACAGTTCTCAAAAGTGTGCAAAATCACCTGAAAATGGGTTGTATTTTAGCCCCAAGATTGCATATGTATGTTTGACCCTCTGAGGCTGCTGGAGTTTGAATGAAAGAAAAGAGGACTAGTCAGAATAATTAATGATGATGGATACATGAAGCCATTGTAATATAAAATAAAGGGAAAAAAATTAGGATATGATTGTTGATCTGTGGTCATTAATAAGATTGTTAATGAGAAAATGCTGCATTTAATTGTCAAGAAAAGGCCTTGGTTGTAGCCATATAAAAAGTGGGATCCTTGTTTTGTTTGGAACAGTAAACAGTAAAATTTCAGTGGAGTCCTCAAATACAGTACCCTATTTACGTCTTAATAGGCTTTTGGTATTATTGTCCAGCTTATATTTTGACTGTGAAAGTCCTTTACTTTCGCTGCTCGACTGTGTCCTTGAATTCTCTATAAACTAGAGCTCGGTTGCAGCGGCCTGTCGTCTCATCAAGTATTAATACGGGTCGCTTGTTCAGGTCTGATTAGTCTTTTCACCAAGTCTTTTTGTTCACTGCCAAGACACTCTTTCACTGTTTATGCACTGAGTTTACCCCCTGCAGCACCAGTTCACACAGACAGACACATTATACATTTACAAACCTATACAGCCCGGGCTAATTGCAACTTTCAATGGCGCCATTATGAGCCAGAGAACACCACATACAGGGTTTAGTGCGAATAAGCGGCTTGGAAAGAATAAGGGTGGTCTGTTGTTTGCTAATTAACCCTTATTTTGCGAAGTGTGTTGACATGTGGCGCTGACAGAGTAGGCAGCCGGTCACTGTAACTACAGCTCGGCTTTGAACGTCGAAGGAAGAGCGACAGTCACGGATTGGGTTTCCTCGGACAGAGCAGCGAGCGTCAGGACCTGTCAAACGCAGCCTTTTGAATCCATTGTTTTCACTGGGGTCTAGTGTAAACCGGTGACTGGTTTGTAATGGGTTACATTTAGGAGTTAATCATGGAGGTGAGTTGTGGATTGTTAAAGCTGTTTATTACAGATTTATGCTCTGTTTTTATAACTTTTATGACTCAGCCAACTTCTCTGTTTGCATACAACAAGCAGCTTTTTACTGTTAGTAGTCAGAGATAGTTCAGTTTTTTTCTTTATAAATGAGCTTCTAGGAGGTAATTAATGAATGATGAATACATGTATTTCAATCTGCTATAAGTTTGGAGAAATAGAGCAACGATACAGGCTTTAGGTCATGTACAGCAGCTAATGGGGTCAGAGAAAACACACAAACACAAACAAATATTCTAAAAAATAAAGAAAGAAAAAATATTGCTACCATACGACAAATATATTAAATGTTTAAAAATATAAACCAAAATATGGGCATTCTCTCTGCAGATTATATTCTTTGTGTCTTATATTTGTGTGAATATTGATGGCATTGATTGATTGTATTTTATTTGTAAAGTTAAGTATCTCTGCCCACATTTATAACAGTCGCTGTGTCTTTGCCTCTTAGAGTGTATATTAACTTTTTGTGAGTAAATCATTGAAATACATTTTGAAAATAACAAACTCCCTTGATTTTAACTGTCTTTATAAATGCAACAATATACAGTCATAAACAGTGTTCATTTCACCGTAATTCTCACTCAGTCGATCACTTTATCTGAAATGCTTCTCTTATTGGTTTTGTATGTATTCATTTGCATCTTTTAGTACTGCTCGCTGGAAATCCAACTCATATCCACAGGGTCCACAATAATCCTTTGTGTACAATAGAAAAACAATGAGACTACTTTACTTCAAAAGTCTCTAGAAAATGACGGCACTAGTGAAAGGCTTTATTTTGTGTTTGTTCGTCCAGGACTCCAAGCTGCCCCTCGCTTTAAGGAACAATCTACTCGACCTTTTTGGACAAATTGAGCGAGAGTTTGAAAATCTCTACATTGAAAACCTTGAATGTGAGTAACAGGCAAAGTCTTCATGTACTGTTTAACTAAATAGACATTGCACGGTGATTGTGATTGTGTTGTTTTTCTCAGTGCGACGGGAAATCGACTCCTTAAACGAGCGTCTGACCGGAGATGGACAGACTGTGGACGGAGCAGACCCCACTAAAGGAGCCCTGAAAGCAAAAGGTTCGCTGTTTTTACACAGGCTTTGGTTTAATTAGGGTCTGAGAGTGGGTTTTAGTCTTAACAAACCCATGACACGTTTAGACTGAGACCAAGACCAAGGTTTAAAAGTAAAAATTAAAGTAAATATGGGCACTGTTCTTGATGGCATTTGAAGACAGAGGTTTTCCTTCTAATCACAATAATTAATAAATCATCTATTGCTCTTGGCTGGTATTGTTACCCCTACAAAAAGTTAATATATGCTTTTATTTCATGTGGTTTTATGTGTCACATTCACAGTTATACATCATACAATGCACAGTGAAAGGTGTTTGAATAAAGATAAAGCAGGAGAAACATTGCAAAATTGGTCAATGACTTAATAACTTTCCGAAACGAACGAAATGATTTATTACTTTTTCATGGAGGCTTATGTGGAGTTTACAAAAAAGATGGAGTCCCTCTGCCATCACTGTATTAGTTCTGTCATTATTTTCAAGTCCAATCAGAAAGAGCTCTCTACTATCAATGTTTTCTAGAGTTGAACGTCATTGTAAACTCAAAGCGGAGCAAGACTTGAACCATATGGATCATTGTCTGTTTTGGACCAAACTAAAAGAGGAAAACTACAAGTGTAAACACACATTGAGCACAACTAATCCCAAATACTGTGACTCTATTCTAGATATATCTACTCCATCATTGCTGTTTGTAGTCTTAACATTTCTTAACAGTTTATTGAGTGTTATAGGTCATTTCAAGTCCACTTAGTTGAAAACACAGTGTCTTTCTGTTGCTAAAGAGTTCATGAGTTTATCTGTTTCTCTGTTTCGACTTTAACCCATTGTCCATCGTGTCCATCCCACAGCGAGCCACAGCACCAGCCAACTGTCCCAGAAGCTGAAGACGACCTACAAAGCCTCCACCAGCAAGGTACCCGCTCTGTACACGTCACCTCTTCACTATTTTCAAGACCTGTCATCTGTGTAAATATTTAAACGGCTGGTATCGAGCCCAGAGAAGCGGTAACAGAGAATCTAAAGGCCCTTTGTGGAAGAGGAAGATCTGTACACATATTAACAAAATAAATCTATATACATCCCTGATATTGTAGTCAAGATTACACATTAACTCAGTCCTGCTCTGAAAGTATCACAAGAATCACTCTCTTCCTGATTTGTCCCTTTCTTGCCGGTTTAGCGCTTGCACACTTTCCACGGAAAAATAGGTGGACCTCGCAGCTTCAGCGCGGCCACATGGGAGTTGTGGGGAGGAGATTCATGGGTAACTTCCTGAATGCTCTGTTTTTGTCACTAAGCGTTTTTGAGAAGCAGCCAAAGTCCGACCTTGACTCCTCATCACTTTTTTTTGCTGAAATAGAGTGATATTACAGTTTATAATTGAATAAAAGGAGAAGTAAGTGGACACATTTCTGCAACTTTGAGCTTTTTGAAGTTAGTTTTTTATATGTTTTTGGGAATATTTCCTTTTGTATTTTTATTTTAACAACGATAACAGACTGTACTAAGACATAAACCTGTAACATAAACATTTAGCCCTTCCCCTGGATCTAAAAGACGATTAGGATACCTTTTCGAGCCCAAAACCAAGCGGTAGGGCTAAGGAAAAGGTTTAGAAATGGGATTAGGCTTGACATTCACAATAACACAGGTTTGCATTTAAATAGTACAGAGAATATTTAGAGCTCATCATAGTTACACATTTACTCAAAAGAAATAAAAGGCTGTAAGTGAAGTTAGCGCAGGTTAATTCAATCCTTGATGGTGTCTTAATGTCTTATGCCTCTACAATTAACACTGCATTAACTATATATTGATATTAACAATGTCTAATCCCATATATCGCACAAAAATACATCAATATGTCTTAAAAACTTGAGATTTCATAAACACTGCTTCATTACCTTTGAGTTTTGACCCTCTGAGGCTACTGTAGTGTTGTTGAGTGGAGTTTAAACCAAAATAGAGAAGAATAATCAGAGTAATTCCAGGTGATCACTGCATATTAATCATGTTTAATAAAAATAGAGGAATAAAACTGAATTAAATTGCAGTTAAAGCAAAAATGCTGTTTTGAAAAAGTTTTGTAATGTCCTGAACACACTGAAAATGTATTCTCATTACTGCCTTAACACTCTTTAATAATAATATCTGTTTGAATATACAGCTATAACCAAAAATAAATCACTTACTTCTCCTTTAATGTCAAACCAAAGTCAAAAGATAAGATTAAATGTTGATATCAAAGGATCAAGGGAGGACTTTTTCAATTAACCTTGTGACAAAAGTAGCTGCTTTGTAATAAACAGCTAACCTACGGCTGCCTTTGAAATATAAAACACTAATTTTTGACTCTTAAGGCTTTAATTCAGTCACTAACCGTAGCGTTTGTCCACTTCGGGGCCGACCTTGACTGAGATGGGTCGTTTTATTGTCGCTCTAATTGTGTCCCGATGACGGAGGACAGATAAGGTTGTATTGTGTGACTTGAATGTGACGGTAAACTCACCTGACACAATGAGAACGTACCTTAACACAGTCTGGAACTCGTCTCGCTTGGGTCAGCTGTGTGCCTGCAGCAGCATGTAACTGTTGTGGTTTATACTCTGCATTTATTTTCGTTTGTGATATCTCGACGCCTGCGGTAAGTAAAGGTCACATGAAACAGGACCACGAGGGGATCTATTTTTAGAGATGAACTATTTATGACAGAATTACAGCGGCTACTCTCCCACTGTTTGTTAAATCCACCATAAAGCTCCATTTTCTTTGACTGTTTTGTTCTTTAAGGTAAAAATTGTGCTAAAAGGATTATTATATATAGAGTTGTCCCAATACTTGCTTTTTTGGACTCATACTACCTCTGATATTTCTGTGGAAATGCTCTAGAGTTTTTTAGAAGCCCCTTTAGAGTTTTTTAATACTATACTTAAGGTGTGAGAGTCATTGGATCGATGTGACATTTATAAAACTTTACTTCCTTATTTAACACAACTCCTAAACTGTCAAACTATTGAATTAAATTGTACTTTAAGCGGAATTGGAATGATTTAGAGTTTATTTTGTTGATGTGGCCAAATGAATGGGACAGTAACACCACAACCAGTAGAAAAAGGGACGGCATCAATATTTAGAAAACGTATTTGTGTTTTACTAATATAACAACTGCAAACATGTTCATTACTTCCATTTACAAGGACATCAAACACATATTGTAATACTTTCCTTATTATCGCACCGTCATTCTGTCTCATGTCTTTTGCAAATAAAGAGAAAATGGCGAAGGACACTAGTTCAAAATAAAATGTTAAGTGCAATATTATTTTATGCTGTCATTGTGAAACTAAAAACAAGTAAATACAACCAGGTTTCCTATATTCGCCAATGTACTGCAGTTATTAAGGACTCATTTGTGAACTTGTAATAGGTAAAAAAGCAACCAAAACCTGTTGAAATTTGACAAAAACCCTTTAAATCCAACTAAAACCTGTTCAAATCCAACCAAAACACATTAAAATCCAACAAAAATTGTTCAAATCCAACCAAAAACCATTCAAATCCAACCGAAACCCGTTCAAATCCAACCAAAACCAGTTCAAATCCAACCAAAACCTGTTCAAATCCAACCAAAACCAGTTCAAATCCAACCAAAACCTGTTCAAATCCAACCAAAACCCGTTCAAATCCAACCAAAACCCGTTCAAATCCAACCAAAACCCGTTCAAATCCAACCAAAACATGCCAAAATCCATCCAATTATTCTCAGCTCAAATGTGCTTCTCATGAAATCTTAAAAAAAGAAAAGTAGGTTGTTATTTGGAGCAGTTCAATTTGGGACATTAATATCAGTCATGTTAATTTAATGTAATAGAACTGCTTTATTTGCAGTTGTAGCTCTATTAGAACTATTTATTTCCATGCAGCTGAGTTTTTAACCCGAATCTAATCTTTCTTTTCTCCTTGTTTCAGATCGTGTCGAGTTTCAAAGCCACTACAGGCTCCAGAGCCCTGTGTCAGCTGCTGAAGGAGTATGTCGGCCATCGGGACGGGATCTGGGACCTGAGCGTGACCCGAACTCAGCCAGTCGTCCTGGGCACAGCGTCTGCAGGTTCAGCCCCTCACATTAACACTAAATGTCATATTTATTCAATACTTAATACTATTTTGAGTATTATGAGTTTAAGAATAAAATGTCTTCCCAGATCCTGCCTTTTCAAATGAAATCATGGACAAATACGCAGCATATTTAAGCCTGACTTATATTGTTGTCTCATCCAAAAAAAGTTTATATAACTATTATGTTTTGATGCCTCTGACAGATCACTCTGCTCTGCTGTGGAGCATAGAGACTGGAAAATGTGTCCTGAGGTACGCTGGCCACGCAGGATCAGGTAAATACACCTCATTTTAACACTTAAATGTCTTTGTTGAGTTATTATCAAGTTCTCTTTGTCTCCAAGTAAAAAGTGATTTGGCGACAAAATATAAACAGATAAAAAAAGATAGAAATAGTAGAGCTAGTGATGTAGAGACCGGACTTAAGACTATTCTGTAAAGGTCTTGGTCTTGTCTCGGTCTCGGATGCCAAGACCAACCAAGATTAAAAAAAACCCAAAAAAACAGGAAAACCTCAGTCGTTTAATTTGTCTCCTTCACCAAACACTAACCTCCATGAGTCTGGACCTGGTCTAAGACTGGACTAACTCTGTCTCCTTCACCAAACACTAACCTCCATGAGTCTGGACCTGGTCTAAGACTGGACTAACTCTGTCTCCTTCACCAAACACTAACCTCCATGAGTCTGGACCTGGTCTAAGACTACTAACTCTTCTCCTTCACCAAACACTGACCTCAGAGTTGGACTTTAAGACTAAACTTTCCTACCCCTTTACTTTTACCACCTTATACTTTTTACCACCCCTATTATATAACTTTTCTTACCAACCGACCCGTTGACCTTTAAGACTGGACTAACTCTGTCTCCTTCACCAAACACTGACCTCCATGAGTCTGGACCTGGTCTAAGACTGGACTAACTCTGTCTCCTTCACCAAACACTAACCTCCATGAGTCTGGACCTGGTCTAAGACTGGACTAACTCTGTCTCCTTCACCAAACACTAACCTCCATGAGTCTGGACCTGGTCTAAGACTGGACTAACTCTGTCTCCTTCACCAAACACTAACCTCCATGAGTCTGGACTTGGTCTAAGACTGGACTAACTCTGTCTCCTTCACCAAACACTGACCTCCATGAGTCTGGACCTGGTCTAAGTCTGGACTTGGTAAACTGATCCCTTGTATCTGACCACTTTTCCTCTAGTTTTGTCATTTAAAGTACAGTAATAATTGTTTTTACTTCTTCTTCTCACAGTGAACTCCATCAAGTTTCATCCGACGGAGCAGATGGCGCTCACAGGTACGAGCTGTAATTAAACTCCTCTTCTTATTTACTGTATTCAGATTGTGGAGATTGATTTTATTTGCTTGTGTCGCCGCAGCCTCCGGGGACCAGACGGCTCACATCTGGCGCTACATGGTGCAGCTCCCCGCCCCCCAGCCTCAGCCAGATGTCAGCGTGAGTTTACTCCCAGACACAGAGCTGTCGGGGGAAACGGCCTCTGCTTTTTACTCATTTACATTTAACTTTTGTGAAAATATGTCACAGTAAAAAGGAGACACATGCAGTTAATGGATATTCAATCGATTTAACTCATTGCTCCAGTTTTGAGCAAAAATTATTCTTCTGGAAATAAGAAAACATGTTGCTTTTAAAACAATTGAACCACATTATTCAAGTTTACAAGCTCTTTTACATAGGATTTATTGGTTTAGAAATAAAAATAAATACTGACAAAAGGAGGAGCTGATAGTATTCATAAAAGATTGTGAATGTGGAAATACAATTTGTTAATGCTGCTGTTAATATTTGTGTAAATTCATTTTTTTTCACTTTTAATTTCAACAAATGTAATGCCAGCAGTAGTTATTAAATCATAAAGCCTCAAGATTTTTATTCACAGACTTGATAGTTCAGTGGATAATAAATAAAAAATAATTAGAAGTCAATGGGGAAAGAGCTGAGTCTCTTGATGTGACGATTATCAAATAGATCATAAGTAATATCAGAAAAAGCCATAGTTTTTGTTAAAAAGGCAAACTTTAACTTTATTTTTGTACATTTAAGTGCATTTTATCAAAACACAGCAAAAGTAAAGCCTTTACTGTTTCATTAAGTGCAAATCAAAGTGGTTTTGTTTTTTATATACAAACAAAAAAATACTATCATTCTCAAGTTCTCATTTCTGTACTTTGTGTCAGTGTTTGTACTAAAAAAAATATTATCTAGAACCAGTTATATCCATTTATTATCGAGGTCTGTGTCGACAAAAGACAAGGTTATTCTGAATAAAAACTGGTAGATTTATTTAATTAAAACAATCCTTTTATATTTAGATGTTTGTAGTGTAAAACTTCAAAATAAAGTCTTTATCTTATGGTTTTTTTTGTTTTATTTATCAAACTTCACTCCATGATTTATTCTGTCTAAATGAAAACATGAAGCTTAATGCTATATTCTTTATTAAGTCAGATATTACGATGTATTTACAGGCCCCCTGCGACGAAGACCAGGACTCGTCCGACCGAGAGGAGGGGGAGGTCGACGGAGAGGGTCCTTGTGAGGTCCCTACCGTCCGCGTCGCCACGGCAACGTTAAAGAGTCACCAGGGAGTGGTGATCGCAGCTGATTGGTTGGTCGGAGGCAGACAAGTGGTGACGGCGTCCTGGGACCGAGCGGCGAACCTGTACGAAGTGGAGACGTCTGAGCTGGTTCACACACTCACCGGTACGAGTCCAGAGAGGTTTACTAGGATCACACACGTCAAACTTATAAATAAATACGGCTCCTGTAATGTTTCATGTGGCCCTCCGATGCATTTAGCAGGTGATATTTGGATTTGAACAGATTTTACTTGGATTTGAACAGGTTTTAGTTGGATTTGAACAGGTTTTAGTTGGATTTGAACAGGTTTTAGTTGAATTCGAACAGGTTTTAGATGGATTTGAACAGGTTTTAGTTGAATTTGAACAGGTTTTAGTTGGATTTGAACAGGTTTTACTTGGATTTGAACAGGTTTCAGTTAAATTTGAACAGGTTTTAGATGGATTTGAACAGGTTTTAGCTGAATTTGAACAGGTTTTACTTGGATTTGAACAGGTTTTACTTGGGTTTGAACAGGTTTCAGTTAAATTTGAACAGGTTTTAGTTGAATTTGAACAGGTTTTAGATGAATTTGGACAGGTTTCCAGGTTGTAAATTTGAACAGGTTATAGTTGAAATCGAGCAGGTTTTAGTTAAATTCGAACAGGTTTTAGATGGATTTGAATCAGATTTATTTCATTTGTTCATGAAATCTTAAGACAGTTTTACTACAAATACATCTAAACCCTGTGTAAAATCCAAATAAAACCTGGTCAAACCCAACTTAAACCTCTTAAGATCCAGCTATAACTTAACAAATCAGATCCCACTAAAACCGGTTTCCATAAAAGGAAAAAATAAATGACATTAAAGACAACTTTTTTGTAAAACTCGAATGAAGATGAAACCTCACATTAAAAATTTATGAAGATAGAAGCTTATGAAGTTAGATTATACTGTGTTTTTGTCTGTGCTGACTTCAGGCCACGACCAGGAGCTGACCCACTGCTGCACCCATCCCACTCAGCGGCTGGTGGTCACCTCGTCCAGAGACACCACCTTCAGACTTTGGGACTTCAGAGACCCGTCCATTCACTCTGTCAACGTTTTCCAGGGACACACCGAGTGAGTCTCACACACGAATCCAAAAAACAACAACTTTTATTAAAAAACAGGAACTGCAGTTGATACAATACATGTTTACTAGGAATATAAATCTTTCAGTGTCAGACGATTCGATTCAGAAACAATTTTTGATTGAATTTTTAATTAGAACCATTCTTTTAATTTGACTTAGATATTTGTGGCAAAATAATCAAAATACACATAAAAAGTAAGTAAACAAAATATAAGTCTTGTTGTTAGTTATCCTTAAAAATTCCTTTAAGTTGATCGACTAAAAGCAATGAGGGAGTTAATGTAGTCTAAAAATCGATGTTTAAAGTCTACGATTCGATCCGATTCAGCCTAACAATCTCGAAAGAATCATTTTGTGCGCCTTCCTTCTCGTGTTTATGACAAGGTTTTGTTCGAGCAAATGTGGGCCTTTCAATTTATTCCCAAATTGATTCATTAATATGTTTGAATATTTGGCAAATTGAGAGTTAAATCAAATTTTAAAAAGTTGATGGGACGCTGTTAAAGTCTGTCCAGATCCTTGCATTTCTTTGATACAAACTCTGCCCAATTAAAAACTCAGTATATGAACTTCTTCTATATTATATGACATTTTTTCCTTTTTTTTTTTATTTATTTGCTCCCGGTCTATTTTCTCGATGGCTTTTGTGTCTTGTTACATCCCTACAGTGCAATCTTAAAGCCGTAGTCTGTGTTAAATCCCACAAGATGGCGCTGTAACACCTCGTCTGCTCAGCTCCACTGCTCCTTTTACCATCCCACGTTCATTTACAGACCTGTCGCCTTAAACCAAACCCTCCTCTTTCCTCTCATTCATTACCGAGCACTTTTCTCCACGAGTTTGCTTTTTTTTTTTTTTTTTTTTTCCCGTCTCTCTCTCTCTCGTCCTCGCTCTCTCCTTCATTTATCTGTCCGTTTCTGCGTTAATCCCCCACTCTGTGTAATTTGGCACTTTGCTCGCTGTTAACACTCAATTGCAGCCGCTCATTTCAAAACGATGACAGTCTCTGGCTTTTTAATGGTGGCTCTCTTTAAAAGCAGTGTGTGTTTACGTCGTGCACGGCTCACTGTCTGTCTGTCCGTCTGGAGCTCTCTCTCTGGCAGCCTTTGATTGCGAGTGTGGGGATTACGTCGAGCTCATTATGTACGACCCTAACATGTATAATTCCTGCAGATCCCACTCTAATTCTCTCCCATAGACAATTGCTGTAATGAGATTAAACCCCAGTGTTTCTCAGTTAACAGCAGTCCTCTTCACTTCCTTTTCCCTCCAGTGTTCGTTCTTTCCCAAACGCCCATCGATGGCTGTTAATATAAAGAAAAATCCCTCCTTGTCCTTCATTGTTTTATGTACGAGTCAAAATCTGAATCTGGAGAAGACAAAAAGCTTTCATAGTACATTGTGTAAAATGTTTTAGTTTAAAAAGAACTTTCTGTACACCTCAAAAAAAACTTAAAACACTAAAAAAAACAAATGTTCCTATGACTGAGAAAAGCTCATTTATATTACATGAAGGATCTGGACATTTACAAACTAAATAAATGTAGTTTTTACATTTTAAAGTGAACTCATCATCTGTCATGGACAACGGCGTGTCCCTTAAGGGCTGCCGTACCTGTTTCTGGGTCATAGAAAGAAACGTTTTAAGATGTGGAACTACAATATGAAATTTCACCATCAGAAGCTCCCAAAATACAAAGTGGATCTCTAAAAACATTTTATTTGTGAACTGGGGCTCCACCAGAAAAGGATTTCCTTATTTGTTGTATTTATTGTTACTTAAAAAAAAGTCAAAGAAAAAGGAGAAATGTAATTGTGGTGCAACAAAATGGAAAAAAGGCATCAGTCAAGAGCATTTATTATTTATTTATTTATTTAGTTGTGAAAGTCAAATTCATACATGTCCTTTTCAACTAAAAACTGAGAAGAAATATTTATAAATGTTGTGGTGAAGCTGTAGATCTTTGTTTGAGATTTATTTGTCAATGTTGCTTTTAATAAACCTGGGAAACAAATAGAGAGGAAATATGGAAGATGCAGCGTAAAATATGACAATATGATGCAGGTTTAGGGATAAATTAAAACATTTTTTCTGTTGTTTTACTAAAAAATGAAGAGGAAAGTAGTTTGTGTAGGGTCTAGTTTACTATTGACAAAGGTCCCAGCAACAACTACTACAACATTGTCCAATTTGCTTTGAGTAATTTCATGACACTCACTGTTTAAGTTGCCATCTGTCAGCCAAATTCAGTAAATTCTTCGACGTGGTATTATGATGTGGCTTAATTTCCCATCCCTCCGGTGGAACAGGTACGAGAGCGTGTGATCCATTTAATCAGAAAAGAGTCTGAGCGCTCCGGGGAAGGCGGCCTCTTGTTTTCACCGACAATTACCGTTAACGTTTCCTGACAGCGGCGCGCAGAAGCTAAAAAGCGCCGCGTACGTCCTCCGTCCCGCCAAACCGCTGTCAATTGCGCACGAGCTAACAAACCGGCGCAGAGCAAACGGGAAGCGACAGCGGACCTGCTCTACAAAGCGGCTGTCGCGTCAGGTTTTGTCTCCGCGGCCGATGATGCCTTCAGGAGACGTTTGATCACGACCGATACCAGAGTACGGAGGTGTGTTTTACAAGACGTGGAGTGTGGATTTAACACTGCCGGTCTCCGGAGAGATTCGTGAGCACTTAGCGGGGTCGCAGAGACTGTCAGTGCTCTCAAACCCTGGTTTAGATTTCACCTTTTAGACCACACGTGTCAAACTCAAGGCCCGCAATGTTTTATACGGCCCTTTAATCCTTGTAGTAAGTAATATTTTGGGGTTTTAGGTTTTAGAACAAGTTTTATATGGACTTAGACAGGTTTTAGTTGTGTTTGAACAGGTTTTATTCGGTCTTAAACAGGTTGTAGTTGGATTTGAATATGTTTTAGTTGGATCTGAACAGGTTTTAGATTAATTTGATTAGGTTTCAGCTGGATTTGAACAGGTTTTATACGGTCTTAAACAGGTTGTAGTTGGATTTGAATATATTTTAGTTGGATTTGAATATGTTTTAGATGAATTTGAATATGTTTTAGATGAATTTGAACAGGTTTTATTCAGTCTTAAACAGGTTGTAGTTGGATTTGAATATGTTTTAGTTGGATTTGAATATGTTTTAGATGAATTTGAATATGTTTTAGATGAATTTGAATATGTTTTAGATGAATTTGAATATGTTTTAGATGAATTTGAACAGGTTTTATTCAGTCTTAAACAGGTTGTAGTTGGATTTGAATATGTTTTAGTTGGATTTGAGCAGATTTTAGTAGAGTTTAGTTAGGATTTAAACAGGCTTTTGTTGGACTTGTCACAGTCTTCTTCCCTGGAATGACTCTTATTTACTATTCCAGCCCCTCAACACTTTTATTTATGACTTATTATTCAGTTCAATTTTATTTGTATAGTCCAGTATCACAACAACAATTGGGATTAACAAAAACAAAAGACAGTAAATACACAAACTGGCAGAACTAGACAGCATCCCCTGTCCTTAGACCCTCCATCAAGGTGAGGAAAAACTCAAAAAAACCCAGCCAACCCAAAACTTTAGTTGCATTTTGACATATTCATGGGTTTGCACACATTATGGATCAGATTTTATAGTTATAACATGAGATAAACTGCAGCTAATTTTAGATCTAGCAAAATCCGTGGTTCTTTTGTGCATATTTTTTCATTCACTTTCCAGATTAGAAGAAATAGGTGTGAAGTCAGTATAGAATAATGCCATTGACAGGTCTATTACAGCCCAAAAGACCAATTTGGTGGTACTTTTCTTGAGGATGACGAGAAGATTTTTTGACGGAGAAAAACGGCAAAATGTATTGATCTTTCATTCAGATGTTTATGGGTCCTACTGCTGTGATATGGTCCTGCATTAAACCAATCTATTTATATTCCTCCAGCTACAGGCTTCTTTATAAAAATAGACACAAGCCACAAGAAAGAAAACATATTAAACTTGAGCAACTGCACAATTCAACAATCATCTAAAGCCTTGAGTCTCTAAGTCTTCCACAGTTTAGTGTCTTTTCTTATTAATTAACTAGAATTTCTTATTGTGACTATTCAGAATTTTCACCAATTTACTTTTATTGACTGCAAACTAGGGCTGCACAATATATACCTTATTTTAAGTTATTGTAACAATGTGGGTATTTCAAAAAAAGTGCAATAATAGTACAGTTTTCCAAGTGACAGACATTAACTTTTTAATCCAAGTGTTATTAAACAAAATGTAAAAATAAGTAGCACCAGTTTCTAAAAGGAAAAGTGATAAAAGATGGATGAATTGGAACTTTTTAGGGCATTTTCAGGTCATATTTATTGCAATACTTATTCTATTATACACAAATAGCAGGGTTTTTTCTGAAATCGTGGATTCGTGATGTAAACTCTTTATTCTGACTGTCTTCTCCGTTGACCTTGTCCGTCAGAGTTGCCGTTAAGTAACACAGACCTCTCCCTCCTTTCCTCCACAAAGCCTTTAACCTTAATCAGCCCTTTTAATCAATTACCTTGTCTGATTACACCACCCCTCGTGTTATTCCCAGGTGGGCCGTACCCCGCAATGTCAGAAGGCGGCTGTAACTCCGCGGCAGTTTCCTCCAGCGCCGGCCTCCGTAATAGCGCAAAGTTTAGCCCTCTAATTAGCCCTTAATGCCGTGTCAATTTGAATTAAGGGGGAAGCCAGTTTTAGGAGGAAAAAAGCTGAAAAGTGTGGAAGCCTTAGACGTCGCTGGAATGGAAATATGAAAGACTATTAAATGAATGGTTAGCTCTGACCTCGGCGCTGCCATGTGGAGCGGCGCATCACAGCTCATTGGACAAAGGGCGAACGAGGTGGAGATGCCGAGCGCATATAAAGAACGTTTAGCCCCAAATCTGCTTCATAAATGCCCCAAATACATGACACAGCAAAAATCACTTTTATTAGTTGGTTGTAAGTATGTCAGATCTGGGTTGGTTGAAGTGTAGAGGATTAATGCACGAAAACTTATTATAAAAACATTAAAATATCAAATGGCTGATGTTTTAATGACTACAAAAACAAAATGGAGGCACCCTTAGCTTTGATAATAAATTAATATAAAAGCTGAAGCATAAAAATGAAATGAAATAATTAATAATATCTATAATTTGGTGAAAACTTCTAAGTAACACTCTTTATTTATTGTGTATATTAAAAATTTACATCCAAAACTCAACACAATCTTTGGCTTTTGCTTTTGTTTCTCAGTTTTCAAAGTGAACTCATCATTTGATCTATTTTCACTAGATTTGTTCATAGGTAACAGCATGTCCCTGCAGGGCTACCGTAGGTGCTCACAGGCTGTAGAAAGGAGGGGTATAAGGAACTGTAATTGTCTAAATTGCCAATAGATGCTGCCAAAAATGACACACTGCACCTTTAAGCTCAAAACTGTGCCCTTAAGCCTATTTCTACATTATATATATGTGGTATGGCTGATAAAAAACAAACAAACTGCTAACTACACACTATTAAGCATTAGTTGAGTATTTATAACAATGTAATTAATCAATAACAAAGCATTACTATTTCATTAATGCATACCATTAAGTTATAAATTAAACAATAATTATGTTATAGTTTTAAACAATAAGCCTATGCTGATATCACACACTGGAGAGGCCCGGGTTCGATTCCGGCTCGGGTCATATGCCCACTTTCATTCCCCACTCTCATCCTGATGCCTGTTCCTGTCTTTCTACTATGTTATATACTATCAAATAAAGGCATAACATCTCAAATTAATCTCAATAAATAACATTTCAGCATTTATACATTGTTTATTCATTGTTAATTACACATTTATTGGTGTTTAACTCCTGTTTGATTGTGTGTGGCGTTATAAAGTGTTACCAAAACTTGTAATATTTGAATTTCTACTCAGGATAATACACTTAATATAAATATCAGTCTGTTGTGGGTAACTACATAAAAGTCTAGGGTAAATTTAGGGCAGTAAGGGTAGATTTATTCAGAGTACAAATGAGTGTCACAGTTCAGAAAGTCTTTGTGATTAGATGTATTGATCAAGCTGATATTTTGGTAGTTGCTCCGACAGGTTTTATTCTGTGAACATTTGGAGTCATTATTGCTCCTGAGTTGGCAGGTACATCTACAGCAGGCGACAGAAACACTGAGAGTGTGATCCTGCCTCTGTTTTCTCGGAGGTGATACCTATTGTTCAAAGTGTAAGAGAAATAACAAACTGCGCTTTAAATTAAGAAGTGCTAGAGTCACACCGGATACGAACCTCTCCGTGACGTGTTTATGTAACTGTATGACTATTGTCTGTGGGAGAAAGTGGTTAAAAGTGTTATTAAAAAATCAACCTCCCTCTGAAACAATGACAAGAACGTGTTTGTTATGTGTTTGTTTTCGCAGCACGGTGACGTCGGCGGTGTTCACGGCGGGAGACAACGTGGTCTCGGGGAGCGACGATCGCACCGTCAAAGTGTGGGACTTGAAAAACATGAGGTCACCGATAGCAACCATCCGCACCGACTCAGCCGTGAACAGGTAGGAGAAAATACACCCGGTTTTCCTCAGGATGACTCATTAATCATTTAACTACTCAAATATCAAGTCTATTTTAGCACAAGGAGGTATTATACAACAATTAAAGCTGATTGAAGTAGAAAATTACAGCAGCAAAGGATTTATAATAAAGATAAAAGACATGCAGTAAAAATAAAACACTAAGTAGTCATGGATTTCCAACAAATTACACTTTAAGGACTTAAATACATATTATAATAACTGTTTAAATGTAGGTTGTGGAAAAAAATATATCTGCCTTACATTTTTAATACATTTATATAACCATAAACTGTAAAAAATTATGAACAATGGGTTTGTGTTGAAGGCTGGGTCCAAATGACAAAATATAAAGACAAAATCCTACTGCTTTATTTGTATATGCATGAAACACACTTAAAATTATGCAAAAAAAAATTATATATTTAAACAATAAGGCGTATATAATGCAACATAATAATCAGAGTGATTAATTTAGCAATAAATAAAAATTATGTCCAATGCAATAGATAGACTATACTAATAAATTCTGGGAGTTTCCTTTTTCCTAAATCCTAAAATTAATGAACGCATGTCTTTTTTACATCTGCACATTAATTATTACTGTAATATTCCTTCAAATATACATTGTTTTGGGAAAAATGAATAAATATCCCAGTTCCTAGACAGACCATAACTGATTTATTGTCTAAAATAAGTTTTAATTTTGCTTTATATACATTTATAAAGAATTTGTATGCACTAAACTATGAGCTTTTATGATTCACATTGACTTAAAAGCTTCAAACTAAAGGAAAATAGGAGAAAATAACAAGTAAAAAAGCTTTTTATCCTTAACAGAATATTGAATAACCTGATAGACTTGTGGAGTAAATTCGATTGTGTATCAAAACAAATCTAAGCCTGGATCTGCTTTGTTCTAATTATTTGTGCGTTGCCTCCATTAAAAAGAGTGCTTTGTAAAATCTCTGTTTCAGGATAAGCGTGTCTGCCAACAACAGGATCATCGCTCTGCCTCACGACAATCGACAAGTGAGACTGTTCGACATGAGCGGAGTGCGTCTGGCCAGACTTCCACGCAGCAACAGGATGGTAAGAAAAAAAAGACTCAAAATTAAAAACTGTACATGGTTCTAAGTTGTCCTGGAAAATCTGGAAAACCTGGAAATTTAGTGACTGTTTTTAAAATCATAGAAATGAATTGAAATTTGTTTTTTTTAGTTGCTTACCTTTGTCTTCATAAAGTCCAAGGCACTTTTGACTTGATGTAAAGCCATTTGGGAGTTTTAAATTTGAGTTTTGACCCTTGGAGGGAGCTGTACTTTAAGTTTTTTTTACCCTTTTTGAGGCAGAAGTGGAGATTAAACCAAGGCAAAGTGGAACAATCAGAATAAGTGCAGCTTATGATTGCACATGAAGCCGACGTGAGGGAAAAAAATGAGAAAAAGCTGCCAAGAAAAAACTTTAAAATGACTTAAAACCAGTGGGGATCCTGCCGTACGTTTAAACTGTTATAATAGACGTAGTGTAAGAATAGCCGTGCCTCATTAAAAGCTAACTGTGTGTCTGCAGGGTCACAGACGGATGGTGTGCTGCACAGCGTGGAACGAGGAGAACCAGTCTTGTAACCTGTTCACCTGCGGCTTCGACCGACAGGCCATCGGCTGGAACATAAACATCCCGGCTCTGCTGCAGGAGAAGTGAACGCACCGCCGACAACAAACGGCTCAATTAAAAATAGTGTAACCGGATCAGAGTCCCTCCATGTAAATACGGTACACACTGTAATCTGTGGCCTCGTCTGTGAACCGACGGTAGCATTTTCCATGACTTCCACAGTGAGTTATTTTAAATAGTGCACTGATGATGACAGATGCTGTACAACATGTAAACGTTTGGGTTTTTCCGAAGTAGTGCTGTACTTGTTTTTGTTGATTAGCTCTAACGTAGCATCAAATACAAAAAAGGTGCTTCTAAAATACTAAATTCACGCTAATTATGGCTTTTTCTGTGTGTTTTGGCCTTCTATTCGCTCATAAATGGTGCTTCGGGTCACAGAAAACGTGATTTTTGAAAACCACAGTGAGGACTTTCTCTTTTAGTTTCATGTCGACTGAAAAAACTGAGCTTTTCCTGAAAGTGGGGACGTCTCAGCTAAATTTGCACAATCCCAAACAAGCCCTGTTACCAGTGTTTAGGATAAATTATGAGTTTTACAAGTTGTAGCTTAAAATTACAGGAAAATTGATGAAAATCTTGCCGTCTCTTCATACAAACTAAGAAATAAATCCTCATAAAGTGGCCTGGAAGACTTGTTTAGGCATTTATTGTTGAGTTGTGTGGACAGAGATATACTGTAATAAAACATGCTCTCGGGAAATGTTTTGAAAAATACCCGTGTAATTGTGGACACAGCCGAAGTCTTACCTCAATCTCGACGTAGAGCTTTTGTCTTTCACTGTGAAGCACTTTGTATAATATAAACTAAAGCCGTGTGCATTCACTGTATATTTTCTAGTTCCCAAATAGTCACAACCTCACAGTGAAAGAAAAACTCTACATACGTTCGTTTAGGTAAGATTTCCTCCGTTTCGAGCATGTGCAGCACTACTCCTAAAAACCTCTTCTTACATTTTAAAGTCATACGCGAGGCCTCGGAGCTGTTTTTCGTGTCTTATCCTTTCGCTTCTGCAGCATGTGAATTGTGAAGTGGCTAGGTCTGATCCCGTACAACCCTAGCTCCCTCTGTTTGAAGTACAATGCCTCCTCAATCCTAGGCTGCTGTTCACTTCCTTTGAGTTACTGCTGAGTAGCTGCTTCTTGTGCATGTAGATAAAGAGAGAATTATTAAAGGCCAGAGAGAGTATTTAGAGTTTATGTATATATTATGCTGTGGCCTAAAGTGACCTGTGCTGCAGGTTAAATATAATCAAGTGAGGTTTTGTGAATTATTTGATCTATTAAAGTCAAATATTCTTCATTAAAGGGATATTCTGGATTTTAAAGTCTGGTTGTGTGGAGCTCTTGTGGATAAATTACCTTAGATTGGTGTTTAAAATATTTTGTTTTGAATCTAAGTCAGAGCCGAACAAATATGCCCCCACTTGTAAGCTTAATTGGACATTAACAGTAACATTTTGTGAATTATGTTGTGCCTTAGTATTATCCCAAAAGACAACAGTTGTAAGTATTGCAGATGGCTCCATTTGAAAGCAGTCGGAAGCTCTGGTCAGACTTATTTTTCTGACCCAAGATTCTTACGTATTTATCCACAAATAACCCATACAGCCCTCCTTTAAAAAAACGTAATATCCCTTTAAACAGAACATATCGTATTCAGACCAGATTGTGGCTGGTCTTTTGACAAGCTTCATATCACTTTTTTCTTTCAGTTCACTCTAAATTAGCTGAATTGTTTTCTTATGCTGTAAATATAGACAGTAAAATTAGTGGACCAAGGGACGACCCATACAGAAGCGAAGGCTGGCTCCAAATACCTCCCTCTAGCTTCAAAAATGTGTTGTCGACTCCTCTTCACTGAGCCAGACTCTTAACAGTGTGTTTTATGAAGTTTTTCTTTTATTTAGCATCATTAACGCTAACTTTGTGGCTATCATGCTTCCTGTATTCGGAAGATTTCCAAATATGGTCATCACTTCTGGCGTAAAATAATCATTCTGCCATTTTCTTTGATTTTTACACAGGTCAATTGTAATATTTTATGATCGGTCCACTGTTTTTACTGTCTATTGCTGTAAGTCTGCCTTGTTCCATGTTTACAATAAATAAGAGTTTTATAGTGTTGCTTTAATCTGCCTTTCTGTAAAGTCAAGAGGTTAGCAATAACGGGGAAGCAGTTGCATTTCACAAATCTTTGTTTTAGCGTGATAGTCCTGTGTGTATCCATTGTATGTAGCTTGTTTATTATAGGATACACCTTCTCGTTGCCAACTCAGAGACCTGTGTCGCTGTAATGTATCATCCCAAAGTGAACTGTGAGTGAGTTACTGGTGATGTCTGTCAATATGAAGTTTGACTTTTAGTGTTTACATTTTACATCAAACCTTTTTGGCCTTTTACAATCCGTACACCTTTGTCGTATCGTCTTTCTCTGAAAACTGTTGTCTTTATCAAATACAGAAGCAATAAGCTCAACGGTAGCTGTACATAAAGTGAAGCTTGTTTGAAAAAGGTCAAAAACTACATATAATACCTTAAATTTAGACGAAATGAGCTTCACTACTGCTACACTATACAAAATACTGGTTGCAGTTGTGCAATATCTTAAACATGGAGTAATGCTGTGGTTCTTGGTTGTTAATGTTTTTTCAAATGTTGTAAATCTCATAGTGAAATTCTTTACTTTTGTGACTTGTGAAGATGATGTAGCTCAGTATAGATATGCATAATCTACCCCAAAACCTTGGTGTCAAACTACACTTTAATTCCCGTTTCCATCAACAATATACAGACTTTGAAGTAGCATGAATCTACAAATGTAATATTCAAATGCCTTACCATTGCATTGAGAAAGTGTATTCACCTTATCCTTCTAAAGCATCGATGCACTTCTACCAAATCCTTGTTAAATTACTAATTGTGTTCGTCTGCACAGCACAGACAGGACTTTTATTCTAGTTTCATTCAGAAAACTCAATCTCGTGCCCACTGCTATCATTGTCATTTTAATCTGCAGCAAGAAAGGCAGGTCCGATTGGCGCCTCATGTATGAGTTATAACTCTGAGGAAATGTGATTGGGATTGATACATAAATTATTACATGTCAGACTGAAATAAGGAAAAACCTGGACAGGCTTTGCTTCATTGTGATGAGTCAGATTCACCTCAAACTTCAATATGTGATCTACTTTGCATACTTCATTGTTCCGGTATGTACTTTCTGGCACTTTCCAATAAAATGTGTGAGCTCCTTTTCCTGTTTTTCATGTCTCTTCTTCATTTTGGTTTGAAAGAAACAACTAAAATTTTAATCACAACTAATTAATTTATATGTAAATGTAAGTTGGCAGTTTTTTTAGTGTTAATAAGCCACTGTTGTGTTAAGTAGAGCCACAAATAACTTGTTAATTTAATACGACTTCATAGTGTTACTTTTAGGGGAGAGTTTAAAGTCCTGTTTGTACAATTGAAGGACTTGAACGCACCAACGACAATAAATATAGTTTTGTTTTTTGTTTTTTTAATTTATCTAAAAGCAGTTAAAACTACTATCGGTGCATGAATAAATGCACTAAGAGGTATTTTGGGTTGTTTTGAACTTTAATTTGGCGGTGGACCGTTGGTCCCCAGAATTCAAACGGTAAGGCTATAGTATGGCAAAATTGTCATTTTGGGCAAAAATAAAATTATGTCTAAAAAGTCAATAAAACTACTATTGGTGCAATAATAAATGCACTAAGAGGTATTTTGGGTTGTTTTGAACTTTATTTTGGAGGTGGACCGTTGGTCCCCAAAATTCAAACGGTAAGGCTATAGTATGGCAAAAATGGTCATTTTGGGCAAAAATAAAATTATGTCTAAAAGTCAATAAAACTACTATTGGTGCATGAATAAATGCACTAAGAGGTATTTTGGGTTGTTTTGAACTTTATTTTGGAGGTGGACCGTTGGTCCCCAAAATTCAAACGGTAAGGCTATAGTATGGCAAAAATTGTCATTTTGGGCAAAAATAAAATTATGTCTAAAAAGTCATTAAAACTACTATTGGTGCATGAATAAATGCACTAAGAGGTATTTTGGGTTGTTTTGAACTTTATTTTGGCGGTGGACCGTTGGTCCCCAAAATTCAAACGGTAAGGCTATAGTATGGCAAAAATTGTCATTTTGGGCAAAAATAAAATTATGTCTAAAAAGTCATTAAAACTACTATTGGTATAATAATAAATGTATTGAGGAGTATTTTGGGTTGTTTTGAACTTTATTTTGGCGGTGGACCGTTGGTCCCCAAAATTCAAACGGTAAGGCTATAGTATGGCAAAAATTGTCATTTTGGGCAAAAATAAAATTATGTCTAAAAAGTCATTAAAACTACTATTGGTGCATGAATAAATGCACTAAGAGGTATTTTGGGTTGTTTTGAACTTTATTTTGGCGGTGGACCGTTGGTCCCCAAAATTCAAACGGTAAGGCTATAGTATGGCAAAAATTGTCATTTTGGGCAAAAATAAAATTATGTCTAAAAAGTCATTAAAACTACTATTGGTGCAATAATAAATGTATTGAGGAGTATTTTGGGTTGTTTTGAACTTTATTTTGGCGGTGGACCGTTGGTCCCCAGAATTCAAACGGTAAGGCTATAGTATGGCAAAAATTGTCATTTTGGGCAAAAATAAAATTATGTCTAAAAAGTCAATAAAACTACTATTGGTGCATGAATAAATGCACTAAGAGGTATTTTGGGTTGTTTTGAACTTTATTTTGGCGGTGGACCGTTGGTCCCCAAAATTCAAACGGTAAGGCTATAGTATGGCAAAAATTGTCATTTTGGGCAAAAATAAAATTATGTCTAAAAAGTCAATAAAACTACTATTGGTGCATGAATAAATGCACTAAGAGGTATTTTGGGTTGTTTTGAACTTTATTTTGGAGGTGGACCGTTGGTCCCCAAAATTCAAACGGTAAGGCTATAGTATGGCAAAAATTGTCATTTTGGGCAAAAATAAAATTATGTCTAAAAAGTCAATAAAACTACTATTGGTGCATGAATAAATGCACTAAGAGGTATTTTGGGTTGTTTTGAACTTTATTTTGGAGGTGGACCGTTGGTCCCCAAAATTCAAACGGTAAGGCTATAGTATGGCAAAAATTGTTATTTTGGGCAAAAATAAAATTATGTCTAAAAAGTGTTTAAAACTACTATTGGTGCAATAATAAATGCACTAAGAGGTATTTTGGGTTGTTTTGAACTTTAATTTGGCGGTGGACCGTTGGTCCCCAGAATTCAAACGGTAAGGCTATAGTATGGTAAAAATTGTCATTTTGGGCAAAAATAAAATTATGTCTAAAAAGTAATTAAAACTACTATTGGTGTAATAATAAATGCACTAAGAGGTATTTTGGGTTGTTTTGAACTTTAATTTGGCGGTGGACCGTTGGTCCCCAAAATTCAAACGGTAAGGCTATAGTATGGCAAAAATTGTTATTTTGGGCAAAAATAAAATTATGTCTAAAAAGTCATTAAAACTACTATTGGTGCAATAATAAATGCACTAAGAGGTATTTTGGGTTGTTTTGAACTTTATTTTGGAGGTGGACCGTTGGTCCCCAAAATTCAAACGGTAAGGCTATAGTATGGCAAAAATTGTCATTTTGGGCAAAAATAAAATTATGTCTAAAAAGTCATTAAAACTACTATTGGTATAATAATAAATGTATTGAGGAGTATTTTGGGTTGTTTTGAACTTTATTTTGGCGGTGGACCGTTGGTCCCCAAAATTCAAACGGTAAGGCTATAGTATGGCAAAAATTGTCATTTTGGGCAAAAATAAAATTATGTCTAAAAAGTCAATAAAACTACTATTGGTGCATGAATAAATGCACTAAGAGGTATTTTGGGTTGTTTTGAACTTTATTTTGGAGGTGGACCGTTGGTCCCCAAAATTCAAACGGTAAGGCTATAGTATGGCAAAAATTGTCATTTTGGGCAAAAATAAAATTATGTCTAAAAAGTCAATAAAACTACTATTGGTGCATGAATAAATGTATTGAGGAGTATTTTGGGTTGTTTTGAACTTTATTTTGGAGGTGGACCGTTGGTCCCCAAAATTCAAACGGTAAGGCTATAGTATGGCAAAAATTGTTATTTTGGGCAAAAATAAAATTATGTCTAAAAAGTCATTAAAACTACTATTGGTGCAATAATAAATGCACTAAGAGGTATTTTGGGTTGTTTTGAACTTTATTTTGGAGGTGGACCGTTGGTCCCCAAAATTCAAACGGTAAGGCTATAGTATGGCAAAAATTGTCATTTTGGGCAAAAATAAAATTATGTCTAAAAAGTCATTAAAACTACTATTGGTGCATGAATAAATGCACTAAGAGGTATTTTGGGTTGTTTTGAACTTTATTTTGGAGGTGGACCGTTGGTCCCCAAAATTCAAACGGTAAGGCTATAGTATGGCAAAAATTGTCATTTTGGGCAAAAATAAAATTATGTCTAAAAAGTCAATAAAACTACTATTGGTGCATGAATAAATGCACTAAGAGGTATTTTGGGTTGTTTTGAACTTTATTTTGGAGGTGGACCGTTGGTCCCCAAAATTCAAACGGTAAGGCTATAGTATGGCAAAAATTGTCATTTTGGGCAAAAATAAAATTATGTCTAAAAAGTGATTAAAACTACTATTGGTGCAATAATAAATGCACTAAGAGGTATTTTGGGTTGTTTTGAACTTTATTTTGGCGGTGGACCGTTGGTCCCCAAAATTCAAACGGTAAGGCTATAGTATGGCAAAAATTGTCATTTTGGGCAAAAATAAAATTATGTCTAAAAAGTCATTAAAACTACTATTGGTGCAATAATAAATGCACTAAGAGGTATTTTGGGTTGTTTTGAACTTTATTTTGGAGGTGGACCGTTGGTCCCCAGAATTCAAACGGTAAGGCTATAGTATGGCAAAAATTGTCATTTTGGGCAAAAATAAAATTATGTCTAAAAAGTCATTAAAACTACTATTGGTGCAATAATAAATGCACTAAGAGGTATTTTGGGTTGTTTTGAACTTTAATTTGGCGGTGGACCGTTGGTCCCCAAAATTCAAACGGTAAGGCTATAGTATGGCAAAAATTGTCATTTTGGGCAAAAATAAAATTATGTCTAAAAAGTCAATAAAACTACTATTGGTGCATGAATAAATGCACTAAGAGGTATTTTGGGTTGTTTTGAACTTTATTTTGGAGGTGGACCGTTGGTCCCCAAAATTCAAACGGTAAGGCTATAGTATGGCAAAAATTGTTATTTTGGGCAAAAATAAAATTATGTCTAAAAAGTCATTAAAACTACTATTGGTGCAATAATAAATGCACTAAGAGGTATTTTGGGTTGTTTTGAACTTTATTTTGGCGGTGGACCGTTGGTCCCCAAAATTCAAACGGTAAGGCTATAGTATGGCAAAAATGGTCATTTTGGGCAAAAATAAAATTATGTCTAAAAAGTCAATAAAACTACTATTGGTGCATGAATAAATGCATTAAGAGGTATTTTGGGTTGTTTTGAACTTTAATTTGGAGGTGGACCGTTGGTCCCCAAAATTCAAACGGTAAGGCTATAGTATGGCAAAAATTGTCATTTTGGGCAAAAATAAAATTATGTCTAAAAAGTCATTAAAACTACTATTGGTGCAAGAATAAATGCACTAAGAGGTATTTTGGGTTGTTTTGAACTTTATTTTGGAGGTGGACCGTTGGTCCCCAAAATTCAAACGGTAAGGCTATAGTATGGCAAAAATTGTCATTTTGGGCAAAAATAAAATTATGTCTAAAAAGTCATTAAAACTACTATTGGTGCAATAATAAATGCACTAAGAGGTATTTTGGGTTGTTTTGAACTTTATTTTGGAGGTGGACCGTTGGTCCCCAAAATTCAAACGGTAAGGCTATAGTATGGCAAAAATTGTCATTTTGGGCAAAAATAAAATTATGTCTAAAAAGTCATTAAAACTACTATTGGTGCAAGAATAAATGCACTAAGAGGTATTTTGGGTTGTTTTGAACTTTATTTTGGAGGTGGACCGTTGGTCCCCAAAATTCAAACGGTAAGGCTATAGTATGGCAAAAATTGTCATTTTGGGCAAAAATAAAATTATGTCTAAAAAGTCATTAAAACTACTATTGGTGCATGAATAAATGTATTGAGGAGTATTTTGGGTTGTTTTGAACTTTATTTTGGAGGTGGACCGTTGGTCCCCAAAATTCAAACGGTAAGGCTATAGTATGGCAAAAATTGTTATTTTGGGCAAAAATAAAATTATGTCTAAAAAGTCATTAAAACTACTATTGGTGCAATAATAAATGTATTGAGGAGTATTTTGGGTTGTTTTGAACTTTATTTTGGAGGTGGACCGTTGGTCCCCAAAATTCAAACGGTAAGGCTATAGTATGGCAAAAATTGTCATTTTGGGCAAAAATAAAATTATGTCTAAAAAGTCATTAAAACTACTATTGGTGCATGAATAAATGCACTAAGAGGTATTTTGGGTTGTTTTGAACTTTATTTTGGAGGTGGACCGTTGGTCCCCAAAATTCAAACGGTAAGGCTATAGTATGGCAAAAATTGTCATTTTGGGCAAAAATAAAATTATGTCTAAAAAGTCAATAAAACTACTATTGGTGCAATAATAAATGCACTAAGAGGTATTTTGGGTTGTTTTGAACTTTATTTTGGAGGTGGACCGTTGGTCCCCAAAATTCAAACGGTAAGGCTATAGTATGGCAAAAATTGTCATTTTGGGCAAAAATAAAATTATGTCTAAAAAGTCGTTAAAACTACTATTGGTGCATTAATAAATGCACTAAGAGGTATTTTGGGTTGTTTTGAACTTTATTTTGGAGGTGGACCGTTGGTCCCCAAAATTCAAACGGTAAGGCTATAGTATGGCAAAAATGGTCATTTTGGGCAAAAATAAAATTATGTCTAAAAAGTCAATAAAACTACTATTGGTGCATGAATAAATGCACTAAGAGGTATTTTGGGTTGTTTTGAACTTTATTTTGGAGGTGGACCGTTGGTCCCCAAAATTCAAACGGTAAGGCTATAGTATGGCAAAAATTGTCATTTTGGGCAAAAATAAAATTATGTCTAAAAAGTCATTAAAACTACTATTGGTGCATGAATAAATGCACTAAGAGGTATTTTGGGTTGTTTTGAACTTTATTTTGGAGGTGGACCGTTGGTCCCCAAAATTCAAACGGTAAGGCTATAGTATGGCAAAAATTGTCATTTTGGGCAAAAATAAAATTATGTCTAAAAAGTCATTAAAACTACTATTGGTGCAATAATAAATGTACTAAGGGGTATTTTGGGTTGTTTTGAACTTTATTTTGGCGGTGGACCGTTGGTCCCCAGAATTCAAACGGTAAGGCTATAGTATGGCAAAAATTGTCATTTTGGGCAAAAATAAAATTATGTCTAAAAAGTCAATAAAACTACTATTGGTGCATGAATAAATGCACTAAGAGGTATTTTGGGTTGTTTTGAACTTTATTTTGGCGGTGGACCGTTGGTCCCCAAAATTCAAACGGTAAGGCTATAGTATGGCAAAAATTGTCATTTTGGGCAAAAATAAAATTATGTCTAAAAAGTCAATAAAACTACTATTGGTGCATGAATAAATGCACTAAGAGGTATTTTGGGTTGTTTTGAACTTTATTTTGGAGGTGGACCGTTGGTCCCCAAAATTCAAACGGTAAGGCTATAGTATGGCAAAAATTGTTATTTTGGGCAAAAATAAAATTATGTCTAAAAAGTGTTTAAAACTACTATTGGTGCAATAATAAATGCACTAAGAGGTATTTTGGGTTGTTTTGAACTTTATTTTGGAGGTGGACCGTTGGTCCCCAAAATTCAAACGGTAAGGCTATAGTATGGCAAAAATTGTCATTTTGGGCAAAAATAAAATTATGTCTAAAAAGTCATTAAAACTACTATTGGTGCATGAATAAATGCATTAAGAGGTATTTTGGGTTGTTTTGAACTTTATTTTGGCGGTGGACCGTTGGTCCCCAAAATTCAAACGGTAAGGCTATAGTATGGCAAAAATTGTCATTTTGGGCAAAAATAAAATTATGTCTAAAAAGTCATTAAAACTACTATTGGTGCATGAATAAATGCACTAAGAGGTATTTTGGGTTGTTTTGAACTTTATTTTGGCGGTGGACCGTTGGTCCCCAAAATTCAAACAGTAAGGCTATAGTATGGCAAAAATTGTCATTTTGGGCAAAAATAAAATTATGTCTAAAAATTGGTTAAAACTACTATTGGTGCATTAATAAATGCACTAAGAGGTATTTTGGGTTGTTTTGAACTTTATTTTGGAGGTGGACCGTTGGTCCCCAAAATTCAAACGGTAAGGCTATAGTATGGCAAAAATTGTCATTTTGGGCAAAAATAAAATTATGTCTAAAAAGTCATTAAAACTACTATTGGTGCAATAATAAATGCACTGAAGAGGTATTTTGGGTTGTTTTGAACTTTATTTTGGCGGTGGACCGTTGGTCCCCAGAATTCAAACGGTAAGGCTATAGTATGGCAAAAATTGTCATTTTGGGCAAAAATAAAATTATGTCTAAAAAGTGTTTAAAACTACTATTGGTGCAATAATAAATGCACTAAGAGGTATTTTGGGTTGTTTTGAACTTTATTTTGGAGGTGGACCGTTGGTCCCCAAAATTCAAACGGTAAGGCTATAGTATGGCAAAAATTGTCATTTTGGGCAAAAATAAAATTATGTCTAAAAAGTCAATAAAACTACTATTGGTGCATGAATAAATGCACTAAGAGGTATTTTGGGTTGTTTTGAACTTTAATTTGGCGGTGGACCGTTGGTCCCCAAAATTCAAACGGTAAGGCTATAGTATGGCAAAAATTGTCATTTTGGGCAAAAATAAAATTATGTCTAAAAAGTCATTAAAACTACTATTGGTGCATAATAAATGTATTGAGGGGTATTTTGGGTTGTTTTGAACTTTATTTTGGAGGTGGACCGTTGGTCCCCAAAATTCAAACGGTAAGGCTATAGTATGGCAAAAATGGTCATTTTGGGCAAAAATAAAATTATGTCTAAAAAGTCATTAAAACTACTATTGGTGCATGAATAAATGCACTAAGAGGTATTTTGGGTTGTTTTGAACTTTATTTTGGCGGTGGACCGTTGGTCCCCAAAATTCAAACAGTAAGGCTATAGTATGGCAAAAATTGTCATTTTGGGCAAAAATAAAATTATGTCTAAAAAGTCATTAAAACTACTATTGGTGCAATAATAAATGCACTAAGAGGTATTTTGGGTTGTTTTGAACTTTATTTTGGCGGTGGACCGTTGGTCCCCAAAATTCAAACAGTAAGGCTATAGTATGGCAAAAATTGTCATTTTGGGCAAAAATAAAATTATGTCTAAAAAGTCATTAAAACTACTAGTGGTATAATAATAAATGTATTGAGGAGTATTTTGGGTTGTTTTGAACTTTATTTTGGCGGTGGACCGTTGGTCCCCAAAATTCAAACGGTGGCAAAGGGCAAGGAATTTGGGGAAAAAAAATTTTTTTTTTTAATTTTTTTAAATTTTTTTTTTTGCATGAATAAATGCACTAAGAGGTATTTTGGGTTGTTTTGAACTTTATTTTGGAGGTGGACCGTTGGTCCCCAAAATTCAAACGGTAAGGCAAAAATTGTCATTTTGGGCGAAAATAAAATTATGTCTAAAAAGCGGTTAGAACTACTATTGGTGCATGAATCAATGCATTGAAGAGTCTGTTTGGTTTTTTATGTTTATTGTCAGTTCTGGCAGTAACACCTAAATGCAAGTTTTTGAACCTTGAAAAATGGGCATTATTATTTTCCATAAAACATGTGTGTTGTTGTAAGAGTACATTCTGAAATGATGTCAAACTCACTGCTCGGTCTGAATGGTGCAGTGAAGATATTCTGTGGAGTTTTACCTCTCTGGCTTCGTCCATTAGATTATAGCTGTCTAGCCGTGACCAGGCAGTGGAGCAAATTGTCAATTATGATGTTTATTGTGGGGCACGCAGGCGACTGGGCTGCCTTCGGGGGGAGGGTGGACACCTTGCTCTCGGATCCCTCCATCTTCCCTCCTCGCTCTCATTCTTCCTTCGGGCTAATTTGGTGGCTGCTCTGTATGACACCTGCCACCAAGCCTAACAGAGATAACCATTTCGTCTCGGATTTCCCCTGGGTGAGGAGGGCCTTTAATATTTGTCTGAAAGCTCCTGTGGGCAGCAGTGGCTCTGGGAAGTTCTTCGACCAAAATGAACCAATAATAATGCTATTTCTGTCAGGGATTTCCTGTATTTCTGATTATTGGCAGAAGTTGGTAATGTGGTCAAAATCTGCTTTCAGAGAAAATATGGTTTAAAATAATCAGAGTTCCTAACAATTTTCCAGGTTTTTTTTCATTCAATTCATCACAGCATTTTCACACACATTATTCTTTAACCCACTTTTTTTTTTTTTTGCAGAGAGCAGTAAAGACTCATTAGGTCAGTTTGGTTATTATTTTTGAGTGTGTGTGTGTGTGTGTCACATAATGGGAATTGTGATTACTGATTTTCTAGCATACACTAGGTTTCAGGGGGTCAAACCTAAACTATGGTTGCCTCAGAGGGTCACAACTCAAACTTTAAATTCCCCCTGGGTTTAGAAATTGCAAATCTTGCTATTCCCTGCTCTTTATTTATCTATGTATTTCAAAATAAAACTCAAAAATACAGTACAAACATTCACTTTTTATTTGTTACTGAAGTGCAATGTACAGACCTTAGCAGCAATTCATTAATTTACATCATAATTAGTCATTTTAGGATCTTGTCCACATCTTTGTCAACATCTTTTATACACTTTTTACATATGTACACACTTTTTAGGTACAATATTGCCATTCAGACATGCCTTTTAATTATTATTATCTCTCAAAATAAATTTGTCATTTACTTTATTGTTGCCATGGATACATTTTACATGACTGTGGATGGATAGTACATTTATGACACAGAGAAATGCTACCTGTTTTCAGTCATGTGAGTGGATGAACAATGCTGCTTTTATCAAACAAAACAAGATTCACAAAAATAGGAAGAATTCATAAATTCAGTGACGTGTGAGTGATAAAGGTGACTTTCTTTAAGCTGCCGTCGTGCCTTTGTTTAGACTTTTTCATTTGAATATATGCAATGACAAATAACCTGAACAATAATGGGTTAGATGTGAAGTATTTTTGGTTTTAAACTCTTCAAAAGGCAGTCCCTTCAAACCTGTCCAGCTCAAACATGTCTTACAATATACACAGGACATAAGTTTGGAAAGATGGACGATGACACTGAAGCATGAGGAAAGAAGGGAGGTTTAGGTCCAGAAGCAGTCGAGTTTAGGGCCCTGCTCAGACTTTAGAGAGTTTCTTTGCCCAATGAACACATACAGTGGGTTTAAAGGCTTATTGTATTGGTTTAGGTGCTGACATGTTGTTGTTTGATGAATAAACTTCAATAGGGTAAAGTCTAGTATGGATTCCTGTAAAGAAAGTAAACAAAAACACTATGAACTATTGCAAAAACATAAATGTTGGGCTGGGATTAACCAGATTAACATCATTTCCTGTTTACAATGAAAACTACTGTGATCCTGTTGGAGAATTAACTTCATTTTGTGGATTTTCTAAGCTTCATTATAAATAAAAAGTAAACAATAGGGAAAGACAAAGATTTAATGTGCTACTGATGAGCTCAAAGTGAGGGTTTCCTGTATTGGAGCAAACAATCGACAATAAAAGCCCACAAAATTCTCCTTGAACAAGCATTTGATGACAGTAATCTGACATTTTCTTGCTGAGTTTTGTTGTATTTCGTGATCTGCAGTGTTTTAGTGTCGTATTTTTCATCAGATCTCATTTCCAGTTCATTGAGTACATTCACACTGGCCATTTTTGATCCACTCTCTCTGTACTGTAAGGTCTGAACAGGGCCTAAACCGCACTGCGTTTAATTACTGCATCTGTTAATGTTGCCTGAAGCAGGAGGCAAATGAAAACTGCAAAGCACCACTAGATGTCACTCTTTGATTTTCCTGCTGAAAAGGGGGCAACACTGAAGAGGTTTGGATACCTGTCTGAGACAAACAGGCTTTAAACAACAGTCAAGAGCATAATTAATACAAACAGCATAAAAATGACATAATACAGCATGAAATAAACCAGAATAATAAGAAAACAAAATTACATGGTCCATATCTCACAAAGAAATATCCAGGTTGGGTATTATCTGCACAGGAAGGTCATGACCGCAGAAAGAGAAGTTCAACCAGGTCTCGCTCACTATTTCTGACAATGAGCTTTGATTCAACAGAGCAATGGAGCTGCAGGTGGCAAACACAAGGTCGGGCAGGTCAAAGCGACAAAAAAGAGACAGGAAACAAGTCTTAAATAAAAGAGAAAAACAGGAAATGGTGCCAGGGCGAGCGGTAATGGCAGCGTCTATTCTTCTGAGCGCGGCCGCCTGCGGAGGGAGGGGGAAAAGTGTATTAACCTGTCGCCGTGTCGTGTTAAACTCTGACGCGCTCGAAAGGCGAAGGGCGGAGGGAACCGGAGCAGGAAAGTAGCACAATATAAAGAGGAGGAAGAGAGGGAGACAAAACGATGAAGGCAATAGGTGTCAAGGTTGAGTCAGAGAAAGAGGAAGTAGATAAAAGTGAAAGAAAATGCAGGTGATGCTTTGGGTTGAAGCGTGACAGTCAGGTTTATACGGCTTCCTCCAGCAGCCATCGCCTTGACCGATAATAGCCATTCTCTTATATAACTCATATATAACTCTTATATAATGTACATTTGCAAATATTTGACAATATCAGGTGTCTGTCTGAATATATATGAGAGTATCAGGCTCATATAATAATAATAATCCCATGTCAAAGCTGCGTAAACAAGAATTTCGACCGATCATAAGACACATAACTTTTGGGATTTTTCTGTAAGTTCTGAATGTGATAAGGTCAAGACTACTGTAAATGTAACAGCTTATGACTGCAATTCATTCAAAAAGGTGCTTCTCAGTCTGCTTCAGTCTAAACTCTGGGAAAGTTTGATTGAAATGTGAATCCAACAAGGACTAAAGACGTCCAAACGAACCAAAAACAGGGAAAGCGTGACAAGATGCAATACTAAACTGATAATGATTGCTTATCAAGTGAAGAAAGAGCCATGTCTAAACTATGAGGAGAAGAAAAACAACACTTTGAATTGAGGAAAATCACATAATCACCTAAAATAATTCTGTAATTGAGATTGTTGTTGGAAAAAACAAGCCCCTAAGAAGTCATCTAGGCTTTATTATCAAAGATTAATAGATGAGAATTTTAAGTTTCGGCCAATCACATTCTCACATAGAAGAGGCTCTCGAATCAGGATTGTAAATATTCAATCAATGGCAGCAGAAATCCTACTAAAGTGTCTATTCCAGCATCTGCAACATCTGATTAGAAACAATTAGTAGAGAAAAGAAAGAGTGAAATGAAAATGAACAAGACAGAGATTATTGTTGGTTTGCATTGGTCTAAAGTTGTAAAATTTGGTTTAAAGTAATGTTTTTTGCTGTGGCGAATTGGTTTGAATTTTTTTGGCCACCGTAGCTTTAACGTCACGACCAATCAATCCTCCACTGACAGCGCCACCTACAGCACCGTTTACATCCCACTGTGAACGCTAAGTGCACCACGAGTTGATGCTTGTGAACCAAACTATACGGATCGTTTTTTTTTATTATATTCCGAACTAAAATAAGCACAAACCCGGGTGAAGATGGAAATATGCCGCTATAAAATGTCACTATAAAAGAGTTTCTGGAGGAAGAGGACGCAGATAAAAAAATGACGTTAAAGGCAGGTGATGCTCGGCGTTGAATCGTGCCACTTTCTCCTCACTCGGCGCTCGTCTTCCTCTATCGGCCGTCACCCTGACAGGGCCGGTAATTGGACGCGGACCCCTTTCTCTCTCTGTATATTTCGCCGTCTCTGTCTCGCTGTCCCCCGTGGCTCTGCTCCTCAGCGGGAGCCTTGGGGCCCGCAAATAGCTGATGACAAGATAGCGGCTGCCTTTCATGGCGCTCAAGGTTACACCACCCTTTTCTTGACAGCAAAGCCACACTTGGCGGGCGGTGAGGTTTGAGGTGTGTGTGGGGGGTGTTTGCGTGGGCTCCTGCTTTTTATAAACGTTGGTGAAAGTGCAGCGAAAGGAAGGAAGGCAAGTCAGAGGAAAAGTCTAGAGCTTTCTCATGAGTCGGACCACTTAAAACTCTTCTTCGTTCCCTCTGTGTGAGTATTATTTATGTCATTAACACAAAAGTCTTCCCCCGACGACTGCATCAAAGGTGATTTGGTGCAATGCTTATGTAATCTGCTGTATTACAACAACAACAGTGTATCAAACTAGCTGTGTTAGCTCGGAGTCAATTAACCAACAGTTAATCAATCCGAAAGTGTGCATTAGATAAGTTTCAAAACTGCTTGTACTTTGGTCATTTGCCAAAAATAAGTGTGTACATAACTTTTAGGATAATATCAGATTATCAGATTGTGGATAATAATTTTGTATTGTGCATTTATAAGTTAGTCTGTAGAGGGTTTGAAGGTTGCTTTGGGAATGCAGTTTTGTTGTAAACCTTTAAAGTAGAAGCACGGATAGCACACTAACCTTCAGAGGTATCATCTAAAATGGAGACCAGCTGTCTTTGACCTTTGTTTGGAAAGGTTCACATTCAGATTCTTACTGTTATTATATCAATTTTTACAGTGAAGTAATTTCATTCATCTTCTTCCACTGAGTCTCATATTTCTGTCTATTGCCAAATGTTTTAGACTCAAAAGCATAAAAGATATCAGTCATGAAGCTTCTTATGAAAAGATTCTACCTTATCCCCACTTTGTTGGCATTAACCTTTTTTTTCTTTACTGAATATAGTCCTGGAAAAGAAGAGTAATGCATCCTTCAGGCTTGAAATTTTAGTTGTGATAGTTTTGAGGCCCAATTATTTTCTTTTGGTAAACATCAGCAGTCTCCATTTTAACAGTAGCTAGTTTTATACCCTTTTGCAGCTGTAGAAGAAACAATAATGCATTAAGACACTTGAACAACAGCCAACTTCAAGGTTTGTGTGAAAAGTAAAAACAAAGACTGTGATACTTTGCCAGTTTCCGAGTGTCTCTTTTTTTTAAAAATGGTCAGAGCTACCTCCCAGAACCAAACAAACTGAGCACAAGTTTCAGCATGGACATCACACAGAGCAATGTTTAAAGGTTGCTTTTGGAAAGTCTCCGGTGTGAATGTGTGGACAGTGTTGGTAATGACTTTTGAAACATCTTACTCTAAAAAAATAAAGGTTTAAACAAACTCTGTGTCACACAATCGCACACACGCCGCTTCTCAGACGGACAACAGGAACTGCTCCTGCTCCGGGGGCTTCTTGACCCAGGTCCCGAGGCCCGTTTCTTGGAGAGACCTGAACCACTGCTGCTTGGCCGTTTGGTAGGGACGCGCCGCCATCTTGGCCTCGCTGTACATGAGCTGACGATCGACCGAGCCAGAGACGTGGATCCCCAACTGCACAGAGAGAAAAGAGGCAAAAACAGAAGAGGATTTCAGTGTCTGACATGAAAATAACAGAACAGAAAGTCTGGAGCGCAATGTGTCTCTTTTATTTTACAGAAACGGTGTATATAGACAAGAAAGAGGGTGAGAGAAGCACTCCAGTTTGGTAACTTTTGATCCTATTTGTGTTTCTGTTGTCAAGTTTTGGTAAAGGATACTTGTTCAGACACCTTTAACAGTACATGATGCTCAGAGGTCTTTGAGCCTCTTTGTTTGACCTCTAAATGCCATATGATGAGAATATTGAGTATTGTAAATAAAAAAGATTATGCATAAACCGTCTCCGTCAAAAAAGGCGCTTATAAACATCCGAAAAATCAACACCATACTTCTATCAAAGTGGTAGTGAGACATCTTTAAAAGTAAACATACAAATCTGTTTAAGCCACATAATGCAAACCTAAACTGTCAGACAAACCCATCTGGGAAGGCTTCCACAGATTTGGCAGAAAAGGCAAGGAAAGGTTTCAAAAAAGGTATGTGGAAGTAGGTTTAAAGGTGAAGAGTTGAACTGATGAAAGAGTTAATGTCCTTCAAAGAGAAACTGGTTTGGCTTTGGTTTCAAAACACTGTTGTGGAGGAAAGATTGTGTCTCAGTCCACCTTCTTTGTTCAAAGTGTTGTTCTGATTTCACAAAGATGGCCTCCTTTACTCCTCTTCAAACCTCTCTGACCAAGATTCAGACATTGCTTCAAAGATATTCCCTTTCTCTTTGAGACTCCAATGGATGAGACAAGAACGTCCAGTTGCCTTCTTTGAAACTTTTTCTTGAATATTTCTTTAACGAGAGCCTCCACAGACATTTGTATTGAGCAGGTACTTGGAGTTGATTGGATGAACCACCTGCCAGTCACAATTTATCCAATCAGAGCAATGCCATGTTGTTTACATTGATAACAGTATAATGGACACTTTATTCCATTCATTAGCTCTAAAACACACCCATAACTGCATCTACTGCCACACTATTGGCCCGGTCTCGTTGTGGTGGCTCTGTAAAAGATCACGTGGCTTTGAGATGGATCAAAATGAGTCCGTGAACTCACCAGAAACCAGCTGCTGTACGAGGTAAATACTTGTCCTTGTTCAGATGATTCCCTGTACATACTTCCTTCTACATTACCTGCACTGAGTCATGTTGCAATTACCTGTCGATTGTCCGGTGCCCACTTCACGACCCGAGAGCGAATGAAACGAACGAAATGAAAGATTTGGTATGACGTCACTATTTGCGTCGACTGCGGCAGTATCTCCACCCGACTACGCCGCCTCCACCAGAAAAAACGAACCAGATTTAAGGCCGTCGTTCCGATCTGCGCCGCACAGAAACGAACCGTACTGTACCTCGCGGTGGAAACGAGGTTAAAGGGTTTGAGAGAGAAGAAAGAGAAGCAAGCAAAACAAAACGAATGAGGCGGCACAAATGCATTTGGGTGGGGTTGGGAGGTGGAGGGCGAGGGGGGCTTCAACAGCTGTGTAATCTCCCCATTTAAATTTCACAAGCAATTGAACATTCTCGGTGCTTTTTGTGCATTCCTATTGTCACGAGGGGAAACAATGGAGATCGTCGGAGAGACAAGTGAGGAGAGAGAAACGCGAGCGCCGAAGTTTCTTTTGGAGATTAGTGCGCCTGCTCTTGCGTGACCCTTATATACGGCGCGAGGGGAGCACTTAGGGCGGGGGCCTCCTCCGGTACTTCTCCAAATAATTATGGTTTCATAGTCATTATGCTTTAACAGCCGCCATTTGGCAGTGTCTGTTACATAAAGTTTTAGTCTGAAAATGAAAGTGCAGCGGGTCTGTGCGCCGCCGTTAAAGATGGGAGCTGCCAGTTCTTGATAAGCGGCGAAGACAGCAGCTGTTCCAGGGCCGACATATTTATCCACAGCGGAAAGGAAACTCCACACATCACCCACAGAGTGTTAATGTGTGTGTCTGTGTGTCCTGACTGAGAGGCTGCTGGCATGTGTCCCCATTACGCTTCTGTCTGGACTCTTATATAGTAATAATATAAGATGCAGGCACTTTTTGGCTGCAATACATTTACGAAATACGAAAACAAAGTGGTGAGTGGGTAGAGAACAATACGGAGTGGCTCAAGATGTACAAGCATTTAGGCTAAATCAGCAAAAGGCTACAAGCTACGAGGCAGTGGACGATGTTATGGCGGACAAGAGCAAAAAAACAAGTAAGAGAACCCAGAGTTCAGTTCAGACTGTTTTAGGACCTGTGCTTCCTCATTAAAGACTGTTAAACTGGGATTGGTCTGAGAAGATTAGCACAGACCACACATGTCAAACTCAAGGCCCAATGCAATGTTTTATGTGGCCCTCCAATGCATTGACTAGGTGATATTTTTGATAATATTTTACTATAATCCAAAAAAATCTGTTCAAATCCATCTAAAACCTGTTCAATTTTTTAGAGAAAAAGGAGAAGATAAAACTTTGCATTAGTCGTAGCTGATGAGCTTGTGTTTGTAGTGTTGTCAGTTTCTTGTAACAGCAGCATGATCCCTGTTGAGTGATGGATCTTGAGTGACTTTAATAACTCCACTTTTAATTACTGACAAACGACTGGGTTTGGACAACTTTATGTTTTGTAAAAGTGTGTAAAACTGAAAGGAAACAAAGCACTTTTTAGGTCGACAAAAGAGAAAAGGTAAATGTTTTGTCTTTTGGACAAAATGAATTTGGATGATCTTATTCGGCTGATCCAGGGTCAGCAGTTTAAGCAAATACATCCAGATTCCCTCTTCCCAGACACTTCCTCCAGCTCTTCTGGGACTCCTCCTGGGATTATAGTTTTTTTTCTTCGATTATTACAACAGCAGTGTGCAAAATAATCAGGTGCACACAGCCTAAATGGATAAAACTTTGACTTTTTGAATAAACTATACAACAAACCAAATTTACCACTTACTCTCCTTCACACAATCTGCAAATACAACCAAATTCAAACAATTTCCTCCAAAACATCCACGCACTTCCTCCAGATTGACTTCTCCCTCACGATCCGTTCTCACCTTGCGATGCAGTCTGTTCCAGCGAGTAAACAGTGCGTGTTTGCAAAGCCGTGACATTGTCCCTGAGTCCCGTCTGCGTCCCGTCGCCGTGTTCACCACCTCCAGCTGCGCGTCGCCCTGCGTCCAGTTCACGCTCACGCACGAGGCCTTCCCCGTCGCCTGGTACTCGGCGCCGCTCAGCCCTGAAGAGGAAAAACAACAAGCTTTAACAATAACGTACCGCAGAGAGAAGGACAACAAGCTTTAACTAATGTCTCCGAGTCGACGACAAAACGTTTCCTTGTTAAAAATAGTCCCAGATGCTCCGAATATGGAACCCTCTCGTGAGAATCTGAGCGGGAATTTGCAACTGTCTGCTTCTTTCGCTTTTAAACCGGAGCTTTGTTGTTTCGTTTAACCTTCCTTCACCCTTCCCTCGCTCTCCCCCCGAGGCTAATGGCACACAAAGTTCTGCTGTGTTGCAAAAAGCCGAGTCAACCTGGGATCGAAACCACACTGCTGTTTATATGAAGCTTTGACACAGCCTCAGAGAAAGAAAAACGTGGGAAATATAGTGGTACGGAAAATATACAGAACACATGTTACACTCAAGGCAAATGCAGCCCTTTGCAATGTTTGATGTGGCTCTTCAATACGTTGAGTAGTTGAGGTTTCAGATGGATTTGAACAGGGTTTAGTTGGATTTGAACAGGGTTTAGTTGGTTTTGAAAAGGTTTTAGATAGATTTTATTTTTGGTACAAAGATAAAACCTGTTCAAATCCAACTAAAACCTGTTCAAATCCATCTCAAACCTGTTCAAATCCAACTAAAACCTGTTCAAATTCATCTAAAACCTGTTCAAATTCATCTGAAACCTGTTCAAATTCATCTAAAACCTGTTCAAATTCATCTGAAACCTGTTGAAATCCAACTATAACCTGTTCAAATCCAACCAAAAGCTGTTCAAATCCATCTAAAACCTGTTAAAATCCATCTAAAACCTGTTCAAATTCATCTGAAACCTGTTGAAATCCAACTAAAACCTGTTCAAATTCATCTAAAACCTGTTCAAATTCATCTGAAACCTGTTGAAATCCAACTAAAACCTGTTCAAATTCATCTAAAACCTGTTCAAATCCATCTGAAACCTGTTCAAATCCATCTGAAACCTGTTGAAATCCAACTAAAACCTGTTCAAATTCATCTAAAACCTGTTCAAATCCATCTAAAACCTGTTCAAAATCATCTAAATCCTGTTCAAATCCATCTAAATCCTGTTCAAATCCAACTAAAACCTGTTCAAATCCAATTAAAACCTGTTCAAATCCAACTAAAACTTGTTCAGATTAAAATAAAACCTGTTCAAAACCATGTCAAATCTGTTCAAATCATAAAAACTAAAACCAGTTCTCATTAAAGGAGGAAATTAATGTTAAAAGATGAAATATAACATTCAGAAAAAGCAAACCCTATGCGATCATTTCTCAAAAAAGCCGATATTGTCCTTCGTCTTTGCTTAAGCCAGTGTTTCTTAGCAGCAGCCGTTTCCAATTTTAGAAAGAGTTGGCCCCTTACGTCTTTAGCTCGACAAATTAATGATTTTGAAACTGCTCTGTTTTAAATTAAACAAAACTTTCATGACCATAAACTGTGACATGAAAAAGTGAGTCCCTAAAAAAATGAGCTCTTTGAAGACATGTTTTATTATCATTTATATGACATTTAGTGTTTCTCTATATTCTTTTTTAAAATGTTTAATCTAATTATACTAACTTAACTCCTTTAATTGTGTTTTCTGCTTTGCTTTTTGTTTTGAAAATATAAAAAACACAAATACAAAGTCACTTTTGCACCCACTAAAGGTCAAGTTGTGTTGATTTGTCAAATTAAGACAAACTAAAGCTATTATTTTATGGTTAAAAACTTTCATAGTGTTACTTTAATGTAGCTGATGTCAATAATCAGCAGGTTTCAGGGGTTAGTTGTGCCGAACCGTGCCACTTGCTGTTTGTTTTGTGAAAAAGGTTATCACAGTAATCCAGCTTCTGATTGGATAACGACAAACCCATAGAAATGAATGGTCCGAACTGAATCCGAGCGCTTTCCTGAGCTCTCACCTCTCACAGACGGCTCGTTCTTAAGTACAATACCACGACACATGTCTGCAGATCATCTCAAGCCCGGCACTCGTTTTCACGTCTCGGCTTCTCCATTCAACAACCGCCGCTCGTCTTTTTTCTACCGCTCCTCGGCGCAGACGTGAATTGCCCTCCGCAGGAACCATCCTCCGAGTCTCTTATTACCCGTCTCTCTTGTTCAAACGCACGTCTTTGAACAAAAAAACCCTCCTTTTTCCCTTCTTCCTCGCTCCATTCATGCCTCATTTGACTCCTTCAATGGACTCGACTCAACTGTTTCTGTAATAGACGATTTGATTTCTCTCTCAATGAAGACTTGATCAATTTCTCTCGTGGGAAGTGTTGGGCACAGATAAAAGAGAGCGAGTTGGAGGTTTTTTGATATGGATCTCATACGTATACAATAGACAGTACATAGAGTAGCTGTGGTTTAATATCGGAGGCGTCTGCAGGATCTTAATATACGACTGAGAGATGTGTTTGTGTACACTATTCATATAACTGGAGAAATTTCATTAGTTTCTGAGATGAAAGTAGAGTTTGTAGTGAAGAGGAAAGTAAGGAAAGCCCTAAAGAGTAAAACTTATGTAGAGACGCCAAATACAACTTTTGATTTTAAAAGATTTTGGTTATAATTACAATTTGCTCATACGATAAGTCATACAAAAACACATTAATTGCTGATAGAGGCTTTGTCCAAAACCATTTCCTAGTCAACTTTAAGTGTATTAAATAGTGATTCCACCATTTTGTCATGTGATGTCTGAAACCATTCACTATCCAGTTCAGCATATAGTTACAATCCAAAGGGCTGTGCTATATAGTCTGCAATAAGGACAATCTTATAGTGCCATGGATATAATAAGTGGATTTGTCATGTCTCTTCCACAATTCTGGACAATTGCAGCAAAAAAAAAAAAAAAATTAATCCCATGTAAAAATAGATGCCTTGTGTACACCTTAAACATCAAAATAATCAGATTTTATAGTGTTTATTGTCTATTTTCTTATCATGAATATCATCCTTTCTGTCTTCAAGTTTGTTCAAAATACCTTTTTTAATTATGTCGCTGCTCTGTCTAACTCGAGCGCTCGTTGGTCAGAGTTGATCACAAAAATGGAGATGACGGTAAACAACATGAGCTCGTGGACAAGAGAACCTGAGCTATGAGCTGCGTAATGAGGGAATAAACAGACACCAAAAACTTCCAGCAACATCCAACAAATATCAACAGTGGATATGATTTACTCTGGGTCCTAGTCTGCTCCGAATCCTAGGTTATAGTGCATTTATATATAGAGCAGGCACATATAGCAACTTAAGGTGTGCAACGGAGCCATGACAAGACCACTAAATGTCATAATAGTCAGTGTAACAATCGCTAACAGGGCTTTCTTCATTTCAAAAACATAAGCATAAGCTACTAAAGCCTGATGTATAGTTAGCAGCAGCCAAAACTCAATACAAAGATAGTTTTAGCTGATTAAACTAGCTTTAACATAAAACTATCTTAATGTGACCAAATATTAAAGCAATATCATGAAAACTATACCTTTTCAATCAATACAAGCTTGTTTCATCCAAATCAAGCTAAACAGTGAAAGACATCACTGTATTTCTCTTTTTCTGGATAAAATTTAGTTGCAAATATACTTCAGACATAAATAAATGCTGCAACCCCAGTATTTTATTATTTTACTCCAGTGTTTTCATGTGCAGGTAATTTTTATAAGTGTGCAGTCCTCACAGCTAAAAATAAAAATGCAGTTATCTAAATTACAAGCGTCATATTTGCCTTTTACAATTGAAATACTTTAATATTTCCTCCTGTTATTGTAACTCAGTAAAGCCCTGCCACAGTTTGCTTGAGCCTGCAGTGAAAGGACAGCGTGAAGGACGGCGAGTTCATCGATGTGTTTGGCCTCGAGTCCAGGTGGAGCTGCTTTGGCCGAGTGTGATAAGACTACGATCCCCAGGACTTTCCTCAGGAGCCGAGCTTTTAAATAGCCCCGAACACACAATGGGCCGGGAGCTCATCAGAGCCAATGAAAGGACGGAGGAGGGTGAGATACGTTCACAGATACTCGAACGCAAGCAAAGCGGTCTCTTTCTTCAGTCCTCTCCTCACTTTAGTTGGGTCCAGGCTTCCTTTAAACGAGTGTGTTTGCATTGATCTGTCTGTCCATCTTCTTCTCTTTGAGTTTGACTTTGTGACTGCCACCAACTAGATCCATCTTTATCCATTTGAAGAAGGTCAATCCCAGGATGCAACAGGATTTAGATGTGCTACGCAGCTATTTGTTGTCTGGTCACATGCCACTAGATACATTTGAGGTATTATCTTTAGCCCAATAACGCTAATGCTAATGCTAATGCTAATGCTGCATGTTTACGGCTGTGTGGAGTCAAACTAAGCTGTTTTTTTTTAGCATTTCTACAACAACTCCTTATATTTATTCATTCATAATCTGTTAAAACTGCACGGCCGACAAAAAATAAATAATAATATCGTCAAGAACATGCAGCTACTGTTTACGGCTTATTACGATTAAACTTTACTTAAGCCTCCAATAGTGAACTCTTGCCAACATGATGCTAACAGCCACACATTTTACCTCATTGTTTTAATAAAATGTCACATATTTTAATATTTAAAAAACTGAGCTTGTTAATAGAGTCAACCCCCAGTGGTTCACCAAAATAAACAAACAGAATATAGCAAATGTCAAGGTTTTCGAAAAAGAAAACAAAAGAAAAATCAAAACTGAGCTAAAACCTAAAACCACAGCTACTAGTTGTTTCCTCATAATTTAATATTAGGACCTTATACTACAGTAAAACTTTAGTAATATTATTCAAAAGAAAATATCCAATAAATTTTATGTAAACATTTTACGTATTATAGAATAAGTCAATTTAATGGCCATTACTAGTATGTAATATTACTGTGTACTTAAATGTGATTAACAGATATTGTAAGCGTCCAAAAAAAACTCACTGCATTTACTATTCCAATACACAACCATGGCTTTTATTTATTTATTTTTTGACGGTATGACAGTACATTATTGTAACAGTGTAGGGTTGGAGATTAAACAATGAGCCCAGTTGTCTTCTTCACTGAGAAACAAAGTTGTGCCGCAGTTTTCAAGTTTTCCAGAGAAATCCTTGCAGCACAAAGCTTTCCTGAACACTCCTTGTGCCTTGACAGAAGACAGCATGTGATGAATGTATTTATCTGCTATAGTTTATCTGCTCTGTGTATCTCAGATGTATGTGTTTTTTCTTCTTCTCTGCGTCTGTCACGTCTTTGTTCTTATCAGCGCTCCCCAGCAGCTCAGCGCGCCCTACATGGCTGTCGCTCAGCCTCTGTCTCTGGCCTAGATCTGAAGTGATGGCTTGTGCAGATTCGACAAAGTTGGGTGTCATTCAGATCCTCTTCCAGCATTCATCTTCACTACAAACGCCAGCCTCGGGTCTCGGCGGAGTTCTGCTTACAAACGCGCCAGACGACTTCACAGTTGGCGCTTGTCTGGTACAATGTGAGTGTCAGCGGCAGGGTTTGTTAGCGATGTGTGTGGCTGTGTGCTGTGGCTGTACAATAGACATGTCTTTGACTTTATTTAAGCTTTTTTTTTTTATCTCCAAAGCGTCCAGCTGCATGGCTACAGTAAATGTCATAAGCCTTCCTGTTGATGGACAAATGTTGATGTCCTGACTTAATGCAGACATGTCCAAAGTCAGTCAAACATGGCACAAAGTGAGATTTTATGTGGCCCTCAGCTTCAGTGATAAAAAGTGTTGTTTGTGGCCCCAACAGCAGCAGTTCTGTCACACAGCATTAATATACAGGGACAAATCCATCTAAAACCTGCTCAAATCCAACTAAAATCTATTCAAATCTAACTAAAACCTGTTTAAATCTATCTAAAGCCTGTTCAAATCCAACTAAACCCTGCTCATATCCACAAAAGAACTGTTAAACACCATCTGAAACCTGTTCAAATCCAACTAAAACCTGCTCAAATCCATCTGAAACCTGTTCAGATCCATCTAAGACATGTTAAAATCTATCTAAAACCTGTTTAAATCTATCTAAAACCTGCTCAAATCCAACTAAACCCTGCTCAAATCTACAAAAAACTGTTAAACGCCATCTAAAACCTGTTGAAATCCATCTAAAACCTATTGAAATCCAAGTAAAACCTGCTCAAATCCATCTAAAACTGCTCAAATCCAACTAAATTCTGTGAAGATGAAAACTTACATTCAAACATTGTACATTTTAATAAAAGATACCCAAGTGTCGAAATCTTCGGCCCCTGAAAGGATTCACCACTTTGAGTTTGACTCCACTGATCTACGTCAAGGCCAATGCTGCACAGATAACTCGACTCCAAACCTTACTTTAACTGTGTAAACATCTTTCCTTGTTTTGGCTCCGTACTGATTTACATAAGTCTTTACAATGTTATTCCTACAGAAGCACAGTCAGACTTGAATGATCAATGCTCTTACACTGTGTTAAACTGTCTCTGGGCCTTGTATTTGAAATAAACTTCTTCTACCCAAGACATCCAGAAAGTCTCCAGCCTGTCTTTCTCATGTGACTCCACTCATCTCGAAGAACAGCTCAAATATTCCCCAACACCTGCTGCAGGTAACCCATGTCATACTTTGTCATTGATAAAGACGGTCTTGTACTTTTATTTTTTCATTTTACTTTGATTTTAGTTAAAATCTGTCAACTTCCGGTCTTGCTCACTGTGTGCTTTTATTTTGATGAGCTACTTCCTGTTTTGCGGTACTATGAACGCTAGCTTAACTTCGAAGTGTCCGTAAAAAGTGTAATAAACAAAATGTCACACGGACAAGCAACACAAACTCTTACGTTGGAGGATAAAAATAAAGTAAGTTGAGAGTATGTTACACCCGTTTTATATGAGACAAGTTAAAACAAAGACCCTGCCTACCCACACATGATCTTTTTAAACAGATATTGTCCACACAGCAGCATTTGTTCACCTGACATCACTGTGAACAGTTTAGCATTTGTTATGTGTTATTTTATGATAACACAAAACAATGAGCGTGCACAAATAAGGCTGTGACATCTGCATGAAGATAATATAACTATTCTGTCTCCAATTTTGACCTTTAAGATTTATGGAGAAGACAGTCGAGAGAGAAGAAATAGAAAACAGAGAAAAAGAGCAAAAAGACCTGAAGGAGGGTAAAACAAAGCCACTCATTTTGCCGCAGCACATTTATTCTAACATTCTGCGTTGTGTTTGTCGTACCACTGAGCAGCGGCTGGTGTCGTCTGTACGTCGGCGGCAGCGGTCCCAGTCGCTCCTGTCGCTGGTTCAGAACCCGGCCCAAGTGTCCAGTGTGACGCAGGCTGCCCACCGTCAAACTGTGGAGGTAAACCGGCTCCACGAAGTGACTCAGCAGCGCCCCCTGAAGGCCCAGGATGTTCCACCTGAGAGACAAGAGGGTAGAGGTCAAGGAGAGATTCACTGGATAAAAACCGTGTGGCACAAAAAGGATGTTCACGAGCCTTTTTGTTTACTCTTAAATTTTTAGACACAAAGACATACTTGGGCGACTTGGGTTTCATTCTGGCTTGGATCATTTGCCTAGTGTCATTCTCTGCTTTCTTACTTTGTTTCCTGTCTGTCTACACTGTTAAGACAAAAATAAAAGGCAAAATAAAGGCAAAAAAGCTAAAGCTAATCTAACCCAGGTAACACCATCTATCCATAAACCATATGCTTATTTTAATGTGGGATGAAAAATAGTGGATAAAAAGCAATAGTAAAGATCGATTTTAAGCTGCGTCGAGGGAACAGAAGTGAGAAAGTGAACAAAATCATGTTTAAAAATAGAAAATGGCAGGGACGGGTGGGAAAGAGGGAAGAAGTGGGAAAGAGAGCGTGATAGACGGGATAGCTTTAGTGACAGGTAGAGACAATTTGATCATTATCTTGATGCGGGACGTGATGAATACCAGCTGCTGGACCGTCAACAAACACACAAAATCCCACATTTTCACGACGCGCACGTCCCTCGTCCCTCGTCTCCCGTCGTCCGCGTCCAAAGGTCACCGCATCAGCTTTCATTACAACCAACAGCAGCATTAGCATCTGTGCATTCAGCAGAGGCACCGGGTTAATGCACTGCAGCGATTACACTCCGTTTGAGGGCGGTTTGTTTGGGGAGGATTCACAGGTGACGCCAAATCAGGTCACACTCTACCGCCCCCTACAGAGAAAGTGGTGCAACTACCGCTGTTAAGAGCTGAATCTGCTCGCTTGTTTGTTTTGGTTTTTCTGCCGGTGTCAGAGGATGTAATAAATAGTGAGCACACAAAGTTTTTGGATGTATAGTGTTTTTTGTGGCTTTTACTTTAACAAATCTATCAACAGTTTGTTCTGAAACTAAATATATTCTTTAGATTAGACTCCCAGTTCAACACACAACTCATTAAGTGCATTATTATTGTATTATAAATGTGATTATATTCCATTATAATGCGTTGAAGACACAGAGTTTATTCAAAATGACATATTTATGGGTCTGGAAAAGGAAGGAGACTGGGGAGAGATGTGCCTAGTGCAACTGTGAATGTGAAAGTTGTATTTTTTTAATTTGGAAAATGCACAACACCAATGGACTCTGCATAAATAATGAAAAAAGTGCTTTATACCAACATAAAGTTTGCTGTTTGTGGTAGTTTGAGGGTGGACCATTGGACTACAACTGGTCCTATTGTGAGTGGTTATTATATCAAACACTATTTAAATGTTTTAGTAGCAAGAGGATCAAAAATAGAAGAGGATGAGTGGGTTAATGAGGTGAATTATAACAATGTCTATTACTAGAAGCTTTTTAAAGAAAATCAAGTTCTAATGCTTTGAACTACGACTCTTCTTTTCCAAAATCATTGTAATATAGACTGTAGGGCTAACAAAAAAGATATAAGACACTCTGGCAGCAATGAAAAGTCATAGGTGCATTGGTGTTGTGTGTGTGAGTGCTTTAGATCTTTTTTGTGAACCCTTCAGTCTACATTAAAACTGCTTTGGAAAAGAAGAAGGTAATTTTAATAGCGTTTGAACTATTGAGATGTTGTTGATGCTCATTTAGTGAAAATGATAATTACCATAATATTTTAACATCTAAACAAAAGACAAATGTCTGAAATCTAGTCACAATCGCTCTTTATGTTCATCAGTCTTTTTATCATGAAAACAACAGCTTCAATCTTATTTTTTTTCTCTGCCGAGTCAATAATAACTCAATACGTCTTCTTTCGAGTCAATTATCAATTGTATTAAACAGCCCCCATTGCTTAAGCTTTACCTGCCACCTGTCATTGTGTCCGCCCCTCCTTCTCCAAAACAGAGGAGTTTCATTCACCCTTTGCTCAAACAGAAATAGCTTCGACTGAGATATTAATTTACCCAGAAAGCAACACCGTGAATCAGCAACATCTTCTAATCTCATGCAAGAAAAGACAGCCATCTGGCCCGGGCTGTGTGCGTTTAAAAAGGGAGCAGCACCGTCTCCCTCTACATCTATCCTTCTTTCCTTCCCTCGGTAAACGGCGGCCATTAAAGTAATGCGTTCATCTGCATAAAACGGCAATGGAAATGGAGAACATCATCGTTATATAAAAACCCATTAAGGCCCCTCAATTAAATCCAGCTGTCGACTTCAAATCAAATATTAGCACAGGAACGTCGGCATATGCAAACTGAACGGCCGATCGTCAGGTAACGCACGGGCGATCTGAGACGACGCCTGTTTTAAGGGATGTTTACGACCGGGGCAAAGATCCTAAAAATATAGCCCCTCTGGTCCGGGCTGAACTAACGGCAATAAAAAGCAGAGAGTGAAGGAAGTGAGTAAATAAAAAGTAATGGGGAGCTGCAAAACGAGTGTGACAGAGGAGAAAAAGAGGATCCAGAGGAGCACTTTGAGGGCAGCAGTCGACAAATAGGAGATTTTTTAACTTAATTCACTGTATATTCGTCTAATTATTAAATTCATTAGGACGACCAGTGCAAAAACACATTCGTTTATACATAAATAAATGAAAAAATTAAAGTCCAATCATTGAAATTTGATCTTTGGTTGGTGTTAAAATGACTTGGATAAATAAAAGGAGAACAGTTAATTTACTTAAAAAGACTTAAGGGTAAATAAAATGTGCAAGGATAAGACAATAAGGATTAACAAAATGGGCCACAACAGTGCGACTTATAGAAAACAAAAAAAAAGCAATGTCACAAAAGGAGAGTTTGTAGAGTTTTGAGAATCTCATCCACCTGAATTAATCCCGAAAGAACAACAAAACATAAATACAACACAAGTCAGGCTACACGGGGGTCTAACAATAGCATAGAAGGCTCATTTTTACTGGGTTCTTCCAGTTACAACAACACACAAACAAAAGTGGCAAGAAACAAAGTCACAGCAAATAGAGTTCCAATATGACACATCCAAACGAACGAGGTACCAGCGGGATCTATTTAGAATTATCTACAGTCGATCAAAAACTGTGACAAATTATGATGGGAATCTCACGGAACCACATGACACGTTTCTGATACACATTTCTGATACACTGTCCACACAATAATATCACGATACAGCGATACTGCAGACGATACTTTACAATAAATCATGAAAATCTGGGAAAATGTGGTGGAAAGATAGCCCTTGTTTGACAAAAATGAACCTCACCTTAACGTTGATTGCGTTTGCACATGACTTCCACATTTAAACAGCTCCAGTGGCAAGTGCCCTTTTATGTTAAATATCGCGATATCTGTATCACGATAATGTATCACGATAATGTATCAGAAGAGAAAAACAATCTGATAATGATACATACGATATATTTTTCCAACTCTACTGAAATAAACTGTGTACTTGATTCAAATGGGACCAGATTGACTTGTATATGAGCAAGAGTTTAGCCGTTAGCCTCTTCTATTAACATCTTAAGGTCATTTTTATTAATACGCTGATTATGTCTGGACGTTTGTTGTTGTGAGGTTATGGTAAAGAGCTTTATCACTGCACTGTCCCCTCCCCATAAAGCTGTGTGTGTCTGAGTCTACGGCCCGTCGCGTTGACCTTGATAAACCGGTCCTCAGTGGTCCACTCACTTTAACGACGGCCACCGATCATTTACAGCGATATATAAAACGGACAGAAGAAGGAGCACAAAAAGGTGATCCTGACGTCGGGCGAAACGGGACGCACAGAACAAGCGGGGCGTCCCTTCTCCCTGCAACAATCAGTCTGTTTTTTTGTAAAGTAATTGCTTTCACCCCCAACGGTGACCTGGGTAGATTTAATCACACCATCTCGGCCCCGGCCAACTGAATCAAATTGGTCAAATTAACAGCGGCTCCACGGGAGAAGGGCTCACCTCTCGCCGTCCGCCGCTTCCTCTTTCTCTTTTTGTGAGGTGTTTGTGCCACGGCTTTCACTCACTTGGCACAGCGCGGTGCTTACTAAGCTAAATTCACCGGTTTAGTTCCCGTCGAGGCCCAGTTGTGGCAGAAAAACAGAGTAATAGAAATTGATTTGAGTCAAGGTTGGGAGCAGCAGAGTGATTTTTGCTTTTAACCTTTTAGCAAAAACAGACGAGAAAAATGTAAACCACAAAATGTAGTTTTTTTAGCTACGATTGTCAAACCTGTGTCGCATCACTTTACTTTTACCTTTACCGACCTCAGCTAATGTGTGTGACGTAAATGTACAATCTTAACTTAAAAACAAACTGTGGAAAAGCCTGTAAATGCCTGACTTTAATCCACTTCACCATCAAAACATCCTTTATGAGCCTCTCAACAATTCTCAACACGGGACCCATGTTTTTACAGTTTATATCAGTTTATATAACAGTTTCAAGTCATATTTAATGGGGCATATTTATATTATTCAAACAAATGTCTTTAATACATAGAAGTAAAGCCATTCTTCAACATTTTAGATGCCTTTCCATCAAACTACAGTTTAAATCAGGGGCGGGCAATTATTTTTCACCAAAGAGGACAGTTTAATCACCTAAAAGCATCTTGTAACAGGAATAATCTTTGGAAAAACAAGACTTTAAGACGTCATCTAGGCTTTATTATCAAGGATTTTAATAGATGAGAATTTTCAGTCCTGAACGGGAGCTTTAGCCAATCACAGCTCTCTTCAGGAAAAAGGAGCTCTCCCATTGGTCGACACTGATGTCAATAAGGAAGTAATGGAGTAAATGAGTCTTTTTACAGCAAAACAGCATAAAAAAGAAAAACAAACAGAGAAAAATGAAGCTGTAAAATGAGGATAAAAATTAATGAGTTAATTGTCGTTCTGATGCTAAAGTCGGAGCTAAAAGTTTACAGTAAACTTTAAACTTATTGGAAAAAAAAGTAAATAGTGCCACCTAAAAGACAAAAAAAAAGTAAATGTTTTGTTTTTAAAATGATCAAATCATATTAAATGTGTTTAAAAAGTATGTACACTATTATCGGTGGGCATAAACCACTTAATTGTTTGCATTTTTCTCACCACAGAGCTGTAAGGTGTTACTTTCCACTCTGAATAATTGCCCTTCTGTTTGATGTCGTCAGTTTAATGCATAAATGGCAGCGGACATTAATGACAGCTTTGCATTAAAATAACAATATAAGCAGTGAACAGTGAGTGAAAGGTTGTCCAACATGAAGCTGGCGTTACAGATGTGGAGATTAAAAACAATGGCTTGATTAATTCACTCATTCATCAGAACGGGATTAGCTGTTTCAGACTCATGGGAAATCAATATCCCTCCGCGCACCGGCAAAGATCTCACATACAGCGTGGATTATGGCGCACTAATGCACAAACACTGACATGCACCAAGGTAAATACCACACCAAGCTTTACCTTTCTCAGACGTCAGCGCTCGTAAGGAACATAAGCTCCTAATAAAGTCAACCTTTCTGTCTAGTCTTTAACAAACTGAAGACTTCATGTAAAAAGTCGTGTCTGGCTTTTGAAATGTTTGAGTCTCGAAGGAAAACAGGAAATGTCAGAATAAAAAGCCAAAGGAGTAGACGCAGTTTAATGTGATGTGGTCCCAGGACATAAATGCCCCTAAAGTTTAGTTTCTTTGGCTCCCATCTGTTTTTGGGAATGGATTTCTTTCTTTTCTATTGCTGTGATGTAATAGATGTGACTGTGTCTTTTTAATCATTGGTGGCATTAGGTTCACAGTCATCCAATGCTCAAAACGAAACTCTTAAGACACAAAATCAATGCTTTTGGCTTTCGTTCTCCATTGTACCATTTTACTAAGAGGACTTCTTGTAAACAAATGAGTCTTGGTTGTCAGTGGTGGCAAAAACCCTTCCCTAAAAGTGCTCAAATGGCCCTAGTCTGAGTGTTTTTTAAGTGAAATCGTGCAAATCTGACTGAATACTCTTTTCTGATTGGCTGAAAGGTGTGTAATAAGCTGTCTACACTACACTCAGTTATTAAGATGGCATTATTTGTAACTCTATATATCTTTAAATACATTTATATACCGACTAAACACCACTAGTGGCCGTTCACGGTACTGCAGGCCATAAAGTGAAAGAGAGCTCTGTTTAAATACTGACAGATTCTTGTTCATTTAGAGACTGAAACCCTGACCTGGTGATCTTGTCGGTGCAGGACATGGTGATGAGCTGCTCTCCCTGTAAGACCCCGTCCCAGGTCTGGACCGGGCCTCTGCTCCGGACCGGGACCGTCCCCTCTCCGGACTCGATCTTGGTCCTCAGGTGACTGCGGTGTTTCCTCATGAGGTGTCTGCTGCTGTGCACTGCCAAGACAACATTCACAAGACATTTTATAACCAGACTCTGCTTTAGTTCCGGCATTGTGTGATGAATAGTAACAATGTGGACAAAAAACACTCTTAGATAGATTTACAGAACCAAATGTAGTGTTTTTTCTTTTTTTACATCATGACGAGGTAATGAGGATAATACTTTGTGATATGAGAAAGAAGCAGGGACCAAACAGCTGCTCTTTGGTCTTAATCTGGACCAAACTGAACCAAGGTCTGCTTCATTTATTGTGTCAAAGCGTAAACGGAGGAAAAGGAGGAAAACTGATATTGGTCGGGTTTAAAAACAGAAAAATGCATAGATTATGTTCTTTTATGCTTTTTACGTGTCTTTTTTCTCTTGCTACACTACTTCAGATGTCTCCTGTGAAGTTTTCTGATTCCTAATGAGCGTTATTTTGATTTAAATCATGTCTTAAACAGTGCTTTTGAAGTTTCATTTGTTTGTTTTAATCCTATATTAATAATAACATGTCTTTATAGGCCCTACTCCAGTCTGATTATTGTATTTCTCCAGTTCAACTGTAAAATGAGCCTCTGCAGAGACACATTCACCACAGTAAAAAGTCCGATAGCTTTTAAAAACTCTGCGTGAACGGATTCTAGGTGGGTTTGAAGTGTGTGTATCTATGAATCTGGCTAAAAACCTTCAGGACTGGATTTCGTTGAACATTTCCACAGCATCAGAAACATGTTCCTTGTAACATTGTTTTTTACGTTGTATTTGGTCCAAGTGGAAAAAAAGAATAAATACTCTATTATTTATTTATCTATTCAATTCGACATTGTATTTTGTAGATATTTACGACAATATTATCTTTGAGTTTTTTATCCTGGCGTCATGGCAACCTTTTGTTCGTCCAGATATTGTTTGGCTCAGTGGGTGGTTGTCGTCTATTTTTAACATTTGACTCACAAACAGCACGATTCATCGCAGAATTCAGGTCACAACAATATAATATTTTATTTCTGTTAATAATCCTACCGCGTTCAAACCTCCTATTTCTCATTCCTTATGAAGTGTATCGGCTGACAACACCGTCCAAAACGCTTGCATCATGAAGAGAAAAGGCAGTCGGAGCAGGCGAAAAAACGGGATGTAAACAGATGAAAATGTTGTCAGATGTTGCTAAGGCAGTGAAGAGATGCTGTGTTTTTGTTTTAATAACCTCTCATTTACGTGGCATTAGCTCTCCTCTCGATAATATGACAGCGACTGAGAGTTAAGCCCCTGCTTCCCGCTCCGAGAACAGTCAGGGAAAAGGTGCTAAGCGCTTTTTATAATCTCCCAAAGCGTGCCGCACAACATTTAAAAAGGTTTAATGACCAAAAACGCCTAGTTCAAAGACTTCTCCGATGACAGAGACTGGTATCACACGTAAAACCTCGCCGCTGTAGCTACTGTAGACGCTCACGGCTTAGCGGCAGCTTCACTCGGCGGCGCTAAGACGAGGGGAAATATATTCATCCTCCTAATGGAAAGTGCACTGAAGATTACTGAACTGGCAGGACAGCAGAAAAATGCAGGGCCAAACAGCTAAATGAATACACAATTTGTTTTCAGCGGGTAAGCAATAAAATGTCATCTAGTCAGCACAGAGCGGCTGAAAGAGGCCAGAGACGGAGCGAGACGTGAAAAGGACGAGTTGACAGTGTCTCGGTGAAAAGGCAAAGAGGAATCGTCCAAATTAAACACAGAAATCACTGTTTGATGGGGTTCATAGGTGCTTCATTTGTAGTTTTCGCTTTAAAAATGACTTATTAAAGCATAAATGAGGTATTAACACAATGAAATTTTGGCATTAATAATTGTTTTCATTTGCAAAAAAGGCCTAACTCTTCTTTAAAAGGTAAAAAGTGATGATTTAAATTGAGCTTTACTGGTTTGCTCAGTAAAATGTGAATAAAGTGGCCCAAGGAACCAGACACAGATTTCATTTTTTTGCGCCTCTTGATTTTAAAAGAGAATTACTTACAGTTTGCTTTACTTTATCATTTGTTTTTGTGTAAAATTCATTTGTAAAATATGTAAAGTGGAAAACAAAAACTCATAATAAAGTATTCAAACTTCAAAAATGATGCCAAAAAAGTCTTATTATTGTAGTGTTTTCAACTCATCAGCTTATCCACATTAATACGTTTTCATTGTAAAACTGTAAAATAAAACAAATAAATGATCAGCGTCCACAATGTAGTGATATTAGATGTTGATATTGTGATATACTGAGCAGCTCTAATGTGCAGCTGTTTAAATTCTTAGTTTTCGAGTCTAAAAGTTAACAAAGTAGAAGAGATGCTACTTTAAAACACATCATAAAGGCTTTTAATTTGAAAATACATTGTTGCATCAAGGCCTAGTGAGAAACTAAATGTGCTACAGTCATTTTTAACTTTAACTCGCCATCTTTTGTCGACCAATCTTTTAAAAAACATCAAACTAAATTGGTAAAAGGCGTCAGAGAGAGACGTTTGTGGTCTTACGGTCGGTGGAGATCTCGTAGGGCGAGTTGAGCCTCCCGTCTCCACACGGCGACGTGCTGATGAACATGTGGAAATGGACGTTATCTTTCAACCTGAAGCCGCACTCTTTGTGTCGCACGAATATCGACTCCTCCCAGTCCTCGGCTCGTTTACTGCGAGTGAAAAACACAAGAGACGAGATGATGAGAGAATTATAAAACACACAGATTTCACATTGTATGCTTTTTCTACTTTCTTGTATTTAAAGTAGATTGAAGCATGAATGAAGTAAAAGCACTTAGAGAAACAGGGACATGTTTATTTATTGGAGAAAGCACTAAAACGCTCTTCTTGACCTTTTGATTTCTGTCACGCTACTTTAAAAAGTGATTTTTTTTTAATTTTGCAAGAAGAAAGTTGTGTTCTCATATGTTTGTTGCAGCCGACAAATAAAAAAACACTGAAAAAAACAGGTTGTATCAAGAAGTAAATAAATCTCTTCTCCTCTTGACCCTTGTTTGTGACTTACAAGATCCAACAGATCGTTAGAGCAGAACAACTTTTCAGATATTGCTAAATTAGAGATGATTTGGAACAACTTACTCGTATTTATTTGACCTGTTTCCACTGTGTTTGCTCATAAACAGCTAAAATTCTTCAAAAAAATAAATAAAAATACTGCGGAAAAGTGAAACGTTAAAGTGCAATGTGGAATATCACCACCAGATGCCACCAAAACCACAAACCCCACCTTTAACTTCACTCTGTCAAAGCCCAGAACAGCTCTTAAATCACAAATATAAATTCATCACGATGCAGTTCACGGCTGTAGCCTTTGCACAACCTCTGTCTGTTTCCTCTGTCCTTTCCCTCGGTGTAAATATGGCACTTGTGGCATTTTGTTTGGTCTTTCATTATGACTTATCTTCCCCATTAGCCGCAAAGTGTCCGTACCTGCCACCCGGCATTGTGCTAAGACAAAAAAGTCACTGCTGTGTATGCAAATATGACATTCAACCATCTACACTTCGGGCCACTAATCTGATGAATCAGCCTTGTATGGAGTCCTTGTGGGAGCCTAAAAATCATAATGTATGCTTAGGCACTGGAGGCTGCTAAGTGTCAAAGCTAAGACTGTCTGGACAAATGAGTGGTGTTTTTACTGCTCACAAAATACTCTGAGGCTGAGTGTTTTGTTACAGACAGTATTTACAGTCCTCAAAACTAATGCTACATCCAGACCACAGTGTTTTCTTTTATTAACATAAGACACTTTTATCAAAATGCACAATGTTTCATCTTCACTTTAGTTTTTATCACATCAGTTTGTTTTTAACATTCATTTTTCTCCTTTTCACGCATCATTTTGTGAATTCATTTCCGTTTGTCCCACTTTGTCTTTATTTTAACCACATTTTGCCCTCTTTAAAATGGCTACTCCTGTTAAGTATCATATTATAGGGTGATTCTTCCCTGTTACATATCTTCAAAATAGTTTAGTACCTTTGTCTTTTTTGATTATTGTGCAAAGTGCCCCCCCAAAAATCAAATAAAACATTGTAAGACATCCCCTTTTTGAATTACACTTTTAAAAATGATAAATAAATGTAGCCTAGTAACAAACTTGGACTTTACACCGCATACTTTTACTTTAAAAATGTTAATAATTGCTTTATTGGTCAAAACGTGGCTCTGTGTTGATATAGTTACTGGACATTAGTAGCTAGTTTATATATACTGTATGTGTATGTCCCCATAATCCGGCTTTTTTTCCGCTAATTCTAACCCCTGACCCTAGTTTTGGTGCAATCCTGCTTCCAGACGCACACACAGACAAAAAAATAAACTAAAAAAAGTCCTACAGCAATGGGAACATATCGGAGATGCATTATGAAGAAGGAAAACAAGTGTGAGTCATGCAGGCTTCATGTCTAAACTCTTTAGTGCATACGTAGTTTTATTTATAGTATGTTGCAGCTTGCCTTGGATAAACAATACTGTACATAGAATAACATAACTGGGTTTATATAATTGCAACTGAAGGAGACTGTGACCATGTTTGCATTGAAAATCGTCAAAAAGGAGCCTAAAGTAGAAATGGTCTTTGTTGCACACGGTGTGTCTATTGTGTTTGTTGAATGTTGGTGTATTTTACAGGACTTTTATGTTTATATGTTGATGATTTGCAGCTATCTAGCCACAGTCATGTTGTTTTCCTCCAACAAACTCAAGAAAGATGAGTAAGCACCAAACACACACACACACAGTTTTTCTTTTTTTGGTTGTGTAGCTATGTTTTTAAACCTGATACAGTGACCTCACTCTTAATTTTTAGCGTGGATTTGTTTAATGATCGCGTGAATGACAATGGCAGCTTATGTAATATTGCATTTAGTTTAGCATTGCTTACGACTAATTAAACGTTTTAAATGTATTGCCATTCTGATCTCCATTCTCCTCCTCCACTCCAAAGACATGCATGTAAAGATATTAACTATAAATGAAGGAATAAATAAACAAATAAATAAATGTGAATGCCTTCTGCCAAAGAGATCAATCTGAACAGAATCACTGAGGTTTTGGCAAAATGTCTCAAAGCAAATGTGATAGAAGATGAATATATAAATGAATGAAGCACGTTTGATTTTAAAGTGATGCCTCTTTGTCCAAACAATGAAATCAGTAGCAGTAGATTTTTGTAGTTGTGTGTCAAGACTCTGTTTGGCTTTATTTACATGGTTTAAAAGCTTAAAAAACGTGTATCTGAGAGCTTAAACCGTTAGTTAGTTACAGAGAACATATGGCTCGTTGATTATTGAAAATCTCCATCAAACAAAGTAAGACTGTTTCCATGGAGCTCACACCGAGAAGAAACAACTCATTTAAAACTGTTAAAACACCACTTAAGGCATAATTAATGTCATTAGAGGCACCTTAAAAAGTAACAGAGGTAATGTTTATTTCAGCTGCCTGTCATAAAGTCGAGTTTACGCTGGTTTCATCTTAAAAGATTCGCTCAGGAGGTGTTTACCTGAGGAAGAGCTCGAGCTGGGAGTAGAGGAAACGTATGAGCGCTCGGCGGGCCGTCACCTCGGCGTGGCAGTCGTTCACCACCTGCCCCTGGTCGTTCAGGTACTCGCCGTTGATGCATTTGGTGCCGGTGGAAAGAGCTACCACCTGAGCGTGTCTGAGGTCCAAGTCTGCAGACAGAAAACAGAAAAAACAGGTTTAATATAAGCACCTTCGTCTGTCATCGTCTGTTTATTGTAAATACTCATTATTGTCATCAGTGAGGACACATAGGAGCCATTTTGTTCGAGTGAAACAGACATAGACCAGAAAAAACAGCTTTATTTCAACAAATAAACCCATCTTTGGACATTTTTGAACCTTAAAAACATTGCTCTTTTGCATTTTATGGTATATTTTATCATCCAAATACAAGCCAGTGTTGACACAATAAATTTAAAACTCTTAGTGTGTTATAAAAATAATGATTGGGAACTAATGCTGGTAATTTGTTTTGTTTTGATGCTGGATGCCCTTCTTGACGCGACCCTCTCCATTTATCCGGGCTTAGAACTGGCACAAAGCCCTCACAGGAATCGAACCCTCAATCTCCAGGATCAAAAACAGATATATGAACCACTCCTCCAAAGAAGACAATAATAAAAAATAATTCTTTTGTCGAGCTGGACTTTACACAAAACAGCAACAGGTCTTTAAGAGTAAAATGTGGTTATTTATCGCTATTTAAACCAATTAAAGTTCATATAAATTTCATATTTTTCATCAGGACTTTAAAGGTGCAGTGTAGCCTGTAGCTGCATCTTGTGGCAAAAATACAGATTTGAAATTACAGCCTCACTCTCCTCATTTTTACGTCCTATGAACACCTACGGTAGCCCTGCAGGGACATTCTGTGGTCTAGAAACAAGCACAGAAGAACGTCAGATGAAAAGAAAAAGTAAATCAATTCAGATTTTGTGACAAAGACAAAATTGTGATTAAAAAAAAAGAAACATGAGTGCGCTTCTTATCCTTATCTTTATTTTATTCTTAAGTTTGTCCGCTCTGGGCTCCTGTAGGATCAAAAACAGGAAGTAAAGCAACAAACTGCTCTTTCTACTCAGTTTTATTTGGCTCTTTACTGCAAAATTTTACACAATGCTTGTTTAAATCAAAAAAATCTAAATCAAAATATTCTTCCGGATCAAAGAGGGACCTACACTTTGTCGCGTGGTGCGTTCACAGGACCCTCTCCAAACCACGTAAGAGACGGCTCCAGTAACACACAGCGTCACACAAACTAATAACAACAATGCAGACGGGAGGTTTCCATAAATAATTCCTAATCTGTACCTTGAAAATGCAGCTGTAATACGTTTGTGGCACGGCGGCTATTGAAGCTGAGGTAGATGTCTGCGAGGCATATAAATGACCAGCCCCGCGTTATTGCAGAGTGCCACACAGCCACAGAGGAGCGTTATCTCCCTTTGAGGCTGCAGGCTGCGAGCGGGGGGCAGCGGCGGCGGGCAGGGGTCAGCGAGGAGGGGATCGGTATCTCCGGCGTCTTTGGAGGGCTGCGGCTCATCGGTTTAGACTTCAGTGAGACCGGGGAGCTGACCTAATCCCGTCCCCCTCTCCTCTCCCGCTGCCTCCCAGTAATTGCTTCTGTTTGTTTATTAATAGCACACGTTATCTTCAAAGATCCAGACGTGGAGCTGCCAAGTATTCGCAGCGAGAAGGAGACGGCGGAGACGGCGGTTCGGTGGGATGCGGTGGACGGTGTTGTGCCAATCTAAGTTTCCCCAGAAGAGTTTGTGTCCCTGGCGCTGCTAGTTTTGTCTAGAAATAGTTTAACATTTAGTAAGACATGTTGAAATAACTTTAGGGCCTGTAATTGTGGCATCTTTTCTTCAGAAATAAGGATTTATGGGGATTTTATTTAACCATTATTTATCCGGGAAAGGATTAAAGTAGATAAACCTCGGCTACATTCACTTAAAAGAGAAGCAGATTTGATAATGGGGTTAAACTTTACTAAATAATCACTGAATCCGTCTCTAAACAGCAACATAACTTCACATTCCCAACTTTTCCAATTGAATGATCATGAATACAACAAATAGAAGACATAAAAAGACATAAAAGAAGACATAAAAGCGGTAAATGTTTTAGTTAAACATGTTTTTAGGGTCAATCTACAGAAGGAAATATCAAATCTGGTGGTGTTACTGACAGTAATACAACTAGATTTGTAGTGATACTGACAATATTACTGTAAATATAATCTGCTTCATAACCATGGTGCAATGTAGTCCATCATAAATACATAAATATGCTAAAACATGTAATAAAACATAGCCCATAATAAAAAAATAATAAAATAAATCACTTGTCTATTTCTGAGGGTTGCATGTTTCAAGTTATATCAAATATCATCATTTATTTCATTTGAAACTAGTGGTACTTATTCTATAACATGTTGTCGAACGTAGCTGAAGCTTAAACTACATTTTGAGTCGTGCAACATCTGCTTTTCATTTATCCACTTCTGAAAATATACATTTAAAGCTCCACAGAATGTGTTGGAAGTGCAAATATTTCATTTTTCTGCAGCTTCCTAAAGAACATTAACTTATCCTAGAGCAGAGTTTCAGATAATTTAGCAAAAAAATAAATAAAAATGGGACTAAAAACTCCACTTTCCTTTAAACTGTGTGTAAGCAAAGCGTTGAATAAGAGTATTTAACAACATGGATCAGAAAACAGTGTAAATTCTCAGTTTGCATCAGGGGTATACCTCTTCTGTTCAGGGACTTATTTTGGCACAACACCAGCGTCTGTGCAGCCAGACACCAAACTTGACAGAAACACTGGGGAGTCCTGTTCCGTCCTCCCCTCCCGACTCCTTTTCTGTGCGTCTCATGCTTCTGCCTCGAGAATATTAATCGTGGTCCGTCTTTGAACCGTAGACGGACCGCAAACCCTTCCATATCCTCCCGGTTTGACCATTTCTGGAGTCCCGCTGAGGTATTCGAGCCCCGACCCGTGTGAGATTAGCCTCGGCGCCGGGCTGAGGGGCCGCGAGACGACCGCCGAAGCAAACCGACAGCTCGCACGCCGTCAAAGAGCGTGGAAAACCTCATTTGAATCGATCTGAGATAGCATTGGTTGTCTGGAGATGGTAAACAGTGTTCAGATGTGCTCAGAGACATGAGAAATCAGCCAAGTCCAGATGGGAAAAATACTCAAATCGACACCCTTTTTCTTCTTGTGAGGCGTTTTTATTTAGCAAAGAGTGTGGAGAAATACCACCGGGACTTAAAAGAGAGATGAGAGCAAAAGGGTTTCAAACAAGTTGATTACAAATGACAGTTAAGCCATGCCTTTAAGTCTGCGTATCCGTTTTCAAATAGGGATTTTACTATTTACTACTTTATTCTTTATCGGCGTTTCCAGCTGCAGCTAAATTTTAACGTTCAATAATCACATCCGGCAACAAAATAACAAGAAAAAGAAGAGAGCGAGGGGGACATATTCGGAGAGATGTGGTCCAGAGAGAAGATTTAAGAGCTTCAGTAGCATTCGACAAAGACACCTTTATGCTTTGAGAGGAGTTCTTGTTAAAGCTAATAGAGATTCAACGGCGCACATTCTCGGCTCGTGCCAAGTCGGTGCTTAGCTTCGGAGTGATTTTCAACGGTTTAAAAGCTTATTCAGTGTAATCATCCACCATCTCGTGATAAAAGATGGGATTCAGACTAAATGTGTATGAATGAGTTTACTGGAAGTTGACCTTAAAAGCTTGTTCTGCTTCTGAGAAAGATCTTTTAATGTGTTGCTCGGAGATAAAGAGCGGATGATTCGCTTTAAAACACAGACAGAAAAAGGGTTTAGACAATAACTTAGTGTCTGTCATTTTATTAAAGGTTACATGTAATTTATCTGGTGTTTATTGCATTTAACAGACTCTTTACTTCAAACGTACTGCGTATTATTCAGGCTATGGCCACACTGATGCACTTTTGTTTAAGAAATAGTTTTGAAGAGTGAAAAAAAATCTGTCTACACTTATGTTTTAAAGAAAAATATGTCAGTAATTGTATAATGGTGAGAACTTGGATAGCATGGGATGATAAATAGTCGTCACTCACTGTTATTATTGGATTTGAACAGATTTTATATATCTTTGTAGTAAAAAAATGTAAAAATTAAATAAATCTGATTCAAATCCATCTAAAACCTGTTTAAATCCATCTAAAATCTGTTTAAATCCATTTAAAACCTGTTTAAATCCATCTAAAATCTGTTTAAAGCCAAATAAAACCTGTTTAAAGCCAAATAAACCTGTTCAAATCCATCTAAAACCTGTTCAAATCCATCTAAAATCTGTTTAAATCCATGTAAACGTGTTCAAATCCATCTAAAACCTGTTTACATCCATCTAAAACCTGTTTAAATCCATCTAAAACCTGTTTAAATCCATCTAAAATCTGTTTAAATCCATGTAAACGTGTTCAAATCCATCTAAAACCTGTTTAAATCCATCTAAAACCTGTTTACATCCATCTAAAACCTGTTTACATCCATCTAAAACCTGTTTAAATCCATCTAAAACCTTTTTAAATCCATCTAAAACCTGTTCAAATCCATCTAAAACCTGTTCAAATCCATCTAAAATCTGTTTAAATCCATCTAAAACGTGTTCAAATCCATCTAAAACCTGTTCAAATCCATCTAAAACTTGTATAAATCCATCTAAAACGTGTTCAAATACATCTAAAACCTGTTTACATCCATCTAAAACCTGTTTAAATCCAAATAAAACCTGTTTAAATCCAAATAAAACCTGTTCAAATCCAGTAAAAAACATAGTGCCAGAAATACCACCATTTAAATACATTGGAGGGCCACATAAAACATTGCAAAGGGCCGCATTTGGCCCCTGGGCCTTGAGTTTGACATGTGTGTTGTAGAGTAACAAAGGAATAGCTTTAGACACAGTTATGCATTAAATACATTCCCGCCAGTGTATTTTTTTTATCCAAAAGAGACCATTTGCTGCTGATAAAAGACTTCAATCCAACGTCGAAGTTTATTTACGACACGAATGAAAGTTTACAGCTGACAGTAGAAGAGTTTTACGTCCGGTTGTACATTTTTCGAGTCTGCCGAGGCTATCTGAGGCGACCAGACGCTGTCGACTGGCTCGTTCCGCCGCAGCGCTGTGTAATGTGGTGTAATGTGGTGTAATGCAGCCAGTTGGTGAGCGGCCATGTTGCCAGCGTTCAAACATGGCCGACGTGGGGCGAGAGCAGCGGGTTGTGAGGTGGAAGCGGCGCAACATTAGGCACCGACACAGACGTCACACAAACTCATCTCTGTCGTTTGTGTTAATCTGACAAACCTTTATGTAAATTTAAATGATTATTGGGATTTATTTAACGTATAGACATGGTTTATTTTCTTTCCTTTGAACCAAATACATGCTTCATTTTTCATATAAATCAAAATCAATCAAAATGTTAAATATGAAAGGCAGTTTTATTTTATTTATTTATTTCTCAGTGCCATAAATTTGATTGTAAATACTGGTTGTGGAAAAGCATGCGCAAACATCCAATGAGCAGCTTTTCTTCTTCAATTTCAGAGCAGCCGAGTGTAGGAGCAGGAATTAAAAAGCAGCGTTGAACAAATACCTGTGTGAGCCTAAAAAAAGCACAGCGCTGCCTCAAAACCCGCCTGATATTGTGTCGTCTCGGGGAGCTTCGTCTTCCCGATCCATTTTACATTATTCTTATTTTATTTTACATTTACCACAGTGTGATTGCAGATGTATAGAGTCATAATTAAGACTCAGACAAAAGCTAAACCTGTGTGTACTTCAGGAACAAACATGACTGACACACTGAGCCTTATCTTGGGTCGCCATACACGATGTTTTGTAAATATTTAAAAGATTTTTTGTGTTTAGGCATTTTCTCAGAATGATATAAACAATAATAACGGCTACAACATCCGTTTTAATAAATAATTCATTGTTGAACTTACTTTCTTCATCCAGTAAACCACAAAATAAGAGTCACAGAAAAGTTTGTCAGACTTTCGAAAGTGTTTATACTTGAGTTATTTAGAAGAACAAGAGGTCTGTAAATATGGAAAAAAGATCTTATTGTATGTCTAACCTTGCTCTTGAATCTAAATTTAAAGTCCAAGGACAAACTCAAGAGAGGTTTACAGGAAACAACAGAGAGGAAAAAACAAACAAAAAACTAATATAAATGCTTTTTTGACCCTTTAAGCTCCAGTGGGTTGTGGGACACTAGGTTTAAGATGTGAGAAGTTTTAATCCAATCACAGTAATGTTGATGAGAAGGAAATCCGGTGTTGTTTTGTCTCTGCGACCCAACTAAAGTCTTATTATTATTCATATAAACGCACTTCTCCTTCACTTTGGCTCAGTTTGTCTGCTCTGGAAGTAATGAAACCAGTGTTATTTGGAGGTTTTTTTGACCAGTTTGTTCTGTTTACTACTACATTTTACCCGTTACACCTTTCACAGACGGGTTTGGACGACTTCAGCGTCACTAATGAGTTTTGTACAGTTGCCACAGTGAGTCATTTGGATCCCGTCCGTGATGTAGATGCTTTCTGACAGTCGTGTCGTCCCGGGGCGTGACATCTTCGAATCCGCAGTAATCAACAGATGGATTTGTGCCCGAGGCCTTTGACTCTCTTCTACCTTGTTCCTTTTGACCCTCTTCTTTTTTGTATTTCTGTGATGCAGCTGATTATTCGTGGTTTAAAAACAGCGCGGCGCCCGGGGGCTGACTGTCTCTCCGCCTCTCCTCTGATCGTTCACACAAACTGAAGGCAACCTTAGTGCCAATTTCATGGCGGGGTAGCAAGCAGCGCGGCAGAAATTATCCACTGCAAAATTGATCTAAACAATTGCAAAGTGGAACGGCGAGGAAAAGCGGGAGAATGAAATTGGGAGAGTCGGTTACCTTTTTGAACTTGCTCTATCGCTGAGGAGGAATTGTGGCTCACTTTGCTTAAAGCGAGAGCCGACAGTTCTCACTCCAATAGAGGTTTTTATGAGGCTGTGCAGTCATAAATGTTTATGTTGTCTTCACTACAGTAGAAGCTGGCTTTTTATGGCTGCATTGTTTATCCATTCACCTGCACTGAAGAAATATACCACACCAGCAACAGTACATTATGTATATCATTGTTTTGTTATATTACTGCATTTTTGGAGTATTTAAATTGTGAATGTTTGAAGCAAAATTCACACACTAAATACATCACTGGGTCTGTTCACACCATATAAATATACACAAATATACACACATCATCCATATTTAATGTAAGGCAATACAATAAGCTTTAATGTCTCTATGAGCTATAAAAGATTTACCTTGTGTAAGTTCCCAATCTGACCAAAATCCATCTTGTACCGCTCCGTACTGCACTGTTTTATCAGAACTAATGTAAACAACATGGAAGTTCATCCAAATATCTACTAGTTTTTTATCTAAAGTACCTGCCTTCTGCAATTGTTTTTATCTAAAAGTTCAAATCCATCCAAACCTGCCTTCTGCAAATACTTGTATAAATCCATCTAAAACGTGTTCAAATCCATCTAAAACCTGTTCAAATCCATCTAAAACTTGTATAAATCCATCTAAAACGTGTTCAAATCCATCTAAAACCTGTTTAAATCCATCTAAAACCTGTTCAAATCCATCTCAAACATGTTTAAATCCATCTAAAACCTGTTTAAATCCATCTAAAACCTGTTCAAATCCATCTAAAACCTGTTCAAATCCATCTAAAATCTGTTTAAATCCATCTAAAACCTGTTCAAATCCATCTAAAATCTGTTTAAATCCATCTAAAACCTGTTCAAATCCATCTAAAACCTGTTCAAATCCATCTCAAACCTGTTTAAATCCATCTAAAACGTGTTCAAATCCAAATAAAACCTGTTCAAATCCATCTAAAACCTGTTTAAATCCAAATAAAACCTGTTCAAATCCATCTAAAACCTGTTTAAATCCATCTGTTTTATCTTATTGTTTTTATTATTTGTCTGTTTTATCAGAACTAATGTAAACAACATGGCTGTGATGGGATAAAACAGGAAGTTCATCCAAATATCTACGAGGTTTTTATCTAAAGTACCTGCCTTCTGCAAATACTTCTGCAGAAAACCACCCTGCAGGTTAATGACAGCTAAAAAACTGGATAAATGACATGTATGATCACAAAAGATCAGATGCAACTTCTCTGTGAGACAATCTACACTGCTTTTCATCATTTTACACCACGTCCCTGACTCTCTCTCATGACAAATACCTAATAAATTCACCTCATTAATATTTACCTACATAACTACCTCCATTATCAGTTCATAATGTGCTTTGTTACATGTAGAAACAGCAGAACAAAAGAATACGTCTGGATCTATGCAGTTGTCAGACAGATTCTGCAGCAAGTCGGTTTATATCTGGAACTAACACCGGACAAAAACAGAAAAGGATCTTAAAAGAGTTTGCGAAAAGGAAAAGGAACAATAATGCAAAGTATAAGCACTGATTACAGACATTACACGAGACAAATCTGCAAAAAAAACCTGAAAAGTTACGTACAAAGGAGCCGTGGAAACTATGAGGCTTCGATTATAGCACCACCAACACGATATATACTGTACATTCAGGATTAAAAACAATGAAATTCTTCCTTTCAATGCCAGCAAGTGTAAAAAATAGAAATAAAATAAATCCTAAGTATAAAATTGATAAATAGGTCAAAAGCAGCACATCAGGGGAAAATACTATAGACATTTTTTGTACATGATGGAAGTCCAGAGGAGCCTAATTGTCTGAAAGGGGCTTATTGTTTTTAAAGGATGCAAGGCAAGCAACTGGGTCCATATTGGAATAACAAACTGTGACAGAAAACGTTAAAAACACTGGGTTTTGTCCGAACAATAATCAGTTGTTTTCTGATTCAAAGACAGTTTCTCACACCTTCCTTCCTTCCTCTTCTGCTCCCGACACATACACGGGTCGCCTTAAAACCGCCGTCCTCCATCAGTAAAGTGTCACCGCCGCAGTGCCATCTGGGCCGCCGCTGATAAGAGCCCCTGTACCGGGCCGGAGGTGCAGCCCGCGGGAGCAGCCAGGCCTGACTTCCAGAGGCGATGACGCAGATTTGGGTGAAGGAACGGGCTTTAATTTGCTGAAGCAGCCCCCGCCGCCTCCACCTCTCGCTGCTGTCAGTCAGGCTTTGAAAGTCTGCTGACAACGTGTCTTCGCCTCAAATGAAGGTCTGCACAGGACGGGACGACTCGGGGTCTTTGATAGCGTTTGTTTTATCAAAAAGCTTTCGTTTTTGAGTAAAATATGGATTTAAGCGACGTTTCGACTGGTCACAAATCAAGCTAACAACACACCATCATATACTTCGGTCTTTTCTGTGGAGCTAGTCTGAAAACTAACCACTTCACCGCTATTTTGGCTTTGCTCATTATTCCAAAAGACAATGCTTTTTCCACAGAAGAAGTTTTCAAGTTGAGACACTGAGGTTTGTAAAGCAGCATTTACAGTGGTTCAAATGAAGAGAGCAACTCCAGTTTGTTTTAATGACCTGACAACCTTTTGGTTTGTTTTTTGCTGTATTTAATTCAAGAATGTGTATTTTTATTTTATGTCTCATTACTTGTTTTCACACATTATGTATCTTAACCTTTTTAATTCATATAAAACACACACACTGATCCTGAGGACATCGATAAACCCATCAAAAGCCTGGTTCATACAAAATAAAACAGACATACATTAGATCAGGTGACACTTTAATGTATGTTCTACTGGCACCATTTCTTGTTGTTGTCCCTGTCTCTCTTTGTTTTTCTTTCCCGTTCCAACATGTCTCGGTTCATCTTCAACAAACATCTATTTTCTTCTGGAGCCTCATATTCGATCACAAACATGCTCTGACACTGACTTTATCCGCTGTTTGGAGAAGACAGATCTAATAACAGGATTTCTCTCCACTTCTCATCACAAACTTGTGATTAAAACCACTAATTCTGTAAAGAAACTGTTCTTTTTTGCAGTTTGCCAAAAATAGGTAATATTACACCTTGACAGAGGTGTAGCCGAGAGCTGAGAAACTACACCTGTTTTCTCACTGCGCCTCAAGGTGCAGCTCTGCAGTGAATCTGAACAAAGACCTGCCGCTGCAAAAACAAAGGGACACTCTCTTATTTTTGGTAAGGTGTATATTAATATTTGCACTGCTTGGGACAAAAGTCAGGAAAGTATCATAAAGTGTAATATTGATGTGATTAAAATGGATTCCCAAGCAGTAAAGCAGTCAATTACAGAGTAGTTCATGTTTTCTAGCACACATTTGTACACACTGTTACTGCTCTAAGAGTCTATGTGCGTACTGTATAGTTCAAAGGCAATGATTGTGCTTTAAAATTTGATAACTGCAAACTAATACCAGGAATACTCAGAACTCAGAAAAATAAATAATAAAATAATACATTGAGTAAAATAATATAAGTTAAAACTAATACAAATAAAAATAAAATAATAAATTGAATAAAATAATATAATAACTTAAAATAAATAATAAAATAATAAAATAATAAATTGAATAAAATAGTTCAAGTTAATAAAAATAATGATAAAATACATTGAATAAAATAATATACGTTAAAATTAATAATAAAATAATAAAATAATAAATTGAATAAAATAATAGTTACAATTAATAATAAAATAAATAATAATAAAATAATAATACATTGAATAAAATAATATAAGTAAAAAAATAAATAAATAAAATAAAAATACTCTGAATTCATTTAGCATTTTAATGAACAAGGGCTGTAGATCTCCTATTTAAACTCTTGCAGAACCATTATGTGCTAATATAGTGCTACAAAACTCATGTCAGTTTATATTCAGTTTATCTAAATACAGCATCATCCTTTGGTTCAGAGGCAGAGTGACCAGGCAGACTCCTCTCGGACTGAAGTGGACGGAGCTGAAGGTTTGATTAGCTCCTTCAGAGTCGAGTGCCGTGTGTACGCTCTTCATTTAGATCACAGGTCTTAACATCACACTACAGTCACCGGCTCATGATACGGAGCAGCTTTGTCACTGAAAAGGCTGAAAATAAACTCTTAGATGAACATGTGCTGCTGCTTCACGAGAAGGAACACTTTCAGAGGTGTTTATGTTGGAATAAGAGGGATATAGGACTCGAAAAAATCATGTTTCTGGATTTAGAGTAAAAAAAACACAACGCATGAAAGAGTGAGTCCCTTAAATCTGAATTTCCCATACCATACTATTTATAAAGCACCTTTAAAACTGTGCAGACGAACAAATGGCTGCACACAAGCAATAAAATAAATAAAAGAGATAAAACACAAAGCACAGTACAATACAAACTGTAGAGACATAAAACAAAATAAAAACAAACAAACCCAAGCACAAAAGGAGTAAAAACATGAGTTAAAACAACATTCAGGAAACATTTAACTTAAGAACCACATTAGATCTGATTGATTTTAATGGCAGGTCTGAAGGAGGGCTCAGAGTGGTCTTTAGGTCTAAAAAATAACCCCCTCATGTTCTTATCATCAGCCAACTCACTACATCTAACTCTCTGTGTCCTGTCTGCGCTTGTATTAAAGTCAAATTTACTCATCAAAGGTGGTCTGGCTTTGTTTAACATTAAAAAACCAACAGATAAAGTCAGAAAACGAGCCCAAACGAATAAGCTCTCGTCCGGCGCCGCCTCCTTCGGCGTGCCACTCGGATTAAGTTTTAAGACGGTCTCGTTAGGATTCCCAGTGTGGCATGTGGAAGTCCTGTCAGAGCGGCGCGAGGAGGAAACGTCCAGCATGCAACGGGATGACTGACACTCACCGCTGTGTCTCATTCTCCTCAGAGACTCTCCATTGTCAATAATTCATCGGGACGGCGCTCACTACACCAACCCGAGGAGCAGCACCCCGTCTCTGCCCACACCTCTCCGCGGCTTTCCCTTCGTCATTTCTCCTTTCTATATTGCAGCGCTTCAATAATTCAAAGTGATATATAAAAGTCAATGAAATTTGCCATACCTCGGGTCATTACGATGCCTGCCAGGGATTTGTGTCGAGCGTGAGCCGGACCGCAGCCTCCAACCAGCGACCGGTACTTCTCTCTCACCAAGTGGAATATTGAATCGGCAAAATCCTGGAAAAAAAACACAATTGTACCTTTAATTTAAACTTCACAGTCTGCGGAGGTGCATAGTGTAAGCGTTAGAGACACAAATAAAGGTATAACGTGCAGGATTATTATTAAAACACGTCCGTAGACATTCGAAATCCTACATTCAACACTTTTCAGACTTTAAAACAATGTGAAGGTGAATTAATCTGAGTTTCTCCTTTGTTTACATAAAAGGACAGGGGTCATAGTACATTACATGGGCTGGTTTAGTTCTGTTTGGCCTGTTTTTGATTGGGATTCTCCAAATATTTGAACATAATCTGCTCGAACTGTTGCTGTTTTAAGAAAAAATCAAAAAAATCAGACCAAATATTGATTTGATTTCGATTTATTTTGTAAATTAACAAAAAAATCAGCATAGTTTATAGTTTACTTCACTTTTTACATCCACACCTGCATTAAACAGATTGAAATGTAATGTCTGAAGGAGGTAGAGAAGCAGAAAGTGGATCTATCTCTTGTCATAATAACAATACAACAGTAAAGTAACTATTTAACACACATATTTCAACAAGATTTAATCAATTCAATCAAAAAGTCATTAGTATTTTTAAACTAATGATATTTGCAAATTCTACTGTTGTTATTTAGCAGAAAAAGACTTCCTAAAACAGTTTGAAATGTAAATACTTAGCGATGCTCATGAGGTGATCCTAATATTTTGTTAAAGTACAAGTGCGAGTTATTATAGCTGGGTTTATATTTTTAGACCTAGACTCTATATCATTTCCAGGACAGATTCTCCTGGTGAGACAAGCCCTGTCCATGTGTTGCATCATGACGTTACAAAAAGAGACACCTATTTTTCTGCTACATTGGTCGCTGTGTGTTGGTCTATTCTCGTTGTAACTTTTGGCTCAGTATGATATAGTTAAGAAGTGGGAAAACTACATATAAATATTTCACCCTCTTCCTCAAAAACGCTCAAAATAAACCCTCCAGACTCCTCTAGGTGCCACTAATCAACATTTAAATACGATATGTAGAAGTATATGAAGTGGATAAAGGAGCGTGACTTGTTTTTATTTATATTACAATAAAAACTAATGAAAACAGAACACTTTTTATAGCTAACAAAGTCATTCTTAGTCCAAGACGCCAATATTGTTCATGTTGTTACCATCAATATATTTATTTAAACAAAGCAATAATGAGCATGTGGAGTTTTTAATGTCTACAGACACTTTTATTCTCACTAATTGTGTGCGATATTCTTATTTTTTCATCTTTAAAGGCTTATAGAGCAGTAACAGGTGTCACAGAAGTGGAGCGGACTGAGAATAAATGGGACACTGCAGTGATTTGACTTTATTTATTCAAATTAGCCATGTATTTTAGTCTCAGTTTCACCCTGAGTCTATTCAAGATCTTGTGTAGCTTGAATATATTTTTTATAACAGGAGAACTGGTTGATTTTTGGAGGGAAGGCCTTAAAATGGAGCATAAATGGGGCACAAGGCTAAGAGGGGACTTAGTGAGGGGCTTAGATATCTCTTCCAATGTTATTTCTTATTTGGGTAGAAACCTAGTGGTTGTTTTACGCATGAACACACCCTAAAAATAAATAAATAAATACATTTTCTGTGATTATAGTATAAAAGTTTTGCATAAAAGTGGAATTAAATATGTTCTGATTGAGCTGCTTGGTACAAACAAAGCTTAAAATACAATGTTGTCTTGATTTTTTTACTGTAAATAAAGAAAACACTTGATTTTTTGACTCACGTTAGCTTTGACTGACTTGTTACAGAGATATTTTGGCCTCGTCTAACAAACTAAACTGTAAACTTTTTTGTTTAAACATCATTTCTGTTATAATGAGCCCAAACATAATGGAAAATACTCGTTTGTCCCTTTAAGGAGGGTCTGTAAGTGAACTGTCAACGATAGATTAAGAGAGTCGAGGCGTCAGATCACAGGCTTTTGGACAGATTGAGCCCCCAGCAGCTAAAAGGACATCAACAGATGCTGCGGCGACAAACAGAGTAAGAAACGCAGGGAGATGAAGGCTGCAGACGTCACCGGGGCAGAGAGCATGAATGTGAGCGTATTAGTGAGCATATTGCACATTACGGCCCTCGTCAGGCTGTGAAATACTCTCGCAGTGGGAGCCGCTGACGGAGGGAGGGCTGCACATATTGCCGCTCTGACACTGGGGTCTGCCTGAAGGATTTCTGCAAAATAAAGCAGTCTCGGAGCCGCGTAAAGTCAACAGTGTTTAAAACCTTTAGCCTACAGTTCAGACAAGCTATTTATTAAACCAAGCTGCTGGTCTTACTGTAATATATGTCAAAGCAAACGAATAAAGACAAGAAATCATTGGCTTGAGTCTGTCATTTTGATTTGAAGCTAAAGGATAAATGCCACTTCTTTCAGATTTCACCTTTATATTTATTAGTCCCACTGCACAAAACACACTGAACAACACTTTTTATGTTAAATGAATCATATTATGTGACACAAACAGATATAATAAGGTTATTTTGTTCTGGTGTTTGATATGAGACAAAATGAACACACAGTTTATCATTAAAAAGGCAGGACATATGTTACAAATGTGACTTTTTTTTTAACCTTATTTACTTTTTTCTGGTAAAAATGGGGATTGAGTTGGTGGATGGGACATGAATGGGGATTTAGAGATGCGTATTTGCATATCTTGACATAGAACACAGAGAAAAGAGACATTTTATTCATGTATTTGATGCTGTACAGATGCCCAGAGAGGACAAACCAGATCAACGGCTTTTATAAACTAAAACAGAGTGTCCATGCAGGGCTACCGTAGGTTTTAATAATCAGGAAGTGAGGTGTAGTGTGAAAAATGCAGCTTTATTGCAAGAAAATTAATCTTTATTCAGTTATTTAACCACAACACATGATTATTCCTTTACAATGACTTATAACATGGCTTATTTCATTAAAATCATGCAAAAAAAAAGCACCAAAAGGACGTATCTTTTCACTTTTTGGTCACATCCAGGTACAACTCCTTTCTGCTAATGTCTAACGTCTTTATACTGTATTTTTATCCACATTTTTGAACATTACATAGACATTTTGGAGACAGTTGGCCGTGTCCCTGAATGAAAAAGTGGACAGATGGTAAATGCGGAACCCATTATGAAAACTGCTGTCAAAAGCAATACATTATCTCTGTTTAATTATATCGCTAATGCATTTTTACACAAGTGAGATGTGATTTTCTGATGATCTCTTCCAAAATGTTGCGGAAATTTCTCTTTCAAAAGCCTGTGTTCGAGGAAAAAAGAAAAAAAAGAAAAAAAAGAAAAAGGAAAATCGCTGCCTTGTTCTTTTTACCTGGAAGTGACATCCAATTAATTCTCCCAGAGTCCTGCCGGGCTTTGGCAGCGTCAGCCCGGTGTGGGCCGTGCTCTGAACCCCAGTCAAGTCCTCCATCCTCCTAAAGGCCTTTTCATTGATGACATTACGGAGGTGAGGCGGGGTGAAGGCTCCGAAAAAGCCCTCGGACCAAAGGTGGAATAGAGCCTGGCAGGTTTCCCGGGTTTAACGTCCCTCCCTTCCGCCATTGTTCTCTCCTTTCTCTAATGTCTCCTCCCGTCGCTGCCTTATTTCGCAGCTGTCTGGTTCATTGTCTCGTGACAGAGGCCGGTGATGTGCCAGAAGCCAACACTGAGTCACAGCCTTATTCTGTCAGAGTCGGGCGAGAGCGGGACAACAACATCATCGGAATGAGAAGATGTAGAAAAGGGCGAGAAGCTGGGGTTTAGTTGTTGTTTTAGTTAAAAAATATGTGATGTTGGTGGGAATTTCTCCTTCTAGTATCCCGTCTAAGTCAGCTTTATGTCCTGTTTAAGCGACAGAGCAAAGAAAAGGAGACAATGTGATGTTTTAAATCATGTCCAGACTTTATTTAAAAAGCCACATTTCAGTTTGAAGTTATTTTAGAAACATATAAATACACACACACAAAAAAAATCGAGTTAAAATCATTTGTAGGACATTTGAGAACCCAAACTTTAGATTTAAGACTCGAAAATCACTGGCTTTAAACCGCTTTAGTGAAAAAGAGCATATTTCATTTCAATTTTCCAACTTTGACTGGTTTTTATGATGCGTTTGACCTTTTAGAAATGCGTTTTTGTCCTTTGAATAATTCTCACTAAGTTAAATTTAGTTTGCTTTTTAAATTTAGCATAAAAAACTTGCTAAATTAAGTCTAAATTTACGACTATAATCAAATATATATGGAGTATATTGGGTTATCTAACATTTTTTACTACAAAAACACATCATCTGCCTATTATTTATAGTCCATATATATTTCGATGTGTTTGTTGTGAAAAATGTGGCAAATCCTGACCTTTTCTACAAAAATTAGTGCACAATCCAAAATGTTTCATGTATTGCATAAGAGTTTGATTAAATCCTGGCAGCAGTAGCAGTTATATCTACACAACTGGTGCGAATATGAGCAGTAAAAGCCCCAAAGCTCATTTTTCTTTCCTTTTCCATCTTTCTTTTTTTCCATTCGTCTTATTTTCTGCGAGTCTGGAGCCGTTTGCGGCGTCTTTCTCCGAGGCTCGTGTGGAATGTCAGCCCCGATCCTCCTCGAGTCAATAACGTGGCACAAACACAAAATGTCAACGTGGAAAAATGTCTGGGACCCGAAGCTCAGTGACTGGGCCGTGGTCCGAGCGAGCATCAGAGGTGTGAGGTCAGAGGTCAGAGGTCAGCACCAAGGGCCTCGGTCTGTTCACTAAAATGTTATCAGTCAAAACGAACAAGTTGTACACTGCTTTTTCATGTTCAGCTGAAAAGATGATTACTTTAAGCCAGAGATTCACTTTTGTCAGGAACACAAAGCATGAAAAACACATATTCTGTCTAATATTATATAATGTGCTTTATAATATGTCTACAGTTGGATAATGTTAACTCAAAGCCAAGATATTTGTTTCATTAAGCCACTACAAGGCTAAAACTCACTTGAATTTGAAGGAAAAATGAGCCACAAGTCTCCTTCAAAGCAATAATAACATGTACAAACACATTTAGACACTGTTATTAAATATGTTTAGTTATAGTTTTGTTTAGTTTTGAGTGGATTGAGTTGATTTCTTGAGTCCATTTTTGAATTTAAGTCCAAAACATACAATTCAAGAAAGTACCACAGAGTTTGAGAACCACTGCTGTAAGAAATTATGGAGAAAATCTGTATTTTTCTGAAATTTAAGTTTTGTTTTTGTTACTATTAGTGTAAAGTTTAGTCCATTGGGTTCTTTTGTTATTTTATTAAGTATTGTTTAGTATTTTTTAATTGGATACGTCTCACTAATGCACCTTTCACACTTGTTTTGTTTTGCGTTTGGTCCAAAACCAACCCACGGTGCTACACTAAACCAAGTCCGGTTCATTTGTTAAAGTGTGTTTTCTGATAGTTTCGGACTTTTGGACCAAATGCAAGAAGTCACGTCCGATTAAACACACAAAGAAGAGCGAACAGAGGGAAATGGGCAAAAAAGATATTGGTAATTCTGTTATTGTCAGTGTATTTCTTCCATTAAACCCTCTGTTCTTCATAGACGTGCTCTTTCTACAGTTATCCCTCTGTATTTGTGCTAAAAAACTCCCAAACTCATCACTGTTTCCTCTGTGTCGTGGTTAATTCATCAAAACATTCACAGTTTGGTTTAATAACAAAGCCAACTGTGTATTTCTTGTGTTTTTAACTGGGGACATTTTTCTTTCACGCCACACCCTTCTTCCCTTCCGTCCTCGGCGTCTTATCAAGCGTCTGCAGAGTGCTCCGAGTGGCATAAAAACGGGGCCATCTCTTATATTTCTTTATAGAGGTATTTAACAATTCATTCTCCAGAGTTTTAATACCGTCTGCCCTCTTCCTGGAAACCCTCCTCTTCTTCTTCTTCTCTTCCTTCGATCCCGTCCCTCACCTGCTGCTTTTGAAAACGGATGTTCATTTGGTTCGAGCGGTTCTTCTGGGAGCTTCAGAGATTCTTAAAAAGCCGGGCTCCTCGCGGCGAGACAGATTTCCCTCTTGTTTGTTCTCCATTTGACGTATAGCATCAGTCACTCTTTTAGTTTGACATCTATTGGTTCTTTTTCCTCTTTGCTGCAGCTTTAAGATCATATTCAGTGGAAACAAATTTGAGATTAATAGTTTTTTAAGAGGACCAAGTTAGGATTAGGTTAAAACTGTCTGTTCTTTTGTCTTTTTTCTTTCCTAAAGTTGTGCCGATAGAGACATTTTATCACCAGTGCATTGAAAAAAGTACTTTCCAGGGGATTTCCTACACTTTTGGGAGTTTTATGACAGATTTGGGAAGACATTTTAAAGAAAGTGACTGTTTAGTGATGGCTCTTTACTTTATAAAGCATTTTAAATACATTTTCTGAAGGTTAGCACAGACAATACACTACAAAAAATGGTAGAAATACTTAAAAATCTTAATTATGGTGGACAAAGCAGTTTCTGATCTTATTTAAACAGTTAATTGAGTAAATGTTGCATCAAATCATGATCAAACTAACTGCATCAAACTTAATCGGGAATAACGGCATCAAAATAACACTTAAAAACCCACTTAAACCAAATAGATCAGTGTTTTTAAAGTATAATAATGGCTATTTTAAATGTCCATTACAGCTTTACATCATAACTGGGATAGCCACAAGAGTTTTATTTGTAGGGGATATATTCTTGGTCAACAAAAACGTCTTTAAAAAGAGGAGAGAGCTCTGTGTTTTTGTAATAATCGTTTCTTGTGCTATTAAACCCCATTAACTGTCGCTACGCAGGTGGTCGGCTCACGTTTGAACTAAATAATACCGTGGCTCGTCTCTCCAAACGTTCAGAAAGCTGCTGTCGACGGTAATTGGACGTCGCTTCAGTTTGTTGTGAGTAAATCACGTCGCGGTGCCATATGACAGCGACAGCGCGTCCCGCAGAAGTCGAACTGTGCTCACATTTGGAGCGCGCCGCGTACGACTGGAGCACCTCGCCTCCAACTACATCCAACCTTTGCCAGCGCCGCGTCCAGCTGGCCCCGCGGCCCGCGAACGCGTTACCGTCAAAGTCTGTCAAAGTTTGAGGCTGAACAGCGGGGCCTTGTCACGAGAAGCCGCTTTACTCTTTCAAACCTTGATGTTAGAGAGCAGGGAGAGGAAAAGGAGGAAATACAGAGAATCGGCAACAATTGATGTAAAAGCCGGGTGGGACGGGGGGCCGGCGCGCCACAGGTTTCCCACAGCAAAGCCCAGCTCAAGCAGAGATCCCTCATTAGGCTCAAAAAGGTGGAAACCGAGACAAATCTGTGGAACATGTGGCAAGGATCAGAGCCGCCACAAGAAGGATAGGCTCATCCAAAAACCAAGGACAGACTACAACCAGGCGCTAAACATAGAAGTGGATCATTATCTCCTCCTCTTCTTCCTCCTCCTCCTCTTCCTCCGCTCGGGAGCAGTCCCTGTGGCCCCGTTCTTCACGAGGAACCATCCAGACTCTACGGCAATAAAGCAAACGCACGCCCACAGCTTATCACTTATCCTCAGTTTCTTTAAATAGTGAAAGAAAGGAATGGAAATGCCAAAAGAGACACGAGAGAGAATAGAAATGTACAGTTTACATTAGGTCGGTCGCATGATAATGATAATACCAGAAGATATTACCATTTTTAGTTAAGTCTTTTTTATATTTACCTTTATTAACTGCTCCAAATAGACTTTAGATATCTGTACAAGGAAATAAACTGGGCCAAAATGAGCAAAACTAACACATTTTAGAGGAACATGCATAAAATATATTGTTTTTTTTAATGTTTAGTGACCTATTTGTGTTTAGTTTGCTTATACACAACGACATGACCCTGCAGGGCTACCATAGCTGCTCACATGCTGTAGAAAAGACATCGCAATGAGACCAAAACCTTTAATAAATTTCAAGTACAGAGTAGTAAAAATTTGACAGACTTTATTAAGGTGCATTAAAATAAAAACTCTGATTAAATTAAAATTAAATTATTAAAATTAAACTTAAAAATGTCCTTATTGATATGTTATATTTTGATTTGCTTTACGTGATTAAAAAAAAAAAAGAAAAAAAAAGTATAACAAAAATGTCTGACAAATCAAATAAGATTTAAGTTTTTTTTGTAGTTTTGTGAGATTTAAGGCATGGGGATGTCACAATGATATACTATAATATAACAGGGTATAAAGACATATTGTGCAGCCACATTTTTATGTCACATGACCAAAGACATGTGCACACTTAGAAAAAAATAATGGTTTCATGTTGGATATTTATTAGAGAACCAATAAATGCTGAAAAATGACCCAATTGCATTATTATACGTGTTATAAATCATTTTTATTGTTGTCAATGTGTAAATAATGGCAGAAGTTTAAAGAAATGTGTCAAAAAGGTCACAGTAATGAAACCTAATCCAAGATATAAAGCTTTTGATTGTAATTCTTTCAAAATAAAACCATGCAACCAGTTAAAGCGGACCCCGCGACGACGACCGATTCATTAAAAACCAAATTAAAATAAAACAGCTTTAGTCACAGTTAGCTTCAGTCGTCCTGATTGGTTACATCTGCTCAAAGTCACTGCAGCTAAAGCCTAAAGCCAAACATTCATCGTGGAAATGAAAAGCTAACAGAGAAGCCAAAGCAGACTCGAGCCACTGAATCAAAACCACAGACCGTGGATTTGAAGCACCGCTGACTCCAAAACTCATTATTAATCTAAATATCTCCCACTGATCAAACAACTGCATTTAGACGCCATCAAAGTGCATCAATATTACAGCTTTGGGTTTAATCTGGATCATTAAAATGTGTCTTCACTTTTCATTATTTGGTGCTGGATAAAAATGAGACAAAAAAACATAATGGATTCTGAAAATTAATAAAAATCTTGTATAATTTTAGAGTTAAGGGGGTTTATAATTTTAAATTTACTCACACTTCTTTTGTTTTCCAACTGTGCCGCCCAAAATGTGAAAATGAGATCATAAATTAAAGTATTCAGTAACATTGTAGGGAACTGTTGCTGTGCAGATTAAAATACTAGATATGTGCATGACAAAGGACACAATATCTGAATTTAATATCACGCTCATCTAGAAAAGCCTGTGTTTAGATTAAAAACTGTACACCTTTTGTTGTTTTTGCAAGAATTTGTCCCAATCATAGGCTGCTTTCATTTAAAAGAAACACAAAAAGATGAGTCACAAGAACCTTTTTGCAGTGAGACTGGGTTTTTGTGTCACACAGTCTTTAGATTATGGAGAAAAGTAATAAAATATGTGCAAGAAATAAGTAAAATCCAACAAAACAGAACAAAAAACCCAGAAATACTAATTGCACAAGATAATTTTTCCAAGAAATGTGCAACTTTTCCGTTACAGAATTACAAGAAGTAGTACACGCTCTGAAACATCAATATGCATTTATACATGACTCACTAACAATATATGATCAGAAAACTACTTCTTGGAGCACAACAAAGATTGAATTTTGCCATTATTGTTATGTTTCTTCTCCGCAAACTGCAACCGAGTCAGAGCACTGTGGGCAAAATGCGGATTAATTGTTACTTAATGCACTTGTGGTTTTTATATGATCATCAGGCAAATCTATTTTTCTTGTTTCTACAGTAAAAAGTTAATAAAGTTACATGAATCTTGATCTTTAACACTTTAAAGTATTAATCAGCGAGCAGTTTGAGCAGTTTATGTTTAAGAATAAGGACAAATTTGTAGTTTTCTTTGTTTATTTTATTTTCTCACATGACAAATCATCTTCAAAAACACGTTTTTTTCCCCACAAACTGTTGTTTTATGGTTTTTTTTTCAACATTAAATAAACTGTCAAAGTTTTCAGTTACGAAACGATCTTAGTAAAGATATTTTACTGTGAATCAAATAAAAAAGCAAGAAAAAACTATATATTTTAGTTTGAAAGGACTTGTAAGCAGCCTAAACAAATATAATTGATTTCCCCTGGTTTATGGGCTTCAGTGCATTTAAATAAACCTGATATTTTTGCATTTTAGGATTGAAAATGAGCAGGTGCCTTTACAAAAATACTGCCAGGGGACAGGCTCTAAGTGAGAGCACTGTCCTATTCCTGGACGTGTCTTTAAAATATGCAGAGAACAGCGAGATGACACAGAGACGGAAGCTAACAGTCGTCTCTGTAGAAATCCCCTCTGATTAACCTCGGCGCCGCAGATAAAAGCAGCGATATGCCTCCGACCACTTAATAATGTCAGGCCCGGTGTAAAACACACACCGGCGGCTTTATACATTATGCACCAAAGGCCGGCGGAGGGACGTCTTCGAAAAGATAACACGAGCCGGCCCTCGGAGAGAAAGAGCAGAGAGGAGGAATGATTGAGAACGAGGAGAAAATGAGAGGGATTTAACGAGAGCACAGAGCTTTTGACACACGGTTTTGTATATGACATGTATATATGTATTAATATTTAAGTATGTCCTGTAAAAACGTCACTAAACACTCCATCTCTTACATACTGCCTCCAAAAGGGTGCCATTTTCTTTTTAAGAGATCATTTTCCAGGACTTTTTCTTTACATTTGAGGACAGGATTATCTCAGGGTCATTTCATTCACAAATATTTTCTTAAAAAAGGAGTTTTTCTGACTATTCCTGTCTGCTTTAGTTTAAACTCCACTCCACAAACATCAGCAGAGGGTCAAAACTCAAAATTCAGGTGATGTTCAATCGTTTATCTAAAGCAATTTGAGTTTAAAAAGTCATCGTGCATCAATATTAACAGCTTATTGTAACAGGAGTCATCTTTGAAAAAATGAGACCTCAAGACGTCATCTAGGATTTATTATTAAAGATCTTTGTCCAATCACAGCTCGCTTCAGGAAAAAGGAGCGTTCCCATTGGTCGAGACTGATGTCAATAAGGAAGTGATGGCTGCTGATGAAATAAAAGTGTATATTCAGCTCTGGATATGTGTTTTAACTCAGGAAAACAGCACAAAAACAAACAGAGAAAAGGGAGGCAACATGAAACGGATAAATATGTGAGCTTTAAACTACTTTTCACAGTTTTTACCTGTTGTCTTGTGTTTTATCTTCATTTAACATCTTAATAACTGCATGTATTTTATGTTTATGTGTGTGTACATTTAAATATTTACATTTAAATAACATTTCAGGTCATTTCTTTGACTAAAACAAACCCTAACTCGTTTAATCTTTTCCCGAATATGTGAAAATCCTGCTCCAAAGGGACATAATGTTAGTTTAGTTTTGTCTCAAACTCAACAAAAACACAATCATAAAGCAGCTTTGTGATTGTAAATGTTACTGCAGCTTTTTGGAGAATATTACAAAACGCAGCTGTAAAGAAAAACAAACAAACCAAGCCAAAGAAGCCACCTGTCCCAGCTCCATTATTCAGTCCGACGTCGACTGCACCCACAGCTATGAATCAAACGTCAGGCGCGGCTCTGCGGACGAGGCGTATCAATATGTGCTGATGTATGGCTGGCTGCGGGGCGTTCGGTGGCGGCGGCTCCCGACACGGTACGGAGCCCGGGCCGCACTTCGTCACCGGCCGAGCCAAGGCTAAAGGATAAATGACTGCTTCAGCATCGAACGGACGACCGCTACGCACTGGAAATACTGAAGAAATGATACGGACCGGAGCAGGAGGGCACAATATGGACTTTTATACAAAAATAAAGACTTGTATTTAGTGTTGTTCTCATTAATGGTTTATATTAGGGCTTTTATACGCAAGCATTATTTTAAAGTTAAAAAGCAAAATGTTTTCTTGTAAATAGAGACTGTTATCAACCATTAAAACATTGTATGCCACTAGATATTTCAATTACTGCCTGAATACGACTTTAACTGGACTGTAAATGGAAGTTATTTTAATATCTCTTAAGCTAAAGTTGAGTCAGACACTGGCACAGCATGAAACATGTAAACAAATGAGATATAGACAAAGTTTATAGTCTGTGCTGCCGAGGAACTTAATAAATGTGTTGTTTTCTCAGCCGCAAACAGTGTTTTTGTTCCATAGAAACCGATGTTCAGACAAAAGCATTATTTTCGGTCAAATCCCTTTCATTAAACTTGAAATTCTACACTTCATCAATGTTGAAAAGTCAAGTTTATCATATATCGATAGTTTTTTGTCTGTGCGCTTTCAACTCGGAACGTCACCGTTTTAACGTCGCTTTGAACGAATGACTCAGTAATTGTGCGGTAAAGTAGTCTAGTTTGTTGGTGTTTAATGCTACAAACAAGTCAGGTTCACGCTCTTTTCTCTTTAAAACAAAAGGTGATTGTTATTTAAAAGTACGAACGCGACACTCAGACAAAGACGGTCCAGTTAAACGGTTTAATAGAGTCGTAGTGTAGCCTGACGGAGCTGTACATGTAGATATAGAACATGTTAAGATAAGTTAAGAGAAACCCTGAAGCTACAACTTTTAAACAGATTTAAATTTCCCCTCGTTCTGTTTTACCCGCACACTACGTCTACTTCTCAAATCTCTCTGGACAAACTTACTGTCAAACTCTACACTGTGCTGCTCAGCTGACATTTTGGAAAGTTTTTTTTCCCCCGCCGTGAACAGCAATATGTTTATCTTTCAGACAGTTGCTATATGTTTACACCTGCCCTTTGGAGAAAATAGGCCTGCTCTTTTCTGCACTGATGAATGTGGCTTCTAAAATACTTCCCCCTGACAGAAACGCCTTAAACAGTGCATCATTCCTCGGCGCACTCTCACACGTGAATATAATGCACACTTCGCAGCCGGCAGATGAAATGAATGCAAATAACAATGTGAGAAAGGCTTTTGAGCGCGCCAGAGGAATCAGTCTGTGGCCCCTGCTCTTTTAACATTTACTGAAAATCCATCTCGTGGGGTTTGCGGAGTAAGCACGAGCAGAAAGACTGTTACTAATGTGGGCTTGTGTCACCTTTACCTTCGGATATGAACAAAGATTTCAAATAAAAACTGTAGTGGCATTGGATTTAAGACTGATCTCGGGTTTATGTCGCTTTTTAAGACATCAGAATAGCATAATTTGGAAGGTCTCGGGGTCAAAGGGCTCAGCTGTGTGCAGGACACTGATTTAACAGAATAAATGTTTGAAAATAACATAAAAAATAACATAAAATAAAGAAATCCTCAGCGGTGTCGGTGTAGTTTATTGCTTACAAACAGATGAAGAAAGAAAGAAAAAGATTGTTTTTGTTTATTCCACTTTAAATTCAGAAAGCTGCACTAGTTTCCAACATTTTAAAAGCTATTTATTGTTAATTATGTTTAAGTTATGTCCATTTTCAATACAAAGCTGATGAGAGCAAAAGTCATGCCTGTTCTAAAACCAGATAAAAACAGTAAAGAAATCATTTAGTCTTTTTCTTTTTTAGACTTGTTTTGTGGCTGTTCCTCAAAAGATCAACTCACATTGTTTGAAAAAAGAGAAGTTTTTCCTTTTGTTTTGTGTATTTCCCCGAGTAATTACTAATTGTTCAAGAGACTGCAGTGTTTCCCTTCAGTTCTTAGTAAAAAATGTTTCTCTTGTTCATCATCATTTGTAAATATGATCTGTGCTGCCTTGTCTTGTCAGGATTTTAAATAAACATTACTGCTTTCTTTACTTCTATCGTCAAATACAACCATTGGCATCACTTATTTCTAGTTTTGATGTTTTCTTTCTATCACCACTAATGTTTTTTCTGGTTTTATTGTGTTTGAACTCTTTCTGAACCTGGTCAAGTCTTTAAAAGTCTTCATTACGACACTACTCACTGTGTATTTGGGCTCTTCCAACGCGTCCAGTCGAAAGAAACCCGACAATAAACAGAAATAAATGCCATTTAAGTGAACTTCCCGAGTCCCCCCTTCCTCCTGATAATTACACCCCAGTGCTTTCTGATCTGCCAAACTGCCTCCTGTAATGAAAGCTTGTCAAAAGCTTTAACTAGCTGTGCCCTGTGTTTATTTACTCGTCTGTTTTTGTCACTGAGGCTCCTAATGCATGTCGTTAGCGTGAGGCGTTTCCATGTAATACTTCAGAAATGTCATGTGTTAAATATTGGGCCTAAATGAACAAAAACAATAAGCCCTTTGGAAGACAATGGACTTTAACGAGAATAAAACCTGCGAGAATTGTGAGAAACGACCTTTTTAAAAGAAATGTGAAAGAAAATGTGATGATTTTGAAGTTAATTTATGTGTAATATAATGTAATTTGTGTAATGTTTATAAAACCCCAAATGTTTTACCTGTTTATTGCACACTTTTATATTTAATCAATCACTATATTTACATTAACAACTGTTTCAGACTATGCTCAGAGTTATACCTTAACCAGACTTGAGTTTAGATTTGCTTAATGTGATTTATATTTAGTCTTTTGCTGCAGAAACCCTGGAAAATCACAATTTAATCGTGAACATTTAGAAACAGACACCGTTCACACTTATCTTCATTCTCTGTGAGCGTTTTTTTAACAAAAAGTTTGCTTCTGGTCTTCAGTTAGTTCGTTATTGAATTGTGTAAGAACTACAGACAACAAACAAGGACTATAAACATGATCTGTCAATAAAATTATTACAATAATAAAACTGGGGCTCGTACCACATACTCAAGGGTTTAATTCTAGCTTGGGTTTTATTTATCTCACCAAGTTTTGCGTCGATCTTGTGTCAAATAAAGACAAAAAGTTCCCAAAAATCTTGGCTTTTAATCCAAAATGGCTCTAATAGAGACAATAAAGCTCCTCTACAACACGTCCCAACCTCCAAAACACCACAAAACAGATTTTATTCAACTCAATTTTATTTCTATCGCCCAATATAACAAAGACAAATCCCTCAAAAGGCTTCACGAAGAAAAAAATAAGTGAATAGACCAATGATTCTCAAACTTTCCAGAAGATATTTCTCTTTCCAAGTCCCAACCTTTATGCCAATGCAGCTCTATGTCATTTTAAGTTTTATACGAACACATTTCTATCTATTTAATACTTTTTGTTTGCTTCTTTGAAATTACATTTTGAATCCCACGGTTTTTTAAGAGTCTGGTAGAAAAGTTGTAGCAGAAGTCAATAGTGATGTTTGGTTGAATCTCAAAACTGCGAGTTAAGCTCTAGTCGATTTTGTGTTCGTAGAAAGCCTTTTTTTCTCTTTTCTTTCAGCCTTTACGTGTTCCTGCTTGCGCCGCTCACTTCCTTCATCAACGGGATCAGTGCTATTTCATCACCTCAATGGATTTGTTCTGTAGCCGCTGACGTACATCCAGGTGCTACAAACGTCTAAAAGAGGCACAGATGCTAAAAGTCAGACGGAAACTCTCTCTGTGCCATTAGTAATTCATCATCTTTTTACCGAACGGATAAACGCGCGGAGCTGGGTCAGACTTTTCTTAGCATAAAAGCTTAAAAAAGTTACCCGACGAGAAACTTTTTCCTTTCAGCCTTAAACTAAAGCATGTGATAACTATTCATGCTGTGAGCCTTGGATTTTTTTATTTTTTTTTCTCTTATAACAGAATATGTCAGAGCTTTATCATTTCTCTGTGTAACCAATCGAACAGCTAATCAGACAATCTACCCAGAAGACTTTGTTCTAAAGTTCACGCCGCAGAGATACGTCGAATCTCTATGTACAAAGCACCTGGGAGATATTGTGTGAGATTGGTACAAATGTTCTGAAAGCATGATTTGCTCTTGGTTCGTATTTGATCATTTAACCCCCAGAGACCCACTGTGGGAATTTTACAACATCAATTTCAGCTTAAGTAAAGTCTACCTGCAAGAGTTTTTTCATTGACAACCCACATTTGTGCGTCTAATAGGTTCTGTTGTTACGTCTGGTTCTGCCGTTTATAAATAAGCCTCTGTATCTGAACAGAAAATCAAGTTTAATCAGTTTTAATGAATTGTCAGACGATGTAAATCCACACTTATGGTCCTTTAAAACGATATAGACTTGACATCTGCCTGTGTTTCTTTGGCTCCTTTTTAAATGTGAAGCTTTCAGACAATCACAGCTCGCCAAAGAAAGTCAAATAAAGCAATGATGTGACATTTATGAGGCTAGAGTTCATTCAAAGCCAAGGAAAAAATGGATTTGATAAGAATTAAAATGTGGATGGACATTGGGGCCAGGTTTGTTCATGAATATTCACCTAAAAATCTACGTTATACCTTTAAAATAGTACACAGTGATATTAAAATGCTAATATTGAAATGAATTGATCGATTAGATTCGATTTACTGTAAGTTTTGTAGTAGTTTTTACAATATTGGTTTCAGGTGGAGCAGAACTTACACAATACATTCAATATCTTACCTGCTCCATATAGAAAATATTATTTAAATGTATTGATTCTTCTTTATTACTAGTCTTTGTCCTGTCCCATTTACTGTCCGTAGTTTATTCACGTCATGCTTTAAGGTGGAAAAAACTCCAGCCACCGTCAATAATTAAAGACAACTGTCATAAAAATAAACATCTCCTGCAAAAATCCAACTGAAACCTGTTCAAGACCATTTAAAAACTGTTCAAATCCAACTAAAACCTGCCCAAATCCAACTAAAACCTTTTTATATCCTTATAAAACCTGCTCAAATCCAAATAAAACATGTTCAAGTCCATATAAAACCTGTTCAAATCCAACTGAAAACTAATCAAATCCAACTAAAACCTGTTCAAGTCCATATAAAACCTGTTCAAATCCATATAAAACCTGTTCAAATCCAACTAAAACCTTTTTTTATCCTTATAAAACCTGCTCAAATCCAAATAAAACCTGTTCAAGTCCACATAAAACCTGTTCAAATCCATATAAAACCTGTTCAAATCCAACTAAAACCTTTTTTTATCCTTATAAAACCTGCTCAAATCCAAATAAAACATGTTCAAGTCCATACAAAACCTGTTCGAATCCAACTGAAACCTAATCAAATCCATTTAAAACCTGTTCACATCCAACTACAGCCTGTTTAAGTCAATATAAACCTCTTAAAATCCAACTAAAACCTAAAACCCAAAAATATTACCTTCCAAAAGGATTGAAGGGCCGTATAAAACATTGCAAAGGACCTCATTTGGCCCCTGGACCTTGAGTTTGACATGTGCAGTAGAGTCTATAGAGTGTAACAAGTCTAAAAGTGTGACAGTGACTCGGATGGACCCAGACAAACACATCCCACTGAGTTTATGATCCACTTTGACTCAGGACCCCATCCTGTCATCTGTATGCACCGCTCAGCACTTCCTGTTATCACAAGGAGAAGAAGAAGCCATGAAAGGTCGCCGTGGAAACATCCCTCTGTGACAATGACAACAGGCCGGGTATTAACCAGGTCCGCCTCTTAAATTTAGAGGTGACGCTCGTGACCCGACTCGACAATTCAGCTTTTTTCTGGAGCAAGACGTCGAGGAAGTTCAGGAAGAGTTCAGCTGCATTCGTTTAGTGCGTTCCTCTGAATCGGCGAGCTCAGCTTTTGTAAAATAAACCCCAGATACTGACATATTTCGTCTGTTTCTCTGCATAAATAGGAAACGGAGAGGGCTGACCCCATCGTGTAAACATAACGCGACGCACGTATGACCCGGCGTTTGCTCTCGAGGCCCGCCGGGAGAACATAAAAATACATGAAGACGGGGAAGGGGCTCCATCCATAACCCGGCGGACAGTGGTTGGAGGCAGGCGTTAACTAGCTGCCTGTTGTATACTCCTGGGCGGGCGGGGCTGATATACGAGCGCCCAGGACACGAGGTCTTCTCTGAATGCTAAAACGCAGAGCAGACCCCTCCGTCCACCGACACACGCTCTATATCTCCACTGAGCGCCCCGCAACCAATCTGACGCCTAATTAATCCTGAAGGTCTTTTGTTCCGCTGAGGTTTTCCTCCCTTTCGCTGTACATCCATCCTCACCTCCCGAACCCCCTCCTCTCCACATCCACATACAAGCTCTGAATACTACACCTTATTCCCATTCTCCGTCCCGAGAGACTCCAGTCCCACAGAGCAGCGCAGAGCTAACAGATGTTTCACACGCATTTTTTTTCCATCTGAGAAAATGCAGTTTCACTAATTATATTTATGTGTTTTTCTGTAGAATTGTGAAAATAAAAGAAGATAACTTTTGGAATAAATACTAGACTTATTATAATAGTTAAATAGTTAATCAATTGTTTGGTTTGTAGTAATATAACTGAAGAAGAGTGCATCACCTGGTTCTAAAGAAAAGTTGGTCTTGTGGTGCATTCATGTGCTCCCAGGAAACTCGGGAGAACATTTTTCTGAGTTGAAAAATGCACATAAAAAAAAAAAAGTGATTTTCATCTTTTTACATCATTTTCAAGATATTTTCAACTAAAACCAGCTCAAACCCAACTGAAATGTGTTAAAAATCCAACTAAAACCTGTTCAAATCCATTTAAAACCTGTTCAAATACGACCAAAACTGTTCAAACCCAAATAAAAACTTCTTAAATCCAACTAAAACCTGCTCAAATCCAACGGAAACCTTATCAAATCCAACTAAAACCTGTTCAAGTCCATATAAAACCAATTCAAATCCAACTAAAACCTTGAAAAATGCACATAAAGCCTGCTCGAGTCAGAACAACAGCTCGGAAACTCGGGTGAGATTCTGTGTTGATGTGATTTTCATCTTTTTGCATCATTTTCAACATATTTTCAACTAAAACCAGCTCAAATCCAACTAAAACCTGTTCAAATCCATTTAAAACCTGTTCAAATCCAACTCAAACCTCGCTAGTTTGAACTATATATTAAGTTATTTATGTATTTACGTCTGTATTTAGAGGTTTCAACACACGTTATTTTACCTTCTCATGTTTTAAATAGCCTTCCTTTTTCTGAACTACTGCTAATATTGGCTATTTTGACTGAATTCACTCATTTTAAAATAACATTAGCACATTTTTGACTTTGCATCCATCTTCCTTGTTGTTATGGTTTAGAATATTCCGACTTTCCGTCATCATGTGAACACACCGAAGTCGGAAGAAAATGAATGCACCGTTATCTTAGCCAGTCCAGTGTTTTAAACAGAATTAATACCGAACGCATCGACTCCAGGAGCACTCTACTATCTGCAAATGTGGAACTTAACATGTCAAGTGTTACCCTCAGTGAAATGAGGGGAGGTCTCTGGGGCTAATACATGGGTATCCCAGCGGGGCCATGTGAGCAGGAGGGGCATTAGAGTGGGCGGACTGGGACCTCCACTATCAAGGGATTTTTCTTCTATTCAAGTCCAACCCAGGTCGAACATTTAGAACATTTTGTTTTTATAAAATGGCTTATTCACTGATTACAATTTAGTGAAACCTGTATTCAGCAATCAGCCACTCCGACTCCTTTAATGAGCCCAGAAGAAAAACACTGAGGAGTATGAATACATATACGTACTTATATTACTTATGCTTCTTGTATGTCTATCTGTATCAACCGGCCTTTTGTTAAACTACTTCCTTTAAAAGTAGAAGGTTGCAAGTCCACATCTGTTGGTCTTGGATATTCTCAAAAATGCAGAGTGACGTGCAAAAAAATATCATTTGAAATTCACTGCTTCATCTGTTAAATGCATCAGATTCATGTAGAAAAAAAAAAAAACCACAGATAAAAAGGACAAACACGGTTGAATGTGACCTCCTGTCCCATGTACGGCGTGATTGAGCCCTCACAGTGAAAGGACGGTCCGAGGATGGAGGCAGAAGGTCATTTAAAGACGTCCAGACCCGTCCTCCCTCCTCTGCTGCTGCTCTCGGTGCAGCCTGAGCGCCGCAGATAAACCTCCACACGGCAGCCACACAGGACCAATAGACGTGATTTATCGGAAGCCATTTGGTACCTGAACGCCTATGAAATTGTAATGAACTTGATTATGCTTTTAATGAAGTGTGAGAGGTTCTTCAGAAATGATTATAGCCATGCTCCGTCTCGTGGCTCGGGGCTGGAACGGGAAGAGGAGGAAGAGGAGGGGCCGGGACGGTCACAAATAACAGGGATTTAAATTGGACCTACACAGGACTTACATTAAACTTACACAGGACAGAGGAGAATAAACTGTGTTCTGAGATGGAGGGAGTCAAAATGACATACGAGCATAAAATTATACATGTAGATGCCTGATTGGCCCCGATACGTCAGCGTCGCCGCCATTTTGGAAAGGGCAGGCAGGACCCAAACATAAACAAATATTAGCAGAGAGGGAGCTCTTGTTTTTATGGATAAAATGCACCATAACATCTACACAGAAGGTGTATTTGTGACAGAAATGTTGTTGTTTGTGGTCATAAAAAGTAGCTTATTTAATAGTTTGTTGGAGAAATTATGACATGTGAAGGTTATTTGGAAGTTTTTAAGGTTATAATCTTGTAACGCTAACATAAAGAAAGAAAATTCAAAATAACTTCCTGTCAAATCCAAAATATATATTTTAAAGAAAAAGTTTAGTAATATTGCTCAGTGGTCTTAAGAAGCCAAGTCTCATCTGGAGTATTACAATAATACGTCTGATACGTCAGCATTGCCGCCATTTTGGACAGGGCAGGCAGGACCCAAACATAAACAAATACAAGCAGAGAGGGAGTGTTTATGGATAGAATGCATTATAACATCTACACAGTTTTATAACGAGCACAAAAGTACAACCAAATGGAAATCTAACTTGTGAAATGTAATTCCTGAGACCTGGTCTGGAAAATTCAGCTTTGACCCAACTTCTTTACCTCTTAGGTCAGCTGAGAGGTCACTAATGTACCAAATTGAGTCTGGTCCAATATGGGGTGATGTTGATGCTCCAATGTCCTGTCTATGTAAATAAGTCTATGGTCAGGACGAGGGGGATGAAAAGTAGATTAGTACTGAGTGGTATCACTTAGATTTAACTGATCCTCAAGTTACCAGTTTGTTTTTGCCACAGGTGAATAGGTGCCACAGGTGAATAGGTGCCACAGGTGAATAGGTGCCATAGGTTCATGTTTTAAGTGGGACTTTACACCTACACTTTCTGTTTCAGACTTGTTTGATCTAAAAAAACTAGACTGTCAGGCTCCACTGGACCACGGTTCAGACCAAACAGCTGCTCTTTAGTTCAACAAAAAGAGTTTTGGAGTCTCGGTCTAGACCACACTGAAAGTTTGGACTTTTGACCTAATGCAAAAAGTCACAGAGAATTAAACATAAGAAGAACAGCAAATGGAAACCCAGATATTGCTCAGGTTAAACACCTCACACAGGTTATGTTCTTTTTATGGCTTTCTTTTTCTTGCTACTCTATGACAGATACATGAACGTAGCTATAGTCTTAACTTTATTAGTTACAGGAATGAGAAAAGGAAGGAGGAGGAAAGAAAAGCAGCGTGGAAATGACTGTGGTTTCTCATTCATAACTGCTGTAGTGACTGTGGCGTTCAGGGGCAGCGTAGTTTGAGTAGAGAAGCACACAGCTCCATTTGAACGCATTAGAGCTGTTTTACAGTAAAAGCACGGTGTCTTGACCCGACCAACCCCATTTCAATTCCTCTCTGCTCAGGGATTTTCCCACAAAGCCGCATGCTGACGCGGTACATTACATCCGACGGCCCCCAGCCTCATAGGTCATATTTTGCATACATATTAGAAAGACGGGGATGATTATAACCTTTGGATATACGGGGAGCTCCCATTCACGCCGCCGACATTATTGTTCAGTCATTTCACACTCTTTTATGTGTGATTGTCATTAAATACCAAATGATGAGGGAAGTGGCTGCTAAAAGGGCAAAGCCAAGGTCCAGAGGCAAACACAGTGTCGGAGTGTGCTCATGCCTAATGTAATGAGACACTTAGGGTTCACATAAAGAGTATTTACAGAGAGGATAAAGGTTTAAAGGTCCTCTATTATGCTTTCTAAGTTTTTGTTTGCTTTAGTGAGATGCTTTTTATAGGTCTGAGAGTCACACAGCCACAGTCAGAGGGCGCTGTTTCCTCCTAAACACTGCATTTATATTAGTTTTAAGGATGTTTAACCTGGCTTCCTGTTACATAGTGAGGTAGACAGGTAACACAATGAGCCTGGTCTGTGTTGGTTGGAAAAAGCTAAGTCTACGTCTTTCTGTCTTAACTCTAACTGTGTTTTATTTGTTGTTGTGGCTTTTTTGAATCGACAGACAAGGAATAAAACCCAACATTTGCAAAAACATCAGTATAAATCTAACACAAAGAGAGTTTAAAGTGTTGCAAGACCTTTAGGAGTTAGTCCCCTGATCAAAGACAAAAACAAAGCATTTTAAGGAGTATTGTGTAAAAAATTGTGGTATAGATATGGAATAAAATAAAACTCTCTGCACTTGTTTTGAAAAATAGACATTTAAAGCTCTATAGAAACTAGTAGAAGCTAAAGATGCACCAAGAAGACCTGTTTCAAAGCTCCGTAGCACCGTTGTTCTGAAGTCACTCATTAAATTTAAGCATAATCCCACCAAACACAAGCTCATTTTGACATTTACTCGAGCGTTTGTCTGCTGATCCACCGCGTATGACAGAAGGGACTCTAAATGATGAATGGAGATGTTTTATCAGACCGTTTGCACCGTGGCACTCGTGGTGATAATCACAGTTGATGGTGCAGTGTGTGGCGTGATTCGGGAGCTGTCAGGACGCGTGTATTTGCTGCCATCGCTGTCCACAAGCCCCGGCTCTAACACTATCCGCGAGAGGCTGGAAAGCTGTTAATCAACTCGGCTTTAATGTGTTGTTCACACCTTCCCTCCTCGACCGGTGGCGGATTCCTATCTTAGACAGGGTGCCTGGCCCGGCGATCACTGTTGCTAATTTGTTGTGGCAATATTAATTAATGATCAGCCTGTCACAGCTGTTTATATGGAGACAGATTAGAAGTGGGAGAGATTAGACAAAGAAAACAATCTGTGAGAGGCTCGGCGCTGACAGGGGTCACCTTCATGTCTCAAATCATATTCAATTTGCCGCAGCCGAGGAAGAGAAATTACTGCACTTGACCAGAGCGCGCCGTAGCCTTCTCTATCAGCGCCCATTTAGATTAGACAAAATCAAATCATGAGCGGAAAAAAGGAAGATATATCATGTTGTTGTGGCACTTGTCGGTGGCAGGCTTGTGCATCGCTACTGTTTTTCCTACTGTCTGTTCCGCTCTTCTTTATATTACCTTTGTATCGTTAATTACCAGTTCTTCACATGGTTTTGAGTCATCATTTCATCAAGTGTCTGTCGGTCGAAGCCACATTCAAGAAGAACAGTATCTTAGGAAGAAAATGCTAAAGGACTGAACCCATTGACTACCTTTGTGCACTCCTCTGTATTCTATCCAAGTTCAAGCAGCATTTTTCCAGACGTGCTAGTGCTACTTCAGTGTCTTAAATACACTGTTACTCCATTGAAAAAAGAGTGAAAACTTTTAATTTCTTATAATCAGACCAATGTGTTTGTCTCGAGAAGCAGGAAGTTTATCAGTCGAAACATGTCAAGGTAAAACACAAAAAACATTGGGCCGATTATGAGAAATTAAGTTAACTTTTGTGGAAGACCAAATAAAGTTTTGGATTATATAAAAGAGAGGTGACAAAGAGCATGTGAACAGACTTGCTTCATCAATATGACTTCTTGTTCATGATAACTTTGTATGTGTATTATCTGTTGAAGGTTAATTGTGACAGAAAAGTTGTAAAAAAAAAAACTAAAAAAAAGTAGCTTATTTCACAGTTTGGTGGAGCAATTATTAAATGCTATGAGTTGGAAGTTTTTTTTCAATAATCTTGTAACACTAACACAAAAGAAGAAGAAAAAAATGAAATAGTCTTTGAATTGAAGAATTTTTTCACAGTATGATGTGTTACATAATACAGTTCACGGCAGATGACCAGGCTCTGACACTAAGAGGGGGCTATTGATACTAATCCTGACAACAACAAATCCAAATGACTTTGAAACAATATATTTGAAGGAAAAAGTTACTTAATATTGCTCAGAGGTCTTCAGACAAATCCCGAAGCCAAGTCTTAACACTTGCTTTTGTTAAATGTTTGTCTTTTGTTCTAATCTGTGAAGAAATGGTATTAAAATAAACAAAGGCGTCTCTAAAGGTTCAAAATACAGTCTGTTCAAATCCAACTAAAACCTGCGAAAATCCATCTAAAACCTGTTCAAATCGATCTAAATCTTGTTCAAATCCATCTAAAACCTGTTCAAATCGATCTAAATTCTGTTCAAATCCATCTAAAACCCGTTCAAATCCAACTAAAACCTGTTCAAATCCATCTAAAACCTGTTCAAATCCAACTAAAACCTGTCCAAATCCATCTAAAACCTGTTCAAATCCATCTAAAACCTGTTCAAATGCATCTAAAACCTGTCCAAATGCATCTAAAACCTGTTCAAATCCATCTAAAACCTGTTCAAATGCATCTAAAACCTGTCCAAATCCATCTAAAACCTGTTCAAATCCATCTAAAACCTGTTCAAATGCATCTAAAACCTGTTCAAATCCATCTAAAACCTGTTCAAATGCATCTAAAACCTGTCCAAATCCATCTAAAACCTGTTCAAATCCATCTAAAACCTGTTCAAATCCATCTAAAACCTGTTCAAATGCATCTAAAACCTGTCCAAATCCATCTAAAACCTGTTCAAATCCATCTAAAACCTGTTCAAATTCATTTAGAACGTATTAAATTCCATCTAAAACCTGTCCAAATCCATTTAAAACCTGCTCAAATCCATCTAAAACCTGTTCAAATTCATTTAAAACTTATTAAATTCCATCTAAAACCTGTCCAAATCCATTTAAAACCTGCTCAAATCCATCTAAAACCTGTTCAAATTCATTTAAAACTTATTAAATTCCATCTAAAACCTGTTCAAATCCATCTAAAACCTGCTCAAATTCATCTAAAACCTGTTCAAATTCATTTAAAACGTATTAAATTCCATCTAAAACCTGTTCAAATCCAACTAAAACATGAACTTGTGGAAAAGGAATCAAATCAGAAGAGAGTTCCATGGAAAATTTCCTCTCATCAAATGTGGCCCTCTTTGTAAAAAGTAGGGACACCCCTGTTTTAAACCATCGTGGCAGCCTTTAAATGTCTCCTCTCTGGCGTCTCCTCCATTAACCTTCATTTTCACCGGCAATTTCCTTATTTAAATGGGCCTTAATCCAAGGTGACAGAGAGCTGCCGCTGACCGCTGACCTCCGCGCTGTCCTTCCACCGTCGACTGAACGCTCCACACTCTCCGGGCGTGGGTTTAGTTGACTTGGCAACGCAGCGGCGAGTTGTGACGGCGGGCGAAGATTAAGTGGCCAATCAAAGGCTGAACGGTGCTGTAATCAGTCCACTCGGTAAAATGTGTGTCAGGATTACTCCGGTTGTTTCCCGCCGCTTGTAACGGAGCTCGGGCGCTTTAACCAGAATTAAACCTGTTTCCTTCTGAGAGAGCGGTTTATAACAAAAACGCTGAGGTCTGTGAAGCTGTCGAGCAACGCTTTTAAATCCTAAGTGAGTTTCACATTAAGACTAATCTTGTACTAAACATCCCTGGAGAATAACGCAGTATTGAATGTAAAGCAGACATGTCCTAGGAATACATTAGATTTCCCTGGATAAGTAAAGGTTAACGGAGGAATTAGCAAATTAAGGTCCTTGCTAAAAGATAAATAGCACTTTAATGTCAAGCAGACTGAGTAGACCAATGACTCATTTAAAGGCAATTCCCACAGACAGGAGCTCAAAGGAGGAGTGAGAAAAGTATAGGCTTCATTACGGAGTCTAATAACAGTGCAGCTGTGCAGTAGAACTGTACACAGCATTTACACAACACTGCTCCAGAATAGAAGTATCTATATAATCTAAAAACAGGTTTAAAAGGAAAGGTTTACATTATGATCCATTACATACCTGAAGCTACAGTGAGTATAAAAGGACATTTTGGAGTGTTTTTTCAGGTTATAAAGGTGCTACTGGGTCTAAAGGAAAATATATAATAACATTTGGATGTTAGCTTGTCTTTAAAATGAATTACCAAAGAAAACCAAAATTAATTCAGGAATCGACAAGATTTAAACCAGTTTTATTTGCAGTTTTTATTTCCTGAATGGGATTATTTCATTGCAACTTTAATGTCCTGGGGCTTCAAATCAATTTATGACAAAAAAAGGTTATAATAATGCATAACTGTTGCCTGTAAAAGGTTAGGGCTTTGTGTAACCTCGCAAAATACGTTAAAATAGACCCTCACAAGGCAATATCTTAATCAAGATGGGATTTAAACTTCAATCAATCCTGTGGTTTGTTCATGAAAAACACCAACCTACGTCATATTGATTGAGAAAAAGCTCATGAATTGCAAGGTCTGACAGAACAATAGAAAACAACATTTTCACATTAACTTTTATTTACGGTACTGTCTTTATCTGGAGCTTTTACGTGAGATTCCAATTTTTCCAGTTTTTTTTCACCCAAGGAAATCCAGCTGGAAATATAACACAACAAAGATTATCTGGACAGGTTGTTGTTGTGCCGTTAATGCGACGTATATATCGCGTGACTGGTGCTGCAAGCGGAGTTCTCCTTATATGTACAAAGGACATATCCCAGCAGTGATTTTAATGACATCTTCCAAACAAAAAATACAACTTGGGATGTCATTTTGGGCTCAAGATGTTAACAAAATCCACATTGTGCTAACATGGCGGTGTTTTATTCCTGTTGTGTGTGCAGGGTTACAAAGGTCTGTCCGGAACTCAACTCCTCGCAGCCTCGGATAGTTTCAATTTTTCATTAGGAAGGCTAGATTTAGGAGTGTGAGGTTCAGGGCAGGTGTGAAGGGCTAATACAGCAGCTCATTCTCAGGTTCCACTCGGCTGACTTAATGCTACAGGTAATGCTAAAAAGGTGACTCTTACTGTGATTGTCCTTCACATTCAAGTGCGTATTCTGGGCCATCCTCTTTTATAATATTCAAGGCTATTCGCAATAATAATGATCGCAAACTTTGTCGGTGAAGTTAGACAGGAAAAAGCACAGTATATAAATATGAATGAAGTGATTCTGGTTTCTCAGAAAAATAGCTTCTGCAGAAACCAGCATCTGCAAAATCATTCACTGGTTTGGTTGGACTCTTGAGCGTAATTGGTATAACTTATTCTACAACCAGACACTAGATGGCGACGATTTGATTTTATTTTGAAAGAATGATGTTTTGTGATTGCCTCAAAGCTTTTATGTCATATATTAACTCTACAACAAGGCATCACTGCACTATCCTTCTTTCTGCAACAGGTAGCTGCAGGGAAGTCTGTGAAAAAAAAAAGAGTTAGCTCGGAAAAAGCAGCTTTAACGTTAGCGCTGCCCTGAGGCTACAGCTGGCTTCCACCTCCACATTACACACCACATCTGCTGCAGTCGAACGCTGCCCGCGCAATCAGCGTCTGGCATAAACACCGACTCACTGTGAACGAACGGAGAGGCTCGTAATTCACATTTAGAGGATAAAATTAAGTAGAAGTTGTAACATACATATTAATTGGGAATGGATTGGACGCAAACCAGTGTTCGTGTCCCGAGAGAAAGTCGGCATTTGGGTCGTAATGTGGTTAAAGCCGTAATAATCCAAGAATTGTTGAAATAGGCCAATATGAACACACAGTTTCTGGATTGTGATCATGTCCAGTGCAGCCACATTTTGAAGAAAGAGAAGGAAGACAGACCAGAGTCTTTACACTAACGTGCTTCACAGGTGACTACCTCTTGACTGTCACTGATACATCCACCTGCTTCAGTCTTTTGGCCTAATGATGCTATATATAAAGTTTTATGGTGAGATAATATGATGTGAAATTCCTCAGTGTCATGTACAAGTGGCAAAATGTCATTTTTTTTCAATTTTTCAGTCGAATTCAACATTTTCTTTTAATCAAGACATAATATGACTCCTTTCTTTTGTGAATATTAGTGTCTTTTTTGTCAGCTCAATGCTAGCAGCAGCATTAGCCACAACAGAAGAGCGCAGGGTTAGAAGAGACTTATTTTTATTTATTTTTTTCTAACGTAAAATTTGATTTAGCGATATGGCTATTTTTGCATTGTCCAAAATTAAAAACTTTAATTAATCAGATTAATTCAATTTATCGTCCCAGTCCTAGATCCACCTTCATTTTTAGAAGGTTTGTGTTAGAAATATAAACAACCTGATCCATAAATATTAGCCACACAATAAGGGTTTTTTCGTCTTCTCAAGACTGCAGCCATGTTGACATAATCTGATGCAGGTAATAGTTTATTTATCCACAATTAACTCAAAATATCTTACTTCAAAAGTTACTGTTTTGGGTCACGGAAGACGACGGAGGTGTGTTTTATGGTTTTGTGTATTTTGTTCACTTCTTCATGTGTTACACAAAGCTATATTGCATAAACTCAATGTAATTCTTAGTTAAACACGATTATAATTATATATTGACAACTTTAATTCTTTAAAACAAACCACTACAAAGCACAAAAACAGCAACAGTATATTATGTAAATATCTGTATAATATAAACTTTGTGTAAGATTCTCCTGAAAATATATTTGAATCCTCCTCTTGTTTGTCAACCTTAAACAGATTACACATTCATTTTTGAAGGCAGTGTTGGTCTTGTATTTTAGCTCCGAAATGAAATGCGTCTGGAGTCTGGCAGACAGCGCAGTTGACTTTCAAGAAATTCCACAAGCCAGTGCTTTCTGTAACTAAACGGGTGCAGCAAATCCTCTTAAAATCCTTTTAGACACCGTGGCAACAGGGAGAAAGAGAAAAAGTTTCTCTGAGGCAAACGTGCAGGTTTGTTGGGTTGATGTCGCAGTCTGGGGAAGGACACTCGACACAGTTTATTTCTACAAGCTTGACCAAGAATGTTAATGCGACTCATGCCACGCTGAGGGACAATGTGAGACATAAGAAGAAGGACGACATGGAGGGAATCATGTTAATAGTAGTTTTAGAGCAACAGCGTCAAAATGAAACTGATTAAAAGACACTTATTAGAGCGTAACAGGTTTTAGTTGGATTTGAACAGGTTTTAGTTGGATTTGAACAGGTTTTAGTATGATTTCAACAGGTTTTGGTTGGATTTGAACAGGTTTTAATTGGATTTGAACAGGTTTTAATTGGATTTGAACAGGTTTTAGTTGGATTTGAACAGGTTTTAGTATGATTTTCACAGGTTTTGGTTGGATTTAAACAGGTGTTAGATGGATTTGAACAGGTTTTAATTGGATTTGAACAGGTTTTAATTGGATTTGAACAGGTTTTAATTGGATTTGAACAGGTTTTGGTTGGATTTGAACAGGTTTTAGTATGATTTTCACAGGTTTTGGTTGGATTTAAACAGGTGTTAGATGGATTTGAACAGGTTTTAATTGGATTTGAACAGGTTTTAGTTGGATTTGAACAGGTTTTAGTTGGATTTGAACAGGTTTTAGTTGGATTTGAACAGGTTTTGGTTGGATTTAAACAGGTGTTAGATGGATTTGAACAGGTTTTAATTGGATTTGAACAGGTTTTAGTTGGACTTGAACAGGTTTTAATTGGATTTGAACAGGTTAAAGTTGGATTGAAACATGTTTTAGTCAGATTTTAATAGGTTTTAGTTGGACTTGAACAGGTTTTAGTATGATTTTCACAAGTTTTGGTCAAATTTCAACAGATTTTAGTTGGATTTCAACAGGTTTTAATTGGATTTAAACAGGTTTTAATTGGATTTAAACAGGTTTCAGCCAGCTTAGCTTCATTTGCTCCTGTTATTGTCAAGACTTTACTTTTACTCCTGTTTTTTACTTGAGTTTAACAACAATTTCGTTACGGTACGGCCCTTAGATCTTGTTTTATTTATGAAGTCTAAAGTTCACACATTGACATAAACCAATATAAGCCTGAGGTAAAATGGTCCTGGTCCAGATCCAGTCCTCTTGGTCCAGATCTGGCCCACGTTGAAGACTCTGTGAATGGCTGAATGGCTGATGCCAGTTTGGACGGGGACAGTATGGAACAAACCAAATAAATCAGTGGCACTATCTTCTCAGAGCAGTTTCTCTTTAGATGAAACTCTGGAGCTGAAATGAAGTTTTAAATGTCTGTCAACAAGTGCCAGCTAATCCAGCCCCTGTGTCTTTAGGCTCTCCAATTTCCTCAAGTTTCTCCCAAACTAGTTTCCTCGCTCTGATTGCTATTTACATATTTGGGTAAATGAGCACGGGATTGGGCTCAGTGATTTGTTTGTCGATTTGCTCCTTGCTTTTTCCGATCTCCTTTGGGCAACAGATTAAATTAATGTTTGTAGACACTGCGATGCCACACACCAGCAAACAAGATATTTTGCAAAATTACAAAACTCTCCCAATTACAGCTCGGCAAACACATAAGATTCTCTAAAAAAGTCATTTAGGTTGAGATGCAGATTCCTGTTTCTGTTGGGATAATAATTAGCACCATTTACATGTTTTTCAGTTTGAACAGACCAACAACCTGATGATGTTTACAGGGTTTACACAGTTTAGGAGAAAGATGTCACAAAGGGCTACAGATAATATTGATAGTAAACAAAATGGCTTATCAGTAGACTTGTCCTGATACTGATACACAGTACTGATCAGATACTGCCATCCAAGTACTGCACTGTGAGTTTTTATTCCTCTTTTTTAATTTATGTCGCAGCATTTGGATATATTTGACTGAAAATGAAGATAAAAGTGTAAAGCAAACTGCAAATATCGGGTAAAGTCAGTTTTAATTTTGCTTTATCTACATTTATTACATTTTTTATGCACTAAACTTACACTTATCCTGATAAACTATGAGCTTTTATGATTCACATTGACTCAAAAGCAACAAAAAATAGGAGAAAATGAGTAAATAAGCTACACCAATAGAGAATGATTCCTTATTATTAACAAATTGCATCATTTTCAGTAGCCTCTTGCCGACTTTTTATCCTAAACAGAATATTGAAAACCTGATAGACTTGTGGATTCAATTGTGTATCAAAGTCTAATCGAAACAAATCGAAGCTGCCAGACTCTACACTGCGCTTGGTTCCTTTAAAACTGTGTATGGTTCATAAATAATAAGTATTTATCAGTGTATTGGGATATCAGCACTAATCACACCCCATTTGCTCTTGATTGGACTCGTAGTAATAAAAGATGTGGTTTAAAATCAAGCAATAAACATTACGCAAAGTGATGCACTCTTATTAAATTATATTAGGAGCAGCCAGAAACCAATAAAAACAGTTTAAACAGCTTCACACGGAGCATTATCAGTAAAAGAAAACATTTATTTGAAGCCAGAGAAGACGTAAATTGTTGTGTATTATATGTATTTATTGTATTAATGAGAAGCTTTTAAAAGTGTTAAAATGTTCTAAACCTAAAAGTAGTTTTGAATCATAGCCTCATGTTGCTTCCTAGTCTCATTAAATTGAAACTGATTTGTTTTTAAATGAGGTTACATTATGTTTTGATACCTTTAGACAGCACTGACTATTGCTTTATATTTTCTGATCCAACAGACACATTTACAAACTCTATATAAATACAGCTTTAGTGTTTTCTGTGTCACGGTAAAAAGGGGTCAGCTTTCAGGCGATATTGTCATGTATTCATCCGTCCCGCTCCTATCTCCTCCCTTCTTAATTACTTGTTGGAAGATGTTTGGCGTTTCCTGCTGTTTTGGTCATTACAGGCCTCGGTAGGAACTGGAGTATCTGCCAAAGAAGCTTAGCTAAAGACTGTGGGTGTGTGTGCGCTCTGTACCTGGGGTAAATGAGGACAACTCTTCCTGCTGGCTTTGAGGCCTGTCCTGCCGTCGGGGGCCGTCCTGATGTTGAAGAGGTTCTGAAGAGCGCACTGAGCCGCCTGGATCTTAGCCAGCTTCTTACTGCGTCCACAGCCCTCGAAAATCCTCCCGTCTACTCTCACCGCCATCACGAAACTACGCAGACGCCTCCCCTCGGCTCGCTCCGAGAGGCAGGCGTAACGTAGTCCCGGTCGGAGCTCGTTCAACAACGCTACGGGGCTTTTAGGAGCGTCCGGTTCCGGGACGATCCCACCGAGCCTCTGCTGAGCCTGGACCATCAAGTCCAAAGTGTGCCGGAGCAAACGTCCGTGTCTTAGCAGCTCGCTCGAGAGTAAGTCACCGTCCGAACACGGGGAGGACTCGAACTCTTTAAAAAGCGTGTCGGGGAAGTCCGCCTGGTCCGAGGTGAAGTCGGCCGAAGGGTTCGAGATGTTCCCCATCGCCAAATGGGCCTGAGGAGCATTCGGGAACTGAACGAATGATTTAAGGGCGAGCTCCGCGGCCCTCATTTTTGCTTTCTTCTTTGTGGGACCTGTGCCTTCGAAGGTCAGCCCATTAACCTCAACAGCGATAGAGAAGACCGGAGCGTGGACCGGTCCTGTTTGGGACACCATTCGGTACTGCAGGCCCGGTCTGAGTTCATTGAGCTGCACTAAAGCGTTCTTAGGAGCGTCGGACCAGGACAGTTTTTTGTAGATGAGACGGAGCTGACACATGTGGCCGTTATTGTCCTCCTCCAGCGGCCGTTTCCTCTTCAGACCCGAGCTCCCACTTCTGGAAGAGTCGGAGCAGAAAAGCGACTGGCGCTCCGTGGATCCGATGGAGTGGTCCTCCAAGTTCCCGATGTTACGGTTCTCCTTGACCTCGGCGCTGCTGGTGCCTGCAAAGAACAGAAGACCTTTCACTAAATACTCAACATTAAGGCAGTGGTTCAATGTGACAACTTACTCCAACAGACTTCTAGTTTCTTTTTGTGTGTAATTTTGTACTGTTCTGGCTCTTTTATTGTAATTAAATGGGTTTTTGGTGAGATATCTTGTTGCTATGGCACCTGGAAGTTGGGCTATGACCTTTGGGACAAAAGACGTGATGCCTCTTGGTCCTTTTCTGAGTTTCTTTTGAGTTAAATTCACTGTGGATTTGTCGGTCATCAATGAAATACAATTATTCATTTAGTTTTCTTGATCCTTGCTTGACTTTAACCTGAGCCATAGGGCACTCATTTAGATTGTTAGTTTTTTTTCTGAGAAAGTTGATGCTGACACAAATAAATCATCAGCAGCTCTGGGTCCTCACCAGCAGCAAAACACCACCATTAATATGTTTTTGCTCATATTACATTTTACTGCACTGTCGTCATGTGACCGCACCACATGACATTTTATTTTAGCATTTTAGCATTTTTGAATGCACTGACTTTTATTTGACTCATTAATTACACAATAACAGTTGTTTTACTTGAATATATATTGTTCTCTTTAGATTTATGAGCAACAACCTTTTCTGTGACAAAAAAACAAGCAAAAAAAAAAGCATCATTATTGTGTGACACATTTATAACGACTAAACAAAATGCACCAAGTGAAATCTCTGAAGGCAGTCTGAAGCACTTGATACACAATAAACGATAATGAACAAATCTACAATCATGTGGCTGAGCCGAGGCCACTTCATACACAGGGCTGTACCATATTTAAGTGTTTTAAAATCCAAAGACAAATCCCCCGAAAATGGGTTGTTATCTGGTGAATCACGCCGTAATCTGCTCCCAAATTGCTTCGGAGTCTGTCGTCTAAGTGGGAAACACGGGACCCCTGTGGCCAATGCAGAGCACCGATCCTATTTGTAATGGGGGAGGGGGTTGAACGGGGCAGTAGGCTTTCGAGGGAACGGATGTGAGAAATGTCTGTAGCTCACTTTATTTCACACTCGTGTCGTCCGTGAGAGAAAAGTCTGAGCCGCTCTTCAAACCTAGTTACAGCGAAGAGCGGCGAGCGGCGTTTCTGATGGAAATGAACAGAAATATGGTGCGTTCAGGCCCAAAAATGAGAACGGTAAGAGTCAAATGGGAGATAAATGGGATAAAACACTTAAATGATTAATTATGACTGATTAAGAATAATTTGGGTTTTTTGCTCAACTATTAAACTTTGATTCATAAATGTTCTGTTACTGTGCATAAACGTCATTAAATTGTGTCTTACTAATTTAAACAATTCATTTGAGTTTGGTTTAAGTTTTGTTTTTTTCAGGGTTTTTAGTCTTGATCCGATTAAGCTAAAGAAGAGCTTCTGAATATTAATTATTTCTTGATTTCATTTCCAAGCCCTGAAGTCACACTTTATAATAACTACACACTATTAAACATTAGTTCAGTAATGGCTCAATTTATCATTTAACAAAGATTTGACACCATTAACAATCATGTTATATCAAGTCAATCAAGTTATAAACATTGTTATTAATGTTTGAATCTTGAATGATAAGCCCATTTGTAATTTTATGCACGGATGATAATTTGGCATCGACAAATGATTTATTATTTCATCATTCTGTAGATTTTTGGTCCTTTTTTGTTTTGGAAATTTGAGAAAAGACACTTTTTAATGACAATATTTTCAGTGGCATGCCTTAACCCTTTTAAATTTTAACAACCCAACATAAAATATGAATTAAAACACACACAAAAAAGGACAAACAATCATAGAATACAAGAAAAAAAGCATTCCATATGAGGAAAGATCTATTTTTTATCTAAATCTTACCTTTTAACGGGCATAGGCCTTCATTTTTGAGGTATATAGGTTTAAGTTTATTCAAATATGATAACATGGAATCCTACGTTGACCCTGAAACAGTAAATTTGTGCATTTTATACATATTTATTAATGCTTTACTACTGCTTTTCATGTGTAGTTATTATAAAGTGATTGTGTTTACTCCATTTCATTTACATTACCTTTAAATTTTGCTATTTAATCATATTCTGTTGCACAATGAGAAAATTATAAATCATACGGCAATTATAGACTGACATTTGTAGAACATAACCTTTACTTTCTGTTCACGAAGAGAATGAACGGACAAACCTAGAGACATGGGACATTTATGAACTAAAAGAGATTTGTTTCCATTTTTTCTACGAGATTTGTTAATAAGCGTGAGATTGTCCCTTCTGGGCTACTGTAGGTGTTCACAGACAGGAAGTAAAGTCCAACACTGAAATATCGCCAACAAAAGCCCCAAGGGTCAATCGTTCTTGAGCTGTCTTTTCATTAAAACTGTTTAATACTTTACTTTTTTTTGATTAAACCCTCATTTTATTGAGTTCAGATGTTGCCGACTCTTCTCGCCTCTGTTTAAACTCAATAAGGACTAACTTTTATGAGATAATACAGACTTGAATGATCATCACACAAGCTGACACCCATGCGTAATCGAATCACCCATTTCCCAAATAATTAATTACGAGTCTGACAGAGAGATCATTTCCATATTAAGCCTGCCACTGAGGGAGTTAGCGCCGCTCGCTGACAGACAGGAATAAAAAGACAAGATGGCTCTTACTTAAACTGTCCTCGTCCTCTGTGCTGCTGGTCCCGGGGCTTATGTACTTGAAGGGAGCGATCAATGCCGACAGCATACTGACTTTCTCTGGAGGAGAGACAAGAGACACGCAGAGTCAACAAGAGGGCAGATGTTTTGATAGTTTTATCGATTGAAGTCCCGCCTCTGCACCGGGACAGAAACGGAGCATAAGTGAGCGGGACTATGCACACAAGCCACGGATCATCAGGGCTCTTCATGCTTCATCACAAACACACTCCCACCAACGCTCTCTCTGTGTGCGGTCAGTGTTTTTATTGCATTTCACGAGTATATTCATGCAAGTCGGGGCTTTGTGGCGAGTAAAGGTAAAGGTAAAACAGCAGTTCAATCAGAGCCCATGTGATTAAGGCTGCACCTGAATGGATATTTATTTAAGCAGATATTTCAAAAAGTATCTTCTTTTCTGAGATTAAAAGATGGAGGTAAACAGTAACGCTATAAAGAGAACGAGAGGTGAGGTTGCTTTTCTTTGGCAACATGAAACTCATCCAACAAAAGTCAATCAGAAAGTAAAAAGTGATGCTTGATGATTTTTAATTTTAATGTGGTGGAAGTTCACTTGTAAACGTCCTAATAAAGCCAAATATGCATCAATAAAAGCATCTGTGTCCATGCATGGCCCTAAATACTGCACAAGGAGACATTAGTTGAATTGTTTCTGTTTCAGAGTTAACAGTCTGAGCTCTGCTGGAGAAAAGCATTCGTTTAATCATTTTTTTCCCCCCTAAAATTATAAGTGAAATCATTATCTAGCCTATTTCCATTGGGTTTGTTCCTAGTCAACAGCATGTCCCTGCAGGGCTACCGTACATGTGCTAATTGGCTGTAGAAAGAAGCAGAGTGAGTTTGGGGATTTCCTCGTTTCTTATTATTTCATACCTGTTTTTCTCATGATTTAAAATGACGCTGGTGAGAAAGTAATCACTATTTGATCTGGAGACATACAGTAGACTTTCTGTGAAGATTTTGCATTTCTGAACTTGTTTCTTGTGTGCACTCTTGACTTTAAAGTGAGAACCAGATGATCTTCAGGGTTCTTACACCTTTACTAAGTTCAAATTCCAGCACTTTTCAAGCACTTTTCAAGGCGTGTTTTCATGTTTTTCAAGCACCTTGTTGACATACATATACCAAATGTAGTTTTTCTTATTTAAATCCATTGTGGCATAAAAAAGACTGAAACTTGAGTTAATTTATTGGATGAAGTGTTCCTTTTTATGAAGTTTCTTTTTATGGAAGGCTAAATGTTTTCTTTATCTACAAAATGCAAAAAACTATTTTTTTTTTTTTACGAAGCAAACGACTCAGTGAGATTATGAATTATTAAAGCAACACAATCAGAATTTCAAGCACTTTCTCCAAAATTCAAGGACTTTTACAACCTAAAAGTCAAGCATTATCAAGGATTTCAAGCACCCGTACGAACCCTGTATATTTTAAATAATTAAAATCTTTAAAATCGTGCGTGTCCCGGTCCTACGAGGATTCAAGCAGAGCGCTCCAAACTTTCTTTCTTCATCTTCACTTGTGGACTCCCGTCCCTCCCTCGGGGGCAGCTGCTGTCCAGGTGTGCGTGTTGTTTACAGTATGAAGCCTTATTAGCGCCATCGCTCGGTCTGGTGCTCTCCGTGCGGCGCTGAGCAGAATTGACAGACCGGTCTGGCTCCTTAATTACACCTGCTCTCACTCCACAACATCAGCTAATGATCAATAAAAGAGAAAGAGACGAGGAACACAAAGAGAGGTCGGTGCAGGCGGAGGAACGAGGAGAGGTAGAGGCTTACGGCGGAAAAGAGCTTTTGATAATGTTTGCGATTATAACACGGATACAGAAAATGATATGTCGGGGCTGTTTTTAGAGCGGGTCAAAATAAATGCTGCAAAGCTTCATAGTTTACAGTTGTATTTTAACTCTGTTGCCTAAGCTGCACCTCCAGATTCAAGATTCAAAGTGTTTATCGTCATGTGTACAGTAAAGAAACAATGAAATTCTTCCTTTGCTGTCCACAATGAATGCCAGGAAATGTAAAAAATAGAAATAAAATCCTAAAATAGAAATAAAATACAGTTGAAGTAGAAATTTTAATCCTTTTTCTGCTTTCTTTAGATAATAATTGTTGATCATTTGAGTTGGATTTCAAGAGGTCTGGACAAATTAATGTAGAATAAATCAAAACCAATTGGATGGACATACAACCAATCAGACAAATGAAATGAAGCATCACATAAAGCTCGCCTTGTTTTAGATAAACTGTTGATTTTTGATCCGACGAGAGTGGAAACGTCACCTCAAATGTCCATCTAAAGTACCTCCTCTGTGTAAAGTCTTTCTGTTTCTACTTAATCAGATGGTCACCACGTTATTAAGGATTTTTGAAAGGTTCAGACCTGAGGACCAGAGTAAAACCGGGTCAGCAAGTGGATAATACACCAGGGGCCTGTCCATTCAGTGCCATATTAGTCAAAAGCTTTCTGTTGTGTTGCTGCAGGTTAAAATAGAATAAAATAAAAGCATAAATAGCTGTCTCCAGATGTGCATTCGATTACACTGCTCCCAGTTTAGAGATATTCCTGTCCAGCTGTCTATTAAATAACTACAGAGACACTGATTGATCAAATAAAATAAAGTTTTCTTGACTTTACGTAATATCCCAATGAACCGAGGTGGTGCTTTGTAGTGATTGAATGTCCAGGTGAGTTTAGAGACGGTTTTTATCATCCACCTCTATCCTTTTCTCAACCAGTAGAGGACATTTAACGGAAAAATGCAATGTTAAATAATTCAGAGTTTTGTTAGTGTTGGACAATAGTAAAATGTGTTGGTAGTGGAAAATCTAAAAGAGGAATAAGATGTATTTTTGGAGATAATGACTAGACCGGAATAAAGTGGCCACAAGAGAAGAAATATCTCATCTCGAAAATTAGACAAATGGTGACAGAAAAGGTAAAAGTTTTTGAAGTAATGTCCTTTTTGTTGCGTTATTTTGTCTTTTTAAGGGAAGATTTGACCAGAAACACACAGACTGTGCTTTCAGGGCAATTCCTGCTAAAAATATATTGCAGAAAAACATTGCTGAGTCAGTTTTTTTGTATGTGCTGCCCGAGTAGAAACAGCAGCCGAATGAGAGAGAGGTGTTTTGAAGGTTTTGGGGGTGAGCCTGGGGTCGAGCTGTGGCTGCTACATTCAAGCCTCCGGCGCCAACAAATGCTGCATAAACGCCTCGCCACATTACAGAGCAATAAACATGTTTTGATAAGAGCACACGGTCGTGAATGAGGCTACATCTCGCTGTGAAAAGCTCAGCGGCACAAGAGGGGCTCACACATGGGCCGGCTCCGAACAGCGAGGCCAGAGCTGCGTGGTGCAACATTACAATACAAGCTTTCTGACCTAATTATGGACTAAAACCCAACACAAGCAGTAATTTAGGCCTGAATGAGTCCCTTGGTAAACAGGGTCATTATCCAAATCATTTTCAAATCAGTGCATATTCTTTTTAAGCTCCCAAAAGCCTCTTTTTACAGTAAAACACAACAATCTGGTGCATGTGCAATGTGGCAAAATTAAAGGGGTTATTGTAGTCAAGACACACTAAATGTTACTAAAGGTGCTTTTAAACTTACATTTAGTTAAATTAAAATGAACTCTAGTGTGGTTGCTCCATCTAAATGCACTCTACAAAACCTAAGATAAAATAAAAATAGTAAAATTTTATGGTTTTGTTGCAGAACGGAAGCTCAAAACCCATTGAAAGGGTGCTTCTTGGTCTTCTTCCAAAACAAACTCCGTCTGGGGGAAGGCCAAACAGATCCAAAGAAGTATTTGGACCAAAAACAGGAAGATTGTGACGAGATGCAATGTTAAAATCATTTGACTTGACGACTTTACAAGAGGCTCTTTACAAAACCATTCAGAGGTAAGTGTCTTGTTGGTTAATTATAATGTTTTTAGTTGCACCCCAACACAAAAAAAGTCCCCAGAAAGCAAAGCACAACATCTAAAACCAAGGTTTATCTGAGCTGTTTCATTGTTTATTGAAGTTCCCATTTCACTGCAAAAACTGGACCAGAATGAACTTATATTAAATAATCTCAAAATCAGTACAACGTCATTTATTAAGACGAGTAAATATTTCCCCCAAATTTCTGAAACATGGACCAAAACCATTTTTTTTAAGTTTCTACAATTACAATTAAAGACGGAACTAACATGGTATAATACGATTTCTGATACACTGGCCACGATTATGATAATATCACGAATATACAGTAATATACAGTGATTCTGCAGACATTAAAAAGTTTTGTGCTTTGACTATTTGTATTCCAGTTTTATTTTAATGTAATTCGTCTAAAATGAACTAATGTCAACCAAATAATTTTAGTTTTTGTTTAAAGTCTCTTTTATAACAGACCATTTCTAGAGAAAAACTGCCTTTTAACAAATATCACAATATCATTATAATGTATCACAAGAGGAAAACTATACAATAACTATGTATGATACAAATAGTTTCACCTGTAATTACAATATTTATGTTAGATCAGTTAAAGTCTACATCTGAGACAAGAAAAAATGTGTTTCTTTCTGAGACTTGAACAAAAATGGCCTTGAGACCTTTGTAATAACACCAGCTTCAGCACATTTTTACACCAAATACATACATTTCCCTCGTAGCGTAAAAGACAAACGCTCACATCAAGCCAGAAATTACCGAACACAGCGAGACCGGCAATTAACACAGAGGAGCCGGGGCGTTCACACCGGGGCCTGGAACGCCTGTAATGTATATTTGATAATCCTGGTTTCTGCACCGGGTCCAAACCGCCCACTCAACAGCGTCTGCCAAGATAAAGGCCCACTGGGTAATAAGACAGCAGCTAAAAACACTGGCGCGCAATGTGTCACGGGTTTAAAGACGCTACAGAATATAAGTAAATGTATTCTCCCTGAAGAAAGTAACGCTGAAATCAGAGCAACAGGTTCAGAAACAAAGGAGAGCATGATGTTTTATTTAAACTGCAGCTGCCTAATGAAAGAAAGTCCTCTAACAAAGACATTATATCCTTTGATAAAGTCTCAGTGCTACACAATATCTGACCTATATTCAATGATTATAAAGAGCACAGTTTAATTGGATGAGTACATTTTCCGCCAGACATTTCTACCAGTTTCATTTGATTTGAGTTAAATACAAAACATGTCTTTAGTTCGTTTTACAAGAACAGTATTAAACTACATTCATGTTTTTATAGTGTGACATTTTGAAATCCAATGCTTACAATAAAGACAGACAGAAACAAAATGCAGTGTACTCATCAAAATTTGCTTTTTCACTGCATGGACTTTATTTCAATCCGTGTTTTGGACGTAAAACTAAATTGCAAATGAGCTGAGGTTAAGGAAAGTGTGTGTTTACATTCAATCGGTCCCACTGGATTGAATAAAACATTAAAAAGGCAATTGAAAGTAGCGTTGGTGTCAAGATCACACTGAGACAAGTCATGACCAAGCCTTTAGACATCAAGATCTGAGTCAGTGGTGGGTTAATTCATGGAGGAGTTTGGTGAAAAAGGCAAAACTTGAGGGAGATTTGATAAACTAATGATAAAATGATAGATGTTATGTTTAATCACAAGAATGAATTGAATAAATAAACCAGTTGGAGTCTTTGTTGGTCTTGTTTAACACTTGAGCAAAGCTTTGTAGATTAAATAATCCAGTCATTGTTAATTTAAGATTGTCAGATGTTATAATACTCTGTTGTTGTGAATAATGCTTGAAACAGTTGAAAGGTTGAATCCACTGAATGAATGGGTTAAATAAATCAATTGAACTCACATTAAAAACCAATAAAGAAAGACATACTTCAATACACTTCTTATTTTCCACTGTGTTGCTGTTTATTTTGAAAACATTTGCCCACAGCTTTTAAGCGCGGTGCAGTTTAATAACCACCAAAAACACCTCTCCTGAAGTAGCTGCTGAGGAAGAGGAGGAAGAGGAGGAGGAGGAGGAGAAATGCCTTCATGTTTTCCTCGAGTCGCTGCTGAGTCGACTGTGCAGAGCTGTCGAGGTCATCTTCAAAAGGCCACCTCTGATCGCTCTTTGATGGTTTATGAAGTGGCGACATGAGCACAGTTTGCTCTGATTTATTACTGCAGCTACAGGCATCGGAGTCCCAACATGCTTTTCATTTGCAGTGTAAATATAAGGAGTAGTTTGGATTTATATTATCACTTTGTAAACAGTTATACGTCTGCACAAAAGGATGGATTACTCCAATCAGTGAAAATGTTATTTTCTTTGAAACTGCAGAGTAATTTAAAAGTGAGGCAAAAGAATAGTTTTCTTTTCATGCGTGGTTATGTTGGTTTTAAAGGAACAATGGACTACTTTTATGAATCCTGTCCAACCACAACGACCTAAACCCATCTAAGTCTGGATAAAACCAATTTAAAAGCACTAAAAACAAATAAAATCCAACTTAAAACAACCACAGCATCGCCAAGATACTTACCTCGTATTATGTTTTGTATTTGTATCATAGGGTATTAGGAAGTCAAAACATTATCTTTGGACGGTTATTTAGAGTAAAGAGAATGTATTTGATCTATTAATAACATCTTGTAACATAAAAATAATTAGATATCACAAAAGGAAACGTACAGGTCCGGTTTTCTCAAAGACGCCAATACATTACACACCAATAACAGTGAGGTCAGTGTCTGATACAAACAGAGTCAAACAGGTTAATGCAGGACTGTGGCTGTGTGTCCAAACAGCCAATGATAAACTGAGGTTATCTACTTCAACTGACCCTTCATGACGGAGCATTCGGGGGAATAAGGTGACCGCAAAGTGAGAAGAGACGGTTTTCTTTGTCGCAGCTCCGAGGTGGACGCCGTTACCTCACACGCCCTTCACGCTATCTCCCACGATCCATCCCTTCTCATTTAGCGGCCAGTTGAATGAACCAGACAATGCATGCCAATAGTTAGAGCCGGCTACGTCCCTCTGCAGCGGCCAGACGGGACGACGATCATTTGTTTCCGGCGCACAAAGGCAAAAGAGCCAGGTTAGATAAGGAGAGCTTTGGCAGACGGCCACACGCTCCGATAGTAACGACGGCGCTGATGGTGTCCATTTACAACCACACACTCGGGAGTCACAGTTTATGAATTAAACAAATACGTGCACTCTCCTCCAACTATTGTGCTTGATAATTGTGCTAATTAGGATAAAAAGAGATAGAAAAAGCAACGGGATGAGTCTGGAGAATATGGGTAAAGTGTGGATGGTATATAAAACAAAATGGACCGTACTCTCCACAGAATAAAAGAAAAATAAAGCAGCTACTGAACTATTTAGATCAATCTGTTTCAGGACTTTAAAAAGGCTTTATAACACATTAACTTGTGACATACGACGACCCCCGGGATATAAATAAAGAATGACAGAATACAATTTTGATTTGAACGTCACATAAATACAAGACGAGCTGCCACCAAAGTGGGACGATACATGAGGAATTATTAACTCTGCTGGCGCTATAGCTCAGCTCAACTCTTCCTTAGATACAAACTGGTTATTTTAAAGATGGATAACATTGCTGTGAATAGACTTTTTGTTCCTTTGTTGGAATGGCTAGTAGCAACGTTAGCAAATAGCACATTGGATAATAGGAGATAGTCTTTACTTTTATGCATTTTTTATGAGTTTTAGCATTTAATAGCGACAAGTCAATAATATGAGCGTGTGAAGTTGCCAAAAGAACCAATCACAGCAGTATTAAGTATCCAACTGTTCCAATCTAGCATCAAACGCAGACTTTTCTCCACTGTCTGAGCTCCGTCCTCTCCTTGCACTGATTCGGTCTGAGGAGAGTGTAATGAGTTGAGTCAGACTCAACGTAACGAATGGTTCGGATGAGCGTCAGGAGACTCTGGTGAAACTGGAGCTGAGGGAACCACTGACTCTTTCTCCTGACGTCGTTCTGACACATTCTGATTGAAAGCCATTGAGCCACTAAATGAGGCGCAGCATTTAAAACCTGAATTTTTTCACTCCATCTGCCTAAAAATAGACACGTTAAGTATCTTTTCCACCTTTGTGCGGATATATACAAGACAACAATTTAGAGTTTACAATAAAAGCCTCCTTTTAGCAGAGTAACAGTGTCATGTGACCTTGCTGCACTGAGAATATGACTATGTGGGAAGATATGTTATTTAAACACTTTCTCTGGCAACACATGCACTGAATTAATTACATTTTGGTGCTGTTTTTATTTCAAGGTTGTAAGAAATTCAAACATAGCAATGACAAATAACAACTAAACATGTCTGAATTTAGGGAAAATAATCCTCAAAACAAACATACAAGCTTTTAAATCATAATTATTTAACTCTGGTCTTTGGCAAACCTTTGGATTTTGGGTAAAAACTTCAAACATTTAAATATATCTGTTTGTGCTGGGGTTGTGACATTAATATATATTGATTACGGCATTTTTAGAGGAAGAAAAAGCAATACAATCGTGTTTAATCACAGAAAAAATAATAAAATCTAAGTTGAAATGATGACCAGGTCAAAAAAAGAGGTAACACACTTGATTTACTCTAACATAAAACATGCAGATGAACTATAAAAGATGAAAGACTGCATTTAAAGGGGCAACACATAACTTTTAGCCCCAAAATATATATTCTCAAAATCATTTTAATGGTTGTTAGACATGAGAACGGTAGAATCATGTCCGTCTTATTGACACTGTACCCTTAGTTGGACAGAAACCTCCAATATTCCTGTCCCGGGATGAGGATTTATTGCGCTTTAAGACACTCAAATAGAGGGATCAGAAATAGAACAATACACTGGACCCTATCAGAGTCGGATATGTACAATATATTTTAAAATGGCTTTACATTTTTACTTTTTACCAGTGTGTAGACGGATCTGCGCCCTCTACTGGCGAAAATTTACGATGAAAAACAATTTACAGTCATGAATAACACTAAAATTATAACTGGCTCAGATCAAAATGTATATTATGTGTCAAACATTATTGTGATCGGATGGAAACTTTGTCTTTTTTAATCCTTAAAGTCTCTCTTAAGCAATGTTGTGACGACTTTTCATGTTTTTCCAGTTCATAGTGTGGCATTAACATTTTAATTAAACAATAACAGAGACCCAGACCCATCATTTTAAAAGCTCTTGGTGCGTGTTTGTAGCTTAAGTTTGTAGAGAAGCATGAAACAGAACAATTGCACCAAGCTTTGTTAAAGTTCCTGTTCTCAGTGCAGTCTGAGGCCTTCAACGCCGACAAACAACCTTGTAATGAATTTGTGGAGTCACTGGTGGAAGGACGGGGCTTTTTGGATGGCTGCTCGGTGATAGAGAGGGACGCGTTATTACAAACTGATGGATATTTAGCACCCGATTAGCGACAGTGAGAGCGGCGTCGTCGGCCATCTGCTTTACATTTACTCCTCTGGCTTCGGCGGCGAGGACGGTCAGACCCTGAATGTGTTCTTTAAATACACAGCTCCGGCGGATGTCTACTGCATCGAGAACTGCGGGGTTTATGCTAATGCTAACGCAAAACTGACTGGCTTTAGGCGCTGTTCTCTGGTTGTTTATTTGCCGTGATTACCTGCTCTCGTCGACACACTGGGGCTGACAGGTATCGCTTTTCGTTTAATTGCGTTACAAGCTGCGTCTGTGACACCCTTCGAGTTTGTGACTAAATTTCACATGCAACTTTTCATCCTAGTTTCACAGCTTTTGTTATTTGACTTTCCTGAACATAATATCTTCGTTTGCACAAGAAAAAGAACACAAGAGCAAGAAATAGAACAGCACAAGAACTCTTAATGTGCCTTCTTTCCATTGGTTTTCTCTTGGACCCTACAACATCTGTCAGCGTCTGTGTTAAATATCCTGCAGCAATATTATTCTACAGTGAAAAAAGCACAAAAAAGTAAAATATAAACAGAGAACAAGAAGGCAATGTGAAACAGCGATAAAGATCGGCAATTCACTCAATGTTTAATGAGGAGGAGATAATTGCCGTCCTGACGCTAAAGTCGGAGCTAAACGTTTATGGTAAGCCCTTAACTCCAGTTTGGTGAAATGTATTAATATTTTGTGGAGGAAAAATTAGTAAATAGTTTTATTTTTTATCTACAAGAAAAGCAGGAAAGGTCCCTAGAGACGGGGACGAAAAAAGAAAATTGGGTCTAAATTCAGGTTCATGCTAGCTATGCTCCTGTTTGTTTGTTTTGCAATGAAGAGGGACATATTAGCAGAATAAATGTGTTTTCATTGTGTGGATCATTTCCATTTTCTTGATGAAAGATCTATACAATGGTTGCCAAAATGATCACAACACCTGACAGATGTGAAATGTTTTTTGCCTCCACAACATGATTTAATTTCCTAATATTCATAAAACTTGCTGCTGGTCGCTCAACAAATGTGACATGAAGTGAGTCCTACTGTTTTTATCCACTTCTAACTTTTATATTTGGTAAGTTTCTCCTTTTGCAGCAAAATGTCAATATATATACAATACATGAGAACACCAACACTTTCTAATTTTATCCAACGGTTTCTTCTGTGTGATTGTGTGATATTGACAGTGAAATAGACCTAGCTTGTTCTTTTTTTTGCAAAGAAAATAATCTAAATCTCTTTATGATGGCTCTCTTCTATGTTTTTTGGATCATAATGATGACTTTGTAGATATTTTATTCATGTAATGGGTGTTTAAATGGTGAATTCAACATAAACACTGTATATTAGCCCTTTCATTTTCCAAAAAACAAAACAAAATCAAGAGGCAGTAACAACATCAAACTGTTTAAGTACGGAGCATATTTACAGTGAAGTACGGTGGAGAACTGCTTCAAAATCAAAGAACAATGTTTAGTTAATTGTGACGTTAATGTGAGATATTAAAACTGAGTAAAATCATAAAGAAGAGAATCAAAGACTGTGACCAAATGAAAACCTCGGTGTGGACTTGGTTCTGTTTAAAAACCCTCCGAGTGACTTTCCACGTGTCCTTTACACTTCTTTCTGCAGTATTTGGAGTATTTTCTGCAGCGACTCCACCAGATCCCTGCTGCTCTCTCTATGTGATGCAATAAAAGATGAGATTTACAGGCTTTCTCAATTCCTGGCAGCGCTGGCAACTGAGCGAGGGCTACTTTACTCGAACTGAAAGCGAGGTGGCCGCACAATAGGACAATGACTGTGGAGCAGAACAACTCCAGCGGACAGTGAATTGCCCAATCATATCGCGGCGCGGCGGGGAAATTTGACGCCGTTTTTTTTTTTACTCTCTCGCTTTTCCATTTTGACAGAGAACACTCCGGCTCCCGTGAGGTAGCCCGGTGTCATTCAAGAGGCTGCTCAGAGGCTGTGACGGCGACGGATTGTTATTGTGGCCCACATTTTGCCACCGACTGCTTCGGCACTCACCTCCGAAACGGCCGAGAAACTGTCAACATAAAAGCTTTTTAATGTCTCGACCGTAGACTGGATCAAAGCAGGGTCTTCGGAAAGTAACAAAAAGATGTATTTTTTATTACGTGCATCTTCGAGCTTGAATAAAAAATGTTTGGTTTTGGTGGTATAGTGAAAGCCCCGAGTGTGAAAACCATATGAGTGTTAGAGTGGACATGTGAGAAGGAGAATAAATATGGTTGTGGTTAAAACGAAGCAATGGTTAACACTCAACGGTACATGACAAAAGGCAGATTATTCTTTGGTCTTTTGGTTAAAAACGTCCCAGATCAAACAGTCGGCAGTGTTTATTGTACAGTCTAAAGGGATTTGAGGCCACTCTGTTTTAAAATAACCCAAAACAAGGCAACTCTAAAGGTTTTTTTTAATACTTTTACTCTTCCTGCTGAATAATGGACTATGTGCTTGTATTGCATTGCCTCATACCTTTATATATTTCCTAAATACATTGATTCAAGTGTCAAGGATGAGGTGTTTTGACTAATTTATTTTTATTTATAGGGTTCTTTTGTGTTATTTCAGCTCATTGGTTACTTTCTTAAGGCGTCCCGTGTTGAATCCAGCTGAGATCTTCCTGGTCCACAAGATAAAATACATTGAGATTGGTATTATTGGTAAGAAAAGGTGTAATTTTATATGACAACTTCAAATCTTGGACACAGCCCTTTGTCTCACTATTGTTTATGATGATAATATGATTTATTTCCTTCCTACCTCTGTCCTGAACCATGCCATTAATAAAGAAACTGGATTATTGTTGAGTATTGGATCTCAAAATAACACAGATATATGAATATTCTTTGAAGATGTCTAATGTTTTAATGATAAGACTTTAAATGCAAGATTGACCAAATGTGCGGGTGTTTTTTTTTCCTACGGCCTTTCACCAATGAAGTTTATTTCCTATTTCCTAGAAGTCTACTCATTTGCACATTTAACAGAAAGATGTGTTAAATGTGCAAAAACAGAGCTCAAAACTTGAACAGAACGTGTAGTAAGTGGACATTTACAATAATTTGAATTGTTGTCTGCAATATATTTCACACTGACACTGTTTTTACTTTAGTTAAAGCAACAAAGAAAAAGACAATACTAGAAATGCATTAGGGTAAAATGCAGTCTGAAGATGGAGCAGGAATAATTCAGATGAATCTCATGTTCCTTTCCTTGAATCCCTTTTGGCAATTAGAGGCAAACAGCCATGACTTTTTTAAAAGTACTACACAGATCACGATTGCGGTCTGATAAGTGGCAGCTTTAATGCGCGCTGGCTCCTCTCTTTAACAGAATATTAATGCGAGCTGTCATCCATGAGAATGACTCATTTACAAACGCGCACAGGAAGCCCAAGAGTGGAACCTGGTTGAGTTTTGTCGCCTCGCTCGTTTGATAACAAGCACTCGAGTGTATTTACAAGGAAGAGCGAGTCAGATAAGTCTGAGGTGTAATGACACTAGGCAGGTCAGAGACGCGTTCGCTTCGGTTGTTACTGCTCTTCCTCGCGCCGTCATCTGCACTAATGTTAAAAACTAATATCAAACTGTTCAAATGTTTCTTCACAAAGGTTTTTATTGTTCAAGCTTTGTTAAGAAATCCTTCCCGACGCTTAGAAATCAACATAGTGAGTAAAAACTGTTACTATTTAAGTTTCCAGTCGTCTCCAGGACAGTGTTGAAGTCAAGACTTTTGGTGATCAGAAAAACGATTCATTTAGTTTCATTAAGTCCCACTCGATCGGACAATATTATGTTTCATTTTTCTGCTCTCAGGTAAGATTAAGTGATGGCAGTCTTTCTCTTTTGGCTCGTTTTAGACGTCTGTGGTCCAGTTTTTGGTCCTTTCAACGGAAAATACCAGAGTTAAGTAAGAAGCAAACTGAGACCCATGTTTTGAAGAGGTCTCGGAGCAGGTTTGGTGCAGACTGGGGTTAATATGTCAGTATTTACACTGGTCACATAGTTCAGTTGAAGTGTGAACAGACTCTTAGGGAACTAGACTGATCCAGACCAATGTAACGGATGAGATCAAGGCTCACGGAAGTCTTATAGAAGTTTTCAGGTTTTCATCCAAATGAAAGAATAAGGTAGATTGTCCAGTGTTGGTTTCAAATCCCAAGATCTTTATGTCAGAGGAAAAGACAAGACTGGAAAAAATGAAGGAATTTGAGTCTGTAACAACACAAGGCCTTTAAAAAGTGGTCGAGTCAAAGCTACAGTAAGAATTAATTAGCATTAAACAGCATTAATATTGTGTTCAGTGAGAGAAACGTACACAGACTTCTCAGTTTATCCAAATAAACACATTATTTTCACCAGAAAGCTGCTCTAAAGCCAGTATTTCTTGATTAAATCTGACTACAAATCAACTTTGACCGTATCATTAGGATTTAATCAGGACTAGCGCAAAAAAATATAGAAAATCATCTCTTTATCCATGTTTCTTGATTTATTTCACAGATGCACTCATTTGGGAGACAGAGCTTGTTAAAATGGAACAAACACCGTGTTGCCGGGCTGTGACTGTACGAACATGTCAGCGAACGCGACATTCAGACGGCCGCGTGACCCCGCTCCAATCTCCGAGTGTGTGGGAGTCGGTGGAAGGTGTGAGGTTAGCTACAAATTGGCCCGTTCATGTCAGAGGCCTGCAGCCGGCGGCCGGCGGCTCCAGGACGACAGCAACACGACCAACACAACAAGTTCAGACACAAAAGGCCGGCAAGGATGGTTCTGTTGTGGCAAGAACAGAATAAAAATCACAAACAAGTCAGAGTCTGTGCCATGTTGCTGGAAATTTCTGATTCATGAAACTCAAAATTGTCTTTTTGTATTTTCTGCTTGAAAGAAATGGTGTGAAAAGAATGTATTGCCGCCAGTGCCTCCATCTCATCTGATCTAACTGGAAAAAGGTCTCCCATTTTCAGAATTAGGCTCAACCACTACTACTCCCAATATTAATAATAAAAATAAGGTTTTTCATAAGATTGATTTTTTTTTTTGCAAAAGAAAGACTCACCATTGGTTCATCTTATCAGCATCAAAGTTTATGAGATGAGGAAATAAATAAATGATCATGTACTTCAAATGCTGAAAACAGCTGAATAATAATCAAAAATTTATTTAAATGGTCGTTTTAAATCTTAATATTGTTATAATCTTGCCAAATAAATAAGTCAATCACTACAAATGTATATTTCTTTGTCTTAAAAATGTAAACAGGCGATTATGGCTCTTTTTTTCACTTTCACAACTGATGTTAAATACTCGTTTAATTGTAAAAACTGTTCTCCAAAGTTGTAGAACAAACCCAGAAGCTAAAACCTTAACAATGAACCAACAAAAATGGTTTTCTCACTGGTCTAAAACCTGCGACTTCACTCTCTTTATGTTGTTCATTTTATACCTTCCTCTTCGCTCTGAAAACATGCCATCTTCATGTTGCTGCTAAATCACAAAACCTTATATTTCACACAAATTGAATTGAATTACAGCAAATCATATTTTCCTGTTTGAACACCAGGTTCCCACTTCCTGAATGTGCACAAAGAGGAAAATGTTTTTAAGTTCATCTAGGTGAGATAGGACTGACATAAAGGCGCAGAAGCTTTCCCTGTTTTCAATTTACGTAAATGTAAAAGTGATATTTCAAAGATAGACTTTGGCGAGTCCCTTTGCAGCCCGTATTACCAGCGTCTCCCTCTGCAACATTAATGTCATTCTTAAGTAGCCGAGGAAAGTGCTTGTCGTCAGATAAAAGTGTTTTTTCCTCCTTGAAAAATAGATTTTAGTGCAGGCACCGGGCCATTTACATTTCACTCAAAAGCCCCACTTTTCCAGTCATCTTCTACTCTTCCCTGCTCTGTTTTTATTGTATCCTCAGTGAAAATGTATCACCAACAGAGTGCATCTCCTTCAGTGCATTTATCCAAAGCTAGGTTTCCTCAGTGTTTTCTACAGCTCTGTGGCTCCAGAACCACTGCTGCCACACTTTTGTTAATTTCAGCACTGAATTCATCATCATCAAGCACTTGTTTAATTGACTTGAATTGTAGTAAATCAAAAGCATGGAGTTGGAAACAGCAAATTATGAGCTGTCGCAGTAGATTCATTCTTCATTGTTTGCAATTCACCATTATGAAAGTGAAAAAACGATGGGACTGCAGTCTTAAATAGGTACAATACATACATTTTTTTGGGTTAGTTCATTATTTTAAGGCATATTTAGTAAGGAAAAATCAAGAAGCGATTACCACAGACCACAGACCAAAGAGGAGAATATGTAGTACAAGAACTGCTCAGCAACATGAAACAAAGACCAAACAAGCTGCAAAAAACAAAAAAGAGTAGAAGAAGCTCTTTAGTCCTTATTACCATTCAGTCAATACTTCTGGTTTCATTAGTTTCTCTTCCTCTGCTCAGAGTGGAAAAAATGAGCCATGAATGGACAAACTGAGCACCGCTGGAGAGAAGTGCACTTCATTTATTTTCTTTTTTGCTTGACGTTTTTGGACAGGAGTGAAATCATATTAAACAGAACTATTTCCAGCCAAAAAAGACCCCAAAATACACACCTCACACCAAAATCTGTTTTTCTTACTTTATTTTTGTCGTTTTTTGATGCATGGATTACAGTTTTGATTTTATTGACTATAACTACTGACAAAACACAATAATGTCTACAGTAAATATCAGCAATTAGCATGATCTCTAAATCTATTATTTAATGGACGTTACCCTGGTTATGTTAATGGATGTTACCCTGGTTATGTTAATGGATGTTACCCTGGTTATGATTAAAGACATGACGCTTACAAACGAGTAAATGACTGGTTTAACAGTTCTGTCTAGTTTTTGGACACAGTTCTGTCATTATCAGAGATGTCTCACCCAGATGTTTGAATATTCATCCTTAATGATGGAAGCAGGTGATTTTTTTGAGTTTGAAGTGAAAATGATTACTTTGACGCCTCATCTTGTGTTAGATAGTGAACCTTGAGGAGTTACCACATGCGGCAAGTCCATTTATTTTATTTTGCATCTCATTTCTTTGTGTTGTCGTCAGACGGCTGTTGTGAGCACAGTCCCCAGCGAGCAGCCAGCCGGGCTCGCCTGAAACTTCTGACTAGCCATGTTCTTCAAACATCACGCCGCAACCAAAGCATGGCAGGATGACAGATAGTCCCTTCAATATATAGTGACAAACAAATTAGTGCAAAGATGCTTGTCGCTGCATACCAGATGTGTTGGGCGCTGTGGTACGGAACAGCCGATGAAAAACTGTCCACGTCCCATCTGTGCTTTCCTGTGACCATCAGTGCAGCAATTTGTGCTGAACAAAGTACTGCAAACAGCCGGCTTGATTATACGTGTCAGAAAGTGAGGTGTAAAACACTGCCGTCGGAAGATCATACAGCAGCGAACATGAAAGGATAAAGAGGCTGTTTAGCACCGACGACAGGACACAGGTGAAATGATGAGGAAACAAGGCCAAAACAACTGAACAAAACAGACTGAGAAATGTGAATTCACCCAATACTAATGACCTTTAACATGTTTTTACATTATCATACTGAGAGCTGCCGCCAGAACTGGATCTGAACATTTCACATGTCAAACTCAAGGCCCAGGGGCCAGATGTGGGCCTTTTCAATGTTTTAAAGGACCCTTCAATACATTTGGTAAGTGATAGTTTTGGCAGTGAACTATTCTCAAGATATGTACAAGGTAACAATAGGTTTTAGTTGGATTTGAACAAGTTTTAGTTGGATTTTAACATGTTTTAGTTGGATTTAAACAGGTTTTAGATAGATTCAGACAGGGTTAGCGGGATTTGAACAGGTTTTAGTTGGATTCTGACAGGTTTTAATTGGATTCTAACAGGTTTCAGTTGGATTTGAACAGGTTTCATATGGACTTGAACAGGTATTAGATGGATTAGAACAGGTTTTAGATGGATTCAGACAGGGTTAGCTGGATTCAAACAGGTTTTTATCTGACTTTGAGCAGGTTTTATATTTAAACTTATTCCGACTGTTTTAATGCTTCCTGAAAACAAGCCTCAAACGAAACACCAGAGAAATACATATATTTAGACTCAGAACTGTCGCCTATTTCTGCCGAACGCGTTTGAATAATGGAGGTGAACAATGCGACGTGAAGACAGTAAAAGGGTTTTGTTGTACTTCTCTGATTTGGTGCCACTGCGATGGGGACATTTTGTAATAATATAGTAGTTCTGCTCGTCCCTTTGAGGCTCACGGCTTCAGGTTTAACGGTCGACTAATAGTTTCTGACACGTGACGTAAAATGAGTCACGAACACAGTAAATAGTGAATGTGGCATTGTACGCAATAAATCTACAGAAATGAGAGAAAACTTAGGTCGGGTATTAAAAGTGGGATTTTATTTCGACAAGAACTGTTCAGTAAATGGTGTTTCTGCAATTTTCTAGTGTTGTCTGGATTTCTACTGGATTCAACTGTAAAGAAAATCAAAGTATCTGACAATAAACAAAATGAATCACAATAATTGGGATTTTTGAAGGAGAACATATGTCTTTTAAACTGTACACACTGTGGTTTCATGCAGTAAGTTGAACCTGTGGTAATTATTTGTAAATTAGTATAGATTAAGTTTGTAATTACTTTTATGTATGTACTATTTTGCAAGATTGTGCTGTAGAAGTCCATCATTAGATACTACAGTAATGCTGCTGCTCTTGAGTCAATAATACAAGTCTAAGCAGCAAGGAATAAATTAAATAAAGTGTATTAAGGGCTTTAGGAGTGAGACACAGACTGAGAAGCACCTTAAAGCAGGTTTTGGTATTTGTGATATAGGTGATATCGATTAGACTCGACTGTGTTAGGATTAGTTGTTCTTGTTCTGTCTGTTAGGTTCAATAAGGTTCAATAAGGCACAGACTCATGGGATTTATATAAGTCTAGTAACTAACTTTAATGGTGATGTTTGAAGAGAATAAAGCTAGAAAAACTATTCAGCATCAGTTAAAAGTAAGAATATATTTAGCTAAAGCATGGATTGAATATTTAAAGGGACCATAGACGTATTACTACTGGTCTTTTTTGTTAAATAGGAACATTTACCCACCAATAATTTAAAGATTCAATTTTGTTTTGGTACAAATGGCATTTAAATCTATGCAAAAAGACAAAAATAAAAGCAATTTTTATTGAAGATGGTCTCGATATGTGCCGTATGTTTCGTATTACGAGTGTGTGGCATGAATAATATAAAGTCTATGCATTGGACTAATTTTATGACTGTGCTCTATATGTTTTCCAACCTCAGGACGAATTCAGCTGCACAAATAGAGTTTATGGTGCTTTGAGATTGGCGTAAAGCACCAGGATTGAAACCCACCGGAACAAACCGTAGACAGAAGAGGTTTGGGCAGCAATCACAGCACGTTTCAGCTGCAGATAAAACACATCTAATGAAACCGAAGATGACTTCAACGTCCCACGGGAGTTAAGTGTTTTTTCTGTGGTGAGGGGGCAAAGCCAAGTCGTATCCAAAACCGCTCCAACTGGTTTTCGTTTACTCCCACCTCGCTCTCACCTTCTGCCGCTCCTCTCTCAATGTGAGTAATGGCGTAGGAGAGTCAGGTCGTTATTATTGAGACGAGGAAGTTTGAAACGGCGCACCGGAGGCTTCATTTGTGCCGTATTCACCGCGCCTTTTGACTTTGAAGAGCGCCACACACCTGACTCGTACTAGGGGGCTTGTGTGTCGCCGCTTCTTCTTTTGAAAAACTACAGAAAGCTGGTCTATTTTAAGGAGAATCTACAATACTTCGCTAAATGCCGCAATAAAGGAACATCTGAGAGAGTAATTACTCACAGCGGCATGTGTGGAAGAGACTGTTTGACAGAGCAGCGCCAGGTAAAACCAAATTATACTACATTCACGTGGAGAGAATATACACTTTATGCAATGGCGTCACTAACTACACACGATATTTTATTACCGATCACATCCTGATTGGGAAGAAGTCGGTTCACTCTAGTCTAAGAATGGATTATAAAAACAGAAATTATAAATCCCTTCGTAAATGAACATGTTATATTAGTTAAAAAATGTTAAAAGAGACTCACACTGCTCATATTTGTGAATATTTGGTTAATTCTTGGAGGCGATTTATGGGGTCCCACGTTCCACCCAAAATGGCGGACGCCCTGTTGAGGTGTGGGTGGGGTTGTGATATAATTTTATGATAGCCGTGACATGGCCTTCTAAAACCTGTTCAAATCCAACTACAACCTGTTAAAATCCAAATAACCCTGTCTGAATACATTTAAAACCTGTTCAAATCCAACTAAAACCTGTTAGAATCCAACTAAAACCTGTTCAAATCCAAATAGCCCTGTCTGAATCCATCTAAAACCTGTTCAAATCCAACTAAAACCTGTTAAAATCCAAATAACCTTGTCTGAATCCATCTAAAACCTGTTTAAATCCAACTAAAACCAGTTAGAATCCAACTAAAACCTGTTCAAATCCCACATTTGTAAATATCCGGCCTGCATTGAGTGATGACATTAGTTTGGTCCATTCATGCTTCTGTCCTGAACAAATCAAACTCCTTCACCCCATGGACCCTCCCTGACCCCAGCTCCTCTCTTTCTGCTGATATTCAATGGATTTTATTATTTTCATGTATCTATTTTCCAGATCTGACCTGTCCATCCTGCAGTCGTGAGGTTTCTCCTTTAACCGTGGCTGGGTTTTTTATTTTTAATTTATTTTTTACTCATCCTGATGGAGTACTCAAGGACCGGTCTGTAAAACCCTGTTGATGTTATATTGGACCGTATAAATAAAAATGAATTACAGTAACTCTCTGTTGTGTTTTTCCATCACGGCACCCTTTTTCACAGCAGTAGGACGTGAGAAAGTGGGAGGAGATGAATCAACAATCCCCTCATGTTTTGGTGTTCAAAGTCATGTTGTGATTGCCGTATTTCTCACATTTCGATGAGTCTCATTGTGCCGCACTCTAAAACACCAAAAATGATCAACTAATTCACATAATCAAGACAGGGGTGTGTCATGAGCTGTCCTAGACTCTAGAAACATCAACTGAAGACTCATATATTAACCCCGATGTCCACAGTTAGCCCATGGTCCAGACCGGTGGCTGGTTACATGATCAAAAATGACCCATACCTTTATGATCAGTGCAAAAAACAAGCTCCAAAACTAATCTTCTTGTCAATAAGGAAGCCCATGTACCACAGTAGGATTCATTTTTTTTCATCTTCAGGTTGCTTCTCTGTCAGCGAGCATTTACGACCCTCTGTATCACACACGGTTACGTTTGGAAACAACGCCAAACCCTATTTGTATCCACCCATTGGAGCCTCCAGGAGCAATACTAAACCACTGTTCCATTTCACGCACTTGTCTGTTTTGGGCCACGCTGCAGAGAAGAAATGCTTTGCCTGCATCAACCGAGGATAACATCTCTGATCCTATTATTTACCCCGTGGAAGGCTTCCCTTTGAGGGTATTTCTCCTTTTTAAAAATCACTTTGCCAACACCAGTAAAAGGGAACGCGAACACAAACTGGTTTTGAAATGAATGAATGTGTGGAATGAGCCCAGGAATAGAGTCCAAAGGAAGGTGTTATCCATAGTAAGACATTTTAGGGGAGAAACAGTAGGACGCTCTTCTGCCGACGGAGTTTGACTCATTTCTCGCACGAAAACAATAACAAGAATATAGTGAGAGTTTGGAGATGCGTCATGGGTCTCTTAGTAACCGAGCCTGGTGTCACGGAGGTCTGCGGAATAAATAAATAACGAACACGAGACAAAGAAACAAGTTAATTTTGATTCATTGTGGGTGTAGAGCAAATGTGTCAAGTTGGGATTTAACTTGAGTGAAACCTACACGAGAAAAAAAACAAACGATGTCAAACATATAAAGGCTTTTAAGGACATTGCTTCTTGCTTTTCAAGTTTTCAAAGTAAAAAGTAGCTCAATTTACAAAGTTTTGGACTTAAATTGACCTGAAGTTGTCTTTTACTTTGGGACTTACATCTGTTTTTGTTCATCTTGGAAAAATAGACACTTAAAGGACCATTTTAATTTAGTTATTTTCTTTACATACAAATGGCCAAAGAGGATAAACTGAGAAGTGATGAAGGAAAAGCACATGTTTTAAGCCTTTTAAACACAGATTCTTGCTGAAAGTTTATAGCATTTATGAATTCAACTGATTTTCTTTCAATTTCAGACCTGTTTGTTTGTTTGTTTGTTTGTTTGTTGTTGTACTTGTGACCGGTTTTGGGTTAAAGAGTTGTATAAAGACTATTTTGTAAAGGTCTTGGTCTTGTGTTGGTGTCAAAGTCCTTTTTACCTGGTCTTGTCTCGGTCTTGGACGTCAAGACCAACCAAGACCATAATTTGTCTGTTCTTGGGATTGAATAAAAACCTGTTATATTCCATTAAAAATCTGTCTCTTTAACCTCCATGACTCTGGACTTGGACTGTTCATTTATTTTTTATTTTCCAGTGTATTTTCCACTGATTCCGGTTTTGATTTGGTCTTGACCTGGTCTCACCCCGACGTAGTCCTGGTCTTTACAGGATCTCAGAACAAGAAATGTACCACTTTTGTTTTGAGAAGACAAACACTAACATTAGAGAAACCGGGCTGAATCTCATTGCGGTAAATGTTGGAGGTAATTATATTTTCATTAGCGAGGATCATCAGCTCAGCGTTAAATATGCGGCAGTGCCCCGGCGCAGTGCCCCGGCGCAGCCCGCCCCCGCCCCGGCTCCCACCGCTCTGAGCCCGGTACCTGGCTGCCTGTCGCCGTCCCGTCAGAGCCACTATCTCCACATCGATCTGTGAGTGTGTCCTGTGCCTGCGTGCTGCGATAAGAAGCCGTGGGTGTCTGTAGCCCTGACACCGGCTGATTTATGCCGGCCCCGCTCCCTTTAGGACGCCGATTTGAGAGAAAATCCCCGACGCCTCACGCTGACTCCTCGTGTTTGTGTGAGGTTTGTCTGGATGTTTGCATGTGCTCCACTCTGTCAGGACCTCTGTCTGTCAAAACAAAACTGACAGACAACTCCGAATCTGATTGAATTTGTACAATGCAAAGTCACCGTCTCCACGAAAAGGTGAGAAATCAATATGTGAAGAAAGAGAAATGAGAAAATAGTGCAAACTTGACGTAGAACTTGATGAACTCCACGACTAAAGCGGAGGCAGAATTTGATTTGTGATTAAAAATTCATGTGAGAAATATCTCTAAAACGGTTTTCTCAGTGTGGAACCGGGCGGCTTTCTTCCTTTGGATCAATTCAGTTGCTTTAACTAAAAAAAAAAAAACGAGCTTAACTCACAAAATGATGGGCACATGAGAGTTCAAGGCTATGTTTATCTAAATGAAGAGAATATTTCGTCTTAATTAGGCTGCAAGAAAATGAATTATATTATTGGTGTCAGTATCAACATCATCTAAGCATCAATGGATGTGACAGCAAAATAATTGTCAGACATTTTCTTGACAATTCACGACAGCATTTGCTCATTAAGTTCATATAATTTATAATAGATCTGGCACAACTGGAATAATAATAATAATATACTTGTGTCCTTCCAAAACTCCAAAAACATGGCATTGTTTTATCCAAAGACAGGTGAGTTTTAAATAAAATGCACCGTAATTTACAGTTTCAATCAAAAGTAACTAAAACAATTTATATTTTCAAGACAATATACATTATTTCCAGGACATTTTAACATTTCTTTTTCACTTTGCAGGTTTGGAAAGCTACACTCTAAATGTTGGACAGAAGGCAGTGGAAACCCATTTTCTATCAATACAATCTAATCAAACTTTGCACACGTCCACACTAATGTATTGTAATTGTAAAACTGTCAGGGATACTGAATTTCCTGAACACTGAGGGATGAATGATATAAAAAAACGCATCAAATTGTAAGTGTTTTAAAAGAAGAATGCATAACCTTACTTTGAACAACGCAGACAGTTCAATGAATACAGTAAAGAGTTAGTATTAAAGTTCAGTATCAGACATTCTGAGTGTGTTTACTGCAAACAGAAGCTGCTATTACGTCTGTCAGTCACCGAGAATATCTCTCATCAAATCCTCAGACTCTACAATAATTACCTGTCAACAAGCTTACATCACTCTTTACGTCTGTATGTCGACCTCCAAACAAAGGTTGTTTTTAAAAGTGCTTTCTGTAGCCTATAGTCAGAATTAATAATCCCTATTTAACACAACAAACGTATTATACAAGCCTTATAAGTGACACTTTTCTACATAACTTTTATTAAATTGTGTTTTATAGTCTATTTATTTATATTTCTAGCTGCTCTTTTATGGTATACATTACGGTAACCCACTTTTTTGCATTTTTGGAACGCAAAAAAAGATGAAGAAAATGCTGGAAGTGTGGACAGACACAAGCTAAGATACTGCTGTAAAAATGGATTGTTATCAGAGGAAATCAATGCTTTATCTTGAACATCCAGATCATGGGCCTGATTACAAGGTACTCATTAATGCAAAAATGATAATCACAGTTTTTAACACTGTTGTTGTTTTTCACCACTTTTAAAATGACTCTGGAAATGCCCTTTGTGTATAATTGAAAATAATAGTCACACAAGGAATAAAACAACACAAAACAGGGCACACTATGTTTTCTTAAGGTTTTTTCAAAGTTAAATAGATGCTGTGTGAAAATGCAAATAGTGCTTGGTCTGGATATCACCTGAAAGTACATTTACAGTCAGTTAACGGGGTATTTCTGTGATATCTTGTGCCTCTGGGAGAGCAAAGGAATTTAACATGAAATAGTTAAAGAAATTCTAAGACTGAAACAGTTGAGAGCCATAATAAAGCGTCTATTTTATGTCTGTTAATGTGCAGGTTATGGCCTTCATGCTTCAGACACTAAACTATTTCTGCTGCTGTTTTTATCTCCATTCACCGCCTCCGAGAAGGTTTAAGTGGAGGTTAAGATCCTGCCTCGGGCCTGTTCGGTCGACTCTAAAAAATACAAGCTTCGTTCACTTCAAATGAAGCAACGCGGCTTTGAACGTAGGCCAGAATTACACAGATATGACTGATTGTGTCTGCTGTAACGTAGGGAGCCAGTTAATAGCCTGGCTGTTAATCCACGTCAAGGAAGGCAGAGAAAGGCCCATTTGACATGGGCTAACTTCCCGCTGTAATTACAAAACCTCATTAAGTTCATTAAGTCATTCCTGGTGTTGGGGGATTTGTTTTACAAGCACCGCCAACACGCTCAGGCCACCGCAAGCTGAGTGTCGGGGTTTAGACACGGGATACTAACGAGGATCTGGGAAGAAGTATTATCATTTACTAGTGGATTTTATTTAAATCAGGACTTTAAAATGACACGGGACGAAGCAGATGCATGGTTTACGCGTCATTTATCATCATCTGTAGGTTTTTAAAGAGAAAAGCCACAATAGGAATGAAATAAATACAATAAAGATGCACAGAGCAGTTTACAGTCTCTACTTTTAATTTAAAGTTGTAGAAAATGCAAAAAACATTCTCTAACTTTTAAATAATTGTGACTGGGGGATTCAGTAAGATGGTACCGATTTGTTTCTTTGGGAATCTGCCAGAACTCAATAAGAAAAAAGAAATAGCTCGACTTAAACAAAAAACTTATTGTAAAAAACCTTTACAAGTATTTTAAAAGACGAGAATGTTGAGCTCAAATGGAAGCTTTGTGCAATCACAAGGTCACATTCTTGAATAATAATATAATAACGCTCCCATTGGCTATTGATACCACTGTCAATAGAGAAGCAATAGTAATTCAGAGAAAGTGTTTAGTCCAGCTCTGTCTTTGTCTGGATACACAGAGAAAGAGGAAAAAAACAAATGGAGAAAACCAAAGAAACAGTAAGAAAAGTGAAACGTGGATTGACTTTTGCAATGTATTTACGCAATGTTTAACGAGACAACTGCACAGATAACCTTCAATTAAATAATTTAGATTGCAAACTGGTTGAGTTTGGGGTTGGAAAAATTAAATATCATCCGACTTTGTTACTTTAATTATAAAATACTCAATTCAGAACATTAAAAATCTGCAAAGGAAGCAAAAAAGTAGCCCATTTTTTGAAAAAGTTTGGCTTAAAATCACAATAAATGGACACATAGTTAAGTATGTCCAGTGTCATGATAATAGTGAGTGTAAATGTGCTGGAGACATTAAGTATTGCAGTGGTGTGTTCTGAATGGCCCCCAGTTGGTCCATCTATTCCTGCCATGATCCAGCCATCACCTTCCCCGTAGCGCCCCTGATCCCAGTCAATCCCGGGGCATTAGTGATTCTGGGAGTGGCTTTGGGGCAGTGACAGTGACACTGTGATAACTGTGAGTCGGACACAGATCAGAGCCCGACCCGAGGCGCAGGGGACTTTAAGGACACGTCCCGTTAACCCGTGTTGAACGTACTGTGGTCTGTGTCCCGACAAATACATTTTAAAACAACACAATGTCATGACGCTGCCTCCTTTGTTGGTTTACATCACTGCTTTATCAACGTTTTGTAATTTAGACTGTTGCTTTAACCCAGGGGTGTCCAAATGTTTTGCAAAAAGGGCCACATTTGGTGAAAGGAGAATTTCCAAGGGCCAATAGTCTCCTGATTTTATTCTTATTCCACAAGTACAGGTTTTAGTCAGATTTGAACAGGTTTTAGATGGATTTGAACAGGTTTAAGATGGATTTGAGCAGGTTTTAGATGGATTTGAATAGATTTTAGATGGATTTGAACAGGTTTTAGATGGATTTGAGCAGGTTTTAGTCTGTTTTAAGCATGTGTTAATCCAATTTGAACAGGTTTTAGATGGATTTGAATAGATTTTAGATGGATTTGAACAGGTTTTAGATGGATTTGAACAGGTTTTAGATGGATTTGAGCAGGTTTTAGTCTGTTTTAAGCATGTGTTAATCCAATTTGAACAGGTTTTAGATGGATTTGAACAGGTTTTAGTCTGTTTTAAGCATGTGTTAATCCAATTTGAACAGGTTTTTAATGGATTTGAACAGGTTTTAGATGGATTTGAACAGGTTTTAGATGGATTTGAGCAGGTTTTAGTCTGTTTTAAGCATGTGTTAATCCAATTTGAACAGGTTTTAGATGGATTTGAACAGGTTTTAGTCTGTTTTAAGCATGTGTTAATCCAATTTGAACAGGTTTTTAATGGATTTGAACAGGCTTTAGTTGGATTTGAACAGGTTTTAGATGGATTTGAACAGGTTTAAGATGGATTTGAACAGGTTTAAGATGGATTTGAACAGGTTTACGATGGATTTTAATAGGTTTAAGATGGATTTGAACAGGTTTAAGATGGATTTGAACAGGTTTAAGATGGATTAGAGCAAGTTTTAGTCCGTTTTAAGCAGGTTTTAATCCAATTTGAACAGGTTTTTAATGGATTTGAACAGGTTTAAGATGGATTTGAATAGGCTTTAGTTGGATTTGAACAGGTTTAAAATGGATTAGAGCAAGTTTTAGTCCGCCTTAAGGAGATTTTAATCAGATTTGAACAGGTTTTTAATGGATTTGAACAGGCTTTAGTTGGATTTGAATAAGTTTAAGATGAATTCAAGGCTTTAGTTGGCTTTAAACAGGTTTTAGATGTATTTAAGCAGGTTTTATTCAGATTTGAACAATTTTTAGTTGGATTTGAACAGTTTTTATGGATTTGTACCTATATATTAATGCTGTTGGGGCCATAAACAATACATTTTATGACTGAAGCTGAGGGCCACATAAATATAACGCCATAATTGGTCCCCGGTCCTGACTTTGGACACGTCTGCTTTAACCCAAATGTGAACCACAATAAAACTATGAACCACTCTCACGACGCCTTTTCTTCTTTTCCAATTGTTTCTCCTTCGAACTTCTCTAAACGAAGGATGACTTACTTTGTCATCATTAACACATCAAAAGAGCCAAGTGTGTATTTGAAAGTCATCTGATAACTGATACTCTTTAATGGCGCAGTGGAACAGTAATTAATTTCAAAAACATCCCATTTATTTGTTCGGGAAGTCAATGCTCCCGCCAAAGCAGCATAAATCCTGTCTGTTGCTGCGGCTCAAATTAATTTACGTGTTGCGTCTCCTCGCATCCTTTGAGAATTTAATTATCTCTGCAAACAGGCTCTGGGAGTGTTGAACGTACATTATATCAACAGACTTGTACGGGAGCCAGAACATCACTGAGCCACCACACACTTTATTCAGTGTCGGTTCAGCCAGGTGCAATTAGACTCTGTTACCAAGAAAATATCACATTAGGACGGGGCTTTTTACAAATTAATAAAGGACCACAATCACAATAACATTCAAACTAAACACGCTGGTAATGGTCTTGCTTTTATGAATGGGAAAAAATACCTAGAGAGTCTATTTTTGTGAAGCTGCAGCTATTATTTGTAGATTTTTTTCTGATTTCAGACAAAATATTGTAAACAAATGGCATCTCAGCACATTTTGGAGTTTTCTATTCAAAACAAAACCCCAGAAGCAACAGATACAGTAACATCAAAACAAAAACTGACTAATTTGTTTACTACAGGAGCTCATACTTGATAAAACTGGTCTAATTTCAGATGAACCCTAACACTACTAGTCGGAGAATTTGTATTAACAGAACTTCTCTCTTATAAAGTACATTGGCTCCAGTGGTGAATTATGCTTTAATACGGTCTAAATCCCTTTTTGGATCCCAATAAGGTCTGAGAATAGGTCAGTCCCAAAAGATATGCATTTGATCTCCAATATGGTTACAATACCTCCAACATAGATTTGATTTGTTGTTGTCAAAAGCAGATATAATGGAGGGACTCCTCAAGAATCCATCCATTAATACCTGAGATAGATTCTTGTAGTGTAGTGCTTTTATTGAAGGAGGAGTTTTTAATCCTGCAATAAGTGGTGTGACAGATCAAGATGGCTGTGTTAAAAATGAAAACTGCTGTGTGTGTGTCTATCCAAATGAGCCGTGTTTTTTTTTGGTTTCAGCGCTTATTTTGCATCGTTTTTCATCTTAGCCCCGTTGTATAAGAAGCCTGTGTTGTCTCTAGGCGCTAATATCTCACTAGAATCTGCCGCACTTTTTAAATAATGCCAGGAACCGGTGGCTACACTATTTGCTGTCTGGCTTGTGGAGCAAAAATAGAGCACAATGTTGACTGAGAACAGAGTAATTCCCACTCATACCTTGTAAATAAAAGGGGATATTATTCATTAAGAGTATAACAAAAAAAATGCATAAGTTGTATATTTTAAAAGTGAAAAAGAGGACTGTATTGTTGCACCGTTTCTATCCTCGCCGTCGTTTTTCACTGGTGCCATTTCGGGTCCAAATGGGAGCAAGGAAAATCATGGCAGTATCATTTTGATGGGGAAGGATCTCAGTGTGACACGTTCCTGAAAGCCCCTTTGTCTTTGGTGTTTATCGCGGCCTTGAGCAGACGGAGGCGGAGGGGAAATACCTGCCCCGGCCTCAGGAAGCGACACGGTAACAGATGACTACACACCGCCGCCACAGGTCCTCCGTTTCCTTTTGTTTTTTTGTGCGGTTTTGGGCTCCCGGACCTACTGATTCCAATTTGGGTGTCAGTGAGAGCAGCGATTCATCATTGGCTGGATTACTTAGTGGGCCGAGAGCAGAGGGCTATTTATCTCCGGGCCTGACACAACCCTGGTCTGAGAGACGCCGCTGCTGCTCCGCTCTGACACTGAGTTAACTGTTTTCTGTTGGAAAATGGGCCGACCTTGTACACTCTTTAAAAATGAATCAGCGACGCCAAAGGTGAGGACCTAAACTGTTTGTGGAGTAAGAGGGAAACACATTTACAGACTTCCTCCCAAAATAAAATCAGCTACAGTCAGAGAAACATGAATATAATTTATTTAAGATGTCCACACACTTCATAAAAATGTAATCTGTAAATATTTACCGTCTTTTCTCAAGTCCATAATTTTATAATTTTAGTAGGACATATAACTGTGGAGCTGCCTTTTCTGTTTCTGTCATTAACTTTTGTATAGAAACAGAAAATGACTGAATAAATAAATAAATAAATAAATAAATAAATAAATAAATAAATAAATAAATAAATAAATAAATAAATAAATAAATAAATAAATAAATAAATAAATAAATAAATAAATAAATAAATAAATGTGACCCATTAATGAATAAATAAATCATGTAAAAAATAATCCACACTTACGTTCTTGTGCTCTGACCAAAATACTCACCTAAACTTTATCTAATCGAAAACTCAAAGCCCCAGGTTTTATGTCCCTCTAACCCAATCCCCCTGTAGTATATTGAAAGAGCAGTTTGTTCTGTGAAAATAGCTCTAACTTCCTGTTCTTGTTCCTACAGGTGCCCAGAGGGGACAAACTGCAACAAGAGAACCATATTTGAACAATTTTGAATGAAGGAATAGGACATTTATAAACTACATGATTTTATATTAAATTAATAAATGAAATAAATGAACAGTTTCCTCAGAGATAACAGTATGTCCCTGCAGGGCTAACGTAGGTGCTCACAGGCTGCAGAAATGAGGAGTTAATGGTGTAGAGGTCTGCAATTTCACCACAAAACAATACAATTAATTCTGTCTGAATATTGAGCTGCTTTTTTTTATTTATTATTTGATTATTTTTATTTAGAACTTGTATATTGTATTATACTATATTGTCACAGACTTAAACACCAAAAAACACACTCCCCTGCACGAGATAAACATACACAACACTCCACGACACCAGCATAAATCTACAACGAGCACTGGGTCAGGATCTCGATTCATTTAAGCTCCAACAATGGGATGAAACACATGAGCACAAAGGGGACAGAGGGGGCAGTTGGAGACGGTAAATGGGGCACCTCGGAGGTAAACTGGAACATGGCGAAGTCTCACTGTGGCACACTTTAACTTTGGCCAGGAGTTGGATAAAGAGAGAGAACAAATGGGCAAAGGTCTGTTACTGTTGGGATCAGAAAGAAGAACGGCCCTGTGTCTTTTTAGTTCATCGCTTTAACCGTTTCAAAACTGAAGTGTAAAAAAAATGAGAGCTTTAACAATCGGTTAGACTTCTAGAAAAACTGTAATGAAATGCCAAGTGAGTTACCGATTCTAGTTTAGGAAGATGGCACTCTAATGTCTTATTTTTGGGCCGTTTCAACACACGGCAGCAGTTTCTAAAGACAACCCCATGCCATTGTCCCCAGTCTGTGTCATGTCACACATTAACTCCATGAAGCCGCTGACAAAGCAGTAAAAATGGACTTCGGTGTCACGCCATCTGAAATGCCACGACTAAATTACGGGCTATCAGCGACGCAGCAGAAACACAGAAGCCGGGAAAGGAGCGCGATTTCATCTGGAGTCCGCTTATCCTTGTGAGTCGCATCAAAAGGAAAAGTAATTAAGTCGTCTGAGGATGTTATTGGGAAGGAGAATTGTATCAGTGAAGCTGTGGGCTTGTGATGCCGGCAGCTTATCCACTGAATGTGTGTGTTTCTGTGAGTGACATGCAGTTGTGCAGCGGAAGATGAGACCTCTGTTGTGCGTTTGTAGCCGCCACAGCCAGCCGCTCCTCATTAACCTTTGGGGAGATAAGCCTGTTTTAAGTCCATGTTTGAACAGCCTGTGTGAAGTATCTCCCACTGATATGTGGCTGGGGCTAACAAACACTCCTCACTCCTCGCCCCAAATACAGCTTTTTCAGGAGATAATGTTCCGGTTTAGCAGTTTACGCACATTTTACTCACGGTGCGGCTTTAAAAAGGACTTAAAACAATGATATAAAAGGAAAAAATGACTTCAGAAAGTGTTGCCATGGCACCTGAGAATAGACTCCTAACAACAGCGTCGTTTTAGTTTTTGTGGCACTTGCTTTTTGCAGTTCTTTAGCGTCATAAGAGCCAAAATAAACTCTCTTTCACCAAAATAAATAATAAAAGAGAATATGGACTGTGGAGAGTTTGAAAATGAACACCTGCTTAAGTCAAAATTGGTTGCCATTTTTTAAACATGTGCATCAGCAAAGTAGATGTTTTATAAACGTTTGTGTTCGACCCATCGACTCTTTGCCTAAATACAACATAATAGTGAATTACCATTAGTTTTCACCCACAGAAGACGGACCTGAACCAGATAGAAGAAGAAAAAATTGCAATTTCACTTTAACTGTGCAATAACTACAATACAATCTGCTATTTTAGTTTAATTTGTTTGTAGCATACTTGTGTATAGTCTATTTTAGTTTATCTTATTTCATTTTTATTCTGGCCAGGTTGGTTTTTCACGTTGATCTGTGATACTTTTGCTGCTCTTACTGTCCCTATTCTGCACTTTCCCCAATGTGTGACGGATAAAGGTTTTCTTATTCTCACAAAAAGCTAGTTATTGCCATGAGTTTACAACTATCAAACTTGGAAACTGACCATCTGAGGACCTTGAGGCCTTGATAAATTACCAGCAAGTCTCAAAAGAACCAACATTGTGCACACAGTGAACTACACACAGACAACCATAACATCTTCCTGTTTCTTCTGATTTCTATTCCTTTCCAAATGCACCTACTTTCCAGATTCGCCAGGTTTTCCAGGAACCTCGGGACCCGTGCGTTTCTCTTCCCAAAGCTCCGTGATATTATCAGAATTAAATTTCGATTTTAATCACAGCCCGCGAATCTCCATAAATCTAGCACCTGAGCCACCCTTAATTATGGAACAAGCGTTGTGGGCGGCGGCGGCGGTGGCCTGCTAACAAGGTTAAAAGGTGCAAACTGTGTGTAATAGGAAGCAGAGGAACTCACTGAGCAATTGTTAACACCGTGTTAGCTACTCAACTCCTTTGTCTCTCCCACTGCCTTTTTTCGGAGCTAGTGAAATGCTCCGAGCACCTTGTTAGAAGCGCTAGGCTAGAAGTAATGTAATTTAGCTAAGTGGCGAATGTGGAGGTGCCAGATGTGATTTTTGCAGTGGATGGCGCCGGCTGCAGCGATAGAGCCGACACAGAACGGAGGGAAAGCTGTTAGATTAGGAGACGCTCGCCGGAGAGCTGCACACTGCATCTGATCATCAACAAACCCTCTGTTTACTGCAGAGACCTGGGCTTTGTGCCGCTGTCAATGTCAAAACCGACATCAATTACAACAACAGGAAAATGACATCTGATAATTACAGCTTCTGTTGTATGCATTATCAGCTCAGATCCAGTGTTTGTGTGCGGTTTTAGAGCCACAGTCCTGAAACCTGGACTTAGGAGTGGTTTTAAAGGTATTTTAACATTGAACATTACACTATTACGTAGCGCAAAATGACTTGTTTGCATTATGAATATGTGCATGGTCATTTGATTCAACAACACCTGGTTAAAGTTAGGGAAATAACGCAGTGTAATACAGGAAAAGTCAGAAATACAATAGCACTGGATGTTTTAAAGTAAGACCATAACAGATTTTTAAACAGAAATGTCTAAGAATGACACTTAAATGCTCTCTAAACCCTTCTTTAATGAGTAATATCAGAACCCTCATGAGTTACTGGACTGAAACTGAGTTATATTTGAGTTTCACTGCATTTTAATCAATGTCGTCTCATGCACTGGTCTTGGTCTTGATTCGGTCTCTGTCTTTAAACGGTCTGTGCCTCTGGTGTTTGTCGGGGCTTGGTTACAGGCAGCGTGAGGTACTTTGAGTTATTGTTCGCCAAAACGTGAAAATGCATCATAATAAGCTAATTATATGTACGTAAACCAATATCAAACTCAAATCTCATTTCCCTAAAAAGCCTGTTGCAACCATTGATTATTTGAGTCTTCTTTAATAAAATGCATTGATTTATGGGAATTGTTGTCACTTTTCTTATTCTTTTATACTGTTTTTATGGAAAATGTAATGCTAATCTGAACTATAAGCTATATGTATGATGTAAGAAACCAAAAACTGTCACCGGAATGGGAATACAATCATTGAATGGACTGTCTCTGATATTTATTTCATATGTTTATCAAATTCCTCAGTGTATTTATATCACTGAACGTAAAGAGAGCTGTAAATCTGTCTCATTACAAACCCTTCCTGCTTCTGCTGCTTGTAAAGAGTAGATTTTCTCATGTAAGACTTGAGACTTTGATGAACAAGGTAGGCTCGTATCGAGGGAATAATCGCTGAGTGTGTGCTGTCACCAGTGAATCTCACATACGCGCCGCTCTTTGTTTTACAATTTGTCGGCCGCAGGCTGTGAATTAAATTGGGACAATGAAACGCGGGCCATAATACAATTATGTGTGAGAGCGGCTCGTGTAGGAATCGTGAAAAGGGTTTTGTGACAGGATTTCACGAGAGACAGAAGTGCCTTTAATTAAGCTTTGGTGCATAATAGACGTCTCTGAGCTTTTTGCTGCGCGCCAATTAGATCATCATCAGTGAGATATTAGACCATTACATGACACGAGTATCAGCGGCAATTTAAGCTATTGTTATTCATTTGTTTGTGAGAAAAAAATAGATACAGCACCACATTTGAAACTACGATGAATATGACATTTAAAGAACATGAAACACTGCAATATTTGACTTTTAAATAATAAATGTTATGTTTGCAGCCTTTTGATTGACCAACTCAGCCAATATAATAGTCTAGAATAGCCTTCACAGAGGAGTGTATATTTAACCTAAGGCTTGGTCAAACATATAGAAGTGTGGATGCATAGTTTAATTAGTGTTGCATGTGTTCATTTTACACAAAGATGACAAATCCTGGCTCAAACATCGGACACTGATGTAATTTCCCCTTGTTTTTGTTCATAAATACAAGACATTTAAGCCAAATTAATAGCTTACTCATCGAGAAATGTCTTATTCCAAGTAGTTTCTGGAACAGTTAAATACATTTTGTACGATGCTGTTGCCAAATGATAAAAAAAAAAAGAGGAAAAAGAGTAAATGATGCAAGTTTCCTCCTGACAGCTGGCCAGCTAATACTGCAGCAGCCTTGTTTTGTTTACACATTGGCTTGATTTTGATCACTGGTCTGCTCAGCTTTTCCAGATGTCTCCTGCACATGCGTCTTTCCCGTTTCTGAATGCACAGACTACGGTCACTGCACAAACCTCAGCGACAAAATCCCACGTGAACCGAAGCATTTGTCTGTCTGCGAAGAGATACAAGCCTAGAATTGAACTGGAAGAGCGCTACTTTATATGTATGTGGCTAATTCTCTTTCAAATCGTCTTATTTAACACCAGATGAGACAAATATGATCTCAAGAAGGTTGTAATGAATTTGTATGAGAACAACACCTGGTTAAGGTTAGGAAAATACAGCAGGGATTCATACAATATAGAAAAAATAAGTTGAAATGCATTATTTTTAAGCCAAAGCAAAACTAAACCACTTCTTTATATATCTACAGTATATTAAACAAAACAAAACAAGCAAAGAAGCAAAAAAACAAAGTAAACAAACTAACAAAATAGATTGTATATAATGTTATAAGGCAAGCATAATATTTAATTAAAAAACTATTGTAGAATTAAATAAATATTGCAAAAATGAAGTCACATAATACAGAAAAAATATGTTTAAACCAAATCAAAACCCCTTAATTTATAAAGCCAAAAAAGTATTTAATTATTGCAGAATGAAATAAATATTGTACATCCACATTTATGTTTTAAGTGAAGTATTGTGTGGATTTTACTGGTCGTCAAGGATACCACTGTGTTGTTTTTAAAGCCGATCCACATTAACATTACTCAACAAATGCCAGTGTTTACCAACTCAAACAGGGTCTTATCTTCTTATAAACCTGAATAATGTGGACACAACTACCTCAATATGACACAAAACCAGCCTCAGTTCATCTAAAAATTATAATAAAGTCTCTAGTATAAATTATAGCCTGCTTTGATACAGTTGTGTAGTGTTATTAAGGTGAAACGCACCTTATTTCAAGTCCATTTTGTGCAGACTTGACTCTACATAACCTTCCTGAAGTCACACAAGGTCTAGTGGCTGCTTTTTATATTTCACCGAAGTCTCACTAACTCTCACTGCTTACTAACAACATTAAACGAACCATCCACTTAGGATTAATTCCGTTTTTCTCCAAAGTCTGCCAATCAGGAAACTCTCCACAGAACAAAGCCGCTTAATTATGCACATGTAAAATTTGAAGTAAAACTCTGCAGTACTGCGTTGAATAATGTGTATCGGTGGCACATTAGCTGGGCTTGTGACGGTGTGTGTGTGTGTGTGTGTGTGTGTGTGTGTGTCGGAGCTGTCAGATAGCACTGGGGGCAGCAGCTGTTCCCCCTCCTCTCCCCTGCCACTGATTTAACATATGGCTAACCTTTTGGAGATAGCGCGCTGTTTACTTTTCTGCTCCGTGCCGATAACATCCCAAATCATTACCCCAAACCTGTGTCAAGCCTGCCTCTTTAGAAATAGACCTGTGCACAATAAACTGGTGCTGCGCTAATTTTGTGAAAAAGCAGATAACAAAAATTGGCCGCGGTGTTTAATTTTGGGGCATAAGCGTGGATTTTTGTTTGGGTTGCCAGGGAAACCAAAGTACTAAGCAGCTTATGTCTGTAAACAATGGGATAAGGGCGAAAAAAGAAGTATTTTGCCCTTCTGTCCTTAATAAAAGATGTATTACCTGACTCCATCAAACTATTTTTCACAAATGTAACCTTCTGTAGTAGACTGCTGCCATCTTGTGGACGCCTAAAACTCGTCTTTGTTTATTTATTCGTCCCGTTAAGGGTCGCGGGTGGGTGGAGCCTATCCCAGCAGCTTTGGGCCTGACGCGAGGAACAATGTACGCAATTAGATACTGAGAGTGTTGTAAAATTTAAGGGTAAACTAAACTAAAAGGTAAAGTACAGGCAGCACCAGCGAGCGTTAACCTTATGTGTTTAAAAAAATAAAGAGATAAAATAAACGAGCAATAAACTCTGGATAAGTTGTCGCAAAAAGCTCATAAATCACATTTTAGCATACGGGTGTCTCCCCTACGGTCACACGTTTATAAGATTTATTTATTTTTGTCTGTGTGCACGTCTGGAAGAAGGATTACACAAAAACTACTGCTCTGTTTTGTAGGTTAGGGTCAGGGAATAGTGTTAGGGAACATATTACACAATGGATATTACAAATAGGTCAAATTAAGGTTACATTTAGTCACGAAGTTTGGTCCAACAACTCTGAGATTCTTTGTTTAAGAGCAAGTCTGTGTTTTGTTGCTTTAAAGAAAAAAAACACATCACTTTAATAATTGTATGAGTCCAAATTTACTTATTTATACAATTTACAGTTCATAATGATCATTGATGATGATTGTGTTGGAGTCTTTTTTTTCTTTATGAAGCTTAGGTTGTATTGACACTAATGGGTTTCTACTTTAGTGCAGTCTACTTCTTACTTCGTATAATAATAATAATAATACTCTAAATCTCTGTGATACTAGTGTTTAAGAATAATATCAATACATTCGGAAGAGACCAGGTCACGTGACTCAGATTGAGCTGGTCGTCATGGATACCAGCTTGTTGTCATCAGCTCTGGTTTTCTTCGATGAATATTTGTAAAAACAACTCCAGTGTCGACACAGCACCAGATGAAGTTAACAATAAAAGAGAATAAGAATGGACGATTTGTTTTATTTTGAAAAGTACTACAGGCTTTAAAACTGTAGTATAACGCTATCCACACAATGTTTTACAGTTGAAATGCTGTTGAACACATTATTACAAGTCCATTTTGTAAAAGCCTGTCGCCGATCTGAGGTCAGACGAGTCCAGCGGCGGCTCTTTACATTTAAGTGAAGTCGCGCACGCTGCTAACGCCCAGAAACTCTCGCCGCTTGCTAACAACGCTAAATGAATCGTCCACTTAGGATTAATGGCTTCTTCAGCGCAGACAAATTTGATTGTGTTAACCGCTAACGAGCAATCCTCTGCGAGAACCGGACCGGCATTTAACCGGGACCGAACCCCGGCTTAAACCCTGCGCCGACAGCCGTGCGTCCGTAGACCGTCTTCAAACGTGTCACACAAGCGCACACCTTGAAATGAACACCTTCCCCTCTTTTTCACAGCGGAGCAGCCGAGGTAGTGATACACACGGCTCCCCTGACAATATTATCTCATACGCACAGACAAATTACCTCTTTGTTTTACGGACATGAGTATTTCTCAGGGAAAAAAAAACACAGACATTATGAAGTCCCACGTATAAATAGGCAAAAGAAAGCACTCAAAGCGAAGCTAAAGTGGCACTTATGGATACTGCGAGCGTTTTTCTCCCATTAACTGGGTCTCGGCGCTGACTGTGCCTGTCCCTGGGCTCGCTGCAGAACAGATCAAATGAAGGTTACGCCGTCCTCTCTCATGGCCTACATCCTGATGCCAGAGCTAATTGCATAATTTGTTTCAGAATTAACAGCTAATAGCAGTCTCTTCGAGGCTCAGGCCGGCTCACACTCCAGTTTTTTGTTTTTTTTTTCCTCTCATCCTATTATGGCTGTATTTGCAGAAGCTTTAGACAATATAACAAAAAAAATATCACTGGAATGAATTGTTTTGAGGGGTATGAAAGCTGGCTGGTGATAAATTACAGGCTAATTCCTCGGCTTGGCCCTGGATTATTGAATCTGATGCTGCAGCGAGAAATATCTACTGTACTTTTGAGCGTCTAGTCTTTCGAACCGGGCAGCAACAACACAAAAGTAGTGTCGTCATTTTTTTCTGCTGGTGTTTCCCACTTGAAAAAGAGAGGAAAGAAAATGAAGCAATGACTCACTCTCGGAGTCAGTGCCCCCTCACACCAGGCAATAACCTCCTCTCCCCTCCGTGTAATAAGCAGCCTGCATCTCAAAACTAAACAAACACATAGAGCAAGAGAGGAGACAGGCCGCTAGTGCACAACAAAGACTCCAGAGTCAATCAATACCATGATCCAGCTGTCAATCAATGGCTATATTAACCTGCGCTCGGAGGGTTTGAATGCTCGACACGGACGCAACATGAAAACAATGTCTTATGGAAAGAAAGGAGGTCTATCTGTGAAAACTGTAACTGTAACGGTAAATATTGGCTTTAAAAATATAGGAAACTTGCAACACAACATTTTGACTTCATTTTGACAAGACTTTTTGCTAAAATAGTTTGAGAAAATGAGAAAAATGTTTGCACAATCTGACAAACTGTGATAATTTGTATGAAGAAAACTCGCAGATAATTTTGAATTACAAAGACTTAGGTTGCACTTTGATATTTTTGAACGAACGTGACAGAAAAGCAACGCAAACAGTGGAGTCCTGTTCAAATGGAAGCAGCCATTTAGGTCCTGAAAAGATAAAACTGAGCTTTTCTGAACCACAGTGACGTCTAGCAAATAAACTGGACGTGCTTACTGTTTTGTGTAATGTTTATGTGCTCATATATGCTATTGATAATAATTATAAGGGGTCCTAGAATAAAATATATAGACTACAGTTTTCATTACTTAACTACAACTGAATAAACCTGAATATTTTACTAGTTGTCTGTTTGATTTGTTTGTTTTAAGAGCTTTTATAGTTGTGTTGTTTAGATATTTTGTGAAATGCTCCTGGTAAAATATCAGTTTTGCATCATTTCCTTGTACGTGTGGACACTGAATAAAGATTCTACCTGTACCTATTTTGTTTCAACAAGAGTAAAGGACCAATTTAAGGAGTAATTAATGTACTTTGTGCCAGGTTTATCCATCACTTTGTGTCAAAATCTCAAGTCACCACGTCTTTATTTAAGTCAAACTAAATCAACACATGGAGAAAGTTTCCAAACATTTAGACAGGCCAGATTTTTTCCCATCACAGAACAGAGAAAAGCTTCTGTGTTAATCAATAAATCAGCAAGGAGTGATATTTTTCTGGCTTGACACCTTTGACCCCACTTCTATTGCCTTTTACACAGAAACGTCATTGAAAAACAATGCAAGCAAGCTGCATTTTTCAAATTAAAGGTCACTTTAGGCTAAACTATTAAAACTGGTGACACTGTGGCAGGTTGGAAATGCACTCAGCCGCCTCAGTTTGGGGAAAAAAAAAGGCGTGTATTTATTGCTAGAGGTCGCCGTGGTGAAAATGTTAATATTTCCAGCTAATCACATGACTTGACACGGGTAGCCAATGATCTGTATCAGACTCTCTCTCTCGTTCTTGATGTAGTACAGCTTGCAAACAGAGCCCCGGGCGAAAAAATCTTAATTAAGGTCCTTCCCCGGCGCGCAACCTTCACATGACGAAACAAAAGCGCTGAGAAATAATAGAAAACACTTGATTTCTTTTCGGAAATAACAGCCACTTATTGAAAGTTCTCACACTTTCATTGCGTTCTGAATATGATTGTAACCTCGGGTTGCCTTTTTTATTATAGTGGGGAATAATGTTGCAGCACTTCTTAAATTGAAATTTGACAGCTCCACCAAGCAAAGGATGTGAGGAGAAAGTGAGTCGATGCAGCACATTCACAGAGGCTCTTCGGTGCTTTGTAGGAGAAGGATTATTGGCGCTGTTTTGAGTTGCAATCAGAGTCATTTCATAAACCATCCTTCACAGTTAAAGGCAGCTTCTTATGAGTCAGTAAAAAGCATTTTCCCCCCAAAAAAAAGAGCTTTCAGAGCTTAATCCTCAGTTTGACAGCGACAGAACTGACAGAAAACCAGAAAAATAAACGTGGGATTTGTCTTAGACGTTGATAAGACTGGTTTATCATTTGGATCAATCTGAAAGTAAAATACAATCACTTACAATGAAACACTGGGTGATCTATATTGATTTTCAGATGCACAATTTTCCAGAACAATTTGTAGCTAAAAATAATGACAAAATGTTGCACAGTAAAGACAGTTTAGTTTATAGTTTAGTGCTTTAAGTGTTTATGCTTTAAGTGCACACATTTACACAAATAGAACCTGCACAATGTCTGTTATTCATCAGCGAGCAACAATAAAATAATACAACTGTTTTAGAAAACCCCACGACCCCAGATCAGATCAAGAAGATTTAATCTGTGACTCTCTATTATGAAGATACTGTGTTTATAATATAGATGTTCTATATCAATTACTTTTTTATTTACTTGATGATTTGCAAATGATGACGACAATGATATGAACCGAGTAACACTTAAGAATAACTCACACTATTAAGCATTAGTTGAGTATTTCTAATCCTTCATTCATCATTTACAAAGAATTAATCCAACATTAATAATCACAATTACATTATAAACGCTGTTATAAATGTTTTAGTGTAGTATTATACATACAAAGGATGTTAGTGTCTATAAATAGTTTATTAATGAATAAATTGTGAATTACACATTTATTAACGCTTAACTACTGTTTTATTCCATGAGTTATTATAAAGTGTTATCATGAATAGTAATATGGGTTTCTTTTTGATCATCCACTGGTTTCACAAACTTTTTCATGTCACGTGAAAATATGATTGAATGACATTATGCACGCATTGATAATGAAATAACAATACTTTATGACTGTTTTACTACTATTTACTACTATTTTGTGCAGCCTTATTGATTAAAATTTGCCACCTGCTCAAATATGAACAACAAAATGAAAAAAATACCAACTCTTGAAAGTAAAAATGCTGATACTTCCTTCCCTTTTTAGTCTAAACCAAATAACTTTGCTTCAGATTTGTAAAAAAAGAGAAGTCAAACCAATAAACCGACTAGTCCATAAAGCACACAGTTCACCTCAGAGTCCAGCAACCGCCCGACTGTAACCCGTCAACACTGGTGTAAAATTGTGCTTGTTATTGGATGTGTGTGTGTCATAATTCTTTCACTTTCAGCAGTGCCCCCTGTAAGCCCCCGCCCCGCCCTCCGACAGTCAGAGCAATATCAGCAGCACCAGAAACGCCATGTGACCTAGCTTTACTCATCTCCGCTAAACCCATCCCTACCACACACACACACACACATTTAACACACACACATAAAGACGAAGAAGGAGGAGGAGAAGCTAATAACAGTCTTACCTGCTTCACCGAGTCAGCAGCAGCAGCGAAGAAGAAGAAGAAGAAGAAGAGAGGGCGAGACCGAGAAGAGAAACAAAAGATATGAACGGCAGCGTTAGGAAAATAATGCTAGTGACAGACGATATTAGAAAGTAGCAGATAAAGTTTCACAATACAACACAAAAGGAAATGACATTCACTTCCTGTACTTAATTAGTCAACGCTCAATTAACATGATTTAATTAGTTATTGAAGGGTTGGATATGGCTGTGTACTCAAGTGGGATTGTTAGCGCCGCTGTGTCAAAAACAAGTTAGCATCCAGTGGTTTTGTCTTATATTTCAGCTACAGTCAAAGGGTTTTTGTTTTGGCTTCTGTGCAGAGGATAAACATCCACGAGGCAGTTTTTTTTTTCCCCCCCTTCATATGTCTTGCCAAAATCCCTCTGGCTTTTCGAGCAATAAAGCATGAAAGAGCGATTACAAGGGAACGGAGAGAAATATGGAAATGATAACACGAGTGTAACATGTGTAGCTACAATTACACGTGTCTGCTGCCTTCAGTGTCATGAATTAGTCGACTTCATACAGGTTTATTTTGGGGAATTATAGCTTTTATTTCAACGTGGAGTAAACAGACCAGGGCCAGGTGAACATACTCTATAGATAAGACATGGAGACACCGCTGGGGCTCTTGTTACGTCTCCACTGACCACTGCAGCTTTTAATACAAGCTATAATGTTATATTAAATGCCACTTCATTCACAGACTCTCCAATAGTCTCTAAAGAAGGACTTATATTAGACTGAAAGCTCTATCTCCAGCTCTTAATGCAACTGTGTCTGTTGCTGCATTGACGTATCACTCAAAAGCTCGTACTGTCTGTGGAAAACCTGGAAAACAAAGCTATTCTCAGCTGCTTTAGAGCTAAAAGAAGGTAAATAAAAGGTTTATTCAGGTTTATAAACAAGCTTTATCCACTTATATATTGTATGTATTCACACCACTTTGTTTTCTTTGCAGTGAAGTCATCCCAAAGCTTCCTTCTTTTGTGAAAATCTTATTCAGGATGTGGACAGATATTTAAAATTGTTTTGTGGAGGTTCATTTTCGAGAAAAGGTTTTCTGACAAAGCATCTGGACGTAAAAAAACAAACAAAAGAACAACTCACGTCCAGATGCCTTGTCAGAAAACCTTTTTTTTTACATTTGTAAACGTTTAGAACCAAAACCAATCCAGTGCCTGACCATCTCCTTTAATATTTCTATTCCAAAGAGTTATTTTACCTACGTTTTTCAATTTGCTTGATTCTTAAATGTAAACAAAAGGACAAAACGGTGAAATCCAAGCAGATAGTATTGTATTTATAGAAATTATCACCATGACATTGTTCTTAAAGGCAATAAGAGGGATTTACAGTGTTTGTATTAATAAATCTTCCAATGAAAAGCAAACATATTGTGCCTTTAAGCAGCTTTGCCACATGTACAAGACATACAGAGGACTCAGAATGTAAATACAATATGGAAAGAAAACTGTGGGCCACAATTTCACAAGAAAATGTGCAATTTCAAAGACCTGGTACTAAATTTCAATCCCACTACATGAATCGTGACATTTTATTTTATTAGACAATGAATACTGTACATTTCCAATCCAACTCCATACAGTCACAAGGACAACAAGGTGACATTGGACCCAGCCTCGGTACAGTACGGCATGTAATGAGAAAAAATGACCTAGTTTCCGTTAAAGTGGCAGCTCTAACCCTTCCTCCTGTGTCACATTATGCCCTTTTGTCTATTACTGCTTGAGCTTGAGAATCCTGGACTAACATCGTGTCAACAATTGTAGTTTTTTTACCGAAACAAGAGCCACACGAGCTGCACAAACCTCACAATCCTTTAAAACAAATATTCACAAACAGCAAAAAAAACCAAGAAAAGAGAGGAGAAGGTGTTGGGAAAACGCTGATTGGGTTTTTAGAGCGAGCAAAAGCTGCAGATTTCAATCAAGATTTCTGACAGTCTATTAGGATTGGCATAGGTTATCATTACCTTGTGTGTCGGCATCCTAATGCATGTTTTCCTTATCGACGTTCAGCACATTGATAACGCCTGAGAACAGCCAAATGTCATTCTCTGGATAAAGGTAGCACTATATGTTTTTGGCAAACAATGGAGCTGCTTTTGAAATAATGAGGTTATCAGCTCAGGACATGTTTATAGAGACAGCGAGGGGTAATTTAACCGTTTTAAAGACTCCAGATCTTTGTTGTTAAATGTGTGGATTGTGTCAAACAGAAGAATTAAAGTGATTAGATGGTTTTACAGTTGTTCAAGATGGTGGATTGTAGAGAAAATATCCATTAAATACACAAATTGTCTTTTTTTGGAGTCTAACCAACTATCCACATTCATAAACATCTAAACAAATCACAATTTAGGAAGCAACATACACAGAATAAACTGCCTCTGGACTGACACCAGTTGAAAAAAATCAGAAAAACAGATTATCATGTAAAGCCCGCATTGTTTTAGATAAATCTTTGTGGAAGTTGGGTTCAAAGAGAGGGCTTCCAGACCCACTTCACTTCATGATGAAAGTGAATGGTTAAAGCTGGCCGGACCATCTCTTTTCTAAATCACAAATTCGCCTCAAACCATTCTCCTTTTGGACCTAAATGCCATGGATTTATCACAAAGGAACAAGAAATTATTAACTTGAAAATCTTAAAATGAAATTCACAAATATTTTCACTTGTTCCACTGAAAAAAACAACTGAGACAGGGCTTTTATATCAGTGTTATTTTGCTGATAGCTCATAGTTTTCGTCATCATATTTTTGAGTCTGAAAACGAAACAAAACAACAACTGTAATTAATGAGAACAAAATTGCCGACTAAATGTATCGACACTTTTATAAATGAATAAAAACAAAAACGAACAGAGACAAAATCCAAAGGAGGATGAGACGATTTGAGAAGAGATTCCAATCAGACTCAGGTTTTTGAGCGACGCAGAAGTGATGAAGACGAAGGGAGACGAAAACAGATTTAAAGATATCAAACTATGTTAACGCTTGAGACTCAACACCAGCCGTAACAGGAGTAGTTTAATTTCATTCAGAGAGAAATTATTACTGAAGAAAAAAAAAACAACCTTTATATTTTAGTGACTTAATCTATTGTAGATACAGTCGACTAATTTCTTATGATAAATGACTAAAACTAATAAGGATTTGACTAAATTATGACAAAAACTAAAGTGAATTTTAGTCAAAAAAAAGACTAAAATTAAATTCAAATCTGTGGTCAAAACTAACACTGTTTCATAAATTGCTGCAGCACAATTGACGCCTATTGATAAGACCATCAGATTCAAGACTCAATGTTTACTCCATCATCACGAGGACAGGACTAGAGCTCTTCTGTGTCCCACCCTTGAGCCTGTCCCATCCTGGATAAATGATAAATGAGAAGGCTGAGTCAGGACGGACATCTGGTGTGAAAACATTGCCAAACTAAACATGAGTCACTTCGCTTTGTTGAAGGGAGCAGCTAAAAGACACTTACTTTTCATAAGAAGAGGACTGAACAATGTAAAAGTGAATATTCATGCTGCTAAAAGCCTACTGTCCACTCATTTGGACAATGTCAACGAGAGAAGTGGCTGCTATTGTCCCCGTTCTGCTGACGAGGCTGCCAGCTTATCAGCGCTGGAACCGGAGCTCCTGGACTCACTACTGAGCGTCAGATACATAGACCATTACCACACAGATGTTGCAGTGTTGTCGCAAATAACTCTCTCATGATTTGATTGGCAGGCCGTGCCAGACAGCGACACAGTGCTATAATTACTGATGGTGAAGCTGAGAGCGCAAAAACAAACACACACACAAAAAAAATCGACGTCTCGCCGAGCTGCTCCATTCATCTCAACACGGGCAACATCCTCAGACTCGTGCTAACATCATTCAATCACAGGGGTAATTGATGTTTTTTTGCAGCTACAAGCGAGCTCGGGGGAAGCAGCTTTTGTCACTGTGTACACGTTACTGGGGCTTTTCTTCTCAACACCTGCCACCAGTTGCTCCCGCAGACAATCGCACGCTCAGACAAGACGAAGAAAGAGACGGAAAGAAAAGGGAGACGCAATGAAAGAGGCACGGCAGGAGACACCCCAAAAAGTAAAGTGACAAAAGGAAACAGGTACTCAGTGAAGAAAACTGAGTGGAAGAGAACGTAGCTTTACAGAGCCAGCTTATGTTGTGTTAACTTTACAGATATAGTTCTTTTTTAATGTAATAGAAAAGAAACACATATGGTCAAAGTTAGGAAAGGACAGTAAGGCTTCATGAAATACTAAAAAATCAGCATAAACATCTGCAAAAATTATGAATGACACCACTTTCTTTCTATTTTGTTGACCTAATACGCTAACTTCCACCAAAATGAATAAAAACGGGACACAAACTTGGGTCTTCCTAGGTTTTGTTTGCCCATCCACCACCTCAACCTATAAAAATGCGTTATGACATTTTTCTAATACGCATCTTTAGGCTATAAATGCTAAATACAGTTTAGAAAAGGCAGCAAAATGCCATAATATGCTAACTAATACATGAAACACATAGTATTCAAGCAAAAGCGCATTATTTTCAAAATAAAAGTAGCTCCTTACTCATTCACTAATCAAAAAAACAACTTTTTACTCACATCTAGACTTATTTAACTTTGTCTCAAACATGAACAAACAAGTCAAAAACAGACATATCAATTACAAAGCTCTTAAATCATACTTTCTATTGTACATGTGTCCGACACCAGAATTGTAAAATAAAACCCAAACTTCTCTGAGACTGGTTTGATGAATCTAAATCAGAGTAGAACATTCTGTGGTGAATGTGAGCGAGTCGTGCTGGCAGCCATCCATCCACCGCAGAGAGGCTGACACTAACACGAGTGTCAAGCCATTAAAAGACCCCGAGGCAGCGCTGGAGCCATAAATCACACAGACGCCCTTCTACTTCATTAAGTTCATGTAAATATTGATGTGAATTTACTTTGTAGCCCCCACAAAGGTGAAAGTTTGGAGCATTTAACATTTTTAAGACTGTGTTTTAACTGTGACGCTATTTATTTACTGATGAAGAGGCACGTTTTACCGTTTGGTCTTTTTCACAGCATCGAGAAGAATATTTTATTGTATTCTCAGGGAGTCTTTTTACTTTACCCTGTGCTCACTAAGATTTGACAGAAGAATGACTTTTCTAAACTGTAATTGTTGAGAGAGCACGGATCGATTTGTTAATCAGTATAGATCAGAATCAGCATAAAATAGGCTGTGGCATTTAGTTTAAGGAAACACTCCAGACATTCATTTCCTTTTATATTGTTTTCTATCTCCAGCTGCATGCATTTCTTTAATAGGTCGATGTATCTCGCCAAAGTCAATCTAATGTGAACTTTGACAGCATCAGGACTTCTCAATCTCTCATCTTCTGTCTGGATCTGGAGATTGTCCTTAAAAATGACCAGATCCAAAGCTTAAAACCAAGATTTCCACTAAAATAGGCTTTTTTACTCATTATTTTGATGTTACTAGAGCTTTTCCAAGTAAGAATATTAAACATATGAGAGTACTCACAAATACAGACCCATACTTCCCACATTTGCAATTTTGAACCACACAGATGTTAGCCATGTTTTTTTAATCTTTACTAGTAACTTTAAGTGCTCTAAATACTCACATTGCAGTAAATAAAAGGCTTGTATTGCAGTATCTGTCTGGATCAAATTAGTTTTTGCATTCTACATTAATACAAACATTCTTAGTACATCTGAAGTGACATTTTTAGACAATCAAGTCTAAAAATTGGGTTTTTCAGCGCCTCTTATAGTCGTTCTCAGTGCACATTCATTATATAGCACTTTTTAGATATATTTCACTGTAAAAGAAGCAGATAAAAGGGAATAAAACTGCACAAAATATTCACTTTAAGTCAAGAGGCTCAGTAACGGTCTCCTTCAAAACAAATCACTGATAAAACAAGTGCACAAAAATCAACATGGCTCTGAAATCTGACGAGTGCTCAACTGTGAGTGAGCGCTTTAGCCCGTTAGCATGACTCTGTGACCTAGCGGCATTAGGAGGTCGCCTCGTTTGTATGTAAGAGCGAGCCTTACCGAGAGGAAGGCCTCATTCTTCTGCCATCTGCTGCACACTGAGCCACAGTCGCCCACTGCCACCATTGATTTGAACTGGCTCGAGGTGCGACCGCGGAGCCGGCAGAGACACAAGGAGGAGCATTCAGGTCGCGCCAGCTCCGTCTCACTTACACAACTACAAGCCAAAAACTAGATAGATGACACGGGGAAACAAATGAAGCAATAACGAGGTGTTCAGAATGCATGATAATTGGCAATACATCTGTTTGTCATTTTCCTGAACTTTCCGCCGCGGTGCAAAAACAAAACCCAACTGACTAATTAGAAATAGGTTACACGGTTAAATGTAAATGTGTCATTATTTTGTAACGGCGGTGCGTTCGCGAGCAAGGGCAAACGTTTCAGTGATGGGGCCTAATTAAATGTGGGTTTGTTTGCACACAGTCATTGAACCTTAAAGAGCGACGCCGTCTCATTAAAACGCAGTGACGAGAACACAGACGGATGGATCGGCCGCTCCGACGCTCGGATGAAGACGTGTAAAGTTTGAAGACACGCAAACGCTCGCCGTCACTGTCAAAACAACCCCCGAGATGCGCACAAATAATCATCCGCCGACAGTGAAAGTGGCGAACAGCTGGCTACTGACAGGAGTGTCAACCTGCCGAGCGCCGGAGCTTTTATTGGGGACTTCGTGCGTGACCGTGGTGATGCTAAGTTTGGAGCAGCCGCTGACAAACAACAGAAAGAGAGCTGTCCCCGTCACAGAGTCGCAGCGAGACAGGGCTGAGACCATCACAGCTGTCACAAACTCAACGGTCAGCCTCACAACTCGACTCTTACGCAAACTGAAAATGAGTTGAAGAAAAGCAAAGTCATTTAACTAATAGCTCTTAGGCTCTTCGATATTTCATTTAAAGTGTGACAACCTGCCAGCGCACATACGATGTTGGCACAGGTGAGCCTCCACAGAACATTCCTCCATTTTTTTTGGAACTCGGTGTCTGTCTTCACGGCTAAATATGCGACTGAGAGTAGGCGCGTGGCAGTCTTTCAGAAATGACTCAGGAAGTAACGATAAATTGGCAAACCGTGACTTAAAACAATATCACTCCTCGCAGCGATGCTTTTAAATCTGCAGCGTTGAATGCGTCCCAGAAATGAGCGGGGCACCCCCTGTGTTTTACCCCCAGCCGCTTCATTGGCTTCTACTTTACTAATGTTTTTAAAGCCGTTTGCCGTGAGCTACGCATGTGACTCACGTGTGCAGTCATCTGTTTAAAGCATGTTAAAAGCATGTCTAGTCTGCACTGTTAAAAAATAAACAAGAGAAACGTAAAAGATGTGAAATGCACTGCCAGAAAATAGTTTTTGCTGTATCAGATTTTAAAGACAACTTTTAACTTTTAAGGAAGTGTAAGGTAGAATAAAATGAGCAAAAAAAAAAAAAAAAAGATGGACAGATGAATACCTCTCCTGCTTCAAAACAAGAAGACGGTGGGTTGCATGTCTTATCTTCTTTATAACGATGGGTTCTCTATGGTCTAGCTTCCTCCCACAATCTAAAGACATGCCTTTATAGATGAATTGTGACTCCAAATTGAAAAGAGGAAATATACTTGAGTGCAAAACTAGTCTCTGATGATGCTGCATCCTGATTCTTTTCTGTAGAAACTCTCAATCTGAGTTTGATTTCCAGGGGGCGGGACAAAAGGATGCAGATTTAACCAATCAGAGAAACAAATCACTTAAAAACTTGTATTAGATAAATGATTATAACTGGTCGATGTTGAGGGGCTGAGATATAAGGAGACAGGCTCAATGGGTGTCAGTTCAAATCCAACAAAAATACATTGAAATCCATTGAGAGCTTGTTCTAAAAACCTAAATCCAACTGTACCTAATGGATATAAACAGGTTGTTGAAAGTTGGTGGGTCTGGCTGGCCGGGACATGCCCATGGTGTACCCCACCTCACAGCTGGGATAGTCTCCAAAACCCTCTTACTTACAGAACAGTGCAAAGATATAAATGGATTTCATGATTATGTCAGAAACTAGTCAGGACTGTACAGTAATCCAGTTTGAAAGTTAATTTTTAATGTTACTTTGGTTAAAAAAAGGTGCTGCTCCTTTATTCAGTGTAATATCAAACAGTTTCTATAAGATTTTAAGATAAACAAAGGGAAAACAGAAGTATTTGTAAAGGCAGGCAGTAAATACTTACATGACTTTTTAGGAAAACACAATTACATTTCCTGAGAACATTTCGAGGGAAACTATGTCACCTTCTCAGTGCAGACATTTTGACAGCTTCCTCTGAACAAATGACTTCTGTATGTGCTGTATTTTTGTTGCTGTTCTCTGTTGTCGACTGCTTCTTAGATGTTCCTGAGATCCTATATGCGATCAATAGTACGGTGTTTAACTCTCTGGGCCCGTGTAAAAGCAATGCATATGAGCGGCGTGTGTTTGTGTGAAAGAGGGAAGCGTTTCCTTCGGGGGCCTTCTGGGAGACAACAAACACTTCAAAGCATCGCTCCACGATACCGAGCGCGATATCTGCCCGAAGACACGAGGTTTGAGCACTGATCCGCCACTGTTTTCTTTACGATTAACCAGGCGGCAGAGCAAAATGTCATTTAGTCTAACGCTGTTCTGGTGGATTTGCAGCACTGCTTGTCTTCTTAAATCTACAACAGAGGACTTGGCAAATGAACCCTGAGCTCTATGAATAAAACAACAGGGGAGGAGAGAGGTGGCGAGAGAAAAACCTGGCGCGGTTGGATCGTTTGAGGAACAGCGTGGCGCAACAAGCGACGTGATTGGAGCCGACAGCGGCCGCCGAGACTCACCTGAGCAGGAGAAAACAGCCCCGACTAGCTTCCTCCGATCGTTTTGCGACCGGCTGCGAGGGGACCGGTTTGTCAGGTATATTAACGCGTGAGGCCCGTGTGGCTTTTTACCAAGTGTCGACAAGGACAAGTACTCGCTGTGTTGCGTTCTGTTCCAGCGCGACCGCTTTTAACGGCGCTGACCCGGTGCACACACTCGATCATTAGAGTTATTCATCATCAGCTCCTGACACTACATAACCCCGACTAGTTACAAGAGCTGTTTCCAAGGCACAGACGGGCTCCTGCGGGCCTGCTCTGCTTTAATACATTTATTCAAAACAGTTTTTAATCAAGCTTTCTAGTGTCGGAATATTTCATTATTAATCTGCGCCTTCTGACTTTTAATCGTTTCCAAAAGTGTACAGTTTAAACCGTGGGTCCACGAGCAAACTATAGAAGCTGAGTTGAATTTCCAGGATCCAACTCTGACTTTCTGCTGAATGGAAACTGCTGTGAAGAAAAAGGATCCTAGACCAATTTCACTTCATAAAATCAATCAATATGGCTGGCCAGGCTAGTGCACCAGTGTATCCTCCACATTAATGGTGTTACTACAGGAAAGCTAGTCTACACTGGCTTTAATGGTATTTAATGATGCTCTGTGGAAGGTGTTGGCAAGGCATCGACGGGCGACTGCAAGTGAAAAAAAGAAAGCATTGTGCACTAAACAATTTCAAGTTTATGTCATTACTCCAATTAGAGTTTCCTCCAAAAAATGAATTATTCCATTGATACACACATATATGACATTATGACTTACAAAAAGTATCAAGATCACCATTTAAATGTTTTCCAAAACCAATAAGCCAATGGAAACTCATTTGCAAAGCCTCTTAAAAGTATCCACAAGACTCTGACTATTCAAATACGGCAGGTTCCTCAGAAATAATAGTAGTAATAAATCTACAGCTCCCAGTGGATTTTGGTTCAAGTTAATTTATTATTCTTAAAACATGCTGTTCTCATTTTGAATCACGGCCACTATGATGTCACAGTCCACCTTTGACCCACTGGATGTAAAATATCACTGTCCATTTGTGCAATTACAGATTTATTCCTTTAAATTGTGACCAAAATGTTGGATGAAGTCACAGTGACCTTGACTTTATATTAACAAATTTAAACCTCTTTTATAAGCCTCCAACTCAACATAAAATCTGACAAACTTAACTAAGCAATGCTGCTGAATCTTAAAACAACCCAAAAGCATCCCGGGACAGACCCTGCGTTGGTTTGAGTCGACTCTGCTTGTCCAATTAGGTTTTTGTACTGCATCGCCACAGGTTTTCCACGCAGGAAAAAGCTCCAAAAACATGGCAACCCGTCTAACACAGACATGAGGTCATTAGTCCATGGAGGCGGTTTGGCCAAGTGACATTTCAACCATCCCAGTCAGTCATTTCTCACTAATGAATATGTTAGTGTCTGGCCAAAAAAGAGCCTGTGCAATTTTTCCCTCCTTTTATCTCGAGGATGCAGGCTGACGCGGCGATGGCTTACGTTCAACGCTCAGCTTCTGCCAACAAGATGGAGCGCTCGTGTATTTCCCACCTCTGTGCTAATATTAATACCTCTGCCCACTGGCACTGTGATTGTACCCACATACACCAGGCGCTGCTGTAGCATGATATCCCATCTCTGGGGTGTTGATGACAATTCAATGGGGCCTTCTGACCTACTGGTTCTAATCAGCAACACAATCCTCCCACTCTGTAGCCGCAGCCTCCTCCGGAACAGGCCGCTCATGGCTGCGTCACCAATGGCTCATTAGCTCGTCGTACCAAGGGAAGCCTTTTTTATGGCAGAGGTAGGTTGGTGGACATTAATTAGCAACACTCGTCCATATGCATTATTCAATTGCGTAGGAGGTCTTTTGGCCACGGAAAGCCAGAACAAAAATGTGATTGCTTCACTGTTTCGCCTCCACGTGAAGTGATTCTTGTATTTGCATAAACAAGACTCAATGCTTTTCTGCCTTGATACTAAATACATTCGAGTTATTGTTTGTGAAGCAGAAAAGTAAAGTAAAAGCATCTCCACTTTGGCCACTTTTAGATTTAAAGCAGGAAATACAAGTCATGGGACTCATGAGTTAGTATTTTAATGTTAGACACTGTGGTCCTTGATTGGTTGAAATAGCCCTCACTGTGTACTTTTTTAATACCATCATGCTATACGAGTACTTTACTTACTAGAGAGTGAGTATTTGTCCGATCTTTTAGATAAAGCACAGTTTAGACATAACTTTATGGAAATGAGGATAATAAAAATATGCTCTGTTAATGTTCAGAGGCTCACGTCACAGAGATATTCTATTCTATTCTATTCTTTGAGGCACACGTTTTGTTGTTAAAACATGTTTAGGGTTGAAATAGAGACTTAATAGAGAGTAAGCTCTGAAACAAAATCACTAAAAAGTTTTAGTTGTAGTCCCACTCATTTAGTGAATTGCCAAGAAATAGCTGTAGAATAGGCAGCAATCCAACTAAAAATGCTCTAAATTCTTATTAACACCTGATACAGAGTCTGTCAATAAACTGTAAACAAGAAGTCACTGAGTCTGACTAAAAGAAAGGAAAAACAAGTTTGAAATGCATCATTAGAGGCTACCCTTGGCCGATAAAAGTGTCTTGGAAGGCTTTCTGCTGTAATAAAGTGCCCCTGTGAGGTTTTAGCTGAGGCTCTGAGGCTGACTGCCAGCAGTGAGAGGAAGCTGGCACGTTAAAGCTACATAAGATATTTAAAAGACCATTTTAAATAGAAAGAAAGAGCCCTGTGGCATCGAGTCAAGTGTTGAATCAAGAGTCCATCAAAGCAAACCATCAGGAATATCACTTTAATATAACAACCAATAGTTGTATTTGTTTTAATTCATAAAGAAAAAGCCATAAGATGCAGACTCTCACTAGAACTGGAGAGAGCTCTTGATGTGACAACAATATTGAACGTGAATCATGGTTTTATGGAAGCAACACCTTTCAATACAAGTCTTTACAAGTCTAGTTATCCAACATTAGCCGGAGAAAACCATCTGCTAAACCCGACATTTGGAGGAAGAGAAAGGCAATCATCCCCACGTTTTATTAGCATTTGTCCATTTAAATGGCTTAGTGGCAGCGGCAATCTGCAGAGGGCACCTTCAGCAATCAACAGCTGCTGTGTGAGGGGCACATGGGTAGCAGGGAAAAACTGAACAATGCCATTAATCCCAGTGGATAAGAAAAAAGCAGGAATTGAACAGACAATCCCACTTCTACAGTCTATTTGCTATGCACAGGTCTGTTTGAATAAGTGCTTCATTTAATAATGATTGATTGAAGGGAGTCGGGAGCGTTGGACGTGAGGCAGTGCACAAGTGACACAATCCTCGCTCTTCTGCCTGCTTTTTCGCTCCTCTCGCCAGAATTGTATTTTGTGCTTGAGTGAATTAGGTGATCATTTTTTATCTTACATGCCGCGCTGGCTTCTGGAGTTTCTAGCTCCAAGGAAATTGGAGGGGAAGAAGAAGTCGAACATTTATCGCATGCCGAGGTTAATCTCCTGAAATGGTAGGATTTGGTCTGAGAGGAAGTACAAAATCCACGCTTGCACTCGGAAAGCTGCATTACCGTCATATTTCCAGTGTTATTTTTTTCTCTCTTCATCCTGCCTGCCTTACTGCGGGAAAGTCAACTCTTTGGGGCTGAACAGTGGTGACAAGACGAAGAAGCAATGCATAAATTATGGCACAGACTGTACCCATCAGTCACTGTCGGATGTGCTAATAATCCAGCGTGCTGCGTGATCATCGTTTATGGCTGTTGTTAATGCCTCTCATGTAAGCAAACACCTGTGATGCAGTGTTTTGTCTGGCAGCGGCTGGTGTGAAATGTTTACTACGTGACCACATCAGACTACAGCCTGAAAGCTGCTAACTGCTTTGATTTGAAGGTGTGATATTTATAGAAATGTCTGTCACAATCCTAAATCAACAGATATCACAGGTTTATCAGAGATTACAGCCAATTTGCTTTAACAAAACACTATTTAACAAGAAACAGTCAAGATGGTTCTACTACAAATCTTGTTTTTTGATGGATTTTGCAGAGTTACTTTACAATATAGACACAAATGAGGAGTTTATTAAGTCACAAAGTTAAAGATTATATCACAAACACAACACTCTTGGCTTTCTGCACAAATATGTCTCCAAATATCGTTCTATTAAACCGGACAAAGCTGGGTCTGAAACAATGTGAAATTTAGCTTGTTTCTGAATTAAATTAAAAATGCTGAATTAAATCCATATCCAAAAACGTGACTATAACAACCAAATTATAACAGCGTTAAAAGAGAACTGGATGATCTGGCTAAAACTAATATTTCATTGTCAAAAACTCAACAAGGTAACAACAAAAAACATTTTCAACCAGCCGTAACACTGTGACCAACAACCGACAACCTGGCAACCAACAATTTGCAGTGCATTTTGGGAAAGTTCCGCCATTTTGTGAGTTCGCTGACAAACATGCAGCAGTAGCAGCGTAGAGCAGAGTGACACAAGCCAGAAAAAGACTCAGAAACATTCATTTATAAGAGTTTTGTTTTGTGTTTTTTAAGCAATAACAGGCAAAAGACTTCAGCTACGACAAAGGCCACAATGTGACAACTACAAATACTGGATAAAAACAATAGTAGGAGAGGATAAATGTAGTATATAGCTCCAGAACAAGGCAGTGAAACATCTGAGTGAGTCTGTTACCTGCCGTCGTTTGGATCAATTAGCCTTGTTTGGAGCAGGTGCAGGAAAACCATTCTCCACAGACATGTAGTTTCAAATAAACTTTAGTTTAGTCTGCGATTCAAATGTCAAACCTTTGTCTGATTGGCCTCAAATGTCAAGTGGTCTGCACTTTAATCAAGTTTTATGAGGAAATCTGTTGAGGTTTGTCATGTGATGGAAAGATCCACAAAAGAGAAAAGCCACGGAGTTGCTTTTTTTCGCTTTTAAGGTGTTTTTTGAGCTGACTCTTTACCTGTCTTTGGTGCAAACTGAAAGCATCTGTCACCACTTTGTGTACCACCTACTTCCACCATCATCGTACTTTTTAGACCAAAAACAGGAAAGGGCTTTCTCTGTAAACATGCTGTGCCGCTGAAGAGCTCAGGAACATCAGATTAAGTGGATTTGAGCTGGAGATTTATACCTGCACTTTATGGCATTTGCAAATGACTGCCTCCGTAGTGGCAGAGTAATTCCCTGCTGTCATATTTGTCTTTAGAAACTGTAACAAATTACCGAGTTTGGGTTGAAAAGAAATTTGTCTGCAGCATTTCTCTCCTCCTCGCTCAGTTTTCCCTCATTTTAGTCCGGCAGATACCGAGCCGCTGATGGCGAGATTGCGAGGCCATCCATTTCCAGCGCGTGGCAGGTGACAGCGGGACATGTTTCATTCTGCCTCTCGCCGTGTGACGCTGTTACCCCTCTTTCTCCGAGCCGCCGCCGTCTCTATACACCCCCAGCCTTCACCTCTCCATCACTCCCCTCTTTCTCTTTTGACTTTCTTCTGGCTGTCAGCATAACTCAAGCCGTCATCTCGAGGGACAGGAGAGGGGTAATTGGGGTAGAAGTGTCTGAGCGTGTTTGTTGGCTTTTCACAGCAGACGTAACTCTCCCCGTCCTCTTTTCCGCTACCTACTAATGAGGTGTGACTCCTGTCTTGAAAAGTGTCGGACAGGCGATGGTACCCCACCTCCGGCTCGTTGTGACCCTCTCTCATCCTCTGGGCTTCGCTGCAGTCAATAGAAGCCAAAGAGGCGTCAGTCAGACACGAGCAGCGAGGCCTGACGAGAGCAGAGTCTCCACACGAAGCTGCGCCGGCCACAGACATACATTCACTTCAATAACGGCTGCAGTTTGGTCGAGGATGAAGTCTTAACGGAACAACGTAAAGATCTCTGAAGTGAGACTGAACATGTGTACGGACAAGTTACAAAACTATTAATGTTGAATATCCTCAAACAAATTATACTGTATATTCTCCAAATCATTTATGGTTCCTGTAATGATACTAAACAATGCATCTGGATGATCATTCATTTCATGTAAAGTTGTCGTTTGTTTGAGTCATCCAGGGAGTTACAATCAGAAAGGGTTGAAAAGAAGGGAACTGGAGTTTGAAAACTACATCCAGTTCCCTTCTTCTCAACCCTTTAGAATGATATAAAATAGTCCAAATTCCCACATCTTTTGTATCTTACATTCAAGTTTTAACAGTCCTGTGTGAGTTTCTAAATGCAAATATTAAAAACAAAATGTCTAATCCCAGCTTTAATTCTGGAACATGAGGAATAAAAGCAAAAACTCGAGTGAATGCTCAACATCGATTTAGAGCTGCACCTTTTGCAGTTTCACCTTTAAACAAACGAGGAATGGCAGCCAATCACAGAATAGGATTTGATATTCTCTTGAAAGTAAAAGGAAAGAAAAGCAAAGAGTGACTGGAGTGAATACCCCTGCGTAGTTATGACTAGACTTTAAACAAAGGACTATCTTTTGCAGTGCTCATTCAGAAGAAAGGTTTTTAAAATGTGAAAATTCAAAATGAGGCAAAAAAGATTACTAAAATACAATATGCTACAAACATCTTGCTAACACTGTCAACCTGTAAATCTTCATCTTTTTACACCTTATGTTTAAAGAATGGCCTTTATCTGTTTCACCATAGCTCTGTGACTTATGTAAAAGCAGGTTGACCTACTCCAGCGCTGCAGCTCAGTCCTGAGATGAGCATTTAGCCCGAGAACTCCCTGTTGCTCGGTCTGTCACACACTTAAACAAACCACTTGCTTTCTGCGGCGGCGTGTACCTCAGCGGCGAGGCCAGCGGTCTCATCGCTCAGCTACAGAAGTGGCTGTGTACAATATCTCCTCTCATTAAGTCAGATATAATGTGTCCCCCGGGCAGGAGTCACGCGTAATGTGAAGCTGTCTCATTAACGCGTCACGTCACTTTCGTTTAGGAGCTTTCCCGATGCATTACGTGCCTCTTTCTCGGCGCTCGCATCCTTCTGGACTACTTCAGCAATGACTTATTTGTGCCTAGTGCTTCACATTTCCGTAATCTTCAGTCATTATGAGTTTATTACGGAAACATATTCCCCTCTGAATTCTACCAATTTAATCTTTTGTTAAACGTGTGAGGTACAGTTGTAATCTAATAAACCTCATTAGATTTGATGAAGACATGAGGATTTTCAAGAGGCCCAGCCATTGCCCTGTTTTGGCCTTATCTGTGCACGTTAATTCACAAATGAGAAAATATCCACGTCAACCATCAACTGGAGACTAAGCTAGTATTCGAGGCTGCAATAATAGACATTTAAAGCTCCGTTGAATACACTGGAAGAAGCTTGACCAGACAAAATGAGCCCAGAGCAGACAAACTGAGATTTGGAGTCGATAAACTGAGCGCTGCTGGAGAAGAACGCCATTTGTGATTCTTTTTTGACCACAAACTTGCTTTAAGGCTTGGGGTTATTGTAAAATTTTTGCCGTTAAATCATTCTTTGACCTACTTTTACCAGGAATTGCAATCTGTAAAAACCACCAACTACACACTGCATCATCATGACTCTGACCTTTTTAAGTTTGCCTAAAAATGAAACAGGAGAAGGTACTCGTCCATCGTTTGCCGTCACGGGTCACAGAGACTGGAGCCATTGGTTTAGGGCCTGACAAACATCTTTAACATCAGTTTTGTTATTACTTTCTCCATGTATCACGTCTTCGGTCGTGCCTTTGTCTTATGTTTCTTACAATCCTTTCTCAACCTTTTTTCACACATGAGACTGTACACCGTTCTTACCCACTTGACCTGAACGTGTGAATAAATCCCAGGGCTGATCCTAGAGGGACCCTAGTGACGTGCCCCGACTCGCCGTGATGTGTGAACGCTGTCAGTAGACGCTACACGATGAGTTCATGACGTAAATGTTTTATCTCTGGAGCTGAATCCTCGTACTCACCTGCTTTACTTTCCACTTATGATGCTTATGTGTTCAAATATCTTTAGTTTTAGTCGTTTTTAGGGCGTTAGCTGTCCATTAGCTTCATGTTAGCTCGGTAACGCTAATAAAGCATCATCCCCAGTCAAAAAAAATACCCAAACTATTCTTGGTAAGTACGAACACAAAAAAGTCCAGGTGAAATAACCACGATTAATGTGTGAAAAGGGCTTCATTACAACTCTACTGGAGACAAAATACTGCAAGCATCAGTCAAAAGAAACCCAACTAAAATGCACTAATTTAATGACTGTTCTAAACCTTCACAGTTGTAATAGGATCATATTACAGTTAACTTACAGTCTTTGCTGGAGAGGTTTACAGAAAGAGAATACAACACTAGTTTAGGCAAATTAGTTTCAATTGTCGTCAGAAACCGAATTAAAGCAATATTGCTATTGAGTTAACGTGATTAGAGGAGAAATATTGCACCCTCATAAGGCAAAACAACCCCCCCAGGCTCATACGGAAATATGAGCGTTTGCTGCAGTGAGTTTTGATCTATTCATTTCAACATTTAGCAGCTCATTCAGACACTTGCAACACATTTCAAAAATAATGGCTGAACGTCAAGGAAAGGCTTTTTGTTTGTTTGTTTTTTTTAAATGAAAGGAAGAAGTGTTCGTGTAAAAGTAAAACCGCTTGTTATCCGTCAGTCTTCACATAAGATACTGTTCCTGCAGCTTGTAAACATCTGGCTGTTTATGGATGAAAACACAAATCATATCAAAAACAATGTATTCATGTGATTTATGCATTTTAATAATATGCATCTCTATATATTCAGAAGTTCATGCCTCTCATTCCTTTTGCCCCATTGTTTAAATACCTTTGTGGCATGTTTGTGGCCCACGAAACCATTGGTATTTATGTGCTTTTTGTCTTTCTTTGTACAAATGGTCTTTTAAGTCATATTGGAGGGATTGGTATAAAATGTGATAATGACTAAGGCAATTGGTTCTCATTATTAGTTTATTATTACAAGCAATAAGCTAAAGGTAATGATATAAACAATAATGGCAGCCATGGAAGCAGATTTTAGAACAAAATTACAAGTTTACCACAATTTTTTGTTTGGGCCATCATAAAGTAGTTTAGAAAATTAAAAAATTACAGTTAAAAATTTAAGAAAAAGGTACATTGCCATTTAATAAAAAAAATAAAAATAAATAATAATAATAATAACTAAATGAAACAATGATAAACCTGATGAGGTAGTTGGACTATTCCTTTGGCCTTTTGCAATATGTGTCACATAAAAAAAAAAAAATAATAAAACGGGAAAACACAGCAAAATGAATATATCTGATCATCACAAGGACATGGGACATCGGCGGACATCTTTAGCACAGATCCATCCGAGGCTCAGATATATAGAACATATTGGTGGATGGATCACAAACAGAAGCAGCTAAAGTGTGTTGAAAACGGTCACCTGGGTGGTCTGCCGCTGCCCGTTATTGATTTGTCCTCGTGGACGTCGGCCATCGAGACAAACTGAAGGGAAATCCCTGAGCAGATGTCAGATTGGTCCATTAGGAAACACTGCTGCTCCTGAAGTAAAGCAAAGGCTGTGGGGTAAAACACTGTTCCCATCGATCCTCGTGAGGAAACAGTGCAGAACCAGAGACATTAACTTCATCCAAGTATAAATCACTGGCCTCTAACATTAGCTCTGCATTTCTGCTGATCAGCGGCACTGGCAGCCACTAATTGTACCCAGAAGCACAATGTTAACACCCCACCACAGTTTAACAGCGCCACTGAAGTGATCATCTTTTATCAGCTCTGTGGGACCTTTTGTAATATTTGAAGTACAAGTAGCAACGTGATACCGAAAAGCCCCGTGGGTCTTTTCCAAACACATTTTGTCCAGTTGACTTCACTCTATTTTTGATTGACAACAAGCCAGGCAAACATTGAGAGGAACAGCAGGCTGTGTGTGATACTGCTGACTAAATAAACCTCATGTTTAAACCGCGCTCTCACTCGCCAAACTGGGCACATGTTCAGATACTTTTGTCCTTTCAGCATCATTGCTTTCCCCCTTTTTACCCTTTTCCTCCCTCCTCCCTGTGTGTTCTCTTCCCTTTGTCTTTAACTATTCCCTCTAATTATTTTAAAAACTACAATAACAATATGAGCTGTGATATTTGAATAATAGTAAAAACATTTAATTACATTTGATTTAGAAAATGCAAGGCTCTGGAGTAACTTCCATTCGTCAAAGCAGGGGCTACATACACATTAAAGACTGAACCAGGACTAAATCAAGACTAAACAGGTCTCAACTAGGACTAAATGTAAGAATGAACCAGCTTTAAGTTTTAGTCAAGTTACTGGAAGCTTTGGACTGTACAGAACTCTAAATAACACCACATGTATGACCCAGAGTTGTTTTAGGACCTGTGCTTCCTCATCAAAGACTGTTAAACTGAGATCATAAATAGGAAATCACTGTATTATTTTATTAATTCATTAGTCTATTTACTTTTCAACTATTCTTTAGTTTTTTTTCCCTTTTTTCTACTGTCTTTCTACATTTTTTTCCTCATTTTCTTATTAATCTTAATAGTATTGTCATTCTGTCGTCATTCAGACATATTGAGAAAAATATAAAAATTCAATAAATGTATAAGAAATGATAAAACAGTGACTTGGACTCAACTCAAAGCACTTTAAATACTATTCACCCACACACACACTAATGGTACAGGGTCTATTAATGATATACAGTTTCTGTCTGTCATGACGGAAGCTTAAGCCTGTGGCAGTGTCTTTTAGCCCCGCTCCTTATTTGTTAACAGCCGGGATTAACGTGGTGCATTTGGTATGAGAGACCACCCGCTCGGGCACTGAAGGGTATTCACAGGCTCACGGTCCGCTCACTAATCTGCCTCGGAGGATGATAGCAGGTTTCTGTGGCGTGATAAGGCTGCTCACCTCGTCCCGCTCGCCGTCCCTCTCCCTTCGCTCCTTTCGAGGAAATCTTTGAATGGTTAATTTCATCACTTGAGTGGCTCTTGACCCCCGAGGAGCCTCGACTCCTCCGGTGTTGCAGGCCGACTAGCATGCTAATGGAGCGTATGTCAACTTTGACTCTCCCGTCGTCCTCTTTTAGACGCTCTGTCCGGTCGGTGTGTGCATAAAAAGATCCTTATTCAGAGTCTCACCTGGAAATATTACCGTTCGCTTTGTAGCATATCTTTGCAGCGGTAGCAGAGGAACGAGACTGACCGGATCCATGCTCCAGAGGAAACTGAATTGATTTCCAGCCGTCTGTCAATACACTGATTACTGTAAATGAAGCTAATACCTGCAATACCACGTTAGAGATTCACATAATTGATAGAAATGCCTCTAAAAGAAATGTTTTTTGGTTGTCACCTCACAGTACGAAGGTTATGAGCCAGTGTATTTTGTTGTAGAGATGTAATGTCATTCATAAATAAATAAATACTGACTGGAGATACAAAACTCTTGTCTTTCTATGTGACATTTTTAGTAAATAAGAGTAAATCCTTGTGAAGCGCTGTATATAGCTGCTAAACATTAGTAGAAGACGACTGATGATGATTTATTCTGAGTTTTCTGAACATTAACTTTTCCTACAAACTACTTAATGCGCTACTTTCTGCTTGTGTTTAACGTAAAGAAAGCAGCGAATGTGATATTTTGATTAAAAGTGAGATACATAAGACACAGACTCCATCTAAAACTGTAAACAGCTGTTGCTACAAATGCTAGCTTTGTTTGAAAGTTGCTTTTTAAATGTTTATGACGAGATCAAGACAAGCTTCATTTGACAAAGTAGTCATGGGATGCTTCCTACTTTTACACACGAGCAGTATCACGAGTTTAAGTACAAACATAAACATTCACGAGCTGTCGTTTTGGTGAGTTTAACAATAACAGACGAATGAAAAAATAAAATAAAATCAGAACTGTGTTGCAGAAATGCTCCGCAGCAGTTCTACATCACAAATATAACGACTGAGACTTAATCAAAGCCTATAGTTACGTGGTCTGACTTGTACCGGAGAAAATACAATTGATTTCCATCATTTTGTCGATAGATTGACTCCTGTAAATGTAAGTAAATACCAGGTTGTGTGTTACACGGACGACGTAAATAACCCAATGATTTGAAGCACAATGAACAGGGGCTGAAGAAAATAATGTCGCTTTACAATCTGCACAAGCTCAGATTAAACGGCAGCGTCCGACTGAAGTGTACTTATATGCTATGTGGTGTCCATGGCAACCGTGTGAAAATGCGGTTTAACGACGGGCTCACGCGGCGGGGCAACAAAGACAGGAGGCTAACTGGACGCCCGGGGGGGTTACGGTCGGCAGGAGGCGCCGATTTGTTGAGGTCCGGACACCCTCGGCAAACGCCAACACACAAAGACACACACGGAGGCCACGCTACGCGCCGTCGGGCACCTCGGGGCACCTCGGGACACCCCGGGGCAACGCTGCATGTACGATGTCAGGGAAGAGAAATGATCTGTGAATCCTCAGGGAGCGGTCGACTAATGTGTGCCTCTGTACGAGCGGGATAAGTGACATGAAAGGCCCGCTGCTACATTTCTGTTTCCACTTTGTCCGAAGTGTTACGATCATTTACTCAAAGGAAGGAGGTGTATAAATGTGCTGCAGCTTCAGTTTTCTTCAGTTTGAGCCATGTTTAAGAGCAGCCTAGACTGTGTTTTTTCCAAATCAGGTTTAAGACACGTCCCGAGTCAAACACAATACGGATTAATTCCAACTAAATCTCAAAAAGTGCTTAAATTAAGGCAAATGGATGTGGTAAGTTTCATCACAAGTTTTCCTAAAGGCGTTGCATTTCTGTCTAGATCACATTGTGCCAAGAACCATCTGTTTTGTCAGGTACACAGCTCCAATTATCTAAAAACAGGAAGGAAAGAGTCTGAAATGGATAGAACTTTATTGTCACTCACAAAATTGAAGATTGTGTTTTCTTTTAGTTTATATTGTGTGTTCTAGATAACAACACTTTAATTAAGACAGTGTTTTTATAACTCTTCACATCAAGTACGACCCCTGGAAATATTTGTATTTTGATGTCTATGCCATTAAAGTTAAGTGGGTCCAAACAGTTATCGGTATTGTAAAGTATATTATAGAAAAGCTGTAAGAAAAAACAGTCGTTCTGATTTTGTTTAATGGTTATTTCATCATAAAATTTCTCAGAGATTCCAGAGAGAACAACTGAATTAAGACATTTCATTTGCTCCATAAAGTAGTTCAGCAAGAAAAACTGGCTTTTGTTTGACTCTGACTTTAACTCATTGTGGATTTGGAGGATGGAAAACTTAAATATAATGAATGAATGACCAAAGTTAAGTCAAATGTATTTAGTATTTCTGCTGAAGAGAGGGTTCTAAGCTCATAACATGGCATTCCCGTTCCAATGTCCAGCCCAATGCACAAATACTTGGAATTTAAGCTTTATCTTTTAATATGAATTGTCATATTTACCAAAGAAATAGTGTAATTCATATTTTTATTCACACAAAACAGTTTAATAGAGTCAAACGATGTTAGAAGAAGCATCTGAGAACACTTCTAAACCCTTTGAGTCTGAATGTAGCTCAACCCTTTTTGTTCTCGCATTGCTGTAATACTCTTTAAACTTTGCAACACGGCCAATTCATTTGTTCCGTCTAATCTAAAATGAAACCTTTTTCCTAACTTGAGAGAAAGTGACAGATGGGAAACCGCTGAGCGCGAGGAAGAGGTTCGGGGGAAAATAAAAAGCATCAGAGAGACGAGTCAGAGCGAGCGGCAGAAGAGGCGCCTCCTCTCTCTGAAGTCAGGTGACAGAGCGCTCCGCCAGAGGCTACAGCCGTCATAAAAGCAGTAATAGAGTGAACACACATTTTCATTAGCTATTGATTCATTTCCAATTCTCCATTAATTTCGGGGGGCCATCACCGCGCTGTGGCCTTTCTCCTCCCCAGGCTACGTTCCTCAGCTCCGCCTGACATAACCGTGGTAATTACTGCGCTCCCGCCCCGCAAGCTGTTCACAGTCTCGCACCGCAGTAAAAATTGAATGAGTATTCTGGAGGAAAAAGGCACAAGACGAGAGGGAAGGAAGAAACATCAACGAGAGGAGAAGAAATCAAAGACAGTGAAGCTATTAACAAAGGCTCGTGGCTCGACAAAACACAATCTGTGCAAAACTTGTGCAAACTTCGTAATTCGTACAACTTTGTAGAGTTTAAATTCACACTTTCACAACAGCAACAGCAATATGATGACTTACAGTGAGTGTGTACAGAGGCCCAATTGTGTTGAAAGATTGCTTAAAAATACAATGAAAGTTATTTTTTTATAAACAGCCATGAAAACCCTGCAAAAGCCATGTTTGTGTGATTGTAGATGGTCGATAAATCATTCTCAAGAGTACAATAACTGGCTTTATCCAACACATTTCGAACATGAAAAAAAGAAAATCATTATTAACCATTCAAGATTTTAAACAGCAGCAGGAAAAAAGAAGAGTTTTATTAAGTGTTGAAAAGTAAAAAGCCCTGACATGTTTTCTATCGATTTTGCAGAAGCTTGAGGAAAATCAGAAGAAGTTTTTCAGTAGTTTTGTTTGGTTAAGACACTAACTCTTCGGTTCGGCTCGTGTCTTTATTTCGTTTATTTTTTTAAACGCCGGGCAACGTGGATAAAGACAAGACATGGGCAGATTCTAGGACTCTCGCCGGACTCTATGCGTCTGTTTGGAAAGCATAACTCTGCTTTTATTATCTCAAATTTGACAAAGAAAAAACTTAATAAAAAGTACCCATTACACACCTCAACTTTTAGTAAATTATTAAATATTCTCATTTTAATATATGAATTGAATCTGTCCAGGGAAATTCAACTAAAAAAGTAAAAAATAGTAACTAAACTAAACTAAAAAATGAGTCAAATGTACAAGATCCCACCACAGTCCTCTCAGCAGCAGCAGTAAAGTAAACGAAGAGATGATTCAGCGATGACTGAACCAGCCTTGAGTCAGAAGCTAAAGCTAACGCGCTGCACCCGTCCGACCTGACACCGACACTTATGGAGGTATACGTCCCGGCTCCTGTCAAACACCTGGAGATGTATGTGGCGTATGGAGACACAGAGCTGTGACCTGAGAGTGACACCGTTAGCGAGGTCAGAGAGAGACTGATGTGACGGTGTCAGACGGGACGGAGCTACAGAAATGAAGGGGTCACATAAATGTACACACTTGTCACGAGTGAGAAAAGAGAGGTCTTACCTGAACGAACGACAGCAGTGGGAGAAGCAGGAGAGAAAAAGAGAAAAAGGGAAAGATGTGTTAATGCTCAGCTCTTCAGAATCAAAAAGTTCTGCCATGTTTTTTTTTATTAATTTTGTAGCCACTTTTGTAGTCCTTTTTTTGGAAAATGGGACCAATGTGCAAAAGTTTTTGGCAACACATAAGAATAACTCACACTATTAAGCATTAGTTGAGTATTTATAACAACTTAATAACCTTTAACCCATCATTTACAAAGCATTAATCCAACATTAATCATCACTATTACGTTGTTATGATGTTTTAGTCACAATAAACCTATGTATAATTATAAATGATAGTTCATTAATTACTTGTTAATTACACATCTATTATTGCTACTGTTTCATTTTGTTATTACAGAGTTATTAAAAGTTTTTTATTTAGCTATGGGGTTCAATAACAAAATGAATGCAGAAACTTATTTTAGATCATTGTAATACACCAATATATTGCGTAATACAGCATTATCTTTTATATTTTAACACAGAATCTAGTTTCCTTTTATTTCTAACAAGGCACACAGTCTTTGTTTTACACAGAAACAGCCTGAGAATGCACATGTACCGGGAGAGACACATGTTTAGTAAGTGGCAGATATTACTATTCTGACAAGCTGCACAGAAAAGCACTGCAGTTCATTGCACTGGAGGCTACCCAGAGGTGTGGAGAACTAAAAAATGAACTCCGGCGGGTTCATCTATCAAACCGACTGCCTCCTATGTTTCACCAAAGATGAAAAAAGGGAGAAACAAATGGCAAAGCAAATCAATTACATGAAAAAGAATCATGTCACCTGTCAAATATCCACTCTGTCCCGTGTCGCTATGTGTTCTTTTTTTCTTACAGTGGCGCACATTTTCGAGATTGAATTTTGAAAACCTTATACATTATTAACACCCTTCATGCTTCATCAATTTACCGAAGAGGTGGGATCTTTTTTTCCAGCCTCTTTCGCCTCTGTTTCGACGAGACAAAATCTAATAAACACACCGTTCGCTCTGGTCGCCGATGCTTTTTTTAAATCCAACATATCATGAGTCAACGCCGTGTATTAAATTCAACAAGGAGCCTGTTCAGACTCGACTGCATTTCACATTTAAGTCGCTCGGGGAAGAACAGCGGAGGTTTAAGAGGTTGGACTGACTGCGCTAGTGCGGCTAACGGAGGGAAAATACACAAAGATTTAACATATCCACTCAGATTAAGGGCGCTCGGAAGAAAGGTGAAATAACGGCGGCGTTGTCAAGGAAACAAGTGCCACGGCGACACCTTAATCTGGAGAAATATAATTGGAAAAGGAGTGATAAACATCTTTCTATCTGAGTGTGTGATGTACCGAACGGAAGAGGGAAGCCTCCCGAGCACTCATTACTGGAGTTACTGTACGACTAATGAACGCACACGGAAAACCTGTCTCACAGATTTAATGTATCGATGCAGCGTTGGAAACATGGAAAAGAGAAAAATAAACACTTAAGCATGTATTGTGTGACAAAAATCAGAATCAGGAGGAGACGCACCATCAGATTTTCTTTACTGAACCATACATTTGCATAAGTTTAAATCAGACATGTCCAAAGTCAGTAAAAAAATGAATAGTTATGTTATTAATAGTTTATGAACCCAACAACACCAGCTCTGTCACACAGCATTAATATACAGGTACAAATCCATCTAAAACCTGTTCAGATCCAACTAAAACCTGTTCAGATCCATCTAAAACCTGTTCAAATCCATTTAAAACCTGTTCAGAGGCATCTAAGACATGTTCAAATCCATCTAAAACCTGTTCAAATCCATTTAAAACCTGTTCAAATCCATCTAAAACCTGTTCAGATGCATCTAAAACCTGTTCAGATCCATCTAAAACCTGTTCAAATTCATTTAAAACCTGTTCAGATGCATCTAAAACCTCTAAGAACTCTTCAAATTTAAGTAAAACCTGTTCAAATCCCACAAAAACCTGTTAAATCTGTACTAAATCTGGAATAAGAATAAAATCAGAAGACGCTACTGGCCCTTGGAAATCTCTCATCAAATGTGTCCCTCGCAGTAAAGAGTTTGGACACCCCTGGTTTAAATGATTGACTACATTTTGAGAGAACTCATCATCGGAGCTTTTTCCACTGTTAAAGACTACAGCATGTCCCTGCAGGGCTACCGTAGATGCTCACAGGACGTAGAAAGGAGCAGACAGACACCAGACACCACCAAAAACTACACACTGCACATTGAAACTTTAATACTGTTTGAATTTGTCGTATGATTACAATATGACTAACGTAAGACTAACAAAACCAATATAATCGTTTTCCAGAAACTTATCAAATACAGTGACACCTTCAGATGTGTCTTGAAATGTCCCGGACACGTCTTTTGCTCACCCTGTCCGTCCTGAGAGTGGATCCTTCTGTGGTTCTCACTCTTCTTCCTCATGAATGGGTGTTTTTTTTTAGTTTTTTCTCCTTGGTGGAGGGTCTAAGGACTGGGGTTGTTGTCTAGTAGTGTCTCTAAAGCCCTTTGAGGCAGTTGTTGTGATATTGAGCTATACCTACTAATAAAATGTCCTGTATATCCTAATATAAACAATATTCATCTCATCCCCCCAAACTACAAACTTAATTTTAAAGTCTGACAAAACATTGAATTTTAACTGCATCCTTGAGAATATTGTAAAACGATGATAAAGAAAACCCCGTGTTGTGTGAGGAGACATCTTTTTACAATAAAAAGTGTTGAAAATGTAACGCAGACCTTTATTAGTATGAACTCCACTCCTGCCATGATGGTTTGTGCTGTTTCCATGGATATATAATTACTCTGAAAAGTTCTCTTTTACCTAATAACCTGAGTTCTTCAGTGAGTTTGGAAGGTGTTTCAAAATAATACTCATGTGGATAAAACACCCAAATGCAGAGATAGACATGTGCTTATAGAAATATCTAATGTAGCCAGGGCTTCGACTTCAGGGATAAAGTGGGGCTTAAAAAGATTTGTCGCGCATCAAGTACAAACGTGACAAGCAGCAGTGTAAACAGCACTTGTAGAAAATGTCTGGATTACACCAGAAAAACAAATATGGATCTCGGGAGCGTTCAGGTGCACGTCGAGCGCTGGATTCCCGCTTCACTTCACTTCTTTTCGGTCGAGCACTCTCAGTTTGAATCCACAGCGGCGGATCACACCACAGGACACAGTATCATTATCGACTTGAAATGAAAAAAAGAAGAAGTCATAAAGAACTTGCAGCAAAATGACATGCAAATAAGGAAGAACTCGAGAAATCTTTGCCATCTCCCGCCAATTATCTTGTTAATTACACGCCATTGTGAAGGGCTCCCACTGTCGACGGGCTCTCTGATTATACACTGCATTTGTCCCCACTTTCTGCAGCCTAATCAGTAATTACTACCTGCAGCTGCAGCTCAGAACGGAACCGGCTCGGCCATCTTGGGACAGCGGGGACAACGCCGGGCAGTTTAAGATTGGGGCCCGTCGCTGAAGAACACATTTAGTCTGCGCTCGGGGGGAGTTCTTCCAGGAGGAAAACTGTGAGGAGCTATTCTTACTTCAAGATTTTTATTTTAAGATTACTGTTAGAGATTTCTGGTATCACTAAAAATGACGTGAGAAATGTTTTGATCAGTGTAAAGACATGGAGCCAATAACTACAAGTGAATATCTGTTGTTATTGTTGGGATCTGTCACTACAGTCTAAATATTTAGTCTGTGAGTGGGTTGTTTTGATTGTTTTTTGATTGATTGACTTGTAAGAAGTTGTAAGACCCTCTTTTCCCGTTAACAATAGTGAATAACACTATTACTGCTTCTGTAAGTCTTCTCATGCTGGATTTTCCATTGAGATAGTTCGGGACTATCTGCTCTCTTTGCTCTAATATTATCCTTAAATGTGGAGTAAGCCTTTTTTTTACACATGTGTAAAAAAGAACAATTTAATTACCTAATATCATGTTGTAATAAGGAAAAAAAATAGATTTTAAGGCTTATCTAGGCTTTCTTATCAAGATTTTTGAGAGACGGCAAAAAGAAAATGGGGTAGTGTCACTTTAACGCCTAGAACAGGAAATATTTTCTTTTTGAGCTGCAAAAAGTATAAAAAGTCAGCATTTTCCCCTAAACTTTTATAGCATTTACACGTCACAATTCACAAAATCACGATTATTTTACACGATTACTCACTGACTAGAAATATGTTGGATTCATTGAACAAAACAGTGAATTCTCCTTAAAATAAATACATTCAAACTTATAAATTCATAGCTTGAAGAGAAATAAGATCAACAATGTAGTGCACTTCCACAATCGCATGGAAAACAAGTAATAAATAATCGTTTTTTTCTCGATTACATAGGTATTTGATCGATGGGAGACTAAATTGAAGTTAAAAATGTTAATAACTTCAATCTAATTGTTAAAGTCAATGCAGGAAATGTGACCCCACTCTTCAAACAGCGGAAAAATAACCCGCTTTTCAGATTTGTGCATGAATTCAGTTACAACGACCTTGTCCTGGGCCTGAACCAGCTCTAAATATTTATCCCAGAAGGAACTGGTGCCGTAGAAGTGTCTCCAGTACATTTGTCGCTGTGTGTAATGGAACGCACCAGCCGTAGATACTGTTTGCCACTGCTTCGTAAAACATAAGTACGATATTACTGTAAAATCCTTTCTGGCAATTACACTCTGGCTCCCACATTGTGCAGTTGTTCCTGAAGACAAACTCTGATACACTTAGTTAACACGTGTCTCCAGTTCTTACACCTACAGGATTTAAGTGCCACTTACAAGTCACACCGAATAAAGGTTATAATGACACCTTGAAAAGCTATTTTTCCAGCGTCAGAGTAATTTTGAATGTTCTTTTGTGTCGAGACGTTTGAGCTACGCTGCAGCCTGAAGGTTTACAGGTAGGTTTCTGAGGTTCTCTCGCTGTTGGATGGGATCCCAATAAGAGTCTTAAGGGTTTTTACCGTTTGATCTACATTTGAAGTGTCATATTAGGAATGGATCTTTTTTTTTAGCAAAAAGGAAAGAACGGCATCACATATTTGACTCTAGCTTTTCTCTGTTTTAATGCTGCTTAGTAAAAATGGACATTGCCAAGAAAGTATATTTGTTTGACACTTGCTTTTCTTGGTTTTCTTCTTGTTTATGGAAATATTTAAAAGTTTTTTCAGAACTTTTGACATTTGAAGACAGCATTTTTCGTATAATTTACAAAAGGGCTTTTTGATGAGATGAACAACAATCTCCAAGGGTCAAAGAATACTAAAATTTCCAATATATTTGCAAAAATGTACATGAGAATTTGCATTTTATGACTTGAAATCTCCAAAATATCCAGATTTATACTTTTTTTAAAACTTGAAAAAGTGGAAAGATCCCTAATTTCTATCTGAAGAGACAGATGTAATAAAGTCCACATAAACAACACTATTTCTGCACTTTTTATACTCATAATTGATTTCTTTATGTACTATTCATTTACATACACTCAGTTAAAGTCATACAGTTGTGAATGGGACTTACAATATAATAAAGGGGCTAAAAGGTAAGATATACACAACTACTCGATGATACAACCACAGGAAACATATCCAAAGCACAAAAACAAAAGTGAGAAACAGTCCCTGAAGTTCTCACCAGCTCCAAGACTGATCCTCAAGTAAAAGACAATGCATGTCAAAATGGCAGCTCCATTCAGCAGAAGATGAGGAAGAGAATCTCCTCAATATCAAAGGTTGGAGGGGGCAGGATGGGTTTTATTTGCCTCCCACTAAGGTCAGTGAGGGTTAAAGTGGGCATTAGGTGTGAAGACCCGCTCTACGTGGCTCCAATAGTCCGACATATTTGGGAAGAATAGTTTTCTTTCTTGTACTTTTTCAACAGCAGAACGGGTCGTCTGCCTGTCTGCCACCAGCTAACAGCCCAAGTGCATTCTGGGATTATTTACGATCTTGACATTGTCACATTATTTGGCAGAATTTTGACGCAGGACATGTTAATGAGACTTAGTGGAGAGTATCTGAAGCACTTGTGGCCGGTAAATAGTGAAAATATTGTCTGGTGGGACGGCGTCTGAGGCAGCGGTGCGTTACCTGTGTGTGTGTGTGTGTTATGTGTGTGTGTGTGTGTGTGTTGGTTATATGAGTGTGTGTGTGTGTGTGTGGGCGCGCTCATGTGTCTAGTCAAACAGGAAACAACCTGGCGACCTTCAGAGGTCAGGGCTCCACCGCAGCCTATTAATCACAGCCGTGTCTCGCTGCTGCGCTGAAGACAGACGGGTGGATGCGCCGTGTTTAGCGCTGACGTGTGTGTCAGGTTAGACATCCACCTCTCAGGCTCACTGCCCACATGTCTGCTCCATCACCGAACAAATCCCACAACAGGTCATCAAACACCCCTCGGCTGTTAGGGGCATTTAAATAACCAGATCTTAGATAATGTGCCCCTTTGCTACAGTTGGACAGAAAAAATAGTTAAGAAACAAACTTGGTGTAATGCATTTTATCATGGACTGGTTGGAAATGGAAACGAAAATATAAAAAAAGGAGGAGCTATGAACATTATAATGTATTAAACAACAATGAGGGCACTTTTTCTTATTTATCAGTAGAACATAAGCATTAACAATTTGAAAATAAACAAAAAGTCCTCTTACAAGACCTTCCCAGAACCTGTTCAAATGTATTTAAAACCAATACAAATCCAAATAAAGCCTGTGCAAATCTGACTGAAACCCGTTCAAATATAACTAAAACCTAGTCAAATCCATCTCAAACCTGTTCAAATCCAACTAAAACCTGTTCAAATCCAACTAAAACCTAGTCAAATCCATCTAAAACCTGTTTAAATTAATCTAAAACCCGTTCAAATTCATCTAAAACCCGTTCAAATCCAACTAAAACCTAGTCAAATCCATCTAAAACCTGTTTAAATTAATCTAAAACCCGTTCAAATCCAACTAAAACCTGTTCAAATTCATCTAAAACCTGTTCAAATTCATCTAAAACCTGTTTAAATTAATCTAAAACCTGTTCAAATCCAACAAAAACCCGTTCAAATCCAAATAAAACCTGTTCAAATCCATCTAAAACCTGTTTAAATCCAACTAAAACATGTTCAAATATAACTAAAACCTAGTGAAATCTGTCTAAAACCTGTTTAAATTGATCTATAACCTGTTCAAATCCAACTAAAACCTGTTCACATTCATCTAAAACCTGTTCAAGTCCAACTAAAACCAGTTTCCACAAAAGGAGGAAATTAATGTTAAAGGTAACTTTTGCAAAACTCAAATGAAGATGAAATCTCACATTCAAAATTTAATGAAAGCTTCTAAAGGTCACCATCTTCGGCCTCTGAGAGGATTCTTATTCTACTATCGCGGCCCCTCAACACGTTTAGTTTGACACCACTGGCCTATATAGTGGTATAATAGCTTTTTTTTTTTTTACAGGAACTTGTTTTATTTGCACTAACTCTTTGAATTGGTTTAGTGTAAAGAAAAGATACTTATTACATAATTGAACTGCTAGTATTTCACAGATTAAATGCTGTTTTTCATTGACTACATGACGTTAAACATTCACACAGTGGCATGTTAGAAACGAGAGCAGGTTTTGAAGTTGCTGTATTTTGTGCCAAGTGTGAAGCCTGGTGTCTTCCCGGAGAATATCGCTGTGTGGGAGGCTGCAAAATGAGGCGGAGAAATGGCAGGATGGATGGGTAAAATGAGGGGTAATAATGAAGAGGAGGAAGGTCACTTGCGCGGGGCTGATGGGCTACACTGATAGCACCGAGGGGAGGTGGGGTATAGGGGCGTTCAGGTGAGCAGGCAGACAGCGCGCCAAGAAACGGGACGGATGGACGGATGGGAGACGGAGGGATGGAGAGACGGATGGATGAAGGTGAGGAGGAAGGGATGGAGGATGCTTCAGTGACTCCACTTGACAGCTGAGTGAGAGGGAAGCGGAGTGGCTACTCTATGTAATTTGTTAGCGGCGCCACGATGCATGCAGCCATGATACGAGCACAGACGAGAGACAGGGTCCCGCGCCTTTCTGCAGCTTCCTCCAGGACTATTCCAGGACTCAGGTACAAAATAAAGCTTTATTCAAATACTTACTGAGCATCTTGTGCTTGTTTGACCTCCTCAGACACTTCATTATTTTATACAGGACTGTTTTTATTGTTCCCAGCATCAAACAGGACTCATTTTTAAGCAGGTCTACTCATATTGATTTAAGAAAAAGGTGTTACCAAGACATAAATGAGATTAAATTCTGAATACTCATCTGAGGTCTGAATAGTAGATTCAGATAAATGTCATTTTAGCAAAATACATTCAAGCTGTTGGCAAAAAACTACCAGTAAAATAAGCAAAAAAAAAAGCAAAATATGGTTACAGTAAATTAAATTCTAATATTTTACATTATTAAACCAAAACAGGCAACCTATTTTCCCTGGCCAGCCATACCCATTCAGTTTGCAGAGTTAAAAGTTAAATAAATCCAGAAATCCCTTCTCTTCACAGCAATTCACTCGGTTTAACTCAATCAAAACTGTTTATCTAAAATAGAGCAGGGTTTATGTAATCCTTCATCTCTTTGGTTGCATCCAGAGGCAGTTTATTCAGTGTCTGTTGTTTTTTTGCCTCTTGGAAATCCAACTCAATCAACAGACACCAGACTAATTCATTTAATTCATTGTATAATTTGTGGAGAATGAGGATGAATGACCAGACTACCAACAAAGTCGACCAAAAATGGAATATTTTATAAATGAAACTGAGCACTTTGCTTTAAAATGTTCTTAACACCGCCTCCTTTAAAAGTCCTATGTTTCATGTCCTATCCACCACCTCAATCTGCCTCCTGTCTATCTAGAAACAAGCCGACAAATCACATAAACATTGAATTTTTAAACCATTTCAAATGTATAGTATGTTATTTTCCGATGGGCATTTGCAGAAACATAAAAACAGTTTTGAGGATGGTTCAAAGATAAGAAATGAATTCATCTCACTGTTCGTTGACTGTTTTTTTCTTTGTGGCGCTGCAGTAAGACCAGACCCCTCTTGTATTTAAATCTCTATTGGCCAGTTCAGACCGTCCCTATCGCTGCTATTGTACGCAGCTCTGTATTTTGCATAACACTGTCTGCCTCCTGCGCACCTTTCGCGGCGAGCTTTGAAATCATTGTCCCGGCGCTATCTCGACAGCTCCTTCTGCTTTGCTCCGCGGCAGGTGCATCTCATCTCGGTACGAGCCACTCCGAAAGCGTCGCGAGACACAATTTGCCGGGCTTATCTGAGACGCCGAATAAAATGACACAAATCTGGGCATCAGCCGGGTAATAACGACGCCGTGTTGACGCGGGGCCGACTTTGTGTCTGCGTGAAAGTGTGTGTTTGCGGCTTGTTGAAGTGGGACTGATCCAGGATGCCATGGCAGCTGTCTGCGGTAATTACCTGGGAGCCACAAACGCACAAAAAACACACACACATCTCTCCTGATTACCTCATAAGGAGAGGTTTGTCTGATTAGCTCCCGTATTTACACCAAAGACTTGCTATTAATGAACATGTGTTGAACGTCTCGCTCCGATATTCTTCACTCTGAACATTTGGGAGGCAATCTTTGACAGTATTTGATGAACGTTGCTGATTTGGAAACACAAAGACATGTTGTGATTGGATAAATAACCTGTGTATCATTTACAAAGACGCTTTAAAGCTGTTTGAAGTTAAAAGGAAGGCGTTAAACATTGGATAAAACGCCAAAACTGCATAATTATCTGTGTTAAAGGGGTTTTGTGTGATTTTTTGTTGTGTGCAGTTGAACAAAATAGAGCACAATGGTCAAAATGATGTTTTAAATAGTGTTTGAACTTAACAGAATAACACTTTTTGCATTTTGCCTTGAAAAATAGACATTAAAAACTGTATAAACACAGTGGAGGGTTCGTTATTTCCTGTTTCTACAACTTCCCAGAGCGGACAAACTGAGCCCTGAAAAGAGCATCCAGGTTTCTTCTTCTCAAAAACTTGGATGAAATCTTAGAAAATGAATGCCTTTGACAGCATGTCCCTGCAGGGCTACCATAGGTGTCATTATCTTGTTCAAAAGGGATGCAACGTGTGTAATTTCACCCACAGATTCCAACAAAACCTGCACAACCCACCCGTAAACCAACAATTATGAGTCTGTTTCCAATTCTTTCCTCAAGCTGTTGTCAATTATTACTCACAAAAGCTTAAAAACAGACACTTGAGCTCAAATCTAGTGTGAAATTATAAGATTTGACGTCATATGTATCGACCACATAAATAAATAAATAAATAAATAAACATAAATGTAACTACCTTCCATTTTCGCCAACACTAGTGACTTGGACTAGCCAGAAAAAGCTATTTAACTTTATGTTCAACCCTAAAGCTAAAGCTATAATAATCTATGAAGACAATGTTCTAAATGAGTTTTTGTAGCGCTAAAACCACATAAAGTGATGTCTCTTCAACTAGAAACAGTGTTCTCAGGAATCTCTTTGTTTATATGACATACACAAGCTTATATTGTTCCTATAATTTTACACCTTTCCATTTTTTCTTCTTTATTAGTGTGATTTTCTTGCTGCCTGCTCTTCCAACGTCCCCAGTTCTTCATTTTCTCCTGCACTTTCCACGAAGAGCACACATTAACAGGAACTATTTCTCGGGGCATGAGACCAAATGGCTGCATCAACCTTTCGAGCGCAGTCTGCTGTCAGTACACAATCCCACCCACCGCTTTCAGCCTACACCTTTTTCCTGGCCTAATATTTGCATAATGAAATGCACTGTTATTTATGTGTCATCAGAGTCCGCAGGGCCTGAGAATGAAGGGCTCGTTAGCTGTACGGATCTCTAAATAGATCGTGAAGCCGCCCAACATCGGGACAGACACACAACAATGACTTTCCCATCTCCGGTCTTCTTTGTACCCCGCTTAAATGCCGGCACATTTGGAAAAACAAAGACAAAAACGGGCCAAACATTCGCAGCAAGCAAAGGAGATCACAAGTGATCATAAATATTTCTAATAGAAGCGAATAGGGAAGCAGCACTTTGCAGAAAACGTCTATAAATGTGTGACAAATAGGAAGGTGACGTGAAAAGGGGAAGTAGTAGATGTCAAAATGGACGGCTGAGGAGAGAGGGCTCGTGTTAGTGGCAGGCGGCTGTGTTTTCTCCAGCCATGCCTGTCCGTGTTCCTCTGGAAAACCCGTTTCCGATTTGTCAGGGGGGTCAGGTGTGGAATGCAAATGGGCCGGCCGTACGCGCTCCGAATGGCGAAGAGATCTCGAGGGGGCCGGCGCTTAATGAGCTCACTTTGTGGCGGCGAGAGACGACAGTCATGTGATTAGTCATAACCTTGATGTGTGCTGGTTAGGAACATGAGGGCATAATTTACTGGCGGCGCAAATTAAATGTTGAGAAAGGTGGCAATGAGATTCTGTACGATCGTGTTACTGGAGGAACTGGGGAAGGGGAGTCGCACCTGCAGCTACAGACGAACAGAGAAGTCAGAAGAGAGGGGTCTACGAGGATGTTTAGAGTCTCTGTGTGTGTGGCGGAAATGTATTCAAAGGCATACATTTATCATTTTAACATAATACAGCTTCAGGAGCTCCTTTTGACAGCCTCACGTTTTACTCACTTTTATAATAACATAAGAAAGATATTTGAATAAGTAAAATCACTAAACTGTAGCATCTTATCTTATGTTTAAGCTCAATATCTCATCACAAAATCGTATTCCTCTTTATTTTTTCTACATATGTTTTATTTAACCACGAGATGGCCATTATTTGGGTCTGGAGCCAAAAGTCCCACTGCCAAAGAGGCCTATTTGTATATAGTACCACAATCTAGAAATATGTATATAGTATGAAAGTGTACTGTGGTTTAAGGAATGACGAAATGACACATTAAAAAAATAAATAAATAAAAAAAATTCAAAACAACTCTATTTGTGCTTCTTTATTATTGAATCCAGTTGAATTTTATGTTGGAATAACTTTAGGTGTTGTTTTGAAGAAGACTGATTCAGAAAGAGGATCTGTATTTATAACAAACTCACTTTAAGTCTTTTCTCTCAAATCACTCAGTGGCCAAATAATAGACCAGTTAGACCAGTAAAACCAGTGGAAAAGTGAGTTTTAAGTCCCATCTCAAGAGAAGAAATTATTATTTATTAAAACCTTATAATAATCCAAACATTTGTATATGTCTCATTTGGAAATTAAAGCATTTAAAGCAACACTATGTAACTTTTTTTGGCTTTAACTCAATGAAAGGCTCTATCTCTCATAAATATCCTGTAACTATCCTTATTATAATGTATATTTGTGTTGATGTTCTGGTTAAATAAGCAGTATTTGTCAAACCAGGAACATGAAGTCTTGAAAAGAAGATCAAGTTTATTTGTTTTGTGTCAAGAAAAGGCCAATGAATGTGTTTTTCTTTTTGGACTATATTTATTTTGAGGTAAAAAGCTGCACAGTATTGCTTTAAATACAATGATACTCTCTGAATCTCATACGACACAATGCGAACTGGAACTGGACGACCTTTCAACGACATAATCACGAGTCAATATCAGAAGAGTTTTGCTATTCCAAAGGCTAATGCGTACGATTATTAGGCAGGTTTGGTAGATTAGTAACTACACTGTACAAAACAAACCCATTAACATTTACTGGCTCCACACACAAGTCTCTGTCCATTCATTACTTTCCATTCGTGTCTTGAATGAGGGATTTACTGTCTGCTACTACTACCTCGTCCTGTCAAAGAAGACTCCCACTAGTCCCATTACACCGACTTGATTACACACTGGACTTGGTTTTAGAGAAGTCCGCCTTCGGAGAGCGAGTGTAAACAGCGGGCTTTGTCTCCGAGGGCACGCCTACACAACCAGAGCAGGATTTGGTTCCCTCTAATCCTCCCGTTTACAAGAGCGGCCACTTTCCAGGCCCATTGTGGACGCCCGTCTCCCTCCATTTACTCCCTGCGTGGCACTCATTCCAGCTAGTTTAACGCTGCCTGGGCTCCGAGGGGGAAGGATTAGGACGTGACGCCGGCTGGGTAGTGTGGAAACAACATTGACTACGCAGCCCTCCGTCGCTCCCCTCTCCTGCCCCCCTCCTACCCCCTCCTACCCTCTCGTCCCTGAAGGGCACACTTGTGGACATAGTGAAATTCTCCACATGGATTTATGCTGATTATCAGTGCAACAGCGCGGGCTTAAGCCAATCAGGGAGCTGCAGCAGGGAGTGAGCGGCGGACTTTGGGATATTCAGAGTCTGTTTAAGTCCATTTACTCCATTACTGAGGCGTCTTGAGACTTCGGGATTAATCTCGTTTGTCTGATAACGCACTGAATGATTACACAAAGACGGAAAATGTTATGATTATGTTAAGACAGTTTGATGATGTGAATGACAACAAAATAAAATGACGTGATGCTCCTTTTGCATCCAAATAAAATGGTACTTTCCAACCATGAATACATTTACAGTAGTACTTTTACAAATATGATGCACAGTATTATTTAAATTGCATTTAATTGTGAAATATACTTAAAGTGTTATGTTGTATGCACCCAGCAATCTCCATCACAACACAACTTTATGTCTTGGGAGTCTCAAGTCTTCAAAACTCGTCCAAACAAGTACTTTACTCAACATTTGGTGGGTTTTTGTTCGCTTTTTTCTCTACACAGCACTGTTTAGAGATGTTTTTGTTACTGTAAAAGATGCTAAAGATGTTAAAATTAGAGAAAAATACAAACAATGCTCTGCTGATTGAGACAAAAACAAATGACAATCAGTGTATGGTTTATAAATATTAAGCACTTAAATCTGCACTGGTGACTACTTATTTATGAGTAATCTTATTTGTTAAGTAAAAAGTGGTATAAGGAGATGTCTAAACCTAACAACAAATAAACCTGGTACGAACTCAAGAGGAAAATGACTGGGTTTAATGCCAGATTTACTGATGCAGTTTAATGCTCAGAAATCAGCATTTACACAAGATTAAGTACAATATGAATGAGTTATATTAGATGTATATGTGACAGAAATCAGTGTATTTTTCTCACTTTCCTCACAATTCGCCCCAAATGTTTGGATTATGTTGCATTCACAAGACACAAAATAAAAATGAACATACTCAGATAAACTAATACATGTATTTTCTGCACGTTAAGACTGAAAGCTGAGGTAGACAATGCAAACATGATGCCTGACATATGTTTTACAACCTATTTATAAGAGGCACACATTTGGAGGACTTTATAAGCGTGTCATATTGAGACAAACACTTCCTGGTGAGCAGTAAACTCTGTCTGTAGACATCAGAGCCCACAGTGGTGACCAGGGCTAATGGTGTGTCACTTATTGAAATGGAGCGGCATAGGTTAACCCCGAACCCGGACCCACATCTTTTTATTTCGTTTGCAAAGCTAACCCGAACGACGATTACCGCAGGGAGCAAAGCCAATAAAATGCTGACCTTTTCTCTTTGCGAGCACAGCTGTGTGAATGTGCTGCCATAATAACTTGAATAAACTTGGTTAGCATGATTGAATATGTGGGAAGGTAAAGGCCAATGTGTCATTTTAGGGAATGACTACAAGCGTGTTCACACAAAACACCAAATGCACACACAAACTTTCCCTGTCGCGAGAACTCATTGAAGGAAATAACATCAAAGTCTATTACGGTGATTGGAAAACAAATACGACACAAACCAACAGGTTGCAGTTCATCTAAAGCTGCTATTCATTTAGGTAAATCATTCCCCTGAAGCTTGATTGCTTATTTTTCAGACATGCCATTAGCAATTTCTAGCAGCTATTGTCCTCTTCTATTGAAAACCAATTGGTCAGAGGTACAGCCAGTGTCCTTTTGTGAATAAATCAGTCAGAAATGTCCTAATTAAGTCTGCCCATTGGTGAGCGAGGCAAGTCAGCTGCCATCGGGAAGAAAACCGCCGAAAAAAAATCCAATTCCTTTTCTAAAAAGCGGAACAATGGCAGCGACGGCCGGGCCCTGACTGACAAAAGGAGAATTCACAACAGCTGAGGCGAGAAGGCATTCTTTTTTGACTTCCTATTATGTTTGCACCTTGGAGATGTTGGGATCTGATTTTTCCAGCGGGCCAATCTCCTTCCATTCACTCACACATCAGTCCATTATCATTAAATACGTGTTTGATTTCCCCACAATGCACTCACTCCTGACAATGAACGGTGATGCAGAGAGCGAGAGGAGGCACAGGAAAACACATTAAATAAATGGCCTACGAGTGAATGACAACAATAAACATATTTGCGCTGCGAGCAATGAGCAATGTTTATAGTGATAAATGATGTGTGGAGGTGGGCCGCGGGAGAAGCTGCACAGGAATCCTCAGCAGGAAAAAAAAACAAAAAACAGAGCATCTGAAGGAAAATGAGAAAACAGGTAATGAGAAAAGTGTTCATGGTGCAGCAGTGCAATAATTAATTTTGTTTCACATCCAATATTACATGACTTTTAAGCATATACTCAATTATGGGAAATGAAAGTTTAATGTGCCTTTACTGCAGCATGTTTCTGGACATTCCCATCCATTCGTTTATAATGAAACTGCAGTTAATACAAGATTGTGGATGCTTCCTTCTCTCTGGATCCAGAACCAGCCAAGAAACATTAGGACGCTCACATTTGACCCTACCGTAAAGTCAAGAGTGAAAATCTATCATCACAGAGTCTTTGACCAATGTTACTGTTCAAGGTGTAGCCATTTGGAAACTAAAAACAATGGGGTTCTCTGTCGAAACAGCAAAAAAACTGCCCCAGAGGCTAAAGAAAAGGACAGGACAGGATCAAAGTGAACTGGGACGGTACAGACAATAAAATGGCACAAATTTATCCTGAATTCAGTGAATAACTTTGAGACACTTTGATCAGATTTAGCTCTAAACTCATTGACTCATTGAAACATGCTGAAAACTAGCACAGTATAAGACAATACAGGAAGATGCATTAAGAATACAGCCTCTACCAAATCACAAAAGGATGTAGAACACATGGAAGAGTCAAATCATGTGTGTTTTTGTGAATGAAAACAAAAAAAATCAATCTGACTTGACCTTGTTTTAGACTTTAAGTAAAAATAGTTGCTTTTGGGTGAATGTATTCCCCAGAAAAACCCTAGGAACTACAGACAGTACTTTGTGAGGTGACATCTTTAAACCTGTTTGTCCAGTGGAGCTGTTAAAACCTCAACCGCGTCTGTTTTTTTGTGCATAAAACATTAAGATACTGTGGGGATGTTTTGTCACAGATACAGAGACGTTTACCTGATCAAACCCGTCAGAGCTGAAGGATATAGGTTTTTGGTGTCACTTTAAAATCAGAGAACAAGGCCCCTCTTGCCGTCTACAGTTTAGCTCTGACAAACACCGACACTGGGAGGAATCTATTATAGAAAAGGATGTCAGTTTTTCTAGTGACACAAGCCTCAATAGACCAGAATTGAGTGCAGTGAGAAGACAGGCTGTGTTTTGGGAAAGTGGGCTGACATGTCGAACAGAAAAAGTCTTAGTACACTTTTAGCACTAACAGCTGAATTGAAAAGGGCAGAAAAGTGTTTTAAGTAAAAGAAAGTTAAAATGAGTTTGTTACTGGATGTCGTTTGATCACACCTGAAAATAAACCCACAAAGAGTAAAGTAGCAGCTCTCTTTTTCATTCTAATCTGCATTTTGTGGGACCACTTAACAACCTTTAAGATGAACATAAGAAAAAGAATATCTGACCTGAGAAAAGCCTTAGCAAAGAGCAGGTTCTGAAGCTGAATATCGCCCGCAACTGACTATCATCACGTCATTTTATCCAATCCAAAGAGTAACACCAACACTGTCAAACCATTGGCCCAAACCAGCCTTGATCAGGATAATAATAATGCATTTCTTTGATTTCTTCTCTTTTAGGAGAATCCAGCTGTTGCACACGATAAAGAAAACAGTTTGCATAAAAGGAAAAGAAAGGAAAAATCAGAGCGATGTCCTTCTTGCTACGAGGCAGAATAATAACTGAACAATGAATATAACTAATTATATCCGAGAAAATGTCATATTTCTTCAGCGTCACTGGAAGCCAACAGTTAGTTCAGTATGAAATGTCCTTTTAGCCGATATCTTAAGATGTTATTAAGTCCAAACACATCATAGAATATAAATATGACAGCTACTGGTCGTCTGTTCTGTATTTTCCTGCGACTGACGGACATTTCCAGGATGTACCCTCATCTCAACTCAACTCTTGCCGCCCACAGCTGCTAAAGTCTATATATTTACGGATTAAACCCACCCATGGACAAGTATTATGGGCGCTGACACGTGCTACAACACTTATCCTGATTAGAAGCGCTTTGGGACCAAGACGTACAGAGATAAAGAAAGGACTACAAAGAGAAAAAAAAAAGTGTCATTAAAACCATTACAAATAAAGAATCTAAAGGATAATCAAGGCCACACACGCCGTACACACATCCCGCTGATACGCTCCGGCTCAAAAAGGGAGGCTCATCATCAGCCGCGCCATGAGATAACTGTGAAGAAAAGCCAGGGCACTATGGGTAATGCTGCTGATTAATAGCATTCAGTCGATATTAAGGAGCTATGATTATCTCTCCCGCACTGCGCCTCTCTCTCCCGCTATGCTAATTATTGTGGTGTCGCTTTGAGGGGCATTTCTTTTTTTTCTTTTTTTTTTTTTTTACCCAAAGCCAACATCTCTCTCTTCGACACATTTTTCTCGTCTCGCGTTTCATATCAGCTGTTATCAAAGCATCAAAACTCGCTTTTATCGAGTAAATCTCTCGTGATTAAGTGAAGCGATCGCTGATGACTAACAAGATAGTACAGGGCTTAGATATTATTAGTACGAATCATACATCTTTGTTCAGATAGTTCCTGCAAATACTTCTCCAGGGCTTTTTTCTTGAATCCTTTCATTTGCTAAAAATAAGTTCAACCCTGATCAGAAGAACTGGAGTTAAACGTCCAAATGAATCAAATCAAACAGGTGTCGTATTTTGAAGAAAAGTAACTTCAGGGAGACATTTACAAACGGCCATTCGTGAAGTAACGGTCTTTAAAAAACAGATAGCTCATAGGCGAGCTGTTATTATTCTTTTGTTGAAGCTAATGTTTGCCATATTTCATGCTGTCAGTGAAGTGCAGCCCAGAAATGCATTTGACAATATTCTATTACCGCTGTTAATGGCCCCGGAAGTGTGTACGATCGAGTTTACTGTAGACTCAGGTAAGAAACAACCGTGTACAGATGAATAAAACTGACAAAAACACAAACTCGGTGTAGGACTAGTTTAGTATTTAACTCCTGAGATGATATACTGCACGATAAAAGACCATATAAAGACCTATAACAGCACAGTGATAGTTTTAGATGCAAGTCAAACAAGAAAAAACACAAAATATTTAAGGAACAAGTCAAATGTGGTGCTTTAATAAATGTTTGAATGAGGATACAATATCAGTACTTCTACTTGTTTGACCTGAGATATTACTGCACAAATACTCACTATAGTCACTTTTCATCTGGAAATGTTTCACTGGAAATCAAGATGATAAAAGTAAAACAAACCGATTCAAAAGTGAAAAAAACATCAACAAGGCACTGAAATCTGTACTGATACCGGCCAGCACTTAAAATGTTTGTAGTTATAATAAATAAAATGAATATCTAGACATTTGTAATCCGATTATTATATAACACAATCAGAGCTCTTTTACCACTTCAGATCCTTGCATTGTTCTCAGTTGTTGACTATTATCAATGCTATGATCTCAGAATATTTGACATGACATAATTCAGTTCAAAGACAACGCTTTTCACCAAGAAAACAGGACAAGCACAGATGGCTTTGCTTAAATAATGTTTTTCATAGCAGAAGCAGAAGCAGAAGAAGAAGAAGACGAAGAAGCAGCAGAAGCAGAAGAAGAAGAAGCAGAAGCAGAAGAAGAAGAAGCAGAAGAAGAACAAGAAGAAGCAGAAGAAGAACAAGAAGAAGCAGAAGAAGAACAAGAAGAAGCAGAAGAAGAACAAGAAGAAGCAGAAGCAGAAGAAGAAGAAGCAGAAGCAGAAGAAGAAGAAGCAGAAGAAGAACAAGAAGAAGCAGAAGAAGAACAAGAAGAAGCAGAAGAAGAACAAGAAGAAGCAGAAGCACAAGAAGAAGAAGAAGAAGCAGAAGCAGAAGAAGAAGCAGAAGAAGAACCAGAATAAGAAGCAGAAGAACCAGAAGAAGAAGCAGAGGAAGAAGAAGCAGAGGAAGAAGAAGCAGCAGCAGAAGAAGAAGAATTCAAACTAATTCAAAATATGTACTGTAGCCAATTTCAATCTCTTTTCAACAGCATCTATCCATGAAATACATCCATATCAAGCTTGCAGTACATACGTTTTAAATATAAGACTTTTCAAAAATACACAGACTTCTGGCATTGACTTTCCACTCAATCAGTAAAGCTCCCTGAATCACTCACTGAATCATGTTTCTCAAATAAACAGATGCGACAAACTAAGCTCGAAATGAAAATCTCAACACAGATAGAAACATACGTTGGTGTAAAAATTGGATGTCAGGCTTTGTAGATCCACAAACAACGATAGCACAGCCTCCTTCAACACAACACACGCTCAAGTTTGTAAAGTAAAAAAAGTCAAACCAACTACAACTCATCCCAAAAGTATTGAATACGATCGTGCGCTGCAGAAACTCCAATCTGACGAGTGGCAGGACGGGCGCGACACACCGCAGCCTTATTGACTTCTCCGGCGTCTGCGTGTGACAACGGCGCTGTCAGTCGCAGACAAGCAGCGTTTTCTATTCCACCGGAGGCGAGCCTGATCCGCTAACGCCGGATGCCAAACGTGTTGAAATGAGCCCGGGCGACAAGGAAGAACGCCCCCCGGTTGTTTCAATCACCGTTTCAGGCACAGACTCCTCTCTCCCAGGGCCTCCTTGGTGTTCGAAAATAAAGACGATTTACTTGAAGGCTTAATGCTGCTGCTTTCTGACTGAAGTTATGGCGCCGTGAGGAGGACTTAAAGCAGCGAGATGAGAGATGAGAGCGCTGACGCTTCATATGGACATTTGTAAAAAAAAAGGGGCAAGAGGGTATAAGGTCAGGAGGTCCCTCTGGTGTGTAAAGTGTGTTTGTCCGTGTGATTGAAGCATGAAAGGAAAGTATTGTGCATTTGGGAAGCCATCATGCGCCAGTTCTCGAGGCAAAATATACCAATGTCTGTGCACTGACCTACTTTGGCCCTTGTCAGTTCAGGTATTCAGGCAACTTCTGTGTGGATTTACCAGATACATATGGACACAAACAATACAAAATCACTATTAGGGTTCACTACTTGGTTATGGTTAAAAAAGATGAAGGTAAAAGAGGGTAATATATCAGTGAAATCCCAATTAAAACTTTCTTTTATTGATCAATTATCTTTTTTTTTTTGAATATATTTTGAGTAATCGTAGAAAACCTGGACGCTCCTGATGCTCAGCCACTTCTTGGTCAATCTAACCTTGCAATTAACTGTGAATAAAAGTGCCTAAACGTGTAACAAAATAAGAAGTGAGAAATGAATATAAACCATCTCCGAAAACCCACCAAAACACCTTTAAATATAACATTTATTGCAATTTACAAATGCTATAGAGGCTTAAAATCCAACAAAAATTCAAAGCAACAATGTGAATTCATGTGGCTAGTTTTAAAGTCCTGGACATTAGTTTTTTTTTGTTTTTTTTACATAAACCTGGCTCTCCAGTTGGTCTGTTCCACGAAACCATCGAATAAGGCTTCCACAAAAAGTGTTTGCAAAGAGCATGAAGTTTAGATGAACACCTGGGTGATAAATTTTAACCAAACAAACCTAAAACACGACTATAACTGTTGCTGGAGCTGTACAAGATGGATTTTAGTGGGTTTGTAAACTCAAATATCACAAAAATCCAGTTTAACAGATTATTTTGTCAAACCTACATTAGCTCTATTAGCATCACAAGAGCAAAAAGCCAGTGACCAAACAGCTGTATACTCTCCACTGGGAATAAGAACAAGTTGTTGAACCAAATACTGTCTCCACACGGCGTAGAAAGAGGGTTTGAGAGTGTGTGAGTGTGCCTTTGTGCCACTGTGTGAAGAGGTAATATAAGCTGACAATAGTGAGCTGCGTCCCCGAAGTCTGAGTGGACTGACAAGGACATGTGACAGCATCCAGGCCAGGCCGACTGTCAGCCCCACTCAGCGCCGAGCCTCGCTGATGACGGCAGACAGCGGCAAAACAGCACCTCTCAGGAAACCACCGAACACACACAAGCACTCAGCTCTTCTGTTTGGCATCGCTCAATCACAGCACTTTGGGATTTAGCTACTTCCTCTTCCTTTAATCTGAACGTAATGAGGTTACAGCTACAGGTGCCGACATCTAGGTCTAAAAAGATTAATAAATAAACATATAATTGTATTCTTTAAAAGCAGTAGTGGTCCTCTTTGACTGTTTTAGGAAAAAGGATCATGTTTTGAGCTGTTTTGTGTTTGTTTTCAATTGAAATGGGCCCATAGTCGTGCCTTGGGGTGCACCATTAACAAGGAATATATGCTTTTTAATAAAGAGGCACCATTAATGCATTGGACGAAAAGAAAAAAGACTAAATAGACACTAATTAAGTAACGTCAACGACAATTCAAAACAGTCAGAAAACAACTTTTAACCAACAGCAAAATGAGAGAAATGAAAACACAATAAAACAAGCCACGTCTGACAGAAGTTATTTCACATGCCTCTTTTCTTTTGGCGTTTCTACCTCCGCCGCTGCAGACGCGTGCTTCCCCGAGGCAGCAGAGCCGGGCTGTGGTCTTTATGTGCCGAGCAGGGGGAGCAGCTGCTGGGTCCGGCTCTGTACCGAGAGGTCAATACACATCCTGACAGTCGGTAATTGTACCAGAGGGAGGTGTCGGAGGGCGCCTTAATGCAGGGCGACATCTCACAAGACGCTCAGGCTGCCAAGTGCAGGGGGCAGGCCTTCAAAACGGTATTGACAGATGTAAAACTAACATTCAGGAGCTTATGTTTTCACTCATCTCATCACTTTAGGCTGGATCTGAGGGAAATCCTTTGGTAACACAGCAACTTTACCAGGGCTCAGTATTGGGACAAATATGGCGATTCAATTAGATTCTTATTTATATGGTTTTGATTCGATTCAATTCCGATTCATCAATTAATTGTCAGTATTTCATTAAAATGGTTAGTTTTGCAGACATAGAAACCATATGGCTCACACAATTGGTTAATTACTTTTGCAATATTCACATTTTCTGAAGCACACACATTAAGAAGAGAATCAGTACCGTTTCATTAAAGAAGATCGATTAAAATCAAACAATCTATATTTTTACTCAGCCCTAAACATTACAGATAACAATTCCACGTCTCAAACTCTTACAAACAGTGGAAATAGGTCACATGTTGAGTTCATAAATGTATAAAAAAGAAACATGAAGTGCTTCAACTCCAGCAGTGCTCAGTTTGTTGTTGGCAGTGATATAAATGTATATTTCTCCAAGACAGACTAATACAAAGAGAGTTTTTTATGTGATTATACAGTATTGAAAACTGAAGCCAAAATGATGCATCTTTTTAAAAATTTTCGTTATTCTTTTGAGGTGATATTGTCCTTAGTATTTACAAAAGTGACTTCCTCTAACAGACTTTCACTGCCGATCTGAATGAGAATACATATGGCCATATTCATCTTATTTTCTGCTGTACACTGAGACGGCGTCCTGTAAAAGAACCCAGTGACACACTTATTTCCGTCCAGACTGAACATCATCAACTAGAGCTAACACAACAGGTATTTCCAGTGACTACGTACAGTCTTCTCAGAAAAACCTGAATCATTTTCCTAGTCTTGTGTGCTGCTACACAAATCTGTTTCTTCCATATCCACTGCTCAGCCTGTCCTCCCTCAAGAGAAGAAAATACAATTTAGCCACCACTTTGTTATGATTGCATTTTCCAATCTGATGGGATTTTTTAACAAATGAAAAAACCACTGTGCTCGGCAGGGGATCCTCTTCTGAGAGACGCTATCTGATGCTCACACACATGTTCTCGAGCATCTAAAACATCTGCATAGAAAGGAAAAGGAGGAGGAGGAGGAGTGGTGGTAATTAAGGCTGGAAAAGCAGAGTACTTTGTGGAAGTCTTTAAAGGGATCCAGGGTTGGGTTTATTTTACCAATGTCACTTCAAAGTCAGCAGGTTTCTGTGCTAATTAATGGAGCATGACCGCTGTCCTCGGGCAAATCCTCGCACGCAGCAGCGACGGTGACACACACTGCGTTAGATTCACTGGCGCACACACACCCCAAAATAAAATTACAATCAATTCAATCACAAGCGCAAAGAAATATAACTTTTGACTAATGTGTGTGTAATCAAGGAAAACGCAGCTGCACAATCAATCGGAGCTGCCTCGATCGGAGCCCACCCACGACAAAAACAGGCACAAGATACACGGCTGTGGAGGGGGCGGGGCTTGGTGCAGTCCTTAACGGGCTTTAGGTCCATTTGAAGACAATGACATAATAGACGCCAAAGGAAGTAGCCCAAAAACATGCAACATTATACAGTATTTTACTCACAACTGTAAATATTTTTCATTTCCAGGTAAAAGCGACATAGCTAAGAGTCTATTGAGTCAGATCACTCACTTTTCTACTGGTTTCACTGGTGTTACTGGTCTTCTTAGTCGGCCACATCAATTGACTGACACTTTAAGCTCTTGTCTAATCAGCTTATATTAAAAAAATGGAATATAATGGCATTAGTGGCTTTAATATCGCAATTATGATGAAAACCGTGATATACCTTGACACTGGTGATGGTCCCGTGTGTAATCAGGAATAAACAATGAAGTAAAGCATTTATAAAAACAAGTTTTGCAAAGAAAACAGGCTGTTTTAAAAAAGAGACAGAGAATTTCATATTGTTCTTACTTTAAGAAGATAAACCTAGCTCTGTTGGATTAAGAACTTTTGCAAAAATCTTCAATTCTTAATTCTGAGTGAATTCTAATGTTTGGCAGAGTTAATTTTCCTTAAGGAGCTTTTGAAAATAGACTTCCACTTCTTTTGTCAAGGTCCAGACTTATAACAGGAACTTTTTTCTTCTGATTAATAACTCACTTTTTACTATTTTGTATTACAGCTCAGCACGTTTCATTTTTAAGCCACAAAGAAAGTGAAATTGTCCATTTTGTTTTGCATTGGGCTAGCATGTTCTTGAACTCCTCATAACAGGGATTAAGATTGTAATGTACTCACAAGGAACAAGCAGTGACGGTATATTTTACGTTGACCTTATACAGTATTTTAATGGATGCACAACAATCCTTGAACCAAATGAGCACTTGAGAGGCCACAGCTTTAATTAGAGGTCACACAGAGTCCATTAAAGGCCATATACGTTAGTCTGATGTCCCAGCCTTGGACCTGGGCTGCACTGAGTGTGTGAGAGAAGAAGGTGAGTAGGGTCAATGTCAGCGGCAACCGTGATTATATTATATTCAACAGAAGCAGCTCGACCCGAAACACCGCTAACGCTAACGTACACACACAGCTCCACAGGGCTGTTCACTGCCAGAGCGACAAAATGGGACAAATAGCAGGTTGGGAATTATACCAAGGCCAGATGGGACATGGCAGCACATACACCTGTTCAAAATCACACAACCTGTCGGCAGACAAAGGCCCGCGGCGCCTGACATGAATAGAGCCCTTGTTTTCCATCATAACAATCTCACGCTTTGTTGTTATGAATCACTGCAAATGAGCATTAAACCAATATGGCTTCCTGATGGTGCACAGTGCAATTTTAAAGAGATATCTAAACTAAAACCCTTCAGACATTGCGTTTCTGTCCATCTTGTAGCTACGATGACAATAACAGTGTTCTATTTTTATTTACTTTAGTCATTATTATAAATCCATGATACGACCTGGTGACCCTCTGTGATGTAAAATGCTTCAATAATGGTCACAAACTATACATAACATAATAATAAATACCAATGTAGTCAAAAGTTCATCTTACATTTACGTCTCCAAAGATCAAATACGTATAAATACATCCAGATCCACGTGATTCTTGTAAGACACATTTGAGCCAAGACTTTAATACGAGGTCTGAAGGAGATTTGTTTTTGTTACCGACTAAAATACCTTCCAAAATGTTGTTCTGGAAGAAAAGAAGCACAAATCTAAACCTCATTATGAGTCACTGAGTGAAGATATCGTATTTAAAACAGTGGTTTCCAGCTTTTGACAAACCCCATGGGTAAGAATGGGGTTCCCCTCCAGCGAAGTGACTGTGTGACGCCAACCCAGTTTCCAAATGACTATAATTTTGCTTTTAAGCTGAATCCTGACCCAGAATCATAATTCATTATCAGAGACGCAGAGAGAGAATAAATCGGAGACTCCGAAAAATTACTTCTAAAAGCCATCAGTGGTGTGACAAGGGCAGTAAATCTCGGCCTGCACTCAGGTGTGACTGCATTGTGTGAATCAGGTGTTAAATTTGGAATTAGCTGCTTGCTGGCTAACAACACATACATCACACTAATGCACTTCTGTCATTGCTGTGCTCGGCCTTAATCAGGGCGCATCTGTGTTCTGATGAGCCGCCTCTGTTCACTACCGTCATATTACTCACACACAGCGGCCGCACCAGGAAGTACTGCAGACTAGTGAGAACAGGGTTAGCAACGGTTCAGACCATTACATTCATGAGAGAGACTCGTATCAATCACAGTATGTATGTTCTCATAATATACTATACTAGGGAAATGTATTATGGCCTTTATATTTATAATAAAGTATAGAGTGATGTCATTTTTAAACCTGCTTTACCATGAAAAAGTTTTTGTTTTTTAATGTTAACCCCCAAAGGCCCAGCGTTGCCATATGTCAACATTTTTTACAACTTAGGGAAAACGCACTTAAAAATCAACTCTATCCCTCAACAAACCACATTTACATAACTAATGGGTCTTATTGTTTAGCCTGGTAATGTCAATGGCTGGAAGAATATTCAAATAGGCCCATTTACCGGACCACAAAGTCAGGCTATTTGTGATTTTTCACCGAGCAACATCACCTTATTCTTCAAACCTGGATAAATCAAGATTCATGTAAGTAAAACACCTCCAGTATTTTTTTCTATGTTAAGATGTAAAGCCTTGATATCATTGTAGTTCTGAGTTTATACATGTCAATATTGTTTTTATTCCTGTCTATTTCTGCTCACTCATGTTTCATTTCTTTATTTTTTCTTAGATATTTCAAATATAAGAGCTGACTGGTCTTTGTATTGGCTGTGTCACATGACTTTGCTGCACCAATCACAGCACACAACTTCATTAACATCAACAAAGTGGTTCATTTGTTGTAGTCTACTTATTCAAGCAATACTTTAAAAACTTCTTAGCAGTTCACTTTTGTTTTTGGCAGTATCTAGTGACAACATTACAGATCTCTAGTGTTGTATTGTACCTGTTGTGGCATGTTTAATACAGACTAGTGCCGCCACACATTTAGCTCAGATGGATTTCATGCAGGATTTATTAGACTTTTAATGAAGGATCACAGCTGGAAGTGTGTGGGTGATTACTACTTCACATTTCCAGAGCTGTTACCGTTACCGCTAACAAAGCAGAGTGGGATTAATATTCACTGTACGACACATACAGTAAAAGCTAACGCTGAGGCTGAAGAGGCTCGGGAGTAAAAGTTCACTTCTTTGTTCTTGCTTGTCATAATATTCCACTCCTCAGCACTGACGGGGGAAAAATACTGCTGCGGATTTTGGTAGAGTATGAGGTCAAAGCTGTATTAATGCCATTTTTGCACATACAGCGTGTTTTTCTACATAAATTATGCAAGTCGGTTTTTGTTTACCCCTAAATTTGATGTAATATTAGCAGAGAATTGACGCATCTGTTATGTTTACCCTCTGTGGTCGTCCAATAGATGCTTTATCTCTGACGCTTTTACAACAGAGCGATACTTTCCACTTGGTTATATTTACAGCGAATGGTTTAAGCATTTATATTTATGAAAAGCCTTTTGGAATAACAGTAAATGGAAAAAAAGTCTAATTTGATTGGCCTTAATGGGACTTTATGTTGTTGTTTTACTTTGACACTGCTTGAAAAGTGAAAAATCTAACCCTCAGTGAAAAAATACATGTAATTAAAAACATAAAGAAATACAATATGCAATTTTCTGGTTGTTAATCACATAATACCATAACATTATTGCATTTCAAACAGCTATAATAAACAGATAATGCCCATAAAGTTGCAGTATAGAGCACATAGTTTAAATACAAACCAGAAAATCCAGAGTTTGTGTAAAAATAATGCTATAATAAGCCTCAGTTCATCTGTTTCTGAATGAGCTCTATCCCTCAGACACTGATTATGCTTTTGCAAAACAAAGTGCATTTAAACAAGTGCAGGAAATCATCATCAATAAAGCCATTATAGCTTTCAGGTGAGTCTTCTGGACATTATCGCCCTCTCAATCTGAGTTTTAGGGCGTCCCTTTATCAACTCAAAACAAGTGTGTTCCCCTTCATCAGGGTTATATCTGTTTGAAGAGGAGCTGAAACATTTTTATCACAAGTACCTCTCCCAAATGCTGCTTTCTATTGATGTGCACTACTTGACTTTTCTCAGATGTACAGCTTTGTGATTCATGTCTGGCTCCCAAACATCAATGAATACGGCTCTATTTCGTGGCTGCGGGCGGCGTGACACTGAAATGATTCTGACTGGGTCTTGTTGCTTCTTTTTGCAGAAAGGTATACCGGGTTTATACAGCGCCGCTCTCATTCAACAGAGCTCTATTTAGTGTAACAATGAAGGGAGCCATGTTCTTTTCAAAGGTAATGGAAAAGTCAAAAGAAATGCGTTCGGTTTTAATGGAAATGCAGCGTGTTTACACCACAGTGAAGTGTCTCCGACCCATTGATGCTAACATGCCTCAGCTAAGCCTGTCCCCTCTGTTCTCAGTGGTAGACTGTCAGCCATACTCTTCTTCATTTTCTCTGACAGATCGTGTTAACAGCCCCACGTCACAATAGAAATCAAAGACAGGCGCTTTTCTGCAAAGGCTTCCTTTATTTTCATCTGTTCTGCCAATGCACAATCCAATATTAATACTCAATACAGTGATATTGACGACAGAGCTGGATTGGAGAGTGGTTAATGGAGCTAATTCATGGAGCACATTCGTTTCAGTTTGCAATGGGGGCTATGCTATGTCTTGGCAGCACACACCACATATCAGCGCACAATCTGAGCAGATATGATGTAGATTTAAACTCAAACTTGATGGAAGCTGGTTGGTTGCACTGTACATCGTCAAATTATTCCTGTTTTTTCTCTGTAAGATGCCTTCGTTCAGTGACACATTGACATTACAATAAAAACATAAAAATCTGAAAGTCGTGGGACAGTCAAACACACAACTGCACCAGAGAAAGTTTATTTTGGAATCCACCGACGACAAAGCGCTTCCAAAAGTCACATTCATCCCTTTCAATTCACCACATTCTTCCTTGAGCTTTGTATAATTTCCAAATATTACAGTTTCAGCTTCTAAAAGTGTCTCGTGCACGTCCGTTTGCTGCAGAGCCAGCAGTTGGCGTCACACCTGACGATGGAAAGGTTCCATCTGTGACCGGTTTGTCCCCCTTCATCCCGAGGATTATCAGTTATCAGCGCTGACTTTTCCGCCGGGGCTGCCTCTCAGCTCATCTGCTCCTGAGCAGCGCTCCACTGCCCGTCATAATTGAGGCCGATACCGTTCCCCCGCGGCTGCCATCTTACAGCACCGCCAGCCCCCACCTCCTCCTCAGTGTTCCCCTCCACCCATCCCTCTGTCTACTTCTGTCAACCTAATCGCTTCCTGAAAACCTTCTCTCTGGGTTTGGCTTAAAAGGAACCCTGGGACTTTTATCACTGTAGCTGTAGCTTTAGCACAAGAAATCTCAAAAACACCATTATTTTGCACCAATTACATTGACATCATTGATGAAACCACACTGGAATCACACTATACGCACCAACTACGTATGTAATTATATTTTGATTTAGTCCGAGAATTACACAAAAGTAGAATGATTAAGCCTTTTCTTTGCCTGTTTAAACCGTATCACAGTGATTTTCTGTCAGAAACTGAAGCAGGAGAAATCGTGCTGAACTTTCTAAGACTTGACAGTAAGTTCACAGTGTTTTCCGTGGCTTTGATCGGCCGCACAGTCTGACACAAAACTTGGATTTTGAGTGAAGGTGAGAGCAGTCGACGAGCTGGAACCACGACTCTGCTGTGGTCTGTTAATAAATCCTGCACACTTATGTTTAAGGGTAGACTTCTGCATTATGGATTTTATTTTACTGCTCGTGTAGTAATGACAACACACACCAGGACTTCATTTGTACAAGTTTGTTTTTAAAGATTTTATGATAAGCATGAATTCAGATTGTAATGCGCTAGTACCTGCCTCCAGTCCAAACTAAACACAATAAATACTATGCTCTGTGTCAGCATTCAACCAACTCCAGCTCAGCTACAATAAAAGGTAAAATAAGTGGATCATGTTGGTCAAAACTGGGCTTCATGCTGCCATAATATAACTGTGTAAGAATAACCGTTTTTGCACTTTGTCTTTGAAAAATAGAGAAGCTCCATAAAACACAGCAGAAGTTTCATTACCTCCTGCTCCTACAGCTGCTCAGAAAACAAACTGAGCACAATCTTATATGATTCACGATTAAAAAGAAAAGCAAACTCATCATGGGATCCAGGATTTGTTCATGCACAACACCGTGTCCCTGCAGAGCTACCGTCTTTAGCCTTAACAATTAGAACAAAAGACAAGAAGAAGAAATGGGACAACTTTTATGCCGAAGTGTTTCAGGACCAACACTTGCTAAACAAAATAATCTGACAACAGGAAAGAATAGTAAACAACATAAAATGAGCAGGAATTAATTAATTAAATAATTAACAGGAATTTTGTGGATTTATTAAACGATTATAGATGAACACGTTACAGGTAAAAATGGCTTTAACGCTGGCCCCAGCTGCAATAAACAGAAAAGGATCTGAGGTAACACAGCTCTTCACTGAGAACAGCTGATAAAGGCTGTAGAGTAAAAGCATTTTCTTGCCTTGTATTCAAAGGATCTGATAAAACACATGAGCCCATAACCATAGCATTTTAGCTTTATGCCCCAACAGCACATTACGTCCATGCGTCATTTCGACCTTCAGATTCAAAACTGTGTGCTTTCAAGAGTAAAAAGGTAACTAGGTCATCTGTGCAGAACAGACCACCCTATTCAAATGTTAAATCACCTCGCAAAAGGAATGGGCCATTTCTGCACGCATTGCTGAAATGATGGCAGCAATAATACCTCGCGGTTAAAATGAACCATCAGAACAAGACACCGCGACCCAGAATTCACGGCCAAGATGAGACATCAAAAACTGATGAGGACTGACAAAACCATATCACAGTCACTTATATAAGTAATAGATTTCTGATTCTCTCACTTCTTTGCATGACTTACACACTGTTTCTAAATTTAATAAGCAGAACTCATACAGCAGACTGAGTATTGTCGCTGCTGAGGCTCATTATTGACCCAATTCCTCAACAAGTAATTCAATGTCATCTTCCTGTCGGGGGAATTTAGCTTAGTCTGCTCGTAACAATACACACAGACTGAGTAATGATGTTGGCTCGACAAACTAACAAAGCAATTCAGCTCAACAAACTTCTTTAGACGAGACGACATCATTAACAACAAATCAGGAAACGACGTGAGGTAAGAGCACTTGATCCAACCGATGATATCAATCAGATCTGAGAGAATGAGAGTTTGGTTTGGTTCACAGTGATATGTCAGCACTGATCTTAACAAGCATCTTACTTTATACACAATCTGGATGAATTAACACAAATCAAAACTAGAAAAGAGACCGTTTTAGAGTTTGTAAACAACATGAAAATATATAGATTCCAATACATTCTGAACTGACAAAAAGGCAAGAGAAGGCTAGAGAACAATACCTGTTTTATATTTAGCTTTGCAACTCATTTACAGATTATTTTAGGACCTGTGCTTCCTCATTAAAGACTTCAAACTGTTCAGATTGGATTGTATCTGTAGACACTGCCATCTCACAAACTCTAGACAACAACATCGAACACTTGGACATCTCAGAAATTCATTCAAACATTTATAAATAGAATACATTTTTGGCATTGGTGAACAACACGGCAGTCTTGTGATTCCTCCAAGTGTCTAACCTCCTTAAATACTAGAACTTACTTAACGTAGACCATAAAGGTTACAGTGAGGCCAGAGTTTGAGCAGAAGACAACTTTGCGTCTCCCACTGGACCAAAGAGGAAGAGGGAGAATCACAGAGAGAAGGGTGGGCGTTGGGGATGAGAGACAGGAGGCCGATCCATCCACCAGAACGCTCCGCCACGACTGGCCGCCATCAGCGCGGCAGTCAGTGGGCGCACAGGAAGACAAATTACCAGAGGAATGACTGGAGAGTAAGGCACGCTCCCCTTCCCAGCCTCCTCCAGATGGACATAATTAAACCATTAGCTGGCGAGTGGGGGCTGATGACTCCATCAGGACCCATTTTGGGCTTAAATAAACGGTGGAAAATAAAGCTGCGTTCAAAATTGCACACTGTTTGTTCACACTCTGTTTACCAGCAGTGTCCTGGAAATCAGAGAAGCACCAGAGAAGAGCCCACAATCATGAGTTGTTGTGTTGTCTTTAGGGCCATTTTGTTTTTTTATTCAATAACTCCAGGCTTTTTCTCTTTAAAGGAAGCTAAGCGGCACTTGAGGATCTGGCCATAAAAGCGCCGAGTGCCTAGATCCTACAGTAGGGTCCTAAACGAGACTGATGATTTAAGATGAAGCGGCCAAGGATGAGATCTGAAGAGGCTCTCCACGGCCCTCTCAGGTCTACTTTATCTGTCTGCACCTCAGCTGTCCATATATCTTTGCACCGAGCGCTCTGCCGCGGGAATCAGGCCTGTTTCCATTCTCTCCGAGTCTCAGAGTTTCCACGGCTGACACTACTGCCCTACAGAGCAATCAAGACAACAATAGCACTGCATTTACTGCCTCTATTAGCTGTCTTTAGCTGAAGTGAGAGGGGTAACCCATCAACCACCTGTTGAGGTTTTCTTTACAGATAATAGTTCCCTCCACCAGAGAGAAGCCATGATAACGCTGTATCAAGGTTTCAGGTGTTTTCAGTTTTACCACACTATATAGAACATGTATTTAGCAAAGGACGGATCTTCCCTCACTTTTATTGGTAGTTGTTTATTGTTATGTTGCACTATGATGTGTTTACTGTAAAACTCAAGACTGGCTTTGGTTTTGAGACTGGTTTAACTGGTGATTATGGCAATTAAATGGATAACTAATACATTAAAAGACAAACAATAACAGACAATTTCAGGTTTTATCGGGTTTGTAGTGTATAATCTTTCTATGTACTGTGCATTGGTCTTGGTCCGGACTTGTTTTGGTCAGGTTCAGCCCCAAAAAAGCCTTGGTCTTGCTCTCAATACACTCTAGTCTCTGTTATTCTGGTCTTACCTACAACTCTACTTGCAACTTCAGGGACATCTCTCCGAGTGTGACAGATAACCTAAAATAAACTAAATATAAATAAACTAAATAGCGCCCACGAAAACAACCTGACCCAACAGTGACTCCGGTCTCCAAAATTTATCGCCCTCTTTATCACGCTGTAAGGATGAAATAACGGCACGCCATAAATTCTTGGGCATCACAGAGGGCATTATATAACTCAAAAGGGTAATTTATTGTGGGGTAGCGAGCACAACTGTCAAACCGCTCTGTCAGCCACACTTTCAGGAGCAGCTGAATCATGGGAAATGTTGTTTTTCACTTCAGTCTCATTTTAAATGACAGGGCGCAGTCACCAGGTCACCTTGTAATTGAACCGCAAACAGCTTTTATTTGGTGCTTCACAGCGTTGGAGTTAAGACAATATTAACTGGGACAAAGTCGTGACCGAGACCTGAGTTTATCGAGACTAAGACGATGAAAAAGAGAAGAGTCGAGACGAAGAAAAGTGTTTGATGCATTGGAAGAGGTCGGGGTTGGTCAGTCAAACACATTCACAAAATTATCTTGAGTAAAATGAGCCTGAAATCACTTCCCTTCATCAGCATTTCCACTTGATAGCTATCCTTTTGGACCAATCATGCCTTTATTTCAACTAATTTCATCCAGAGGCAGTTTGTTTAGCATCTATCAGTCCAACTCCTGGAAATTCAACTTAAATCCATTGCTGAGATTAGTCAAATACATTTTTTACGTCCAAGATAACACCAAGAGCTTAAAAAGACAGACAGTGCCGTTTCTGTTTACCTGCCCTCTAATACAAAGGCTTTTCTTCCCATTTACTCCGCACCATCAGGTAATACATAAGACCAGCTGCTTCAAGGACCGTCTTTTAGGTTCGTTTTGCGATCTGTCCTCTCTCTGCACATCACCGTGTCTCTGGTGTTCCTCTCAGTGACAATGAAATACAGTGACACCAATCTCGGGGCTCCCTCGACGGCAAAACACAGCTGTGCGGTTGTCCCACTTTCCTGCCATCGAGACACCCAGTCTGCCAACGCTTCTTTCACCAACAGCGCCGCTCCCAACATTTCCTTTCCACACATCTCCTTCTCTTTCCTGCCTTAAATCTCTTCCGTCACTCGCGTTATCAGAGGATGGCAGCGTCAGAGATAAGGGCCAAACAAAAAGTCATCATTCCTGAGAACATCTGCTCAGTTTTGCCGCTCTCTCTCGCTCGCTCTGTTTTACGTTTGATTTCGTTGGCGGCGTCACGGGAACAGCACTTGGATCTGCCAACGTACGACAAGCTACGAGGCTTCCAAAACGCGCTTGTTGAATTAAAAATACAGCATATGCCGCAGACGGGGCTTTGTGGTGTCACAAAGAGCCGACGTACCGTCTCTTTAGGAAATGGGGCACACACCTGACATGTATTTACAGATTTGAACAGTTTTGTTAAAAGCTGGTGAAGTGTTCGGTTCAAAGGAGGCACGACTCTGTTCGGCTTTAAATCGTAATGAAGGAAGTTATTTAGTTATTGATGCCTCGGGAGACGTTGACAAAAGGGGTCAGCGTTGGTGTCAAACTGAGAACAGCATCCTCAAAGCATGCTTTAGTGGTTTAGCTAATGCTGAATATTGCACGCCACAGTATGTCTGTTCTAAAATAGAGAATCAATGCATTTTCACGTATTTTGCCCGGTTATATAAAAAGAAAAAGAGGTCGTCGGTTGAGGAGGTGGACAGGAACACAAATATTAGGACTTTATATTAGTTTTGGGTTGGTTACATTAAAAGTAGGGAAGTAGTTCTGTAATAAAAGGTTGTCTTCTTAAGATCTTCAGCTACTGCTACATGAGGATTGTACTTTTTTTAAAACAATCGTATTTATTTATGTATTTTCCTCTTTATTATTCCTGTGTGTATATTCATCCTCCAGTGGAGCCTCTCCTTTCTTTATTAAATGGTCATGATATTAACAGGACACTACATGTGACCCACTGGGACAAACAAACGCCACAGAAAGTCCATCCCAACCCGGAAGTCAAACACAAGACCTTCTTTTTGTGAGTGCTTTGTTATTCACTTTGAGTTTCCATTACCCTTTTTTTCCTATAAATGCTGTGTTAAAGTCAAACTAGTCTCAAACCTGTCTCCTTCTGTAAGTCTTTGGAAGCCTATTGAGCATCTTTACCTCTGTTGGACTGAACTATTGAAATAAAGGATAAACAATTCTTACATAGAGAAGTTCACTTGAGAAGATAAAACCACAGAAAGCTATAAATAATTCTATAAAGAGGAACATAACTGCCCTAATGAAGAAATGCACTGGATGAATCATTGCTGTGATTCATTTAGCAGAAAATATCTACAAAACACGGCAAATAAACTTAAAAACATAGCCTACAAGTTGCTAATAATATAATATTCAGTATGTACTGTTTGCCATTGTGTGTCGTCCTCGTGGGTCGGCCTGTTCCAGTTGTCGAGAGTTAATTTTGACACACACTGTCACAACAGCAGCAGCAGCGAAGCCGAGCAGAAGGACCGCGGGCTTTGCCAAAGATGCCGAACACCCACGCTGAGGGCGAGCCACCAGCCGGGCCGCCGCGCGGAGGGGAGATGGTGTCTGTCATGTTCAAGCTGAGACCCAGCAAGACCACACTTTAGAGCTCTCCCTCCATCGTCCTCCAACCCTCTAATAATCACTGACAGCGCCTCTCTCTGACAGCGCCTCCTCCTCTCTCATCTAACGCTCCGCGAAACCGGCAATTGGCCTCAAATCAGCCAAACATAATCTCGCCGTCCTCCTTGTTTCCAGGCCGCGCCGCCGACTGCACGAGAGCCAACGGGAAAGAACAAAGGAGCCGGGAGAGTCTTCGCGTCTCGATCTGGCTCGGCTTCGCGCGTCAAGGAAGAGCGGTGTTTAGCACAGTCAGCCCGCACCACGCCGCTTCTATTGTTTTGTGTAATTGCACTCGGCGGACCTTGCCACAGACTCTGACAGTCTTCCTCGGTCTTGTGAGGTCAGACTTCATGACTCTACTGAAAACAGACATTACAGGGCATGACAAGCAGTGGGATCCCATCACTGAGGACACATCCAGCACCGTCCTGGGATCACTTCTTCGTATTTTGTTCTAATTTTGGTCTGGATTCCTTTAAAACCTCAATCCCTTAAAAGGTAGAGTCAAGTTTTATGCAGCATTTTCAGAGCAACCTGGTCTAACACAGTTGGAAACAAGCGTTTTAATATTGACGCATTATAACAATGTATTAGGCGTCAGAAAATAATTGGACGCCGGAAATAAAAAACAGTAGGAATGTGTCATATCTTGTTAGAATGGCACAAAAATAAATCAAGGCATTGTTGCATCTATCAAAATAAGTGTTGGCCTTTGCATCAGTGGCATAATAGTGACCTCAGAGTGTTCAGATTGGAGCATTAGTGGATTATTCTGCACATTTAGAGAAAGAAACACTGACACAACTCTTTTCTTCTACTTCTCCTGTATATATATATATGAAGAAAAAACAAAAAGAAAGCATTATTTTAGCCGTCAGATTACCTCTCATCTAGAAAAACTGATGCAGAGTCGAGTATATTTTGACACTTCCCAAAATCAAACTCCTTTTCTTTCCACTGTCTCTGAGTAAGCGCCACACATCCTCCAAGCTCCTGACCCCTCTTCTCCTCTCTCTGCTCGACGACCCTCTCCGTCTGCTCCCTTTTGTCACCATTTTCCCTTCCCTCCGAACGTTCCAGCTCGCACCTGCTCTGGCTCGTTTGCGGCGCGGGTCCCTCGGTCGCTCAGGTGTGATAAATGCTCCTGACCTCCGAGTCGGGGACCACCGGCTGACAGACGCTCATAGACTCCCCTCACACAGACCGTCACGCGCTTGTTCTCTCTTTTACCCTCGCCGTCTCCTACATAAACGCCGACACACTAGGCTCCCTGGGAATCACCCTCATTTTCCATCCATCATCCGGTCCCACACCACCACAGCGCCGTCGCCACGTGTGACCCAACACCGCTCCGCTTCCCCCGCGTCCCAGAAGACCCTCGCCGGACTCTTTCTGTGCCGTTTTTTCCCTCTTTTTTTTGCAGCAGCCCTTGACTTGACACGCTGGCAGCACAACCACACAGCTTCCAGAGCCGGGAACAAGCTCGCAGACATGGATGGCTAGCCACTTGAAAGGCAGGTGGGTTCTCAAGACACCGGCTTGGCTTTATGGGACATTTGCGGGCTGCCTGGCCGGTCTGCTCGAGTGTAGAGACGTCCCAGCTCTTGGGTGTTGGCAGGCATCATTGAACAAGACACCGAGTCACTACCGAGTCCGAGGCAGGTATTGTGTAGCTGGCACTGACCTACGACGCCCTAAAGAGGAGACAATTTAAGCCCTTTTTGCAGCGTCTACTGGGAGTTAGCACTTGCAATCACATCCAGAACGGAGCAAAAGTTGAACGCAGGTGTGGGTATAAAAAGTAAAATATAAAGTTTATTTGTATTTCCAAAACGCAAAGTGAAAGAACAGAAGGTAAATGAAATCAATATTTTGCAGAACAGTTCTTGTAGTTCTCAGTTTTTGAAGGATCTGGGAAGGTTTTGATCAAACATTTGGACAATCCCAGACAAAACCAGACCAGAAAATCACAAAAGGAACTTAGGTTAAACCAGAATCTGACTTCTTGTTCTGGGATCACTCTGAAGTATCTATTTTGAAGGATCTATTCACTCACTTTTGTAAAACATTGACATTGACAGTGATCCCAGAACAAAGAGTCTCCCTAAAGTGATTGTATAACCCTAGTTCCTTCTGTTTTAGTCTAGTTTGGCGTTTGTTTTGTCTGGGATTGTCCACATCTCTAAGGTCTAAGATATAACTAGCGCTTTCTGACATCTGACTTTTAAAATACAGTGACCCTGATACTAAAGCGGTGCATTTCTAGGCCTAAAGTAAAGTTTTAAGCACCCTTTCCTGCAAATACAAGAGCAATAAAAAGAACTATTGAACAGCACCGAATGGACAAAGCAATTGTATTCTATTGACATGATGTGATGCCTAAACCTTGGATCATTTTCAATTCATTAAAAACCAAAACTGCTTTAAAATGATCGACTGATCTTTTCTCTATTACACTGTCAAATTGGAAACATGGTAAAGATTATTGTACTCTAGCCCTTCATGTATAAATAAAGACAGAAAAAGACCAAAATAATCAATTAAATTCACTCATGGTCAGTGTTTTAGTTGTAGACACCATGTTATAGTATAATATCTAGTACAGTATCGTAATATTTATAAATTATTCTTATCATTTTGGAGTTTTACACAATCCTCGCCTCATTTCTTCAAGGTTTTCTCACTTTAAAACTAATCCTTGATGTCGAAGCTGGTGAAGTGGCATCTACACTACAATTATCATCATTAATAATCCATTTCGAACCATCATGGACATAATTATTTTACATAATGTCTCCCTGGCCACTAAATAACAGCCAACACAGCACAGCCTTCCCTGGGAACACGGAGGATATTATATCAGATCATTATTGTGTTAAAACTATAACGATCAGTGGGATGATGACAATAAAGACGGCATATTAGGGGCTCGGAGCAAAACAACGTCGGCTCTCATTTTCTCAAGTTCAATTAAATGGCTTGTGACAGTGCGTATGTGAGGGCATATCTGCAGCGCGCCACTTGACTCCTGTCATTAGCGTGTGATGGTGCCAGGCTACAACAGTTTTAAAAGTGTATTTTTAGTGATAATAAGCAGCTGGTGAACAGAGACGACGAGAAAAAAAAAAGCGTTCAGGGGTCTTACAGTGGTGTGAAGTTGTGTCTGGTGCTTCTGGGGATGATCAGGGGTGATGAGGTCTTTCTTTTGTTTAATACGAAGCAAAATGTCAGGAGGATTCAATGGTTTGGACTAGAGCTGATCGATTATGAAAAAAATCGAAAAAAATCACTATTTTGGTCATTGTTGAAGTCATGATTACTCAATGAATTTGGAAATATGGTGGATTTATTGAACAAAACGGTGAATTCTCCTTAAAATAAATAATATATTCAAATGTATGAATAAATAGCTTAAAAAATAAACAAAATAAATACGCTCAAACAAGTAACAAGTGATAAATAAAACAATAAATAATCGTTTTTTTCTGTTACATAGGTTTTGTGATCATTGGGAACCAAAATTGAAATTGAAAATTTGATTAAATGCACAGCCCAAGTGTCATAATTGGGTTCATTTCTTTCTTTTTAGACAAACTGTGGCTGATATTGTCTAGAAAGGATTGACCAGACCAAATAATATTTTAAATGATAGATGGCAAACAACCAGAGAAATCATCTTTAGTGAATAATAAAATGGTAGTAACTAATTAAATCCAATAGAAAACAGTGGGGAAGGCAGTGGTCAATGCCATAAACAGTGGGGAAATATTAACTCTATTATTGGATCTAATTAAAGTGGATAACTGAATTTATGTGATTCACAGAAGAAAAGAAATCAAAATGACAGAGCACAAAGTTTGGGGAAACAACACTGGAAATTATAAGAGCTACGCCATCATCAAAAATCTAAAATCTAAAAAGCAGCACAGACGGACTGAAATCATTATTGTATTTAAGTAAATAAATAAAAATGAACATCACTATAGCAACAATATGTCATAATATTGCCATCCTGACACTTTTTCATTTGATTGTTTTGTTCACAGGGGCATCCTCTGTTTACAGTCTTCTTTAGCAATTTCACATCACATTTTATCAATTAAATTAAAGATATAGATATAAGTGAATTACAAAGCCTTCAATGTGACTCAGTGATGGCTCAGGCTATTCACATTATATTTACACTGTATTTAAATGTTATATAGCGCCTCTACGGACTATGGCTACTACTTGTCTTCCCTTGAAGCAAATGTGACTCATTACAAGTGAAAAGTTAATGTTTTATGGTGTATTTACAGCTCGATTTCACTCCTTTTTTAATAAAGTAACCTCAGTTGTGTCAAAAATACCAAATACGTTAAATAAAACGTTGAGTGTGTAAAATAAAGGCTAATTATAGCATGTATTCAGCTCCGACCACTGCTGCTGTCAGGTGTAAACAAGACTCACAGCAGCACGGGACGGAAAATCAATCGACATCTGTTAATTTATCTCAGGCAGGAGACCAAATTGAAAAATGGATTGCTCGACGTGTGTCTGCCGCAAATCTGAATTGTGATCAAGGAGCGATACGTCTCGGCACCTGCTTAGCGCGCGATAATGGGCCGCGCTGGAGTTTGGCCGAGCACGCGGCCAATAAGGATCAGATTACGGCTTTGGCTCGAGCGGCGGGCGTCGGACAGGTGCGCTGGACACCTCGGGCTGGACGCTTCCACCGGGACGACAAGAAAAGGTGAAAATCATACTCGTCTGTTCGAGGACTTTTTATTTAATTTCACTTATAACGCTCTGAAAAAGTGTGTCCTCTGTCTTCACTTGAATTTCATCCTTCATGTTATTAAACATCATATATTTATTGTTTATATGTTATTTATAGGCATTAGCAGTAGATATAACAGTAGTGGTTCAAGCTAATTCAAGAACCCGATGATGACTTTAAAGGGCTTTTACATCTGTGTTATTTGTTTTGAAAGTATAGTAGTAATAGTATGTTTAGCACTGCATGTTAAGTTTCGTCTGTTTGTTGTAATTCTATATAAATAAAACACAGCTTCAGGACTCATCTGTTTAATCAGATTCTATGTGAGAATACGTTCACTAACACCACCTCTCAAGCTTTTGTCACGACGCAGTAAAAAGAGCAGCAGAGAAAGTCTTGTTTTTGAGCTTTTGGTGCAGTTTTCAGGTGTAAAAATGCCCTAAATGATGAATTATAAGTTCGTAAACGCCCTAAGACTCCATGAAGACTCGTCTGTTCCTTTAGCTCAGTTTTTAGCTCTGGGCGTTTGTAGGAACAAGAAGTAAAAGAACTGCTCCTTCCACTAGTTTCAGTCGAATTTGCTCATATTCCCTTTTCATGTTTTGTTTTTCCAATAACATCAAAAACGTGTGCCTTGTGATGTCTCTGCTTGTTAATTTATTTGCGATAATATTGTATAATTAACATTGTCTGGCTTTATTTTTATGCCCATTAAGGATTTTAATGGGAAGATTGTTGGTTTGAGCTCATTTATTACTCCCCGCTTCACTCTATTCACACAATAATCCAATTTTTCTCGAGTGTATCCATTAGTATTAGCTGCAGCTGCGTCGTTCCACTTTCCCCACAGGGATCATTAAAGTTTCATGTTATTTTATCTTATCGGAGCAGGTGATGTTAGTGGATGAGCCAAGTCTCTGCTGTTAAAAAGGTAAATTCATGCTAGGAGCAAACCGGTCTTCATTATAGAAGTCTAATGAGTGGAAATGACAAAGACAATGAATCTATTCACTGTTCAGGCTCCGCTGGTTCTTCACTGAAACCAGACTAATGATAATGCCTTCTCCAGTTTGAACAAAGAGCCAATCTATGCGTCCTCTGATTCATTACATAACATCATTCAGCGTCTGTTTGAAACCCAACTTGTTTGAGCCATTATTTTGCTGAAATCTGAACATATACTGCTATTAATTAAAGTCCAAATCCAGACAAATACAAAAGACATTTAAATCACTTCATATCGTGGCTGCCTCTAGAGACTGAGCGGTGAATGGTGTCTTTTTAAGGAAACTGTTGCTAATTGTGTATCTATCTTTTCAATGTCACTATGCCATTACTAAACAACGTAACTGATTGAATAATATTCTAATTAACAGTTCTGAAAGTGAACAATTAGTTGAAAATGGAGTTAGAGTTCAGGGAAGTGTTGTGGCTAGTGTTGAAGTCCAGACCAAGACCAAGTCCTGGCCAAGACTTTTAGGAACCGAGACTGAGTCAAGATAAAGAGTTTATTACGTTGAAGGAAGTCCAAACTCAAGGGGTTTTGATGAAGAAGACAGAAATAATCTAAACAAATCAGCTGAGGCTTTGATTTGAAGGACAGTGGTGAAAAAAAAAAATTTCCGACTCCCCCAAAATCTCAAATATCATAATGAAATATTGGGGGAAAATCATCAGTGTTTCAAAAGTATGGCTGCTTAGGAAGACACAAACAAATAAACAACAAATAAACAAAATTCAGTCAGTTCTCAACATTGTCAAAGTCAACAAAGAACAGAGAATGTGTTTCAAAACTGAACAAAAAACAAGCTAAAAAATGCACTAAGAGTGATTGTTAATGCAATATTACACAAATGAATGGGGTGTCCACCAGTGTAGAGTTAAACTGATAAAAGATGAGCTTGAGTCTGAGACAAGACACAGACTTAAATGTAATGTGTGTCAAAAATCTGCAGTGTTCTTAACTCAAGTCTTTAATGTCAATGTAGCTGTAAAATGAAACTTTAACTTCTCCAAATGACATTCATCAGTTGCTGTTTCCACTAAAAACAAATGGAGACATGCACAGATCAGGTTATCTCAGACTGGCTCTAAGTGGGAGAATTCATGATCGGTGCCCGAGCTCAATCGAAAAGCCTACTATCCCGAAGACAAATGATGCTTTGACCTTTGTGTGAACCGGCAGCCCCCGGTGGGTGATAACTCATGACCTGCTGGACCGGTGGGGGATCCATCTCTCTCCCCGCCGAGGATGAATGTGATGATGAACGCGGTCGCTCGCTGCTATTTAGATAGCCCTGAAGTCACGGCGATGACAAACTACCGGCACAGAGCTGGGGCTGAGCCTTGTTTAGACTTTCTGCAGCACGAGGCTAAATGTACTCACTCCGACTGTGCCACGGGGAACCGGAGTCAATTTAGAGAAGAAATCAGATCGTAAACTAATAAAAGGCAATAACCTCAACTATTACCAGTAAAATTACATATATATGCCAGTTATCTTCATCCTCTGTGTCTCAGCTCTGTCCAAAACAACTCCTTAAGTCATTATTTACAGAAAATACTTTCATTCCACACATTTTCACCAACACTTTTTTGATTATTCCTTTATACTTAAGTTCAAACTCCACTCAACAAACTATATCAAGGTAAAAAACCGAAGAATGGTGAGCACTCAGGCCTCAAAGACAAATGTAGTGGCTCCAAAGACGTGTGTTCAGGTGAAACGATGAATCTTGTCTAAATGTCTAAGTGTTCGCCCTGACAGTCCACAGTGTACCCTCCTCGAGCCAAAAGCAGCTGGGATACGCTCCAGACTGCGTCTTGTAAATCAGAAGAGACAGAAAACTGACTGAATGATTGACTGAACGTTCAAGGACACAATAAATGCAAACGAAATGAGCCCGCTAAATGATTCACTGGGCATTTGGAGAAAGAAAAATGTTCCAAAAAGACAAAAAAAGGGCATGTTAAGAGTGTTCCGAAATCAAATACCGCTCGCTTAAAGGAGACAATTTAGAGAAAACACACGCGTGACCTCTGTCAACGGGCTTTTTGTGAACTGTCCAAAGGCTGTCAGTGTGCTTTGAAGCCTTCTTTGTCATCCTTCGTAAGCCTCAGCTGCTGTTGACGGTACAGAAACCGCGTTGAAACAGGTGCCAAGAGGATAATAGCACCTGCAGCCCACAGAGGTCACGGCGCTGACCCGGGACCACCTCCTCTGTTGTGTCTTTCTTAAATCACGTAGTCAGCTCGGTGTGCGCCCGCCGCCTCGTCTCTCTGCGCTGGGTTTTCTCTCCTTATCCAGCCGATGGTCCATTCAAATTAAAATGAACCTCCATCACGTTAATAGGGGGAGCCGAGAACAAAGCGCCGGCTCTCTGCAGTCAGCGGGAATAGCTGGAGGATTATCGCTGCTATCATGAGGGCTATTGTCATTAAAACCCAGTTGCCACTTTCCCCTCGCGCTGGGAACGAACAGGCCACACTGAGTTTACTGCGGCACAACTTTGGATTGGGTTGGTTTTAGGGGCTCGTCGTGGTGTGTCTGGGAAAAACAACCACTTCATTTTTGAATGTTTAGTGTGTGTAATTCAGAGCTAATATGGTCTCACTGTCATGATTTTATAATGTTATTTAGTTAAAGGAAATACACTCCTGGCTCTCGTCAAAGTTTGGTTTTGTTACAATAATTAAGGCATGAAAAAGGAGGATATTTTAGATGTATATAAAAATGGACAAATGGATGGACACATGGACTAAAATTAAATGGAAGTACATCACATCCTTCAAAAACAATCATTGTGGCTTTTTGAGTCATGTCATATTATACACTACACGTTTTTTATGATGAATTTGTGAATTAAATTGGCAATAGATACAACTTTATGATCTTTAGCTCAACAAAAGTCCCTCTTAATTTACTCAGCACCATCATGCACGGTGTTTAAGGCATTTTAAAGCATGCCCAAATGTCTAAAGAGAATAAACAGACTTGTTATCTTAATATTAGCTCTCTAAATGGATCTGATAGAAACACAGAGATGAAAAATAAGTTGTGATTTTATGCTTCAATGTTAAATAAACTGCTGCTTCATAAATCGATGTGTTTTACCGTTTTGTTTGAAAAAATATCACAGAGGTCCAGACCAGGCTCCAGCTGTGAATGTAATGTTTCTAATGGAAGGTCATTACATTCAAGCGTGCATTAAGAGCTTAGGCAAAAAATGACTTAGCTCTACAGATTGTCAAAAACACAAAACAAAAAGCTTACATTGGATGTGTTTCTGTTTGATGCTAAAGTACAACAGCTTTAATAAAACCAGGAAGTCTTGAAAAATCTACAATGAATGCTCTATTCCTGGTTTTGTTACTAAAGCTAAAAAAAATCCCGCCATGTTTTGTGGAAGTAACACTGACTGACGTTACTGGGGTCGACACCATCTTGCTCTAAATTCGGAAATATGTTCATCAGCAATTCAGGCAAGTCTTTCAACCCAGAGACATCCTTTCTCTTTGTCCTTTACGCCAGGCAACATTTGTAGCCTCGGGTGCTACACACCCTTCACCCTTCACCGACAGCTCGAGCCCAAAGCGCCGCTGTGGGATTGTCAGAGGTAGAGGACCGGTGGAGAGGCGAGAGGGGGGAGGAAACTTTCTATCATGCCAGAGCCCACTGAAGCAAACCCCTGCCAAAAGAACCGCGTGTGTACAAACAATTCGACTGAATCCGATTCGATGTATACTCAGGCCTTATCGGGACCGAGCCAAATACACTGTGAGCCATCGAAGCCAATGGATGAGTGATTGGAACTCTCCGTTTTTCGCCAAATGCAAACACATCTATTACGGCCCACCACTCCAAGCTGTACAAATCAAACCGAGGTCGGCGGGGAGGAAAAATAAACACCACGCCGCGTGACTGTTAGAAAAACTTCGAAAACAGGACTTCACTTATCGCACGGATCGACCCAGAGGTATAGAAAAAAAAACCCACCTCGCCTCGGTAATATGCACAAAACCAGACAGAGAGTTAATGCAAGCAAAGATTTTAAAGGAAAAAATACCTTTTAATGGATTTGCAAGATAAGCCTGTTGGTCTCTGCTACAGGGAGCCCCTAAAGGAAGCTGGGATCGATGCATGAGAGGAGTGACTGTAGGGAGAAGAGGGGAGAACTGTTATTTAATGCTGGCGTGTGAGGAGAATAATGAAGCTCGGGCAACCTCATGTTTGCACTCATCATTATCAACGGACTAATCTGCCATTAAGCGATGCCACGAGTGTCCGATACGCGGTGGATGAAGGGTTTATTTACCATTTACAAGCCATCAGGATGTATTTACAGAGCGCAGGAGAGTAGGAGACAGCTCTTGACCCCGCTCTCAGTCTGATGATAAAAGACAACAGACTGTACACCAGCAAAGTAATTACGCTGATGACACAGAGGCCTTTAGTACACGCCGATAATGCATTCGTCCTCATCACATAATGCTCTAATCCTGGTTACAAAAGGACATATTTGATCATGTGAAAACGCCTCGGGGTCGGCGGCTCGGCTTGACATTTTTCAAACATCAATGCACTGTTCTTTAACAATTTTACTTTTTGTGACAAATCCACTCAAGTGTCAACAGGTCTTAACAAAAGGATTCGGCCTATTTTTCTCTCTTCACGAGCAAAATATCTGTTTATTCTAAAAGCCGTTAGAGTGAAGCAGTGTCATTGTGGTGGACTATAAAAAGAATATCGCTCAAACTGCAAAAGCCATTTTCTGGGATATTTTTTGTCTGATTCTTTTACTTGCCCAGTGAGATGTAGTTTTAGTGTCATGTGTCAATATTATGAACAGGTCTGCTCCTCCATTTACTGTGTATTGCTGATGGTATGTACCTCGACATAATTAAATAAAAAATGCTTTGCTGCTGCAATAAGAGAGCTCAAAATAACCCTAAACACAATAAATGTCATGGTTTGACTTATGCCTGACTCACAAAGCCTCTTTTTTCAAGAACAACATGACACTTTGTAGTTCACTTTTGACTGAACATGTTTTTCTGTGAACTCTCGTGTTTTAGGTCGTGGAAAAAACACACTATTTTGAAAACTCTAAACTAAACAACATTCACATCCAGACTGAACGTTTCCAAACACAGTAGTATCTCAGTTAGCACAAGCTCAGTGTTATTTTGTGTAAAGATCATGAGCATAAACATGATAAACAACCATTTCAGAACCAAACCTTACTATAAATGACAAATTTACAACTTAGAGGCCACCATTTTCATTAGTATTTCACCTCGTTGATGAAATAACTAGCTAGTGGCACAGTGGACATGATTTAGAAGATGCAGATGATGTTTGTTTCATATCATTCCATGTTTCCATTTGATCCAACCCAATAAAACTAGAGAAAGCACTCCAAACACAACACAAAACTCAAGCACTAGACACTTACTCTGTTCAAAACTCCACTGGCCTCTTGACTCTGCCCTCACTTCCTTCTACATAAGTTTTTCCCCAAAAAAGATAAGAACATTTACACTCCAGATAACACGTTAGCAGCACACTACCAACCCCTCTAAATAATGTAATTACAGCCTTGATAGCACTGTCCTCCAAAGCTTAGATTCATATTAATGACCAAAAAGAGTCCTATCAAGAATGGACAGCAGTGATTAAGGTGATTGAGTGTTCAAATACTGTAGAGCCACGTCAAGGTTAGGACAAGTTTCTTTGCGGAGAGAAAGACCGCGGGGCGTCTCCGCGCGGCCTCTCGCTGAAATGAACTCGTTTGGAAGTTGTTAAGGTGTAGGATCCTCCCCGACCTCCCGCGAGAGCCCTCAGGAGGGGCCCCTCTTGTAAAGCGCTCCATCTTATTAATGGAAATAAGTGCTGTTAGCGGCCCTCCCCAACCCTCCTTCTCGCGGTAATAAGACGTGTCTATTCTTGGCTAAAGTCCCCTTCATTAACGTTATCTCAAACGGGCACCGGTCTGATGACGAGAGAAGGGTTAGTATATATAACGACACTTCATCCAGTTTCATTATTCCATATGAGGCGGGTATCAGCGCTAACTTTGCTCCGTCAGAGTCCCGGGTCAGCAGAGCAGTGGGCCACACACGCTTGAGAGCAAACAGATAAAAGACAGTTTGATGGATTTAAAGACTTGGACTTTTGGAAGTTTTGCAAGTCAGGGTACAACCGTGTTTGGTCCAGACTTTTAGAAACAAATTTTCGAAAGTTCAGACCAGAAAGCTGCTCTTTGGTTTGTTTGTGAAAGCGTGTTTATGGATAGTTCGGACTTTACGACTAAATACAGGAAGTTTAGCCGATGAAACACATGAAGAAGAGTAAACAGAGGATGGAAACAAGGAAAAATTATGGTAAAACTAGGTCTGTCCTCATTACCATTGTGTAATAATGACTATAAATGATGAACTAAGAAGTCTGAACTACACGCTACTTGGATCACACTGTAGTTTGAAAATACTAATGCTGTGTTTTGTTGTAGACAAACAGAGAAATTGACCTTCATCATGGATACTGCCTGTTTTCTGTCAATTTATCAAACGATGTATCAAGAGTAAGAAAAAAAACAAACATTTCAGATTAGTTTCAATACATTATAAGTGAAAATTATATTAAAATAATCACTGATCATTAACATTTTGAAATAAACTCTGTATCAGTGAGAATGAATTAGTCGTCAGGGTTACCATGTTGTTTTCCTACAACAACAACAAACAATCAAAGACAGATAAAAAATAGTGTCACGTGTGCGCCATCTTTTTCTCTGGTTTCATTCATCCAGACGACAATGAAGAGTAGATATTTTAAAACTAAATAAAAAGCCACAGAAAAGATTAAAAAAAAGGGTTTGTCGATAGATATATGACAATGTCTGAACTAAACTTGTAAGAACCAACTACAGACAGGGAACAATGACAGGATTGTTGACAGAATATCATAAAACGCCATTTTATTTTGTATAATTTCATAGGAAGTCAAACAAAGCAGTGTCCTACAGCAAAAGGATCACCAGGTAAAGGCAAAAACCTTGGATTTTCAAATGGAGCTTTCTCTGCAACATATTCTAACCCATTTCACAGCTTTTTTGTTTCGATTAAATACATCTCCTTTTCACAGCAACCGTCGACTCTCTGTGAATCTCTCCAAAGGCGAGCCATGTGGACGAAGACGGGACGGAGAAAGACACGGCGAATGAGAAAGACGAGTGGAAAAAGACGGAGAAACGTGTGAAACTGCCGACCGTCAAACGATCTGGCCTCTCTCCAGGAATGGTGACTCAGGGATGATGGCACAGTTAGAGCTAATTAGGATCATAAAGTGGAGAAATGTTTAGCCATCATGATGTGTGGGGTGCTTCCACGCTATTGGCAGGACTTCAGATTGGATGGGAGCGCTCGTCTTGATGGCACGGCACACGCTAAAAAAATCTGCTGCCCGACTGAAAGGCTACACACAGGGCCAAGCTCGTGTTACAGCATTAAAATAAAGCTACAAATCAATTTAGACCCTTTAATAACAAGGCAGGAACGCAAAAAAATAGCATAACGTCTTTGTTTTTCTCAATTTTGCCTGTTTTTTCTGGATAAGACAGCAGTATGACACTAGAAAATGGAATGAAAAGTTAAAAATGGCCGCCGTAAACAATGTTACGAGGAAAGAAGAAAAGGTGCAGCCGGGTAATAATATGATGTATCTGCCCCAATATGAAGTGTTCCTCTCGTTAATGTGTGTCCTTGGACGAAACACTGAGCACTGTTTTCCTGCTGGAATCAAAGTGTGCACACAAATAACAGAAAGGAAGACAAAAGTTAAAAATATCCTGTTGTAAAGCCTTCTGTATGGCTCTGTAAACAAAGTGGAGGATGCTGCTTGAGTTTATTGAGATCACATAAGGACACAACGAAGACACTGTAAATATTTGCTTGAAAGAGTCAATTAATAAAACTATGGACTGTTGCCATGACATTGTACATTTTTAGCTTTATTTATTGTGGTTGAACTTGTTGAACGCACTTTAAAAGAAAAGGAACTCAGAATGCGTCATCAACATTGAGTTGTTTTTTTAAAGTTCAGGAGAAGGATCTAAATCCCGCCAAACAGCTGAAAAACTATCGAGGCTGTGGTCCTACTTACAAAAAATCACGTTTTCTCGAATTATTCCAACAATCAGAGGAGCACATGAAGGCAGCGTTAAGTCTGGGCTGATGTTGAGACAAACTCTGGTCGTTTAGATCTCATTATTCCTTCCACAGACCTGTTTATACTAATCTATACCAAAATCAAACCTGATTTCACTGAAGGATATTACCCACAATCCCTTTCGCTGTGACGTTTTGACTGACTTTGTTTTTGTTTTGAAGCAACAAAGCACAATAAGTGAGAAAAATCAACAACTGGTGAAAATAGAAAAGATATAAAATGTATTAAAAGCAAAAATGTCACCATTTCTTTAACCGTCTGCTGTTGTTGACTGAATCTAGCTACAGTTTGCAAACATCAGTAAAAAACAGTGGCATCGTGCTATTTTCTTTTTTGTTTGGCCTTATTCAGATCAAAATTAAAGTTACGTTTACGAGTGTCGTGTTCAAATCTGTCACAATTCTTCTGTTGAACGGCTTTGGACCCTGTGCACTTTCAACAAATGCACACTTTGAGAAAGAGTAAACAATGCAGTATCCATGACAACCAGTTAGCATCCATTATGTGATGCAACTTCTGGCCTGACGGTGCGTTCACGTGCTCCCCGGGAACTCGGATAAATGTTTTTTCAACAGCTCGGAAACTCGGGTGAGTCGGAGTCGCCTGAGATTCTGTGTTGATGTTATTTTCATCGTCAACATGGAGGAGGAAAGCAAACATTTAAGATATTTTAGTAATATAAGTACAGTACAACTAGTTTTTTTGTCCACATAAGCTTATTTAGACTATATACCAAGTTTTTTATTTATTTGCGTCAGTATTTAGAGCTTTCAACACTCGTTATGTTCACTTCTTATGTTTTAAATAAGCTTCCTTTTCTTGAACCAATGCTAATAGGCTAATAACTGCTACTTTGACTGTGTTAACTCATTTAAAAGTAACATTAGCACATTTATGACTTCATGTCCATCTTCCTTGTTGTTATTATATAGAATATTCCGACTTTCCGACTGAAATCAAACACAGTGAAGTCAGAATAAAGACTTCCTAACTCAGATAATCCCAGTTCCCGAGGACCACGTGAATGCACCATTATTACACTGTTGTGACGTCTTCAAAACCAGATAGTTTTGCTTTTACAACACTCTTTTACAATAAAAACGCGTTCATTTCGACATGTTTTGCCCACTTTCACCTCCGTCCACGGTCTGAGCGCCTCCTTTGTCTCGCTGCAGACACACAAACGCCGACAGCTCGTGATAATGAGAAGTGAAATGACTCGCTGTGCTACGTCTCTGTTTATGAACAATGACAGCTCCCCACACACAGCTCGGGCCTCGCTGTAACCGTACAGACGCTCTCGGGCTCTGAACGCCGACAGACTGAGTGACAGAGTGGACACGAATCACTGCAGCACTAACACTGCTGCTTTCAGGCCACGCACTTCTCATATGTCTCCTCTAAAAGTATTGTGTGTGGACAGATTGACGCGGCGTAACACATGACTAACTCAATTTCATTTCTATGTTTAGTCGTCATAGCAACAAGTGCAACAAGTTGTTTTTTTGTTTTTTTTGGCGATGTGAGTAATAGCCTTATCTCTCCAACTGTGGGAGTCATCAAACAACAGACTAATTAACTTAAGTGTCACCTTCTGAATGTTTTAAACCCGCATCTGTGCTTTCCTCGCCGCTGAACGGTTTCCTCCTCGACTCGACGAGGGCAGCTCTCGGCAGCCTCTGTGTTTCTGAGACGTTCTGGCTTGGCATTTGTTTTCTGTGCCTGAACTTTAAGTAGAATTTCTGAGTGCCAAGCTCCCAAAAGCCAAGAGGGACTATTACAAGATAATTACTAATTATGCTAATGTGCTAAAGTTGTGCTATTCCTTTTCCTTGGTCATTTTATCAGCTGTTCTCAGGAGACCACAGTCAGTAGTAATAACCTTTTTTTTCTCTCTCTGCTAAACGCTCAGACGGTTAGAGGACGCCGTGTCCTAAACCGCATACACTTTACTCTGCTGCCACCGTAATCAGGAAGTGTAAATTCACCGAGCCGTGCGCGCGGAGCGGAGCGCTGCGCCGTCTCCGTCTGCGCTGACCTTCATTAACCTCATAAATGCCAGCGGTGTTTTTGTCACAGCTCTTAATGCGTTTATCTGAACACAAACAAATGTGACAGAAGCGTTTGCGGGGCCTCGAAATAGAGCTTTACATCTGTGAAATACATCTCCCCACCAGCTCTACCCCTTCAATACAGTACGCCGGGTGACATTGGGATGTCCCGACATAGAAAGCAGCCCCAGAGACGATACTGTACTGCGGTCCCTAAACAAACACACGACCCCCGCTGTGAATAAACCTACATTACAAACCTGGGGCAATTTGCAACGACAAGAAAGGTGCGCGCTGCCTGCGTCTCCTCGCCTGCACCGGGACTTTATTAATGACTGTAAATGTAGGCCATTGCAGAGAATATACGTCACGGAGGCCATTGCAGAGAATATAGAGTACGTCATGGTTAAATACAATGAACCAAGAATAAAACAGCCACTTAGTTTAGTTTCCTCTCAATGAAACCTTCCTGGATGCATCTTATTCTGCTCTAAATAAGTTAGAAACACTTGATCACTCTTCCTTTTTACCCATAAATCCTAATAATAAATACTTCAGGTCCCATTCAAAACTGCACTGAAGGCTTTTTAAATTAAAGCCGACTTATTTTGCTTGTTGCTTTCAAACGGAGAATCTGCTCATGGTCAAAGGGAGCAGATAAGAGAAGATAAAAGGGATAAAAAGTGCTTTAACTCCGGACTTATTTCGATTACAGGCACAGTCAGCTACAAAGAGCCATCTCATCACGGATTTCTCCAAATCAGCACAACGCAACAAAGAGACAGAGATTCACCTGAGCCGGGACTGCCTCGTGAATGTGACCTGACAAATCACAGCAGTGATCGAAATATTAATTAAAACCAACCTCAGACTGAAATCACTGGAAAAAAAGAAGTTATTCCTGAATTAATTATGTTCCAGTGATAAAAGTAGAAAGAAAATATCAATTTGAATGCTTTTTGAGTGGCTTAGATAATTAGTGCCACGCTAGACTTGTTTTTCCTGTCGAGCCCAGACCTCTGTTTCCGACCTTTGACCTTTCAGTGTTCAAAAAATACAGCTGTGCTCGTAGATTTACATAGAAGCACTACATTCATATTTATTTCATACAAACACACCAGTCAGAACTAGTTATATGTAGTTATTAAACCAAATGCAAAAACAAAAAAGTAATGAATAAAATAAAGGTAAAACATGCAGCATTTTCATGAAAATTTATTCTCAGAGAGTGGAAGATGTTGAGAGAGAAACAGGCTGAAAACACACTCAAGTTCTTCCTGGATTTCACTGTTTTAATGCTTTGTTTACACTCAGTCTGTCGCCAATAAAATCCCAAAAGAAGAAATACAAATTCAGACAAACTTTAACAAACAGAGATCTCTCTAAAGCCAGAGTAAACCTTTTAGTTGTAGTCCTACATATTGTCTTTGCTGAATTTAGGAAGAAAATCTAATTTATTCAAAGAAGAAGGCGAGACAGACACTTTTAAACTTCTTCCAAAACTAAGTGATGATGGATAAATTCATCTTTAACACTGAATGTTCATATTAACTTTTATTAGGCTTGTTTTAGTTCTAGTACAGTTACTTTTGTTGACTTTACACACACCACATGAAAATGAAATACTACAATTGAACCTGACAAAACTCTTGATGAAACTTGCTGTTTCTTACTGAGTTTTTAATCAAATCTTGCATGAAATTGTGAATTTAATCAGATTTTCTTTTTTTTAGAAGTGTGCAAAAACTGTGGATTTATTGACCAAATTACACTTTTAATCATAGTCATGAGAGTAAAGAATGCTGATTTACAAATACATGACTCAGTATTTGCTCAAATTAAACCTCTTGAGTCTTTTAGATAACAGTAAACTTGCTTTAGTTGTCCTTTCCTTTAGTTTAGCTCTAACTTTCTTGTCCCATCCCAGCTGTACCGTTCTGATTTTCTCAGTTCAACACTGTTCAAGGCATCCTTTGTCCTGACAACATTCAACCCTAATGACTCCGGTGATGCCCCTGCCTCGGGACAGCCACCTCTGCCCTGCCTTTACGTCCCGTTTCTGCCTCCGCTTCAACTTTCTTTAACACTACTGCATCCCGCGCTCGACCCTTTTCCAATAATAGCCACATAAATTACGTTACAATGCATTTTTCACATTCCCCATCGGCTATTTCCACGATACGCTGATACAGTCTCGCGGTAGAGGGCAGGACTAGTTGTAAAAAAATAATGTCGGGCCATAAATCTGTTCAGTGCTTATTCTTGTCCATAAAAACACATACTGAGGATAAAAGGCGAGAATATGCTGCACTTAGAATGAAAAAGAGCCGCACTGTCACAGAAATCCAAAGAAGCGTCTCTAAAGGGTCATAAATTAGGATCCGGTGATTAATGAAGAGGTTAAATACACGACTGGTCACTGCAAATACTTAAAGGCCCAGGAATAAACAGAGCGAGGTGTGTACAGTCCACAACAATGAGGAGCTGGAGGGGCTTTGGAACAAAAAAGCAGAGGAGCTTTAACGATATTTAATCAACAATGAAAACTGGACGAGAATTAATCCAAGTGAAAAAGACGGAAGCTTAGAAGTTATTGAATACACACAGGTTTTAGTGACCCTCATCTACAAATAATCTGCAGCCTTTCACGGGATTAAACCCAAAATGCCACGCGGTAATCCCTCGTGACCATGTGCCTTAAGGTCAACAGAATATCATAATTGTGTGGAACCTCAAGATGACGATCAGCCGGCATTTTAACGGAGCATTTAAAGAAGGACGAGGACGAGGCGAGCCAGAAAACTCCCGAGTCGCTCCTGCTCCGGGTTCAAAAGGCTGGGGAGCGCTTACAAATTTCAAGGAGCTGCTCGAATGCGGACGAAGGGAGGGTCGTGTGGAATATTTGAGGCGACGGGGCGCAGTGAGACCACCTCCCGCGGCTTCAGCACTTCCCCGAGACTCGGTTCATTTACAGCTGGTCCCTGGACTGGCCCCTAATGTCCCGTGTTATCGGAATGAATCAGCAGCGCCGATAAATTAGCCGCTGGGAGACACAGAGCGGAGGCCTGTCAGCTAATGTGTGCGCGTTGTGTCATCCTCATATGCAATGCTTAATGTTGTGGAACCAATTCTGTCGTTTCCATTATGTAAATACATTTGCCTCAGCACTATATTTTATGTATTGTCTGCCTTGTCTCAATTACTTGGGCTATTAAAAATCAAGAGGTTATGGAAATGAGGCGCAGTTGTCCGTTTGTAGTTTGATGACAAGTGCAAAGTGTTTATGAGAAGCGTGTTGGGTGCATTCAGAGGCAGTGGGATACGTCAACACGCTCCGAGCGTTCATCCATATTCCACAATGCAACGGGGCGGCACGCCTGCGTATCGCCGAGCGTAAACACAAACGTTTGGATTTTCCTCTGTTCAAATGAGGAATAAATACGACAGAGTGGGTTTAAGTGAGACTTCATTTGGTAAAAAAAAAAAGGTCGAAGTGTGTTTCTGGGCCTCAGTGAAAAATAAGGTTTAGTTTGATGCATGGAATTTTCATTTTTTGGGTGAAAATAGGTCAAAATCGAAAGAAAATGTGTCAGAAATTAATACTGATTTTACTTGTGTCTTGTCTACAGTAATTCAGTTGTTTAATACAAAAAAAAAGAGCCATTTTAACAGAAAACAGTGTTCGCAGGAAGTCATTTAAAAAGGAAAGAACTGAAAAGGAGCAATAAGACAATAATGTGAATATAGCATCTTTAAAAGCAAATAACACTTTTTAATTCCTCTAATGTGGTAAAAATATATAAACCTAACAAAGTGATAGAGGTCCATCTCCGTTAATATTCACACACACCTCGCCCCGAACCCTGCAGCTACAAAAACACAGGACCCTCCCTGTCATTGTGCCTAAAAAGCAGTGTGCCTTTTCATTTTATTACTTGCTTTCCAGGAGTCACTTCTCTCCCAGAGTCTGGTCCAGTCCAAAAGACAAGCATTAGAAATTAAAACACAAAGAAAACCTACAAAATAACGCTTTAAATTGCATCGGCTTTCCCTTTTTTCAGGCCTTAAAATGAATTTCTGTAAAAGAGGCAAGAAGTCAAGGCTCTGATGAGGGAACATTTTGAATTTAGATGCAAAAAGGAAGAGGATGTGGGTTACAAAAACAGCTTTGTGGACACATACAGGACTGTGGTGTAGCATTAGTAATATTTATGAGGATTTAGTCAAAGTTTATCTTCAATGTGGAGTCAGTAGATTAGGTTTAGTTGCATTAAGTTAGAATGTAGGGCTTGGTTTAGTTTTATAAAGCCAAAAAATGACTTAAATGCAAATAAAATAGAGGAATAATAGCACTAATCTACCAATCAACTCACGAGGAAGCAGCAACCATTTAAAACAAGGCATTTTTCTTCCTATTTTCTGTTTTGAACGCGTTTTAATTGGCTACACTTCGTCTGGGATTTTTTCAGACACGAAACGCAGCAGCAACTTTCCACAAAAAGCGACACACCACGGATCAGTTTCTCAGTCTATTATTTGCGCGTAAACGAGTGTGTTTTTGCTCCAGAGCGACGTTAATGTGCCTCCTCGGTGCACCTGCTCCGCGCGTGAAGCCGACCGGGGTTTAAAGCGGGCTGTGGTGCGCGCGTCCTCGGCATCAGCGAATGATTCAAGAAAACAAAACAGAAAAAAGCCGATGTAAAGAAAGAAACAAGTGTGGTAAAGTTTGTGTTACCTTTTCTCTTGGATCTTCTCCTCCGGCGCCGCTTCAGTTTGCATTTAACCTGGCCGCTTTGAGCTCCCGACGCGCGGCTGCTGTTCCCAAGTACGGAAGCCATCGGCGCTGCGTTTGGAGCGAAGAATAACTTGGACTGAGCCGCTCGACTCTGCTTTGTACTTGTGTCTGCCGCGCTTCAGCCCTGCGTGCTCGGCTTTGACGTAGCTCGGGACTATTTTCTCTCCCTCTCTCTTTTCTTTTGCGTATCGCTCCAAAGGAAAAGCAGAAAAAGGGAGGGCAGCGCGTAATGCTGTTCCCGTGTCTCACCTTCTCAGTGAAAAACTCGCAGAGACACTGTTGTTCGCGGCGCTGAGCAGCACTGAGAGCTCTTTCCCAGTTTCCTCCGCGCCTCTGCTGCGCATTTGGCACCAGCCACTTTGGATTCAACCATGCAGGACGCCTATCTATTTGCTGCCGAGCTTTCTAATTAGGGTCCAATCGCGGCTGTCTGGGAGGCGTGACATCAGCAGCGACACCCACCAACTCACAGCCCTTTTACACGAGCCGCCCTTTTACATCTGTTATCACTCCACTTTAACTTAATGCTGTTTACTGTCTGTCAGGGAGAGAGTAGGAATAATGGAGCGAAGCAGTTCAGAAGTGAAACCTGGCTCCATTTTTTAAAAAAGAAGTGAATGATTTGAGGTTTTGACAGAAATTAATTTGAATTATTTTGATTTTCTTTTTTTAGTTTTTGGAAATTCATTTGAAAAAAACAAACAGAAACAGTAAAAAATTATCTTTACGTGTGGAGTTTGAATGTTTGGGTTTCCTCCAGGTACTCCAGTTTACCCCACCAACACCGAACACAGGGCACCTAGCTGCTAGCCTAAAAAACCCCTCTTAAACTTGTTTTTTAAAAGTACAATCATAATATTGAGGACAATGCATTCCTCTAAGAACAAAGGCTATAGCTCGGGCAAACCTTGACTTCCTGATCTTTTACTTTTATCTTTTACTGACTTTTTTTTTATTTTAAAAGTGATGTATAAAAATGAAGTGTTGAAGTGTTCAAATGGAAGGAATTATCCCAGAATAATAACGCTTGATTTATTGATTTTTTTCCCCCAAATGCAATGAACAGATACATCTAGAAGGAAAAAATGGGAAATAAAAAGACAATACAAAAAGACAAAGCAGTAGAGTTCATTTCTAAGCACAATAAAGTAAAGTAATAGTTTTTATAATATAATTTCAGTTCTGCAAATGTGTATATCAAGGACTGAAATGTGTGCAGTAGAAACAGAAAGCAGGTTCGTTTATTTTATAATTTAGTGCCATTTGTTTGATTCCAAGTTGTTTTTCTTTTGCATTATTTATATGTGAAGACTTTTCTGTTTTTGTGCATTAACCAACAACAATTTTGGAGTTTTCTAAACAGAATTCACAGCTTTTGTAAAGGTTTATAACTCATATATTCTAAAGTATTGTGAAACATTTTATTGTATGTATAGGACTTTACATTTGGACATAGTTTGTACTTGACGTCACAGTTTTTTTGGTTCTCTTTTGATTGTGTTTTGTTTACACTGCGGGGGGCTGTGTTCTCTGCTGCATGCGCCGGGGTCAGAGGTCAGGCAGGGGTCGGCGCTACAGGAAAGTGGAGTCCGGTGTTAACGAAGGGCTTGAATCTGGCACAGTCTCCATATTCACACTCTGGACTTCAGGCAACAGAAAAACTTCACTGGAGTTCACTGTTACAGACTCTCACTTCTCCTTTTCTCTTTGGATTCTGGATTTTTCTCCAGATTCTGCAGTGAAAGTCTGTTTTTAAGATCTTTTCCAAGGAATATGTGGCCTGTTTCCACAAATATGAACTACAGCGATCCTCATCAGTGATAATTTGGTTTAATTACACACAATAATTTAGTTTTACAGTGTTTTGAGTTCTCATTGTGATCCAAGTTTCCTCTTCTTTCAAAGCAATCCCGTCTTTCTCAATTTTTAAATGACTTATGGTTTGATTCCAGCAGGACAGTCTTATTGGAACATAGCTATATTTTACAGAATAAAGCTCAAGTAAAAGTACTGTCGCTTTAGTATAACATTACAAAAAAAGAAAGGAAAATTTACTCTTAATCGTTCATGGATGGAACTTTTTTTAATCCGAAATGCACTGAAATTAAAGTAAGCATCTTTAACTAGTTACTACCAACCTCTGGCACAGAATGTTAAATATATGAAAGACTGTCGGATTGAAAAAAAATCACTAGAAAAGAGTCTTTTAAAGTCTTTTAAATGATGGCTCTTTATCGTATTCACAAAATGTTAAACCCATCAGTCAGATCCTTTGTCATTTTGTGCCACTCATAATTAAAACTGACAGTCAACCTTTGGAAAGTGTTGCTCTTTAAGGTTAAAATCACATCACCTTCTTTTACTTTGGTTGCAGTGTCTATCCCGCATTGCAGTCCAGTAAAAACTTCTTCCTCTCCTAAACTTCTGAGGCGACCTTCAGCGCACGAGGCTAAGTCTAAAACCTACTGACAGTTTGTCGTAGTTTGAATATTGTGACATTTTGACATTTTTGTGTGCGAGAGCGCAGAGCAGAGGCTTTCAAAACGCATTTGTGGCTTTCCTAGCTGGAGGTGATTGTTTTATTCCCATGGTCTCTCCACTGGAAGGTCAGCTGTACGTTTGGCAGGAGGCACTGTGGCACTGCCTGCTCCACTTCTACTACATCATTCTGTAGAGATCTGGATTCATATTGGACATAAAAATAAAAAAACAAGTGCTTACTTTAACAATGTGCTGTCACTGCCTAAAATAATCTATAAAACATGCTTAGTTGTAGTTCTAATAAATGTCTGGCTACAAATAAACAGCTTTTTGTGTGATTAAACACCACCGTTTTCTCCTAAAAACATCACTTTCACCTTTCCTCAAATAAATAAATAACCAGTGCTTTTTTTTTTTTGCTGATGTCAGATTGAAAAGTCACTTTGAGGCCGTGTTGTCGTGGGCCGGAGGCGGCGCGGAGCAGAGCGCGGCGCCGGAGCCGTCCAGCGGGCTGCAGGCTGCCCTCAGGACGCCCACAAATATCCATGTAAATTGCAGTTTAAGAGAAATCAATACAAGTGACAAGTTGCCAATGCCACTATCTGGGGCAGTAATGAAGGTGTGCTGGCGGGAGGCTGAAGCCCACACTGATAACAGCAAACAGGCGTGAGGTTAGAGGCGTGTGGAAATGTGCACACAGCAAGGTCAATAGTTGTTTGAAGGATGCAAATGTCAAGCTACAACAGTCGTATTTCTCTGAGGGTTCACTTCACATGTAGATTATTATATGTGCTGGGTTCTCTTTTATTTGTGTAATTTCATCAGTTAACATGGTTTACAAATCTGACTCAACACCTTTCTTTATAGTTTAAAGCTGAGTGCAGATAAAAACTCAAAAGTAGCTTCAGGTAATGTACGGTTAAGAGTTAAAGGTTGAATCTAAAGGAAATTAGAAGATTTTCTACGTGTTCCAGGTGAATCCAACATTAGGAATCATCAATGCACACACAAAAAGTTCAGAAAAAAAAATAAGGGTCCAGAGAAGGGTCTAGGGAAGGGTCCAAGGGAGGGTCCAGGGAAAGGTCTAGGGGAGGGTCCAGAGACGGGTCTAGGGGAGGGTCTAGGGAAGGGTCCAGGGACGGGTCTAGGGGAGGGTCTAGGGAAGGGTCCAGGGACGGGTCTAGGGGAGGGTCTAGGGAAGGGTCAGAGAAGGGGAAGGGCAAGGAGGAGGGGTCCAGGGACGGGTCTAGGGGAGGGTCTAGGGGAGGGTCTAGGGAAGGGTCTAGGGAAGGGTCCAGGGGAGGGTCCAGGGAGGGGTCCAGGTTAGGGTCCAGGTTAGGGTCCTGGGAAGGGTCCAGGGGAGGGTCCAGGGAGGGGTCCAGGTTAGGGTCCAGGGGGCATCTGGAGCAGAAGAACCCCTCGCTTCAGCCATAATCTTTTCCTTTTGTCCTTTTGGTCATGACCCACTGATCCTGGATCAGAAACATCATGATGTGATCAGAACACGACCTGAATCTTCCAACACTAAGTCATTCGTCCTTAAACTAATGCACCACATTAAACCACATTATGTACTGTAAAGAAAACCACAGGTGACTAGAAGCAGCTGTGATTTAAAGAGGACATGTCGACCGGGTCACGACCTGCAGCTCAGTCTGTTTTAATGTCATGAGTATTTTTGTCTAAGTTTAGGGTGAAATACTCATTTTGAGCTCATCCCATTCAGTGACATTTATAATTCATGGTTTAAACACAATACCTTGAGTGACTTGACCTTTTAGGGGCCACAAAGGTCATGAGGTAGGGCTGGATGGGGTATATTTTGAGGTTAAATGGCAAAGGTAACACAATTGATTAAGAATTAAGAGATTGCGCACCTAAATGCTTATTTAAGAGCTAAATCCAAAAATTGGGAATGTATCAGAAATTGTAGAAGACATTTTAATTCACAAAACAATATGTTGCCAAGAAAATATCAAATATATAAAAAGATACTCTCTCATGTACATATATCATTTTTGGTGTGTCTTATTAGTTGAGTTAAAGTTGGGCCAAAGCAAAGCAAAGTAATGTATTTCAAAGACTTAAATCTGTCAAATTGGATCTTTACCGTAACACACAGCGTCCAGGAGAATGAGCACCAGGTAATAAGATGTTTCTGTGTTTACTTTAGTGGATTTATTTATCCCAACACTTAGCATTAGTTTGATGTCATATCTGTGGATTAAAGAGTTAGATTCAAATGGAGATTACAGCAAACACTCGGCACCAGCCCGTCTGTCTCCCATCATACAATCAGACACCTGCAATCTAAGATAAGGAGGCCAATCAGTACACCGCGCACACATTTCTGCACATTTGATTAAGACTTCTTTTTATAAACTTTGGGAATAAAGCTGCTCAGAAATGGTTGTTTCTCAGAGTGAATCTCGCCAACTTTGATCTATTTTTACAGCTTTTATTAATTATTATAACTCAGATTCCAGGTAGGATCGTCTCTGGGGTAAGATCGCAGCAAAATACAAGAGATAGAGGGGTTAGTCTGACATATGGAGAAAGCTATTTTATATTTTTGTTCTGTATTTGTATGTTTTAAGAGAAAGTTTGACTCCTCATTTAGAATCCAAAACAACTCTAGGACTGACTTCAGTGGCCGTCAGTCTTCTACAGTCTCCATGTCCGTCCATATTCTTTTTTTTTTCCCCAGTTTTCTTTAAAAGGCCATTATATTATTCTTTCAACTTATGATTTAGCTTGTAACGTTTATATTTTGATTTATAAACTAATAGAAAATTTCATTATATCAGTTTTAAAATCATTTTGGTGTATTAGTATAAATCAAATTATAGTATTGCTTTCGGATATGATTTTGACCCGACGAGATGACCACATTTGGAAGCAATAATGTAGTTAAGCATGAAGCATTCACAAAGTTCAAGTAAAGTAGCTCCGAGGTCAAATGATTAAAGGAAAGGTCTGTCTCACTTTATATTTTCCAATAAAGCTCTGGATGCTATGCTATATTGTACTATAGTACGCTACGCTATGCTATATTGTACTATAGTACGCTATGCTATGCTATATTATACTATAGTACGCTATGCTATATTATACTATAGTACGCTACGCTATGCTATATTGTACTATAGTACGCTATTGCTATGCTATATTATACTATAGTACGCTATTGCTATGCTATATTATACTATAGTACGCTATTGCTATGCTATATTATACTATAGTACGCTGTGCTATATTATACTATAGTACGCTGTGCTATATTATACTATAGTACGCTATGCTATGCTATATTATACTATAGTACGCTATGCTATACTATGCTATATTATACTATAGTACGCTATGCTATACTATGCTATATTATACTATAGTAAGCTATGTTATACTATGCTATATTATACTATAGTAAGCTATGCTATGCTATATTATACTATAGTACGCTATGCTATACTATACTATGCTATGCTATATTATACTATAGTACGCTATGCTATGCTATATTATACTACAGTACGCTATGCTATACTATGCTATATTATACTATAGTACGCTATGCTATGCTATATTATACTATAGTCGCTATGCTATGCTATATACTACACCATATCATACTATGCCATACCAAGCTACACTATACTACAATATATACTATAAAATGCCATACCATACTACACACTATACTATGCCATACTATACTTTGCCACACCACACAATACTAATATACTATGCCATACTACAGTATACACTACACTACATTACACTACACCATACTATGCCATACTATACTACATACACCATGACATACTTTACTAGACTATGCCATACTATACTACATACTACGCCATACCATACTCTACACAATACTACACTGAACTACCCTATATACTAAGTCATGCCATGCTATACCATGACAAGTGACAAGGGAAAAGTATTTTGACAATAAAACTGGATTTTTTTATTGAAACACATTCAGCTGAGATCTAACCATGACTCTGTTTGATTTTCAAGACTATATTCGATATATTTTTAGTTTTACCAGCCAGACCTATTTTTATTGGCTCTGTTCAAAGCTGCCGGTTCTTTCCTCACCTGATAGAAATAACAAGAAAAACCTTCCCTGCCAGATTAACATTTGGAGGTCTCCCGGGGTGAGTATTGACTTTTAAAGCTTTTCCTTTTTTTTCCAGAGGTGAGTTAGTTATGTTGGTGGTGGGAGGTTGGTGGGGGATTAGGCGGCTGTGGCCTTATCAGGTGTTCAGGCTCCTCACGAGGCGGGCGGCTGGAAAACTCACATGTTCCTTCATCTTCTCTCCACAGCCGCTCGCTCTAATCCACAGCTGTGGCACTTTGCAGCCGAGTGCCGGCGTGTAGCGTGTACCGCAGACACGCTGAGAGAGTTATTAGCATACGAGTTAGTCCAAATAGGATGTAATAGGAGAATGTGACAAACGGGAATGCGTTTTCTCATGACGCTAATGTATCAAAGGTCAGACTGAACGGTAGACGGTGAAAAGAGCTGCGCTACAAACACACGGCAGATGAATGATGTGTCGGAAAGGTCTTGTAGGACACAGCTGAACAAATTGGGACAACACAGAACACGGGACTGTACTTCTTTATACAGTCCATCTAATTCACAAATCTTAAAGTTCCAGTGCCTGTTGTTTTTTTGTCCCGATCTCAGACTCCACTCTCCTGCAACAGCAGCAGCGTAGGAACCTTTACTGCTTCTTATATTTAAAAAATTGTAAAACTGGACCGATTTTTCACCATAAAATACAAATACATTACATTAAATTGAAGTTTAGAGTTTACCTGAAGACTGTAGTGATCCTGTAATTATCTCCATCTCGTTAAACATCGTGTTGAAGCAACATTTATCCATATTTCATTTGCTCCCATTTCTCTTTTTATCTTTTTAAGCTGTTTCTCTGTAAAATAAGACGTATTTTCAACAGAATAACCCATTTCCTTGGTTTATTTCCTTGTTCCTTCATTGTTGACATCAGTGTCGACCAATGGGAGCGCTCCTTTTTACCTGAAGTGAGCTGTGATTGGACAAAATCCTGCTGTGGACTGATCATTCTCATCTATTAAAATCCTTAATTATAAAAGACTAGATCACATCTTACGGTCTCATTTTTTTCACAGATGATTCCTGTTAAAATACCAAACTAAATGGACCTTTAAGCACAAAATGTTGTCGGTTTTATGGCAAGATAATGCACTGTAAATATGTATAATTAATTTATTTAGAGCTGAGTTTAAATAATGTTAGGTTTATTTGCTGTTCTCTAAACTCCAGCCGCAGTGAGCAGAAGAGAAGAAGTGATATTTATGACAAGAGCTTGTTGAATCAAAAAAAAAAACACAGTTAAATACTAAAAATAATCATGGCAGGAGTAAAGTGGGTGTCTGGCAGTCGTTCATTATTTTAGTCACTGTTACAAATATTAAAAAAAAACGACTAGAAGAACACAAGTCAAGGACAAATGGGACAGAACTGAGAAGAAGACCGATTTATTTATTTTTTTCAATGGCTTTTGTACTGATTGGAGCCACACCAAAGAATGCCATTTCAAAGTTCATTCAACATTGCACCAACTATGCTTCAAACTACCTTGAAAGCATTACTGACTTGAACAAAAGCTCGCTAATTGCAAGTCACAGAGTCCTGGCTCCCACCTCTTTTGAACGCTGAATTCCCCTGCCACATTTAAACTTTGAAAGTGACATTGAAGATTTCATTTTTACGGCCGGGAGGGGGTCGAATAACTGCTGACAAAGTGCCACCAAATGTACCTTTTTCACGAGCAACAATTTCTTGGCTGACTTTTTCTCTTGTAACCTCACCCCAGCCCTCGGAAGTGACACCCATTAATCACATTAGGTCTTCGGGAGAATTGTCTACCGAGCGTCAGTCTTGGCCGACCCCAACATTTGGCGAGTGAAGATAAAGACATTGCAGTGACAGCTTTAAAATGGCCCCTTTTCGCGGGTCAGAATATGAAAATTATTATTCACTAAAGCTGATGGAAAACAATTGAGCTTTAACTGGAGACGAGAGGATGACAGTGGGATTTCGGTTGGTTTTGCAGGTTTTAAATGAACACAGCAGACCTCTCATTTTATACGAGATCATTAAAGTCATTTCTCTAATATTAGCAAAGAAAAATCAACATAATCTGTCCAAAAAGGCTAATGAAATAGTCCTAAAATGTGCAGATCAATGCCGATTGCGTCCAATATTGGATTCCTTCATTCATAAAAGCATTGAATAATATGGCCTCTCTTTGTGAGTCTATTCCAATCAAAATGTCTCTGTGAATAGGAACTAACATCACGGCTCTTAATGTCACGTAACATTATCAGCTCCGTGGTTTTGTACAATGGAGCCATTGTGTTGTGTGGTGAGCAGGGCTTATCAGTGAAAGACAGGAAAGGAGAAAGGGAAGGAGAAAATGAATGGAATAAAAGTAAATTTGATCTCTATTCAGTAAAGAAGAGATTTCTTAAAATAGTCATCCTTCACCGCGTGGGATTTGGAAACTTTGTTGAACGACGAACCCGGAAACTGGTTTACAATGACTCTCAAAAATCAGACCAATATAAATGTGAAGGAAATAGCTTTAAGACGTAATAATGCTGTGTCAAAGTTTGGTCTAAAGTCAAGCCTAGGGTCCTGTAAGGTAGTGCTATACAAGACTTACTTTTAAAAGCTCTCGGTCTCGTGTCGGACTCATTTTCTCATCGTCTCGGTCTCAAACAGAAAGGTCTTAACATTTAAAAACAAAAGAAATGTCCTGAGATTTGTTGAAAATCATTTTTTCTTATTTTTTTTTTTTTAAATATCTATGATTTTGGGTTTGGTCTAAGGCTGGACTGTACTGTACACACTGGTTACGGTCTGGACTCAGTCTGGTCCTGCTGTGGTCTTTCTCTTGACACAAATAATGATCTAAAAATAAAAAGTCTTCGGTCCGTTTTTGTTCCCAACGCCCTCAGTTGTACTTGACTTTTATAAGAGCCCAAGGTTCTACTTAATACAGGCCTCACTTTTTGTCTAGAAAAGCGATTATTACTTTACACCTTTAAGAGTCAAAGAAAATAAACGAATAATCGACCAAGCAACTATAATCTCTGGAAGTTACTGACCATGACAGAGAACAATGATCATTTTCATTTATGAACCCATTTCAAATGACTAACACCACTACTTTAATTTAAACAAAAAAGAGCTAAAACTGCACAGTATTTGGGCTCTTGATCTAGTCTTATTGCCAAAATGCTTTGACATTATGACCGTGCCCTACAGGAGTACAGGCTTTTTAATATAAACAAAGTATCTTGGGTTTTCCACGCTCCTCTTTGTTTCACTTTTGCCTGAGTTTTAGGATCTGGAATCGCTCCTGAAAGGTTTTTTATTGTAACATTTTTTCTCTTGTAGTGTTTGAGGCGTATGGAGAGTTAAATCTGCACAGACAGATGGAGGAAAGTGTTGTGGACGTCCTGAAGGTAAAGATGCATGTTGTGCCAGGTCTGATCAGGCTGAATTCTGTGGCCCAGGGGCAAAAAACCCCACTACATTTAGCTTTTGTTTAGAAATTACACAGTTGTCAGGCAGGTACAGTACAACACACTCTCGTTACCTTCCTCTTAGATCTACAACTACATTTAAAGACTCTATTATCAACATTTTCCTGTGCGTCTCATGATTATGTGCTGTTCTGGGTTTGACCTGAAAACCGAGAAGGGAGCCACAAGGACACGGGGAGATTAAATAAATAAAATGCATCAGAGGAGCTTAGTTCTGATCAAACATCCTGTTTAAACTGATAGCATCCTAAATGTCTAAGTGACTGGGGCCTGGTGTTAATGTGTAAACAAATCCACAAACACCAGTACACTTTTGCATGTACTTGATTAAATGGTAATAATTGCCAAATGTGCATTAACTCTCCCTTGAGTGTATATTCAAACAGGTTATGAAGGTCCACTGTATGTATTTTATGGTGGTTCTGATGATTTCTACCACTTAAACTACAAAATTACACAAAATAAAACGTGATTTCTGCTTAGACATGCCTCAGAGTGTAAAATGTTTGAGGATAAATGGAATAAATAAGTGTATAATCACCTCAAAAACACTATTTGCAATTTCTTATCTTGAAAAAAGACATTTAAAGCCCCATGAACCTAGTTATCAATTGCATTACTGTCTGTCCCTTTTTCTTCACGTTTTTCTTTTTTTGGCAAATGACCCAAGCATGAATTGAACCCGGGTCTTCCGAGTATATGGTGTGTTCCATGCCAGGTGAGTTACTTTTTCTAATTTGAACACACACTCTTTATGTGAACATTAATGAAGTTAATTTTCAAAGTAAACTTCTCATTTGACCCTTTTCCACTGAGTTTGTTCACAGACAATGACATGTCCCTGCAGGGCTACCGTAGATGCTCACAGGCTGTACAAAGGAGATGTGTAATTTCAATATGCAATTTAGCCACTAGATGCTGTTAAATCGTGTATACTGCTCCTTTTAACACGATAACTGCGCTCTAGAAACAGAAACTAGAAACTCAGGCTGTAAACATAAATAATAATAAAAAATTATAAATAAAATCAATATTTAAAAAAAATAAAATATAACAATTAAATAAAATTATAAAAAAATGTAAAAATAAAATATAATAATAATAATAATAAAATATAATAATAATAATAATAATAATAATAATAATAATAATAATAATAATAATAATAATAATAATAATAATAATAATAAAATAATAATAATATTTTTCTCACTTCCTGTGTTTTGATATCATTACATAATCTCATTAAAGAAAAACTAGACTAAATTGAGATGTAAAATGTTACAGTCTGCCAGACCACCATTAATTCAACCACATGGGAAAAATTAGTAAACAGAAGCTTCTCATTTTCCAAGAGATGCTAACGGCCTTGAAGCTCAGCTGTAGTCCATTGTGGAGACAGAGATTAATTGCCTGTTTTCTGCTCCGACAGTAATCCTTGAAACTGACTCCATTTTGTGCCACAGCATCTCAGTTCCTCTCACAATCGCCAAGGATATGAAGTCTGAGAGGCCTTTTCACTACATCACTAACGTCCAACCCTTTACCTCTCACTCTTTTGTAGTATTATTGACTCAGGAATACTACAAAAGGTCCAGGCAAAAGTTTGGTTAATTTCTCTGTAGCGCTCCATAGTTTTGCTTTGATTTGTAGTTTCTGGAAACAATCACATGCAGGATTTGGGACTGTTTTGTAATATCTCGTGGGATAAAGATCAGAAGGGACATATTTGTTGTCTCTGTGATATTTGCAGGTCTTAAAAACCCACCATCAAGCTGCAGTTTTAATTAATTTCTCCGTCTTTGTTGAAATAGCGGCTCGTGTGCAGAATGGCAGCATATGGCACGCTCTGTTTTGCAAATCCTCAAGAATCCAGACTGGGATTTATGAATGTAACAGATGAGGTTTTGATGATTATGAGGTTTCGATGGTCATTGGCTCCGGAAAAGATGTGCCTCCAAGTCAGCCACACAGCATATGCCGCCTACGAATACGAAGAGGTCATCCAGATCTTCTGCCACTGCCAGCCATTTCATTAAACCAACAGATGGCTGCAGCGTTTTATAATTAAAATATCCTTCTGCTTTATCATATTTCAGAAAGGATCACAATGACATATTCTTCAGTCTTTCAGTCATTAGCAACAAAGCAACTTTTAGATGAATGACTTTTTAATGTTCAAAGATGGGTAGTAACTAGTTGTGTTTACTCCATTACATTTATCTGACTGTATTTCATTTTATTTTAAAGTAGTCAGAAAGAAATTAAAACTAGAATATAATTTCAATTGCTGCTAATGTAATGTAATTTTTTTTTCCTCCATCGATCAACCTGCCTCTGTGAAATAGCCCAGTATTTATAATCAATATATATTATTGCAAATAATTTTATTTTATTGTACTGTTTGTATTACATTTTTCCATATATTGTTTAAGCTTAAGAAAATATATAAAAAAAACAAGGATTAAAAAGAGCTCTCCTTTCATTTTGTTAAATTTAATAAAAAAGGAGCAACAATTTCACTGTGAACATAATTATTTCTTACAAATAAAATTACTTTTTTCTTGTCTCTTCACTGGGCAGTGACAAAAGTAAACATGGAGGGATATATATGATTTATGCTTTACAAAGTGAGACATTTGGGTGTTCCTGCTTAAATATCCACATATTTGTCATGTCTTAGTGGAGGAAAAAAAAAAAAATCAAAACAACTGAGTTCACACACTTAAATGTGAATTTGGTTGAGAAAAGTTCTTAAAGGCATTGCAAAAGCCGCAGGTGATTACTTTTCCCTCAGATCAATGTCAGGAAACACTAACATTAACTAATTCAGATTAATTTAATGATAGGTGGAGAGTGGAAGGAAAATATTAGCTTCATATTAACATGCTTACATATGATACAGGGCAGACTATGAATTGAAATTGGGAAAATATCAGTTCTATATAGTCGTTTTTAAAGTAAGAACTAAGACTGAGTGCTGCAAATATCTGTATTATATCAAATCTATTGTAGGTGTGTATTAGTGTGTTTTATATGAAATTGTGCATTTATTTAGTTGTGTTTATGTACTGTCTCTATAGCTGGTAGTTTGTACAGTATGTATTCATGTATTTCCTGCACAAATTGATGACTACAGTTCTGCTAAAAAGTTTTAATGGTAAAACTGCAGATGGCTACTACGGAGTCACTTTTATTTTGAAGTAACAGAAGTAACCGAGTGCAGATTTCAGATGACGGCGCTCCGTATGCGTCGCCCCTGAAATCAGCCGTGTGATTTCTGCCTCCGGTGTCTGTCGCTGCCGCTCTGGCGCTGATTACAAGGCCCCATTGAGCTGCATACGTGTGTGTGTCGTCCAATGACGGCGCTGCGTGAATGGGGTGTAATCAATCTTTCATCCAATCAGAGGTGGGCGTCCGGGTGACTGACAGAGAGGTCTCTGTGGGGCTCTGATGAGGTCCCCCGGGAACCCTCGGGACAAAGACGCTCTGAACAGTGGAGGCCCGCTCAGATCATTCAGCGACTGGTGTCAAGCGTTTATCTCGTTCTTCTGTCCATCACCGCTTCAGGTCAATGAGGCCAATTCATTAAATACATTTACATTTACAAATAATAACAGACTGTGGGGGCGACACTAATGATGGCTTCACACTTTTCTCACAATTATCGTTACCTTCTGTCGCAATGATGACACGTCGTCTGCGGCGCCTATAGATGCGTTCACGTTCATTTGTGAAACATGTTTCTTATTTGAACATATGGAAAAATAAAGCGGAACGTCTGAAAGTCTCCAGCAAATAACACTTTTTAATTACTGCAAGGAGAAAATGTAATGCTGTAGTTTTAAAAAAGAGTGGGTTTTAATAATATACGTAGGGCTTTAGGGGTTAGTTGGTTGCATTTTGGCAGTGTATTAGACTTTTTGCCTTTATTTTGATAGTCAGGACAGACAGGAAACAGAGGGACAGAGAAGGAAATGACATTGAGCACATGACCCAGACCTGAACAAATAAATCCATTACAAAGAACCTTAAAATACTGTAAATATTGCATTATATTAAGCAGCATTTTGGCATTTTTAATACAGTATATCTTCTGTCCAGTCTGATTCTAGGACTTTAGTTCCCGTAAACAATGTGATTCATGAATAAATAATAAATGTGATGTGAAAGTTTTGTTATATTAAGTAATTTTAGTACAACATTTGTGTTTGAAAGCTGCGTGGACGGTTTTGAAAACAAAGATTTTAATGGACGCTCACTTTTAGCTATTTTCAGCCTGCAAAACAGACTGAAAACTCAATGATAAAAATAAAAATTAAATTAAATAACCTAATCTAAGCAGGTTGTGTTGTCTCGGAGGCTCACTGACAGCAGCACAAACTACAAAAAGAATCTGTCTAAAGTCTTTTTGCTCCATGTCATTGCCCTTTTTGGCCTGTTTTCTTTCTATTTCCACTTCTGTCTCTAATAAAAAGCAAAAGCAAACTATTTCAAACTAACACCTGAATAGAAATTGTTGTATGTAACAGTTGGGATTAGACCTTTTGGACAGAAACGTATAGAAACCTTGACTCAGAGCTCAACAACAAACACAGGAATTATTCGTTAATGCACTTTCTGACACGTTGTTGTGATTCCTGCCGTGTTCCCTCCATTAGAAGCTTTTAAAATACCGCTGTCATATCGTCAGTGTTGTGTTTTTATTGTCTTCTGGTGTATTTGAACCTTCCTGAAGCTATAAAGAGACTGTAAGTGACAACTCCTCGATGTGAACAGTAGATGGTGGTAGTAAACATTTTACACGTGGCTCGGACTGGACCAGAAACCTGCACCTTTCACATTTCCATTTCCAGAAGCTGCGTTTTGGGAAAAGAGATTCAAATGTGTGTGATATGAGGAATTATTTAGTTTTTATTAGCATTTGGTAGTTATTACAAAGACAAACGCCATTATTTCCTGTGTAAACCAGACGGTGTCGAACAAATCACAGCAGATAAAGACAGAGCGGCTAAATCCCTGCATTAAACCACAACCTCTTCTTCTCCACGACCCAGGGTTTATCACAAAAAAGACCAGTTGTGTTTGAAGTTTCCAGCGCTAAAACCAAACACTGACACGAGCAGAGCAGATAGAGGGAGTTTAGTTCGGCTCTGGAGTGAAAAAGACGTGGAGAATGGGTGGAGTTTGGAGCGAAGACTCAAGAGGGAGGTGCGTCACAGTGAAGTACGGCGGATAAAGCCCTGTCGATGGTAATTACAGCCGCCGGATCAATAACAGTGGGAACCCAAGCTGTGTCGGAGATTTAAAAGTGCTTAAAGTAGCCTACGTAGGGCTCTGTGTGAGGCCTGCTGTCCTTTAAATCAGGTGAGTTCGACTGAAAGCCCAGGAACTAGTCTGGCCTAGTTCTTTCCAACTCATGAATACATTGTTTTTAACGTAACGATCGCTTAACGGGTCCAAGGATTAACAAATAAACGCATTAAACATCAGATTTTCACCATTAGCTGGTGTCTTTTTTTTACAGGACGATGAGAAACAAAACAAATCTAAGAATATTTGAAAACATAAGCATAACACTGTTCTTGTTTACATTGATGAGTGTTATTGAGAGGCGGTAAATACAGTAGAAAGTTAAATATTTTCATTAAAAATCAGCAGAAAAGACACTGACTTGCTTTAATGTAACTGCACAGAACACACAGAAGGGGATTTAGTCTTTCTTTGGGAACATTTTAACCCAAAATATCTGGTCTACTCTCTTTTTCTGACATATTTTTTGACAGGATAGAACCAGGAAGTGAGAGATAGAGCAGGTATGACCCTTGACCCTTGATCTGGTGAGTCCTATTCAAACCAGAAAAGAAAGTTTTACAGGTTGTAAATAAAAAATCATCTGCAAAACCTCTGTGTACAGTCGTTCTTAAACACTGATTATGATCAAAATGAACAATGAACATGAAAAAATTGCATTTCTTCCACATTAATAATAACATTGTTTATGGATAAGTCAAAGAGAGCAACAGAACATTATTTAGAAGATGGTTTGACAAAGGTCGCCTAACATGTATCTTGAGTCTGTATATTGTGCATTAATGTAGAAAACTATTAGGTATCATCAGGATTAAAGGCTGGTGACATGTATATATCGCTCACATCCGATTTCTTTGCCGTAAACTTTTATTTTTGAAACTCCAATCATCTTCCTGCTGCAGTCATTTTGATAAGAAAATATTCCAAATACGACAAACGCCTCTCAACTTCCCACCGCTTTCATTTCAAACCTCACGAGAGAAATATCAAAATAGAAAACAGCGCCTCAGATGCTTGTGTTTCATGTTGTAATGCACTGTGTTCATAACAAAGACAGGCCCATAAGCATCTCTGTGCGTGTCTTTGAATTGACAGCGCTGAGGGATAATAAAGCGACTGGGGAATTCTCTCTTTTGCCTCTTTAGCTGGGATTGATTCCTTCAAAGGCGCCTGTTGTTTTTTAATTAAAACACTGAACTGGCTAATTGTGAAATTGATTTAGGTTGTGTTTTTCACCGCGTAAAGCAATATACTCTTGCCCTTAGTGCTATCTATATTTATCGTTCTAAGGAAAACAGCTTGCACTTTCTGCCTGTCTTGCTCTTTCTAATTCCCGTCTCACAAACACCGCGTCACGACACAAACCGTTTAATGCCGTAATCCCGGCACTCTTCAAAACGTCTCCCAAGTTTCTCAGTAAGCTATAACTGACAGCACAAGAGCCTTTAACTCACAGCAAACCCTGTAAGCTCGTCTTCAAAGTAGCTTCAAAGTCCGTATCAACAACAGGATTAGAGAGAAAACCGGACCCGACTCCAAACACGCGGCGCTTCCACTTCGTTTGCATCTTACCTTTTATAGAACGGACCACAATCGAGCTATAATTGAGTGTAATGTAGATACTGAGTGATAAATTCAGTGTACTTTCACTGCCGTTAAGATTTACGACACGCTTGAGAGGAAATTTACTTTTTCAAAAGCCACATGACAAACCTCACATCCGTCTTCCTTGAGAGCTAAAGTTACCTTCACAGACGCTATATTTCAACGCAGCTTTTTGCCGCTGGATTAATCACTAGGCTTTAAATTATTCATCCCTTCTCCCAATCTCAAAGAACTGTCCTCGGCTCAATGTAATTCCACAATTTTGCCAAGAAAGAGTCTTTTTATATGACACAGCCTCAGGTAAGGACTCCTGGATAACTTCTGTCTTGTTTAACAGGAAACATTTGGTTGGACGCAAGAAGAAACTATTTTTATTTTATTTTTTCCATCTTTTTAGTGAACTGATGTATGGCATGATAGGTATACTTTATGTAGATGAGGTCTATTTTTTAGGGAAAAAAAAAAGCAGAAATTCTGAAATATTTTCACTATGATTGTGATCAGAGGCACATTAGTTAGTGATGTTTGAACAAAATCTTCATTTTCAGTGATGTTCTCTTCCTCTGACACTTCTTCTGTGACAGGTTCTTCCTCATCTCTCCTCCTCTTCCTCCACCACAGGGTGCAACATGAGGTGTGTTGTCTCTGAGTGAAATGTGAAATGTCCCAAGGAGGTCGCCTTAGTTTATTTTTTTTATCTTGTCTCCTATTTGGTAAAGACATCACAGGTTGGACTTGTCCAATAAAATGCAGTGTCCAGTGCTTTTTAAAAACTATTTATTATTATAAACGTGTAGCTTTTGTGTCGTGTGTGTTCATTGTATTGTAAAGAGTGCACCACTGAATGTGACAGACCATAGATGCTACACATTTTGTTTATGAACACTTGTAAACAGCAGATAGTAGATAAGTATATGGAAGAAAACTAAAATGATGACAAATTAAATTTTGAAGTTGGGTCAAACTGACCCCAAGACAACAAGACAGTCAAATGAACTTTAGTTTAGTTTTGTACGTTTACGCAGATGGTGAACAGGTAAAGAATGGTCTGGATTCCTGCAGTAATTATTTTAGCTTCAGCAGACAGTGAACCAGGGCAAAAATGTTATTCATTGTTTGGATTCCCATTATCTTCCAATGAGTGGCCAGTCTTCCTGGAGTCCACACACAACAATTAACAGAGAGGTATATTCAATATAGGAGTTATCAAAAAAGTCACCTATAATTGAACCTAATCCAAAGTGAATTATGAATGCCTTTAGCTTCTGGACATCTGCTAAAACACTGTAGCAGTAAAGGCTGAGTATAGCCATTGTACAGGTGCTTCTGTTGAGTCAGATCCAATAGGCTTGAATAAATATTATTAGTGTTCAATAAAATAATGGACATACTTCAATAAGTGTTAAATGATTGGGAAGGACCTTCTTCAGTTTCACTGTAGGTCTCAGAAATGATCATTTATAGGAACATACAAAAATGGGGTCAATCTTCACTGATAAAGTCACATGAAAATCTCTCTATAAATACTTTGTGTGTAATACTCTCAATCTTTCTGAATTTGTGCTCGATTTATGTTAAATAGCCTTTATAATGGCACTGTCAACTGTTGCTTTATAGTTGTATTACCCTCACCAGCATCAGATGTTAAATATACAACATAAAGAAGGGTATTTATTTTGGACAGTGCTACGCTACTGTTAAATCTATCGGGAAATGAATCCTGTGTTGTCCCACTCGCTCCAATTAATCCCAGCCCTCTCAGCGCTCAGCCAAACGGCCCGAGTTAAGAGTAATGTCAAGGAGTCGAGTTTATTTATTCGAGCTAAACATCCTCAGACTCCAGTCGAGTGTCCCCTCGGCTGCTTTCCCTCGAGGAAGGACGCGACAGACAGACGGGTTTTATGTAGCTTCATAAAACATGCTTCTGAAAGTCTGCGTGGTCATCTCTGAACCTTCCACAGACGCCGTTAGCCTCGCTGTCGTGTTAGCGTCACAGTAATTAACAAAATGTTTCATCTGCTGCTAATATTTCACTAGAGACAAGGGTTACCATAGTGACGCTGTCTTTAGGGAAACAAGTCAACAAACAGAGAAAATTGTACTGATGCTTTGTTTGGATATACTCGACTTTTCATTTTTTGGATCTTTGGCCTTATTCAGACCTTTCCTTGAGATGCTGTTTTCAGGATTTGACCCTAAGCTTTATTCAGCAGTAATATGAGCACTTTATGAACTGTATTCAGCAAGATTTGCATTCAGAAAAAAGTAGGAACTCATAAATGTGAGTCGAGAGAGTCTGTTTTTATTCCCAAAGTTTAACAGATCAATGCTCTATGTAGCAAATATCACCACCAAACATGCATTTGTGATACTGGTTGATCTATTGGAAAAACATGGTTCTACACCAGACACCACAGGGCGTCTTCAGCTTCAGCATCAAGAGAATATACAACAGTATAACCCTAACCCTCAATTGGAGCAGTAGTTGTGCACAGACAAACTAAATATATAAAAATAAATCTTAATTAACAGAAATGTGGGAATGTACGGCCTAATTTTGAGAAACAAAAAAAAATCTTCGAAATGTGGGAATGAAGGCAGACAACTAGTAAAAAAAATAATAGAAGAGCCAAAACAAGGTTTACAAAGTGCTTAACAAACCAAAACAGCAGAAACAAAAGAGGTCGGACAGCCAGAGGTTTGAGAAGTGTAGACAAGATACTGTATACTTGAGGAATAATGGGAAATGTTAACACAAACGACATTAAAGCAGGTAAAGTTTAGTAGTAAGTATGTTTTATTTATTATGAGCAGAGTTTGCAAGGCCCACCTCTAAAAGGGCTTTTAACAGAACGAAGCACAGTCAATACAAACAATAAACAAGCACCTAAAAGATTATTATGATCATAAAACTGAGCTCTCTTTAAAAAACAGCACAGTTCATACCAAAAATGAACCCAGTCTAAGTCTAAGAGCAGGGATTAGTGCTTTGAACAGAGAAAGACTGAAAGATGGACTATTCGTTTTGCATTGGACGCTCCTCGTGTGATGGAGCCCACAAAGAACACAAAGAGTATCTTGATTCAAACTTAATACGGCTACTATCCAACACCAAATATTAACAAGGACTCAACCAAAACTGATGCAAAGCAAGTAACGACTAAAACAAACAAAATAGTGAGATTTCATCTGAAACTGAGACAGAACCAGCTACAATTCTCGCTGCAGAACGGAAATCATTCACTTAAATCCTGTCGAGACTGAAAGGAAAACAGGGATTAGAGCGAGCACTCTTAGCTTTAATCAAAGTGCAACGCTGTCCCTTTGTCCTCGTTAAACATTTACACAAACAAGGAACAAGATAAGTAATGACTCGCATATTTATACTCAGCCTGGAAACATCTCTTTTTGATATATTCCAGCTTCCTCGTTCTACATTTCTGAAAATACTCCTTTTCATTTGCGTCTTTGGCGTCTGGAACGAGGACGGGAGAGAAATCCGAGCGCCGTATCGGCCTCAGACTCTTCAAGCTCCCGTTTTGAACTTGTTGCTTGTTTTAAAATGTTTTCGACGTGGCGCTGTTTTCCCAAAGTTTGTCGCGAGCCTCTGATCTCCAAATAGAAGAGACTGTAGGTTTGTTCCAGCTTGTTCAACATCGTGTATTCCTTGTACAGATAAAGAGAGCGCCACTTTCATTACTCTTAGGCAGCTTTAATCCCTCTGCTCTTCCTCTTCTCTTTACCTACGCTCCTCCGGGGATGCGACTTATGCTCCGTGTTGTCTTTGTACGAACGTCGCAGGCAAGTCTGAGAATAGAGGTCGGTGTCTTAGTTCTTTGGAGAGTCGGGTTAAAGCCACAAAGAGAAGCCCTGAAGCAGTCGCACGGGTAAAAAAAACAGACACAGAGGTAAATATGAATCTATGTGCGACTGGAATACTGGAATAACAGACTAATTTCAACATTTTTGAGTTAATTGCGTGCGTTTTATCCGTGTTGATATCCGTAAGGGTACAGTTTATCAGGGATGCAAAAAGTCGCATTGCACCATCATAAAATAAGTCTGTGTCAACATTTTTAAAGTGAATTCACCATCAAACCTAGAGGACAAAAACTACACAACCACCTGCAGTTTTTGTTTTAGTCCAGTCGAGTCAAAAGAAGAAAAACTGCTTTCACAAGTTTTGTTGCTAATTTGATGAAAAATGATTCGGTAGAAATAAGATCTACTGCCGTGAAGTGGAACTGAAGAGAATACTTTCAAGTCAAAATATAAAGGAGGTCTTACAAATACTATTGATGTAGTGCTTGGTTTTGAGACTATTTTGTAAAGGTCTTGGTCTCATCTCGGTCTCGTCTTGATCTCGTCTTGGTCTTGATCCCCAAAAGTCTTGGTCTTGTCTTCGTCTCAAACTCATTTTGACTCGTTCTCGTCTCGGTCTCGGACGTCAAAACCAACCAAGACCAGAAATGGCAGGTTTGTCTGTCTTTTTGAATTGATAAAAACCTCAATTCTATAAAAAACCTCCATGAGTCTGGACTTGGTTAAAAACTGGACTTGGACTGTTTCGTGCACCGGTCTAGGTCTTGACTCGGTCTTAGCAGAAAGTCTAGGTCTTGATAATGACTTAATCTCAGTCAGTGCAGTCTTAACACTAACAAATAAACGACTTTAAACTCACAAATACGATGCAAACACTGCTATAACCTAATGCAGACTCTCTCTTTGGTTTTTCTACAAACACACCTGAAGTTTTCACAACAAAACTCAACTTGTAATGTTTCTTTGGGGCCTGTAGGAACTTTTTTATCGCCGTGTGAACTTCCTGCAGCCCTCTCTCTCATTAGCAGGGTAACCTCGCTTGACCGTGACACCGTTACAGGCCCAAGATTAGCTCCGACCCCTCTCTCCAAAAGAAGCTCCGGCGGATCCACGGGGCTGAGTGCGATTCGACTTCAGCGGACAAGAAGATCTCCTTTAATGAGTCTGCTCTCTGTTCCCGGCGAACGCAGCATTACCTCAGGACTACCTGTCCGCCGAGATCCTGACTCGTGTTCCTCCTGCGGCGAGGAACGAGTGCGCTTCGACTTCCACAGAAACTTTTACGAGAACGGCTGGAGCTGTGGAGGTGGGTTCACTGCAGACTCTTTCATTCAGACTGGTGCATTTTTATTTCAGACTCGCGTTTAAACAAATGACAAAGCAGTTTATTAGAGATGGACGAGCAATTTCAAAGTGGAGTTTTTCGTTTTGAGAGAAAGATTAGATAGATGTCATTGAACTAGAAATATACAATGAAATTTGAGGAGCACATTCAGGATGCAGACTCAAATATAGAAAAATGAGATAAAATAATTTTTAATTTACACAAACCAACACACTTTCATTCATAACCTGCCTTAAAATGAGAGATTAGAAAGAAAATGTCCATATTGCACTTTAAAACAGTTTTAATGGAACAGAAAGTGAACTAATGGCTTTTTCTATTGGTTTCTATTCAGCTTTTTGTCTATTTACAATATAAACAAATTCAAGGGGTGTTTTTGAAGCAGCTGTAGCCTTGACTTCTGTTCGATTTGATCACTTTTTATGCTTTTGTTTTTATTTCTTTTGACTCTTATGAATAAATATCCCTGATCTTTAGTTTTCGCTGAATAGTCCTTGTATATTTAAGCGCTGTAGCTAAACACTCTCCAACACGTCCTTCAGGTTTGACTTTTCCGACTCGTTACTCAATCTGTCCTTACAGTACTCGGCCCGTGTTGACCGTTTAAGTCTGTAAATCTCAGCTGCCGACGACTGTGCCCTGGTTTTACTGTATTCCCATTTCCGCTCTCCGACTAAGAATCTTACCGACAGAAAATATGGCGTCAGCATGCTCCAAATCTTTGAGCCTTTTAGCCTCTGCTGTAATGCTTACACAGGGAAATTGAAGTGGGCGGACTGTGACACCCCACAATATTAAACACTGTAGAGCAGAAATTTCATTCTCTTAAGCCTTAAACTTTAGTGACCCTTTGTGCTCGAAGGAGAGATTTGTATCATTCGCCGAGGTCCTGCATCGAGTCAGAATGGCTTTTTTTTTCATTTAACAATCACTGAAGAAATGATAGTATTGCCAGCTACGAGATCTGGACACTTCAGGGGTTATATTATTTTAAAAACTCATGACTTAACCTCGAAATAACCTGTTTTCAAAGATAGTCTGTTCTCAGGACTCAGAGAAAACAGAAAAACCAAGAGTTTTTGCTGCAATGTGTCAATTTGGGTGACATTTTGTTGTGAAATTTTATACATATCTATGAAAAAGCTCAGTGAAAACAGGTTAGATGATATGTTCACTTCACAAAATCAGTTCTTTAAGCTGAATCAGAAACATAAATGCACTTTTGCACATTTCTTATCATCGTTTGTCCCCTCTGGGCAGTTGTAGGAACAGGAAGTAATGTAAATATTGGCTCTTTTTATTGTTTTTGGGGCCTTCACGAGAGTTTTGAAGAAAGGTACGTGCAAAATTTGAAACCAGATCGATTATATTCCACTGTAAACCTGAATATTTAACAGACTGTGTCTTAAAAACAGAGTCAGGAGAGTCTCACTAATGTAAAAAGGGGAATTCAACACATTTTTTAAACTTGTATTGATGGGATTTATCAAACAAGCAATTTAGGTTTATTTATGCATAGCTTTGCTCATTTTAAATACAAAAAGACTAGTTTCCACTGCTGTAAAAGTGCTGTTTTTGGTAAAATTTTGTACATTTAAAGTAAACAATAACGCCAAAACGTTAGTAAAATAAGATGATACCAAAACAAAAACATTATAAAAGAGTCCATGTCTGAATCCTAGCCATTAAAAAGCAAGTCCAAGTCCATATAGTAAACAATCCAACATTAAAGACAAAGATATTTCCGAAACACAGTAAAAGTTCGAACCATTATAGAAAATGTTCAGGTAAAGACGGCAGAGTTTGAAAAAGGCCAGAATAATTTGAAAACTATGTGAAAATGAAGCTGGGGCTAGATATATACGACAAAAACAGCATCAAGACGTGTTTTCAAGTTTGAGGCGGCTTTGTAACGAGTCTAGAAATGCATCAAAACAATATTATATCATTGACGTAATGTGGCCATTATCCTATTTTTTGTCCACTAAGCTCCTGATGGTGATACAACATCTGGCCTCTTGTTTCATGTTGGCTAATGCCCAGCAATTTACCACCTCACTCCTTTCTTCTTCTTCTCTTTTTTGGAGTCTTTGATGCTGTGTCAAATGTCTCCGACTTCAAAGTGTCGAAGCGTATAGACTTTAGCGCCAAATTGGAGGCGTCCGCGGGCCCGATACGAACCTGCCAAAGAGGGTTGATGGAGGAGTATGCTCAGGGAAGGAGGGGTTTATTATGAGTTTGGAAATACTAAAAACTAAGAATATTGAGCGAGAAAAACAATGATCTCACTGCCTGTTCACGTGTGTTTGTTGATGATGATGAAGGTTCTCTGTTTACAGCTTTTTTAAAATTTATTAGAAGGCATTATATCAAGAATTTCACTTGTTTTTCGGGGCCACCATGTTGTTTTATCTCCAGACAACAGGTAAGTGCCTCTTTGTTTTGAGTCTAAGTAAAATTTTGAGGGTGAACACATCAATCAAAACATTTGGGTATTGCTTAAATAATAATCTTAAATAACACGCTTCATATTTGCTTTGACATTTGAACTCACGACTTCCTTTTTCCACACCTACAGATTAGTCAATTCTCGCTAATTTTTTGTATGTTCTAGACAAAATATTAGTCTGGTGCCTCTCATTTTGAGTTTAATTTCCAGAAGGCAGAGCAAATAGATGCAGATAAAACTACTTCAATGGAAAATACAACCAATCAGAACACCAGCATAAACAAAAACACGCATTAAAACAAACAGATCATCACATAAATCCCGCCCCATTTTAGATAAAGGGTTACGATTGGTCCGTGGGATTGAGAGGTTCCAGATCTATTTTACTGGGAGTTAAAGAGTGTCCAGGTTATTATTTACTGGTTTGCACATGATCAAAAGCATGTCCCTACAGGGCTACCATACTACAGTGTTTTCATTAGATAAAGCTGAAAAAACACCTTTAAAGAGTAATAAGGACCCTATGATACACAAAAGTTTCTGTTTCTAACTTAAGAAAAACAAGTTGAGAAACATTTTTTTTTTACCCGTGGCCATAAAGTGTGCCACTTTTAATCTATTCGCCAGGCTAACTTCTTTTCCTCCATTGATTTTGTCCGTCATAAGCTGCACTGTAGATAATCATCGGGGCCTAATCATGTGCATTATCAGTATGCCCTTCCCTATCAGCGCTGGCTCCTCCCGAGGCCGTCCAGTCGAGCCATTCCTCCGCTACACACCTCAACAACCTTGCTTTGATGGCTGCCGTGAATGAACGTCCTTTTCTTTCTGATGGGATGTGTTCATTGTGGCCGTATTGATTTCTTGGAAAAAGAAAAAAATCCCTTTCTTTGGACACACCGCTAATGTTTGCCCTCTATCTGCAATTACTCTTTCCTCCTCGCCACTTTCCTGAATGTATTATTTTTGCGGCTATTACGAAGATTCAATATTTAAGTGAGTAGGTATCGGCGGAAAGGCAAGCAATTTACTTGTCAAAAGTTATTATAATGTGTGGTTTGAGTAAGAGCTCAGGCCCGGTGCAAATGGGCAGGAGCTGTCGGCTAAATTATAGACAGAGGGCTATACTTTGGATTAAGACGATGAAAACGGAGCGTAATACGGCAATAAGAACAGGTTCGCTTTTAGAGGCATTGCAATTTTCTTTGTTTCTTTGCTTTTTAAAAGATACTCACCTGTCAATAACGAGCAATCAAAGAAGAGATTTAAGGACGCTTTCTGCTCACTTTTTATTGTAAGATATTGCTGTCTGTATTATATTTTACCTCTAAAAGCTGCAGTGTTGCCTAGAGCGCGGAGAACTTACTCTGGATTGTGAAGTAATAACAGAGGTGTCACAAATTTAAGATGCGGCGTACGAGAAACTGATTAAGTATTAGGTGAGAGTAAAGATTTAAACGTTAAAACTAGAGCTCCTTCCAAAGACAATGGTGAGATTTTGACACATACAAAGGACAGTGTCACTTATTTTTTTTCTGCTGTTTTGATGTCTCATAAAAAATAAAAAAAAAAGCCAACCAGCTTCTAGTGTACGCCCCACAAACAAAACTGTATGCAAATTAAAACCAAAAAATACATTGCTAATTTGCATAAAAAGACAGAAAAAGGCAGTTTTTTTCTTTTTACTACAAATACAGGATTAAAAAGACAAGTAAAATCAAGAATTTAAAACTAAGAGGTAAAGTGAAGGATTAAGAAGAACATTCATAAAGAAGACAAGAAAACTGTCTAAAGAGATGGTCATTGACGCAATATACACCAATTAACCAGAGGTGGAGAAGATATCAAAATAGTATCCATCTATAAACACCTGAAAGTGCACCTGGACAACAAGCTGGACTGGTTCATAAACACAGATGGACTTTATTAAAAGCCCAAAGCTTTATTTTCTAAGAAGGTCTTTTAGTATAAATAATAAACTGCTGCAAATGTTTAATCAGGAGCCTTGAAAAACTAATAGATCTGCTTCAACTCTAGATGTTAGTTTGGAGACTCTGGTTGAAGCAGTGGAGCCACAGACACAAACAGGAAGGAAGCTATACTGAACAACATGGACCATCCCCTGCACTGGGCTTTGGAACAACAGAGAGCATCCAGTAGACGTCTGTTAATTATTAGGGATTTTAAATGTGAATATAAACACTTTAAATCATCATTACAAAAGATTAAGCACAGGTTATACTAAACACAAATGTTGCCTTTTATTTTGTTTATTTGTTTATTTGTTTATAAAATGTCATTTGCTTCCTTTAATACTGAGCTTTTTCCATTTAAGCTCAAGCTATCGACAAAAACTGAGCATGAAAGAGAATAGAAGAGTGCATTTAATAAGACAGGTGCATACTTCTTCTTTGTCACTTGTGGAGCATAAATGGGGCGCGAGGCTAAGTGAGACGGTACGTTACTGAGCGATATCCCCATCAACATCACGGAAAGGAGCGTCAAGAGCGACTGAAGATTACAGCGAAGGAGTCGGCGGTTTTCTGCATCTGTCAAGTCTTTAATGCTAATCTTCCTCTTCTTGTTACTTCAGCTCTTCTCACACTTCTCTTATTTTCGCTGAAGCTGCTTTGATCCCCTGCAGACCCAGGTGATGTGTCTTTGGTTAAGTGCTTAGGCTGGATTAGGAAGGGAAGGATGAGGAGGGAAGGAAACAGCACTATCTATGCTCTCTTTAGCCATAACCCCATAAAGAACAGGTGACATCCAGCTGCGCAGATTAACAGCGTCCCGGCGTCGCGGATTTATCTTGTCTTCTACCTGGTTTTATGTGAGGCTTTGCTGTTTTTCTCTGTCATCTCCTTCTTTGGTTTCTGCTTCTGCAACCTCACCCTCCAGAGACCCTCATTTTGAAGGATTAAAGGAGTCTAATATGATTCATGCGATACATCTAACTCATTCACTGCTGGTTACAGAACAACACAACGTTCCCAGGAGAGCGCTACAGAGAAAAAACGATGATCTAACTGAGTTTTTGTTGCGGTGTCGCTAAATGGCTGCTCTCTCTGGCGCAGTCTAAATGAGGACTGTCGTTCGGTCCCTGGTGGGGTTATCTGTTTCTCTCTGCCCACGCTCGCCGCCCGGGCCCTGTTGGCTGCTACCCACTCGGGAGAACGGGCAAGATGATCCGCCGCCGCCGCGTAGCTTCCAGCGAATCTCACACAAACCAAAGAACCTTTCAAAGTTAAACAAATCACCCTTGGGCGTCGTGTCCTTCCGCATTTGGCTCCAGCTCCAGAGTAATGTGATGTTTGTGGACTGCATAAACAGCCGGGGAAGGAGAGGAAGCCGCAATGCCGGACAATGAGCTGGACTTACGCGTACGGACCCGGGAAGCGGTGATAATTATTCTTCTCGATACAGAGCGGAGCGGATAATTCTTTCAAATGACTGCAGCCAATGCTTAATGTGCCTTTTGTGCACAGTTTTCAATTTGTATAAAACTTTGTGATTGAACAAGGCCCATCTTTGCTGCTTTCTTTCTTTCAGAATGATGAATAAATGCAGTGGTTCTTTCTGGTATTTATGGTGGAACATACAGTAAGGGTCAAGGATAGCTGGCTTTGATTTGTCTTTTGTATTTAAAAAGAATGCTTTGACAAGAATAAAAACAGATGAAAAAAAAAAATATATATATATATACACTGGAAAAATGTCAATTTAAATCATCACTGCAGAACTTTTAATCCTGAATCTATACATTCATCTTCTACAAATACTTGAAGACGGGGCATGTTGTTGTTGTTGTTTCTTGTCAGAGCTTATAAAATCAACACAAATGAACTTAGATTTGATGTTTTTAGGCCAAGGAGTTCCAAGACAAATAGCTTAAAAGACATAAATCAACCCTGAACAGGATCTGTTGGTGGTGGATGTTACCAGATAGCGTTTAGCTCATCACAATCAAAGATGGCTGCTCTAAAGGTTACTTCTTTTACATGAGATTTGTTCTATAAAACAATGTATTATTAGTGGAATAAGGGTCTCGAGCAAAAAAAGGTGTTACTGCGTTCAATTCTGTCTCTCAACAATGAAAAACTGAAGGAGGACAGGGAATAACAAGGGTTTTGTTGTATTTTAAGCAAGACATTTTCCATCTAATCACAAAAGTGTGGGCTACACTCAGCTCACAGCCCAAAAAAATGTCTTATACTATTTTAGATAAAGAGCCAGATGACTAAAAAGTTCCCACATAGTCCTTCAAGACGAGAACAAGCCCAACATCGACACAAACATGAAACATGATGAAGTGATGAACATATGGGGGAAGTGAGGTGTCGAAGTGGTGAAAGTCTCCAGAGAAACACCGCGGTCGTCAGCAAGAGCCATCTGCCTCTTCGTTAGAGGTGCGTTTGTGTCACTAGTGATATTTTTACATTTGCCGACATTAAGCAGGTGGAGCTGAGTCAACTGCAGTCAACAAAAGTGCGTCAGGAAGAAAAAAACTGGAGAAATCATCCATCACTGCATCAACTTTTTAATTTAAACTTTCAAAAAGGTACAAGCTAACTTTAAAAGACTCGTGACTCCTGTATTTTCACATTTACAAAGATAAAGAGAACGCAACAACACTTGGGTCCGAACAGTTTGAAGAGAAGCTGCATTTTGTGGACATCTTGGTAAAACTACAAGGTCCACTCTCAGCGATCAACTATCAACAAAGGTTCTGTCACAAATGGCTCTCAAAACCTCAGATCAGAGCTTTTTTTATGGATAATTCAGCATCCACACAAGGAAATTGTAGAAAATTATGTACAAGAGCTAAACAACTTGAAAATGCACTAAATAAAGGCTGCATTTAGGTTGTAACAATAAAATAATGAACAGGTTGGTGTCAGAAATATCAACAAATGACCAAAAATATGAGTAAAAGTGCATCTTAATGAGGTTAAACAATGGTGTCTCTCACGAGCAAGGTTTCAGTTTTTTATGACCGTATTTGTGTAGGATATGAAGCCCATATACGGATAAACAACTGAGCTACGAAAAGTTTTACCTGTCAATAATGCCATTCCTGAAACCCATCACCCTTCAGGAGTTTCACAAAGTCTTTAAAAACGTACAGAAAAAGCAACACTTTAGAGATACCCCGCTCCTCGTGGACGGGGCTTTTTATTTTATTTTTTTGCTTTGTACTGCTCTCAAATCCCACAAACACCAAGGTGAGTAAAAGTGCTTACCTTCAGAAGGAAAAGAGGCCAAACCAGCACCTCTTCATCCGTCCTGCTTCCTCCTCCCTCCTTCCTTCCTTCCTCTCTTCTGCTGCGTCCCGGTGATTGATCTCTCCATCGGTGATAAGGAGCTCTTCTCCATCATGCGCCTGCTGCCACCTCCGTCCCACTTTCCCCGAGCTATCATAGCGGCCTGTCTGAGAGGCCCGTGATAACGACAGGCCTGGGACACAGGGGTAAATCAATCTCAGCGCGGGATAGGCCCGTGTGTGTCTGTGTTGAGTGTGTGCACAGCGAGTATTTATTATTTCTGCAGTTATCGCGGAGAAGCTGCCACTACACGTGTCCGCACAGACGTTTAGATGTGGCACCAGGCATTTGGCAAGATACGGACCGACCGAGAGTTATAACGACGGCTCAGTCAAGTGCTTAGTCCAGACAAGTCCAGAGTCAGGCCCCAGGGCCAATCATGGGACGAGGGGGGGTTTAATACGGCCCTCGGCTTCTGTGATTAAATGTGTTGTTTATGGCTCCAACAGCAGCTTTATACAAACAGGATTAAAAGACACTTCTGTTCAAATCCATCTAAACCCTGTTCAAATCCATCTAAAACATGTTCAAATTCATCTAAACCCTGTTCAAATCCATCTAAAACATGTTCAAATCCATCTAAACACTGTTGAAATCCATCTAAAACATGTTCAAATCCATCTAAAACATGTTCAAATCCATCTAAACACTGTTGAAATCCATCTAAAACATGTTCAAATCCATCTAAAACATGATCAAATCCATCTAAAACATGATCAAATCCATCTAAAACATGATCAAATCCAAATAAAACATGATCAAATCCATCTAAAACATGATCAAATCCACCTAAAACATGATCAAATCCATCTAAAACATGATCAAATCCAAATAAAACATGATCAAATCCATCTAAAACATGTTCAGGTCCAAATAAAACATGTTCAAATCCAAATAAAACATGTTCAAATCCATCTAAACCCTGTTCAAATCCAACTAAAACCTGTTCAAATCCCATTTAAACCCGTTCAAATCCAACTAAAACGTTTAATCCTAAGTAAACCATCTCAAATCCAAATAAAACCTGTTCAAATCCAAATAAAACCTGTTCAAATCCAAATAAAACCTGTTCAAATCCAAATAAAACCTGTTCAAATCCAAATAAAACATGTTCAAATCCAAATAAAACCTGTTCAAATCCAAATAAAACCTGTTCAAATCCAAATAAAACCTGTTCAAATCCTCCAAAACCTGTTCAAATCCTCCAAAACCTGTTCAAATCCAAATAAAACCTGTTCAAATCCAAATAAAACCTGTTCAAATCCCATCTAAACCCTGTTCAAATCCAATGTAAACATGTTCAAATCCATCTAAAACCTGTTTGAATCCATCTAAAACCTGTTTGAATCCATCTAAAACCTGTTCGAATCCATCTAAAACCTGTTCGAATCCATCTAAAACCTGTTTGAATCCATCTAAAACCTGTTTGAATCCATCTAAAACCTGTTTGAATCCATCTAAAACCTGTTCGAATCCATCTAAAACCTGATTGAATCTAGTTTAGCATAGGTTTTTTTTTTTTTTTACACATTTCCCTAAAATGTCTGCATACTTCTCACAAAAGAACACAGAGCAAGACTATAATTGTTATAGTAATTTAGATCAGATTTATTGTTGGGTCACTATCATATATATTCTCTGAAGTTAGTCTCTGAACAGGATACTGAAGCAGAACAGAGAAAATGCAAATGAGCAGACATCCAGATGGTGACTGTCTGCTGTTTGTTAAGATTAATGTTTTGTATATTCAGGCTTATTCTTCTTTAAACTACATTCAGATAAATCAACCCGGGCTCACCTGAAACAAGCAAGAACTCTCAAACGTTTGTCCGTGTTCTCTTCCAGGTTGTTGCTCTGAGGCTGCTCCAGGTGATCAGTGGAATTAGAGTCACCTGTGAAGCTGATGGGCCACAGTCATTGGTCTCTCAAAACTGGGAGGTTCTGCAGGGTCTTCTGAGTAAACAAGGGCAATGGAGGGTCTCAAAGTGGGTAGAGTTCAGTCAACAAACATGAAAACTTGAGACAGATAACTCACAAACCCTTAGTCTGGCTCTGAAGGAACTATATTTAATGTACTTTTGTTTTATTCTTTTATTATAGCTGAAAAACAACAGAAAAAGGTAAGAGGAAAGTAGTTTAAATGACAAATGGTTAATAGTTACATGGAATAAAGGGTTTTTTTAAGGATTCATTTTCAAATATTAATTGAAATTTCCTCAAAATCCTTCATAATCTACCTTTAAACCTTTACGAGAAATACACAGCAGGCAATAAATGATATTTCTAAACACAATTCCTTTAACTGACCATAAGTTAATAGAAATAAGAGTTGCTTTTCTTCCTAAATCTATCCTCCTTTTTAGTCCAATCATAAGAACAGGTGTATATCCAGTGGCCGACTAAATCATCTACAGCTACATCCTTTTATTTTATGATTCAAATAAACGAATATCCCGATCTCAGGTGGATTCCTCGTCACAGCGCTCCTTGTTTGGTTCCACTCCACCGTCTCCACTCGACACAATGCGTATGAGTGTAATTGTGAGCGAGCGCTGAGAGCGGGGCAGGTGCTTGTCAGTGCGTATTGCCCCCGACAGAGGCAGGTCACCGCCAAAGCCTGTAATTCACGCGCACTGATGTGATCTCCCAGAGACAGGGGGAGATGAGTAATTAGACCCTGTCCTCGTGCTTGATTACAGTCTTGTTCCGACATAAACCACATCCACCCGGGGGGCCGCTCGGCGCTGCCTGGTTCTGGTGTCAAAAACGCTCCCAGCACCGACTCTATTTATTCCTCCCTGCTCTGTGCAAGCCTTAAGCTATGACATGTGTTATGAGTAGTGTGTAATGCATTTAATATGACAGTCTTGTGATTATACAGAGGCTGATTACTGCTCAGAAGTGCATCCACCTGACGTGTGCAGGCCTGAGAGGACTACGGCACAAAACCAGGGCTTCCGGGACTGAAACGAGACCAGAGGATGATGAATATGAAGAGAAACTAGAAGGATATGCCTTAAAAATAACACAGGGTTCCCATAGTTGCATGAAATCCTTGAAAATGCTTGAATTTTAAGCTAGTGTTTTCAAGAATTTTGGATAAAGTGCTTGAAATTCTGATTGTGTTGCTTTAATAATTCATAATCTCAGTAATTTTCCATTCCATTTTTTTGCATTTTGCAGGAAAAAACCCCAACACTGCTCAAGTTTCATCATGTCTGAAGTATTCAACAATTTAAATAAAGTCTTTTTTTATTCCACAGTGGATTTAAATGAGAAAAACTACATACGGTATATGTCGACATGTAGTTTACTGCAGTAATGTGCTTGAAAAACATGAAAACACAGCTTGAAAGTGCTTGAAAAGTGCTTAGAAAAGGTGTAAGAACCCTGATAACATTAGTTTAAAGAAGGGAAAAAGCAGTTCTGTGTGTTTAGAGCCAGTCAGGCGTTTACACACTTGATATTTACCACAGAATATTCACTGAGGCAATAGGCCACGGTGCAGTCAGATTGCGAAATAGGGCTAAATCGTGAATATAAAATGAATTTGTGAGCATTTTTAACTAGGATTGTATAGGATAATTGTGTATAGTGAGTGTATTACCTTTAGATTATAGTGTTTGGATGCACACGGTCTGGAAAACACGTGAGTATCAAAGAAATGGAAGATTACATCCAAAAAACGCAAAGCCATCTTTTGACTTTTGAGTAGCACCACTTCACACTTCAGTTTTAGTTTTTCCAACATGATTTAGGACACAATAAAATGGGCTAAAACCTGTTTGAGTGCTGTTTCATTGACAGGGCAGGAGTTTACGGCGTCGGCCTGAACATGAATCTTCATTATATTCACGTTAGTCTTAACCTCGTCGGCGGTAAATTCCACTGACGGAAGAAATTAGACTTTCACTTTGATTTACACAGTTTATAACAGCTCTCAAAACAACACTGCTGCACTGAGAGATCAGAGAGTTGATTATTGATCTAATGGACGTATTAATCAAGAGTAATGTAACGTAAAATACTTTGTGTTTGTAATTAAATAATCCTGTTGTAATCCTTTATTTTCCATCTCTGCTGCTGTAACACAGTTGGACAGTTTTAGTTCATCTTCTAATGAGGATTAAATAATAAAATTAGAGCAGAGCTATGAAGATGCATTGATTTTATGAGTAAATGTTAATCAATAATTACCATTGCTTATTAACAGGTAACATTTATTTGCTCGAAACTAAAGTCAAGATCCTAAAATATGACACTTTTCCAGGAAAAGTCAATTTGCTGTGAGCCACTTAAAACCAAGATAGAAGAAAAAATCAATATTTGATTATAAAATGTATATTTCTTATCTGCGTTGTGACTATCGGAACTGAATCTCGTTATCTTCAAAACCTCGACCTTGACAAGGTTGTGGGATTTAGCGACGGTGGCTAAAAGCTAAAAGCTGACGGGTTTCAGACTGATCAGGCTCCACGCTGCTCCTGGGTCACAAATCTAGTCACAAACTCCAAACTAAAGGGATTCAGAAACATAAAAAGCTGGTCTCCGTCTGTTTACTTGTGTAATGTTTGACTATTGTCTTTCATCCTGAATATGTAGCATTTGTCATTTTTACAAACCATTGTCCTGTTCCTTAAATATCATTCACATCCATTTATCATCTGCATTTCAAAGTTAAATAGTTGACAGAAAATAAAACTTCCCGTCAGAGCTTTACGATGATGATGTGTCCGATCTAAGGCTCCCTAGTCCCTAACCCCTCAATCACTATAAAGTACTGCACTATGATGCTGCACTAATGAACAAAACAGACTGGATTATTGCCTCAAAAGGGAAGCTCTCCGTCTGTATGAGCTCAGGTTTTTTACACCATTTTTAGACAGTTTTTTAATAACAATTTACAACTAAATACGTTTCCTCGAAGTGTAAAACTCCTCCTCTTCCTCATTTCATTCAAACCTGTTGTGTACGACGACAATTTGCAAAGCATTATGGTCTATTTTGACCATCGCTGCTCAACCTCGATGATACCTCACGCAACACAAAGAGTTAAGAAATAATTGTGGAGTAAATACATCAGATTAGAACAGTCTCATGAGTCTTGTCGTTCCACTTTCTGCCACTAGATGGAGTCACACACTACACATGTTTTTATTTTAGACTGTCATGTCGTTGGTGTGAAAAGACTCGTTTTCAATGGGTGATAATTACAACAAAATGGCGGACTCTTGTGATTGTTCTTATCTTTATTAACCTTTAACGGCACGGATTTTGCAGTTTGCTTTTTCGCAAATGAAGTGGCTTTTTGTCTAAATAAAAACAGCACAGAAAAGGCACAATATAAAACATAAATACCAACAATAAACAAACAAATAGCTCCAATAACATGAGTTTATGAGTGTGTATTGGGGGTCTATTAGCTAGTTATGAATTGCAGCATCAAACTATCCATGTAAACGTCTAAATATGAATTTGTTTTAATGGATTACTCCAACGACAAAAAGGAAATGCTGCATATAACACATTTGAGAAACGATGACGTTGTATGCAACCAGCTTCCTCTCATTGTTTTTCTGTAAAGCCGTTTCCTTTTCCCTCCCGCTACAACAGTGTAATATCAGCTCTGAGCGCCAGTATCACTATTCCTCACCTCGGAAAATTAAGAATGCAATTACAGAGGCACAAAAGAGGAGGCGACGGCTCATTCTCCCCGCCACAGCTTTATGATAATTAAGCGACAGGAGGTCAAAGGCAGTGTGTGTAAAAGCAATCACCGAGTCACACTTTATGAATTCAAAATGACCAGATAAAAGGTGAGGTTTAGGAGGAGGGAGGAGGTAAAAGAAAAAGACCGTCCCTCTTCTGTGTCACGGAGGAAGTCTCGCCGAGGGATTTCAAACATTTTGCCATTTTCGGGCGGGCGTCTGTTTGCCAAAGATACCGAGAAGTTCATGACCGTGTCGTAGCATCGGCGTGAGGCTGGTATTCAAGTTGAAAGAGCTTTGTGATGCCATTTCCATCCGTGATGAGTGCGGCAGGAAGCAATACCGATGAGCCGCCCGCTGTCCTCGTTCGCCGCGCCGGCCATTTCCGCGCGGCCCACAATTTACGCCGCGCTCTTTGTTTCTGAATTACGTCTCAAATTGTTTCCCAAGAAGACAGTAATGGCTTTTACAGCGGAAGAAATGATAAAGTCGACTCAAATTATTTGCTCAAACCCAAATGGCAGAATAATGTCTCAATATTTGGAGGCTTTGGATTTTTTATGTCATGCCATGTAATCAAAATATATGTGTTTAATAGGGTTTTAAGAGGTTCAATTAAGTGTTAAGGTTTTTCTCACCACTTTTGAAAAACAAATACTGTAAAATACATCTGTTATTATGTGATTGACTGAAGTAAAAGCTGCAAATCTTCATAAAGGTGGGTCTGGGTCATGCCTCCAAACACACTCTGGACCAAAATGTGTCAAAAATGTCAAAATAGACTAAAAGCAGAAAGAAAAAGACAGAGGGACATTAATATAACGAGAGCTGATGCTTCCAGAGAGTGAAAAGAGCATTGAACAGATAAAAACACACCTGATGATATGTTTATTTTGTGAATGAACTAAAACAAAGATGGTGTTTAATGCTCTTGTTTTACTAGGTTTTCATGTAAGACCATTTTTCCTTCTCATTCGTTCACATTTAGCCTCAGCTCTTTTGTGATTAACCCAACAGACATGGCTATTTCCACTCTCACAAAGGCACATCATTTCTGTTTTCTGTTTTTGCTGTGTTTAGATGTCTGTGGCCCGTGTGGCGTTTATTCAGAAACACATCTAGACCCGCCTTTTTAAAGCAATTACTGTGACAAAGCGATTCCCCGTGTGGATTAATAAGTCTAAAGGGGTTTAGCTGCTGTTTTTGTGCGCATGAGCTTTTCTATTTATCCAATTGAGCCCCAATAACTCATTTTAATCTTCATACTGCTTTCAAAAGAGCACCACAGGTCGGTCTTTAGGCTTGACTTTAAAGAAAGGATCGTCTTCTTGAAGAGTCGAGCGTCGGTGCTTTCCTGCTGTACACTTTTCCAGTATTAATGCTCCGAGTTTGTTACACGCACAGTAAATGTTTATTGAATAAAGATGAAGAACCGAGTCTGTGTGCAGTAAATATTGTAAGTAATACGCTTGTACGAAATGAGAAACAGAACAAAGCTTTTTCATAATTAAAACATCATTAAGGAGAGAAAATGAAAATACTCTTTGAGCTAAAACCAGAGTAAAATAAATGACTACTAAGCACCATTTTCCTAATAACGCTGTAATGCATCCAACAACTTCTGCAAAATACAATCTCCTGCTGTAACCTTTGCAAGCTTAATGCCTACCCTGGGCTGCTGTGTATCGCCACCAGCAATTTTAGTATGCACACTTTGGAAAAAAAAAAAAAAAGCTTAGTCCGACTAATTTGTTACTCTGCTTAGATTTCCATTGGGCGGCCCTGGGAACAGCCGCTCGCCTGCTCTGCCCCATTTGTTCAGCACTTAATAAATTGCACAGTGGGTTCATGGAGGTGAGATGATTGATCACTGGATATGGTGCTCCCTAGCAGCAATATTTGTCTGAGGACGCAGGGAGAATTAGCAATAACTATGTATTTGGGAATTGACTTTCACAGATGGCGTAAGTAGGACGATGAAAAGGGCTTTAATGGAAAGAATCATGGCTTTTTAGAAGAAGAAGTGGGGCACAAAACATCAGCAAATACAGCCATATTGTGATAAAACAACAAATAATGGACTCTTGTTTCTTATTTTTATATGTTTCTGTCATTTTTCCAGTGGCTCAGGAGGTAAAACTGGCTAAAAAGTATTTGAAAAGTAAAAACAGAACATAGGATTTGATTAGTTTATACACATTTGTCTCTAAATTCTGCACATGATCCCTTTGAGCATGTTCAGCACTGTTTGGGTTGTTAGTTGTATCAAGTTAAAAATAAACTTCAGCCACTGGAGGGCTCAGTAATCAGGGTAATTGTGAATAATAACCCCAGCGTGCACTGGTGACCTGTAGTGTTTTGAACTTACCCCGTCCTTCTCTCTTTTCCACAGAGAGATGTCAGTGGTGTTTCCTGCTGTTCAGATGAAGACAATTTGAACGTTTCACACTCTCTGCACGTTTCTCCTCAACACTGTCATCCTCTTCTCGTTAAATATGACTGAATATGACTGAATATGACTGAATATGACTGAATATGACTGAATAAGACTACAGACATGTCCATATCTGCAGCAGTGATGGTATCTCACTGCTTTGAAGTGAATAATATCATGGTTTGAGATGATTCAGGGCCATTTTAAGCAAAACAGTGGCTGTCATAGGTTTAGATTTTTTCTATTCTTATTTCTGTGCATAAAACCTGGACTAATTCATGTGTAAAATAGAACTTTTAGTGCCTCAGTGGCCATTAGAGTTCAAGGTTAGTTTATTTAGTTGCCTTTAGTTTTTACAGACAGTGCACACAATGATAATACGACAGACTTTAAGTTCTTTTCACTGGAACAAATTCTTCTTTTTTCCACGTGAAAACCACTCTGATTCTGTTCGTTGTGAATCAGAGCTGAGTTGTGGTCTTTGATTCAAACGCATTGTTGTCTTACAATGTGGAAAAGAATGTACAGTATGACAGGAACTTATGTTATTTCCAACAAAGGAACTCAACATAAACAGTACTAATACACTGCAAAGATAGGCACAAATGTTACGTTTCCTTGTATATTCTGTATTTATTGTCTGTCAAGTACATTTACTTAAATTAGCTCCATGCTCCTGTCTGTTTCTTCTATGCTGCAGCACTATTTAGAGAAAATTAAACCATCTTTTCAAGCGGTCCAGCTTCTTAACAAGTGCCTGCATTCACACCCCAGAATAGTAACTTATCATCTGGCCATTGATTTTCCTGGTTCCAGCAGTTTTCCTGTCTTCAGTAGAGTTCAGACTCATGTCAAATCAATGCCGAGTCACTGAGGCTCTTCTTGTCGAGCTGCAACACCTCAGCTACAGCCTTTACGTTGGTTTCTCAGTTCAATTGTCACCTGCCGCCGCCCGAGCTGACACCCAACACGCCGCTGCACCGTATTCCCTCCACAATCAGCGATCTGTTGTTGCCGTTTAAGACATCAAGCCGGCGGATATTTGTGCCGCATCCAGCTCTCTGTCTGTTAATTGATGTTATTGGGCGGACAGGGATATTGATGGCGCGGCTCAGCCAGATTGGCAGCTGCATGAATCGTTATTAGCCGGGCGGTTGGACGCCCCAGCGGGCCTCCAGCGAGTTCAATAGGCTGCCTGTGATATGGCGTTATGCTGCAGCCCCCCGGGGGACGCGATCACGGCTCAGACAAGAGATAATTAACCATCTGAGGCTGGCGGCTCACAAGCCAGCGGCCAGGTGACGAGGTGAGAGGGATAAAAACCACAGGACAACACAGAGAAACAAGCCTCTGGTGGGCAAACAGCATGTCGCCGGTCGCTAGACGTCAGGCCGCAATAGAGACCCTCTGTGCTGCATCACAGGATAAAACAGGATGAAACTTTAATGAGGCCTTCGGGGCACCTGGGACGACACAGCAGCAAATAAAAAGACTAGACTAAACATTTACAGCGACTGTTTTAACAACATTTAGGAAAAGGAGGCTCCGGGAAAACAACATTTGTCAAACGGAGGCTACAGCAGCGAGGTGATAAATATGTTTGAGTAAGTGCCTCATGCAAATTTTGTAGCAGAAAATGAATCAAAATTAAGTAGATTTTAGGTCACCACAAGAAAGTTACAAACATGAAAAAACACTGTGAACAATAACAGCTATTCACAGAAATCACTAAATATATTGTTTCTGTAAATTCTGGAAATGCAATAACTGTCTGTGACTATTGTTTATGTTTATGTTGAGAAATGTCCACCAACTTGATGCAAAATACTGGTTTACTTCTCATCCATTTTTATCTTTCAAATCAATAATATTTATACTTCAATATTTGCTCTGGAAAAGAATATGTCAATAAATCCAACTCAACAACTCACGACCTTGTGACAATCCTCATGTGAAAGTATTATTTTACGTCTAGTGCATGTTCTTTGTTTGGATTGTTGTGTTTTTCTTTTGTATTGTTTATTCTGTTACAAATTCACCAGTGGGACAATAAAAGCTATCTCTCTATTGTGCAACAAATCTTTCAATAAAGCATCAGTAAAAGGGAAATAAAAGACACCAGGAAAGATATTCTAACATGGATCCAAACACATTTTTCATTGTTTTTGTGAGTATTTCAGTGATTTTTTTATCCTATTATTTATATAAAGATGGACAGAGCGTTAACTTCTGTAATTTGCTCTCTATCGCCCCCTTGAGTACGGCTGCAGTATTTGTCTTTAGCATAAAGCCTTCATTTTTATTTTAGGACAAGCTAAAACTAAAATCTCCTATGATTTTCTATTATTTTGTTCATGCTTTATTATGTTGCTTTATGTCTCAGTTAAAAAATGAGACAGTCATTGACCTGAGGTAAAAAAAAAAATTAAAAAAAAATCATGGAAAAATTGTTGATTGTAAAAAAAAAAAAAAAGTCTAAAAAAAAAAAAAAAAAAAAAAAATAGTAAGAGATGAGATGCGTTTTTTTTTTGTTTTTTATATATATATACATCACAGTTTCAAGGAAAATAAACCTGAAACCCTGCAATATAATATCTGTAAATTGTACAAAAGCATCATTGTCGTTTATATTTATTTAATGTTTATTTAGGAAATATTCAACAAAAGGGTCACTTTTAAAATAAAAAAAACAAGAAAAACAGACTCATGAGGACACATTAGGAATTATATTTACACAATGCATTGAAAATAAACTATACAACCAGTTCAGAGAGTGGTTAATTATGATTTCATCGGTCAAATAATGATAATAATTAGTCAAAGTCAAAACCATGACAGTAGGATAACGTCTGAACCCATACATTGCCTTAACCTTGTCTAACTCCTACAGTATAAAGCCCACTCTGCACTTTTATGTAAAAATCATATCTGTGGGATGAAATCATGCACAGGAACAGCACTTTTTACTATTAATATTCCATCTTGTGCCTCAAAGTCGAAGCTTACAACCTCTCAGAAACCAGATGACAGGTAATTATTAACCTGCGCCGCTCTGTACTGGTGAACCATGCACTGAAGCTGAATGCCATTATGTAGGAAATGAAAAATCTCATCCTCTCCTCGTGTCTCTGCTTTGGTCAAGAAGCTGAGTGCGGCGTTCGCATAAAGACCTCCGAGCGCTCGTCTCAGGTCGTACACCGGAGCAGACTGACACAAACACTCACTGGACGCAGCTGCAAGACTCAATTTGTCCTATTTCTCACCAAAAACGGTGCTAATCCCAACTTTACAAAACAGGTTGCTTTTAAGCGCATTTGTCAAAGACGTGAGAGAAGATCGTCGCAGGAGCCGTCACGTTTCTGCAGCTCCTGCCAATTTCTAGGAAGTCTACGAAGGGTTTTTACAGAAGTTAATCCATCCAGCTCTTGATCCAGGCCTGAGTTTACCTTATGTTACGAAAAAGTCACCAGTATTTGTTCTAAACCACACAAAAAGCAACAATTTTGACTTTTGTTTTGGTCGTTTCTTGCCGAGAAGATTGCATCTGTTGTTCCTCAAGTAAAAAATAGAAATTTAAACAGGTCCACGCCATAAAATCTCTAAAATCTGACAGAAAACCTAACCTACAGAGCTAAAAACATCCATGAAGCAACTATGGAGAAGTCAGACAGACAGTTTGGAAGAAAAAACACGTCTTCTGAGTCATTTTAGCCATTAGTCATTATTTTGTACAAATACAACTCTGATGCACCTTCTATTTGAGCCATAAAGAGTCTCACTGTAATCTCTCGTAATAAGTCCTCGTCCCGGGACAGGAACTTTACATTGGAGGCTTCTGTCCAGCTGAGATAGGCCTGAAGACCATCAAAATGAGATGGGGTACAAGAAAATGTATAAAACAATGGAACAACACTCAGTAACTGTTAAGTTTGCAGCTAATTAACCTTTATTTAAACTAAAATGATTAAAAAACAGCTCAGTACAAGTCATTTTAGAGCCATTGTTGCACTGTTTATTGGTTTAATGAGTATTTTTTAGAGGTTTTAAAGCTTCAAATGTGAAAAGAAGTGAATATATACTGTTGCTGCACACTACAAACTGCAGCAAAGTGCCAGACAATTAAACAAGAACAGACTATAGTCATGAATATCACAAATATATCTCCTTTTTGAACATTACACTCACTTTGTCCTTTAAAATACTTAGACTCTACTCATCTACATTTCTGAAAACATAAAGCTGCAGCTGCGTCTAACAAACCTAACACACTTTACTCCTCGATCCGAGCAGTGGGAGGAGAAGAAGCCTCGTGACGGAGCCGACACAGGATTAAACGGCGTGTTCATTTTGTGTCCCACATCGATATCGACTTTCCGTTGTCCCGTCGTCGTCCGCTCTCCTCTCCGTTGACATGGCGACCGGGGACTTTAAGCGTTACAGCGACACTAATGTGGAGCCGGGTCGCCATCACCGACACCTTTTCAGCACAAGCACCGTCTAATGACTTAAATCACTCATTCATATTCATTAGCCGCATTATTGTGATTAAAAGGATGCTTGATGACAACAAGAATGCCATCTTTGTCTGCTTTGTGCCTCCTGTTGTTGAATAGGTATCGTTTAATCAATAAATGGAAATGTCTTTTATTCTCATTCATCTCGGTGCTTGTGAGGCAGCGGAGTAGAGCAGCGTTGTTCTGATTTTAAACAGTGATCAGTGTTTTTGTGTCACAAGTATTGATATTATTGACTTTACAAATCCAATATTTATCTACAACTCTACTGTAGTTTCTGTATCGTATCATAAAGAGGAAGTGTACCGTGTACCGTAGATGCTCAAGCTGTAATAAAGGAGGCTTGGGGAGTACAATCTGTAATTTAGCCAAAAATGAGTCACAGCACCTTTATTAGTCATTTCAGGTCTGAACACATAGGTTTATTGATTTTTCTCTAATTAAGCTAGTTTTATGGATAAAAATAGGAGGAAAAGCATTTTTTTTGTGTGATTTTTTAATAAAACATTTATATAGTCAAGTTTATTTTATTTATCTATTTATTATTTATTAATTTATTTGTGTATTTATTTATTTATTTTTTTGTATTTATGGATTTATTAATTTATTTGTGTATTTATTTATTTGTGTATTTATGGATTTATTTATTTATCTATTTATGGATTTATTTATTTGTGTATTTATTTATTTATTTGTGTATTTATGAATTTATGTATTTGTTTATTTATTTATTTGTGTATTTATTTATTTATTTATGTATTTATTTATTTGTTTATTTATTTGTGTATTTATGTATTTATGTATTTATATATTTATGTATTTATTTATTTATTTATTTATTTATGTATTTATGTGTTTGTTTATTTATTTATTTATTTGTTTTTTTAATCTAGCACAACAATACATTTGCATTTAGCCACTTGGTCATAATAAACAAATGGGTTTAGCTCCAATCTTAGTTATAACTTCATAAAATCAGATGAATAAACCTGTTTCTGTGTTGCTTGTGGAGAGGGACACTCTGATGTGGAGCAGCGTCCGGACTGAGCAGCACCTGAGACTCGACCCGCTCCAGCTCAGACCAGAGGGACTTGATTAATCTCGGCGTGACAGCCCCTCCACCGAGATACCAAATTTAATTACGAAAGCGATAAATAACCTTTTCTAGGACTGTATAGATCATCTGCTGCTCAGGATCCACAACTGGTGACTTATCTTCCCGCCGGGAGCTTCTCATCTCTGGGAGAGCGCTGATAGATTACCCACATGGGCTTCTGAGGCTGAAATATTTATTTACACATAGTAAAAGGCTCTGGTTATTAATAATCTGCATCTTCACTTGAAATTATGAGCATTGTGTGTGTGTTTTTAATGAACAACTCTCTGTTTGATGGTGTTTTGCTAAACTTTTGGACAAACTGTAAACATATTTGTTTTGATATAATAAGATGATGTCAGTGAAAGGAGATGTATTTTCTTCCTGTTGCTGCTTTTAAAAAATGCTCTCATTTGTTGGTGTTGGCTTTATCATCTTTTATAATGAAAATGTAATGCTCTGCTCGACTGTGTTTCATCAACGCACACATCCACCACGTTTACTGCTATTAATCCTAATCATTCACAAAGTTTCTCCAGTTTAAGTGACTTACACTGAACTGTTTTTATTCCGCCCAGTTCCTGAGAAGTTTTGTCACTATTTTTCACATCTACTATTCTCTAAGACACACACAAATGTCATTTTCAACATTGAAAAATTCACTTCAAGGAAATAAACCAAGGAAATGGATTAGTCTGTTGCAAAATACGCCTTAATTTAAAGCGAAACAGCTCAAAAAAGATAAAAAAAAATAGAGAAACAGGCAAAAATGAAACATGGATGAATGTTGGCAATGCTTCAATGTTTAACAAGACGGAGAAAAATGGTAAACTCCAAAGATAAAAGTTTCAGGTCAGCTCTAAACTTCGATTTAATGTAACGTATTAGTATTTTGTGGTCAGAAATTGGTCTGATTTGACGTTTTTTGAATAAAAGAAGCAGGAAAGGTTACTCTTCTGATGTTGGGGCAGAGTATTTAAACTGAGAAAGGTACTGCAGCTTTAACCAGGTGTAGTTCTCATTAAAACTTGACCAGAAAGGTAATTTTACATTGCAACAACCCCATTCCCACCTTTCTGTAAACATCACAGAACAACATTAAATTTTCACTTTACTTGAAGCTTTTTTTTCCCAACCCATTTTCTGCCTCTTTTACTCTTCTCTCGTTATTCGAGGGTGACAGTGGCTGTTTGTGGAGCGCATACACAGATCATTCCTGGCAGTCTGAAGGTTATAAACAGCAATAGAGGCAGAGTGAATTTACTCTGGATACTTCACCGCGTCAAGATATATCAGAGCGGATCACAAGTGAAGCGAGAACCGTGAGAGGAAAGCAGGAAAGAAAAAAAATCAAATAAATTCAGAGGCAGGCTGGCAGACATTATGTCCATTTGTCACTCGGTGCACGAATAAAAAGGCCTCTATGAATGGAGTCTATTATAGAACGAGAGCCACTAAGACGCTTGCCACTGTTGATTTCTTGCAGCAGTCGATAAATTGAGCGAGGCCCGAGCAGGCCGTGTTAAACAGCGAGCGGCGCGTGGCGTGTCGTACTTTTTCCCCAACGCCTGAACGCCTTCTGATGATTGCTATTCTCCGTATTGATTCACTGTATTCATGTGATCACCATGCAGAAAATGCAAAGGGGACAAATGCTGGCTTTTCCGGAGACATAATGGCCCTAATGATAGGCCCCGGTGCTACAGTAGTGCACATTAGAGCTGCATTTTCAGTGGACATTGGCTTCCTGTCACGCTGACATTTATAGATCTGCACTTATCCTAAAATATAATAACAGACATTAGACTTAAATGACTCAACTTGAGGCTATCAAAACCATATCTCATTATATAAACTGGATCTCGTTATCAAATCATTACACTCCAGTCTAAATGACACAATGACTCATGTTGAATTGGAGTTTCAGGCACAACTTTAACAACAGAAACTCTCAGGGACAAACTGGGATGTTATAATGTCCTAATAATGCAAAAAGAAACAGCTGAAAATGAAAAAACATGATTCATTTTGTTTATTTTACATTTTTATAAACTTTAACTTGGTCAAAAAGTAGAATCATGTCTGTTTCTGGTTTTCTTCAGTTTAAGACTTGTCCAGTACATTGCATTACTGATTCATTTTAATATTTTTGGCCTTAATTCATTCATTTATTCTGATTAAGTCCCATATTGAGGTATAAGGTCATACTCTAAATGAAGTATTCCCAGTTCATGATGTAGAGGGAGTGTGACAATGGTATAATATCAGCCACAGAAAATAATGACGACGTTTTGTTTGCATTTACGTTATTTCAGATTTGTTTTTTTCTTTTTCCTCTTGAGGATCTCCTGCTCCGACACAAACCTGCAAGACTTCCTCCTTTTCATCCACCAACATCATTTTAATGCTCTCATCTTCACTGAACACATGATTGAATTAGGTTTATTCAAATTAACATTAAAGGTTTTGACAAAGAGACTGTTTTAATCAGATTTAATTGATTGAACACATTACTTTAGTGCAACTTAAATATGTAGAAACGTAATATTTCCTCATTTTCTCATTTAAAAAATTGCTTTACTCTAAAGTAAAATAATAGTTACCTACAAAAAACAACAATACTTAGTCAAGTTCGTTCCAAAAGTCTTCCTTCTTTGCTTCATTTATCTCCAACATTGACAACTTTGGTAAAACATGAGAAAATATAAAAGATTTGATTATGACCCACTATAAATATCCCTCTAATTGGGCACAGCTCATCATAAAATAGGATTTACATGGAAATACTGCATTCAAAGTTTGATTTTATTCGTGTAAATGCTGAATTAATGCAGTATATGTGGTAATTATATCCTTTAAAATAACTAAAGTGCAAAGAATAACATATATATAAGAGCTGGAATAGCATTTAAATGATAAAAAACAAACTATATTAACTTTTAGACTTAAATCTTACAATCAAACAGCACAAAAACTCAATCTGTTGACTAATATTGTCAGCCCCAAAATCCCATTATCAATAATTGATTATTCTGTGACATTCGCCCTCAATTCCGACAGGTCTTTTTTAACTTTATGTAAATCCAGTGGCGCTAATGTGTGTAGCGTCCGGTCTATTTCTGTGCGTTAAATAAATCTGCCGTGGCCTGGTTTAGTCACACAACAGTAGTTTATTAAGAGCAGTGGTTTTTTTGTTTTTTTTTTGTTTCCAGGTGTGAAGGCGACTCTCATTATCGACCGTGGCCTTATATCTCAGACGCAGAACCGTTCCGTAAGAGACACAACAACGTTTTTCCCGTCGGGTCCGTCAAATATTCTGTATCCTAATTACCCCGGAGTGATCTTTCCCGGCGCGCCCCTCCCTTCGCTTCACACTGTACGTCTCTTCCTCATTATTCACCCTCAATTATATGAAGAGTTTGTCCTGCGCTGCTTAATTACTTCATCCGGGAAGATGATAAGTTAATTTTGTGATTAACCCCTCGACACCTGAGCAGACAGAATATCATGAAGCGATTATCATTTTGAAGCGTGTTTGCGGCCTTTGACACGCGCGACGTTATTTCCGAAAGAACAGCTAAAAAAAATCCAAACGCGTTGCTCTGTTGTAATGTTTATTCATTCATCATTTGAGGCGCTTTAATAACTACTCAAATGGCGCCATTGTCATGTAAAGATGGCAGACAACAAGACGCAGGTACGGTTTAATTAGCGCTCGCGCCGTCACTTTCTCCACTGTACCGTCTCTGATTGCCGGCGTTGCAGAGTATTTGCACTTGATAATCAGCCCGGCATCCCTGCTAAATTTCCTATTAGGCTGCTTCAGATGTCACTCGGGTTTGGAGTCGGCATTAATGGGGTTTAATCGGCGAGCGTTTCCGTGCGGAGGTGTGCGTTTGTGCATCCGTGCTACAGCTACACTTCGCAGTCATCAAGACATGTCAGGTACAATCTTGTATGCTTTCCCAGGAGGCCACACGTTTAACAATTACCCTTCATACTTCATTATTTCATATTGGTGGAAAATTACCTTCAGTCTGTAAAGCATGAAGCCTGGAAGTGTTGGGGAAAAAAAGGTTTTCTCAGTGGTGTCGTACAGACTCCTGACTCTAAACAACACAACTTTTTAGTCCGGACTTTCTCGTTTGGTTTGATCCAAATCTTCAGGTGTAAAAGAGCGAGTGCACCGTGGTTCGGACCAATTATCTGCTCAGAGTTGGTCTTGGTTTGGACCAAACTTAACAAAGGTCCTTTTTTTGTGTCTGTTTCGGATCAAATGCAGGAAGTCCAGGCAAATTAAACACATGAAGAAGAGCAAAAGGAGGAGTGAAACAGAGAAAATGGATATCGATGGGGTTTAAAAGCACATAAAACACATTGAATACATTGTTTTACATTTTGTTTGGTTCTTTTTTTCTTACTATTCTACCGCAGAAGCCTCTTGTGAAGCTGTTCATTTCCTAATGTGCGCTATACTGATTTAAATCATGTCTTAAACAGTGAATTTGAAGTTTTACCTGTTTGCATTTATTCTATATTAATAATGACATGTCTTTATAGGCCCTACTCCAGTTTGATTATTGTATTTCTCCAGTTCAACTGTAAAATGAGCTTCTGCAGAAACACATTCACCACAGTAAAAGTCGTCTACAAGAGACAGGACGACAGTAAGTCCACTTTTAAAAACTGTAGAACCCAAAAGTTACTAAAACTAAAGAACGCTGCGGAACAATTTGTGAGTTCTTATTCTTCTTGCTGTGCTCTCTGCTGTAAAGATGGACACTAAACAAAACTAAACACAAAGACATAAACCCAGAAGAGCTACAGGAGGGACCTGCTCTGAGCTGGACACATTCAGTACATTTTGAAGACTACAAACTGATTACTGTTCATTGTTGCTCAGTTAAGAACTGTATTTTGACAGCTCTCTGTGTTCAAGCACCTCCTTCAGGACATTGTATTCTTCTTCCAATCATCTGACAAACTGGAAGATTGCAAGTTGGGCTTCAGTTTGATGTAGGAATAGCTAAAGTGGTCTGGTGGGGTTTGCTTTGGACCATCATCAAAAGCTAGACCTATTTACTATTAGCATAAAATCAGCTCAGTGTAAAATACAGTAAATATTCATCTGAGAACTGAATGACAAACACTGACTTAGATATAACGCCTAAACAAACACCAAACTGCGCCCATTAACTTTTTGTTCTTGATTAAACTGTGAAGCGTCAAGCTGTGCTCCGCAGAAGTGACTTGTAATCAACTTCCAATCATTAATGGCCCTGTTATCTGCACCTGGCTCCTGAATAAACAAAAATCTCATTGCCCCCCTTCAATCACTCCAAAGTTCTCCCGCTGAGTGGTACTTCCAGCATCATCAGAGATACGTGGCTCTGATTCGGTGAGTCCCGAGAGGCAGAAGACTCCCACAGACGACGGCCTGATCGCTTTCCTTTCGCCGTTCTTTGAATCACGCTGTTTGGAAAATCATAATCAAAGCTCGGCTCAATTGGACGCATTGTTGCTTAGGCTTACGCAAGGGTTTGTTTTTGTGTGTGTGAGGTTTGTCTCTTGATTGATTCATGTCATGTGAGTGCAAGATACTCCAGAAGACCTATCATCATTCATTTGCTCTGGTTTTTGTTTATAGGCCATCCTCTATTGACGATTACCATATCGAAAGATCTTTAATTAGTGCCTTTTGTGCCGCAGACAAATGGAAAACAAAAGGCTCGGCGCAGTGCACTGAGATCAAAATGAGGGAACGCTTGATGAGTAAACATTTTAATTATGGCGTTAAATATAAAATGGAAGGTAACATTTGCTAACAAATTAGTCTAAAGGTCACTTTGTTGGAAGGTGTTCAGCTAATGATTTTTCCATGTTCTGTTTTTCCACTACATAATGTCAGCAGGCAACAATAGGTGACAGGGCATTCTGCTCATTCCTCACGCAAACTTTTCACTGTTTAAAGCTGAAATGTTTCGTTTTTGGCAGCATCTAGTGGCGAAAGAGCAGACTGCAGTTCAAACACCTCTAACCTGTCCTTACACAGCACCTACGGTAGCCCTGCAGGGACACACTGGAGTCTATAAAGGTCAGATGATGAGTTCACTTTTAAAATTTAGAAATAAAATCAATTTAGATAAAAAATGTTCGGCTTTCGTGGAAGAATTTGTGAAAGCAGTGCTGTGGAAAGTTGTAGCTGGGAATAATAAAACTTCTACTGGGTTATATGGAGCTTTGAATTAAAATAAAATAAATAAATCTGTGTCATAGGTGTAGAAATAACTGGAAACAAGGGTTAGTAGTTTTGTATGTCTTTGACTGACTTCCATTAAAAAGTATTGGGTCTTTTTGTCTGTTTTCATTTTGATTCAGTTTCAGTAAAGTCTATCTCCAGAGGCTTTGGGACAGAGCAGCGTGGTTCTAAATAGTGCATTAAATCTACAGACAGGTCATGAATGGAAGGACAACCCAATATAACGTCTTTTAATAGGGTGTGGGCGAGTCTCACGGTAAATTCCTTCAGCAATCTGGTGTTTTGAAGATTGTGACCGAAAGTGCTTCCATCTGCATCCAATTTGGTTTATATAGAGTCTGGTAAAGGGCACAGCGTCTACATTAATTCACGTTTTAATATAGATTGTGTGACATTGATAGACAACTTTAGGTCACATCTAACGTAATAAACACTTTTTCTTTTTTTTGTTTTTACTATTTTTAACCCAAAACCAGATTGATTGTCACTGCTTTGTTTCTAAGTTACATAAAAAGTGAGAGTGGGTCAGGACACCCTTCCCTTCACATCAATTTCCACTCGTTGAAGTTATTTTGGATCAATTTATCTAAAATGAGGCAGCTTATTCTTTCGTCAGTACTAATCTGTCTCTTTTGTTGCTTTGTTTCTTTCATTTTTTAAAATTTTCAGGTGGAGTTTATTCAGCGTCCGGCTAAAAATGCATTTGAAAATCATCGAAAAGTGTTACGATGGCCGGATGCGGGATGGAAAGTCTAATAACTGGGTGTAAATGCTTTATTTTGATGCCTTTCTTCTGAAATGAGCTATAACCTAAAAGACTACATCACTATTAGAGCTGTTGTGATTGTCAGATATTATTTATGTGTCTAATTCTGTCTGATATTACAGTGAAATGAAGAGAAAATGGCCGACGTTGTGTGGAAGTGTGTAAAGGTGGCTTGTCTGTTCCATAAAGAGATTTGTCCGGAGACCTCTGGCGGCTGGAGGCCAGACGTGACGTGATGCCGGCTGACACATCATGACATCTCTGGCCTCGGTGACCGCGGGCGCTCTGGTGGAGTCTGGTACCTCCACAGCTCCACAGCCCGCAGTTACCCAAATACCACCTCGGCTGCTTTGACAGAGCAACAACAGGACGCGATGTGAAACACAGAACAGTCCTGTCTCCGGGCCTCGCTGTCGACGGGACCTGGAACAACTCCACCTCTGAGTGTGTCGGGTTCATGTGAAGCTTTGAGGAGATAAAACTTTAGATTTCAATAATAGTGAGTGCCAGTCCTGATTTTTTATTTTTTTTTGCACATTTGTCCCACTTTAATGTTTTATTTCAGGGTTTGTATAACTTTTTCCCCCTTAATAAACAAAATTATCACTTAAAAACTGCATTTTGTGTTTTTTGATGATCTGAAACATTTAAGTGTGACAAATGCACAAAAGAATAAGAAATCAGGAAGGGGGCAATTACTTTTTCATGGCACTGTATGTACGTTAGAGCTGTAGAATTAATCAAATTTTCTATTTTAATTTTGGTTCCTAATGATCACAAAACCTATGTAATCGAGTTATTTATGACTTTTATTTATTTATTACTTGTTACTTGTTTTCCAGGAGATTGTGGAAGTGCTCTATAATGTTGATCTTTTTATTTATCTTAATTATTATTTCTGTTAATCTATTTATTTATGTTTGAATATATTAATTTTTACGGAGAATTCACTGTTTTGTTCTATAAATCCAACATATTTCCAAAGTCAATGAGTAATCGTGTAAAATAATCGTGATTTCAATAATGACCTAAATAATTGTGATGGTAATAATAATGTTTGTTTAAAATAATTACCAACATTTACAGTTTGTGGGAACCATGTAACCTCTAGGAAGTCATTTAGTGCTGGAACCTACACATAATTAAACATAATAATAACAGTGTTTTATGTGTTATCTTAAGGCCACTGTGTCTCAAACAAACTTTCTCAGTGCTTGATGTTTCAAACACATGACAATGACCTGACTCGGCATCAGACAGTGTGCGTTACAGATAAACCACCCACAGAGGCTTAAGCGTCAGAGATACGTAACATCAGACCTCCTTGACTCACAGCAGTACGGCGGCCCCCTTCCACCAAAGGCAGGCTCCGATATAAATAAATAAGAGCAGGAGATGTGCTCTTGAAGCTGTATTACTGCGCTGACGGCTTAAGCTTAGGGAGACGAAGTGAGGGACAAATTTAGCAGGAGATCTTAGAATAACGAGGTGGGGATAAAGCTTAGAAAAAGTGCAAATGGCTGCACTTCTGGACAGTGCGCTTAGGGCCTCGAGATGAACTAGTGCTGACTGTAATGTTTGCAGATTTTTGAGGAAAAAAAAGGAGTTTTAATGAAGTAATTTATGCATTTCATGCTTGGGTAAACTTAAAGAGGGATTACTGGAGTCTTCATAACCTTTGACTGAGCAAAAGGGAAGCGATCCACTTTGTAGACAAGCCACATGGAAAATGACTGTCACATTTAGCCGATATGATAAACAGAAACAGTATTTACATAAACTCAAATGAATTAACAGTATTTCACAAAAACTTTTGCTGTATTCATCGATTTTTGTTTCCTCTTTTATAAATAAAGTGCCTAAACTAAGCAGACAAAGATGTTTACTCTCTTTAAAAATCAACACAATTTCACTTTTGTTTAATCTTGTGCTCGGTCCTTAGTGTTTCTGATTTATATTTCACTAAACAAGGGGCATTCACATTTTTCCAGTGGTTATTTCTGACATTTTTGGTCAATATTAAGATTGTCCAGACACTGATTCCAATGTGTTGCCTTTGAGTTTTTCTTTATTTACAATTGTTTGGTTCTATTTTATTGTAAAGTAATAGAACAACGACCAAAGTGGCAGAGTCGTAAGCTCTCCGGTCTCACAGCAAGAAGGTCGTGGGTTCAATCCCCAGATGGCGATGTGTGGAGTGTAGGTTTACTTGTGCCCCGTGTTCCCCTGTCACCAAAAACATGAACGATAGGTCCCATCTGGGGCCAGGAGTCCTCTGCAAAAGAGATTAAAAGAGAGGTAAAACTTTTAAAAATGCTCATTAAAGTTACTGATAAGTCATTATTGTTCATACATAATAAGAACCTGTATTTATTATCAATATTATCAATAAGTATTCCATTGTACAGACTCGTAATCGTTTTTAACACAGTCAGTTTTATGTTTTTTTGAGACAGTTATGAATGAAACAACTTCCCAAACAGAATAAAGAAACACACATTATTATTTTATTTTGCTTAAAATCGTAACAAATCATTTAAGTTTGTTATATTTTGCATTATTTTAAATCCATTTCCACTGTTGACTTCATAAAGCCCACAGTATACATCCATTTAACCACATCTTTTCATTCTTTTCATCACTTCTTTCTTCATGTTGTAACTAAATGGCCCAAACTTGAATAAATCTTGAAGACCACCACCAGCAGCAACTTCCAGTCTGTGAAAAAAAAAAAAAAAAAACGTGGGATGAAAAATGGCGTGTGTGATTGCACTCGCAGCCTCTGTGACCGGGACATCTGTTCCACGGCAGATACCCCTCCCAGCAGACCACGGCTCGCTGTCAGCGCCATCTTCACAGCGACACACGGAAAACGCCGCTCGGTCCCTCCTCCTCCTCTTCCTCCTCTTCCTCGACCGGAGTCAATACACTGCTGCTTCTGGAGCTATTACCGATATGCTCCGGCCAAGTGTAAAACCTCTATCTGCCACTTATCAGCACACCAACTCTCATCTGTGAAAACTTCTCAGCGCTCTCAGCACACATGATATTACAGCTATTTCTGTCCACTTCAGCTCCGTAAAAGAAGTAAAGTATCAACTAGTCTTGTGCTGAACTTTGGAAAAACGACCACACATTAGCTTTGTTTAGCTTTGATTTGTTGAAACTCCACGTGAGGTGTTTACATGCTCTAATATTCTGAATAAACCGTTGAAATAAACTGTTACTGGTGACAGTTTCATGGCAAAATGAAAATAAACACTCACTTTTTTCAACGTTTACTACCTCAGCTGCAAAAATGCTATTCATATCCACATACTCCAGGTGTCGAAATTTGATTGTCTCTCACCATCTCCAAATAATGATCCTAATCGGGAAAAAGAGAGTGATCTTATTTGGGTTTGTGTTGGAGTAACACTGTGCACAAAAGCGACGTTAATGTAAAATAAAACAAATCATATTAGACTCAATTAATCAGCCTCAATTGTTTTCTTTGGAACGCAGCATTTACAAAGAATCACAAATTCATGTTGGATATTTATACGTTTACACAATAAAAGGCCCAATCAGAATAAATAACTCAAAAGGATTTGGTAAATGGATTCAGAATTAATTTAGCTGAAATAGAATAGAATGGATTACATTTAAATTGTTGTGACTTATAGTAATTTTAGCCATGATAAATGCATTAAAGACAATTCGTCCACAATCTTTTTGTTACTTTGAGTAAATTGTTTGACGACTTCAGTTTAAATGTCTTTTTCTAATATCAAACAACGCTAGGACAGATTTTTAAGTCTATGTACATTAGTGAAAACATGATATTGACGCAGCAGCCGCCTCTAAAACACATCAGTCCTCTGCCAGTTCCTCCTTTAACATGTGTTAGCCCTGGGGTGGCTAATTTCCAATGTAATAATCTATTTAATCACAACTTAACATTATTGATCCCTGTGTTAAAAGCTATTTATGTGAAGGCCTGTGGGCTGCTGCAGCGCCGTGTCATTTATTCCTCGTTCCTCAGAGTTAGCCCTGGGCCCGGTGCTCGCTGCGGAGATAACAAATGAAACGTGCGTCCGCCGAGGAGGGTCACATACGCCGAGGCCCGGGAGGACGGATGAAACAATTATTCAGACAGTGTCTAATAGAAACACACACTGCTCTGTTCTGGATCTGTACTGTTCACTGAGAACCAATAGGATCTACGCTTCTTTTAAAGATCCTTCAGGTCTCGGTCCAGGGTTGGCCTTGGGGAAGGTTACTGACCCGTGTTACACGAAGGAGAAAATACCTTTTTAATCAATGTGATCCTAATGAACTGTTAATGATTCTGTCCTTTACCGTGGTCAATGCTGTACCCTTTCTGCAAGTTCATGAAAACTAATGAGAGTATTTTAATCCTTTTGGAAAATGAAGGGTTAATGAAAAGGAAAAACATTATATTTTTTGAAAAAGTGTAAATTATACAGAGAAAAATGGTGGTTATAAGCATTTTAACCTTGAATTGATATAATTTAAGACGTGTTTTTCAGGTCTTTGATCAGAACCATGGACAGAAGTCTTTGCACCTGTGTTATTTTAAAGAGGCACTGTGTAACTTTTAGCACAAAAATATAGTTTCTCTCTCTCATTTGATGATTCTCAGACCTGAGATCAGTAGAATCATGTCTGTCTCACTCACTCAGCACCCTCAGTGTTTCTTTCCTGTCCCGGGACGAGGACTAAAAGATTAAATGAGTGGCGTGCTCTACGGTTTAAACAGAGGGATCAGAAATAGGCCAATACACTGGACCCTAGCAGAGTTGTATTGCTACAAAAGACACATAAACTACTCAATGATTGTTCTCCATTTAATATAAACAGACAATAACATTATGACCACCTCATAGTCACAGCTGGGTCACCTTTTTGCCCCAAACTAGTGTTGATTCATTGAGGCATTGTGTCCTTTTTACGCCTAAAAAGTCTTGCAAATTTTAAATCATAATCTAATTTAATGTAAGTTAGAGTAAGAGTTAGAGCCACAGATGTCCTCCTCTTACATAAAACTCTGTCTGAGAAAACTCAAGGCATGTGTTGTTAATCTGATGATCCAATGTTTCTTGTTTTTTTGTCCATCCTGATGAAAGATAATGCCACGTTAACAAGATAATTCCCTGCAAGTTGTATTTATTGTTGGTCACTTTAAAACCCAAAGAGATCTAATGAGTGTTCGCTTACATGAAGATTTCTCTCATTTAAAAAGCTCATTACTGCAGCATAACAAAGAAGTGGGCTGAACAGGAATAGAAAGAGCCTAAGCGGTGCCCACTGGTTCTATTTTCCGTCGGTGTAGGTGTAACACAATATGCCTACATGTTGGATTTGATTAAAGATGGCATGAAAATCCGTACTTTTACTGTTTCACCAAAGTTTACTCCAAAATCTTTTCGTCTCCGTTTGTTTCTAAAGATAAAGCGTTGCTAGAATTAAACCTGAGTGCACCTGTGTTGACTCATGAGTACCTCAGAGACTACCTCAAGAGACAAACCCGGCTGTATTTGTGAGTAATTAAAGGCAATATGTTGAAACGGGAGGCCTTTCTCATGCCCCGCGGCTCCCGGAAGGTGTCCTGTCTTATCGCAGCCGTATTGATCTGAGCCCGAGGAGGAGTCGGACCGGGAGAATCTGGTTCAGTTTTGGGAGAGGACACAGCTGTCAGCGAGAAAAGATTAGTCCGTCTGAAGAGCTTTCCCGACTGCATCGTTTAAACACTGTCTGGCTGTGGATGAGGCAGAGATTCAAAAGTCAAAATGTGAATAAATCAGGTGAGTTGACAAGTTCATCTGAGAAAGTCATGGAGCCCGATGAGAGGAACCTAAAACAAAACATATGTGGAGGTTTCTGCAGGGTTTCTTCTGCAAATCTAAGCACAGTTTACCCTTTTCTATGATGGTACTTTTCAAATATGAACCGTTTCCTTCAGTAAGCACCAGTCTTATGTCCATATTTGGGTATCGACAGGCTTTTCTCTATGTCAGTGCTCTGTTTATTTAAGCTAACGACGACTGAAAAGCATTTACTAAAGCAGCTGAGAGGAAAATAAAAGTTTGAAAGAAATATTAGTGAATGAGGCCCATTGTCTTCATTTATAGCGGCTCCTTTTTGAAGAGCGTGAGTTATACTCCCAGTAAAACACTTCAACGTTCAATATGTGCAGTTACCGGAAGCTTTGTGTTGCCTCCTCAGCCCTAAACCCTCCCCAGCCCGGCCCCCTCTGATGGATCCCCTCGTGTTCGTTTATTGAACCCAGGTAGGTGTATCCAATTAGTGTTCTTGTGTCTGCCTTGTCGGCCTATGCTAAATCTGCCTCCAAAAAGACGGGGATCCCATTAGCTCCGAGTAACGCCTCTGTATTTTATACCAGCGGCTTTTATGGGCTCTCCAATGTCACTGCATCAAAGGAGCCTTGTCTGTGCATGAATCTCTCCGTGCCAGGATCCTTCAACCCCATTATCTGCTGAAGTGCCCTTCCTCGGCTATTTGTATCCTCCCGTGCCTCGCGCCATTACCTTCCAGCAAGTAATAGCTCTTTGGGCCTCTTGTCTTTCTGTCCAGCTTTTGGTAGAAAAGAAGTAAATAGACTGTTCAGATTTGTTTATCTCATATTGGATAAAATAGAGGTAAGAGCATGATGGTAAACCAGGGAAACATTGAATAATACATCTAAACACAGATGTAATGTTATGTTATACTAGTTTTAGCACTTTAGGAGGCTGCTGGAAATGACTAATAACAATATAAATCATCTTTATTGTTTATTTGTGCATCAGTTTAGGGAACGATAACAAGGCTTCACGTCAGATCTTCAAATAATGGGAAATATCAAACAAAAAACCCCACAAAAGTCTTATTTTCTCGTCAAAATATAACTAAATTATGATTTTAAACTAAAATCAAAGTCCTAGATGTTATGACCCATCCACTGCCCCAACCTGCTTCTAACTAATGGAAAGATCCTATCAAACAAAACAAGAGAAACTGTCATAATTTACTTTTTGCCTTTATTTGATAGTGATATTGCAGACAGAAACATTATAGTAAATATTAATCTGGAATATTTACGATAATGTTTCTGACCAATTTTCAATATCTTACTTAGATATTTTACTTTTTTGACCAAAGCAAAAAATGTGAGCTTTTAGAGAGTATGAACACAAAAAAACATAACATAAGCACACTAAACATATTCTGGTTTTAATCCAAACATTAAACATTATTGATTTTTTTTGCAGTGTCTTACATTTGTAATTCTTCCTGTGATGGGATAAATGTACAGTAGAACAATGTATCTATGCTGTTTACTGAATTGGTAGCTAACAGTGTAAAAGTAAAAGGTGCAAAAGTGATGGAAGCATTCTGAATTAAAAACATCTTTTATGTTTGGGGTGGGTCTCTGTCATAATATGAGGATAATGAGTGGTTAAATGCACCACCACCCGCTCAGTTAAACATCTAAAATGACATTACATTGCATAATCTTACCTTGAGAAAACTCAGGACACTGCCTCCATCTTTTCCTTACTTTCCCATTAGTCTCAAATTAGACGATTATTTACTCTCCACGCCTCTGTATCTGCTCAGCCATGCATAGCCGATCTCTCAAGTCGCCTGCATCTCACTGTGCCGCTCGGGTCTGAAAAACCTCAAGGATAATGGAAAATTGATTTTTATGTCCCCCATATCTGTTTAAATATGATTAACAGTGAGCTTGACACAGCATGTCAAATTAATAATGACGTGCGGTGGGAAAAGGCAATCAATAATTGACAAGATAAATATAGATAACGCTCGGTAATGCTCCAGACGCGGGTCACGCCGATAACAAATGGAGCATTAGCGTGAGAATGATAATCAGGACTCATTAGGCCGGTGTGAATGACAGTACGATAGCTTTCGGCGCTGACCACGTGGAGACATCACCTCCGAGTCGTCCGAGGGCAGTCTCTGGGATCAACAGCGGCTCGTATCTCTTTGTTAATCTGTTTTTTTCGGCCCGATAGCAACCTAGAGGTCACGGAGTGGAGCGCCGCGTTACTTCCCCGGTGAACCCTCCGCCCGCCGCCGCTACCCTCCCCAGACTACAGCACTTTACCCTGAATCAAAAGTGAAGTGGCGGCTAATGAAAACGAATAGCACATTTGTATGTCGTTAGCGGGGGCTCCCGGGGAAGTGTCGGGGGCGTGTGAGCATAGTTCAACAGTGATTACGCAGAGGTTAACGGCCGCTCTGACATAAGTGTTAGACTCCTCGTATTATGTCGATTCACTGAGCTGTTGAGCCATTACCACTGGCTCCCCCTCACATTCAGATAAAGGTATTTGCCCACGGCTAGACAGATGTACTTTGCATTTATGAGAGCATACATTATGTTTGACTTCAAACATTTGCTTAACACATGGCTCCCGAATCTCATTTTCATTTTATTCAGGTCACAGAAATCTGATACTATTTCTCGTGAGATATAAGGAAACACAAGCCTCTTCTTAGCCCCAGGAGACAATGTTATAATGTGACTGACAAATCCCCGTCCCTGCACCGGTTGGGAGGAAAATAACACTCGAAATGCAAAAAAGTCTCAAAATATGACAAGTAACTGATGAGGTTAATTCATATTTTAACAACCTTTTGCTATTTATAAGCACTTTTAGGCGAAACAGACCCAAGGAATCAAAAGTAGCAGGTTTTGGGGCATCAAATCCTGGATTTTATGTCCCATCCACCTCCCCAACCTGACTGCTCATTGGAAAAAATAAAAACAGCTGATGAAATCTTTAAAGGGAAACAGTTTAAATGTCAAAACGGACATATCTGTCATTTTTCTTGGGTTTAACTTTGACAAACTATGTGTGCTAACAAAAAATACTCAAGTACGGTGGCCAGGAAGGACTAAACTATTCAAATCTTACAACATATTACAATCTAATCTGCAGTGAAGTGAGTGGTTTCAGTGGAAGGCTTTGGGATGCGACCGAATCATTCATAAAAATATTATTAATACACATTAAACAGAGATTTTCATTGGCAATGATATGGACAGGAAATAAAATACGACAGTTTTAGAAGAATGGACCTGGACTTTTTGCCTCTTCAACGGACATCTGGAGGCAAAAGTTATGGTTACGATGATGACTGTCAACAAACCCACTGGAAATACACGGGATGGTGATTTTAATTGTACTAAAATCAGTTTAGTTGATATATGTCCTCAGCCTTAGAAACTAAAATGTCTGCTTCCATAAATTTTTGCTGCTAATGTGATATATTTTGTTCCACTAGACACATTTTACACCTTTAACCTCAACTATTTTTGTCTCTTTTATTTGTGTTGGATTTGACCCTCCAGGCCACCGTACTCAACAGCTCCTCGTGTCAGTACAGGGTTAGACTTAGGGTTATTTTATGAGAAGGGACCAAACGGTATATTAGACCCTGAGACGGAAACACACAGCTCAGATCTGTGCCCGACCTTAACTTATCATGTGCCAGCTCACAACTATAGGTTTTAGATGACAGGCCTCGTAAATGGGTTATCTAAAATCCGATATATATTGGAGGAGAGGTCTCGGTGGGGAAGACGGGCCTGACTGTATCCTCATGATCCATAACTTTCTCTCCGAACCAGGGGCCCATTTATTGTCGATTCCCTTTTGGAAAGATGGGTCTGTCATTCGAGTGGGAGTCTCGCTGCTGTTTATTTCCAAATCAATACTCAATTACTATAAGGAAGATCCACTCTCTCGCCCATTTTCGAGATGAAATTATGGACTGCAGCAATAACACTTAGTCAAGTCGAAGTCGGTGTCATTAACTCACAACTGGGCAGGGTAAGTACAACATTTTAAGACGACGGGATCTCCTTAACCTCCTTCTTATCTCTGCTCTTTTAGTTTGTAATTAATCACAGTGGAAAAGAGCCTTGGTGACATGACGGATGACCAGAAAAAACAATTTTCACCCTAAGAGCCTTTTAATTTTAAACTGCGAGAGCTCATTGACTGCAACTCCCAACAAGCCATCAATGCTAGTTTTTAATGCACTTCCTCTTTTGTTATTGAGAAGAATGGCGAGGCAGCAGGGCCCCAGGTCTCCGTCATAACTCATGTCATCGATTTGCTAAATGCCAGACATTTGCCATAAAAGAGAGTCCTGTCGATGGCGATGGCAGGGTGTGTGTAAATTACTCCATTAGGGAGAGTTTTGGTTATTTATAGAGCGGAGAAAAGAGGTTGGATAAGGTTGAAGAAGATTCTCAAAAATGTATTGCGGTGTTTTTGTCGAGCGTTAAAAAGAAAAGTCCCGACTGACCGTAACGCTTTGTGACAGACAGACTTTGCTCATGTGGAAGTGGGCCTGACAGGTCCGAGGGCGACGTCCGGCCCTGACTCCAGGTTCTGTTGTGGTTATTGTTAGTGTCCGGAGCAGTCGGACGGCTCGGTCACAACAGTCCTGCGTAACCAGCAGTAGATCCAAACAGATGCCGTCTTTTAGAGCAGAATATGACAAGTGTATTCAGTACCAAACCCAGACATAAACAGGCCATAGACTGAACTGTATCTGAACTTTATCATAAACCGCACTAAACCAAAAACAGATCTTTCACATTTAGAAGATTTTAGATCTATTTTAAGAAAGAAGGGGAGGAGCTATTTTAAAGATATTTGTTGAATTTTGTGTGAAATAATAGTAGAAGAGGCTCATAAATCAAACAAATCTCCTTGGACCAATCTGTGCAGTTGTTGTCCTTTTACCTTTGGATCAAAAATAATAAATGATTCGTCTAAGTTGCGAATCTAAGAGTCAAATGCAAACCAAATGACAAAAAAGATGAGGACCTTCTGTAGAGACGCAATAAATGGCGACGCCAAGACAAAGTTTGTGGATAAAGGCTCAATTTGATTTGGTGTGACGTCATTTATTTCTAAAACTATGATGTCAGTGGCATTTAATGTGTGCGTTTATTGTTTTTCCCTTGAACATAAGCGTGCTCCAAACACCATCGAGGCAATTAACATCCTCATTCCTTTATGTTTAACTAATTATTCCAACACACATTGCCTTCTCTGTCTGTGTAAATGATCAAGTCACATGATCTTGTGTTGAGCAGTGTTGTTCTTAGTTTGTTGAATGGACAGAACAGTGCTGGTATCCCACAAACCAATGGTGCTCATGGAATTATATTTTTCTAGCCTCAAATAATACATTTCTCCAACCAAGTTCTTGAAAGTTAAGTTTGGACTGAGAAATAATAACTTCCATTGAATTAAAGCATAAAACACACATCAGAGTGCTTTGCTGCAGCTGACTGAACATAGATAAACCTGTTGCTCCACAAAAAAAGCATTTTCACTGCTTAAAAAAACACAAAAATAGCTGACATGCATCTAACCCACATGAGACCCCACCTCTTACTAACTCAGAAATGTATACCTGTCTGTGATAAAATTACAGCGCGCGTGATTGTGGATTCTTGTCAAACATTATTATATATCTCGGCTACAATTGATAAATCTAGCAGTGCATGTAATAATATAGAAAAATACTAAAAAACATGGTGCTACACGGAGGATTTCTCTTGCCCTGTTGAGAGAGCGATTGTGGCCCCAATCAGCAGGTTATTGTCTGAGCGTCACTCACTCTAATCAGGCCATTGTAGGTTGGGTTCTTTTCTGCATCTGGAAAAATATCTCACAGCAAAAGGCTGCTCTTACAACGTGGTGCGAAAAGTTTTGAAGTGATTGCTGAGAGCGGCTTTCGTTTCTGATGGCGATTCAAAATAGGTTCCCGCACTAGTGTCGAGACCCATTAGACCATCGCGGGGCAGTCGCAGCCGGTTCTGTCACGTGTCGCCTGTGGTTTGTCTCCGCTGTTTGTTTTTCATCGCAGAAGATCGGCTCGGGACGAGATAATGCGCCGCGAAACATTCACCGGGTCTGATGTCAGGGCAGTGAGTGTCCATTTTAGAGCGACAATGCTACTGTAATGTTACAACTCGTTTTAGCACAACATTTAGCCACATTTTGCTAACCATTACAAAAATAGCAATGGCACAAATCATGCTAAGGCTTAGGGTTATACTTTTTCTGAATCCTGAGCCATTTTTTATTCTCTCCTGCCTATATACACAAGCTAAGAGGATATATGTTTTACTTTTGCCACTTGAAAGCAAAAGGTAGTTACTGGGCCATAAAGGCTTAAGAAAAATGAGAGCAATTGATCAAATCCCTGTTTTTTATTGGCCATCCATTAATATTTAAAAGTCTAAAGAGCCAATCAAAACTATAAAAGGTAAAGAATACATGCTCATGGTTCAGAGGGTTGAATCTGGCCCAAAGCTAACATCTTGAAATGGCATTGTTCTTGCAGCTTCAATGTTGGATGTTACTTCAATGTTTGTAAAGCGATTCCTTGAAGGCTCCGAGGCTCTGTCATGCAGTTTAAATCTGGTTTTACTGGTCACTATGGTCACACTGGACATTTTTTAATTTGTTTTTAAAGATTGCTTTAGGGATCCATTAAATCAAAGGTTATATGAACAAGCTGCATAATAAACCGGCTGCATATACTGACCTCATATCAGTCCTATTCATTTGCAGCAGGTTTAATTTGTGCTGTCCACAAAAATACACAGTAAAGTAATGTTCACAGATGCCACACTGACTCTTTTGTTGGAAATATAGCCAGTGTGTTTAACAGAATAAAAGCCAAATGGAGAGTGACAAAGTGCCCCTGAGGGCTAGTGATATTTTTTGCCTTGACTCCTCTATGACACCTTGATAAGGCAATTATAGAGTAATTACTTTAACAAGTGGCATTAGAGGGAAATTATGCTCATTTTTCGTCTAAAATAACACCAAATCAGTTCTGAGTGAATTCTGGTATCTCTAATCAGCATCTCATTAAGAGCTGCAACTGCCTGGTTTAGACGGCCATCAATGACAAATGCAATTAGTGCCACAAAACAACAAAAAGTGACAACATTTGCACCAAGTCGGGCAGAAAAACATGTCACATCCTTGAGAGACTTTACATGTTTATTCATTTCATAAAAGCTAATTGTATTTGGAGAGACTGTGTGAGATGTTATCCGTGGCCCAAGTTAAACAAAAGGTTCAGAGTCAATGTGAGCCGTTGGACTGAGCGCTGCAGAGTCTGTCTTCTCGGGGCAAATGGGCAGATAAGCACAAATACGGTCTTCCTCTCCCCTCCTCGGTTAGATGGTGCAGCAAGGTCAGGTGAATGTGATCAGCCACTGTGTCTAAGCGTATTATCAGGTGAAATCTGTTGGAGTGACGTGAGCGGACCAGCCACTCAGCTGTCTGGAAAAAATCATTACACAGAGACGGACATTTTGGATAACTTCAGAGGCAATCGGCCGCATGGGACGGAGAGTAGATCGCTCAGTGCCAAAAACGTCCTTGGATGAGACACTTCCTCACCACAGCTATTACCCACATAAGGCAGAGTCACTCTTGACTATCAGCAGGACAAGACAAGGCCTTGGGTTTATTTATGAAGGTTTTATAGAAACATCCAGTTATTCCCATTTCAGATTTGGGATGTCATTCAGGAGACAGTGCCCCGTCGTCGATATCCTCCTATGAATTTCATTTGTATAAACTTTTTTGTGTGTTTAACTGGATCATTTACCCTTTATTCCATATCGTCAAATTTGTAACGTCCTTGAATTGAGCACTTCCTCCTGACAGGTAAGTCCAAGGTTGTACATTTCAACACCGAGCAAAGTATTTTGTATGAATAAATGTTAAATGGTGACAAAGCTTGTGATTTTTATTGTAGCTCATAAATCTTAAGAATATTCCCCACAATTTTCAGCCACTTTTGGTGTTGGTGTGAATTTCTCTCACTAATTTCCAATCTTAATCATTTATTTTATTATATATTTTATTTTATTTTCATTCATTCATTTTCTACCGTCTTGGTACAGGTAGACTATTTTTTTTATTTTATTTTATTTTTATTTAATTTGGGCCACTCCCTAAAAAAAAAAAAAAAAAAAAAAAAATTTGGGGGGCAACTAAAAAAAAAAATCTATTTATCAGCCGCTGACAAAAACAGATGGGCTGTATTAAGTGTTACTACTTTTAAAATTACTTTAAAAGTCACCAAAGTTGACTCTTCTTCCCTCTTATTGTTTTAAGAGGGTGGGCGCTTTAACTTGAAATTCATAATTAGTCTCCTAATCATGGCTCATTAATTATACGCTATAATTAGTCAGAGATCAGGCTAATGATAAGTCACAATTATGTTTCCAGATGCATTGTTCCCAATCAAGCTCTAATATTCCAACTGAGCATCCCGACCGTCTTCCTGCTTCCGTGACCCTCTTTTTAAACGTATCCGTCGTGACGTGGTCTGTCCGTCCGACTCGTCCTGATGAGGTATAGTTATTACCGCGCGTAAACCAACCGTTTGATGTAAAATACCATTTAATGACTTATTTGAAGTATTTGAATTGAGAACGGGAATGAAACGGGCCTTTGAAGGAGGAAATGCCATATTCCAATCAAACGTCTGACTGTTGCGAAGGTTAATGAATGCCATCAGCCCGGCGCCAGTAAATTTTCACGAGATGCATAAATTAGATAAAAATTCAGAATCCAGAGCTTTGTGCGCGGCGAGGGGAAAGTATGACGCTAACACAATTACATGCCTGTGGGAAGACTGTTTACTTAAATGGAGCAATCTGACAAACACGAAGGAGGCTTGTATCCAAATGTTTTGCTAAATCAGTTGAATTTATGGATGTGGTAAAATTATGCCATCATCAACATATATTCACTAAATTTCCTTCTAATTACACTCAAACCCATTAGTGACATTCATTCCCAAATAAAACAGCCCCACAGCAAAATACTGAATATTATCTTTACAATGATGATGATCAGAGTTGTCTTTTAAGTTGCTGTAGAGATGCTGTTCTTTTTCTTGCTTCGTCTGTTCTGAAAGTGTCCGGCCTGGCACTAATAAGGTCTGACGTAGGCATTTTCTCTACTCCATTACTCCGTCCAAATGATCATTGTCCTCCTAATTAGGCGATAGTTGAGTTATAGCCCCGCTGTAGCCGCTGACCTTGGAGTGAAGTTGAGGAGTGACAGATGACCAAAGATGCAGAATGACACTTAAAGGTTAAAGTGATAGTTGTGGGTTTAATCGCTAGGCCTGGGGTGTTAAACTCAAAGTGGTGAGGGGCCGTAATAGTAAATAAAAGCATTTCAGGGGTTGAAGACAGTGACAAATCCAACTGAAAACTGTTCAAATCCAACTAAAAACTGCTCAAATACAACTAAAAACTGCTCAAATACAACTAAAAACTGCTCAAATCCAACTAAAAACTGCTCAAATCCAACTAAAAACTGCTCAAATACAACTAAAAACTGCTCAAATCCAACTAAAAACTGCTCAAATCCAACTAAAAACTGTTCAAATCCTACTAAAAACTGCTCAAATCCAACTAAAAACTGCTCAAATCCAACTAAAAACTGCTCAAATCCAACTAAAAACTGCTCAAATCCAACTAAAAACTGTTCAAATCCAACTAAAAACTGTTCAAATCCAACTAAAAACTGCTCAAATCCAACTAAAAACTGCTCAAATCCTACTAAAAACTGTTCAAATCCAACTAAAAACTGTTCAAATCCATCGAAAAACTGCTCAAATCCAACTAAAAACTGTTCAAATTCAACTGAAACCTAATGAATTCCAACTACAACCTGTTTAAAATGGTATAAAACCTGTTCAAATCCAACGACAACCTGTTTAAGTTCACCTAAAACTTGTTTAAATTCAGCTGAACCCTCTCCAAACCCACCACAACCCACAACCCCCCAATACTTCCTGTTTAAAATGGTATAAAATACAGTCAGGAATACAAGGTTTGTACCAAATCCCTAGTTATTATATATTATTTGAAACCAAGTTCAGAATTAAACATCTTGTAAATGCATTGTCAGTATTTACCTGTGTTTCACTTTGCATCACTTTTCTCTGTTTTATCTCACTTTATATTTATTTATTTACTTTTTATTTATTCTACTCTATTTTACTCTATTTCTGTTTTACTGAGTGAAATAAAGTGAAACAAAGCCACTGTGAATGTTGTGTTGATGATTCCATGTTGTGAAGCACCTTGAGTTGCAGTAAGTTGCATTAAAAAAGAGCTCTTCAAATAAAGTATGATTGATTTTCTATTTTACTCTGTTTACAACATTCAAGCATGTGATTGGCCAAAGCTCATCTATTACATCCATACATTCTCTTTAAGGCAAAAGAAATAAGAAAGAGTCCCAATGAGACACACTACTTTTACTATTAATGTATGAGTGCCCACCAAATTTAACTAATGTTGTTGCAAGGATTTAATCAGTATTTATTTGGATTTATCATTGAAGTCTTGTCAGAGTTTATTCCAGGAGTGGTTTTGGACTAAAAGGCTTCATGGTTCATACAAAAAACAGATACTTGTCGATTAAAAGTCTTCTAACACCAGTGAGAAAAGTCAACTCTTTCTGCAGATCCGTCTTCACGCACAGTGGAGTGGGATATTGGAAATCTTTGATCTCCAGGTGAATTACATTACCAAGAACTCAATTTCAATGAATTGATAAATGATCTGATATAAATCACATTACCTCCCAAAACCATCGACCCATTTTGCCAAATAACTGAAGTTTGGCCTCAGTCGGTTTGTAAGTTTAGTTTTATTAGTGAAAACAATCACATCTGTTTAAGTACAGTTTTTATGAGGTTATTGGACTTTTTGGAGCCTTTCTTCTGCAAAAAAAAGTTGGAATACAAGCGGATAGCTACGTATGCTACTGTCCATCTGGTTTATTTGTTACTGATTTGGTTTGCATTAAGTAAAGGTGGTAATAAAACACACTTAAAGTCCGATGTTAGTCAATTTTTAGTCGAAGTATAATGAAAAAATATTTGCTTGATATGGAAATGTGGTTTACATGAATGACAAAATGTGTAGTTACTGATATCGAAGTAGTTTATGTTTGGCTTAAGCTGATTTTCACACACCTGTCAATCATATCTGTGTAAAAGTAACTCTAGTGACACGCAAAGCCTTATGGGAGAGTTTCTAGTTACCCCGACCCGACGCGGCACATGCTCCATCACCGAGGCCCGACGATCAGTTTTGATGTACACCCCCACATCACTCCAGTAAGCAAAATCCCTCGAGACGGGTCTTTTTTCAGCGCTAACATGTGAAATATTGCTTTGCTGGGTGTTCACTCAGGCGAACAGAAATCATTGCCTCTCTCTAGGTAAGCTTGACAGATGGCCGTCCACACTTTGAGAAAAACAAAGGCTTGAATGGCAGAGTGAACAACCAGGTCGGCCCTTGTTTTAGCCCTCCCTCCAAGGTTAGCCCCGTACAGATGTTTTTAGTTACATATAAAGCAATACAAGTAACGCACATCTGTCTTTGGGTGGTTTGTTTATTTCTCCTAAAACTAAAAGTTGCGTTTTATTTCATTCATTCACAAGGACAGCATTCTCACTTGTTAAAATATGGCCATAAAAGTGTTTCTTGATCACACATTTTGCCTGTGAGTATGGTGTCCTCAGAAAGCTATTGGCTGCTGGCAACACACAGCAAGTAGAACAACAATGGAAAAACACTGTGTTGTGCATCTAAAACTTGATCAAATATAATCCATATTACATGAACTAATCTCAAAAAACTAGATTGTTTGTTTCGGGAGCGGACCTCTGTTATTACATCCTGTGTGTAACGTATATGACAATAACGTTAGCACCCCTACTGGCCTGGCTGACACACTACAGCTTGTCAACATAGCTTGCTCTTGTTACAGTGTAAACAGCCTCCATTGAATGTGCCCAACTTTTCATTTACTGCATTAACTTTATATTGTCACTGTCATTGTCATTAACATGATTATGATAAAAATAATGTTAACAATAATGAATGAAATTAGTAATGATAATAATAATATATGTTTTATGAATGAAACTTATTACAACTGTTTTTTGTTTTTGCTTTTTTTATTTTTTGCTTTTCTGTCTGTCTTCTTGTAAATGTTAAAATGAGACAGCACAATACGTTTTTACTTTAGCCTAAACCCTCTCAGTCTATGCTTCCGATTTAGTTTAGGATCATATTGTTAAATTTTACTTTCAATGAAACTGAACTGTTAGAGATTTGATTCACCAGGACCTGACAAAACTCCTACTTCTGGAAATGAACTCAGAGATCATTTGAACCAAACCAAGTTGTCTCAACTGTAGACCATCTAATATATTTTATCTCATATTAAAAGATTATTCAAAATTAGCAATATTATATGCTACTTTCAAACAAATTGATTGATTGATTTCTGTAGTGTGCAAATTCGTCAGCATCTTCTAATACCGTTGCAGACTTCAATTTTACATCTCACACTCCTCCTTTCTTGAGCTTGTGAGCACCTACGGTAGCTCTGCAGGGACATGCTGTCATCTATGAACAAACTCAGTGGAAATGGGTCAGATAATGACTTTGAAAATGTATTAACAAAATCAAAAAGGTTCATGAAACGTCCTAAGCCTTCATGCAAAATCTGAAAAAACAAAGAAACCTAAATGAACTTCTCCTCAAGATTTTCTCAGTTTGTCCACTCTGTACTTAGTTTGTCCCCTCTAGGCAGTTGTACAAACAGGAAGAGGAAGTAACGGATCTAATGGCTCTTTCTTCTGGTTTCTGTGGAGCGTTAATCGTCTATTGAAGCCGAGGCAGAGAGTAAACGTTCTCTGAGTCCTCTTGAGAAAGTCTTGAGTAAGAAATCTAACATCTCTCCCAAGTTTTGATTGAAAGAGCGAGATACCTTTGACGTACGTTTAATCAGCGCGCTTAGAGCTTAACAACTTCAACGGGAGTGCGATTTGCATGTGTTTGCTTGTGCAGAATAATCAAATCATGCCATATTAGGCCACGCATCCAGCGCAGGAGACAGTAGTTTTGTTCAGTTGAAGGTAATTGAGACCCTCTGCGGTACTTTTTTTAAACAGTGCCTGACATAAATACTGGTTGTCTGCAACATGACACGGATCAGATGAATAATTTTAATGTTAATTATATAGTAGAAGAAACACATGAGAAAATCCTTTCATCGTGGCCATTGAGGGAAGTTATAGATGTCTTTAGATGTGCTCCTGGGGTATTTTTAGAGAAGACGTGCAAGTGCAAGTGGCTGTGAGTTGTTTATGAGTGACATCGATGAGAGCACTTTGAGTTTCCAATCATTTTAAGTTTGAACCAGATGCTTAAGGGTTTAAACTATTTACAAAGTTGTACATCAAACAAGTGCAATTTCAAGTAGAAATCTTCAGGGCTGAAATCTAAGTGGCAAAAGACTGCATTATTTTACAAAAACAAGAGAAAAGAGAGGTTAATGCCGACAATATGAAAATGTAAGTGTGGAAATCCAGTCTGATATATTCCAATTTCACTGAAAAAAACAGAGAATCAGTCCATATTAGTCTCTTTCACCACATGGTAGTAGTAGTTTTTATTTTTGCTGGTGGTAGTTTGTTGTTGTAAAGGTAAGAGTAAAATTTAGAAGGTCTTTCTTTATGAGACTGAAATTATTATTATTATTGTCGACTAAACCAGTAAATTATGAGGTATTTCAGTGCTTTATGAGAGAATTAAAGGTACAGTTTGTAGTTTTGGTGACTCCTGGTGGTGAAAAGGCAGACAGCAAATCCATATCTCACACCTTTGCTTGTTACAGCCAGTTAGCATGTACGGTAGCCCAGCAGGGACATGCTATTGTCTCTTTAATAGTCTTTTCACAGCGTGCATCCAATCATTTAATAATTTTGTTTCATTTTCTAAATCTTGTTTTTGAGAATTAATCTGAATTCACTCAAACATTTATGTAACTTTTTTTTTTTCAGCTATTTTGTTTAAAATGGTTAAAAGCTGCGTTTATAAACCAGTGCTTTTCTACCAGTGTTTGCACCATTCACTCATCACTCTTACAAACATATTTAAACACTATCACAAGTGAAAGAGAAGGGATTAAACCAACAACCTTCTGGTTACTGGACAACCCTCTCTACTGCAAAAGAAAGAACCTGAACATCCTGTTACTTTTTACATTTTTTTTCATCTTCTTTTCTGTTTATTTTCCAGAATATAACTTGTGATTTGTTAATGCACCTGCTGTACTCTCGACACAGAAGCTGGGAACCAGTCCAGGATCTCATTTTCAGAGCTGTGATTTGCTAAATTCTGAAAAAAAAATAAAAAAATCAAATAGAAGACATCTGAATCTATTCACAAACATAGTGTTCTGCGTTTCTGTGACACCTAACACACTCTTGTCCTACTAAAACTGTAAAAATCACAACATTCAAGACTGACTGGAGCTGTGAGGTAAAGGTGCCACAAACATCTGGAATACCTCTAAAGTTTTGTGTGCTTCTCGATCAAACTCTTTGCATCTTTACCATTTCTTTCACCTTGGTCCGGAGGCACGGCCCATGAATCAGTGGAAGATAGATGGCAGAGTCTGGTGGATGACATAAAGATGACCAGCTCTGTCTGTGGCGCGATGGAGACGCTCCGTCGCTTTGATGCGTCGACTTGCAATATGTGTCAGCAAAATGGACTGGATGGCTGTAAATGGCAGTGTCAAGCTGTAAGTCTGCATATAGACAGGGTCACTCCGGCTGGTTACTGAGGGCGTAAAGCTGCTCAGTCAACCCTGAAAGCATGTGCAGGGGGTGATTCGATCTGCTGAGGCTGCATACAGGGGAAAACCCATCAGCGGCTCGCACCGAGGAAGAATTGTGTGGCAGGACGGTTGAAACTTTTAGATTACGGTGCTCGAAAGACATCGGGATTAAAGCTAACATTGCAAGCTACAGTGCAGTTTTATTATGTCCCGCTGTGCACTCAGGCTTTTCTCTCACAGCAAGAGTTCAGTGGCGTCTAAACTAATAATCAAACTGTCCAGATCTTTATGAATTTTCAAAGAGACATTTATTCTGAAATTTTTGTCGGTTTTTGACAACAAATCAAATCAATTGCTGACGTAAAAAAAAAGACCTCTGACTATCTAACTACTGTAGAGTTAAATTACAATATTGGAAGCAATATTACGTTTAAGCAAGAAGGTTGTGGGTTCGATTCCCAGCTGAGTAGGGGTCTTTCTGTGTTGAGTTTGTGTGTTCTCTTTGTGTTTATGAACAGGTTTTCACCACCACCCAAAACATAAACAACAAAATATGATGTCATACCCTTTATTTATAAGATAATAATTAAAAAACAAGAAAGCAGGACCTTATACATGCTAATTTAAATCAGTACAAAACCAAAAATACAGCCACAGTCCAAGCCTTCCCTCCCACTCAGCCTTTCTCTCACAGTTAGGCTTCAGTGTCCATCATTTTCATCTAAACGGCCGTAACTCAGGCAGAGTTTTGCTGCAGAAGAGGAGTCCTGTCCCCCGGGATCCTCTCTGCCTCAGCATTGATTAGCACTACGTTCCACTGACATGGACAGAGACAGATAGAGTCTCCCGGATCTGTCCGCCTGATAATACCCGCTGCCAAAAGAGGAGAGGATGCTAAACCAAACGGGCACAATGCGTTCCGACATCTCGGCCGACGGCGTCAGGAGAAGCCGCCCCGACAACGAGGAAATGAGGAGGTGACCCGCTGCGGCCGTGATGCATATTGCTTTGACCCTCCCACTTGGCCCCGCCATTGTTTTCCAATTAATTGCAGCCATTTTGCGGTGAACGACACTGACAGATGGCAAGGTCTTTGTGTAAGGGGTCGGCAGGGGCGAGAGGAAGATAGTGCTTACTGGTGGGGAAAAGTGAATTTTGGGGCCAAGTGATACACGCCCCCGAGCACAGCCACTGAAGCAGATTCCTAAGTGCTGATCTATTCAAAGTGCAAGGAACCAGGAAATAAGGTGGAGGTGTCGGCACAAGTGGAGTGGATATTACATGGCCGCGTCAGGGACGGCTTCTGCATCAAGAAGACTCTCAATTTACCTATTATCATAGTTAGTCAGTTAGTTTATTAACGTGTAATAGCAGCACTCAGTCCCAATCTCAGGTTTTAGAAAGCTCTAGGTTCACATCCACATACATTATTTCAGTATAGTCCATAGATATAAACACTAATAGTATCACAATTTATGGAAATTTCAGAAATGTTTAAATATTTTGCAGTGATATTGTGGCCTTTAGCTTTTGTTTAAGTATATCTTTAACCATCTATAATTATATTTATTGGAAATTATGTTAGTATTAGTTAGACTAAGTTAGAACTTAAAGTTAGACTAATGAGTTCATATTTTAGAGTATTATGTAGCTAGTGATGCTAACTGTTATGTCAGACTCCATTAGGTGAGTGTTATAAGATATTGTAGCGGTTCTGGTGAAAGTTAAGCCCCAACTATTACGCAGTAGATAGTATTAAAGTATCAAAAATCATTTGTGAGCATCACAGTCATGTGTAATAGTTTGATTAAGTTCATTTAAGGAACATTTCAGAAGAAAGAAAGAAAGAAAGAAAGAAAAGAACTTCTGACTCTTAGTTAAACTCAGTAAACCTTGTTTTGCAAACTCTGATTTCCTTTATTAGAATAACTGTTTTATGGCCCATAACTGTGACTAAAGATGGAGATATTTTATTATTGTCGAGGTCAGTTGACCCTGTGCTTTACGTCTGGACCCTGCGCTGTGTTCCTCGGGTGTAGGTCCCACTCCTTTACAGCCCACTAAAGCACTCTTACATCTGCTGCTAAGTAGCTCTCAATGATTGTTAGCGAGGCCCTAACTTCTCCCTGGTGCTGAGCTATTGATTTTGCATTAGATAAACATGAATCTTGTAAATAAGAGGTGAGTGTGAATCCATTGACCCTCCACACTGTGCTGCGAGAGAGACAAAGCCCAGACAGACAGAGAGGGAGAGTTTTAACCATTAGCCGACACAATGGCCGAAGCGTAATTATCTTTCCCAGTGAAGTGCAGTGAGGGGACAAATGAGAGCTCGAGGGGTGACAGAGAGGCTCTACTGTGGACTAGAAAAGGTCAAAAAACCCCAGCTGCAGGACTACATATCCAGAAGAGAAACTCAGTCCATTTATATTGATATTCAGTAGTAACATGGTAATAATGGCGTAGTAAGATGATTATAAAAATGCTATTGTTTTCTGAGTAGCGCCCATTAGAGTTCATCAGCCTAAAAAAAAGTGGACCTGGGTCTCTCTGCTTCTATTAACGGTTAAAGTGCATTAAAAAGCTTAGATTTGGAGTTATTCACCAGAAAGTGCCACGTTTGCATGTAATAACTCAGCAGTAATATACACACTTATACTGCCATGTGAGAAAAGTATTGTTTTGATCATTGTTCCTAGTGTTTATTATATTTTTATAATGGTTGGAGTAAAGAGTATCAATTGTTAAATCACTAAAAAATGCTCAGAAATTAATCTATAAATTGTTATTACGGTTTTACTTATTTGTTTACATTATATACTGTCTCATTTATACTGTTATTACTGCTGTAATATAATGCAGTTGTTACTTTTTCAAACAAAAATATTAAAATGTACTGTATTTATACATATTATACATATTTTCCCTTCTATTATGTAACAAACAAGAAAAATAAGACCAAGAATTTTAAGGAAATTAGAACAAGTCAAGATCAAGAACAGATATATGATTACTAATGGACCTGTATTAAGCCCTGTTTAAGATCTAGCATGTTTTAACTCAGCCACTATAATAAAGACTCTTTAAATCTGACTTTTTTATTATTTTAAGTGAGATTTTGTGTGGTTTTCAGTGGTTAGATAGATGCATGATTAATGGATGTAGTCAGAGAGCCTTTAATCAGTCTAAACAGGGCTTTAACATTCAGGTAATTGATATGAGGATGTTTAATGAATGCCAGATCAACTGTGTTTACAGGTTGTCATCCTTTACAACCAGAAAATAGAGGCTGAAGAACAGGTCTTATGGGCTTTGTTGTATAAATGACAAATCAATGTCTTCAAGGCTTGGAGTCGCACCATAATGTCAGCACACGGATGCAAAAAGTTATGGTCCCGTGGCAGATCTGAGCCAATATTTTAAATCTACGGAGAACATAAAACAATAGCTCGATGCTATGACTCTTGTCTTACGACGGCAGATTTTCATCAAGGCTTTAATGACACCAATAATGTTCTGAACAATGCCAGGACAGAAATCCATCTCAGCAAACAAAAAATAGCCCCGATGGTATTTTATGCATCTGTTAAAGCATTTTTCTACCGTGAGGAATTTATGAAAAAGCCTCTAATAAGTCTGATTTATGTTTATAGGCTTCTAAACAGACAGGTAGTCAGTGGGGCTTGGGGAGTGCTAAACACAAGTACATAAAAACAATGGAGAAGGGATTGGATCAGCTCAACTGAAACGCATTTGTCCTGAGGGAAAAAGCCCCCTCGACAGCGAAACGGAGCCGGCACAGACAGTATATCTGCGAAATGGAATCCTTTGACCATTTATTAATCAATAAACACATTGGGTTGCATCAAAGCGTGCTGCGTTTGGGTCTGTTGTTTAATGCCACTGATTAATTTTATCACAGTCCCTTGGAGCTGTGGCGGCAGCAGCAGCTAAATAATACTGCACCAGCCTCGGTGCAAGTTCAATGTGGTGCAGATGGAACCGAAAAACTGATCTGAGCTTCAATAGTTTATTAAAAATCAAGCAATAATTAAAAGTAGAGATACATTATTGGGATCACTTTGTGTTGGTTAACATAGAGGCAGAATCTCAAAGTGAACAATTTATTTATTTATTTAAAGAAGTTGCTGTTGCTAAGTGGAATAAAACTACAGCATTTTCTTTAGGTCATTACAATAAAAATTTGTTTTACATTTTCTATTTAGTTAGAGTAATAATAAAACAAGATGAAAATGTTATGAATTATTATTAAGCCCAATTTATTACTGACAGTTTTTTTAATCAGACTTTTAGGGAATCTGATGAGATCTTTTTGCAGAGTATTTAAATAATGCATAAACAAAGGAAGTGTATCATATTCTCTCTATTTTTTAATACTTTAACTGCATAGGATGGTTTGGCATGGAAGTAAATCTTTATTTTTAACAAATAGTAGTAGGAAAATGAGAAGAACAGAAAAATATTTAATGTTCTTTTACGACAGTTTCATATAAAAAAAATACAACAGTGCACTCACTTCCAACGTGCCTTTGAAACAGCATTTTTTTCCTCAACCTCAAGTAAAAGTTATTGTATTGTTAAAAGTACAGAGATATTATTTGATGATGGTGACTTTTCTGGGAATTTTCTTAAAACAAACCTGTGCCCAGATCCGAGTTTTCTGGGTTTTTTTTCAGTCAACAACCAGTATTTTCTTGTGTCTGAGGATTAGACACACATAAATAAAGTAAAATGGTGAAATCCAGGCAAAGATCAATGTCGTATTGTTCATAGAAGCCTAAAAAGATCACACTACATTAACATTGTGTGATGATTAATTGTTCCAGTGAGTAAATCTAACTAGTTATGTTTTGAAACGTAGTAAAAATAAAGAAGTAATGTGCATGATGTTAAACCCTAGTCTGAGTAAACAAGACGCCAAGAGACAATCCTAACACCTACGTCTGTTGACATCTGACGTCGCCCTATCTCTGAATCTTTGGGTTGAGGCAGAAGGAAGACGGGAACTGGATGAGATCAGAAGTGAAAGCCTTCCACTTTTATTTAACCCTGCCCCTTTTATTCAATATGAAGCCTGCCTGTGTGCAGATGATAACTGAGAGCAAAAGGGTTGACATCAATAGGACTGACTGGGCTGTCGACTCGGATCCGCGCGGTCGCTGGGTGTGATTACACGTGAGCGCTCGTACGTACGTGTGAGTGACGGCAGCGCTGCCACAGACCAGTGATTAGTGAAACCTGCTGCACTAATAATCCCCCTGTAATAGTTCTCTCAGAAGATGGCCCGTTTGATTATTGGAAGTCGTTGGGGACTTTAATTACATGCGTTTCCGGGATAATTTGTTCCTCCGTCCCGTTTAGCATTTCAAAGTGTCAAATCGTCGGTGCCATCTTTCGGGACGTCACGGCGCAATATTCTCCGCAACGTCGATAAAAATGTGTTTAGGGAAAGTTCAAATCAACATCAGTGTCAGGTGAACTAATACAATCAAGGTAATTAAGTGTAAAAATGAACTTTCAATGTACTTATTAAAGTTTATGGCACTTAATTTCTATCAACAACTCATTAAATACATCATTGTGCAGTTTAGTCACTTGTTTGCTTAGCGTTAGCATTTAGCATTTGTACAACTATAATACAAATACAATACACATTAATGAAAAATCAATACACACATTTTATGCACATTAAATGTCAACTTAAAACGACCAAAATGACAACAAACTTCGGAGGAGAAACATTCATAAAATCCAAACACTGCATTTCCAGTCTTACAATCACACTTGGAACCATTAGCATCCTTTAAAGTATACGTCACTGTGTTGTGATATTAGGGCCATATACACAATAATACCCTAAAGACATGACTAACACAGTACAAATACAACACAGTGTCTGTTTTAACCTCCATTTAAACAATACTTTAATACAAAGTCAATAAATGGCTTTGTATGAAACATAAAACCCTTGTTAATGTCATTAGTGGCTCTTATAAATTAGACTTTTACTTTCTGATTTACAAACTGTTTTTTTTAGGCAACACTAACCCAAATTGAATATACATTTTAAACCTAATCCAAGATGGCTGCTCCCATACAAATGATAACACGGATAAAGCTTAAACTGAACCTAGAGGAACATTCACCACATGCAATAAAATATATTTATGTTCTATTTGTTTAAGTTTATCACCAGTTTATGTTTATAGTTAATTGAACAAAAACAGCTAATGATAAGGACTCAGTAAAACATTAGGTAATACTTTTGTTTAAATAATCGAAGGTCTTTCTTTTCTTTATGCATGTACTGTTTCAGAAAATCCCAAACCAGAGGATTCAAACTGTGCCATACGTTTGAGCTTATCCTCACATCTATTTGAAATGCTCTTTATTCCTTCTTTGTTTGTTCTCACTGTTAAAAAGCCTTCGGGGCAGACTTCTTATCGTCCCGCTCGGCTAACTTTTATTCTAATTGTTACTGATTACAGACACCAATGACTCTTTCCTCTCTCGTCTGGTCGTAGATGCTGAAATGATTCTCGGTCTGCCCACGCCGATAAGATGTGAGGACCGATCTGACGAGAAGAAACAGGATTAGATCTGTGTTTTAAAGTCGGGTTTTTGCCATGGCCACGAGGCAAAGTGTAAAAATATCTACAGGACACAGTGGTCAGGTTCAATTACTTACACAGTGTGACATTTTATGCATTAATTGTTATGCTATGCTAACTGTGCTACTTGTTACCTTTGATACAACCTGTATATAGGGCTATTTGAAGGTTTTTATTCTGTGTAAAGCTTCTCAACATTAACTGTCTGCTGCCATGTTGTTTCTTTTATTAAATAATGTTTTTTCCCCTGTTTTTAATCATGTATTAAAAGTATTTTGTTCATATTAGATCTAAATTTAAAAAAGGGATCACGTTTGACTGAAAGAAAAAGGGTTGGACAATGACTTTTTCCAATTACTGAGGCTTTTATTATGGACCAATCACAATAAAGTGCACAATCGGACCAATCATAGCAGAAGTGACTCTGTGGGAGGGGCTTAAAGAAACAGAAAGGTAAAATAGTTTCTTGTATGTATCTAACAGCTTCAAAAGTACGTAAAAATAACACTTAGTACTTGACTATCTGGAAAAAACAGCAATTTAAAGCTCTTTAGATTAAATTAAAACAGACAAACTGATCACAACTGGAGGAGAAGCACATTAATGTCTCTTTTTGACATTTATCAACTAAATATTCTTATTTTAAAGTGAACTCTTCATGTTGTTTCCATTGGGTTTGCTCATAGACAAGTGGGCTTTATGTTCATGCTGGATCCAGCCACTAGAGGGTGCTCAAACTTGTATAAATCCTGTGCTTATTCTGAATTGTAACGGGTATATTTCATTTTAATATTGTAAGAATAAAGAGAAAAGACAAACAGTGAGGACATAAGATGCTGTGTAGTATTAGTGCAGTGGAATCGTAGCTAGCGACTCTTTTTAATTTCCAAATAACATGATGTAAGAGAACTCCAGAAGATGTTGAAGTTTTTCACAAACTTCTTGCAGCCAATAAAGCACTCGCTCTTTTTGCAGCAGTCCTGAATGAAAAAATGCAAACACTAGAAATACTACACTTAAAAATAACTTGGGAGCATTATAAAAGTTGTATAAAAGTAAAATGTTATAGTTATATTATCATTATTATCCATACATATCGGTGAAAAAAACATTTAGAGCTTTCTTTTAATACAACACAAGTGTATTTACTTCAGTGATACACTTTTGGGGCGTATTTAATATTGGTATTTGACAGTATTTCCCTGCAAATACTGAAATAAACTGACTTTTATAACACTGTACAAAGATTTAATGTTTAATTTACACGTACCTACTAAACATTCACTTTTAAACTATGACAACGGAGCCAACCTCGCTCCTAAAACACACTTCAAAGCCAGTTTAATTCACACAAGCGACAAGTGGCATCATTACTGTAACGACTCGCGATGACATTATTATTCTGCCGTTCCAGTGCGCTGCTCCACGTGAACTTTGGCTCACTTCCAGCTCGTGTTCCTGCGACCGGACACAGCGCTGGTCTGTCTCGCGGCGGCCGTGTGTGGACAGAGCGGCCAGACTTTGACTCGTGGTTCAAGGTTAATGCCTGTTGGCTCACCTCTGGATACACACAGCTGTGATTGATGCATGCTCAGTCGCCGTGCCCCGGGGATTAACACCAGCGAATAACAACAGCGTTTACATTCACTGACCTCTTGCATCACCTTCCCACTCCGCCATGGATTACTGTCACAAGTGTTGGCCACCAATATCCAGGCGTACTCCGGTTTAACACCAGAATACAAATGTTTTAAGAAGATGGCGACGGTTTATCAAATATTTGTGCTATATGTGAGCATCAGAGCAGTGTTTGAAGGACAAAATATACTAGGATTAGTCACAGGTGTTCATGAACTGATATTTGTTTGGTTAAATATACAACTGATCTGGACAAGTTCTTAAAGGGGCAGTGTTTTTCATGCTTTTGTCGATAAAAAGAAGCCAGTGAAACAGGTCAGATGATGGCTTGTATTGAAAAAGAAAAGATAATGCTGTGTTTGTCAACTCTGGCCTCAGTTTGGCTGCTAAACACAACTAGGAACAGGGACTAATCCAACTTCTACTTGGTTTTATGGAGCTTCAAACGCCTATTTTTTAAGATCCACATCCAATGAGATTTATTTTGTACAATGCTAAAACTTTTTGTTAAAATTGTCTGCAAAGAAAGGTGTATAGAGACACAAATGACCTAAAAGACCTGAAGCCCTAAGTGAGCCTTCTCTTTAACTTTACACACCATCACCAACTCACAAATAACTTCTGTATTCTCACATTAAACTACTATTTCAAATAATAAATAAAGCCAAATGAGAGAAAATCCTAACACCAAGACACAAACTTAGTTCCTTTTTTTTAAAGTCGGTGGATTTTGAAGTAGTAAACTCAAGATAAACTCAATTTATCATTCAAAGAGATTTTCTGCTTTATATTAATCATCTTTGGCTTGTCCTGTGTCGCCCAATCAATAATGGACAATGGAGACATGTAAACTGAGTCAAAACAGATGTATAGTTTTACTAAATTTACATGACCATGCTGCTACGACTATGAGCAGTGTGCATATAAATACTTGAAATGAAAGTACTTAACAATACTTCAGTGATAATTTAGAGTTTGCTTGGCTTTTATTACATTTATTTACAGTAAAAAATGTCCAGAAGTTACACTGCAGAGAGTAAAGTCCTAATTTGGCAGTTTCTGAAAGAATCAAACAAGTACAAGAGGCTGAAGTTCTGAGCAAATTCATAAAGTTTTGTGACCTCAAACGTAGAGGAAAGACTTACATTAAAGTATATATATCAGGATTTTGAAAGTCTGTTGTTGCATCTAATGTATCTGAGCAGCAGAGCGGGCTCCTGGCGATAGACACGCTGCTGCTGCTGCTGCTGCTGCTGCTGCTGCTGCTTGTATACAGCACCACACACAAACCGATCACAGGCCATCTGGTCAGACCCGGCTACAGCTCAGCCTCCGGGCAAAACTGTACAAGCAAGTCATTTATAAGTGTCGCAGGTGGTCCCCGGCGCTCTCAAACACTGTAATGAGTAATGAGGGTCGGTCCGTCGAGGATCCGTCTTCCAGCGAGGGCCGCGAATGCAAGGACACCAAACTCACGACCAGGTAAGAGTTGAGTAATGCAATAAGTGAGTATGACCAACAGCCTGTGCATTAATGGGAACAGTGACCTTCATTTTGATGATTTATAATTCATGTCCCCGCAGGCGTTTTACGTTATCGACGATGGAAATGTAATATTAAAGTAGTTATACGCAGCACTTTTATATTAATGTTGTTTTTTTATGTTTTGTAACTTTGATGTGGTGCAGTGACCTTTTCAGACGCACGACGAGAGGGTCCCGACTGGAGCTGAGAGCCAAGAGAGGGAACACGTCCATAATTACAACAAACATTCATTCATTTTCTACAACTTCTACGCTCTACTTCTTCCTCTGATCAACCTTTGTTTGCAAATGACGGCAGCCATGTTTGATTTTTACACCCTACTTTAATACATCTATGTTAGACCATTCAAATTCATGCATTCACTCTTTTAATGTTGGTTTTAATCATGATAAATAAAAGCAAAACATAAAACTATTACAAAGTGTTAATGAACTGTCGACTGGAAACACCAGCTTGGTTCTTATGTTACACTTTTTCTTTATTGTCTTTGATGAAAATAAGAAAAAAAAGCAAAATGTTTACATAGTTTTCAGTTCTTTTACATTTACTGTTTCAGCCAAAGCTAAACTGGGACTGGCTCCTGTCTCCTGTGAATATCAAACGGTTCATTCAGCATTTTTGACGCCATATCCTTCATTATTTAAAGCTCTTTGGAGTAAATACATAATAAGATTGTTGTGCTCACTGTGAAATAAATCGCTTATTTCCGCCTTTATAAGACTTCCATTTCATCACGAGGAATTGACAGCTGATTTCTGAATACTTTTCGGCCACATTACTGATCAAAACCCTCTGAGAATAAAAAAACTCAACGGTGAAAGCTTAGCTCAGATGAGAGTAAGCGGGACGGCGGTGTCCTTCCCTCCCACTCCTCTTCATCTGAGGACCCCGAGACTGCTGTCCCAGCCTAATAATTGCTGACACACCAAAGCCAACATAGCCCAGTGAGCCTTTAATAGTTTTCATTTTTCTTCCTTACAGGACGGCCTCTGAGGTGCCATCATGAATGATCAGCACACAGCCGCCACTGCAGCTCCCTGTGCAGCCCGCTCACACACATCCCGCAGCCATCGAGGGGATCTCTCGCCTCTTTGGCCATTACTCCCTCTGCGTCTTCCTCACCTCTCATCTCTAGCCCATACAGACAATTTATATAAAAGATTCAGCTGCCCACATCTTTCATCACAGGACCCATTTTCATCACAAACTCCATATCCCGACATTAATGCACTCTCCCTTTTGCCGAAGCCTCAGAACCTTAATTCATAAACTATTTCTAGGCTCCAATTTTTCATTTCCTGTCAGAAAAACCTGAAAGTGGACCTTCCGCAACTTGGGCTTTTTCCAGCGGTTACTTAGAAGGAGCTACTGTATATAGTTTTGACATTGAAAACTTAAGTGACCCAACAGCAGGGCAAGTACTGCACAGAAAACACCACAAAAACGTCTGTAGAAGTTCACTTGTCATTCATCTGTGAATAAAACTGACAATAAAAGTACTTACTCCTATTTGCTTGGGTCATTCAGATTTTTTGAAAGAATAAGTACATACTGGAGGTACAGTTTGGGTTAAGTACTGCACACTTTTGGAGCAATTTCTTTTGCCTAAAGGGGCATGAAGTGTCCTAAAAATGAGCAGCTAGTCTCTGAAATATAGAAAACTCATGAAGCTCTCTGAATTTTGATGCTGCAAAAGCTGGAAACAATCTTAGTCTTCTGTTTTTTGCAGCAGAATATGACTAAACCTCCAGCCTCGCACACTTATACAACTGTGCATTTAAAATTTTGCCTCAGATATAGTTAATCTCTCTCTCTGTGTCAACCCGACCTGTTCTGTTCTGTTTAGTGGAAATATGGAGCGGAAAAAGCTTGTTAGAAATAAAATGTCTTGCACCTACAATATTTTATTCTCAAACTGCGACATTGCATTTAATTAATACTAAAAAATGCCACTGAAACGGCATAAATCAGCTCAAGTTATTTAGTTGTACATCATTTAAAGCAGAGGCAGAAAGAGTTTTCATCACAACTCCCCCTAGTGGAAAGAAACGGCACAACAGCAGACCAAGACCACACTTTCTGAGTCACCTGTGAATACTTCATTTACACAAACATGATAATATTATGTCTCCACTGTCAATAAACAAACCACATTGACATTTTGGATGCACTAACTCTTATTATTGTAGCTCTAAATATGAATTATGAAAATGATAATGCAACATGTTAATCCCTGGGTTATTTTTTTCTCTGAGAGTAAATAGTTCTTAAAGCAGAACAAATAATAACCTACTAAAATCTATTGCAATATTATTTATTATCTACCTCTCCATGGCACATGTATGGATCATAATACAGTTAATTTACTGTATTATGTTTAAACAAATGCTCCTAAATGATTTATAATTTCTTGTGTCATTTCAAAAAAAAAAAAAAAAAGCCTCCAAAACTATTTTCTAAACATTTAAAGCACATTTTCACTCTGTTTGAAAGTTAAAACGGTAGAATATGAATAATCCCGTTAACTAAACTAGCTATTTTTATTTCAAAAGCCAAAAACACGATGAGTAATTAATAAAATGAATCACTGCAAACTGAAGAGGCCCCGGTGCTAATAAAACCTCTGAGTGGAAATGCCCGTGAGGAATTACACCCCGGTGTTTTTGGCCTTGTGAGGCGTTAGGAGAGCGGTGCACACGGGCGGAGGGCAAACAGAGCGTGGCGTCTCCACAGAGGCACATATTTCCCACTTCACAATTTGGTGCCCACTGTGGAGGCGACGCTCTGCAACACTACCCAGCAACTTGGCCATCTAAAGTTAGTCCTGTTATTGCTCTAAATGGCTCTCGGTGTAAGTCGTTACTCTGACACACGCAGCGTTTAATAGCGTCTCGTACAAATGAAGGTACTTAGAGTTTTCCTGTTTGGATAGAGGAGGAAATTCAATTCAGAGAGAGTCAAAGCTTCAGTTTCTGCCTCTGTTTGTGAAGTTTTAGATCATTAAAAATAACCAAGAGGAAAATATGGAGCCAGGCTATCTTTATTCGATGGAAAATTGTCACCATCAACATCCACAAAGGAACAATAGGAATAGTTCTGAGTTAATTGCAAATGAGCTCTTATTATTAACAATTAAATACCAGCTACTTGTACTGATTTTCTGTGCCATAATTATTCACTTATTACAGTATGTGTTACTTCATACTGTGCCCTTAAATTGCTAACACATTGAATTTGCATAAAAGGTGCGCAGTACTCGCCAATAATTGTAACACTCAACTCATAATGCCCAATTCTGCCTCTGTCTTTCAGTTTTTCAATCTTTTTTGTAACCGATAACTAAGAAATTCTCATGTTATGAATTATTTGGAGTCTGGAAAACCTCCTTTAATGTGTTTAAAGGTAGAATATAATATTGTATAATCCAGTCAAGCTTGATTAAGCCACATCTCAGCTTCAGCCAACACTCACAATCTGAGCTTTCTGGCTTCGGTTCATGACATAATGGTGACAAGCAGCAGGCATTATATACTTCAGGCTTAAACATGTCACAGGCCAGACTCTGTGGCCTCAATAAACCTGTGTTTTAATGCATCAATCTACATTAAACTGCAAAAAATACACTTTAACAAACAGCGCTTTTACGTTGTTGTTCGCAAATTGATCACTTTTACTTTTAGTCAAACATGTCCGTGAGTTTGCTGCAGTTTGATTGTGACAATTTGCATCTTGTTTGTCACGATCGGTTTGCATCACTCTCCTTTCCTCGAAGCCTCGGGAGCAACATGGCCGACACGTTTCCCATCAGCCCTAGCCCTGCGTCGATGTCGCGCTCACGCTCTCCGGCTCCAGATGTCGACCAAAGCGACGCTGGGAGATAAACTCAATTGTTTTGAAGACGGTTGTTGTCTTGTTTGGAGATGTGTCCCTGGTAGGCTTTACGTCTGAGTCGGGTTGGGGGGAAAAATCAACATAAATCAGGTTTTAGTTGTGAATGTGACGGATATTATCGAGCACAGAGTGGACTGGATAGAAGAAATATTTTGATTATCTGTGAGAAGCTTTAAGTAAATGTCTGCAAACAATGATCGAAGGAAATGTGTTTTTGTTGGACTTTAATGACTGAGAATGTCAAGAAGAAATGGTGACAATGGTTTAAAGCAGTGGTGTCAAACTCAAAGTGGTGAGGGGCCGCACTGGTAAATAAAAAGCATTTCAGGGGCCGAAGACTGTGACAGATCCAACTAAAACCTGTTCAAATCCAACTCAAATCAACTAAAACCTGTTCAAACCCAACTAAAAACTTCTTAAACTAACCTATTCCTATTCAAGACCATTTAAAAACTGTTCAAATGCAAATAAAACCTGCTCAAATCCAACTGAAACCTATTCAAATCCAATTAAAACCTGTTCAAATCCAACTAAAACCTGTGCAAGTCCATACAAAACCTGCTCAAATCCAACTAAAACCTGCTCAAATCCAACTAAAACCTGCTCAAATCCAGCTAAAACCTGTGCAAGTCCATACAAAACCTGCTCAAATCCAACTAAAACGTGTGCAAGTCCATACAAAACCTGCTCAAATCCAACTAAAACGTGTACAAGTCCATACAAAATCTGTTCAAATCCAACTGAAACCTATTCAAATCCAATTAAAACCTGTTCAAGACCAACTAAAACCAGCTTAAATCCAACTGAAACTTGTTCAAAAATCCAATTAAAACCTGTTTAAATCCATATAAAACTTGTTCAAATCCAACTAAAACCTAAAACCCAAAAATATTACCTTCCAAAAGGATTGAAGGGCCGTATAAAACATTGCAAAGGGCCGCATTTGGCCCCCGGGCCTTGAGTTTGACAAATGTGGTTTAAAGTAAAGCAGGGTTTGGTTTACACAACTTTTTAAATGTGTTCTTTATGGTATTTGAAGGTTTCCAGTCTTGTCAGTGTTGATGTTGATGAATACATCCATTAGGTGACGGTCTAGTCTACACAAAGGAAGAGTTATTCCATTGTATTTTTTAAAAGAATCCAGTGTTTACAGCAGGTTTATGAGTCTAACTATTATTATGGTCTCACTTAAAACCACTTAAGGCTGTTGCTTTCACTCTGAAGACGGCCATTTCTGTAGCAGCACAAGAAAAAGTTCTTCTGTGTTGTGTGTTTATAACTCAAAACACTTTTATGACAGCTTAGATATAACAATCAATATAACTATAAAAGCATCAATGTTAAACTAAGCCCTGTTTTCTTGTCTGTCCTTTACTTGAAGAAATGCTTGTAATGTTCTTGATTTTCTGTTTCGAGTTTAGACTAGTGACACATTTTGATAAATTTACCTGTTTTTATGTGTTTATTAATATCTAGACCAAAAGTGAACAGCGTTTATGCGGTTCACATTTGAGAAGAACAAGATGTTGTGGTGTATTTTCTGTCCCCCTCAAGAATTACTCCTCAGATCAGCCTCTGACTTTAAGCAATGGTAGACACTATCATTTTCAAAAGAAACACAGTTTTTGAGTTTCAAAGTGACGCTGCAGATGGGATTTCATAATAAATACACTCTTAAGGCTGCAACAGAAGTTTGTCAGATTGAAAGCTAACTTGCCCCTTTATCTTTGACCAAAACAAGATCAAATAAAAATCAAGAAACAATGGATAAACAGTGAAAATAGATGTGTATCTATAGTCTGTATGAATTAGGACATGTTCTCGGAGGTATATTTCCTACAGTTAATAACTCCATGAAGTTTTCCATCACTGTACACTCACACAAACCCATTTAGGATAATTCTGGGCCAGTCCGTGCACACATCCGCCATGATTGATCACTCTGCTTATAATTTCCTAATTTCAAATCCTATGGGGGGCTTAACTGGAAGTGGCCATTTTTCCTGAGCACCGACCGGCTTCTTTTTATTTCTGCGCAGGGCTAAATGGGAAGAATCTTCCAGCCCATTAAGCAGACTTTCTGTGTCATAAAAGTTAGGTGGCGCACACACATCCACACTGGCGCTCTCCCTCGGCCGCCGGATGGAGCAGCCTGTTTGATCTGTGAGCTGCAGGTTAATACAAATCAGCCTGCTCATCAGCAATAGTGGATTGAACCTAACCACCCACCTCCGCCCTGTCAATTCAGATTTGGAAAAAACCCACTAACACTGGCCGCGCTCTCATTTTCCTCTGTCAGGTAATCAGTATTTCACTATAATCCATAAAAGGAGTGAAATTACAGCGACCCGGGTGGGATTCCTGAGCCAGGACCGCGCTGGGTTTGGAGAAAGAGAGACAAAGGTTATTAGCCCTTAAATGATTGGAAAATGGTTCTGATGCTTGATAGAAATTAGCCGATACATTACTTTTACCCTTCTGAATACTGTAGTGCATTCGTAAAGCATTCCTCATTTACAAACATGATTATATCTACAAACTGTTAATAAGAAAGTACATGAAAACATTTATTATATGAATATTTGGTTGATTTGGATCTGTATTTGTTCTCTGGACTGTACAGAAAAATGGATCTTGAAAATAAGTGTGTTTCTACGCTAGTGCCCCCTAGAGCATGGTTGCAGTACTGTCATAAGCATATAAGAAGCTGTTTTTGGAAGTAGTATATTTATATTTATAGTCTCACCCAGGTAAAAGTACTAGCTTAGCCTAAATGTAGCTAGTGGGTTAGCTAATAGCCTGCTTCTAAAGAGGTCGAAGTACCTGGAAGTATTTAAATGTCTTTATTGGTTCATAATAAATAAACGTTAATAAGCTGGGCCTCAATATTCCTTAGACAATAAAAATCTGATGTACTTTTGTTTGACAGACAATACTTTGAAGCTTTTTGGACTTTAAAATCTCATAGGAATTAAAAAAATACAAAAGGGAGTCTGGCCTCATAGAGGGCCTATTGTAAATAAGGCAGTATTAGCATAAATTTCCCAAATATTAATGAACAAACTGAGGCATATTTTTCAAAAGAGCAGTAAAAATGAATTTAGAAACATAGAAGATAGTATTTTATGTTGCTAACCTATTACGTTTCTTTCTACTCACCCACATTGCATTCTGAAACTCACTGGAAAAAAAAAAGTATTTCATCCCCAAACTCCTTCAAAGCAGTGCTCAGTGTAACCAAAGCAGCCAGCCCCCTGCGCTCACTCCTCAATGACTTCTGCTAACTGTATTTTTGGATGACTGCTCACATCTGTTAGGAGATACGGCACCTGCTTTGTTCCCAGTATGAATAGACACGGAGGAAAAACGTGCACAAAGCCAGTAACAAAAGGTGTCACATATATTTCTGTGACAAAGCCTTTCCCGTCTGTTTGAAGAGTTTTCAATCACACTTTGTACTCTCAACTTTCGCCTGGTTCGACTCACTTCTTTGTGTCAGGCAAGTCGTCTGATTTAGATTTGTTTTTTGAGATTAAATGCATTTGATGGTGCTTTATTTGGGTGTTCCAGAAATCACATATTCATTTGTATCAAGGGCTAAAATCAGTCCATTGTTCGTTTTGATAAAATGTCTTCCACAAACTTATCTGGGGCGCTGTTATGCCTGAACTCTGCGCCCAAAATGATCAGTTTGCTTTGCCTTGCCTCGGTGCATGGCATTGTTTAAATTTTGCCACATTTACTTCTCAACAATAGCTCCTCAGCGTCATTAATTGAGACAAATGGGGCTGCCATTTTCCTCTGGAGCACCGGGGGCAGAGGACTAGTCCATGTTTGCATGTGATAATCAGCCGTTGATTACAGACTTGACTGCTGATTGAGAGACTTCAATCAGCTAAAACCTCCATCAGCATCCAGGTGAGGGAAGCTTTAATCATCATTTAGGCATTAATTAATAATGATAAGGACAAGATGCAGCTCTGCAGTGTCCCAGTTTCGAGGAAAATGTCAGGAGAGAGCAGAAGAAGCAACGTGAAGATGCGGTTTAAACGAACTCTGGTGCGGTTGCTTTGTGAGTGTGGCTCACTTGGATAAGTTTGAGAGCCTCCAAAACTGCTCAGAGACTCCTTCAAAACAATGGCTACAGTTCTTTTCCAACTGAACTCTGGTACGAATCAATTAAAATGTGAACTCCACGCGAGAAGTTTGTTGTAAATTGGCAACATCACAACTTTTAGCTAAGAAAACAAACGAAACAATAGAGATCAAACATAGAGGACGTAGAATGAATGCCTTGATAACATTTGGGCAGACAGCTCCCTCTAGTGTGTTTCTGGAGAACGGCTTTTTTGTTGTTGTTTGCTCCTCAGTTTAAAGTGGCAGCAGTGAATGTTGAGTTTTTGCAGTGGACTGAACTAAATGAATTGTTTTCTGTTTTGGTGCAAACTAAATGGAGCTGGTTAGTGTGAACCCAACCTAACAATGTGTATTTAATGTTCGAATTTAACAAAGCAAAGCGATACTTGACTGCTATTTTTTCAAAGTGTACCAGTACAATTTATCCAAAAAGTGAAATGTAAAGTAGTAAATGTATGTAACTATGTGTCACTTTTATTTTTAACAATATTTTAATAGATATTTTTACAGTTTAGGTGCAACTGTGTCACATTTTTCATTGGCTTCATTCCCTGTAATAGCATTTAAAATTCAGAAGGAAAAAATACTTTAAATGAATCTGACAAAATAAAAGCTTCATAGTTCAAACTTATGTTGCTTTTGCCGTCAGTGCATTTACAGAGGCACAATCCAGTGCACTTTTTGTCTCAGTGCGACCTCAGCAGAGTTCACATAAGACAAATAATCTTTGGCGTGCATTTAATATCACAAAGACTCGCCGCAGTATTGATAAATGTGAGCAGCCTTTTCTGGGTCAATGTGTAACACCGGAACAGATGGCTCAATTTAATATTTGGGATGTTTAAACTTATACAGCTGCATTTTATTACGATAATGCATGTTGCAGGAATGATACAGCAGCTTAAAGCGGGGATTTAATAGACACTGCATCAGAAGAATGAAAGATAGAAAGACTATAAATAAAACAAACAAACAAATCCTGATACTTTTTCAGAAGAGTCCTCATACAGAGCCTCGTAGTTTGGTCTCGAGGCCTGCTGTGTGCGTGAGAGACACTGACATGTCGTCGGAGGAAAGACAGGAACAACAGCAGGTGCCGACAAGCGGACGACTGTGATTGTTCCAGGAGCTTCTCGGAGCAGAAGTCGGGGCAGATGCGGGAGATGACAGGGCGGACAGAGCGGAGGGGGAGAGCGCCGCTGACAGACTTCAGCGAGCGTCAGGGCCCAGCTGCAGCACACTGCTCCTGACACCGCACTCTCCTCCCGAACTGTGCAGCTCAGCGCCCGGATGTCACAAATATGTTCTGATGGCCCGCCACCGAAATCACAACACAACGTCTGGGACTTTGAGACGTGAGTCAAAGAAACCAAGTGACATGCTTCAGTCTTGAGAGAAATCCATCAAACTTCATGTGTACAGCACTTTTCATACAGTTTAATGCAACATAAAGTCATTAAACACAGCATTCACAACAGTTTAAAAACAATGGTGGATTTGTTTCTCTGTATTTGACTTACTAAAATAGAATGGAGTAAAACAAATGTATAAAATAAATAAATAAATAAAACCGTTTATATCTATGTAAAAGCCAGACTAAATAAAGAATTGGAGGTTTCATTTAAATACTCAATAGGACCATTGTTTGTTTCAAAATCCTCTCATTTTGGGGTTTATTTCTGGTTTAGTCCTTGGAAATGTGATTTATTCCTTAATACAACTTCAGTTATGTTTGCATTTAAACTGTAAAGAACCAATTGCAGAAATAAACACAGGACTAAACCAAGAATTTAAAGTTTCATTTATCTAGAACTGATCCATGGATTGAGTCCTGGCTTAAATCAGCAACTACTTGTAAATAAAACAAAAGATTGAACTTAGTTAGAGCTCAAATCAAGAGTAAACCAAACAAAAGTCATCATCATCAAGGACTATTCATTTATTCAGTGCCTACCGCTTTTAATATTACAGGTATATTAGAGTTAAAACTGGAAACAGACAGAATGAAATGCTCCTTGGTTTAGTTTTGCTTTATCGCTGCTTTAATCTTTTGCTTTTTTCTGATCTGGCCTTATTTGCAGCTGCTACTTTCTCTTCATTTCTGTCTTTTACTAATGCTCTATCACCCTCCAGTGGCCTTTATCAACACTGCAGCACCACAATAACTTCCCCCAAACCTACCTCTTTTCCTCAAAATTTTTCTGCTTCATATTATAACCTTTCCTCTAAACTCTGACTACATCGTAAGCTATGTTCCTTAACTTTGTCTCCAACATATTAAAGGCTACTCTCTGCAGCGGAAGTGCTAATCTTGCCTGGGTCATTTCATTTGCATATCCAATCACTGAATGTAACTGTACTTCTTATGTGCAAGAGTTGTAAAATCTTGCAAAAACTGTCTGCACTGGAGCCCATTATCACGTCCTAATAGCTTGCTCAATGGTGCGGCGTGTTCTGCGGGTTCACCGGTCAACCAAGACACACGCCATTAGCTCGGGCAAACGCTGCCACGAAAGCGTACCTTATTTGTATCACATTAGCTCCTCGATGTGCCATAGCATATTCCAACAACAGCCGCAATTTATCAAACAATTTTGGCACTGATCTGCTCCACTAACACCGGCGGCGCACACAAAGCCATATACTCCGGCGCCGTCTTCAATTCTTTTTCTCGATTTGTCGTTTCGAGAAGCTGCAGCAGCGGCAAATAAATTAAACATGTGTCATTGAGCATGCTAAATGGCTTGCAACACATAATCATCTAAATAATTATGAGGCTGCCATTAAAGTGAGCGAGATGGATGGCGCATGAGGCGTTATGGAAAAACCGGAGCTAATGGCGCACGATGGGAGAAAAAGGAAAAATGCACTTTCTTGCCTCGGCTTGGTGTTATAAAACCAAGATTCAAAGTGCTAAGGGACAATGGGGTGATTAGCCCAATCAGAAAAAGCAGCGAGGGATTGTGGGTAGGCTGTGCCACCGCTCACAGCCGTCTTTTTGTCCTTCCACATTTCATTAATCAGCAACCTGAGGCCCCCAAATCAGTCCGGCAGATTGTCAGCTTTGTTCCCGCGTGGCAATCAGAAATGAAAAAGAAATCAGTTCACAACCTCTGCGCCGTTACCTGACATTATAAACCGTCTCTTTGTGTTCCCTTTGTTAGCTCTCTGGTCCCGATTTAACGCCAGAAAATGTATGTTCCCGATTCAAACGCGACCCGTATTAACCCCCTCAGACGAGACATTTTTGTGCCTGGTCCCTAACAATAGTCTCCATTTTATCTACAGGTGAAAACATAAAGGAAGAACTCATAAATTACTGCATTTTAATGAGCCTCATGTATCAGCCTAATGATGCATAATGTCACCATACATCGACGAGCTCCGGCATATTCCGCTCTATTCACGGAGGATATTGTTCACGGCTCTGTTGGCGCCACTTTTCACAGACCATTACGTCGCTACAGCACACTTTGATGTAGATAATAGAAATAAACTTTAAATAAGCAAAGAACTTAACAGCTTTTTAATAAATGAAGGGAAGACAGACACAAAGACATGTATTTATTGATGTAAATTCAAACGTGTGACGACGCCATTTTGAAGATTTGGCATAAACAGGGTCATGTCCAGGGTTTAGAAATGAGTGAAGCCTAAAATAGGAAAACGCAAGAAGAATCAACGCACAAATGATAAAAAACAATAGTAACATTCATTCATAACACGTTTTCATTTAAATACTCAAAAGGACCAATGAGTTTGTTTAAAATCCACTTATTTTGCAGTTTTTATTCTGGTTTATTCCTAGGAAATGTGTTTTATTCATTATTACAGCTTCAGTTTGTGTTTACATTTAAACTGTAAAGATAATAAGGAAATATAAAATAAACCAAGAATTAAGACCTTGGTTTATTTAGAACTGATCCATGGGTCGAGTTCTAGCTTTGCCTCAGGAAAGTATTAGTAGTTATCGGTTGAAAAACATCATAAACAACATAAATAAAACAAAAGATTAAACTCAGTTAGAGCTAAAATCAAGAGTAAACTAAGCTAAAGTCAAAACCATTGCAAAACATCATCTTCAGCTGAATAACAAAGCCAACGACTATTTGTTTATTCATTGTCCACTGATTTTATGTTTGGGTCAGTGAGCTTAAATTGGAAATGTGAAATACAACAGCCTTTATTAAAAATCAGCCGACACATGTCTATAAAGGACAATATTGTGCTGTGTTTTTGCAGAACACCGTTATCTAACCACAAATACCTCTAAAGTGATACATATACAGACAAGAATGATCAGTATGAAGTAGTGACCCAGGTTCATGGCCAAATAAACTGAAGATATGAAGATATTTTGGATATAATTTCATGACAAATCATTTACATTACACCAAATAAAGGAAAGAGGACCCAAAAACATTTGAACATACTTTCACTAATGAAAAAAATCAACCCAGGAATAAGTGAATGTGAGTAAATATAGTCAAAGATAATAATAATCAAAGGAACTAAAACGTAAACTAAGTGTGGTGTTTCCCAGGTCTTTTTTTTGGTAATGTGACCATAGTTTTTTGTGAAGTGAGATATAAATATGCTTTCAAACTCCCCAAAAGTCCCTGAATGCAGCAGCTGCTCTTTTTTTTAACAGAAACCTTTTGTTGAAATGCATTATCTTTATTGTGATTGGTCAGCTGATTAATCTCTGGCATAATTGACTGAAATGATGGCCCCTTATATAGTTATAACTTATGAATTACAACGTTATAAGAATACAATTGTTCTTCTTTCATTATAAAAAGTCACATTTGCCCATGCCTCCATCCCACTGCAGTGAGACACATTTCCAGAGACAAATGATTGGACTTCCTTCCTTTGGGATATAAAAAGAGCTAAAACCTTATCCAAACAAAAATGGACCAATCAGAATGACCTCCTCCAGCCAATAAACAAACAGCCCCTGTGAGCCCATTGCACCAAACCTGCTCAAATTGGGACATGATTTCCCCGGGGTAACAGGCAACTACTGAGCAACACGATGAATGAATGAATGAATGAAGTCAGTGGGAGAAAAGCCGTGGTGTAAAATTACAAGCAGGTATTACCACAGAGAGTGACCTTTGAGGAGGGTGACCTCTGTCGGCCACAAACGCAACGAGTTGTTCATTAAAATTAGATGTGATATTGGTATTTAGTCGCTCATATATGAAGCTATGATTAAACAAACAGCATCAAATTATAGATTCTGTGTGTACAATGGAGGGTGGTTTGCAGAGTGGATTTTTACCACAAATTAAAATGTTAATCCCTTTTCCTGGAGCAAATACAGACACTGTTTCCTGTCTGTTCTAAACACTGCATTGATTTAAGTAAATGATTAATAATAAAAGCCTAAATGTTAAATATAAATGCCTAATGGCTGTGATATATTACTGTTCTGTATTTACATTGTGCTTAAAAATAATGATTCCAGCTGTACAGTGCTTACATTTACATCTCTTTATGTATATTTGGGGCTTTTCAGGTTATTATTTGTACATTTATGCTGCAGTCATACAATGGTTTGATTTGAGACCATCTACACGCAGAAACAGAAAAGATAAGATGACCCCATGAGGAACAGGAACAATGACAACTGATAGGATAGAGCGGTCTGAAAGATCATTAGACAATAAGAGCTGAGGCTGAACCAGACAAAAATCCAGTTTATGTGAGTTGCCTGATCAATAGTTGGTTGTTCTACTTTACTCTTCTTCTCTTTGTGCTGATTTTTAGACCATGAACATAACAGTATTGACTGATAGAGTAGTCCTGTCCATCAGTTAAAATGAGGTAATTTTGTGGCTTCCATTAAAGTTAAATGAACACTTTGTAATTTTTCAAAATAGTTCCCTCTAATGCACTAACACACTTAAGAAAAGGCCCTCCTGAGAGTTATATAGTGGCATATCTGGTGTTATGGGTTATTCTTCCAGTTTCATGCCATAAAAAACATCTAAATGTATATTATTGGTCAGTCATGTCCATTTAAAAGGTGACGTGGGTCTTGAATTCCTTTTTTTCAGCAGAGTAGAAATCCTGTTGGACTGACCGTACCAATGTATCTAAAATAAAGCAGACTTTAATGTAATGATTGATGCAGGAGTTTGTTTTGGACAGTCAAGACACACGGTTCATTTCTCTGATTGGTTGTGTCTATTTAATAGGCTCCACTGACATTTCCCTCTGGATATCCAACTCCAATCCACAGAGACATGACGAATACTTTTTATAGAACAGAGAAAAAGAACTGGAGGAATGTTGGCCCGGCTACATAAAGCAAGGTTTCTGAGATGCATCATGACTTGGACAGAAAACAGTGGAATGAATCCCACTCAAAGAGCCACACTTGGTATAAAGCAATGAGTCAATTTAAGCAACAAATAGTTCAAAACTCAAATGTAGAAGTGCGCTGACACAGAAAGTAAAGCTGCTTTTACAAGATACTGCTACATTTTGAACTCAGATGTCACATTTATACCCTGCTCCTGATAAACCCTCTCACACAACACCAGCCCCAGACACGACGCCCATTCAGTGCAGTTCATTCAGTCCTTTTCTTCATGTTCTGTGTCATTTCCATTACAGGCCTTTGGGGTGAGTTTAACAGGGTATTTCAGCTGGAGACAAAAGCTCAGGTTCCCGTGTGAGCCCGCTCTAAATAAACAGGTCTATTTACTGTACACAGGTAGCGTGTGAAAACAACACCGATGGCCTGTTGCCAGACAACAGCTCTGTGTCTGCAGAGAAGATAACACTGGTGGTTCATGGATTTTCTCACTGTGTTTGAGGAGATTAATTGGAAGCTTGGAAAATGTAGCTGTCACTTAATGATGTAATGCAAATGTAAGCTAGAGTCATGAAGCTTTGCAGGCAATATGCTGCAGCAGAATAAATTAAAACTAATTTAGCTCTGGCAAAAGCAATAAACAGATGTCTTGAGATTGAATTGCGCTTGTTTTTCATAAGGGTAGATACAGTGTCTGTCGTCTGCATTGTGCTTAGTTTGAGGCTCAGATGTCACTGGTATCGGATGACATTATGTGATCGACCGAGCTTTCATCCAAAAGTGGAAAAGTGATGAGCACGGGGAAAACTACAGATGAAGAGGCCTGACTTGGGTTTCCAGCTGGCAGCGTTATTTCTGCACGTCCCAGCAAAGCCCTCTCCTCAGCAGCCCCATGGAGTGAAACCATAAGAGCGCTGCAGACGCCTGAAGGGAAGGAGCTAATGTATAGAAAGTGATTCAGTCGTAGGGAATAAAAAAGTAAACTTCAAGCCTGGAAGATGGTGAAAGTTTACAGAGAAGTGTCAGGTTTTACAAGTTTAACAAGGATATAGTTTGTGGTTCTGATGTAGTCTTCAGATTGACTTGTTATTTGATGTTTCTTTGCATTTATTTTGGTGGTATCATTTAGCCACATGCTCCTCCCTTCATTTTGACACAGTTCATCATTGTGCTTTAGCTTCACAATCAGATGGATCACCGGCTTCTTAGTTTTGGAAAGTGAACATGCTTGTACTAAATTAGGAACGTTCTGGTTATTATTTGCGCTTTACAAATGGAAAAACATAGGGCAACTGGGAACACTTTAAAGTCCTTGTGACTGACCAACAATTTCATTTTTTCTGTGTTTTTTGCACATATATCTGATTGGATCTTTTATTTTTTCATATTGTCAAACTGTTGCTCATGGACAGTTTTGAAATCTCATTGGACCAACCCCTTTATGAATAAAATAAAATAAAATAAAATAAAATAAAATAAAATAAAATAAAATAAAATAAAATAAAATAAAATGAAATGAAATGAAATGAAATGAAATGAAATGAAATGGCAGGACGATGCTGGATGATGCTCTTACCAAAGGGTGTAGCTTTAATTTTGTCTTGTTTCATAGGTTTTCTGGACAGCCACTGGTTAATAATCCACTGCGTGCACTACGTGACATTCAGGTAGAAAAGCTTAGTGGTTGTACTTGGACATATTCACCACTAGATGGAAACAATGAGACAAAAGACAGTGCTGGAGTGTGATAAAGAGGCATCCATTCATCACAATCATCATCATCACAATCATCATCATCATTATAGTAACTCAATATGTGCATTTAATTTGGTGTATGTTATTATCTTATTCCCTCTGCGTCTCAGAAACAAGTGTAAAACAATATTCAAAATAACCTATACTTCTGCACAGATGGCAGCATTTAGACTTATGGATTATGATTATTATGGTGTATTGTGACTCCATCATGTATTATTCAGACACATAACTACTGACTACAAACTGGTTTTCAATAAAATGGTAGATTTGTATGGTGGGTCGTTTATTTTCTTGTTTTATTTTACCAATATTGCCTCATTACATAACTCTGTGATTACTGCATTTCCCGCGGGCTATAGCATTAAGACACTTTTTTTTTTTTTGCATAGAAGCATATAATTTAACTTGTCCCGATGGCCTTCTGCTTGGAGACCTATTATTCATCAACACAAACCCAAAATAAAGACTATTTTTGAGTAAAAGCTGAACAAACCACATCTTTGGGAACTAGGATCCACACCGTTGTCATTAGCAACCGCCCACCGGTAACATTTCCCCGCCCCTTTTCCCTTTCCAGTCTTTCTATTGGCTAAAGCGCAACGTTCGGTGTGATCTGATTGGCTGCTGCGGACGTCACTCACGCTTCCGTTGGCTCTATTCAAATGACAGAATAGATGCGGAACAGGGAGAAGGAGAGCATAGCGGGCATACAGAGGAAGAGAAGGAGGACGGCTGGTGTCCTTCACCCTTTCCGCACTGTTTTGTACAGTTTTAAACTTGCTGTTGTTTCTTAATTAACACCGGGGAAGTATTTACCTCCAAAATGGCACAACCAGACTCCAAGAAGATTTTCTTTGAGAACCTTTCGGGAGCCGGGAAAGCCATCGCGGTGTTGACGAGCGGTGGGGATGCTCAAGGTAAAATAACTGTGACTGTGTACCACATTTGTAGCTTTAGTTTATGTGCACATTGACGTACAGATGCTGAAAACACCTGGTTGTAATCGTATGGGAGTTTGTGAAGCGGTTGTGGTGGTGGTTTGATTGCTAATACGTAAAATATTGCGCAGTCGTCCATGCTAACTGACACATTTAGCTAACACGCTAACAGCATCCCGTCATTGATTTGAAGGCATGTCGCCGGTTTCTGTTGCACCATTATAACGGTATCAAGGTCGAATAATAGGTTTATTTCTCACATGCCAGGCCTTAAAACCTGCAAGCTGCATTGCTCGGTAATTTCCCACAATTCACTGTGAACTGGGATGATATCACGACTAACCCTAAACAGCGCTTTACAATGTCATTACTTTGTATTTGAGGATGCAGAGGTGTCAGACCGGACCCACAATGACAAAGTTAGACTACAGGGACACTCTTAAACCATTTCACATTTAGTAATTAGATTAAGAGATGAGGGCAGAGGGTAGCCGCAGTGTGGGCCGGTGCTGGGATGCATGTATCCTGTGTACGTGATGCGCAGCATACATCCCTTTACAAGTCTCTCATTGGGTTTGCGTCAGAGAGGAAACCCCAGTCAGGTGCTCCCCGGTTCGGCTCTTCATTGGTCAAGAGCCACAGACGGTAATACCAGCATCCAATTAGAGAGACAATTACTTTTATTGAACAAACCTAATAAGAGGCACAACAATGGCGTTCTCTGATGTGGGTTAACATTGGCTTTAACCACATCCAACTAAAAAAAAAAAGCATAAAAACAGAAAACTAACATAATTTAATTTGTTCTCTTTCCAGTCAATTCAATTATAATGTAGAAAGACATGACTGAGAAGTGTAATTTTTGGATAGGCCTAACATTTTTAGCGTTTTCTGGTCCTTTTTGAGTTGTGGGAGGCTGGAGACAATCCCAGCTGATTTGGGTGTGAAGATATTTTTACTTGTGATCCACTTTTCACACCAGACAGTGCAAAAAAAACAAGGTAGGATCTCTATTTCCTGTCCAGCACACACTTTTTTTTGCTAAAATCATTGCATTTCTCTTCTTCTTTATCTAAAGGCGCTAATGTTTCTTGCTTCAGCCTCATTATGTGGGTCTTTTCTTACTGATTGATTCCTAGTGGGCTGCTTCAGAAAGAGTAAAGCCCCAGTGTCAACTTTAGCCAGTGAGGCTGAGGCACGCATGACAGGAGCTGAACGCTGAAGGGCTTTGTGCTCCCAGGGCCTTTCACTCGTGTAAGTGTTAGTCACGCAGAACAAGTACCACAATGAATGCCAGCAAGTTACTACAAGTCGACTAGCCCACAAGTGGAGTAAGTAAATAGTACTGTGTGATCTTTCCAGTCATACCTTCATGCCACTCACTCGTCTCTCTGCTTGTCCCCGTCTAAATCTCTTGCCTCTCACTGATATGATTAAACCTGACTGTGCACTTGAGCGCGGTTATGTAAGGAGGCATTAGGTCACTGCCATTGCCGTGGACAGCTTGCTGAGTGTCTGAGGCCGCAGAAGAGGCCTTGTCTGCAACTTTGTTTTTTCTGCAATCAAACAAATGTAAAGTTCAAGTTCAAGTTGCCTTTTATTACAAATTTACGACTAAATTAGGTTCACAGGAAATGTTTCAGAGACAAGCAAGTTATGAAGGAAAACAGAGTTGTGCAGGGAATGGAGTCTGGATCAACAATGTTACACAATAAGAACACGTTACTAGGGCTGGATACCATATTAGGATACCAATAACCAATTACTCTTTACACTAGTGTGAATTTACTTTCCCTCTTTTTTTAATAAAGCACTGTTTACACTAAATATTTTACTCTAAACCACAAATAATCCTCTGTTATTGTCAACAGGCTCAACAAGTCATTGATAAAACATCTGACAAATCAACATGGCTTAACTCTTTACTGTATTTATTCATAAACACTAAGTACTCCTATCTGCACTTGGTATGAATGAGTACGTGCATTTACTTGTTCTGGGACAAAATGGTTTGCTTTAGTCCAAGTTCAGTCCATGCTTTAGTCCTTCTTTAGACGTATTTTTCCGCAACTTTAACCCTTTTTGAGTTGTATTCATTATTTTCACACACGTTAAAAGCGACAACTCCTCTCAGAGTGGATTGTCTTCCATGATGCTCTTTTACAACATTTAACCTCTGAACCCAATCTTTGCTGGACCTCTTCTCAAAATGTCAGTGTTCACTTTAACTAGGCCACAGTGGTCTTACTGAGGGGCTTGAAGACAGACTGACCAGACCAAACAGCAAAACAGAAACCAGAAAACAGCCACATCTAAACTCTTAGCTCCTATTAAGCCCCTCTGTTTCACACAGCCTTCTGTCCTGTCCTTGGTTACAGCGTTGAACTGCTGCCAAGTCATGTTCACTACACACAGGCTGAAAAAGGAAACCCCGTCCTTTCTTCTGTTGTTTAGGCCTCTCTCATTCAGCCAAGTTTCTGTCAAGTTAATGTGGGTAAAACATTACCCTTTATTACTCCTACTGTCAGTGTTTCATTGAAATTCAAGTCACAGAGCAGTTCCTTATGGGTCTTATTGGAAAGACTTGGGTAGATCACTGAGGCTTGTTGCTGGTAGGAGGAGCTGGACACGATGTTGACCTAAAATGGTGAGCAGCAGAGAAGTACAATGTGGGCCCAAGTGAGACATACTTTAAGGAGTTCATGCATAACCTTAGTTTTTTAAAATAAATTCATAGTGGAGATATTCAGACACAATATAATTTAAATTGCCATACCCACTGTCTTGATATTTAACTCAAAGATGTACATTTGGGAAATTTTTTAACTTTTTATGGAATTGAAGCAATGCAAAGTATCTCAAAAGTACCTCAAAAGTCAGAAAGCCCATGTAATGATGTGCAAAGACAAAATGATTAAAACAATTCCTGGCTGGAATCCTCTTAAAATTGCTCCAAAGTCATCTCTTAACCTTTCTTGTGCGGTTTCTCTCTCTCTGTGTTAGGGATGAATGCAGCAGTGCGTGCCGTGGTCCGAATGGGATTATACGTAGGAGCCAAAGTCTATTTCATTCATGAGGTAGGTCTAACCACTCACTGTTGTTTCTATAATCGTTACAAACTCAACCAGTTCGTTTCTAATTACCCACGTCATTATCTTTTACGTGTCTTTTCTCAGTGTTATTAGAATATCAACAGATTATTAAAGATTAGTAGTGTTTAGATCTCATTAAAGCTGTGGCGAGGCGTGGACTAAACTCAGAACATCATATGATCTCTGCACATCTGGCTTCTTATGATGTGTATGATTACATAACTGGCTTGAGGCATAGAGCGCCTGAGTCACGCCCCTTCTGGGTAACTGCATGGGTCCATCACATCTGCTGCTTGTGTCGTTCGTTAATTGTTTTCAGAAAGCTCTATTTTCACAGATATTCAACAAAGGATGGCTTTTATGATCAGTTTGAACCCACACTTCCTCTCAGGAACTAGAGAGTGGTCATGTGTTTCCTGTCTGGTCTTGAAGGGTACATTTTACAAACTAAAAACTTGAGAATCTTAGGGAAGTTTGAGGTTAAAAAGTCAAATAAAGGTGCAGTGTGTAGTTTGTGTCGGCTTCTAGTGGGGACGTTTAGATTGCAATGTCTCAAACCCATCTTTTCTACAGCCTGTGAGCACCTACAGAAGAAGAAGGAACACAGTGGAAATATGTCAGATTATAAGTTTACATTTTAAAAACAAGTAGTGTAACTAAAGTCTCTATCAGTAGGTCCCATACATTTGATTTTATCGTCTATTTTCCAAAGTAGACAAACGCTAATACTATATTGAAAACACTAGTCCATCTGTTGTTGGTGCTTGTTGTTGTTTATTTGCAAATCTTAAGTGTGTATGTATGTTTTCCAGGGATATCAGGGTATGGTGGACGGCGGGGATAACATAAGGGAAGCCACATGGGAGAGTGTCTCCAGCATGCTGCAAGTAGTGAGTATTTATCATGGACTGTCCAACTGTTGCCTTCTAATCAGGTTTTCTAATTGAGTTTTTGCGTTGTTACCTGAACCTGCGATTAAATTACTCATTACTCATCACACATTTATTAGTAAAGTGACGACATAAAGAGGCATTAATAAAGTTGAACTGTAAATAGAGGCCCATTTCTTTTCTCTTTCATTTAGTGCTTAGTCTGTCCTTGGTTTAGTCCCATGTTTAGACACAAAAACGTTTAGAACTCTAAAGTTTTGGCTCAGGTTTGTTCTGTGTTGTAATTTGGTTTATTCCTCAGTTTAGTCTTATTTTATGGGTTTATACAGTCCCGGAGATGTATGTTTTGTTGACATATCTTTTGGAAAAAGTGAGTTTTATTTAGGATTGTGTTATTATTTAATATGCTCCTAAATAAATGGCTCACATAGTCTTCATTCTTGGTCTTTCTAATGGAGTTGCAAACAAGGTAAAAAAACAAATTTTGAAGTCCATTTGCTTAAAATTAGCTGGTCAAACCAATTTTTTTAAGGCAAATGGAGAATTCAAAATCACAAGTAAAAAAAAGTATGAATCCTGTATTTTGTTTTGTGTATTGTCCTATGTTTTATCCTAATATGTGTGACTAATCTGTGGCTTAGTCCTAGTTTTTTTGTTTTTATTTCTGCCATCATTTCATGCTTAGTACTTCATGTACAGGTAAATATATACAGTATTTCTATATATGCTGCTCTCCTCCATTCTCTCTGTGCCCTCTAATACACAGGGAGGGACTGTTATCGGTAGCGCTCGATGCAAAGAGTTTCGCGCACATGAGGGACGCCTGAAGGCAGCACACAACCTGGTTCAGCGCGGCATCACTAACCTTTGCGTGATCGGAGGTGACGGCAGCTTGACGGGGGCCAACCTTTTCAGAGAGGAGTGGAGTGGACTGCTCACGGAGCTGGTGGAACAAGGTAAGTCAGGATAAATAAACCTGTGTGTGCTTTGAATTCCCTCCAGTGAAAAGAATGAGCATACAAATGCAATAGAAGAAGCTTTTTATACTTTAGGAATAGGATGTTAAGGAACTAAAATGGCTCCTTCCACTGGAATATATAGTTCTCTTCTGTTTTTTCCAAGATAGATCAATGCAAAAGAGTGTTATTTTACCATTCAGTCACACCTTCATGTACCATTTTTTTTTTACTATTGTTAGCTCACCTTGCAACTTAATTAAATTATATAATTGAAACTGCTGTGGCTCATATTCCCTTGACTCAGAGCCACAATTAAGAGAATCACAATTGGATCACAAAGGCCTAACACATTTACCTACACATTTATCACAAAATATTTATTGCTAAAAGAAAGTAAATTATAAATTAAGGCAGCATTTTTAGTTCATGTCTGTATTGATGAAAATATACAAAGCACATTTGTTATCGACTTATTTTTGCAGCAATATCCATATGATATTGTATTAACATTGCACAGAATCTTAGCAATGTTTTTTTTTTTAGATGCAATAATGTACAGTCTGTTAAATGCTAGACTTTATTACGTAATGTTTCTTTCAGGTGCTATCGAAGCAGATGCCGTTCAGAAATACTCAGCCCTTCACATCGTGGGGATGGTCGGCTCCATTGACAATGACTTCTGTGGGACTGACATGACAATCGGCACCGACTCGGCTCTGCACAGGATCATTGAAGTGGTCGACGCAATTATGACAACTGCACAGAGGTGAGAGACTGTGAAAACTCTACTGAATTAGACACTGAGTCACATTCATTATATTGTCGGCTAAAGCTTCGGTGCTTTTATAAACACAAGGTTTTTGCTGAGGTTTGTTACGCTGTCGGCCTGAATTTATTAAGTGCAGTGTTATTAAAAGCCTCTGTATTAAATTGTACTTATCTTGCAGTCACCAGAGGACATTTGTGTTGGAGGTAATGGGCAGACACTGCGGGTAAGAAAGGATTTAATAAACTTAATAGCACATGCACAAACAAATGTTGGTCTAATGACATAAAGTGATAGTCTGTGCTTGTTTGTTTAGGTACCTGGCCTTGGTGAGCGCCCTGGCTTGTGGAGCAGACTGGGTGCTCATTCCCGAGATGCCCCCTGAGGACGGCTGGGAGGAAAAGATGTGTCAGAAACTGTCTGCGGTAACATAATCGTATTTGTTAAACACTGTACACAATATTTAATCATTATTCTCTGCTCTAAATAATCTGTATCTTTATCCACAATGACAGTAGGGATTACTATTTGACTTTTTTGTCTGTCTGTGTTAATTTAAAACACCATATTGTCCTGATTCAGACCCGTTCTAGGGGCACGAGACTCAACATTATCATAGTTGCAGAGGGAGCCATTGACAGACACGGAAAAGCTATTACCTCTAGTTTTGTCAAGGATGTGAGTACATTTGTGTAAAAAAAAAAGAAAGAAAAGGGGAAACCAGGAGCATGGAGGCCTGACCGGAGGAAATCCACTTCAATTACAACAAAGATACTGTATTTTATAAGACTGTGTTCACACTGGACTTAAATGTGGCTCATGTCAGATCTGGTTTGTTTGTGTCGGTGTGAACAGACCAAAACACGTAAAATCAAGGGTGCTTCCTCTTTTGAAACACTTTCTGTCTCATTTAGTGCAGAATGTGAACAGACAAGTTATATTTATGTGACTTTTCTTTAAATTTGGATCATTGTTTTTCACATTTCTGTCAGAATTACTCACAAACAGCTTAAGGGAGATGATGTAATAATTTAAATGAGGGCTACTTTATATGTGCAATGTCAAAACAAAACCATAATAACAAAGCAGGACTATCAACAGTGTGTCAGTGTGCATTACCCTCTTAGAGTTGAATTTTGCAGCAGTGTTGGGGCTGAGGCTGGATTTCTGGAGCCCTTTTGTTGTATATTTACGGTAATTTGCCCAAATATGCCCTCCCTGACTGCACAGGTTTGTTTGCACAACACACTCCAGGACAGAGGCTAACTCACACTGAATAATAGAGTGATGTAATCAGCACATTTTTTTCCCGCAGTGTGAACATAGTCATATATTACAGTATGTTTAGCACAATTATTGGTGCATCAAGACTAATCCTACTGCTCCTGCCAAACGCTCTTTATAACAGGAAGTTTTTACTCATAACGGGCAGGTTTTTGGTCATTTGTGGTAAGAACTTAATATTTCAGTCTCCCGTCACTTCTGTGCTTCTGAAAGCCCAGGTCAACGCTCAAGTCTAAGTTTTCTGTCATGTCGTTTTTCCCACCCAACTTTATAGAACCGAGCAGTGATGAAAAGGCTGAATATCATAATTGTAGCAGAAGGTGCGATTGATCAAAACAACAAGCCCATAACTACTGACTATATAAAGGATGTAAGTAAAGTGGTGTGTGTGCAGTGGTTTGTGGCCAGTCCCACTTTTGAACTCCAGCTTGGACTACCTCCTGTTATCACCTCTACTGCTGCCCCGGTGTGGCTTTGACTCTTGTTGCTGTCTTTCTGGAATGCACTGTCAAACACACACTGTAGTTTGTAAGTAAAAAAAAAAAAAAACGCTTTCACCAAAACTACTTCTGCTAAACAAGCCTCTACTAAACTTCACACCTGACACTTAAGTTAAAGTCAGTAAATTTAGAAACAGGGCTCACAGTTTGCCACTAAACTAACTATTATTCATGTATTGGCAGAAGTATATGTTTTTTTTCGTCTTTTGTAGTGCTTTTAAGTTTAAGGTGTGGGGTCGTATGTGATGTTGGGGGTAAACTCCCGGCTAACATGACTGAAAAGTTAGAAAGGCTTGCTTGTGCTTTGCAGTTTCCCCTATATTTCTGCTTCTGTGTTGTGTTCGTCCTTCGATGTTTGTCTGGTTTGTGTGTGTGTATTTATGTATTAATATATCTCTTTCATAAATGTTACAATGCATGTGTGTGTGTTGAATGCATTGAAATACAAGAGCGAGGTTACAATGAGCGAGATGTAATACTTGTACTGTTTTATTTCACTAGCTTGTTGTCAAGAACTTGGGTTTTGACACAAGGGTTACAATCCTGGGCCACGTGCAGAGAGGAGGGACACCGTCTGCTTTTGATCGCATCCTGGTAGGTCCACCCCTGAGTTTAGTGATTTAAGTGTTTTTAATTAAGCAGGAAACTGGAAGTGATAATCTAACATAGGTAATGAGTGCTGTTTTAAATTCATTCAATAAAAAGGCCCCGGGATTACGTTGGAAGGACTATGTTTCTCTGGTGAAGGAAGGGTCTGAGCCTAGAAAATGTATATAATAAGACGCCATATTCCCCCAAAACTCTTATAATTTCAAGTAGTTATTGTAAATCTGAGGATAGTTTTGCTTTTATAAACATTAAAGTCATGTTTTAAGTTATTTTTAATAGAGAAAAGCTAAATGGCGAGAGCTTCAAAAGGTTTGAACATTTTAAGTTTTTTTGTGTTTGTGATCCAATAATGAGTTTAGTTTTTATTCCACAAAGAACTTCTTCTCCAACAAGTTTAAATAAGATGAGCTTTACAGTTATACTTTGTTCAATGCAGAGTGAAATATATTTTTGTACTATCTGCCACAAAAAAGTAAAAAGATATGCAACAAAACACATAAGAAGCTCTTTATAAAAAAAATTAAAAGATTGCAGCTTAGAAAGTGTATATTTATTGTAACATGTGATATATAAATAAAGAATTATGTAACTGTACATAATGCAGCCGTCCAGTTTAATACTCAGAGCAGACGTGATGGCTTTAGGGTAGAATCTGTTTAATGTCAATGTCAGCCCTCAGGCAGTGGACCCACTCGCCTGAAATCAGCAGGGAACTGATCAGAAAGAGTCTTTTAAGTTTTGCCTTTGTAAAATAATGGAAACTAGAGCAGTGATTACTGATTTGGTGTTGCTTTCAAATTTACTAAGACTGCAAATGCTGTTATATAACTCATAATTACTGATGCTCTAATCTGCTGTATTTTGTGATACTGTGATACGTCCTGATTCCACGGTGGACTTCCTGTTTAATCCCACGTTTGTCTGAGGAGAAATAGCCTTAGACAGAGGTTAAGCACATAGGTTTAAGCCTTAAAAGCACTCTGGCGGGAAACATCATCACAAACCGTCTCAGATTTAACGGAGGAATCTAAAACACTGTCGGTTTACAGAGGAAACATTCTTTGTGTGTGTTCTCGCTCTTCCAGGCCAGTCGAATGGGAGTGGAGGCCGTTCTTGCCCTTCTGGAGACCACGGCCAACACCCCGGCCTGTGTGGTGTCTCTGTCCGGTAACCAATCGGTGCGCCTGCCTCTGATGGAGTGTGTGCAGATGGTAGGTTGGAGATGGAAACGAGCCAAGACCACCTCGTTAGAAGAACACTCGCATATTTACCGATCAAAGCCCGATCAAACACTCGGACAATTGGGAACGGCACAGTCAATGGGAATCAGCAGCAGTAGCTTAGATAATGTTGACACACATCGCAGCCCATTGAGCATGGAGTGGGTCTAATGTCCACAAGAGAGCCGTATTGTTTAAAAGGCATTTGTGTCGAGTCGATGATTATCTGAAGCATTTGGCAGAGTTGGCAATGACCGCCTGCAGCAAAGTGATGTAATCATAACTCATCACAGAAATCAACAAAGACACTATTGTTCTGCTGCTATTTTTTTATGTAAACAAAGTCACTATTGTTGCAGTTCAAAAATGAAGAAAAACGTTATAAGTAGTCAGTAAGCATCAATCAAAAGTAAAAAAGAAGGATATTATGCTAAGACTCACCAAAAAGCAACCAAAAAGTAAATAAAACCAGGAACAGAACGATCAAAATTACATTAAATGGGAAGTAATAGGAAGAAATTAGACAAAATAACTCCTAAATAGGCCACAATTATTACAATAAATAACAATAAACCAGACTGGAAACTTGGGTCATAATTCTTTTGGCTCCATGAAATATTAGGGATTTAAATAGTATCATCTGGAAATTGATTAAAATGTCCAATAGTCCTGGAAATAATATTCATTGTGTTTTCTGTTTTAATTGTGTTTTAGTTATTGTTTTTCAATATTGTGTCTGTAATCTGGACATTTTGTTTTCATGCTCAGTTGACTTTAGATAAACATTGCAAAATGATATTACGCCGTTCCGTAAAAGCCAATCTGTAGTTTGATTTTTAACCCTCTGAGGCTGCCGTAGTTGAACTGATGAAGAGAGGATTAGTGAGAGTAATTCAACAACACAAGAGCCCTGTGTGATTAAAAACTGAGGAATAAAACTAGGTCTGGTTAAATTATATAACCTGTGGTGACTCTGTTGCATCCATTATATGTTTATTAAAGGATAATTTAACAAACTCCAGAGTGTGTTGTAAAACTGTATTCTTATATATTATCATATTGTTTCTGTCAGACTCAAGAGGTTCAAAAGGCTATGGACGAGAAACGGTTCGAGGACGCAGTTAGACTTCGAGGCAGGTAAGACCGACCACTGATACAACCATTAAATCAAAGCTTCAAGATCAATTTTATATTTCTTTAATATTCCTTACCTTAATCTTGACTATCAATCTACTTTAATTGTGAAAATGGGAGTTTTATTTTTCAACAGCCAACAATTAACTATGAAAGTATAATAATGTATAGCAACATAGTAAATGACTTGAGACTAACTTTCTTTAAAACACTGTATTTTGCAGGAGTTTTGAAAACAACCTGAAGACGTACAAACTGCTGGCTCATCGGAAACCAGAGTCTGAACTCCCAGTTGTAAGTGTGAACTTTCTGTGGTACTTGCCTTGTCATTGTCGCACACATCGAGGAACACTAAACACAAGCTATTTTCACTCAAAGCAAAAGCCCGAGTCAGTAGCTCTGGGTGTTTTCTTCGCAGGTTCTCTCAGTCTCAAAGGTGATTAATTTTTTAGTGTACAGTTCATAACATCTGCCGACTCAAGATGACTCAGCTTCTGCAAAGAAGATGATCGAGCTGCTGCTATTTTCAGAGAAGACCTTTAATATACCACAGTTATCTGAGTGGATGTCTCTGTAAATGAAGGTTTAGCTCAATATTAGGGCACAACTAGTGTGTACTGGCCACAGTGACACACATCCTGCTGTATAATTAATTCTCACTCAATCAGCAGTCTGTTTCTGCTCGTTCTGTGTTTTGTTAGTGAGTCATCATCATCAGTGACAGTTTGCCATGAGGCGCAGGTGTTGTGCTGCAGTGTTATCACATGACTCTAGGCCTCCGCCGAGGGATGACTTGTTCAGCCCCTACAGCGAGCTGTCTGAGCCTGCTGCTGATTCTCTAAAAGGAGACAGCTCAAACTACAAAGCAGTGATGTGTAGAGGCAGCGCGCTAGACTTCACGCTGCGGAGCTGGCCTAAGGCTTTGGTAATAGCCACTGTCGACGCAGCGTGAAGCTGAGAGAAGACCGGGGAGCGTGTATTGATTGACTCCCTGCAGAGTCAAAGCATAGCTTAGTCATACTTTAATTCAATGTTTGCTGAACCTGAGAGTTACAGACATCAAACAGTCTTTAACATCACAGTCTATATGTTTGGGCTTCAATTGGAAAAATAATCAAAGCTGACATTGTAAACCTAAAATGTAATCATGACTGTTATGATTCAGTGTTTCGTGGAGTGCTCTACAGTCTAAGTTCATTATAGTCTCCAGTCCTACTTGGTTATTTATATTCATGTGTGATTTATGTTTACAGAGCAACTATAACGTGGCCGTGCTGAATGTGGGGGCCCCTGCTGCAGGTATGAACGCAGCCGTCCGCTCCGCCGTCAGAGTGGGCATCTCCGAGGGGCACAAGATGTTTGCCGTCAGCGATGGGTTTGAGGGCTTCAGCAGAGGACAGGTGGGTACAATGACAGATACTATTCAGATAATAACATTAATACAACCCAGCTTTTAATTGATCCCACTTTTCTAAATGGAAATTGAAGTTGTTGTAGAGTCTGACAGTGTGATAGTCTGTTAGCTCTGTGACTAAAGAGAAATCCCCAAAACCTGGGGATAATCTATCCAGATTAATTTAAACCTTTTTAACCCTGATTTGTCCTGCTCTGCTCAGTCAGAGAAATGTAGTACAATAATAAACAGACAGAGGGCAGCACTAGCTCTCTTTTTGTGGACTTGACTAAGGACTATTTTGTGATTTTACAGATAATAGTTTAATTTTGTCATTAATAATTGTCTTCATTTTGAGTGTTGGATTGAAACACAACATGTCCTTATTCATTAAAAACCTAAACACCCATATTTGTATTATAAGAAGATTACAATTCAGGCCGTGTTTATCTGAACAAAACAGTGTTTGATATCAGTGGTTGGTTAAATATCCTCTCTGGCCTCAGCCAGAATCAGGCTGTGCCAACTGACCCAAAGCAGATTAGTCCTGCAGCAGTAATGGATTTCTATACTTGGCTGCACTGGGACTTGCTGCTACACACCGGCTCTGTTTTCACTGCAGCAATCACACAACAAAGTAGAAAATTACATCTGCTGCTTTGAATTTCTGCAGAGATTATACCTGATAATAGAGAATCCTATTTGGCAAGTGTAAGGAATATCAGCACACTTTACTGTATCATCACTTCATCAGATTTTAATCACGCTCAAGTTAAAAGGGTTTTGTAAATGTACTTTGCTAAATAAAAATCCCTTTGTGGCTGTTGCTCCTGCTCAGATTAAAGAGATTAAATGGGCCGATGTTGGAGGATGGACAGGACAAGGCGGATCCCTGCTGGGAACTAAAAGGTATAATAAGTGTATATAATCTGCAGTATTGTCATAATTAAACACTAAACTTGTGATTGTGTTAAAGGTGTTAATGGTGATTTGTCTCCATCAGAACACTGCCTGCAAAATACGTTGATAAAATAGCAGATCAAATGCGGAAGCACAGCATAAATGCGCTGCTAGTTATTGGTGGATTTGAGGTAGGTTTATTTCTCTTAATTCTTATGACATGATGGATATATTATAATAATGCTATATTAGATGCAAAGTGTTGTCTGCTGTAGATTGCCTATTGTACCAGTTGCTTCTAGACACTATGAATTAAAGACAGTATTTTATGCAAATTAAGCTTGATAAAACGCAATGTAAAGCTAGTACATAAAGGTACACTTTAGGGCTGCACAATAGATCAAAATATCAAGATCTATATGCCATTGTGATATCAATATGGACAATGTATACAATTTTTTTTTTCCTTTTTTCTCAGTCAGTTGGATAGATAAAACATACTGGGGAAACTTGAGCTTTCTAAGGGAGATTTCTGTCACCACAAGCTCAATATATTACATGTTGAAATTATTGTGCAGCTCTAAAAACAATAGTATTTTTTAAATTCTTTTTATTCATAGTAAAAATAGATGAAACCTGCCTTTTTTCCAGTCATTTCACGCAGTCCTGTTAAGATGCTCACAGCTTTAATTTTCCTGTTAGTATTGTGTGTGCGTAGGCCTGTAGGATGTGTGTATATTGTGTTGTAGTAGAGTGTACCTGTCTGTTTCGCTGCTGTCCGTTGTGATAGACCTGGCTCCTCCCCTTGGCACCCTTCACTTTTATCTTTTCCCTTGTGGCAAGTAGCACCTCTTCACCAAACCCAACCTGCCCAGTTTCAACTTTTCAGACTCTAAAGCCCTTGGCTCTGCCCTGCAGGCCTTGCTGTCACTGCTGGAATTGCAAACGGCGCGCGGGAAATATGACGAGTTCTGTGTGCCCATGGTTATGGTCCCAGCCACTGTCTCCAACAATGTGCCGGGCTCAGACCTCAGCATTGGCGCTGACACGGCTCTGAACGCCATCACTACTGTAAGTGATGGGCCTGGCAACAAGACTAACGGGCGAATGTGTAGCAGTAGTGTATCACTGTATGCTCCTGGTTATGTACCAGCCACACAACCTTAGTAGCACCTGTCACCAGACTTAGATTAGGGCTCGGCGATATGATTTTAATCTATTTTTGCTATCTATTAAAAACAGTGTGAGGTTGGATGTTAGTTTTAGCCCTGTCTGTCTCATTGGACGAGGTCAAAGTGTCATTTACTCACCTTCTGTGAATAAAAGACTCAAAAAGGGCTCACAGCAAATGGCTATTTACAAAAATTAGGAACAACACCGGTGTCACCTAGACTTAATTTTCTGTCATTTCTGCAAAAGGCTTACAGAAGTAATATGACAACCTTTCTCTGGTGATAATTAGTGTTTGTATTATTTTTCCAAACATACTCCAGCCTGTCTAGTCTCTATCAACAGCATTAGCCTTCACAGTGTACAGCACTATGGAAACTGGAAACAAAAACTATTTCTGGTAAATTGAAGTTGCTGTTCTTTACATCTGTCAAAATTAAAAATGTATCGCCCAGCCCTAGCTATACAGTTCATGCCAATACATCCACCACCAACACTTGAAACTAAACTTTAAAAAGAACACCAGATAAGATTATAAAGCATGCCTTAGAAGCAGCAGCCATTTTGTGTCAATGGCCCTCCCTTTGATATCAGGTAAGTAAGTGAGTGGCAACATGGAGGCATGCTGTGTGCTGCACGTGTCGTGACCGCCATGTTTGCTCTGCCTGCACTTCTGGTGGCGTGTTTTTGTGTCCATTCACATCTTTGACATGAAGATGAGTGGCGTGCACGTTTGACAGTTTGTTGTATGCTCGAACACAGAGAAAATAACAGCCTGAAGTTGTATTTGCCTGCGCTATTTTATATAATATAATCCAGAGGCAGAGTCACTTACAGCTAGATGTCAGCAGAAGTCATAGAAAATACATTTGAGCACATTACAAGCAACAGTATATGCATATGCAAGTTTGTATTTATTTATTTATTGGCAAACTTGGCATGATTTTATAATTTCTTTAAAGAAATTCTTGACACTGTTTTTTGGTTCTGGAAAATTAACCAAACTGATTACTGACTGAAATTAACACAAGAAAAACAAGTTTGATGATTTTTTTAAAGGTTCAAACCGTGTTATATTAAATGCATTTATAATAACAGTATATTAGTACAAGGGATTGCAGTTAGGACAGAGACTAATAACTAATAATAATGATACTATAATACACAGAAAGGCTAATACAATTCAATATATTGCATTATAACAGCAGTGCTGCATTAAAAGACATCTAGGAGCCTGTTGTTGTCATCATCTTCATCATAATCATCATCACATCCTGCACATGTGATCAGTGCTAGTCCTGCCCTCTCAAAAGAACAGATTTTGCCATCCAGGTTTGCGATGGCTTGTCACTTTTGCCTCTGCAGTGTTACTCTTTTGAGCCACTGATACGATCGAAACCACCTCCATCCCATTTCCTTTGTTCCACTTCTTTCTGTTTTCGCACCTTGGTCTTTTTGTGTCTCCCTTTCTTCTCACAACACTGTCCTCTTAAATTTGCTCTTCCTATCTCCTTTCTCATCCACCGCTCTCTCAGGTTTTCCGTTTCAATTTCCTCTGTCACTTTTCTGTCCTCTCGTCGTGTCTGCCAAAGGGAAGCCATAACCCCTATCACACGGAAAGAGCCGGAAAGGCAGGATACGCTCGAGCGCACAGAGAGCGACTCGCCTCTCTCTCTGTGGCCGGCTAACTTTCTGCGGCTCTAATGCGTTTTTTATATACCGCTGCTTCAGGCACTTGAGAGTCTGATCCAGCTGTATGAAGCGCGCGCTACCTTTGAGGAGTTTTGCATCCCGATGTGTATGCTGCCTGCCACCATAAGTAACAATGTACCGGGCACTGATCTAAGTATTGGGGCAGACACGGCCCTCAATGCCATCGTCGAGGTAAGGCAGCTCGGTGACACAAAATAGGATAAAAAAAAGACACAAGATATTAGGTTTCAGCTTTTAAATTATCAATACCTCATAAACCCCTCAAGAAATTAAAGCAGGGTTCCCACATGTCTTTGAAAACAAAAATTGAGAAGTAGTTTCACAATCTTCAAAAATGGATTAAAAGGTTCAGATTTCTTAGTTTTTAATTGTGTTATAGCTCCTTTACTCAAACTGTTATTAGATGAATAGTGAACAGGTGTTTAAGGTTTGGAATTGTCCCTCTGAGGCTGCTGTAATTTGCCATTGGAGTGGAGTTTAAACTAAAACAGAGAGGAATCATAAGAATAAATCCATGTAATTGCTTCACATAATCCCTGCATATTGAAAAACGGAGGAGTAAAGCTGTATCTGTATTAAATTATATGGCATTTAATTAAAATTCTCTTCTGAATTGTCAAAGATTGACTCGAAATATCCTAGAAAATGTAAAAAGAGTGGGAACCCTTTTATTTTATGTGTGCTTTTACTTTATAAAACACAGATAATTCGCACTGAACTACACCAATTTTTAAGAAAGAAGTAAGAAATTATTCATTTTAAGAATGAATGTGCCTTCTGCATCAAATACACATTTTCATTCCTCCATATTTCCAGTTCCAAATGTACTTTTTCCAAATGGTAATACAAAGTTTGACCTAACTCTTTTAAATAAGTGTGTATCTTCATCAGTTGTGAGCAGATATATGTGCTCTCTCATTCTCGTCAACGACTCTGGTTCCTGTAAATTTCAGTCAGAATCTGCCTGAATTGATTCAAAGTAGTAATTTGACTTTGATGCATGCCGGCCTTGAACTGAGTGTCGTTATGTGGAATGTCCAAAGCCCATACATTTGTAGTCGTTACTGAATGTGCTACTTACATTGTGAGCCTTTCCCCGCGTCCCAGACCTGTGACCGGATCAAGCAGTCCGCCAGCGGGACCAAGAGGCGCGTGTTCATCATCGAGACCATGGGGGGCTACTGTGGATACCTGGCCAGTGTCGGGGGGCTGGCTTCTGGGGCAGACGCCGCTTATATCTACGAAGAGCCGTTTGACATCAGAGACCTGCAGGTGACACTTGGATTTTAGACACAAACACACGCATTAACACATCTCTCTTGATGCTTAACAAGATGGGCTCAGTAAATGACATCAATAATCAGAGAATAAAAGAAGAAGGAGATCATTTGGAAAGATATGTTTGTCCCAGATTTACTCACTTTTGTTTTATCAAATGACTTTTTAGATGCATTTATTATTTTAAGGCAGAAGAGTAAACAGAACTATCATGAATATTAAGTTATTAAAGTATTAGATGCCATGCAATTACATGACTAAAACTATTGATTAAAAAGCAGAATTGAGCAAATTCTTACTTGATTTATTTCATATTTGCTCTGTTTAAAAAAAAAGTATATCTGTTTCTGTCCCATAGTTGCTGTAAATGGAAAACCACGTGTCTATTCAATAATGTCTCATTTCTCTATTCAGTTCAAACTCCATCTTCCTCCACTAGAGGGCAGTTTCGTCTCATTGTGAATTACTTCTAGCCTCTACAGTGCCATCTGCCGGTGACCATGATATTTTGCCTCTTTACCTCCTTCAGGCCAATGTTGAGCACTTGACAGAGAAGATGAAGACCAGTATTCAGAGAGGACTGGTTCTCAGGTAAGTACATAAATATAAATTAATAGAATAATGTGGATAAAAGTACAGGTGCAGCTGGTGCAATGACATATTATTTGCAAAAGCTGGTGCTAGATGTGTTTTTTACTTTCTGTTTTTAGGAATGAGAACTCAAATGAGAACTACACCACAGACTTTATCTACCAGCTCTACAGTGAAGAGGGGAAGGGCGTGTTCGACTGCAGGAAGAACGTGCTGGGACACATGCAGCAGGTGGGCACCCATTCATTAAACAGGATTAGGCCTTTTAGTAGCTCTTTGTAAAGGCTTTTAATTACCAGACTAGTTTAATGAACCGTTTACCTCAAGTGCTTTTATTTGTACTTGGTTAGATTATGAGCTTTGAAGTGTTGGGAAGTGTGTGTCTTGGGATTAAAGCTGATGAAAATAGATCAGACCAGACCCTGATGATCTTCTCTGGAAAAAAAAATACACGGAAATACACAAATATCTTGGTTAAGAACATGCTTACAGAACATTTTCTCCAGATATTTGAAATTAACATAAGAACAACAAGGACTGTGTTATTTGTTGTGAGTTTTTCTTAGTCTTGCATCATTGAAGTTACCCAGAAATTAATTTAAATCTCAAAATGTCCAATTCTTTCGTGTATATTGTCTTGGAAAGTGGCATTGTATGAAAACTTAGCTGCACTTTTAGCTTGCAGTTTGCATGCTTGGGAGTTTAAAGTTTGAGTTTTGACCCTCTGAGGCTGCCGTAGTTAGCCTGTATGGAAGAATATGGTAATTTATGGATAAGGTAGATGTAATACATGCTCAAGCAATATATATTTTGTTTGTGTGGATGAAAAAAGCCAAGTCTTCTGTAAATTGTATGACGTTAAATGAAAAAAATGCTCAAAAAGAGATTGTGGAAGAGTATTTTTATAAAAGAAACCAATCAAAGCTGCTATTTGTAATGTATGTATAATGTTATTTCTATTTTTTTTCAAAGGGTGGTGCACCATCTCCTTTCGACCGTAACTTCGGCACAAAGATCTCTGCTAAAGCGATGCAGTGGATCACTAAAAAACTGGAGGAGACTTTCAGACAAGGTGAGTGTAAGTGTTTACCCAGCGTAGTTGAAGTATTAGCTATAACCGTCCTTTCCCACAGAGCTGTGTTTGTGATGAAGCTGACACCACCCAGATCTGTCATGGAGTCACTCTGTCTGTAATCCTCTGACTGGAAATTAAATATTGATCATTTACATTGGACAGTTTAACACTTTAATGCAGTGATAATGATGAATTTACTCAAAGTGCCTTCTGCTTTGAACTATTTACTGAAGACTAACTGTGAGTAATGACTGCGTGCTAAAGGCTAAACTATTCTCTGTTTATGTCTATTTTCCAAACTCATGGATGACATAAGACGAAGGTAAATATTGTTTAACGCTGGCTCCATGACCATCTCCATCTAGAGTCCATGTCTATCTAGTTGTTAATCAGTAGCTATCACCGCTGAGCTGCATTAAGTCTAGTCCACGATGCATCTTCGCTTTGCCCCTTTTTTTTACACCCATTTTCTTTCAGGCTCCAGTGTTTTATGTTGCATTCATTCCTTTTGTCACCACAGTCTATTTGTATTTTATGTTAGCATCACTGCATTGCTGTCTGTTGTTGTTTTTGAGTACAACAGAGGTGGGTCAGAATTAGTCACATTTACTCCAGAACTTTTACTTGAAGCAACGTAACATGACTTTTTACCTTAAACTTTTACCTTTTGACAGATCCTTGACATGAAACAGGGTCAGTAGAAGCCCTCCAAGACTCAGAAGTTGAATTATGTAACTTCAGATGAGTTACCCTGAGGCATCTTACTTGACAACTACCTTTGTCTTTCTTTTCTTTATGTCAGCGTTAAAAGATTAAAACCTTACAAATCTTAGCGTATAATAAATGGCTTGTCGATTGTAAACAGAGCTACTTTTTTGGCCACAAACAACAACATTAAATCTTTATTTACACATAAAGCTAAAGTCTGGACCCTAGCAGTGACATTTATCCATAAAAAGTAATAGTATTGTCTTTGTCTGGGCTCTTTGTTGGTGTTGTGCTACGTTCAACTCCAAATAAACTGCATTCAGAGCAAATTTCCTCAGACATATTTAGTATATATTTATTGACATTCATTTAGTTAATACTGGGGTTATCTAGATATAGTACTCATTATTAGCTCATATCCTCTTGTACTCATTTGACTCATTTATTCACTGCCATGAGTGCTTTATTCTGTGAGGTTTTTTTTCTCAATATACAGTATACCACTGTTTATTTGTTATTCGTCATCATACTTGAAATGAAGATTAGTAGATGAGTAGGTACCAAAAAACTGCTATTTACTGTAAACCCTGTTACAGTCAAGGTCTGCAAAAAGTGTCAGTTTATTACTAAATTTTAAATGCACATATTCATAGAAGTGGAAATGTAGAAAACATCCCAGTTTAAATGCATCTACAGAACATAATCAAAGCTCTTTTTATGCCATTTACTGATGATTGAGTTTGGCTCCAATATACACAAGGTAATTATTTGTATATATTGTTATTCTTTCTAATGGTTAATCATTTTAATGTGCATTATAGATATTTTTTCTATAAATCAAAAGCAACTTGTACATTGGCTCAATTCAGTGTTACTAAAGTAATCATTTCTTCTTTACTCACTTTTTATTTCGTATTAAATCTGATTACGCTACCCTCCTCTGAAGTACAACATCTAAAACACAACCCTCCTCTTCATGTTTCACCCCACACACCGCCCCATGCCCAGTCCCAGCTCATGTCCACGCTGATACAAAGCCCCAGAGGGTGTATTTTGGTTGTGACTCTGTCGGTCGTTGCCCCACAGGCCGAGTGTTCGCCAACACCGAGGACTCCTGCTGTTTACTGGGGATGCGCCGCAGGGCTCTGGTTTTCCAGCCTGTCGTCCAACTCAAGGAGGAGACCGACTTTGTGTGAGTATTTTAAGTATCCTCCGCTCCAGCCCCAAGTCAGTGTGAATGTCATCAGCTCGAATAATGCGCTGTGACAAATCTCTGAGTGTGAATAGTGTATGTGGGAGGTGATGTGACAAAGGGATTTAAACAAAACGCATAGGATTTGATTGGATTCACTCGAAGAAGGCACGGCTTAGTATAAACTCTACTGTGTGTTCAGAACGGCAGAACAAATCACAGTTTGAGAATGAAATCTCCAAATTATACTGAAAAAATATGATGCTTATAGTAGATTGAAAGAGGCTTTGGCTTTTGTGGAGCCATTGTTGATTATTTTTCTGTTATTCTTTTAGTTAAAACACTTGATAGTGCTCCTTATTATGAAAAGTAAATGTGTGATTAGCTCAGTGTCATACTTTCAACACTTAAATCTTAACACATTTCCATACACATACATTAGAAGGAGAAGCACATATCATTCTGTTTCTAACAATAACCTGAGACATAAGGGTTGTATGTGTTTTTTGATATAGCTGTTGTTACTCTTAGAACAAAGAACACTAGTATATTTGTTAGTAAAGTACACATGCATTTTAAAGTAGGCCAGTGTTTCTTTACTGTGCTGTTTTTGGGTGCTGCAGTGCATCAGTATTTAGGCTCGTTCATCTGTTTCCTGAGCGAAGAATACTGTCATAAGACGCTCTAAGACAGACCTCCTAACAGTAAAAAACATGTACATAATAAAAATCCATCTGTATCGTACTTCTAAACCCCAAATTAATTTGTTCTGGAGAGACTTTTGTTTAAAATGCCTCTTTTTCCACCTCCAAAGACGTCCTGAGTCTGAACAGAGCTACAGTCTGCATCTGCCGACACTAAACTACTACAGAAATCATACTTATTTATAGTCACCTCATACAAACCTACTTTAAAAATCCCTCTTAATAAACTAATAACCTTAAGTGCTTTAAATCTTAAATACATTATGATATAAATTGTCCTGAACCTAAATCACTTTCTTTGTTTCTGTCTCCAAACACAATCCTTTTAACAGAGAGAATATTCATAAAAGGAACGGCTTATTTAATCACTCAACATTAACCGGACAAATGTTTGCATAAGAGCACATTTATTAGTGCTGTAAAATGATGTATATAAATACACTGTTGAATTATCAGCTCCGTCTCTCGGCGTTACAAGATGGAAAATGTGTTTTAAAATGACACCAGGTCTTTAGCAGCGCTCATTAGATTTGATTAGCTGAAACTAAATGAGCTCCGCGGTTAATGTTAATGAATGTATTACAGACAGTATCTCAGCAGTCCGACTTTTCTCCCAAGGAAGCTTTTCATTAAACACGCAGCAGAGCAAAAACTAAGATGAGGGATGCATGGTGTTCAATATATTATGTATTTATCAGGGTTCAGTGCTTGAAATCCTTGAAAATGCTTATGATTTTAATGTAGTGTTTTCGAGGTCCTTGGATTTTTGATAAAGAGCTTGAAAGTGCTTGAAATTTGTGTTGCTTGAATAATAATTTACAATCTTACTATAAAAAAAATTAAGCCTTCCGTAAAAACTTAAAGTGACACTTCATCGAATAAATTCTTCTTTTTGATCACACAAGTTTAATTTTGCCTGTGCTCCAAAGTATTCAACAATTCAAACAATTTAAGTCTTTTTTATACCACAATGGATTTAAATCAGAAAAAATGACATACAGCATATATAACATGTAATCTACCGCAGTTGTAACATGAAACATGAAAACACACCTTGAAAGTGCTTGAAAGGTGTAAGAACCCTGATTTATGGCAACGGTGCTAAATATCTGTGTAAACATTGAGTTGAGAAGCCCATAATGTAACGTAAACCTAACTTTACAGTGAATCTTTTGTCTTTTCAGTCACCGTATCCCGAAGGAGCAGTGGTGGCTGAAACTGCGGCCTTTGATGAAGATCCTGGCCAAGTACAAGACCAGCTACGACGTGTCCGACTCGGGACAGCTGGAGCACGTGGTCGGCAGCCGCCCCAAAGAGCTGGACGCCGCAGTAGCTATGTAGACCCCCGCTATAACACGCTTGCATACCCGAATACGGTGGCCTGTGAAGTCCAGTTTGTGTGTGAGATAGCAGCTCCGTGAAGGCGTCAGTCGTGTGTTGTAAGAGCTCCAGTTACACTTTCTCTCGTGTCCATCTCCAGTTTGTGTCTCGAGCGATTCGGCCCGGCTCGTGCAAACGCTGACCAAAACTGTCCCGCCGTGCATCTGCGTCTCGTCCGTCTTCGTTGCCCCTGGATGTTTTAGTGTCACTGTTCAATGAAAATGCACTTTCCTCTGTCTCCAGTTGCTTAGGCGAGCGCTGTGCCCAGAGCTTTACAAAGACAGACTTTAGACACCGTACTTTTGCTGTAAAAACCAGTGAGTGTATCTGCCTAGAACCGACCAGAGGTTTACCATATTTATGAGAGACTGATGCAATACATTTCTGCTGCTGCAATTCGAGAGAACAGCGTAATGTGCTTTACACTGAGACTAATATTTATCTTTTTAACATTGTATTTTATTTTGCCCGTAAACATGAGTATATATTATATAACTGTAGGCACTGCTGTCTGTCTTAACGCACCAACAGTTTAGATGTTAATGAGAATCATGTTTCCCACAGAATAAATTATTCGAGAACTGTATCCCACTGTATCCTAATGTGTATTTATTTATCCTTTATACAGTTCAATATTTAATAATCTAGTTTCTTTTATAACTTTTTAATACTTGTATATATTTATTTATTTATTTATTTCAGGTTTATTTGATAAGACAAGTTTATCTCATTTAATATATCACACCACAATGTTTGGAGTCAATCTGGAAATAGGCTTTTTCAGCACAGACGTCACTAAATAATACAAATACAAGACAAAAAACACAGTAAAACAGTAGATCACTTATGATCTTCCCGTCTTTAAACAAACCTAGAAGTAAGCTTCATTTCTTGTAACTCTTAATGTGTCAAATGTTAAACAGGAGTCCATAATTGGGCCCAAATACAATACAGCACAATGCATTCATTCATTTCTTAAGCTAATGAGAGTGGACATGAAACAGAGTATTTTCACAGCAGCTGCTCAGTACTTTCCTCTAATGAAGAAAAACATGACAGATTTACAAGTTTGTCTCAAAGTTTAAACAGTGACGAAGGCCGTACGTCACGTTTTCATTCCACATTTTGCACAAAACCTAAACTAAGTGTTGAATTTGTTCACATAAAAAATATTTTCAAAAGCCTAAAGGTACTGGGACAAGATGTTTGGTTTCCTATCATCAAACAGGCCACTTACAATAGGTGCATTAAAAAGGGATTTGTGGGGCATTCCTGGTGGAATGAATGACAAATAAAAACAAATCAAAAATGCCTCGATTGAAAGTATATTTTGCAGAATTTTAGACAAATGTCTGTAAATTCTGTCAGTCATCAGTGAATTAAAGAAACATCCACCTTTACTAATATACTGACACGTTAGCCTCTGGTGCTATTTTAGCTTCATTTTACTTTTTTATGAAATGGTCAGGTTTACAAATACATTAACCTCCACATTATTATATTATTATAGGTGCACAATAAAAGGGGCAAGATTACAGTAATTGTTTATAAAAGTCAAATAAAGATATTCCATCATTAATATAATCTCATACTTTGTGGCCCTTTGAGATTCTGCCCCTGCGGTGGTCCTGTTTACATAAGCAGGGGTGTTATCCCACTGACCACCAGCAGATGGAAGCAGAGCGCCGCCACAGCTCCTCTGTCCGGGTTCATCGAGTCCACAGTGACATGGATTCCCTCCATCAGTCGCTGTGGCCAGTTCTGCTCTTGACAATCTGAGTTTACGGTGGCTTATTACTAAAGTAGATTAACTATGCAAGAGTATGTGTGTGCATCCGTAATTAGGAATTAATCTTATCATTTTGAAAGAAAATTTCAATTTCCCATGGGTGTATTAATTGTGTATACATGTAATTGGGCAGCCTTTTCTCAGCCTAAATGGACTCTTTCTTCTCTCTAACTGTGAGTAATTACATGCATATACGTCTGGGATGAGGCCATCTCTTAGCGACATTGCGGTGACGTGAAATGTAATTTAAAGAAAAAAAAAAAAAAAAGCTACCTGAATCACCTTTCCTCCCAGCAGACCCTCCTCAAATAATTACCATCTTTAACTTAAACTGGCTGCACACCCACGCGTCGGCACCGAACACCTCGTTTCCCGTCGCTGTAATTTCCTCGGACCCCGGTGGGCTCGCGGTTCATTATTTGTGGAGGCATTTCCATGTTGGAGGCTACTTCAGCGTGAGCTCGAAATTAGTAAATCCAATAATTTGGGTTGATTTAAGAATGCAAGGGGAGACGGCGGGGTCATACGCACATTGGTAATCAATACTAATTACCATTTCATTTCTCCCCCCACTTCTTTTCTGAGAGAATCACAAGTGAATCTGATCCTATTGGACTGATTAAAGGTTGCAAATGAAGGGTCCTCATTCCCCTTTTTCTCATCAAAGGCCATCCTCATTCTCACCAACTTTGTCTTCATTTAATTCTACATTGTCCTCAGACAAGGCCCAATTATAAACTTGCAATGAATCTCCAAAATAGCTCACGCGCATTGACCTTTTTTAGATTAAAAGCACATTGTGGATCTCTAGTGGAGTCCCATTCAGACCAATCTGTGTCTAATGAAGCCGAGTGCTTGGGGTTTCTTCTTCTTCTCGGTAATAACCAGTAACAGCTACCGACGCTTTACAAATAGATCACCGGAAAAAAGGCACAGTGATAACAATAGCGACGAGAGCAAATAAATCTCGTTTGGCTCCGATTGGAAAAGCAATATTTATTTTTTTTCCTCAAATGACTCACATTCATGACATTTAGAATGAATATGTATGAATTAATAAAGCCGTGCACAAATAAATGAGCACATGATCCAGTTTGAGAGAGAATGTGGAATGAAAAGCACAGAGGAGCAGGAGGTATAGATTTTAGATACGAATCAGTTCTTTACTGCGTTCACTATAGGACGCACTGTAAAAAAAACTCAGGAGATAAATACGGTTGAATTTAACAACCTAGGAGTCACCTTTACTGACTAAATTAACCTTAATCACAAGATCTGTCAGAAAACCATCTCTAATGGGTTTCCAAATGGTCAATTGTGCTCTCATTGAGACATTCACTGTATTCCCTGTTGGTCGCACTGCAAAAATATTCAATTATTAAATACAATTGAACCCAAACAACTCAGGAGTCTTAGTCTTTTAGGTTTCATGTGCCATCCACCGACCCAACGACAACATTACACACAATAAAACCTAGCTCCCTTCAGTTCTGGGAATCAAATTTGGACGCAGGGATCCAATGTAATGTGGCCAGAACTTACTGAGTGGTGTAAATGCCTCTAAATGTCCCGATTGTTCAGATCTGGAGTTGTGATTGGCCTCGGTCACATGTTTCCAGATGTTTTCAGATCTCTGTTAAGGTGTGGCGTGACTCAGAGCTCGCATTAAGACACCTTCCTCTCCTTTTTAGACAAAGCTACTTTCACAAGAGCAACAGTTTTTATTATAAAGAGTGTGTCAGTGGTGTTTACAGAGGATTAATGAGGAATTTTTCATCAGAGACAGTCAGCAGAGATAAAACTTCACCCAACAGGAAGTTAAGCACCTTCTAACCAAGGAGTAAATGGTTATTGGTTTATCCAGTGATGTTTTAACCAATTAAAACCCAGTACTAGAGGCAGAATGGTGTGAAATGATCTAACGTCATTCATTTAGAACTGGCCTGGATCACATTTATCTGTATTTTTGATCGAGATGTTAATAAGTACGTGTCTTGGCTCGCTCCTGCATCAATGATGTGTAAGTTTTCAGCCAAACACCTCTCATAGGAGCCAAATTCTATCGTATTAAAGCTGTTTTTATATAATATGAGCATCAGGGAGGCACTATGAAGCATTTCACATCAGAGAGAGTCATCAGAGAGAAGACATTAAGGTTCAAAAGTTGATTTATAATGCAATACCAGAGGCTTATACACAATAGAATTAACTCTTTCTTTATTTACAAAAAAGTTAGTCAGATAAGTTGTTTTAACCAGTCAAAAGCCAGTGGAGTTTTGTGTATACAGTTGGAAAGTGTGAAGAAAGAAGATGAAATGAAAGGATCTTCATTTCGTCCGTGTCTGCTCCGTTCACATAGGTCCCACTGCACTAAACCCTTCCTAAATAAACAAGAATGAACCCCCGGAGCTATTCCTAGACATTGGATAAGGGATTTGATCCAGCTCGCACACATGACAGACGCTGTGGCTTTAAAACAAGTCCAGTGAGTCGCACTCCAATTTAGACTTCCCACAATCCAGCAGGCACATTTGAGAATCTCCTTTTGACAATTAAGACACCCACAGAGGCATGGAAAGCTCTCAATTCCATTAGCCTCTGTGCTGTTTCGCTCTATCTGTCCGCCGAGCCCGAACTTACTTATTAGTACCAGTCTCTCGTATTTTGTTAAGGAAGCGATTAGTGGAATCTACATGAAAAGGCAATTTGGAGTTGTTTTTTCATTGCTCCCTTCACTTCACTGCTATCTGACGGATCTAAAGAATGGTATTTGTGCAGTAATGAAATCGGCTCTGCTTCGTTTTGGATGTTAATCTGTGCGTGATAGTGACTTGTGTCTTTATTTACTCGTTTCCATGTGACAAATGGTCAGCTCCGGCTAAAATTACATCAGTGCTCGTGTTGCCCCTGTTTAACCGTGGACGGGGAGCATCGGCTGGCAGTCAGCTCAGACGCTGCAGCGGGCTTTGATGTATTGGAGTTAATATCTTCCTGACATTTCTCAGGACAGATTTTCATCACTGGATTCGTCTGTACTTTTGGGGCTGTGTGATAAATGAGTCGGGACGTTCATTTTCCTCCCCCCTTCTTCTGCTTCTGTGGAAAGACTGTGTGTGTCGTACAGTAGGTGTGTAAATATCTTCTGTTGAGGCGCAGTGGGTCGCGTCGGCTCAGGAGGTGTCTGTTTGCACGCACACAAGCCTCGGTGCTCGAGAAAGCGAGAGGGAATCTGGTGCGAGCGCAATTGTGACAAGAAATAGACGGCAGCATTAATGGAAGTGACATTAATTTGACAGAGCGCTCACTAACATGCGAAGTCACTCGCAGTTCATAAGAATAATATTAACTCGGCATTAACATGCAAGGCTGTCTGTTGCACCAGATGCCAGGCGTTTTAGGAGCGGGTGCTACGCTGCAGTCTGTAGTCTTTCTGGGCCATGAGCGTCTTGAGCAACAAGAAAAGCCTCATTCTTACAGACTGAGGCCCTCTATTCCTGTGACACTAAAACCTCTGGAGCTGAGAGACACCTTGAAGCAAAACCAGGAGAAGTCTTAAAATGAAGGCCATATTTACAATACACATCCCACAGTGTTCACAGGAGATTAAAATGTCTTCACTCTACCGTCTATCAACATCGATTTAGAGACACATTTCAATCCAAGACAGGCTCAGTGTATTTGAAATGTAAGTGAAAAGACAACAAGAAGTGGTAAATTTAAGGAGCTTTTCCCAAAGAAACGTTTTCAAACCAGGACAAAATCAGAAACTAGCCTGGCCAGCCGTCCTAATTCTGTTTCTGTTCCTCACAAAGAATGGTCCGTGTCAGTTTGAGTTGGATTTCCAGGGTCCAGAACAAACAGACGCAGAATAAACTACCTCTGATCCCAACTGGACAGACATTCAACTAATCAGAATTCAGTGCCAACATGCGCAGAATAAACTACCTCATGATCGACTCAATATAGAAAAACATAGAGCCAATGAGAGAAGCAGAACATTACATAAAGCCCGCCCCATTTTAGATCAACAGTTTTGATTGGTTTAGATCGAGAGCTCGGTGGAAGACCAGCTTTACTTTGCAAAGAAAGGGCTATACATTAAGGATTAAACAATGGTGTGTTCAAATATGAAAAGACAAGGCTCTGTTTGTCTCTGGGCTTTGTTTGTGTGCTTTGTGAAGCTGTAGAGGAATAGCAATTAATGGAAATTCATCTTAAATGTCTATTTCTCAACATACGCGAGTAACAAAGTGTTTGATTATACTGTTAAAAACATGGACTGATGTGTTGTGTTTGGTTTAAGTGTTTATTAAGTAATCCAGGACTGCACCCACAAAAAACAAGGACAGAACAGAGACAAAACTGGACGTGAACTAAGATTAAACCATGGACTGACGCCAGGTCTAAACCAGGACAAACCCAGGATGCAGTGAAAATGCCAGCAGACAGTGTAAGGGCTATATTTCTGGAGCAAATTCAGACTTTAGCTCTGTTTATCAGTGCTCAGCGGAGATAGCTTTCTCTTCTTGATGAATTGCCAGCGTGCCCTTGAGCCTCGCTACACACACAAACACTCACACACACATAAAACAGGTGTATCCGATGAACCGGCTGAAGGCTATTTAGTCCGAGCCATTAACACTAATCAAAAACCACTTTGGCTGATAAGAACTGCAGGGGTCGTCCACCAACTAGCATTAGCCACATCCCTCTTCGCTAATATTGACCGGCCTTAAACAAGGTGCCACTGGTCGGAAGCACAAGGTGATGAAGAGATAGAGGTGAGGAAGCTAATTCGTACCAAAGCCAAAGAGGAACTGCTTAATCGTAAAGCGGCCGAGACCCGAGCGATTCGTCTAAAGACAAGGCGCCAAAACATTCATTCAGGACGCAGCGGGAGGGAGGAAATGGGTTTTGCTGGGCTTGCTAGAAGATAAAATGCAGGGCTCCACACACACAAACACACATTGGATTGTACAGTATGGATTGGGCATTGACCAAAGCTCATGAAAGATGCAGTTATGCAGATCGGGCCGGGGGTGAGTGGATGCAGGCCGTAGGGGGCTGCAGGGGGGCAGCTTGACAGTCCAGCTTTTCCGAGGGACACAAAGCCAGTGGTGTTGGAGTGAATCAGTAAAAAGGGACAGGACAGCAGCTGTAACACCAACCCGACCTGTTTCTCAAATCAATATCCATGTAATGAGCACAGATATGGAGATTTGTTGGGTTAACTTTACAAATACTACAAGCCCAGGCCTTTATTTTGTAGCTCTTTGCATTTCTCCATGAATCAAAGCAGTTCATTTTCCTTAAACATCTTTTCTCTCAGCTTCTACTAAACAAACCGGTGTTGTTTGAGTATCAGACCTTCACGTTTCTAACTTTATGAAGACTTACTAATGAAAGTCGCATCATGTTTTCGTTCTGGATCAGATTCTTAATCCAACAAAGGTGTTTGGTGTCCTCTGTTCCAATATATTTTGCTTTGTCCCAGTCCGTTTGATCATTGTTCCTCATGCACTGGTCTGAAACTATTACTAATAAAGACCAACATACATTTAGCCACTATTGATCCAAATACAGTTTACTTGATGCTAGTTTTCACCTGCTTCATCATTGTTAGAACACACATCCTTTTCGAGCAGAGATAGTGTTGTCAGTTTGAATACAGAGCTACTGAACCATTATTTCTATATTTTTTACCTTTTAAAAGCACATATATGGTTAGGGCTTCGAAGACGTTGGGGAATATGATAAATGATTGAAGCAGTTTAATCAAAACCTTAAACTTTACTACTTAAGCAACATTAATGTCCGTCTTAAAGGAAAAGCCCTGGATTTTTACGTCCCATCCACTACCTCAACCTACAAGAACAAGCTTAAATCCCCAAAATAAGAAAGAAACAAAAGAAAACATTGTATTTAACATATTCAAACCATCCTCTGTGCATTTGTGCCGTTTACAGTGATTGACAAAAACAACTAAAATTCACAGATACTAACTTTTCCCAAAGTCACTGAAGAATCCTTGAAAAGCTGTGTTGTTGCTGCTGTTTTATTCTTCCTCTTGTGTTGGCTCACCACCTACACAACCCGCTCTACTGTTTTTTGATTTTTTTTTTGCGATGTCTTCCTCTCACACTGCAGTAATTTGCAGCATGAACTCATCAGATCCTGCACCGAGCCTGGAGTCTGGAGGTCAGCGGGTCAGGGGCACAAACAAGACGTTTTGCTGGGATTTTGTCGCTAAAGCTGCAACTGCATTGTCTTTACTGCACATTCACATTCATACATGCATAATTCAATGTAAAATTACCAGTTTTACGGCTCTGAATATTCATGAATCGTAAGAGCTCAGGGCAAACTTTCTCAAAAACTCTCTCAACTCCTGGAACGTGTGTTGTTTTTTTTTTGGGCCGGAGTTGTTTTCATCGCCCTCTGCTTCGAACAAGATCAATATCGGTGTGACGCTGTTCGCCGCAGTAGATTGTGTTGTGTTACAGTCATCTGCAAATGAAATAATGAATTCACGGCTTGACACAAAGGCAGATGAAGGCATATTTGAACATTCAAAGAGAGACCGAGGGAAGAGAGAGAGTGAACATTCCCAAAATTAATTTTCATCTCCAGGGTTCATGCATATTTAATAGAGAGCGCTTGAATATCATAGGGTAATACTAGCCTCGGCGAGCACAGTGAAGCCGGGCCGCGCCGAGAAAATAAACGACCGCGATCGTTGTCATGAGCAATAACTCTCTGCAGAGCCGCGAAACAAAATAGCCAGAAAAGCTTTGATGAAGAAGAGGAGGAATAGAGCGGCAGAATCAGAGGTTAAACACTGCTGCCGAGACGGGTCCCTGGATGCAGCTGCTTCTGGTTCTCTTTGTTTTGGAGGAGCAAGGGATCATGGGACGTGGGGATGGCGCTGGCGGTGAGGGTGAAGGAGGAAGGCGAGGAAGGCGGGTGACGATTGAGTGACAGTAGTTGACAAGCCCCGTGGACGACGTCCCGGGAGACGCTCTTCTGTTGCCCCCCTCGACATTTGACTGAGTAAACACATCACAGCATTAGCACCGGCAACACGCGTCACAAATACAGCGCCCCGTCTCCTTCTCAAGAGCACAAACTGTCTGTCTGGATCGGGACGTGCCCCAAACACAGTCCCGGTGCAAAATAGAGTCAGTGCTGTTGTGGAAGTGTGTGTCGTCTGGTCTAATCTAAGTCTAATCTGAGAAAATAATCCTGCTCTAGTTTTATAACCTCAAATAGTTTGATTTTAGTTTTGTTTTGTTATTCTGGATTAAGACATTTTGAATATTTTATCTTATTGTGCAGTTTTTATACACATCTAGCGGGGGCTGCAGTCATACTCCTAAAGTGCCTACGGTAGCCCTGCAGGGACATGCTGTTGTTTATGAACAAACAAACCCAGGAAAAACATTAACTTTAGGAAAATAAGAAACAAAATCAATAATTCTCCTCTTACTCTGTCCACTCTAAGAAGTTGTAGCAACAGGAACAAAAAGTAATGGCTCTGTTCACTGGATTTTATGGAGCTTTAAATTCATTTTTCTTCCAAGATCAGCAAATGTAAAGTGTTTTCTCTCTGTGTCTTACAATTTTTTTCACAATGGATCTTTAAGTCCTGGTTTAGTCCTTGTGTTTGGGTTTGTTACTGAATTTCCGCTCATTCTGCCAATTCAGCTCTAGTTTAAAGCTGCTGTCCTTTAGCTTTAAACCAAGATATGTCACTGGTTTACTTTTGAGTTTAAACTCTGAGTTAAAGTCTTGATTTATTCCTAGTTTATCTCAATGTTTAGACTTATTTCCATTCTGGGTTTAGTGGTTTATTGGGTTTGCTCCTGGTTTTTTAACTTAATTCCAGAGTTTAGTACTGGTTCTTCTATGTTTATTCATGGTTTGGACCCAGTTTACCCCAATTTTAGTGTAGATCATTCAAAGAAAAGTGCACCAAAGCTTTTTTTCCTCATCCAAGTCACTCATCTATGTTATTGTATGTATTTTAAACACTAAAGAAAATGTGAACATTGTGGAGGTCTGTCCAAATGTACATTGCCCCACTGGAAGACTCATAAAACGTTGAGTTGAGTACTTCATGCTGAGTTGTGGGGAGTTCACCGCAGAAAAGCCCAGCTGCTGCTTCATTAATTTGCCTCTGGTTGAACTTCCTGGATGCTTCGCTCACAGCCAGAGCTCTGCACCACACACTGAGCCGGGCCTTTGTGGTAGGTTTGTTTAAATCATTTCTCATACAACGTGGTTTAATATTTGCTTAAATACTCCTCATCCCTGAATAATTCATGCTAATTGTTTTATTTATTGTCAAACTTGCAACCTGTTAATTTCACCACTGGGTATTGGCACACTGCTCGAGCTTTGGCTTGTTACCTGTTTCCTGGAGGTTTTCAGACCATGGTTTTGATCAAATAAATAGTCAAACACGGGGAAAAGTTCTCTTTATAAAAGTTTGTTCATGTGAGATCATTTAGTTTTGCATTCACATTTATTAAATCTCCCTTTGAAGGCCCAACAGGTGCACTTCTTTCCAAATCAGGACATCTCTTTTGCATGGGAATCAAGAGGAAGCTAATTGCTAATGCTTTGCAGGTGTGCAAGCCCTAAACCTGTTTTCTCAGCTGCATTTTGGGTTTGTTTTAGGGAGATCCTAAGGTCCAAGCAGTGAAAGAACAGATGAGCAGGAAAAGATAAATGTATTTTTGCTTAAACAAGTCAAAGTGAATAAAAGGAAAAAGTAGAAGCTGGGACAATGTGGGTCAAATGAGCAACAGCATAAAGACAAACAAACTGAAGTAAATCCAAACACCCCCAGAACTCTTCAGAATGGTTTGGTCCAGTGCACCTTCTCCATTAAAGCCTTGGATCCAAACAAAGGAGCAAGATTCATCAAAATGACTGAGGAAATTAAACAAGGTAACAGATAAATTCAGCTAAAAAACTAACTCTAAAAACAAATAGTTTAATAACTTTGGTTGGTAGAGAAGCCAAAGTAGGGCTTTGTTTGAAATGATACTAAAGTAGAAGTCAACAAAATCATGACTTGAGTAAGAGTCAAAGAGTTTTGAGTAAAAATATAAGTCCTGAGTTACTTTGATTCACTGGACACACAAATAAAAAACAACGGCTACTGATCAAACTTCTGACTGAGGTGACAATGCTTTGTAATATCCACTGTGTTGTTTATCAATACAGTTACTTGAGTAAAAGCAACATTTTGCCAAAAATATACTCCGATAAATGTCTAAAGTATGTTTTCAGTGACACTCAAAGTTCAGTTTTACACTATTTCCTCAGTAAATCTAAATACTATATGGGGCCATTACTATTGCATGATTAAAATTATAGAGTTAAATCATTGTCCAGTTCACTTTTTTCATACATAGTTATTGTTTGTTGAGCAATAGCTTAGATTATATCTGTGAGAACACTATAAAAGTCCTTTAATTGTGTTTTTTTCATACATTTTCAGGGGTCACATGGAGCTGGAGCCTGTCCCGGAGCTTAGACGTAAGGTGTGTACATCCTGGACAATCCTGACAACCTTTTATTCTCTATGTGTCTTTTGGAGTTTGCATGTCTTTGGACGGTGCTATTGACATTTATTTAGTACCGTGCTCTATCCCCTTCTACTCATGAGTCCTGCATGTTCTTATAGGTACTCACTCTAATTTACAGAAGCAGGTGGTCGCGCAGGTTTTCCGTTGTCAAAGAGGGACAAACACCTTTCCTTTTTTAAGTGGGTATTAAATATTAAAGCTTGCGCCATTACTGAACACAACACATGGCGCCGGTGTTGCCGATAAGCTTCGAGGGGGTTTGTTCTCCACCTGTGCGCTCGGAGCTACGACTGTGTGCACTTTAAGCACATGCCAGCAGTGTCTATTTACCTATTAAAGTCTCTGCGCTTATCCTGTATTCATCCCACGTGCGGAAAAAAAATGAGGCATGAAACGGCGTCGTCATGCTGAACAGAATTTTAATTACGGACCCTCTCCTCCCTTTGCGGGCTCCCAGTCGGTCTGAAATAACATCGGATAGAGAGGCGGAGAGCGGGCCTTTGTGAGGGCTAGACAGTGCCATTAACACGCGGCGCTATCGGAGCGTGCTGCAAAAAGCCAATATCACAAGGCGGTATTAAAAGCAGTCTGCCAATACAGCCACCTGAACGCAACCAGGAAGAGAGAAATGTTTTTAAAGGGTCTTGATTGCTGCAGAGCTGGAACGAATCCTCCGTTTTATGTTTGTGAAATGTCTTTAGAGACGCATGAAGTGAGTCTTGACCTTGATTGAGATAATTGAAGACCTATTAACGTAAAACTGTATTCAACCAGGCACCGAGAGTTACGTCGGTTTGTGTTGCTTTCACTTCAAGGTAATGTCAGCATTAAAAACAACTCTAAATACATATAGCGGAGTAAAGAAATGAAATTAATGTTTAAGGCACTTCAATAGATGATTAGTTATGTTTACAGCCAGCTTTAAGCAGAGTCCTTTGTTAAAAATAATCAGTATCGGAGCCTCTTGTACTCATTTGACCTCAGTTATAGCCAAGTACTCACTTAAGTGGATGTTTTTTCCATCCTTTTTTCTCTAAAATGCACTGTTTGGACATTTTTCACTGTAAAATAAATGATATTAGTAAAGCAAACTGTAAATAACGCTCGGCTAAACTATCAAGAAACTTAAAGTCTGTCTCTTTCAAAACAAGTCCTTGGGAAAACAACAGAAAAATCAACATGGCTCTAAAATCTGCTTCATGGAACTCTCTTTTTAGCTTTTACTCAGTACCAGCTGATACTGAGTATATATGAGGACTGTATATTAATGAACCACACACAGGTTTTAGTGTCATGTTGACTTTTTTAAATGGGTGACTTGTCAAACTCAAGGCCCGGGGGCCAAATGCGGCCCTTTGCAGTGTTTTCTGTGGCCCTTTAATACATTTGGAAAGTTATATTTTTGGCACTAGGTTTCAATGGATTTGATTTTTGCTACAAAGATAAATAAAACCTGTTAAATTCCATCCAAAACCTGTTCAAATCGGACTCAAACCTGTTCAAATCGGACTTAACCCTGTTCAAATCGGACTTAAACCTGTTCAAATCGGACTTAAACCTGTTCAAATCGGACTTAAACCTGTTCAAATCGGACTTAAACCTGTTCAAATCGGACTTAAACCTGTTCAAATCGGACTTAAACCTGTTCAAATCCGACTTAAACTTGTTCAAATCCAATTAAAACCAATCAAATCTGAATAACGCTGTTTAAATCAAAGTAAAACCTGTTCAAATCAGACTTAAGCCTGTTCAAATCGGACTTAAACCTGTTCAAATCGGACTTAAACCTGTTCAAATCGGACTTAAACCTGTTCAAATCGGACTTAAACCTGTTCAAATCGGACTTAAACCTGTTCAATTTGGACTTAAACCTGTTCAATTTGGACTAAAACCTGTTCAAATCCAATCAAAACCATTCAAATCTGAATAACCCTGTTCAAATCAAACTAAAACCTGTTCAATTCGGACTAAAACATGTTCAAATTCAACTACAAACAGTTTCCATAAAAGGAGGGATTTAATGTTAAAAGATAACTTCTGTAAGACTAAAATGAAGCTGAATCTCACATTCAAAATTGAATAAAAGCTTGTCAAATGTCTCCATCTTCGGCCTCTGAAAGGATTCTTATTAACTATTGCTGCCCCTCACCACTTTGAGTTTGACACCACTGCTGTAGAGAAAAGACAAATGTAAGTATAAAGTTTGGTTGTCTCAAGGAGGAGTACTAGTATCTGAACAACAAGGACTCTTAAAATTGCATGTATCTGGACTTTAACAATCATTATTTCCAAACCAGTGTTTCTTATAGGATTATAATGCGTTTAATTCCAGATCCATGCACTAAAGCGAACGTGTCTTCAGTTTCCTTTTTCTTTCAGTGGCAGACATTTGAAGTGTAGCTAAAGACTGCTGATTTGAATAAAGTTTCTTGATTAAGGCTGCTCTGCCTCCTCCTCCTCCTCGCTCCGTGTGATCCCAGCCCCCATGATGCCACACTGCGCTCACTGACAGCTCCGGGAGCCCCTCTAACTCATCACGGCCCCCCTTCGCCTCAGAGCTCCGACACCCCGCTTGTTTTATTTCCCAGCCGCTAAATTGAGTCGTAAAGACTTGTAAAAATAACGACAGGGCAGCAAGCCTTCCCTTTTCTTTACCTCTCACCTACATTTTCCCATAAGTCCCGGGTGGGCTGTTTGTCGAGCCGTTTAAAACGCTATGACACTTTAACAAGAGCAGGGATATTTACAGAAACGTGACCTCCGCAGCAGCTGAATCGGCCGGTTTGATGCAGAAATATATATATAACAGCTGTTTTCTGACGCGGTGGTGGGAAAAGATCCTGTGGAGAAAAAAATACATACTGAAAAACCATGACGTATAGAAAAAAAACCGATAACTCAAAATGAAAAAGGAAAAAGTCACATTAACAGTAAATATCTTATTAAAATGCTGTACAAATGAGACAGAAATTAGAGCAAAAATATGCAAGCTTGCTTCAGGCTAATTTTTGCTTTGTGCCGATTTGATTTTTACATTTGAGAGTTGAAAGGGGAACTTTGCTTTTCACAAATGAATGTGATTAAATGGTAAAGAAGCATAGGTGGATTACATATGACTCTTCAAACAAGTAAGGTTTCATTTGAGTTCCTTTTCTCGTCATCTAGGCTTTAGTATTAAAGATTTTAATAGAATGAACGGAACGGGAGCTTTGTCCAATCGCAGCTCGCTTCAGGAAAAAGGAGCATTCCCATTGGTCGACACTGATGTAAATAAGGAAGTAATGGCTCCTGATAAAACTGAGAACAGTGTATATTCAGGCTTAATGCATCTTTTTACAAACAAAAAAGGAAAACATAAACAAATAAAACCAAAGAAACGTGAAATGGGGATAAATTTTAATCTCTAAACTTCAGTTTGATGTAATATATTTGTATTTTGCGACAAAAAAATCAGTCCAGTTTGGCTTTTTTAATTTAAGAAAAGCAGAAAAGATCCCTGTCTGCTTTTAGGAGCGAGTGGAGTCTGAGACGGGGGTCGACAAACAGAAAATCACTTTTGATTCTTGAATAGGTTCATGTTTCCTGAAAAGTCTAGATAAACAGTCTAACAAGTCATGAGTGTAGCCCAAATATGAAGCACATAAATGTAGTGAGCAGCAGTGACAGATAAATGTAAATGTATTCTTCCTCTGGCACGAGCACAAAACATACCTGAAAACAGTAACACAATGCACCAGAGACACAGTTGGATTGTATAAGGGTTAATTGTCAGCACAAGAATACAAAACACCAAAGTATAAACCCCTCTTATGTTTTCCTTCGTTCACCGTTTACTCCATTTCTGCTCTGATTGTTATTACTGTAGCGTGTTTTAACAAAGGCAGTAAAATGAAGGGGTGTAAACTTCTCTGCAGCAGCACACTTCATTAGCTGTAATTTGGTGAGTGTGTACCTCATACGTCTTATTGTGTCGGGGGCAGCACTGCGTCGTTGTACAACACTGGTGGCATTGGCAGAGTAATGTAAAATCCCTTTTTCCCTGAAGCATGCTATTGCTCCCTGCGACTGGAGCCACACACAAGAGTTATACGGCTCTGTTAATGTGCATAAAAAATGTATAACTCCTGCAGCATTGGATCCCCGCTTTATTGAAAATTTTACACAGTATCGTCAGTCGTGTAAAGATCTAAATGAGGCTGTGGTCAGATTGATTTGATTTTAATTTTACATTTTGCTGCATTTGCAAGTGTCCACATTAATCTGGTGTTTTGTAAAAAATTTAAAGTGAGGCTTTTGAAAATGTCTTTGAGCTCGTTTTAGTTTGAAAATGTTATATGTAATGTAATACTTCATACATGTGGTCCTTAAACTTTATCTTAAAGCCTGCAAAGCCTAATGGCTGCCAAGTTTTATTGATTTTTTTATTGCACATGGACTCTAAGCCTGAATACAGATTATAAAATGGGATTAGCTGCAGTTGTCACCTGGACCTGTGAGAAAGGCCATTACTCTTGGACATTATTTAACCATTAAAAGTCAGGTAAGTTAGCTTTAGCAATATTTATTAACTTTCAGCGTTTAATTTGACAGAAAATTCAATCTTGCCTCATGTTAAAGCGATAATTTACCTTTACGGATAATTAAATCAATCTGTGAACAGTAACAGTACTCTGACTTTCCAAATTAAAAGCACATGAACGCAACAAAGATGGAAAATAAATAACTCGGACACTGGGATCGTCTGAGGAGTTTTTGTGTGCTGCATTAGTAAATAAAATAAAATATGAAATTAAAAAAATATTTAAAAAAAACATAAAATAATAACAATGAAATAAAATATAAAATATAAAAATATAAAATAAAATAATAATTTAAAAGTCATAAAATAACAAAATAAAAATAAATACTAATTGGTCAATATGTGTCTTAGTCTGACCCGTTGTGATTTCTTAATTCATACAATAAAAGTTTCAATTACTATTTCATAAAAAATATTAGCTCTTTTTGAATTTTATAGCAGCAACACATCTTTAAAAAGTGAAGAAAGGGTCAACAACAACAAAAAAAAGTAAATAAATAAACAAATAAAAGCTGGAGGAGCATTTTGCATCTTGCTTCACCGATCTGCCAAAAAAAAAAAGAGAAAAATCTGCTCTGTAATTTAAAAATGCATTAGTGTGGACAAACCCTGAACCTCTATTAGCTGCACCTTCAAAATGCCATGACAGTTTTGACAGAGAATAAGGTAGACGTGTTCTCCTCAAGCCGTCCCCTCGAGGACCGCGATCTCTCCCGGGACCGAGCCGCTGTTGTGCGTCTGTTGTGTGTGTGTTGTGTGTGTGTTGCGTGTTACGAGCGTGCACATGCGTGTCCTCGTTCACGGCGTCACGTCTGGCCCTCGGTTAGGTAACTCCTGCCTCCGTCTCCTTCAGGACGCGGCCATGTGTGAAGGAGGGACGGCTGCTGGTAAAAGCTTTATGTGCTACCGGTGTCACCCTGGATCTGCTGTCACTTATCTGCACTGAACTAAATGGACGTCTGACAAGGGTTTCCATGGAGAGTTTGACGTAAAAACTTTAAGGTAGCCTCGTTCAGGGTCAGCAGACGATAGCAGACCGTCTCGGGCTAATGCGTTTTTATTTAAAGACAATATTTAAATACAGCTTCCTCTGTCCAAGTGTTTTGGAAATGTCAACGTGTTCTTTAACTCTCACATGAGCAGAGCAGAACAGTGTGTTTTCATTTGATGCACATTTAAAACATGTCAAAACCATGCCTCCACGTTCAAATCGAGGTGAAATTAATGCTGTATCATTTGGAAACGACTGTATTGTTTCATTATTTCTAACATGCGTCTGTGTCAAGTTTAAACTAAAACAGTCCACTGCGAAATCTTGTTTTTGTGTTGAAATGATGTGTATTGACAACATGTGACAACACAGGAAAAAATAAGCCGTTTTAAAATTGAAACATTAAACCGAGCAAACACTCTGACCCGATTATTGGTCGTACAACAATTTTTTAGTCAAATTTCTGGTCTGTCATGTGACCTCGTCTTAATGTGTATTAGTGGTTACGAGAGGCAATTAACTCCTCACGACACGATCCAAAAAATCTAAAATATTGGTCGCAAATCGAATCGTGAGCTTCGGCTTTCCTCGTATGAGATTTACTAGTAAAGTGTGAGTCATTCAGTGTTTGCCCGGCTTTAGTCTGAACGTAGCGTATGTTGTCATCTTCCAATTCAGCAAAAGAAAGAAGACAGCCTAGTCACCATTTTTGTTGCCAGAATCATTTTTAAGAGTCTGTAGTGAGATTTTATTTGATCAAGACTAAAGGTGCTGTGTTAAGCCCTTTAGCAGAACGCACACAGTAACGCAACAGGGACATTCTATTGTTCTCACACAAATTAGTTTGCTTGAGAAATTTAGAAACAAAATCATTTTGTGTCGTAAGAAATCCATTCATTTTTGTTGCTCTGGGCTCAGTTTGTTGAAACAGGAAGTAATGCGACTAATGTCTCCTTCCACTACATTTATACGGAGCTTTAAATGTGTATAAAGTGCTATTTTGCCTTCAATGCGCACGACTGAAAACTCTTTCTCCTTTGTATATTCAAAGTGCCTATAAACACAACAGACAGAATGAAATTTTAAAACTATTTTAAACTGAGCTCCAGAAAACCTAAAATGTGGTCTGTAAATAATTCCTGACAAATCCAAATGATCAAACTATTGGGGAAAAAATACTGTGTAGTTTAATCACTTTGCTAGATTAAAACATATAAATAATCAGAGACGGGTCGAACGCCTGGCCGGTCTCCATGGTAACTGTGGAGGACCCAAAGTGACGGCAGGTAAACACGAGCGGGTCATGAGTTTGTGGTTTGCTGATACGGAGAGCAAGCAAAGAGAAGGTGAAGAGTAAAGAGGGAGCCACTGAAAACACCGAGCTTTTCCGGAGGTTATCGCAGATTTTCATTTGTCCGAGATAACGACTCCCCAAGACCCGATTAAGAGGGTATCAGAGGTGTTAAGCCCCTCCATATTAAGAGGCTTTCTCCTGTTAAAGCTCATTGTCTATTTACTGTTACCCTTCACCTCAGCGTTACCTTTTCAACTCTTTTTATGAGGTAAAATATGCACTGCCGAAATAATAGTGCTGCTTAAGCCATTTTTAAAACCTCCCACTGAATACTAATCCATTACCGCAAAAAAGTAAAAGTTTAGAGGTAGTTAAGGTCTTATTTTCATAGTTATTTGAGTGTTTTAAAAGAGGAAGACCCTATTGTTTTCATTAGACACCCATCGAAGTAGTGACTTTAACGTATTGTGCTTTGTAGAACCCAAAATAGAAGCAAAATAAAGCACTATACGAGGGTTTAATGTACATCTCTGAATGGAGTTTCCTTTAAATTATTAATGTGGAACTTAGCTTTTTTTGTTTCTCGATTTAGCTTGAACACTTTTGCTCGGTGCTGCATTGGACCCAGGCCAGGTCTCCAGACTGGGACCACAGCGAGAGGCTTAATAGAGGTAAGTCTTTACAACGACCACATTAAACAACACTTAACTTTACATTTAAGTGCTTTTTGCCACAGTCGGATCAAAAAGAGTTAGCCTAGCCACCCGTCCCGCCTCCTTTTCTCATCTTAAAGTCAAAAGATTTACTCTGGTCTAATTGTTTTGAGTTAAATTTCAATTTCCAATCAGAGAAACACAGATTTGCACTGCCTTATTTTAGATAAATGGTTAATAAGAGTAAATATCAGCAGCTTTCAACACAAACACATTGCACCATTGCCTTTAAACTGGGTGTTGCATTAGTGAGCATCTAAGACTGGTATTAGTGGCAAGTTGCAGTCGAAGGCATTTGCTTTAATCATTTGCCTTTTGCCTCGTGGCCATGGCATTAGAGCAAAAGCACTGTTTATTTTGGCTTGTGTTTGCTCTGAGTCACAGTTTGGATCAAGTGTTTACCTGTGTTAGAAATGCACTACTGTTGTGGCTATCACTTTGAACTTCCCTATTAGCGCCGTCGACAGATTGGTTAGGCTGATTTGTGGGACACCTACAAAGCCTTAAAATACCGACGATGAATATAAAACGAGAAAGAAAGAGGAACTGTCAACTGCGGTCCCATTCGTCGGTCCCTCAGAGACAGTCGGGTCTCACAGTGAAGCGAGTGAATAGACGGCGCCGCTCCGTCTTTCTTCTCGCGTCGAAGAAAGGGGCACATGCCATATCTGGAAGCAGAAAATAGAGTATCATCCTGAACTCGAGGAACACGATTCAAAAGGGGCTTGTAATATTTTCGGCACTTCAACATCTTTTGATTTAATCTCGAAGTAACTCTTTTTATCCTGCGTTTCCATGGAAACAAGCGGAGCCGGGGCGGGGGTGAATAAGCGGGAGGGCCCGATAAGGGTTGGGGAGGGGTAGTTTCATTTAGGAATTGAGAGGGATGAGGATTAGCTGTCAGAGTGAAGAAAAGGTGTCTGTCCTGTAGCTCTCCCTGGTTTTCAGACTGCCTGCCGTCACCTCCGTGTCCTTGACAAGGCTACTCACAAAGGTATTTATCGCCCTCCGTTCCATTAATTACCATCCAATTAGCTACTCCCACAGTGGAACGGTGTCAAGTCAGTTCACGTAGCAAGTCCTGACGCCTCCCGAAGTCCAAGTCGGTGATGGAGAAGAAAGTTTCTACAAAGAGTCTTGTAGCGCGCTGATGCGTCCATTAAAACAGCATTCATCTCTGGCCTGCGCTCTGTAGCAGCTTCCATAAGGAGATTTGTCACTAAATAGCTGTTTTAGCTAATTGGCAAGGCAGCTTAGCGTTGTGCATTTGATGTTTCCCGCTCGACGTCTTTCATGTCACTGATACAGGCTTATTAATGCTGCCCCTCACAAACCTCCTTCGTCGAATAGCCTCGGAGAGAAGTGAGGGGGGAAAGTTGAGAATGACTTTTCGGGGGGTTGACAGACCTCGAGCGAGTCTGGCTAATTGGTTTGCTTTGAGACCGGCCCACTGGGCTGTGGGCAAGGACGAGCGTGTGGCATCGCTGACTTGTTAGCATGGAATTAGCCTCGGAGAGTGAATTAGCCCGACGCCTGCAGCCACTAGCCATCGCATGAGGGTATTACACTTCGAGAGCGCTCTGCTTTGACAAGAGCAAAACAAACACGCGTGCGCTCGAGCAAAAAGAGAAAAAAAAAAACTGCTGACACACGCACGCTTCAGACGTTAATGCACACACACTCATTAGGCCTATAGCAGCGGACTAAATACCCCCAGAGCTTTTGAGCTGTGTGCTTTGCATTTCCAACAAATCAAATTCTAGTTTCTCATAACAAGCTCCAGAATCGGCGTTCAAACCAGGCGGCCTCGCGGGTAACGAGCGTGTTCTGCGGGATGAACGCAGACAGTAAGTATGTTAATGTGTACAGCGTGGTCCGAGAGGGTCGAGGAGGGGGCTGAGTCTGCAACACATCGTCCCACACAGCGAGCGCCGCGCCGGGGGTTGTTCATGAGTTCTTTAGCCGTGCCCCCTCCTCGGACGGGAGTGTGCTGACGGAGCAGACGTAGACGCACATCCAGAGGAGATGGAGTCTGCTCCCGACGCTTTGATCACCAACGCCGAGGCGAGGGGAGAGAAGATGTTGATGTTTAAGGTGATTACTGGCAGTGTGCCCGAGTGGGTTTGGAGACTGTCAGCTCTCATTCAGAGACGGGTCACTGTCGGGGCTCGTGTCAGTTATATTACACTTCAAATTAGAGTCACTCACTTGTTATACGTCTGCTTTAAACCGACATTAGAGATGCTGCTCGGCCTCGGGGTCAAAGATGGCCGCTGTTATTTTCAAAAGGAAGTTGCTTTTTGGTGCATATCTACATTGTGTATTACTTACCATTTAATATTTGGTGCTTTTGTGTTAGTTTAGTCTTTATTTTACCTAATCCTTTTGTCTAGTTTTAGTCGACTATATCTACAATAGATTTAGTCACTAAAATATAAAGCATTTTCAATGTTTTATTTATGTTTTTCTTCAGTAATCATTTCTCTCTGAATGAAATGAAACTATTACTAACCTGTTTCCCAAGGGTTAGCCATAGTTTGATATTTAAATCTGTTTTAGTCACTTTCTAAACAATGCTTGCGTCTGACATCACTTTAGCGATTGTTTTTATTCCTTGACGAAAGTGTCTCTACATTTAGTCAGAGGTTCTTTCTAATGACTTTTTATTTAGTTTTTGTTTCGTTTTCGGATGTAAAAATATGACGTTTGAAAAAACTATGACGAAATCCACATTGTTTGTTCTGTTATTGGCTTTAGACCAAATGTACCAATCATTTATGTTTGAAATACATGAGTGAAGTCTCTTACACGTTCATATATGTCAGTTTTTTCATACAGTGGCATGTCCTGTCTGTAAAAATCAGCTCATAAAGTCTAAGAGTTGTATTTATGGCTTGTGTTGGAACCATTTGGTAAAAACTGAAGTCTGCAGACATGAAGGCATCATTGGGTTTGCAGTCTGAATACCAAAACTCTCTGGGGATTGAGCTGAAGATTAAAAACTGCTAGGGATCCTTAAAGCGTGCTACGTCGTCACAAAAACTGCAAGGTAGATAAAAGTCAGAAAAGTATCTTGGTAGAGAAAAGAAAATTAGGTCGACGCTCCTCTTGGAAATGCTTGAAAAGTTAGAAAACAGGATTTTGATTGAGTATTGTGGCATTGAAATCCAACATTACACAGTGATTGCATGATTTCAGCCTGCATTTATCCAATATTGAGCAAACGGGATCTGGGACGGGCGCTTTTACTCAATAGTCGCATTGTGTTGAACAGGTTTAGATTGCACCGCGGCGTGTTTCTACATCACCACTTGTTTAAATAGGCGCGAGGCGTGCCTTGGGTTGGATTACTAAATGGTTCAAAAGCAATCCTGCCGCACCTGAGCACAGCAAACATCTGCAGATAGGATTGTTGGCGTTTGGGGCTGAACCAGCAGATACAGCCCGTGAGATAAAGCGGCCATCGCACGGCGCATTAACATGTTCTAAAATGGACCACAGAGCGCTGACGTGTGCTCGAATACAAACACGATTCAGTCTCTGGAGCCGCTCGGACGAAGGAGCAACAATATCAAATCAGGGAATTTAACTTGTAATAAAGCTTCATTAAAGGAAAGTGGAGCTTTACGACTGCATGAAAGGACTATATGTCATAGATGGTAGATTGACTGATGTGGTATTTGGTCGGATTAGGCTAATGAAGCGGCCGCACGAGTGAAGTCGAAGAGAAAGAGGTGGTTTAGTCGATGTGAGGATATTTCTTGAGCAGACTAAGTGTAATTCTTTTAATGTGGTTGGGTTTATTTGAATACATTGTTTGAATACGGCGGTTTGCGGCGCTAAATAGTACTGGGATGGACTTGATTCTGAGAAAACATGAAATATCTCAATATCGCAATAACCATACGACTTGTGATATATAAATACTCCCTTTTGATATCGTTAAAATATAAATTGAAGTCAAATTTATAGAGAAACATGGCGTAACGAACTTCCAAGGACTGAATTACAGCGGAGCAATCTAAATTGGGACCAAACTGGGACTAAACTTTTTAAGACTTTTTGAGCGTTTTAATTGGTCGTACCACTATTTGATTGACGGCACTGATCGGACATTTATTTTGAAAGGCAATAAGTCACATGAAAGACACTAACACTGCAATAAAAGCATTTTTGATGTCAGTATTTCAATATATCACACAGCTCTATTATACATCATTTATTTTTTCAATTTCTTACCAAAACTAACATTAACCAGGGACATTGCAGCGGAAAAGGCCCACCAAGAAATGCCCCCGGGGTAGAAGGGGCCCTGACTGTTTATTATATATATTTTGAAATGGTTGCCTTATATCAATAAATTTGTTGTCATTAGAGTTTATAGATGTAAGATTAGTGTGTCTTAATTTGAGTGTCTACAGTTTTTACTACAGTCCCGTCTGAGGATTGTTCTTATTTGAAGCTTTGTTTTATTTTATTAATTTTTTTATTGTCTTGGCAAGAAGTGTGACAATAACTTTCAGCATTGTCCTTGTAGCCCTTTTTGTCAGTTTATGTGGTTGCAATATTGTTTTTAATCAAAGAGCAGTAGCATATTTACTTTAAACAAGGTCAATAAAATCAATCTTGTATTCAACACAACCTACTGAGCTACAGACAGCTGCTATTCCTCACCTTCTTCACCTTCATCTTCTAGTCTTTAAACGTCAACTTTTCTCTGGCTTGTTGCATTCAGTTTATTCAAAAAAAGCATTTTCTTTTGGTATTTATAATTTGAAATTGTGTGAAGTTTTAGAGATTAATTTGTATCTCCACATTTGTCAAATATGTGGAATAAAAGTGAGTTTTACTGTTTTGAGGAATAACCTACATGTTTTTTTTCATGACAATGCTATGTTTTATGGTTAAATCATACGAATGCACAGCTGAGTTCTTGTTTCTGATCGGATTGGGACACAGACTGGGACTTGGATGCCCTTCTTGCAAATTTAACACCAAACGACGATTGTTTTGGATCAATTTAACCCTTATTAAAAATACATCACCTCTCCTTGAAGATTACGCAGTTTGTTCTTCCTCTGCTTCCGTTTCGGCCGCTCAAATATCGCTTCCAGTCTCCCAAACCGATGCATCTACATTTCTGTTTCTGTGGTCGGCGGCGAACACGGTTGTTGCTGTGGTTACGGCTCTAATTCAGGAGTTGTCTCGGGCGCCAAATGAAAAGCAAGGTCATTAGGTATCCTTGGATGTAAAGCGAGGCTCACGAGGAAGCTGCATGTTCTCGCAGGACTGATTACAGCCATGACCTTTTATCTGATGGCTCACTAATTGAATCATGTAGTAAATAGATGATGATAGTGGTGGTGGCGATGACCATAATGAACAAAATGGCTTTTTCTTTTACCTTTTTTATTTTACCGGAGGTGTGTGTGAGAGGTAATAGTAGTAATTGTGTTTTAAATGGAGGGCGCTGTAGGAAAAGTCAAAGACGTGAGGATGACATGAATAATACAAGAAGTAGCGAGATAAAACCAGAAGCCCTGAGCTTGCACTAAAATAGAACTAACCTCGCAATTATTACTGACACAGGGCGAAAATGATCATTATGGGGACCATATACGAGTCGTTAGTAATTTAGAATGAGCTACAAAGGTAATAGAGCTAGAGGCGAGCAAAGCATGAATTTTTAAAAAGTTTTTCTACTGTAAAAGGAGGGAATATACCTCAAACAGCCGTCACACACAGAGAGGGACTAAAAAGACCCGCGTTGCTGCTTTTTTGATGCCACATAGTAGAGCAGTGAGCGAAATGATTGGCATAATCAGAATCATAATAATTGCCACGGAAATAACGCTGCCAATCAGGCAATCATGTCGGCGTGCAGGCTATGGTAATTGGAAAACGCGATGAGTGACAGTATCAGTGCGAGCCGTCCCCAACGACACCTGCTAAAAACGCAGACGGAAAACGAGCGGAGTCACGCGAAAAGAAAGACCAGCCTCTGATTCATCCTGAAGAAGAAGAAGAAGAAGAAGAAGGAGGAGGACCTGAAGTCATGAGTCAGACAGATTAGAGAGACTATATTATGATTTACAGTTGTCTATGACTCAATAAATTACACTTAAACCAAGGTATCTTTACATTATAGTGTTACTTTTCCAATTTCACCTCTTTAAATCTTAAATATTTTAACATTTGCTTAGTTTTCTCCAGACTTTTAAGCTTTTTATCTTTGTCAAATACATTTACTATTTGAAAAAAGGTAAAAGAAGTGTGCTTTCTTTGATCGCAGGCCTCATAGCTAGCAATGCTAACAGTAACATTGTCCCAACTCACATCGTTTGTCCTCCTCTGATGCTTTATAAGAGTACTTTTGTCACTGCTGAGAGTTTATGTTCCTCTTTGTTTCTATAATGCAACGTTTGGACACATTTAATGTTAAATAAAAGTGATCAAAGTGGAGCCAACTGCAAATAATGGTCTGATAAAGTCAAAAAGCATCAAACTTTACAAACAATAAAGCATTAAAATAAGTATAGTTCTGAAATCTGTGCATGTAGTCTTTTGTTTTCTTTATTTTTTTTACTCTAGACTTTGGAACTGCTAAAAGTGGGGCACATCCTGGATTAGTAACTATTTGTAATCATGAATCAAATGTAATCAAATTGCCCAAATCACTTTTAATCAGAACAGTTTCTTTCAAATTGAGTTTTTTAGTGTTGTAAAGTAGGCTGTGCAATTAAACAAATTTCAATTTTGACTCCGAACAATCACAAAACCTTTGTAATCGAGAAAAAAAGACTAATTATTACTTGTTTTTATTTATTACTTGAAGTGTACTACATTGTGTATCTTATTTATCTTAATTATTATTTATTTTTGAAGCTTTTACTGTTTTGTTCAATAAATCCAACATATTTCCAAAGTCAGCGAGTAATCGTGTAAAATAATTTCAATAATGACCAAAATAACAGTTTTTTCCGTACTTTAGCAGCCCTGTTGTTAAGTATTAGTAAGTATGTGTAATATTATACTTTATTAAACATACAATGAAGGTATTAAGACATGACAGGAGTGGTTTATGCTTGAAAATACATTAAACTTAGTGCATTTCTTGTGTTGAATGTTTATGTCACAGTGAACTGGAAATGATTAAAGTTGGAATAGTAGAGTATATCTGACAACATAAACGTCACTCACTCAACACAAACGCTCCTTTTTCCAGGTGACATATGAAAAGTACATCTAATTTAGCGTTGTTTATTTTGCTGAACATGATGCAGAATTCATTTTACATTCATTGGAAGAATCCTCCGTGAATTCAAAGAGCTTTCCAGACGATCCCTCTCGACGTCGGGGCCACAATATTCATGTTTGTTTGCTTTGTTTGATTGATTTGTTTTTCTCTCGTATCTTTTTTAAAGGACAACAACGCTTTAATAATGCATTTCTCTCGTCTTTTGACTTAAATTAAACGCTCTCCCTTCCCGTCCTGCCCCCCTCCTCCCTCGTTGCCCCGTGCATTAAGAGCCCGGCTGGAAATCGTCTCCACAAGAGCCCATTGTGGCCCGAGGTTGACTCAACCTTAAGTTCACCCCTGTTACACGGCCCCGGTTTCCTCGCCGCGCTAATCTCCCGGGTGCATTTTACTGCACACGGCTCGCTGTTTGTCTCGAGCCTCAACTTCCAACCCCGGGGCAGGTAGCAGTAATGGGCTATACAGGAAACAACAGTGAAGCCGAGCCCCGTGGTGTAGATCCTAATGAGAACAGGAGCGAACAGACACACGGCGCACACGTTGGTTCACGGACACATATTTCTTACTGAAGCCACGGGGGAATTAGATTATTAAAAATGGGTCTTGTGCAGCAACATGCCACTCACCAGACTCTCAGGGCTTTTATGTGAAGTGGTATTCGCAGCCCACCCTTCACAGAGGAATATTTAGCTGACAGCCCAAGGTGTCTAAATATAAACACTTTACTTTTGTCTTTTATCTAAATTAAGACTCTCCTGAAGACCGCTTTAATGTTTTTAGACTCTCCACACGTCTCTTTTCAAACATAACTGAGATTCGATTCATTTTTACTTTTTAAAAAATGTGTTTTATAATCGGGACAACGGCTACAAATCAAAATGTAGATGCCAGTTTTAATAATGGAGTTGACTCTTTACTAAACTATTGTAAACCTTGTCTGTTTAAGTAAAAGACTGTACACTGTATGAGCTACAAAAAAACCCACAAACTTGGCTTTTCCAAACAATATAAAAGATAAGTCAAATGTTTTATCGTTGGTACAAATCTGAATATGAAAATAATAATGAATATGAAAATAATAATAATAATAGAGCCATACGATTGTTTTCCATAAATACTGATCAAAGGGGGGTACTCATACTTTCATGAAGTTCTGTTCATGCACATTTTTGGTACTCGGGGCTGATGTTCGGGGCTGGTATTCGGGGCTGGTACTCGGGGCTGGTACTCGGGGCTGGTACTCGGAGCAGATATTCGGGGCTGGTACTCGCAGCAGGTATTCGGGGCTGGTACTCAGAGCAGATATTTGAGGCTGGTACTCGCAGCAGGTATTCGGGGCTGGTACTCGGGGGCAGATATTCGGGGCTGGTACTCGGGGGCAGATATTCGGGGCTGGTACTCAGAGCGGGTATTCGGGGCTGGTACTCGTAGCAGGTATTCGGGGCTGGTACTCGGAGCAGATATTCGGGGCTGGTACTCGGAGCAGATATTAGGGGGTTGGTACTCGGAGTAGATATTCGGGGCTGGTACTCGGAGCAGATATTAGGGGGTTGGTACTCGGAGTAGATATTCGGGGCTGGTACTCGGAGTAGATATTCGGGGCTGGTACTCGGAGCAGATATTCGGGGCTGGTACTCGGAGTAGATATTCGGGCTGGTACTAGTAGATATTCGGGGCTGGTACTCGGAGCAGATATTCGGGGCTGGTACTCGGAGCAGATATTAGGGGGTTGGTACTCGGAGCAGATATTCGGGGCTGGTACTCTGAGCAGGTACTCGTGGCTGGTACTCGTGGCTGGTACTCGGGGCTGGTACTCGGAGCAGATATTCGGGGCAGATATTCGGGGCAGATCTTAAACCAAACTGCCCCATCTGCCGCGACAGCCTCGAGTGCGTGTGCATCTGAGAAGTGTGCTCACCAGACTCTGTCATCACATGTTTTCATGGATTTGTGAGCTTCTGGAAGAAACCCTCAGTTTTCCCATCAGCACTTTCTCTTCACACGCTGCACACATGCGCTCTCACGTGCACGCGCTCACACTCTGTTTTGGGTTTTGTCTCTTCCTCCTCCTCCTCCTCTTCCTCTCCTACACTACCTCACCCCGTCCACAAACAGACCTGGCAACATATCCTTTCTCAAACATGTTGCCTTTTTTTTTGTTTTTTTTTCCTTCTCTGGTCTTTTTCCCACGTTGCCATGACGATGTGATACAATACTGAAAAATGTCCCTTCTGTTTTTCACTGAGTTGAAAAAAAAAAAGAAAGAAAAAGAAACGTGTTGTAAAAGCAGTCATTATTTTTATCTTTGTTCCGCTTATTGCTGGTTATCTGCGGCAGCATCGTGACAGTGTTATTAAGATACCAATTTACGACCGTCCCACTTCATAGGTTTTCACTGAACAGGAAGGATTTGGTGTTTAATCTGACAAGCCCTAACAATGTTGTACACTAGACCTGACTTAATACTGTGTGACGTTCATTTAAAGGTAATTTCTGTCTAAATGTGAAGATGTTCCCATAACTGTCTCATCAGAAGAGATTATAGGACAACAATTAACTGGAATAAAAGAAAAACGGGTTTAAATGAGAGGCTGGAGATATTCAATGAACAGTAAAAGATTGTTTCCAGGATTTTTTTAAACTTCAGAGCTGCACCTGTTCGTATTCTTCAGAGATTCTTTCACGTCACATGTTTTTCTGAAGCAGAGCAATAATAAAACAATAATAAAACAGTTCTAATCTCTAATCTAACACTGGAAGCAGGAGCTAATAATAAACAAGACATGATTCATTTCCAAAAACCTTAATTTTGCTTCAGTGTATTGTACTTTTGCCAAAACTGCCGTAGTATTTACAAACTGATAATATCTCTTCACATTTGTCCTTGTATTGCAAACAATAGACAGACATAGTACTGTTTTCTGTTTTAAAATATTGAGTGCACAGAGATATTTTCAGCTGTTTTGTTTTTAAATAACACAATATCAGCAGCTTCTTTTATCGTTTACGGCTCCGGTCCGTCTGTCCTTCAGTGCTCTTCAGGTTGGTTCAGGTCAAACTCAGGTTTTTCTCAATGGATTTGGCACATTTTTTGAAACAGTTTGAACTAAAAGATCATTCGTCACAGTTGGCTCATCAAAATTCTGTTATTTATCCAAAACATTTAGTAGTTTTGTCGTCTTAAATAAACAGCTTTAGTCAATTAAATTAGTAACAAAGCTGTATCTTACTGGTATTAATCTAAAGGCAAGATTTGAGGCAGCAATTTTAAGTCTAATTTTGTGGCCATTGGAAAACCTTTTTTCATAAACCTGTTTTTATTTCTGTAAAAATTTTTTATTATATCTTAACCTCTTCAAACTATTTCATAAACCACACTTCAAATAAATATCACGACACAACTACTGTCAATTGCAGGCCAAAAAAGTTTTTGTTAATCAAGAGGGAACTGTCCTGTAATCAAATATTAATGACAGTTTTGTTTGGGGAATGTTTTCCAAAATGGATCCAAAGTCGATTTAGAAGCACAGACACTCCCTTGTGATTTTTCTCTTCGTTGATCAGTGGCTTAAATGTAATTTATGTGAATAATTACCTTTAATCGTATTCAATTATGCACTTAATGCTAATATGACTAATAATAGGATTTAATGAAGACAGCCCTGACAATTTATAATTTACCAAAAAAAATTAAAGAAGCACGAGTTGAAAAGCAGCTTGTGTAAAAACTCCTTTTTAATTTAATCCCAGGACAGTGTTCAGTCGTGTTGTTGACACTCGACTGAAATCACAGGTGGTCATTTCAGATGAAGAGGGTCATAATGCACTTAGCTGCCATTATCATAAATATTGATGTTGTAATATAACCTGGAGCTACGGCACATATATTTTAGAGCCAGTAAAGGTCATGTCACGGCACACTATCAAATCCAGCACGAGACGGACGATCAGCACCTCCTCCAACACATTATTATTTGTGAAATGGCACAAATACATACAGTGTTTTGATCCTCCGTGTGGTTTATTACATTCAGTCACCGATCAGTTCGTACAATGAGCCCTGATTGGTCGGATGTGACCTTTGCTAAGCAGTGCCAGCGCCATTAGCTAAAGGTCAAACCAGACGACACATTCAGCATTAGCCAGCGCTCGGCCGACTGACATGTAACCACACAGGACGCTTCACGGGGATTGATCTGCTTCTGAGTGTGGTTTACTTCAATAAAAGCCACTGACAATGATGGACTGTTCCCTTTTGTGACCGCATATGATCAGAAGAAGAGGCTTATTCTGAAGGAACTTTAAAGAATTAACTGAGCTTGGAGTTAACAGCCCCGTTTTTTTAACTCACTTTTTGTTTTTCTTATTTACCAAAAAGCTGAAGTGTTAAATAAAGTTTGTGAAGTGCTCCTGTCTTTATCCAACAACATGAAGAAGTGAAGGTGTCTGAGGTGATACAGATCAAGACTGAGCATAAATGGGACAGTTCAGGGGCCTTTTACACAATGTCAAAACACAAACTGTAGTGTGTAGCATAATCAAAACAATCTGTGTTCATACGGATACGGTAGTATGTGTGGCAGGCCACTAGGGGCACTGTGAACCCCACCAGAGCTAATGCAATAGTCATTACACAAGAAAATGTCATGGCAGAAGAACACTCCCAAAATACCCAATGATTGATTGTTTTGTTTTTTGTTTTTTATTATTTATTTATTTATTTATTTATTTATTTATTTAGAGGCACAAAACTACATTATTTTGTTGTTCTACTCGCTGTCTGTCGCCAGCAGCCAATAGCTTTCTGAGATTCTGTTACTTCATTGTTTTCACTGAGGACGCCGTTTATTGACACTTTACACACAACACAGAGGGAGATGAGACAAAACAAAGACGCTTCTTTGGCCCAAAAGTCATTTGTTTACACATAGGGACCGTGTTCTCAATGAAAATCCAGCCAAAGTGTAAACGGAGTCCTCGTGAAATGGAAAACCAATAACACACCAGTGAATGCACAACAACAACAGTAATAAAGTGTTTTATAGCCTCATCAGTGTTCATTTATGCAAACTATCCATGTGCTTTTGTTTCAGTTTTACTTATTGCTCTGTATATTTATTTCTTTTGTCCCACTGTGATTACTTTATAGACCCCTAGAAAAATCAGAAAGAAACACAAAAGGGACGGTGGCTCAGGTTTTTGTTGTTGCTTTTAGAGCTCAGATTGGATGAGACTGACTGATCACTCGATAAAAGTGGCTCACACGTCCAAAACCTCGTGTGATCGTACTTGAAACCATCTGAAAACCACTTTTTCTCTTTTTGGACTCGTACATTCAGTCTGCTCTTTGTTTTGAAATGTTACATTGCTCATTTTTTGTTTTATGTGTGTCTTAAGCATTACTAATCCTTCCCTCCTTTTGTCAGTGATTGTGATATTTATCTTAGTGTTTAAATTTAGAGACTTTTCCCAAATGACATGCACTAGTCTTAGTCGGATCACCCTGAGTTAGTCCTTAGTTTAGTCTTAATTTGACCAAAGTGAGAAGAAAAATATGGTTTGTGTCTATTTTCTTGGTCTCCTTGAAATGTTACATGTTGTTTGTTAGATATGACCTCTTTAAATAGTTATGTTAATGGTCTGTTAAACTGTGTTAATCCGTATAAAGTATGTGGATATAGTCAGAGGCATTGATTGGGTGACTTATTGGTCGTTAAATTCTATAGAAAATAGAGCAATAATCTACAAATGGCCCAAAGGCTTCAAATAAATCCAGTGAGTGAGACTAAAATCATGGTGTAAAATACTCCAGAGCAGAGGGATGAGTTTAAGTGTTTCTGATTTTTATTCTCAGAGAGATCAAAGATGACTCAAATCTGTGGAAGCACTGCTTGATGTTTTTAAATCACTAGATACTGTTCCTATTTGTAAAAGCAAAACTGTTCCGGCCGTTTACGCAGCAACTTGTAGTGGAAAAATCCACCTGGGTTTTCATTTGTCAAAGCTGGGCCCCATAAATATCTGCAAATGCCACAGAGTCATTTGACCTGTGAATGAATGCCAAGTGGACCCTAGAGAGGGCTCCGGTGCCAAAGTGTTGGACGCTACATGACTTCCATATGACTCACGCTCTGTACCAAGTCCTTTTAAGCTTCTTTTCAGGAGATTTCTCTCAACAATACCCCACGTCTGTCTGCTTGAGTCATATTTATGAAGATGGATCGGCAAAAGTGATCCAGTTATGTCTAAAAACACTTTTTTTTGTACTGTTGTATGTAGTTTAACAGTTGAATCACTTAAAGCTTATCATAAAGAGACCTTAAGATGTGACCTAGGCTTTATAATTATATAAACTTTATATAATCACAGCTCACTCCCATTGGTCGACACTGAAGTCAACAACGATGGACCAAGGAAATAAACCAAAGAAATGGGTTATTCTGTTGGAAATACATCTAATTTTACAGAGAAACAGCTAAAAAAAAACAAAATAAACAAATGAAACTAAATGTTGGGAATTATTCAACACAATTTTTAAAGAGGAAGAGATCGTTACAGTCTGGGGGGAAATTTTTTCCTTTTTTTTTAAAAAAAAAAAGGGGGGGGTAATAAATATTTCCTTTCCACATATTTTTCCGAACAGTGCTATAAATGGAAATAAAAGGAAAAGAGGAAAACTGCATTGAGTTAAGAACTTGAATGGAAGTTGGAATTAATGTCGAAAGTGTCCGGACAAACCTACTTTTAGGAAGTAATAAAGATAAAGGGTGTCTCTCTAAAAAATTCAGTATAAAATGTAAACCTAACAGCACATGGCTCAGTTGGACACAACATATCGCACTCCTTTTTTCAGTTTCAGACGTCTGTCCTCTGCAACACTCGGGCTGTAGTCCACTGTAGAGTTTAGTGCTCAGTGTGGGACGATGTTTCACTCGGCCAGTGCAGAAATAAGGTCAATGAAATGCAAATTTTTACTGCTTATAATACAACGACGGCTTTCTCAAATATTTAAATTTCATTGGCGCTCATTAATTAAACACAAAGATCATCTCTGGCAGGAAGAAGCTGTGTCCTCGGGAGCGTGCTCTTCTGAGTCGGGCCGGTTTTTGACCTCTAGGCCCCCTTACCACTCATGACATTGGCATGCTCTGACTGGTGTGGATAATGGAGCAAAGGGCCGACCTTTATGATGAATTAATAATTGATAGAGTAATTGGGTTGGCCTCATGCTCGGCCGAAGGAGCCCGAGGTTTTGCCGAGCGCTGCTCAAAGGCGGCCATTATTCTGCTGCGTGTGGCCGGCAAAGGGCAAACAGCAGATCAAATATTCACCGCCGAGAACACACACACAATTATCCCCGACTTAATGGGGCTGACTTCACAAAAAGTCCAAACGCTAAATGCAGCGGACTGGAGCTGACCACAGTTATCGCCGGTCACCTTGGACGAGTTGGTCAACAGTAAAGCTAATGTGGTGGGCCAAGCTGGAAATGATGTTCATCTGGCTTTGTCAACACAGCGGCAGGAACGGGATTAAATATAAAAAGGTCGGGGTAAGTATCGGCTAATGCTGGATTCTGGTGGTTTATGATCTTGAGGAGAAATAGCACGATAATGTAGTGTTGCAGCTTAAATAATGTTTAGTTAAAAGAACAAGTCATGAAACATCTGGAACTTGAGAAAAAAGTAGATTTTCACAAAGAACTCCACTCCTTCTTTCTAGACCATGTGATCACCTACGGTAGCCTGCAGGGGTCAGAACGTGAGGTCAATTCAAATGTAGAAACGGACTCTTTTTATGACATTTACATCAGTGTTCTAAGAAACACTTATTTTTCAAGGTGTTTGCTCAAAAAACGATAAAGTTGAAAACATTGCGACTGATGTTTTATAATCTTCAACGGGATCCTACAAAATTCTACACAATACACCTTTTAGACAGGCCTAGAACATTTCATCACTTTTGGGGTTTTTAACAAAGTCATTCGAATCTGTGACATTCAGTCTGCAGGCTTCACATCTGAAATAGAGTTGAACACTCTGATCTTTGTCTCTGTACAATCTGGTCTCGGACTTGAGTCTTAGTCAGACTTTGACGAACCGAGTCAAGAACATTTAATGATACATGAGAAATGAACATTCTCAAATTCAGTTCAGAAATCTTAGACCAAAGTCATGGGCCTGCTTTCTAGCAAGTCATACATGATTAAATATTAAAAGAATAAAACTAAGAGTGAGTATTGGTGGTAGAAATAAATAAGCTAAACAAGGAAAAGACCTTAAAAACCATAAAACTGTATTTGTAACCTGGTCAGTTTGCCTAATTCCTAGTTAGTCTGGTCTGAATAGATAAATACCAAATAAAATACAGTGGATAAACATAAAAACAATCAGAGAAAACGGCACAAAAAGACAAATTTAGACTAATTTTAGGTAAATGGTTATGATTGGTCTGACGGGATTTTGAAATGAACTTTGCCCAGGCTTTTGTGGATTTATCCTTTTCTGTGCCTTCCTTTTTTGTTTAATAGTTTTTTTTTACCTAAATGTCCTTCCTTCTTTCTGACTTTTGAGTAGTTCATGTGCATCTTCTCATGAATCTAATAAAAAGTTACCACCTTTCATTATCACCATTTAAGAGTCTAAACAACAAAAAGTCAGTTTTATGGCTGCACTTTCAGATCATCTCAAAGGAAAGCTGACCAGAAATGTTAGTGGCCACTTTGAAACCAATAACAAACCTGTGGTAACTGAGAGTGGGCTGATATTGTCATTGCCATTAGATTTTTATTTTTATTCTAGATTCTGGTAAGTGAAAGAGTGGACAAAGTGTTCTTCTGGCTTTGTCAACACAGTCCCGGGGACATGATTAAATATAAAAAGCTTTAGTGGGTGGATATTTTCACTGCAATTAGCCTGGATAGCACTTGCCACAGAACGGCTTGATGGGAAGTGATCTTACTCAGAGTGACGCTATCCACGTCCCAGCATGTCACTCCGATAGCCGTCCTCTTTCTCTCCGTCTCCCTTTGACATGGAGATAAATGCGCTCTGCCATCCAGCCCTTAAACTCTGCCGAGGCCTGCATATCAATTTTTGACAGCGCAGCGTCGCCGTCCATTAAGGCGTAATTATGTTAAAAATCTTCTATCTGTTATTTGGTGCTTAGCCGTGCACACAAATCGCAGCGAGCTCTAATCGAAGCCCGTCGTTGAGTGACTCTGAGTGGCTTGTAGGTTTTTGTAATTGGCCTTTTGAACACTAATGGTATGTCACGACCGATGAGCTTCTCGGTTTGAGTCCTAACGTACGCTTAAAGTTAAAGAAATCTGACGGAAACGGCGCTCGACTGAAATTTGTGGCTATCGTTTACTGATTGGCGCGTTGATGATCAAACGTTGTTTATTTGTGTTTCTGAGAGAGCAGTGGGAGTTTAAAACACTGGATGTGAGCGACTTATGGAGAGCGCTGCATATTAACCGAGCGCGGCACACAAACTCGGCGAGTAGTGCACGTGTAATGAATAATTCCTCTTTGTGTCGGCTGCAGCGTGCTCCCCTCTGCCGGCCCCTCATACATTATTTGTTGTGGTATTGTTTTCCAGCTGTGAGAGATTCAACACTTTGTCTCTGTAAACATGTCAGGACACAGCAGAGTTTTGGGCCTTTTTCTTTCCCAGCCCTTGTCTGATGGATCCTGTGAGATGGAAAAAAAAACAAGTGTTGGTCCACGAGGAGAGGCTAGTTTCCTGTTTTTGTTTCACATTTAATATTTGTTTAAAAGTGAGAGTTTTCCTCACTTTTATTCTAAACACTACACATTTCTTAAACAATATTTGTATCTGACATTTGTGAACATTACTGATAAAGATATAAATGTTTTCGTGATGTAGTACATTGTAGCCATCTTGTTTCTACAGGTGCCCAGAGAGGACAAACTGAACACTTTTTTTAGAGTTTAAGCTTATCTCTAACAAGATTGCGTAGACATCTGGGACTAAATGTTTCTGAAATTTTAAAGTGAATTAAACATCTGCACTATTTCTACACCAATTGTTAAAAGGAAACCTGTCCCAGCAGGGCTACCGTAGGTGCTCACCGGCTGCAGACAGGAGGGTAACCAATGTCAGTCCCTGCTGTTTCAGTGCCTCACAGATTAGGACACTATGTCACGGTGCAAGTCTTTTACAATCTTACAACAATTGCTGGCTTGACATAAAAACACTCGGCCATTGTATTTAAACCAGAGAGTGATTAAAATGGAACTAAAATAGTTTTGTGTCTCCCCATTGACCACTGTTCATAGTTTAATTCTGAATAATGTCCCACAGGAAGGGTGTGATTTAGCCTCTATTTATCTGCTTTATTACCAAGGTCGAACTAATCTCCCTCCTGTCTTTATTTCACCTCAACAAAACCGGAGAAAGGGCTAAAAATGGATGCTTTTAACAAAAGCGTAACAAAAGCGCCTTGCAGCCGAGACGTGTTCTTTGAAGTGTACTTCCTGCAGCTCAAAGCTCTGCAGCAATCACCTCACAAATATTCACTCAACAACATGACAACTGGTTTTAACGGCTCACATCAGATGTATCAGCGATTACAAAAGAAAGCTCCGCTCCCAACGTGTCTTCGACGTGTGCGGCTGTAGTTGAATTGCACACAGCAGGTTCCTGCAAACTCAAGAGAAAGTCTGTTAAACAAACACCAAAATGTTGCGGCTCTTGTCTGTCTGTGGAGATGTGGATCAAACGCAGGAGTGCTGACACATAAAAAAGCAGCGGGGCTTGATGACGAGATCAAGTGGAATTTTTACTGTATGGCTTCGGCGTGAGTGTCCCGCGCTGGATGTGCACAAGCGGCGCTGCCTAATTATTTATTCCAGACCATCTCTGAGACAGCGCTCGGGGCAGGTGGGCTCCAAGAAGCCGTCTGGACCCCCGCTGTGATGAAAGGGGTCTGCTTGTCACACAAATTTGATTGGATGCTGTTTAATTGCTGCACTCTGGTTGGATGGAGCATTGGTTAATTGTAACCAAAGCTGGTCTGTGCACTGGGGTTTATGGGCATATATCAGAGTAAAAGCAAGTGGACATGAAACATATGGCAGGGGAGCAATAAAGCAGATTTGTGGAGGGTACTGTGTGCACAACGACCAGCAGCATCAGAGCCAGCCTCGTGTATTTACCCTGATTTGACAAGGCAAAACGGCACCAGGCTTTAGAGCGCACCCGTCAAACTCCAGCCTGCCCCACTGCAACATTTATTCAGCCCACGTTTACACTTTAGTGTTTTGTATTTTTCCTTTTGTTGCTACTAATAGGTGGCTGACTATTACAGAAGGATGGAATAAAATTGAATAAAAGAAGGAAAAGTAGTCTTCACTGAAATGGTGCAGTGACTGATTCAAAAGAGGCATTTTCATTATCAAAAAGGGAATGAAGTGTCCCAAATAAGGTACTGTACCCCTCGCCTTTGAGTTTCAGCAGCAGAGTTACCAAAACGCTGCAGTCTTTTGATTGGAAAACAGAGAATACTAAGTCGAAAATGGGATTGTTTCCTCATAAAAAGTGTGTCCTGTTCATTTATCAATCAGAAATTATGCTTAATGTCCTGCTTCGATACAAAAAATTGAAAGAAATAAAGCTAGTGTTTATTAGCAACAGCTTTTTCTGGTTCTCAAAAACAGTCTGTCTTATGGCTCGAACTGTGAAAAAAAACATTTCTCTCACTGTCTAGATTTAATTAAACATGATTAGAACTTGTGACATAAAAGTAAGTACCTTGACGTTGGAATAAACTGGAAATAATCTTTTTTTCCTTTTCTTGATTGTAACAGTGGATCAAGCTTCTTTGCACCGCTACACTTTTTAATTTAGCTTCGTGTTAGCTTCAATTCTGATCCATTTCTCTCGTAAAAACTTCTCTTTTTGCGAGTTGTGCTTGTTACTGTGCAGTGAAAACATGCCCTAGGAGCCTTGTTTTTCACACTTTACTTCAGTCTAACGCCCAAATAGAAAACGCAAGGCAACTTCAAATTTAGCACGCAGTCAGAAAACAGCATCATAATAAAAGGGGGCCCAGAGACCACGGACTAATCTGCTTCAAACCTGGGATCGGGGTCTTATTGACTTACTGTCAGTGTAATCCATATCATAACCATCTGCTAGCGCTATGAAACACCCAGGGCATATTAGCTGTGTGTCTCCGCGAGGGTTTCGTCTGACAGTAGCCTGAAGGGCTCTGCGGAGTCATTTGGAAGAGTACCTAAAGCCATGCTACGTGAATCCTAATTCTGCTATTGTGTCTTAGCGCTCAGAGCTCAATACTTGTCTCCTCCGTTAAGACTCGGAAACAGTCGGCAGTCGACACCGCGGGAGCCGGCTGCCTGCTGACTGACACGAGTAACGTCTTCCGAGACATCTTTTGTAACAGTTGTGACATTAATTCATGATGGGATTAAGGCAGTGAATGCACCAAGTAAAGTTTGGAAGGCGGAGTATAATGCGGGACTGGAAGGCCCGGTTTTCATTGTGAGGAGATATTTTATTGGATGGACATAAATCAGAATTGTGCTTTTATTACATAATCCAATCTGAGGCCTGCTGCTGCTCTGAATCATATTATGACCCATTTTTAGAGCGTCCTGGTTAGAAGATCCACACTGAACTGATAGAGTCATGCCCAGATGCTAAAGTCTTCACCTTTACTTTGTTTTGACCATGTTTAATGTTGATTTGTTGGTTTATATTATGCCCATAATCACTGTGAGTGCACAAAGAGTCACACAATAAACCAAAACATCAGGATTTTATCAGATGTATCCAAAATGTGCAAGCTGTGACATTTGTACAAGAATAAATGTGATATATACGTATTTATTGACACGTATTAAATTTGTCCATTACTTTACAGGAACATATACTTAAGGGTCATGGAGGTTAGAGCCTATTTGAGCTGCTTTAAGTGAGAGGTGGGTTCACTCTGGACAATCACCAGTTAAATGCAGGTCTGAAGCAAGCAATAAATAAAAAAATAAATCCCTTGGTACTCTCATGAACAATTATCTAAATCACTGTCTTTTCTGTCAGTCTGAGGAAGCTGGAGGGAACTAATACAACTAATGGACTTGCTTCTTATTGTGCTACTTTTAAAATGTTTGGTCTTCATCAAATGTTAACGTCTTAATTTGGAGTTTTTTGGAGTGTTTCTATTGTTTTTCTTATTGTGCTAATACAAATTCAGTGGATGAGACAGTATTATCTCATATAGACCTGTGTTTTGAGCTTTATAATCCACATTTTCTTGATCTGATCATAAAGTTACCGGACAACTTAGCCCCAAAACGAAGCGATCACATGATCCAATAAATAGTTTGCCCCAGACTCCGTTTGACTGGCAGTTGTCCACTATTTTCTGGACCTCAGGCCGGCTCTGTTTACAAGCGTGCAGTTCATAATAAACCGCTTCAGTCCTGGCTGTCCTTTTGTGAGCGCTGGGTGCAACAACATATAATAATAACCTCTGTGGGCCAAAACACACAAAGGTCATTTTCTGTCAACCACCTCCAATAAGCCTCTATTCAGCGCTCCCCTGAATCCACTGACGAGCCAGTCGAGTGAGCAGCCGTGCAGCCGCCCCCAGAGTTTTAATGAAACCTGCTGAGTTCTGCCATTCCTCTGTGACATGAGCTGGAATAATGACCGATGTAACAAGTCTGTCTGCGGCCAATGCTCCAATCAGCTGCTGCCCTTCCTCCACCGTCGGCCTTGACTTTAACCCTGGACGCGCTTTGAAAATTTGGGCCGTGAAAATTTCAGCTGTTGCCTCTCGCTTTCATGTAGAAGATGGAAGAATTCTGCTTGAATGCTCTTGGGTTAGTAAGGACACCAGTCTGTGACGCCCGTTATCGAGTACATTACTGGTGTAACTTTGTAGTAATGAGGGATGTGACCTCAGACGAATGAATATTAGACCAACAGATTTGAAAGTCATCTGTATAAACTCAAAATGGGCTGATAAATCCAAAAAGTGAGCGGATGGAGACGCATTAATACCATATTGAGACTTAAAAATACCGATATCGCAGCCACAGACACCTAAATATGATGATTTTTGTTTGATTCTCTAATTAACTAAGCTTTGGGGGAACAATTTTGGTGCAATTTGTATTTTATGGCATTTTAAAAAGTGGAGCCAAGCTGGTTTGACCCAACATCCACAACTTAAGTAGCTTTCTCAACAGAATCTGACCAAATACTGCTCCTGTACTGCCTCCAGACTACACTCTGGGGGCTGTTCATTCCTTTTCCCTCATTCCCATTTATATTTCACCCCAGTCTCTATCGCCGCCACTCGCTCACCTCCACTGCCATGCTACATTGTGTTATCCAAGGTCTGATCCCTGTTCTTAGTTTTAATATCTTTGTCTCCGTCAGGTGAATCTCATAAAATGAAAGAGTGTGAGCTCAGCCAAGGACTCGGAGCGACCCTGTGTGTGTGCGCCTTCCTCGGCTGCAGTCGTGGTCTGAACCGCCCGACTGATGAGTCAATACGTGCTGCACAATCCGTAGCTTTTAGCAGAAAACCAATATGTTACCTTATCGACTTGTCTAAAGATAAAACAGCGTTATGTGTTGGTGGCTTGAGCATCTGAAACACTATGAACATGAGCATTAAGGACACAAAAAGAGAATTAGATAGTGAGAGAGAAGCTTAAATAGATGTTCTTTTTTTGGCACAATTAGGCCAATGTTTTGCAGTGATTTATAGAGCTGCAAAAGACCTGGTTTCATGGAGTGCTACGCTAACATTAGCATGTCGTGGACACTACTCTTATAATTAGGCTCATTGTGTTTGTTTGTTTACTTCAGCAGGTATCTGACAGCTAATCCTATGCAAAGCCTGATAATAGGAGGCTTTCTGGTAACAGAGCTGTCAACAGGCCCTGAATCAAGCTAAAAGCCAAATCCATTACGTTGGCTTTAAGTGGAAGTGGGACAAACATGTTCACATAAGCACACGTTGTTTGGTCGGGGCTTAAACGTCGAGTAGAGACTAAACTTAAGTTTCATTTGGACGCACTTTCACTTTTTAGTTTTGTTCTAGCAACTGCAAAAAAGAAAAAAAAATCTGTTTTTTTATTGCAAAGGAAATAAATTATCCCCAACAAATACAAATGTGTTAAAATGAGTTAGAATCCTGCAGAACTCTGACTTACAGAGAGATGACCATTGCTTGAGCAAGGCCAATGCATCATCAGGTTTCAGCAAAAGACAGTTTATGTTTCTGCGACCAGAAAACATTTAAGTTGTTTTCATTTTTGTTGTAAAAAACAATAAAAAAGGGACATTAGTGCAATTAAATGGTTGGTTAGTTGTAAATGAATAAAGGTGTGGGTTTAAAAAGATGGTAAAAGAAACCTATTGTAGCTTGAAGCATCTAAGAGGAACAAATTTATTTCTTTTAAGCCAAAGGACTTAAAGAGACGATCATGGAGCCGTCTGCAAACATATAGAGACGGACCTGAGACACACAATGAAGATAAAGCTGTTTTGGAGCCAGCACGAGGAGGGTGTTATCGGGTTAGCTCGACAGATGAACAACACCTCTGGCAAGTGCCTCCCTTATAAATAAAAGTTAAGAGGAGGCGCTGCTCGTTTGGACTCATTATAGATCTGTTTCCTAAACAGTGGAGGCCAGCCCCGACCCCTCCCCCTCCATCAATCTCCCCACTTCCCCTCAAATGCCAGGAGCCGATAATTAATGATAGATCGACACTTAATGAAAGATTTACGTGGCCTAAAGGATGCTTGGCAATCCGGCGGCGTGTTTGGAGGCTTTTAAACTTTGACAGCCAAACGGCTCGTCAATTGCGCCCCGGAGACAGGAGCCCGTAATGGCCCCGAGCGTGGAGCAATGACAGCTGTAGGTGAGGTTCAAGAAAGAGCCCGTCGTCCCCGCGGTCACCGGGTGTGACACGCGGCAGAAGGCGGTCCCGTCGGCTCGCCGCGTCCCGATGACAACGCAGACAGCCGTTTAACCTCCGGCCCCTCTCAGGCGCGTCGCGGAGGAGGGGGAGCCGCTCACAGCTCCTGACAAAATATTTAATTCCGACTTAAAAGGTTACCTCACAATAACACACGGTCCCAGTCGGCTCTTTTTTCTCCGTCGTCTTCCCCTCCACAGCATTCAATTTATTTCCTTTAGATGCACGCTTCGCTGGGTACTGTAGTTGACTCCCTCTCTCGCCGCCGCTGCTGGCTTATTAAGTTTCCATGGCAACGTGCCGCATCCACTTGTGTTTTATTTCAGCCTTTGGGACCCCACAGGGTAAGGCTTTAAGCTCAAACACCAGGAAGCGATGGGTTTTAGGGGGAGAACAACCTGCGGCGGCGACGGCCACGACAGGGATTGTCAGAGAATTGCTCATTGGGCCCCGCTCCATTTAACCCGCTATGAAGCAGTGCAGCTGAAGCACCACTTTTTGATGTCATTGTGTCTCCTTGCACCGGTGCAAATATTAAAATCTATTGACAAACCGCTAGGAAAGAAAGTAGCTGCAGGCGGAAGAATCATCTTTGTTTTATTATAAAACAAATAGCAATAAATAATGTTTGCATTTCACAGAATTTTATGAGTTGTTTTTGTGTGTAGTAAAACAGAATTGTATTTTAATGTATACTGTCTGCAATGAGGCAGTGTTTGGAAGATGACACGCATTTATCACTTTTTTTATGGGTAAATGGATCATAGCTCAGCAAACTCTCTTTTTAACATCATCACAAACAGAAATGCCTTCACTTTTCTCACTTTCTCTCAACATTTTTAAAGCAATTCCAAAACAAACACTTAATTTACTCTCACATGTGGACATTTCAAGGCTAATGCTGAATGTGATTAAGTTGGAGCTAACTCCATTTACCAACAGCAGATGGCACTGTTGCAAGAGAAAATAGATCTCCCAACAATCTATCACCAGAACTCTGAATTACACTCCATCATGGGATTTACAGTTAATCAAATAGTTATTTCACACCAATGTCACAACAGTCTAATAGTCCAAAAACAAAGTGATATAACAAGGAACCTGATATTTTTGAGATAAATTTGAAAGTGTTTTTTTGGTAGGAAATCTGTAGATTGAAGTAAAACACGTCATATTCCTCCTTTGTACTCTTACGGTAGCCCTGCAGGGACATGCTGGTCAGATCAGGAGTAAAAAACAAATTCAATTAAGGCAGAGTGAAGTGTTCATAACAAACTTACAGCTATAATTACACATCTGCAGGAAACACAGGGAGAATTAGAAGCTTTACGGACAGAAAAGGCGTAGAAAAGAGTTTTTTTTGTTAATTTGGGTTCACTTTGTGTCCCACTGGAGTGAAAGGTGAGAATAAAAAACAAACAATGATGAAACTAAAGCTCAAAAGCCCACTAAGAGTTTGTAAATATGCTTCTCCATCGGCGGTGCTCATTTAGTCTTTTCTGAGCGTATTTTATTTGCTCTGAAACAAGTAACAGAACTAAGATCCACTAATACCACCTCCACATATCGTCCCTTTAAAGGCCACCAACGTGAGTAAAGTTAGCATATTCCACACCGAACGCACACTTGAGTTAAGCCTCTTTTTGATTACGTCTCAGCTGCCATTGTAACTTAATTCTTGGAGGATTTCCGTCGGCTCTGAGCCCCTCCTCTTCCTCGTTTCCGTCTGTAACCTCAGAACGACGACTGCTCGGCTAATACGGGGGCCATTGATTAGATCATACATTTTCATTTCATTACTTAATTATCAATTCAACTCAGTGGGACCTTTTAAAAAGAGAAAAGATGTAATCTAACGCAGTATAAGTTAATAAAGCTAATTTCATTTTAGCATTGGAAATTTTATATGCATATTAAGTGGTTTTGTTAAGATATTTCTTCCAAAGAGATAATTAATTATTTCATATGCTAAATGAGAAATTGTCTTATCTATAAATTACTCCTAAAGGTATTCCACCAGATTTAGAATATTTCAGCTCTAATTTGATGCAGTTCTTTCAAACACGTCCGTGCCCACATTACAGTCTTCATTAACCGTCGATTGTATGAAAGACGGTAGATTTCATTAACATAGGCCCCACATAATCAAGGTCCCTTTGAAAATTATTCCCCTTGTAACGTATGCTCGCTCCAGAGATGGGATCTTTACATACACCGCACACGTTTTGAGCCATTTCATTGACAAATTACCGTTAAATGTACTTTGACCACACCAAAGCCCAATCAGCGGCCTGTCAATGGACTCAGTGTAAGGTCAAGTTCAGCGGAAAATGGCCGTAAAAGGCGATTAGACGAGGCACTAACTGCCCTGGTTAAACAATATTGATGGACCCGGCTCACGGTGCTATGTGAGTTGATAACGAGAGTAGCTTTTCAAATGTGGACAGATGTAATTCCCATATATGGATAGGCTTTGGCTCATTAGAAGGCAAACTTATGAAAAAACGTTTAATCTGCGCTCAGAAAGGATAATTAGAGACAATGAATATGTCTTCCCCCTAATTGTTTATCCCTCGGCCGGCATTAACAAACAAAACTCTGAACCATCAATTTCTATTCTTTATGACAAGGGTATTAAATGTGACCCCATCGTTTTACTTTATTATTGCCCTGAAATAAAACGGCTGTAATGAGAGGGAGGGGAAGTGTGACAGAACCCATCAGCCGCTGTTAAAATAATGAGTTTTTCTGTCGTAGGGCTTTTGATCGGGTACAAAAAGACTCCGCAGAGATTGAAACGGGATCACTTAGAGACCTCTCTATTCGCAGAAGAATTAGTGTTATTGCACTTATTGTTATTTCTGCAAAGTCTCACAGTTTCACGTATAATATGTTCTCCTGAAGTATGTATATTTGAAGAAGCACCACTTTAAAAGTTGGAAAAAGACAGTGTTTGCTGGTTTGAAGATTTTCTGTTACTTTGTGCTGCTTTATGCAAGACTAGTGGCCAATAACTGAACTGCAGCCTTTATTTTTTATTATTTTTGCAGCGTTTTCTCTGACGTTTGTATTGTTTATGCCTGGAAGCTAAAATGCTAATACAGATGCAGTTAAATACTTCATGCATTTTCATTTCATTACTTTATTATCTGTTCAACTCAGTGGGTTCTATTGAAATAAAAAAAACAAAGCATAAGTTACAACACTAATCGCTAAACTTTAAAGCAACACTGCAACTTTTCAGGCTGTAAACTCACTAAAAGACTAAATGAGACAAATGCCCCTCTGCAAAACTCAGATATAAACTCAGGTATAATTGTTTTTGTTGTATAATTGTTACAGTAATCTAGCTGTAATGTAAATCTCTGTTGATATGAGGTTTTCCAACTAGATGTGTGTTCTCAAGATGCTACAAATCAGTTTCTTTGTGCAATATTCATCAAAACCCACACATCTTGTCTTTAAAAGAGGGTTTACTTTCCTTATTGTCTGTCAAGAAACCATCCAAGTCCATTTGAGGTTTATTGTTTATAATTTGAAGGATTTTAGTTGAAAAAGTTAGTGTTGCTTTAAGTTATCCGTCGTTATTTTGGGGAAATTCATTCACTACATTTAACTCATCCAATGGAGATTCTGCGTTAGATTATAAGTGCATGTTTTTTAATGTTTGTTGGGGAAACTGGAGTACTCGGAGTAAACCCACTCCAGCTTGGGGAGAGCTTCTTGCTGTGAGCTCACAGTAAAAACCACCACCAAATATGTAATAAATCTGTTGTTGATGTTGAAGTTGTTGCAAATAACATTTAATTTATGCACTTAAACCATTGTTAGTTGCCAACAATATTAAAATAAATGTATTTTTAAGGCATTTTGGCCCAAAAATTGTAGTAGGTGTTGTTCTCTTGTGAGTTTCTTATCATTTGTGGAGTTTGTGTTGCTCATTTCAAGTAGATTTGGTGGATTCATATTGAAAAGAGTGCAAATTATTTAAGCACAGATGGAAATAGCCGTTGTGAAAAAGCAAAAGTTTATCTGACTTTCTGCTACATTTGTTATTTCCTTTGGCGCAGTGGGATTTCTTCTTGCAAAACAAAATCAGAACTGAATCTTATCCGGTTCTAATGATCCATCTGTGGAAGTGGAAAGGGACCATAAATGGTTAAATATTACTCACGTTTACACCACTCACGGCTCACACACGTCCGTGGCTCGCGGTGTATAATAAGAACATAGTTTTCTGGTGACGGAGCACACACTGAAGATCACAAATGCTTCCAGTGTGTCTCAGCCCAGACGCACACTGTGGCACCCTCTGCACACTCGGCTGGTCCAATCTTTTCATTGCCTCGGTGTCACTATGGAAACCCCCACACCACCATCGCTCCCACAACTGTCCTTTTCCGCTGTAATCCTCGGGGCTGTAAGGAAACGATACTGAAGCATGACTGAAAGGAATGGATTGTGGGGCTGGCTGCTGGAAAAACCTTTAAAGGACTCGGACAAGTGTGTCAAGCCTCTAGTTATCCCTCCACACCTGGCCAAAGGTGTGTGTCCATAAGCGTATGTGAGCAGGAAAACTCCCAGAATCAATAGGAAGGAGCTGGAGCAGAAATAGGAAGCGGTGAAGCGGCTAAGCGTGTTTGTGCACAGCTGCGTACGTGCACCTTTAAGAACACGGCCTGTGATTAACAGCAGTTTATCAGCAGCGTGGCTGTAAATACCACATGTAATGCATTCAGTGCCTACCATCGGGCCCTGACACAAAGGGATCATTCTGTCAGCACAGTGATCTCATCCCGGAGCTATCTCTCGCTCTGTGGAAGTGCCACGGCCTTGGGAGGATATTGGCCGTCATGTGCTTCCCTGAAAAGAAACTCTCCTGCTATTCTTCGCTCTTTTATTTCTTTGTCTCCAATACGCTGGATTCCTTTTGTATGCGTTACCTGATAAGTGATGAACATCGGACACAAAAGCTCTTTTCTGTTCTGCAGATAGGATTTCACAACACAGCCTCGGCCCCAAACGCAGCCTTATATGGAGTTTCCACCACTGTTTTTTTTTTTACAGGAGATGTGATACAGGATTGAATTGAAAATGAGGGGGATGGGACAGGAGCAAATACTCGGGACAGTAAAGGAAGTAACACAGGACAGTAAACCAGTAACCTTTACCCAACCAACTGGTGTCAAAGAATATAATCTGCATATTTCAGTAAGTGTTCAGGAAATGTGTGAATATAAATAAACAGCTCTGATCTGAATTGACTTCCTTTAAGCCTGTATTTTCCAAATATACTCAAAGGGTGTTAAGTATAGGCACTAGATGCACTGTCCACATCTAAACTAGTCTAAAAATTGTCCCGCTGCAAGACTTTAACATCCGCCATTAGTTATTTTTTTCACAAACTTTTGCCAAACTCTAAAATACAAATTAAAGAGGTATTTGCACGATTAAGTATCCAGTGATTCCTGAAATGTCAAATACAGTTCACATTTCTCTGGGACAGGGTTGGAGGACGGGGCAGGGAGGGTAAGATAAAGATGAGGGAGTAAAGGATGAAGAGGGGCAGTGGGTGACAGTGAGTCCAAACCAGCGCAGGGAGGTAATAAGTCCCTCTCCAATCTGGTGTTGTTGAGCCGGGCCAGTAGCACAGCACACATTCCATTAGGCTGTAAATATTGACTCAGCAGCGAACAACTGGTTTCTATTGCATAGCAAACAAAGCTATTGTGTGCCTGGCAGCCCTGAAAGGCCTCTGTTTGCACATCACGCTGGCGGCTGATAAGTAGGCAGGCTCATTCACTGTGGGGGTCTCTCACGTCTCTTCCTGTCCGTCTTTATCTGTTTTTTCACTCCCTGCGTTTGTCTATCTGTGTTTGGCCCGGACGGCTCCCGCTCTTGGCCTTCAGCCACCGGGGCCGACAACCTTGACTGTAATCCTCCTCCACTTCCATGCAGCCGAGTGTGCCGCTGAATAAATCACGGCCACTTCCACCGCAAACAATAGCCCCGGACGTATTATGCAGCAATAACCGGCGGCGCGTCATCAGCATTTATGAAATGTACATTTAAACGGCGGCGGTCATCGTCGGACGCTCGGCGAGACAAATGGGCGCAGTAATGTTTGCCCCGACGACTGCGCTCGGGGCTCGGCTGTTCGACAGATTAAATCGCGCATTTACATAGTGACCTCCGAACCCGCTCGGCCTCTGAAGGATTTGTGAGCGAGGAGGGGACTGACGGTCTCTACCTGGGACGATGAACGAGCGCCCGCACCCTCTTCCCGTCCCAGAGTGATGAATGTCAGTCAGTCAGTCCCGCTGTTGCACCACACGAGCTGACTCAGGCCGTCGAGTAACGCTTCTTCAAACACGCGCCGGTCTGTGTGGTTATGTGTAATCTTAAATACAGGACACAATGTACTGAGTGTGATGTGTGGCAATGAGACACTACTGTACACGGTCATAGTCTCAGTGGAAAAACACTTCTGTCAGAGAAAGGGAAACAATACAAAACAGCCCATTGTTTTTGATTTAAGAGGCATTAAAACCTGCAAAAGGGAGGTCAGTCAACAACAGAAAGCAAACATTTAAAAAGACATGAAAGGATTTTAATGGTAGGAACACATTTGGTTTATTTACCAAAGGGTTCCAGCAACAGGGAAAAGGAAATACTTGAAAGTTCAACTACGGTGAGGTCAGTAAATGCATCATGTTTGGACCAGGTTTGAGAAAAAAGAAGGGCTTCAAACCAGGGCTGTCCATTCATTTTAGAAACACATTATTATTATTATTATTATTATTATGGGACACTGGGCATGTAAGGGTCAAAACAAATCAAAACAAAGACTGATATTGTGATTTTGTGACATTGCATTTATTTCTTTTAATCCATTGTTGTTCAGCTTCACTTTAAATTCAAATTTAAATCTGTCTGAAATCTCAAAAGCTTATTTTTCAAGTTTGACATTGGCAGAAATGTGATTATTAATGTAGTATGACACATTAAGTCATAAATACTAAGCATAATAGTCTGTTACTGCTTTGGTCTTTCTGTTTTGATCTTTCTAGTCTTTAATGTCAGTGAAAAGTCAGAAAAACAGAAGTTGCCAAATAAAGACTGAACCGTCGACAAATGTTTCCTCGACTGAAATCTCTATTTGTTGTTCCTAATACTGTCTGTTTGGTTGGAAACACGCTCTCCTGCTCCGACACTTTTGTATCGGATCAAACCGGACGAAAGTACACGTGTAGTGCCTCATTTATTTGGTTAATTACAACCACAACAGTGTGCAAACCTAGCTGATGTTCAAGTGACGTTCCTGGTAAATCTTCATAAACCAAAAAACATGACGTGAGCCGCTGCAGTTTCCAGAAAAAGCTGCACCTGCCTGGATGGTTTTAATCAGGTCCAATGTGGTACTTATTGGCCTCAATTTGAGCTGGAATCCTCTCTGGTGAAACGGTGATTACTTTGTGCAAGTGTGTGGAGGGATAATAGCACTCAGACACAAAAATACCTTATTAGAGCGGGTGACAGTGGAAAAGGATGGTTATCTTTGGATTGGATTAAACTTCATGGAGTAAAATTAGCTCTGATAGAGTTGGGAAACCGCTGTACTTGTGTTGAAACGCACTTACTGGGTTCATATCAGTGTTGTGATTCACCCGATTGTAAAAAAGCCCTGTCATTTCATTGTGCAACACCTGAGTATTTGTGATTTTGTAACGTCTCGGCGCTGAGTGTACGTCTGCCAGAGCGACGCCCACTTTCCAAAGCCTCACGAGGTCCTGTGTGGTATGTATGTAGCGCCGGTACGTTATAATTACATCGCTTTTGTCACCGTGTTATGTTCCGACAGATGTTCACGGAGGAAGTGCCCGGGCTGTTTATCACAATCTGCCGCGAGTCCTGTAATATCAGCTAAAGATTGAAGACTTTAATACCGCTCTTCCACAGCAAAGAAAAACGGCAGTAAAAATGAAAGCCAACCCATCAAAGCACAATATGTCCAGGCGACAGCTTTGCGCTCTACCCCCACCCACCCACGCTCTCATCTAACTCCCCATACACCCATCCCCCATGTATCCCCCTCTACTTCGCTCTTCTCCCCATTTATTTTACCCTTTTCCTCCAGTTTTTCCTGCCATTGTAGCATCAGCTTTGGTCGAATCCAGCCGTCTGCGAGAGGACAGTCGCTCTGAGAAGTTAGATTCACTGTGGCCCCCTTTAGACCCTGGATTTCCACTCATCACTTTATTAAGACACATGTGGCCAGCTTAACTCACTGTATTCCCACTGTTAGTCCACACTTTCATTTTCTTCCTTCATATGCAACAGTACGCCATGTTTGATTAGTTAAAACATCACTTTTCTGACCATTTTTATCTAATAACATATTACCAGGAACTCCCCTAAAAGTGTCTATGCTCAGTATTTACCAAACCCTGTGCATGTAAATGGACCTCATGTTGCACCTTTTTACAATCCAAAGTGACTTATGAATGAATTTTTGCACAAACAGAAGCCAGATGTATGAATGTTGATTACAAAATTTAGATCAAAACAATTGAAGCCAAACTGATGCATTAACTTGACTGGAGGATAGCGTTGCGAGAGCATTATTTTGTCAACATGTGTGCGTCGTCTCTAAATGTGTGCACACAACACATGAGTCAGATTTGGCAAAAGGTTGTGCAAAGTGTGACGCACACATTTTTTCAGCCTTTGTTTTGTGCAGATGGAAGCTTCCTGAATGATGTTTCTGAGAAAACATTCACCTGTTCACTTCCTGCATCAAAGCTGCTTACATTAAATCCAACCTGTCGTTCAGATTTTAGAGCCAGGTCTGAAGGGGGCCTGTGACCTTTCTGTTGTTCATGCAGCAGTTGGCACCAGTGAAGACGAGAGTCCTTCCAAATCAAATATTTGATTCATAAACAGTGGGGCCCCTGAGACGAGAGGGGCCGAGGTAAATGTACCAGCGCCTGAGGACTCCGGGACCTTCGCTGCTCAGGAGCCGAAGATGGAGAGCTGGAAAATCCTTGTGAATTGTCTCTAGCTGTGAATAAATGTCAGGTTTTAGTGCGCAGCAATGAGGGAAAAAGCAAAAGCAGAGGAGCATCATTTGAATAATGTTTCTGTCAGCTCTAGAGTTACCACCCCCCGAACGACGTTCCCATCCTCACGTCCCCTCGGGACGAATCTGCCACGATTTACTGCAACACACGGAGCTGTACGGTCCACGTGTGCACGCACACGTATGCACGCACACGCCTGATCTGTGCCTGCTGCAACTGGAGCACAGCAGAATCTTACTGGGTCTGATTTCAAAGTGAACATCGATTGAATTCCCCACTGTTTCCCTTTTGTGATAGTGTGTCCTGATACGCTGCATTTGGAATAAAAAAAGCACAGTCTTGCATAGGGAAGGTTTTTTCAAAGGCCACTGGTGCTATTTTGGTTGAATATCAATGCTACAGTGAGATTTTGAGCCGGTGCACCACTATTGTATGGGTTTGATACGAGAGAACAAAGGTTATAGCCCAAGGCGTAGTTTGATAAGAGCTGTATTGTCCAAAGGAAGCACAGGGACATCCACAAGAAGTGTCAAGCTCTGGATGCTTTGTGTCGACCTAAAAGCTTTTACTTTTATTTTCACTTTTGTGTATGAACTGAGCAGGCTTTCTGCACATTACCCAGAGTCGTGTTTGAAGTCAGAGTTCATGACATAAGAAAGCATATCTAATATTTCATCTCGAGCAGAATGAGATGCAAATAATCAATATGTAATCTAAGCAAAACAAGAAAAAAAGGCTATTCTACACTTCACATAAGTGTGTGTGAATACGGAGGCTTTAATGTGGGCACTGTTCCCCAGAGGATTAATAAGAAGATAGTAACAGTGCTTCAACATTTGCATAACTGTAATGTCCCATTAAATGTATGTGTAAATGGTATAGAGCCTGTAGATAAATCCAAACCAAAACCATGAAAGACATGAATGTGATGGATAGTGGTTGATCTGGTGGTGGTTTTTGCTTCACTTAAGCCAATGTCACACAGGGGTTTTTTGGGTTTGTTTTATTTTTGTGAGTGAACTGCTCCAAGCTAAGTGTCCATATCCGAACCGGCCGGTTGTGTCCAAAGATGTGGCAGCTCTGACAGTTCTGGGTGTGTGAAAACGTAGTGTTTTATGAACATAAACAATGGTGTTGCTCTGATTGGATAAAACTGTGGTAACTCAAAGATGATAAATCTAATTATCCCTAGTTATTAATTTAAATGACCTGCCCTTTGTAAATGCTTTCTTTGTATGTCCTCCCAGATGATACGTTCTGGCTTGTCAGGTGAGACTCTACCTGCCTCTGATTAATTGTACTTGACGATTACATAAAATGGACGTTATAACTACAACAAGTAAAAGTCTGATCTCAGTGAAGCTAATAAATGCCTGAAGTCATATTAAACCCCAGTAAGAGCTCACTCTAAGCTCTTCTGCAGCTTGTTATCTCCGCTGCTCCATCCACATGACACTTGAAGTTTGAGCAGTAAATTTGTCAACATAAATGATGCTAAATAAATAGCTCCAGCTGTTCCGACTTCCAGCTCCAACAGCAGCTACTTACAGCTGCGAGCTTTTCAGGAGAAAATAGTTTATCTCATAAAAAGTATGAATTCTGAAGAATATTTTATGTGCTTTAATGAGACTGATATTTCAAAATGCCAAAAGAATAATGACTCAGCTTGATCTTCCACACTATGCTTTCATTTTACCTTCTTCCAAAACTCCCAACACGTCCCAGAAAACCTTTAATGTTTGTAAAATCATGTGTAAAACCAATGTAATGTTTGATTTTCTTGTTGTATCTGTGTATAAAGCTAAAGGATGTTAAGATTAACAAATGTAAGAATGTTGTAGGGCACTTTCACACCTTTTCTGTTTGGTCTGGACATTCAGACTTCCCAGTTTAGTCCGAACCATATTGTCAGATTTAAAAGCTCCAGTGGACCATGGTTCAACTGCCTTTTGTTTTGGCAAAAGGTGTGATCTCAGTCCAGACCAACCTGAAGTAAAGTCCCATTTGTTTGTAGTGTAAAAAGTCCACTTGGTGGTGGTTCAGAAACAGATTTTAGTCAGATTTGAGCAGGTTTTAGTTGAATTCGAGCAGGTTTTAGTTGAATTCAAGCATGTTTTAGTTGAATTCGAGCAGGTTTTAGTTGAATTTGGGCAGGTGTTAGTTGAACTTGAGCAAGATTTGAGCAGGTTTTAGTCAGATTTGAGCAGGTTTTAGTCAGATTTTAGCAGGTTTTAACAGATTTGAGAAGGTTTTAGTTGAATTTGAGCAGGGTTTGGATGGATTTAAACAGATTTTATTTCTTTGTGGCAAAAATAAAATCCATCTAAAACCTGTTCAAATCCAATTCAAACCTAAATATCACCTACTAAATGTATTGAAGGGCCACATTTTTCCGCTGGGCCTTGACTTTGACATGTGTGCTCTAGAATATTTGTCCCAACCCAAAATAAAACCCCGTCAAGGTCCTGTCCCAGGCTTATCTAATATGTATATAACTATGTGAGCGTAACCCACTCAGCAGCACTTACTCATAATGTAGTCCTGAGTCGTCTTCACCTAAATTGAAGGCCGTATGTGAGATGTTGTATCGATTTCTCCGTTTAACCTGGTGCGACGGAGGGACCTAACAAATCAGGCGAACAAAATGACTGACAGCGTTTATGCAGCCGCTGGAAAACTAAAGACAGAGACCATTACCGGGATATTGCCTGGTTAGAAAAGAAAGGTCATAAAAAGTGCCAGGTGTGGAATCAAATCATCCGAGAAGACGTGAGAGGATTTAAGTGTCTGAAGAAGAACATGAGCGCCGGCTGCGTTTTGCCTCATTCGCTTCACACAAATGCATTTTATTCTCTTTTGAACTGAATAATAGACTCCGGGGCGCACGTCTTACAGTTTTTACGCCCAGTTTTTATTGTTGGTCTAGACCGGCAGAATAAAACTGAAACTGTTTAAGGTCCACTCGAGTAAATATTTAATTTAAATGTTGGGAAAATAAACACCTGCTGAAGCCTGAATAAGAATTTAGATTTGAATTTATAGCTCAGCTTTTCAATTTGACGTCATCCACATTAAAAACGTGACGGCAAAATAAAATAGTGTTTTATGAAATGGAGACTCGTCGTTAATGAGTATTTATGTAACCTGTAATAAAGAGTCTTGTACATGAGCTAAAGGTATATTTGAGTATTTATTGAGAGTAAACCTTAATTAAAAAGAGATAAGAGTTAAACTGACCTTCTTTAAAGTTATTTTTACAGTTAGAACAAATAAAATATTATGCAATACTATAAAAATGTGCAATAACAACTCAACAAAACCTTTCATTACAATATATAAGATGAAATGTTGATTAGATGTCACATTTTGTCTCATTAACTTCACACAAATACATTTTATCCTCTTTTAAACTGAATAAGACTCATACATACTTCGCACCTAAGGCCATTTTTATTGTTGGTCTAGACATAAAACTGAATTTATTTGTATTTGTTTTGTTTATTTAGAGCAAGCAGGGCTCAATTTGAAGAAGGAAAGAAAAAGTTAAGGAATAAATGTTGCTGTGAAGGCGGCATAATAACTTTTCGTATCGAAACGAAGCCCTTTAACGAAGTGACGTATGAATCTGAGGTAAATTTATTCAAAAGCAACAGGATCGCATCAGATTTTTACGTCACATGAACATTTAGTTTAACAAACTTTTGAAAAAAGATTTAAATTAAGCTCTGGAAAGGACAATAAAACACACAGACAAAAAAGACATCAGAACTGTTTAGTTTTTTGGTTAAATCGTGACAAAAGTTGACACCCTAAGTTCCTGGTTTGTTAGTGATATGTATGTTTTTGTAATAAATAACTCTAATTGTTGGTCAATTAGTGAACAGCAGAATCAACATTTCATCTTATAAATCTGAACAACAACTTGCTGGACTCTGAAACTTAAAAATCATATAAAGGGCAAAAGTTTGAAAATAGAAAAATAAATAGTAAAAAAGTAAATAGACTTGGTTTGATGGCCTAACCCCATTTTGAGCAGTAATTTGTGTTTTTTCCACCAGTTTATTCCTTTTTAGCATCAGATTGATACGTTTTTTTATAATATTTGTTGATATATCATATTTAAAGTGTATTTTTTTTAATCTAAAAACTAGAATGTATTTACAAATTGGATAAAAAGCTGCAAAAGACCAGATGTGACCCATGGACCTGGAGACTCTGTGTAAAAAGTGCTGTGTGGGATCTTTAAGAACCTGGACGTGTTCTGTAAGTGTGGCGTAAGTGACACAGGATAGGGTTTAGGAGAAGGTCTCTTATGTAATTCTCAGACGCTTTAAATACCCGCCGTGGGGCTTCAGTTCTGCTTGGGACAGATATAGCCCCGGCTCTGACTCGTCATCATTCAGAGACGGTGAGGAATGTCAGACCTCCGCCGCGCTGACATTTACAGTAGGATGTGGCGTGCGGCCTCGACGCCCGGAGGTAACACGAGGTCCGGTCCGAGCGTTTATCAGATTTCACGCCGTCTTGAACGTCGTTTACTCCGAGAGACGCGGGGTTTCTGACAAAAGGCAAAAGGGCTGCTGTTGCCGTTTCAGCTGCTTTCACTTCCCGTAATATTTCAAACACTTTCAAGTGGACTAATAGATGGTTTTCCTGTTTTCGCAAGCTATGTTATGTAACTTTGAACGTAGGAAATGTTTGTTCCGAATTGTATTTTGTTAACAAGTGGAACATGCAAATGATGTGGAAACCCAAGGGAGCAACATTAGCTTTCATGTCACCGAGAGACGAGGCTGTTTTCTTTCACTAAGGTGGAAAAAAACACATACGCAGCAAAAGTTGTGTTGGATTTAAAAAAAGAAAACAGCTTTGGGACTAATAACAAATGAGAAAATGAAAGCGTATTCAGATTGGATGTTGAAATCTGTTAAAATCCTGTGTTATTTAAGTTTAAGGAGGACTTTTGACACAAGATAGGACAAGAATGGTGTTTGTTTTTGTCCCGGTTCTAGCTCTGGACTCAAAACCTCTGCTCTCTCCGGAGAATAGCTGTTTTTTTTACACCTGAATGTAGTATGTGAGCTTTTTTCGTGCAGTTATTTGTTTTTCCTGCTGCTCCGGCTTCGACTAAAAAACAAACTATGTAGATGTCAACAGCCTAACGTTAGAAATAAATGGAAATATAATGATCTACTCAGCAAACTGGTGAAGTAAAGATGGTGTCACTACGGCACAGTTTGGTTTGAGTAACCCCTGAAGACGCTCTGTGACTGTGACTGCTGTTAACACCGCTTTACAAACACATTTTCAAAACTTCGATGCAGTAAATGGACCAGGAGAGAGTAAATCCTTGTACTGCTGCAAAAAGACGGTCTCCAGTTTATTCCTGCAGCATTTTTCAACATTTTAGAGGCTCACCGTTTAATGTCACGTGTGTTTAATTCTTTGTAAATGTTTTTATTCAATTAATCAAGTGTCAAAGCGAAGTAAAACTTGAGAATAACGAGGCCAACGCAATTTAAAACTGAAAACAGCTGTTGTTAATAACTACTTTCTGTTTATCAAAAACATTTATCATTCTTTCTTCTTGGAATATCACAAAACGAGATAAACGTCATTTGAGAAGGTAGTTATTTGTTTATTTTGAAAGCGCAACACAGTGATGGAACTAAAGTATAACTATAATATACTGGTAAAACTAAATCCATACTTCAATGGTCAAAAGTGACATAATATATAGCATTAAAGGGACAAAATTAAGAATAGTTGGTGTTTATTTAAATGTATTAGTTCATGTAAATGTGCCATGTGCTGTTAGGTGTAGATTTTCCAATGTGGACCTTTATTTTATTGTAAAAAATTTGAATTTATTACAGATTATTAATGGCAGCCACTCAGAAGACCCCTAAAAGCTCACAGTACCTCACCTTTTTTATTTCCTCATTACTTTTTGACACAAGAAGGAGATATCTTAAGGACAAATTCCTGCAAATATCCTGAAAAAAACAACTTTTAAAGGGTTTAAATCAAATGCTTCTAGTGCAATAGACAAATAAGAAAGTTCAAGGTGATTTAAAGGCATCTGTGATCTACATAAGTAATAAAAATGCAACTAACATCAGCCAGTTCCCACAATTGAACACATGGAGCCAGTGTAGTGGAGAGAAGGTGCAGTATTAGTTGGATATGACCCCGTGCCCTCATCAGGTATTCGGCTCACAGTCGGTGGAGCAGGATGTTCCGGCGCAGGCAGGTAATTTTATCTCGTATTAAAAGTACAATTGTGACATGACATTTGTGGTCAGTGGTTCATGCTTCAGAAAAAAGACTAAAATCAACTTAGTTAAAGAGCGCAGTGCGGTGGGAGACAAAAGCCATTACTATTCAAAGCCTTTAAATGAATTTAAAAACAGTTACTTCGCCGCATTTGCAATTCTATCACTGTGTCTCGGATTAATGCAGAAAATGCCATTTGCATTCCCGCTTCGAGTCGAGCCGGCGCACACGAGGATCACGGCGAGAGCGAGTTAGTGCCGTGTGATATTCTGCAGCATTATTCTCATTAATGACCACCTGTATGCCTCATTATCGCAGCAGATCATCGAGAGCCGAGCGCGTGGAGCGACATATGTAATGTGTACAGTACGGTACAAAAGGAGCAGCGTGCGGTCTGTGCCGAACAGTGGGATGCATGGGTTTGGAGCTGTTCAGATCCCTCCTACTGTTGTGCACATCCCTCTGAGGCTCTAGTGTTTTCATGATGCAACGTGCTTGGCAGCTGGCAGAGTGGCACAGCCTCGTCTGCTCCCAGTAAAAGACGCAGCCTAAGCCCTAATGCTTTGTGACTAGAATTTTGATCATTTAAAATCTTTTTTCACACTTGTTTTCTCGGCTCTCCCTCCTTTTACTTTCTCCTCTCTCTCGGTTCAGCCTCTGTGTCTGTGTAAGGCGCCGAATCGCAGAATAATGAGTTCCTCATCCTCCTGCGGTGAGCCGCTCTCGCTGTTGCAACCCAAGGCTTCTTTGATATGGATTTGGTTTAAATCTGCTCCTCCACTTATTGTTGGGTTTCCTTGAAAGGTCATAGTCTCATTAAAACCAATCAACACTTAAAGTTGTGCGAGCACTTTCGGCCTTTTGAGAGCGGAGACATTATCCTTTTGAAATCAAAGTCTGACCACAGCAGAGTGAGATTACACCAGATCAAAGACGCTGAGGTGGGCCATCCATATTTCACTGTCACTGTATTCTTGGAGTTCATTTGAGCGTGGCACTGTCACACTGAACTACAAACTAAAAACAGCTTCTATTAAAAGCCAAACGAGCACGTCTAAGATGGCACAATCAGAGATCCTCCAAACCACAGCTGCATCTGGCTCTGACAGTGTGTGCTCTGTCTCTACTGTACCATAGTAACCGAGATTAAATTAGCACTGCAGCAAACGAAGGTATGATGTCTGGTATGCAGCTACAATATCCTGTTTAGCCACAGCAACGAACAGAGAGCCTCTGAGTCTGGAGCTTCCACGTAGACTGAGTCTGAAACACATTCACCCCCTTTACATGGTTTTATCTGTTATATATTTGATTTTAAATAATTCATAGTGACTGGAGTCATAAAGATCTCTGTGACCTCCCTCAATTTTTTTATGAATGGAATTGTTTATTTTTTTAGATACAACAAATGAGGCAAGTTCAATATGACTGAATGGTAAGAGTAAGAATAATAATAATAATAATAAATGTATTTATAACTAAAAATAAATAAATAAAATAAATAAATATAAAAAATAAATAAATATAAAAATATAAAAATAAAAAAATACATGAAAAAAATAAATTAAAAAAAATACATGAAAATAAATTTTCTCTGTTCCAAAAAAATAAATCCAGTAAATTTCTTTAAAAAAAAAAAAAATCTTGTTTGAGTTGGGCTATTTCAGTTTTTACAAACAAAGTTCTTTAATCAACATTTATTAATGTATTGTACAAAATACTGAAATCCAGACGTGAAACCTTAGTTCTGTTGTAGTCGTGCATCTGAGGTTTCAAAATAAAATCTGGTTGTATTTTTCAAAATAGTTGCTCTTAATGTGTGGAATTCAAGCTCCATACAATGATAGTGAACAGAGTGAATACGTTAAAAGGTGGATGGTTATTTATGCAGCTTTATTTAGATTTAAATGGTTAAAAAAAGGCAACATATTTTACCTTTTGAATGTTTTGTCTGTATTCACTGTTCAAAAGCAAAAAAGGAAAAGTTGTGAATACTCTTGATACTCTTTGCAAGTACACGCTGTAACCCTGTATCTAATCACAAGTTGCATAATAGTGGCTGAGCTGTCCCACCTTTTTAAAGCCGATAAGATCCTGACTTTGGTTTTGGGCGTGTGAAGACAGTCCTCCCACTCGCTGATCTTTATGTGAGTTTATCTCCAGATCCAGGCCAGACAATGACATCACACGCACCATAAAAAAACACACACACGAGTAATATTAGAGCGCACCGGCCACGATAACGACGCCTGATGAAGTGAGATTGTTCTGGGCGGACAGGAAGGCAGGTAAAGACTGACAATGAGACGGCGGGCTAATTATAAAATCAAGATGTATCCCTGGACTCGCGGAGGACGCCAAGAGCCGAGGATGGAGAGATTTGATTAAAAAATGGAAGGGTTGGGTAAGAGACGGCTGTGTTTACCGTCAGCGCTTGAACTCCCTGAACCTAAAACAGATAAAATAATCCCAACTTCAAGTGGATCTAAAAATAAATAACCCTTATTTTCACAAAGACTGTCATCTTCCCCAACAGCAGCCGCAATAGAGCGTTTTACTGCCTGTAAACAACACGAGCTGCAGAGGCACGTTAAGAGGACTGTAATGGACAAAGAAAAATGGTCAGTTCTGTTTAAATGGAAAATGACTGACTGTGTGTGCTGTCAGTGAGTGTGTAGGGAACATTAGTAAAAAGCTTCTATGAGTATTAGTAAAAGCGACAACATGTACAAGTCACAAAATGGTTAGGTGTACAAAATGTCCTATAACACCACACAGAGGGTGCAGATTCACATAGGAATTGTTTTAAGTCTTCCTCCTCCTTCTTCTTCTTCTGCTCCTTCTTCTTCTTCTGCTTCTTCCTTCTTCTTCTGCTTCTTCCTTCTTCTTTCTTCTTCTTCCTTCTTCTTCTGCTTCTTCCTTCTGCTCCTTCTTCTTCTTCTGCTCCTTCTTCTGCTCCTTCTTCTTCTTCTGCTCCTTCTTCTTCTGCTTCTTCTTGCTTCTGCTTCTGCTTCTTCTTCCTTCTGCTTCTGCTTCTTCTTCCTTCTGCTTCTTCTTCCTTCTGCTTCTGCTTCTGCTTCTTCTTCTGCTCCTTCTTCTTCTTCTGCTCCTTCTTCTTCTTCTGCTCCTTCTTCTTCTGCTGCTCCTTCTTCTTCTGCTCCTTCTTCTTCTTCTTCTGCTTCTGCTTCTTCTCCTTCTTCTTCTGCTCCTTCTTCTTCTTCTTCTTCTGCTCCTTCTTCTTCTAGCATAAACGTAAATAAAACAGAAAAATCCTGCATCAAGGTTAAATCCACGTGACTTTACGCAGCAGCAGCGTTACAGCACGAGGGCCACGCAGAAACATGTGAAGGCTGTAGCTGCTTAGGATTCTTGCTTAAGCTGTAGATAAACACGATGATAAATGATAAACAACACAGTAGCCAACATATGTGAGTAGATTCTGAGTCCAGCTGTAGAATCAATCAATCAAACTTTATTAATATAACGCCTTACAACAGATGGAGCTGAACCAAAGTGAAATACTAAATAAAAAAACAAGTAAACTTTTAAAGGGATTCAGCGTAACTTTTAGCCGCAACATTCGACAGATCCTTCTGCTGTTTATTTACCAGTAGAGATTTTTTACATATGTGTTGTGTGTTAGAGCCTCACTCACTCATCTCTCTTGATAAGTCCTCGTCCCGGGACAGGAAAGGTATCCTGGAGGTTTCTGTCCAGCTGGAGGTACTCTATCAGTGAGATGAGCCTGATTCTACTGAGGAAACCTACAAATGATTTTGAGAATATAGATTTTTTTGGGCTAAAAGTTAAGGTATGCTACTTTAAGATAATATTTTATTCCAATAAATTATAATAAAAGTGTCTCAGAAAGTGTCTCTTCTGGACAGGTATGACTTAGCTTAGATTAGCTTTAGCTCAGTGAAGGTATAAAAAACAACAACACAGTGATTCTACCTGCTTTTATTTGATATAAAAGACACTACTGTAATTATGTGCATTGTCTGTATGCATCTTTAATGATTTTTATTCACATTTTTGCCATTTTTCTGTAAGCCGACACAGCCAGCACTGACATAGCTACTCTCTCAGTAGGATTTTTCGCTGCCATTGACTCAACGTCGTCGCCGTTTAGATCAACAGCCAATGGGAGCGTCCCGAGCTGAAGCTTTAAATCTATTTCCTCGTTTCTTCACAACATGCTTCTTAGTAATTATGCATTTTTTTCCACTGGAGGTAAACGGTACTATTGTTGCTGCAGTGGGAATGAATCTTTTTAGCGACGCTGCTTGTAAAAGTGTCCAAAGCGGTTTAATGGATCATTCATCCGACGTCTGTTCAGGTGGAACATTGTGTAACGTAACTACAAAAGGAAAATATCCTGAGCACATCCAGCGGTGATGAATGAGGCCTTTCCTTCAGCTTTCCAAAATAACAGAGTGAAATAACATGGGCGTGTGAGGAACTCCGTCTGAATGAATTGTTTTGGCGCGGGTCCAGAGAGTTCCTTTCGGCAGAGCCAGTTAAAACACAGATAGCAGAGAGGCTCATTGTTGAGTCGGGATCCGCCCCGAGCTGGGATTTGAGCGCGTTGAGGACAAAAGCAAGGAAATGAAATAGTAAGAGGAAAGGGAATATTCGATTGTTTGGGGATGGGTTGGCGTGGCACAGGGGTTAGTCGGGGTGGGAACGCAAAATTTAACAACCTTGCAGGCTCTGACACGTTGGCAGGACGGGACAATTTCAGAGAAAACGCTAGAGTGAGCCACCACCCGAAATGTCCCAGGAACAACCTGTTTACTTCTGTGGCTACACTATTAAGAAAGAATGCTCAGTATGTCCTCACTAAATGTAGGTTTTGGTGGAAACGCTCTGAGAAATACAGTCGGTTACCTAGCACGGTCCTTTTTACCAAAGAAAATCAAGACGAGCCTGGTTTAAACCGTTAAAATTCCTCTTAAATTAGCCCAATTTAGAGCATGCCTAAGGTGGAATTGTCACCAGCGCCTGCAGACAACCCTAGGTGCAAATTAATGTCAGGAAAACACAGGGAGACTACAATATCAGGCCTTCAAACAGAGCCAATGAAACCAATGAATATTTTACACTTCTTTTCAAAAATGTAAAAAGGACATGCTTCAAAAGCGAAAAAGCCGACTGTTCTTTAGATGCTGGGTTTTACAGTTGGATATACAGTAGCTAGTGTCGTTTTTTTTTATTTTTTTCCAGTGTGTGCAAATGAATATTAACTTAAAGTGAGATTTACTTGAAGTTAATGACATAAAATTATAGTGTAGTTTAAACATCAATTGCCTGCAGCTTTCTCTTCGGATTCATCACTAAAATGAACTATAAACTGAAACGGCTTAGTCCACGATGATTTTCAAACACAAAAACATGACACTACACGTTAAAAAAGGTTTATTTAGTACTGGATTCTGTTTTGTTTTTCTGCGTAACAACAAATCACTGCAGACAGGAGGTCACTCACATTAAAACACAACCCAATGATTTTTAAAACATCTCTGTTTTAGTGAAAGCTACTTGAAGAAGGTTGATCCATTTATTCTGAGAGTTACATTAGTGCCCTCGGTTCAACTGTAGTAAAAACTGTGTCAATATGAGAAAACAAAAGAGGAAAGGAGTCTGGATAAGTTTGGTTTGAATAAAGAAGCAATTAATTATACGATTTTGTCAGACACACGGTTAGTGACAGTATAGTTAGGGCTTAAGACAAATGTAGAGGATCACAAAAGATAAAGTTGACAAAAAAAAGCTTCTATAAATGTACCACAAGTATCAAGACTCTCTTTTTGCACATGATTATATTGAGTATTTTGCTCTGAACCTTGGAAAAATGTCTTGGAAGATGTCTTTTAAAGCTATAATATGAGCTAGAAGCAGATTATTATGAAGACATAAGAACTCAGTGTAAAATGGTTTCCACAGAAGCAAAAAGATCTACAGTAATGTATTCAAGACGCTTATGCACTGGTAAGATTTCATCACTGTGTAAATGCAGTCTGCAGCCTCCATAAAAGAGAATCCTCGCCCACTCTCCTCCCAGCAGCAGCAGCCCTCCAGAGATAAGCCCGTCCTTCATGTCCCGGGTCGAAACACAGCCCCAGATTACAGCAGCGTGGAGGGCTCCCCGCCGGCGTCTCCTGGACATAAACGGGCAGGACGCGCCGAGAGGGACCGGGCCTCCGCTGCGTCTCTAATCTGGGACGGGGCTGTGTGTCTGTGTAATCCCATAGTGCGGTCGGAATAGCCCCAGCGCAGCGATACGATCCAGAGTCTAATCACCGAGACGCTTTACGAAGAGCTATCTCACTCCGAGAACCGAATACGCCGGCTTCTCGGAGAAACTGCCTGCGAAGCAAAATCTACAGCCATTATTTTCTGCGAATGAGACGGGAGAGAGAAAGAAAGAGACGATTGTAAAGGCAGATCCGTGGTCATTTTTCACGGTGTTATGAATACTTTTAGGGTGTTAACAGAAGTTTTTGTGCGATAAATCAAAAGGAGTTTCTAATACGAGCGTCGCAGTCACTTAATATCTTCACGGCTGTGTTTTGTGCCACTGACATCAGCAAACCACACAAACGGATCCTAAACAGTGGCACTGGGCTTAAAGGTGGAGCCAGACGGTTGTAACAGGGATGGGCAGTCTGAATAAACTTTTGTACCGGAGCTGAATGAGTAATGACTTCTCCTCAGTCAGGATCACTGCAGCTGAGCCTGAACTAAACTCCTATTTTTACATTTCAGAACACTTTTTATGTACTTTGTGTCGATATAAAATGGATTATGATTAGTTAGAAGACCATATAATTGTAATTAAAAGTGTCTTGTGTGTTGTGATGTGACTTAAAGTAAGATTTCACAACACATTATGACTTTATAAGATCATATCTCCACACTTTTTGCTGCTCAACACCATTTTGACTGGCCTCCAATCCAATTCCCATTTGTCAGAGCCAATAAAAGCCTCTTTCTCAGTACAATTTGTGCCACAACTGATTAAATGACAAGCAATGCAGACCAACAACCAATGAAGCCAGCCCTTATTCAAATAGGAGCTCTGTGTTTGCAAGAATGTGATTGGCCAGAGCTCATTCATTAGTAATAAAGTCTAGACGATGTCCTAAGACACAAATGTCAAAGTCAAGGCCTTTCACTACATTTACCTGATGTTTCTAGCACCAGGTTTTAATTGGATTTGAACAAGTTTTAGATGGATTTGATTTTTGCAACAAAGATGCGTAAATGAAATCTGTTCCTGTTCTTTCTGAAATCCATCCGAAATGTGTTTAAATCCAGTTAAAACATGTTGAAATCTGACTAAAACTTGTTCAAAACTGACTACAACCTTTTGAAATCCATCTTAAACTTGTTGAAATCCATCTAAAACCTGTTGAAATCCATCTAAAACTTGTTGAAATCCATCTAAAACCTGTTGAAAGCCATCTAAAACTTGCTGAAATCCATCTAAAACCTGTTGAAATCCATCTTAAACTTGTTGAAATCCATCTAAAACCTGTTGAAATCCATCTAAAACTTGTTGAAATCCATCTAAAACTTGCTGAAATCCATCTAAAACCTGTTGAAATCCATCTAAAACCAGTTCAAATCCAGTTTGTTGATTTAAAGTATGTAAATAAAATCATTTTTTGTTTGTAGTTTGTCTTGGTGCCTCTTCAAATATAGTAATAAAGGCATAAGATGTAGTTTTTGTTTTTGGCGTAGATCAAATGAGCACAACAGTACTTTATATTTAATGTCTCTGACGTACAACACTTGTCAAAAACAAATCTTTTGATTTAACTGTAAAACATAAGTCAAATCTGTGAGACACTATTTATAATATGTATTTAAAATGCTCACTTTTCCAAATAGCACTTTGTTCACGAGCCTTAAATGACCCTAATTCTCCCACAGTCTTCGGTTCAAAGAGATTAGCCGCAGGCACCTTCACGTTATCTCTTCCTCTTTCAACATTTGTCCTCATACACTCCTCTCCATTGACAGAGTTTAGTTTACAACACGCTCTTATTTAGTCTTTGCGTGTTGCAGCCGCGTGTTGGCAGTCCTCCGAAGAACCCCCCGTCCCCTCCCCCCGTCCCGTTCTGCTCGTCCTCAGATAACCGCCTCCAGCAGAAGATGTCCTGTCGGCACCTGGCACTCGAGGGAAGGAAGGCCCGCTCTTCCCTCCGTCGAACGCACACACACACACACACACACACACCCGGAGAGAGTGGGCGTCTGTGTTAGCGGGGAACACGTAGCCGTACAACCGCTCGGCGTGTTTCGGTGCGTACGTGCCCGGGACGATGTGTTTATGTGGTGTTGTTATTGTGTGCCTGTAAGCTGGTGTTGTCTGTCAGTCTCCCCCCGGTCCCGGAGCCTGCTGTAGCTGCTTTTATTCGGCAGCAGACAGCGTAGGCACACACACACACACACACATATAAGCTCTCGGCAGCACTGATCCCGGGCTGATAGAGACAGACAGAGACTTGGTGGAGTTGAGAGAACAGCCTGGGGTTGTCTGCAGACCACGGGGAATACGCCCCCGAGTCACAAAAACTGTCGAAGCCAAAACTCTGCTAAACCCTGCACTGAAAACGCAGCTATTAGTCTGCTTTCCTTCATTTTTATTCAGATTTTCAAGTGTCAGATTATAGACTACGGACAGTAATAGTAAGACTTGAAAATGTTCATAATATTTGGCAAAGTTGTACATAAACATCCTTTTGAAAAGCAAATAAAGGATGTCTTAATGCCATGTTTTACAATGAGTACTGACCGATACTGAGTACAGAATGAGTACCAATGTTTATAGACTTTGTTGTTTATGAAGATTTTCTGGTGTTTTTTTTTTTTTTAGACTTGTTTTGAAGGAGACTTTATCAGAGTTTCACAATCAACTCGTCCTTTATTGTCGTCTTTGGTTTAAGTAAAATATGTCTAAACGGCACAATGTGGAGAAAGAAGGAACAGAAACTAATAATGTAACGCTAGAAAAGGGATAACTTCAATCAATTGTCTATTTTCAAGCAGCTTCCCCATCCATTCTCGGCGTTTTTTCGTTTTTGAGCTGTTTCTGTGTTAAAAGACATATTCATTGTTGAAAATACACTATCAGCAGCTACTTCCTGGAACGTCATGTGACAAGTGTCGACCAATGGGAGCGCTCCTTTTTCGAGCATGTGTTTTCCCAAGGTTTTCTGTTCCTAAATAGAGGTTCTCATCTATTACAATCCCTTATAATAAACATTAGATGGCTTCATAAAAACTGATTGCTTTTACAATCTACTATTTTTGGTGTTTCTCGACTAGAACACAAAAAATCAGGTACAGTCTGTTTAAAGAAGACCAACAAAAGCAAAAAAGATTTAATAAAAATAAGCCGATGCACTTTTTTTTGCCACATTTAAAAAGTTAGCTTCAAATTAGCTTTATTTTGTGTCTAAACTCCAACTACAGAGTCTTTCTTTCCCGTCACTCACTCCATCATCATCAGTCGCGTGATCGTTCAAGCCCCACGTTTCCGTCTATACCTGCCGCTGCACTGTCCGCGGCTTTACGTGGCTGCTCCCTTTTGTTCATCAGTGCCATCAATCTTGCATGGAGAAAACCAATGCATCAGCAGTGTAATTTTGTAATCAGCACAGCGAGGAATACAAATCAGATCGGCAGCGGTCCGTAATGCACGTAATCCATCAGAATGAAAGTGTTACCGACGACTGATAAACATGCATTTTTGAGGTGATTAATTGACTGAATAATAGATAGATCTCTCTGTGTACTCACCGATTTGGAGTTTACTTCTTGCTTTTCGCCGTCGGACTGAGCGCGCAAAGATGAGAGGCTTGGCGTAAAAGTCTATTTTCCATAAACGGCGTAAAATCATCTCCAGATGCATTGTAGAAGTAATGTTTTGCGTTTTTACCATAAAGCTGCAGGCGCTAATATGTCTGCAATTGAGACGTTTCATTTTGTTTATGCACTTTATGGAGTTTTATAGCGCTCCATTGGTGGCTATTACACATTTTAACAACATCACAGCAGCAGCAATACTTCTTTGCACTTGAAGATATAGGATTTTATGCCTCACACAAACAATAAAGCACTTTCACAGCCAGAAAAAAAGAGTGCAGACTAATTAGAAAAACATCCAGTGAACAGGCAATCTATCACCGGAGCTAAATACTGCAATAATAATAACTTTGGCATTTGCTTTTATTTGTTCATGTTTGCCTCAGAATTGAGCTTATTAGTCTTCATCGCTGGAACGTCTCTTAATGGCGCGTTCCCACCGTCGAGCACTTGAAATGCCAGTGGGTGTGTTGATGGTCTGAGGCGAGTGGAGAGGTCTGGAACGCAAACGGCAAAATAATAATCGATTTACTGGTATTGATCGGCAGACCCGTCGATGCCGGAAGATTTATGACGGTCATTTAGAGCGACGGTGCAGAAAGGAATATCTTACCTACTGCTCTGTCAAACTGAAGGGACTGTGTGAATTATACATTCTGAATATGTGTAAGATTTATTAATGTGGAGTTCAATATCAGTCCTTTATACGGTTTAACTGCCCACGTTGTGAAGAGAAATGGGTCTGCGTTGTTTTCTTTCAGTGATTTTGACATTAGAGGATGTTTAAAAGGAGTTTTTAGGCAATGCTTTGTTTCTCTGTCTGTGTCCAGAGGCTGTTTAGTCTGCATCTGTTCATACTACCCTTGGAAATTAAATAAAAAGATACCAGACTAATTCTTTAAAAATAATTAGGATGAGCAGAGCAGGCATCAACAGGATTATTCATTATGTTTTAAAAGAAGGAAGTAGGTGTTAGAGCCATAAAACACTTCTTATGAGTCTTTTTGAGTTTGGTAATTCAGCCAATTGGTCATGATAAGGTCTTACAGGTATTTTAAGCTCACTTATTTTGTGTAATTGCTCGATCTGACGACAACCATGAACCGAAAAGCATCTCCTATCATTCATTCTTTCATTCTTTGTTCTGTTGTGTGAGCTGGATCCTATTTTGGCTTGAGTTAGACATATTAAATATATGTTTTTGTGTTCATTAAACAGGGACCTCACATCTAAAGTAGTCAACACACTGTGATTTAAAAAGTCTACTTAGAGAGCTTTCAAAAGAGGCCTTCCAGTGTAAAATGTGAATCTACAGTAAGGTTTGTATCACATATTTCATACTTCCTCATTATGGCACAATGCTCAGCTACAGTTCCTTCCTTGCCTTAACACAGATAAACCATTAAAGCTATCCAATATGTGTGATATCATTCAATATTAATACAATATGCCCATTTAACGGTGAATCATTTGTAAAAGAAAGTGCACCAACATTTAAAACTGAGCAGTGCCATCAGCAACAGTACACCGCTATTGACTGAAGTTGTTTTATTACGCCTCGGAATAAAACCCTCACAGTTCCCAAGCTTTTGTTGTTCTCTTGTGGAAACCGGCTCCTAATTAGCTCCAACTCTTTCTGTAATATTTGTTTATAATTCCCCGTCACTCGCAGCGGTCCCGACGTGACGTTTAGTGATCGACGTGTTTTTTCGGAGCAGTCGAAGTCGGGCGGCTGCGGCCATCTCGCTGAAAGATTGATGAAGCTCTTCAGGTGGATACAAAGCTAAGTGTCTTGTTTATTAATGTGCTGTGATTGGATCCATTAGCCGCCTTGTGTAAACTAATCGCCGTATAATGCGTGTTGTCATTTCAGCCTAACTGCTGATAATGTATTCCTCCCCCGTCTTTGCAAATGCTGTTATTTTCTAATAGACTCATAGAAATAATGTCGTGTCAGGAGTAAGGATTTTTTTTTTTTCCTTCATCCGGTTCGCTGAGCAGTAAGCATGTTTCACGTTCACATTGATTGCTGAATTTGCTGTATGTAACGTAATGTACTAATGTGGAAATGGAGAGAGCAGTTTTGATGAAGTTAATCTGCCGCCGACGCCGCAGATTTAGTGGAAATACAGGAAGGAGTGTTTAGTTTTGGAGTAAATCTGGAAGACATCTTGAAACACAGTCAAATAATAAAGGCTCCATCTTATAATTATGCTTCTTTTTTGTTTGTAAGTTTGTAAAATCATACTAAAAACTGTAGCGGGTCTTTCATGAGGAAATCCAACCTGAAATGAGCAGCATTTGACTTTTTTTTTATTGTACGAGGGTAAGTTAGGTGCTGCTAATCACCAGGGCTTGCTTAATTGATCCTCAGAAGGTTTACAGACGTCTATTAAAGCAGAGGTTTGTCAGTTTTCTGCTCTTGAACATTCAGGAGTGATGCAAGAAGGAAAAGTCATAAGCGTTGGTCTTAAAAGCGTGTGCATGGATCTGTTTATTTTTTATGTGTTTCTTTGTATTTGCGCCACATGAAAGAAAGCAAAAGCAAGAAAAGCCTTCGTAACTCATCTATTTTATGGAGGATTTTAATAAATGGCATGAGGTAAGGAGTTTTCAGTCTCTTTAACAGATGTCCCTCCATATATCACGTCAGAAGAATCGCATCCGGACTTTCTTGTGACTAATGTTTTCATAAATACACGCAGCATGTCACGTATGACATATATACGTGTCAGAAGATAGTCTGAGTAGTTTTATTGTGCAGCAGGGGATGATACTACAGATAAAGCCTCAGTTTAGAGTGTGAAGTTAGCTGCAGTCATGTCAGTTGTGTATGTGAGCAGATGCATGACATTATCAAACAGTGGAAAATAAGAAAGAGGAGATTGCTTTGTTCAACCCACTTAAAGCACCAGAATCCAACACATACATGAATCCCATAAAGGTAATGCCACGGTCACAATCCTTTCCTCTTCAATCCAAAATGAAATGAGCAGCATTTGACTTTTTTTTATTGTACCAAAAAGAAATGAAGCCAAAACCATGTATAAAACTACCCTTTACTGCTTCAATAGGATTTAAGTAGGTTTATGTAATGGGATAAGTAGAAAACCTATGAGATGGCATCATTGTGATATCATAAAAAATACAATTTTAGCAATCTGTTTTATAAATAATCGTGTGTCACCACTGTTTTCTCTCAGATCTTTCACCCGAGCCTCTGTCTGTACAGTTCCAAAGTTTTTTTTAACATCTTTTGGACAGTCTTGCTTCTCTTTTAAAGGACTCAAACTGTGGAACTCTCTTCCCACTGAACGGAAACTACAGACTAATGTTCACATCTTTAATAGACGCCTAAAGCAATGGCTTAAGTCTGGGCAGAGCTGAACTTTAATATGTGAAAATACGTCTTTTTTTTTTTTTTTTACACTGGTCTAATCCCAATTTAATGCCTACAGATGTGTTCACTCCTATGGACAGGTGTTGACAATTAGCATGTGTGCTAACTCAAACAATGCATCTGGTTTGTATTAATGTATTTGTGTTGTCAGGATTAAATAAATGAATAAAATAAAAACAGGTTGCCCACATAATATAACATTCAGTGGGTTACATTTGTGCAGTCCTTCCAGTCAGGATGATGTCCAGAAGACAGTCTGAAAAGGGCTTTAGAGGAGGATTGTTGCTGCACGAGGGTTATGTTATAAAAAAGGGTTATGCTTTTACACACACAACACAGAGAATTCAAAGAGGAGCCCTTAACCTGACTGTATTACTGCAGACCTTTTCCTTTGACGTCGAAAAACACATCAGCACCGCAGCAACACTGGGGACGAAGATTATTGACTTGTAATAGCAGATCTAATAGTATCACTTTCACAAAAGGATAAAAAAAACCCCCAGCCCTGCAGAGCCACAGCAGCACCAGAACGGCGCTGGCTGTCATCCAGTTTGCCATCTTCAGGGATCAATTTCTTCAAAGCATAATGTATCTCTTTTATTCACCATCTGAGATGCAGAGTCGGTGATCTGGAGGTGCGCAGCGAGACTTTGAAGTGTAAAAGAGTCGGAGCGAGAGATGGGAGATCCGTACCCCGCTGAGAAACTCTGACCTCCAGTGAAAACAGTGAGAAATTTAAAATGAAGTTTAGTAGGGCACGCCACAGTTGAGTAAACGTAGTGTATACAGCAAAACAAATTAGAGACGGAAACTTGTCAGAATCTATTTGGAATGCAGATGAAAAACAGAAAAGTCCTATCTTTTTGAAGGCGCTGTGTGAAACTTTAAGGTATCATTAATAAAAAAAAGGTGAAAAAGTAAACCGTAAACTACATCATCTTGTGTTTTTGCCTCATGTTTGTTTTTGGAAACTGAGGCTGTTCAACTTTTCTCAACTCATCCAAAACTATATAAACTGTTAATGATAGTGCTTTAAATGGCAGGTGAACTTTTACAGCCATTTGATTTCAAAATATTGTCCATTTAACAACTTAATAATTACAAATATGGCGTCCATGTTACTCATATTTGATGAAACACTTCTTCTTTTGTCTAAGATTTCATTTGGAAATAGGTTGATTATAATTACAAACCGCATTATCATGTGTTTTTGTGTTTCAAGGCTGTATGGAGATGAACATTTTGGGTCATACAGCCAATAGTTCACTAAATAGAAAGCACAAACAGCATTTCAAACACAGACGATCAAATGAAATTAACTTTTGGAAGCAAGATCCAAGATGATCCAGACTTTCATGTTTGATCCTTCAACCTTAACAATCAATCTCTCACATTTCATTTAAAAATCTCATAATAACATGGCTTTCTTTAATATAATTTCACTAAAAGATCACCAGTTTATTCAGTTAACTTGTGATTATGACAACAATCAACAGCCAGGTTGCTTTATTTGTCCCTTCAGATAAATTATAGTTCAGAAAATAAATAAACAGTCACACTAAATGGCATTCAGACAAATACAAACGCATCTATGTCTCAGATTTCCTGATACATTTCTTTAAGTGAATGATCCTGGTCAATAGGGACATTTCATTGAATCAAAAACATTAAAAAAAATGCATTACATTACCCAAAAAAAGGTTCACTTTCTTAAGAACTCCATTTTGTTTGATTTTTTTGAAGTGAACTCATTATTCAAAGTGAATGAAATGTCCCTGCAGAGCTACCGTAGGTGGTCACATGATCTGAAAAGAAGGGCCAAAACTACAGAAGTTCCTATTGTTTTGTAAGAACACGCAAACTACGGTATACATTTTCATCTCTCATTAAGTTTTACAATAACTAATACAGTTCTTCTTCTTCCCAAACTCTAGGTGAATTTCTAGAGAACTGTCCTACTTTTCTTACATTTAAAAACATCGTAATTATTCACACTTTGAAACACGGCGAGGCACATTGTGTTCAGATGAAGGAAAGTCTTATTAATTATTGCACAGTTACAAAGTTCTCCGTGTGTTTACAGCCGCTCCCCTTAATCACTGTATCATGTATGAAGTGGCAGGTGCGCGCTGCGTCTCGGCAACATATTCCCGGGTTCATTATTCAGACAGTCGTGTCGGGCCTCGTCTATAAATAAATCTGTGGCCTATTGTTTCTGCGGCAGGTTCACGCCGAGACGGCTGCCAGTCGCATGGGAACTCCACTTCACAAGGATCAGATCTACAAATATCGCACATGGAAAGAGTAAGAGAACAAAAGACACGGTAAAAGAAACAGTGTGGCACTTGTTTTTTGTTTTTGTTTTTAGCGGAAACACAAAAAATACTCTGCAGCTGCAATAGATGTTAGTAATGGACACGAGTTGTTATGATGTGTTTATGTTTGGGTTTAGTCCTGGTTTTGTCCTGGTAAAGTCTGTCCTGAGGTTTTGGACTGGTTATTTTTCTTAATAATGGATGTTTTTTGTGGTTTAGTCCAAGTTTAGTTCCAAGCCACTCCGACTGTGTATTAGTTTAAGAAATGCCAACCAATATAACTCAAAAAGCATCAGGGAGTCTATTTTAGTCACTTTCAGCTTTTTATTGGATTAATTCTTGTTTATTAATTTAACTTTTTATCGCTTTTGTCCTGGTTTCAGTTCAGGTTTATTCCTGGATTTCTTCTAATGTGCTGTATTAACTCCTCATTTAGTGTTGGCTCAGTCGTTTGGTTTAGACCTGGTTACAGTCACTTTTTTGTCGAAGGTTTAGTCCTCCTCAAGTCCTGGACTAGTCCCACTTATAGTCCTGGTTCAGTCCTGTATTAGCCCCAGTTTAAATCTTGTTTAGTCCTGGTTCAGTCCTGTATTAGCCCCAGTTTAAATCTTGTTTAGTCCTGGTTCAGTCCTGTATAAGCCTCAGTCTGTCTTGTATTAGCCCCAGTCTCAGTGTTGTTTAGTCGTGATTTAGTCCTGCATTAGCCCCAGTTTCAGTCCTGTATTAGCCCCAGTTTCAGTCCTGTATTAGCCCCAGTCTCAGTCTTGTATTAACCCCAGTCTCAGTCTTGTATTAACCCCAGTCTCAGTCTTGTATTAACCCCAGTTTCAGTCCTGCATTAGCCCCAGTTTCAGTCCTGCATTAGCCCCAGTTTCAGTCCTATATTAGCCCCAGTTTCAGTCCTGTTTCAGCCCCAGTTTCAGTCCTGCATTAGCCCCAGTTTCAGTCCTGCATTAGCCCCAGTTTCAGTCCTGTATTAGCCCCAGTTTCAGTCCTGCATTAGCCCCAGTTTCAGTCCTGCATTAGCCCCAGTTTCAGTCCTGTATTAGCCCCAGTTTCAGTCCTGCATTAGCCCCAGTTTCAGTCCTGTTTCAGCCCCAGTTTCTGTCCTGTTTAGTCCTGGTTTAGTCCTGTATTAGCCCCAGTTTCAGTCCTGTTTCAGCCCCAGTTTCAGTCCTGTTTAGTCCTGGTTTAGTCCTGTATTAGCCCCAGTTTCAGTCCTGCATTAGCCCCAGTTTCAGTCTTGCCCCCCCCCCCCCCCCCCCCCTTCCTTTTAGCCCCAGTTTCAGTCTTGTGTTTAGTCCTGGTTCAGTTCCGTTTTTCTCTGTTTAGTCCTGTTTGTCTTGAGGCCAGAATCACATAAAAGCTTCATGGTCCATTAATAAAGCCAAACACATGTGACCTCTGCCTTTGATTCTTCTGACATAACCCATTTTTATCATTGTTTCCTTTATTTAAACCTCCCAACAGCTGATTAAACACTAAACGTAGCTCGTTTTAAAGACTCCAGATGTGAGAAATAACCCGGCACATACCTCTTAGTCTAACCCCAAAACATTTTTACTGTTCCTTGTCCGTTCCGTTGGCATTGTCCTACTTCTAAACACACCTGCGAACGTTTCCTTCCGACAGCGGGTTCCCACCAAACCGATCGGACGGCCGAAAAGGGAGGGCTCACAACAATGATGTAATTACTTCTCCAGGTTCCCAGGATACACTGAAAAGAAAAAAAAAAACCGAGAGGAAGGGAAGGGGGGCCGGGGAAGGGGTTGCGGGACCGTGGCTAAACAGGAAAGCCAGTTTGAGCGCTCTTTAAAGCCGACTTGGGTGTAAAGCGAATCCGGATTAGCCTGATACATGATTTAATGGCACATTCTTCATTGGTTCAGCCCACTGCGTAGAGTTTGGGACGCTCTGATGCTATGGAGGGGGCCGTCTGGGAAACAACCCTCGGATTGTTGTATTTGGCAGAAAGGAGGCGAATTTCCTGAAATTCCTTCCTCGTGGCTGTTTTTTCAAGGCATTAAATATTTAGACATTTAATAAAGATGTTTCTGGTTAGCATCAGTGTATATTATTGATGGATACATAGATTGCATTCTTATCTCACAGGCTCCAAATGCACCGTATTGTTTTTTTGGGGGTTTTTTGTTTATTGTTTTTGTCCTTCATCCTGTCTCCCCGCTTCACCTCCAGTTGACAGTTTCTCCCTCTAACATGGATGTATAGTGTTTATTGTGATTATAAATGGTTGAGACAGTAGTTGTCCATGATTTTTGATGCACTAATGAAAAACTAGTGACATTTTTGTATGATTTATAGTGTACAGACAGTTGTGTTGGGGATGAAAATGTAAATGGAATGGGATGATTTTATTCTTATCTACAAAATTGTCAAAATAAAAAATGGGTTATTGACCAAAATGTTAAACAAGTGTGGTCAGAGATGAGAACAGCAAAACAAGCAAGAAGCAGAAATCACATCACTTTTTGGGGTTGTACTTTCTATTTTTTATTTTTGATTTTTACTCCTATTGCAATTTTATGTAGATAATGTATAAATAACATGTCAGTGCTAAAATTGCATGCATTTTCAGTCATTTTGTGTGACTTAGTAGCTTACTCTGGTGCTTCCTTAAGCCTTTTTCACACTTTCACTGAGATCTGGACTTTACACCGTTCCAACCTGCGTGACCTGAATGTAAGAACAAAATCCACGCACCCGGGGCAGATCTTTCAGGGACCCTCGTGACGTGACCCTCGTGACGCTGTACGTCTGGAGCTGAAGCCTCAACTTCTTCTGTTTGGATTTGTTGCATATGTTTAAATAACTTAATTTTCAATCACTGTCACTCCATTAGCTTTAGGTTAGCTCGTTTAAGCTAATTAAGCCTCCTCCTGAGTTAAACCACCTCATCCGGGCTGAATGTGTGGGGTAATAACGGGGCTGGAGCCTCTCACAGCTGCTTTCGGCGTAAGGCGGGGTACACCCTGGACAATGGACAGTTAATCGCAGGGTTAACACTTGGAGACATACACTGACACATAATCATCACTTTCATTTGCGTCGTTTGTATCTCTTTGAATTGTACCTCACAATGAATTTGAAATAATGGCTAGCTTTAAGCAACAAAATGATTGGTTTAAGTTAGAAAGTCCTTGTTACATGTTGACATTTAGCCAAAGACCATTAAAACAACAAAATATCACAGAAGTAACATGGTAGCCCCAAAGTTTTGTCCATCTTTAGGCAACATTTGTAAATTTGATGCACATTTTGGATGATTTTAAGCTCCTCTGATTGGGTTGCTGCATGTTTTGGATTTGTCCTGTAAACTCAACACCGTTATCTACCTTTGATATTAACCTCTACTTATGTTAATTCCTCTATTTCGCAGAGATGTTTAGAGACGTCCAAGAAAATCATGCAAAACTAACTACATTTAAATTAATAACTGCTTGTAGTTGTCCTTGTGGCCAGTGCGTACTTGAGAATGAAAAGCTCTCTTAAGAGGATGCAGATGAGGGAAGAAAAAACTCTTTCAAACTTGGAGTGGTATTCAGCGCTTTTCAGAAATGACCTTGGCTGACTTTGTTTTCAACTAAGCTCAAGTCTCTTAGGATTTGATGGCAAACCAAATAACATGACTTTATGTAACGAGGTCCACGGCATGGCAAATGTATAAAAGAAAATGAATAACAGGAACAGTCATTCAAGGTTGGCGATTCAGTTATGCTAAGGACTTTTTATTGACATTCATGAGGTTTAGCTCGGTCTCTACCTGTTAGACGGCTTAACTGAAGGGGATCTGGAGAGCCCTTGGAAAGTCGAGAGAGCGACGCAACGACGGATAAAAAAAATAAAAAAAAAGCCAGCTATTTATGATTCAGAGCTGGGTGCAGGCATTTTATCCCCATTGCTGCAAATTAACTTGAGCGAAATTAACACTTTTGTAAGCACACATAATTAATTTATCAAAGACTGACGCACAAACACACAAACAGACACTCATTTTCACACTTAACACCTCCGAACCGCTTCCTTCCTTCCGCATCAATGCAGCCATCTCCTCATTCTCACTTTAGCGTAGACACTGGGGAGCACAGCCGATTCTCACACAGCTGAGTCGAACAAATCTATCGGCAAGAAAAGCAATGTTACGATCACATATTATTTATTGGACAAAAATGGTACAAAGTATTTCTATCGTTAAAGTTGAGGTGAGACAATGATACTACCTCGAGTCCCTTTTATACATTATTTTTGAAGCCGCAACAAATCATTTTGCTGCTAACGAAAAGATTCTGTTGTGTTTGAACACTTTTAAATATGAAGTTTGAAGATAACGTCGTCACTGAAAAGAATGATGTAGAAGCTGAAGCGCCGGAAAGCTATTGGCTGCTGGCAACATGAAGAAAGTAGAACAACAAACGTAAAAAGCCATCTCCACCATCGACTTGTGAAAGAAAGTAAGTCTGCGGGTTATTCTCCCAAAGAAATTTGAGGGGGAAGAAAGTATGTTTTTTGAAATGTAACATGTTAAAGAAATTACTCCCCAAGTCATTTTTTCCCCAAAACGTTTCTCAAGGTCCATTTCACTCCTGGACTGTTAGGTTTGGACTTTTTCGTTCGATTTAAACCAACTCTTCAGATGTGAAAGCTGCAGTGGACTGTAGCTCAGACCAAACAACTGCTCTTTGGTCTTGGTCCAGACCAAACCGAACCAAGGGTCACTTTGTTTGTTGTGTCATTGTTTTTGCCGATAGTTTTGGACCAAATGCAGGAAGTCTCTGCCAATTAAACACATGAGGAAGAGTGAATTGAGGCAAATTGGGAATCCAAATATAAGTCAGGTTTAAAAACATTAAGACTCATAGACTACACTGTATTTTTCTTGGAAGTTTACTGTTTCCTAAAGAGCATTATATTGATTTAAACAGAGCATTTGAAGTCTCATCTGTTTGTATTAATTCTACATTAATAATAACACGTCTCTATAGGCCCTACTCCAGTCTGATTATTGTATTTCTCCAGCTCAACTGTAAAATGAGCCTCTGCAGAGACAAAACATACTCGCAGCGTCAGTAAAGGTCACATAGTCTACTTTTAGAGTGAAATAAAAAGTGACTGAACCTAACGAATACTGCGTGTACTTTGTGTGGATTTGAGTAAATGCAGCTAGTTGCTACGCGCCACAGCTTTATTTTGAAGTGAGACGACTCTATAAGTAGGTATATGGAGCACATGGAGCGTTGGTCTGTCTCTGTCTCTCTTTTTTGATTCAGTGCCATATTCTGTGAAGCCGTAAACCCAGCCCCATCAGTAACTCATTTTGTATGGATGCGCTGTGATGTACCGACTGCTTTAGTCTCTGCTCAGTGTGGTGCTTTGCTATAGGCACTTTGTATTCATGTTGTGACTTATTCTTCTCCTCGTGATTATACAATACCAGGGGAAGCCATTTAACAGGAGGAAGGAAGCTGATGCTAATTCGGACTTATTGGTATTTCTATTGGGCTTTTACAATGAGTTCCACTTTACTATGGCGCTCCTTTAAAGACTTCATAAACGCTGTATTATTAGGTTTGAAGTGCTTTAACAATCATTATTAAGTAGTTGTAAAGAAGCTTGCGTTTTGCATGATTAAGTACGGCAACAAAAATACGAGTTATAAAGCACTTGAAGCTGTACTGCTCTCGGTGTGTGTCCCGTTATCAGCTGTGTTAATGAGGACGCTTAAAATATGCCAAATTAAACTTATGCTGACGGTGGTTAAAGACCCACTAAATACCATGTAATCAATAGCAGATAAGGTCAACGGTAAATGATGGTGATGAAGACACAGGGCGCAAAATGACTGATGACACTCAAAGGTATCGTAGCTGTTGTCTTTTGACTTGATTCGAAACAGTTTGAGCTTTTTAAAAACCAATAGGACACAACGCTGCGATGATGGCACAGTTTGTCGATTCAGAAAACAAAGGACAAATAAATACTCTGCAGATAAAAGTCAGCACAGTGCAATATACCAGGGAAAATAGATTCTAAATAAAACTTCCAGTACTCCTCTCTCGTTGGTATCGTAGCAACTTCCTCCTGTTTTCAGAGTTTCCATTAGACTTTGTTGGATTGTGTGCATTAATCAGAGACAAAATGCACTAAACTATTGTAAAGATTTGTATCTGTAGTGAAAAATGCCACTGAGAAACAGAGAAACATTTTAAAGAGACCAAAATGTGGCTTTAAATGAGGATAAAATGGCACAAAATGAAGTAAGAAAGTGAGATGTAAAAAGAGGAAATGACTGATGCGATAAAGACTGAAATGAAGACGAAATCTTACATTCAAACACTGTAAAATGTAATAAAAGCTACCTAGCTGTGAAAGTAGAAAGGGGTCCGCGATAGTAAACAAGAATCCTTTCAGGGGGAAAAGATTTAGAGTTTGACACTCCTGAACTACACATAAAAAGATGAGAAGAACTGTTGCAAATCATAAAATGAATGTCAAAAACGTTGAATTATGATGATTTGACGATTTGATGACCTGGTTTCAAATTTACAGATAACATTTCCACACTGAACACCCCTCCTTTCTACAGTCTGAGGATCTACGGTAGCCCTGAAGGGACATGTTATAGGAACAAACACGTAAACAAAAGTCAAACAGGAACAAGAATTTTTTGAACTTCTTTGGCTTCTTTAATTGGGTTTTATTGGGCTTTAAATGTATTTTTTTAATGCAAAGAATGCTGAAAATAGATGTGTTCCTCTTTGTTCAACTGTATACACACTGCACCTTTAATGTTTGATTGTAAAGCGGTGTGTCCCAGGACGTCCTCAGATTGGGCTGTTTGACATCCTGACCTTTGCTCTGCAGCTGGAAGTGGCTGTCAAAGCAGAGCTGTCATGTCCCGTCTTAGATGCTGCTGTCCTATTGAGCGTGTTCAAGTGAGCGGACGGTTATCAGTGAAGGGGGGGATTCCCTCGGGACATTCGCCTTAATCACATCAGACAATAATCAGAAACAACCGGGCAATTAGCTGGGCATTTCCCTTGAAAGTAGCAAAAAAAAAAGAAAAAATCGTTGAAATCATTTGGATGTAACAAAGTGTAAGCCTTGCCTACTTTTGTTTTTAAAGCTCGTTTTGTGCGGTTGCCTATTAGCGCTTAATGAGAGAGTCCTGGGATAAGCTGTGGAAGAATGTGGGTACTGTCCAAGCCGTGGCACCGTCCCAGGAAAAGAGAGGAGGGGGTCGCTGGCAGAGCAGGGCACATATTCACCCCCTGATTACCATCCGTGCCCCCGCATTTTCCTCCGTCTCATTTTTTGTGTTTTTCTCCTTTCCACAACCCCGAGCACCGTGACGTTATAAAAGTCGGCCAAACTGAATATTTAATTTGTTTGACGAGTCGAGGAAAATTGTTTGCCGTTGAGCTGCTGTGAATCTTCCCCTCTTCTTCTTCTTCTCCTCGTGTCTTTGTTCCCGTTCCCTCGACGGCGTGTTCATTTACTTTCCGTTTGACGTTCATTTGTAACAACTTCAAAACACGTTGGCACAGAATATACAGACAGATGTTGGCGATGAAATATTTATCCCGTAAATTGTAACCTGGATTCCTCGCTCGCCTTGTGAGCTCGTGTTTATTATTAATGATGAATGGGCGGTTTTTTTTGTTGTTGTTTTTTTTCTTTTTTGTCAGCGCTGTGTTGATTTGTAAAATAGCTGTATGAGTGCTTTTCAGATATTTTTTTTATTTATCTCTGCGTAAGCATGTAGCCGATGATATGTGATGAATGATGAGGGCTCAAAACAGCAAGCTCAGGTCTGTTCCCGGCCGATGAATCTTCAAAATCCATCTTTATCTGTTCTGCGATGGTGATGACTGGCCGTTTAAAGACACTCGGGCTGTCTGTTGAGAGCGAGCCAGCAGCGTTTGAGCCGAAGCCGCGATCCAGGTTCCTCCCACTGCTTTGACACATAAATAAAAGGGAATAATAATGTTCAGCTTGCGCCTGAGCTGCATGCTAATACGACTGAAAGTGCCCTTTAACCAATGCACCATATCAAAAGGTGGAAAATATGATCCTAAGAGGCGACTAACGGTCCGTAGCAAGCTGTAATCCTCTACAACTGGGACTGCCTGGCTTTATCTACAGCTAAATAAAACTATTACGCTCTAATGTCCACATTTAAAGTCAACTGCTCCATGCATTTTGGGCAAAAAAGCAGCATGTATTGCTCTGATGGATGTTTGTTTTCAACCAGAGTTTTCCCATTAAGCAGCGGATAAAACGGAGACGGTGGGAAATTCAGAAGGGTGAGATTAATTGGCATGCAAGCCGAGTAACTGTCCACAGTCTGCCGATCACAGGGCCAGCCAAGCATGACAAGCATAGCCTATCTTCTACTTTTCATTAGGCCACGGACAGGGCCCAGCCACAAGCGTTATGCTAAACAGGGCTGATAGGGGCTGTCTCGCTCTCCCAAAGACCTTTTTACACCCTCAAAACAAAACAGGATACGTACTGACAAAAGCAAACAATGTCACGAGGAAAAAGACGCTTCTCGCCCGAAGTCTGTCGAGCAAATACAAAGGAATGAATAGCCGGCGGGGAAACGAGAAGGAAGTGCGGTATCAGAAGTCGACTTGACGCGAGGAAATCAATGAATAACTGTCCGCGTATGATTAACTAGGCCTTTATTCTGGAAGCGTGCCTGCTCAATTTTCAAAATGTACATTTCATTTATCGAGATCCATTTACTGCGGGGTGTTGGCAGAATTATGATTTGTATATGCAACAGCGGTAAACTAATTAAAGTAGAAAGTGAGGCGGACTTGTTTTTGTTGTATGTTCCAACCATGACTCGAAAACAAACGGCAAATAAATGGCTTCGGTTTAGCTCCGAGTGTTGATTGTTTGGTTGCTTTCGAGCTCAAAAAGCCTCTCTCTTTTCTGAATTCACATCCAAAGTGCATCTCTGAGTACGGCAGGTACTTTTAATGCCAAGAAAAAAAGAGTCAAGGAGTCAGTAAAAGACTGAAGAAATCTTAGATGTAAAGGTCAGCATCTGCTTTCTAAACAAGAAGCGTATTCAAATGTATTTCCTTGGTTTTTAACGGTGCTCTGTGGACATTCAAACATTTAATTAAATACAGTTTCAATTGTTTAACATTGCCCCCCTTCAGACCTGACATTAAATTATGATCAGATCTAATGGTAGAAGTGGATTATACACAGCTCTCTTAATATAAAGGTAGTGGAAGTAAACAGTTGAAAATTGCTTCAGGAAAGTGAGAAGTGATCTAGTGCGAAAAGAGGAGGAAGTTCTGAAGACAAAAACACCCTCTCCTGGTCTGGGGGCTCTGTGTTTGTGGATTGTGTCGATCTGTTGTGTTTTTCTGACCAGTGTCATGTGTGAACGGCCCCTTTAGTCAGAGTTTAAGACCGCTTTTACACCTCCAGCCTGAACTATGAGTAGAACCAGAGTGTGTGTGATTTGTTTGTGCAGGTGTCAACACTGTTTTTGCATTTGAATGTGGACAAAAACACCAGCACTACTCTGGATGTACTGTATTTGTAATTGCAACAAAGTGAGAAACAAGTGGGTTCATGCAAGAGGTCAATAGTAACTTTCAATGGAGCGTAATCATTGGCTAGTTTTTCTACGGACTGTGAAACAAACTAATTATGATCAACAAGTCATGAAAGTTTTGACATTTTATGAAAAAAAGTTATAATAATAAATGGCGCTATAGTTTTACACACATTTTTTTCACATAGAAAAGAAGTGTCAATGGAGAATAAACCTTTTGTGTCTAATTTGTTTTTTATTTTTTGTTGCAGTACCATGAATGTCCACTGGGAAAATGCTCACATGGCTTTAAACTGTTCATTTTTGTTTGAAGAATGAAAATGAACAAATAAACAGTACCATATCAGGCATTTATTCATTACAGTTTAATTGGATAAACTTTGTTGCAGTACCACGACTGTCCACTAGGGCTGCACTTATTCCAGTTCACACACAAATAAAGCACTTTGACTTGAGAACAATGAGATGACTAAACTCTGATCTGATACGGATTATGTTTTAAATAATCTCAACAAACTTAGACCAGTCGAACTACATTTTGAGTGGTGCTGTGGAAACATTGCCCTGTTGTTGTTTTGACTGAGTTAACCCAGTCTAAGCATCGAGGTGACTCAACCGAGACCAGCCGATTCCAAAGATCTATTTCAAACAGCGTATTACCGCATGTTATGACTGACTCACATTATAATTACAATAGATTTAGAAGCAGACGAACAAGCTTTTTAGAGTCTCCGCTTCCTTTTCCATGTTTGCACAACAATAATTCCTATTTACCGATCTAAAAAGAACTGAGCAAAGCGTGACGGCGAGACAAAACACTTGACGGTGAAGTGGAGCGATCACAGGCCCGGCCATTACCCGCTTTATGGAAATCACCTCTCCAATGGGCTTTTGGGCTCGTAATGGGGGAATTTTCCAGAGGCTCTCAGAGGCCAAGAGTAATATCAGCGGGAGATCGCGTCATCACTTTTGTCCGGACCGGTTGGCTGATGGAAAACGCCGACTAAAGGATGCTCACGGTTGGGATTGAGCTGAATGTGGAGTGCCATCCAGAGAAAACCCCATTATCAACGTGGGATTATTGTGAGTGAGAAAACTGATGAATAAAACGGTTGCATCGAGAGCGGGCTAACCTCGAGGGTAGAGTCGCTCGTTGCTCTTTTCGTTGCACCCTCTGTGTTGACATCCGATGGACATGGGTGGGCCGGGACGTCCTAGCGGGGGCATCGGGTGGGAATGCATTATTTTGATAGCCTCCTTTCACTCAAATTTCTGCCACGGTGTATTCTTCAGCCAAGCATGTTCGCCCTCATTCACAGCCACCCGGTGTTAATAATGTGCCAAACAATTATGTCACAGTGCCTGCCCTCCCGTGTGAGAAAGTTAACCCCCTCCCTCTCCCCGCTCTGTTACAGTATGCAAATTAGAAAGGGGATAAAAAAAAAAAAAAGGGCTAAAGTCTGAGAACGGGATCTTATGGAGCATATCCAGGCGACTGTTCTCTCTGAAGCAAAGTGAATGGCATCTGTAAGAGTTTATGGGACTTCAGAGGGGGGCGCATGGAGTCGATGTGAATTAGAGCAGTGGTCCATGGGAAATAAACAGAAAAGGTTACGCATTTTTGGCTCAAAGTGGGAGGAGCTTGTTGGTGCAACTTTTAAAGGTCTTGATCGTAACTAAGGGATCAAGAAAAGTATTACACAGCCATGTCTTCAATTAAATAGACACTGTAGAGTTCATTTGCGCCGCCATTTAATTTCCATTTGCTTCATTTCAAAACTCCAGAAGCATGTTTTTGACAGTGCATGATAATTTTCTGAAAAATAGCATCTTTGTAAATGGGTTGAAGCAATTAAATGACTGTAAAGGTGAACAGAACACAACAAGAATGTACCTAAACTATGGAACAACTTTACAAAACAACACTGAACAAATTAGAGTTGGGTCACAGTTTTCCACACATGAACTTTAAGATTGATTTGACATTTTAAAGTCTGGATCCTAATATTTGAGATAATGTCTGGGCAACACTGTTATAGATACATCTACTTTACTTCCATTACTTCCTGTTCTTGTTCCTACAACTACTCACAGGTCAAACTTAGCCCAAAGTGAAGAAGGACTCTTTTTGAACACTTAATCTTGTTAGAAAAAGTCATAAATAAATGGCCCCTCTTGGCTACCGTAGATGCTCAGTGGCTGTAATGGCAGAGACTCAAGGTTTTAATTGGATTTGGCAGAACCTGAGGTAAATTTAATCTGGCTTTTCAGGGGTTTTGTTTATTTTTTGCACTTGTCTTTCTGTACACCACGTCCACATAGGCTCTGAATAAAAAAAGTTGGGGAATGTCATTGGTGTTCTTGATCAAATATCAATATTTTACTAATATCCAACATTTAGCAGAATCGCTTTGTGTTGCTGTCACATTTGTCTCTAAACCTGGAAATAGTTGAGTTTGACATTCATTAAGTCAGTTTAATTGGGGAAAAAAATAACCTGAAGCTTTTTGGTACATTTTCCTTTCCATAAGTCATTTCTAATGCAATATTTACATTTTTATATATTAAAATGTGACTATTGGTGAGTTTGGTTGGGTTTTGTTGCGGTAGATTTTAGATTTGACATTACTTTTGTCCTGTTTTGAGTCCCTGAAAGTCTTGGTTTTGTCCTGGTCTCAGTTATAAGCCTGGTGTCAGTTATGGTGGTCTCGTCAAGTACAAGTTGAATGAAAACAAACTCCCATCGTAATAAGCTGCTCATTGCAAATAAATAATAAAAACCAGGAACCGCAGTGTAACGGGTGACAAAAGCCATAAAAGATCTAACAGAGTTGAACTTGAAACCAGTGTTTTACTGTGGGAACTCCGCTCATTGGCCTTTAATGTTTCCTGTTGTCTTCGGTGGGAGGCTCTTGTTAAAAAGACAGAAAAAAAGGAAGTATGATTTTACAGAGCTTTAATGAAAATTGCCTTAACATGTATCATTGATTTTTCACTCTTTTCCCACCAGCGTCTTTCATCCTTGTGTCATAAATTACTGGAGTTATTTACGTTTGAGCTAACAAAGGCTTGTGGGAGGCTGTGAAATAGCGCCAGGGTCAAAGCGTCCTCTGTGCTCTATAAATTATGCGTCCGGTGCATGTTTAATCACATGACGAACAAACCCCGGCCTGACCTTCTCATAATTAAAATGCAAAGTAACCTGTTGCCTGTCTGCTGCTGTGATTGGACGTGACGCGGCGCAGTCAGTTCAGCCTGAACACAGAGAAACCCGCAAAGACACGAGATTTAAACTCCAAATTTCAGAAATAATGAATGAAAGTTAGTGTTCTGCACAAAAAGGATAAATATCACCTTTAAAAATAGCTGTTCTGTGGTTTACAGGCAAATGTCAAAAGTGAGGAAAATAAAACTGACTAATTGTGTTTAAAAAATAACTTGCAGGATTTCCACGTAACATGCCGTGTTTTTTTCCGAGTTCACAAGAATAGAGCGACGTCAACTAAATTAACTCACAATGGACAATAATAATCAGGGGACTAGGTTTATTGAGCCTTGAGGCACAACATAAATAGAAAAGGAGAGAATAGGAGATCAGGAAAGGCAAAAGCAGTGTGCTATAGTGATGACTTGAGCTACAGTTTATAGATAGTGATGCTAACTGCTGGTAAAGAGCCACTGAACTACATAAAGCTGTCCTATTTCTTCATCTTTTCTCTACATCTCGTCTTTTCTCTGTGGATTCAACTTTCCAGGAGGCTAGAGCTAATTGGATGGACATTCAACCAATCCAAAAAATTTTTTCAATGAACCCATTTTTAATAAAAGGTTATGAATGGGTGACTAAGTGAATATTGTTGTGGAGAAAAGGGAACTTGGACACATTTAATTTTGTGAGGTAAAGGTGTGTGGCTTGTCAGGCTAACAGCTAACGTAGGCTAAAACACAAATATTAAAATGTTTATTCAGAACGTTTTAATATTGCCCCCTGTCCTGGACCCCTTCCTGAGCACCCACTGGGATTGCCCCCTTTTTAAATTTGTCTTCAGTATATTAACCTACACATTCCTAATACTTTATTCTTTTCTTTAGTCTGATATTCATCTAAAAACATTGTGATATGGATATTATTCAGAAATGCGGCCCCAGAAAAGTCAGTGTTCAAATAAAGACGACGAAAAATGAGCTCAACTTTGTGAGTGAGCCACTTTCTTGTGCTCAGCTGCCCACAGTCCACTTGTATTCGTCTTTTTTCTGAGATGACTGAGTGCAGCACTAAAAGGCTGCTTGCTTCCCATAGCTGCCATTAGTCTCCATGTCGGGTTATGAATCCTTTTAACATTCCTAAGTTGCGTTTCAAAGACATCAGCATGCGAGAAAGGCTTTCCAGCAGCCCCAGCCATTTATATTTTACAATGAAGCCCTTTGACCCAAAACATAAGCTGGCAAAACGAAACAATTACTTTAATAATTGGGGACAGATGTCTTTTTCCACTGGGAGCAGCAATTAATCTTTGAAATTCGCGAGATAACATGTCGGCTAATAATAGAAAGGGCATGATCTCTGTTTCCAGTTTGACAAACAGTCGCTCGAGCGCAGTGTGAACGCTTGGGAAGTTTCCAAATTGCAAAAATGACTTTATTTTGAACCAATTGACTTTACATACTCACTTAGCATGTAGATCAGCTGCCTCTGACACCAGCAGCCACTTTTTATCTCCTCCATGTCACATGTTACAGTATTTCCTACATGCTCTTCACTTTTTTTTTTTTTACTTGATAATTAATTAGTGTGACCAAAAATTAATGAGGGTCTAGTCCAATGAATGCTGGTGTGCATTACAAAATGAAATCCTTGGATGGAGGTAGAAAGATGAGGGATTTAGTATTCTGCTCGGGTTTTCCTGTTCGTTTGTAGCCTTAGGTCTAAATGAGAGAAGATTAAGGGAAATGTAAATATCAAAAGCGTAAAAACCTGCTGATTGACTTGGCTACATTTACATACTTGTGATAAAAAGTACACAATCATTTTAACAAAACGGCTAATTAATTCCAGCACTTGTACCTGTGTGCTTTTGATAGCAGGGATCTGACGGGACACTGGGAACAAGGTTTAAAAACTATATTAAAGACTCAGGGGAACCTTGAGAAAACTCTTAATGACATTGGTAACCCTGAAGAAAATGGCTGCCTCTTTCCTCTTTCACTTTTGTAGCTGTTTTATGAGGCCATTCTCATTGGGAAGGTGTAGTATACAAACATATTGTCAATTGCCCAACGTTTGAGAGGCCAATGTCTTTATATCAGCAGAACTTTACCATTATACGACTCCACTGGGTCACAATTTACAGCTATATATGAAAAAAGTTTGACTTGACTTGACATATCTGACCACATGCATCCGTTAGTAGGTTATTACTGGGGTCTATGGCAAATCAAACACTTATTAAAAAGGATATGGCTCCAATGGTGTTACTATAGGACCAAAACATAGCATCATAAACATAAAAATTGTATAAAATTGTCAAAATGAAAAGCAAGTGGAGATGTCAGACATTTAAGAGGATAATGTTATCGTTACTTGGCAGGTCCATTCTGTACTTTAGTAGGTGTTTTTGTGTTATTTTAAAAGCCAAATAAAAAAGTCCATACTGGTAGTGACTGGATGAATATGTGTTATTTTCTGCTCCACACTGGACAGTCAGGTTTAAAAGCATTACTTGTACTGCACTTTCCCAATAACCAGCCATCCATGTGATATCCACTGCAAATTGAAAAACAGATGGAGAACCGCTGCGCTTGATGTCCTCTATATTCTATGACATACATGAAGTGGACAAATAGAGACTCAAAGCGAATCCCACTACACCCCGAGAGCTGTAACCTCATCTTCTTTCCATACTGTAATTGCAATTTGAGGCATAGCGGCGCAAGTTTGAAGCGAAAATATTCACAAAGTGTGAAATTAAAATACATCTCGTCAGGAGGCTATCGCCATCTCTGCTGCCTTCTTTCTTCTTCTCTTCTCTGCCAGGCGTAACACGCAGCCAGGAAGCAGTTGTCATGGTGATTAATGCAAATGCACACTGTTAACCTGTGGTAGAGAGAGGAGTACCTTTCAAAGTAACGCAGACCTTGACTCGAGCTAAGTGTCTCTGCTCGGCACCAATACAATGGCGGCAGTAATTGAAAATCGCACAAAGCCCGGCATCTCGCTCAGATGTTGTAAATGAGATTCCTGCACTTGAGATGTGGATCGGCTGATTGGAGGAAAACAGTGGAAGTGCTATCAAACGGTGTGGCCGGGTAGTGACAGTGCAGTTATTTTTGACACAGAGCAACATGGCAACAAGTTGCTGGGAATGACAGCCGGCGCTTTGACAGTACCATAACAACTGGGATCATTAGTGTATATAATCCAGCAAAGCGTTACATCTATAGCTCTGAATGCAATGTGACCTACCGAGAATGCCTTAATGAGAGAGGGAAAGGGCAGGGACAAAAACATCATTACACATGGGACCATTACATGGGAATGCACCGCGGCCCGTCCTCACCTCTTCTTGACCGCTCGACCCCGGGCTCAGAGGGTAACGGTGTATTTCGGGCCGTCCTCCGGAGTGCACTGCCGCTGTCTGTCGGACTGACACAAGCCAGAGACGGCAGAGTCAATCTAATTACAGACACAATTATGACTGTGACCCAGTTCGACCCGGATTTGTATTCAAATAGACTCATTTACCTTGAGCTTTGAGATGCATCTTCTGAGGACTGAGTGTGAACCCGGAGACGAAGACGGTCTGTGTGGCTTTTGTCCCATTAATAGGATCTCAAAGTCTTTCTTTTGTAACAACTGGTGCTACTTTACTCTTGTTTATCACTTTTACATGTCATAATAAAGTCTCTTGCAACTCTTTATTCAAGAATAAATCATTTTAAAAGAGCAAACGGCTTCATTGGGATTATGTTATTTAGAATAGTGCACTCAGACTGTATTCCCAATTTGACTCTTATTGTATTGTGAATAAAATAGCCCAGAAAACTCTTCATAATAAGCTCATTTCTAGGTCGTTCATTGTAAACAAATGCGTGACCTTAATGACCACTGAACAAATTGCCTCCATAGACGCAGACCTTGTTATATGTGCTTTACAGAAACATGAACCGGATAAACAGCAACTGCTTCTGGTTTGCGCATTTTACATTAAAGATAATAAATTGGATCAAAATAAGCTGCACGATGAGTTCAGCTTCTTATTTGTTTTTTGTTTTCAGTACATTCATATCACGGACGCATCAGAGATATCAAACCCATTAGCTCTGGCCGTCTTCTTCCAAAGTCAAAACATAAAACAACAAAAACATTAGTGGAAGATTTACCAAATGCATGACACTTTATTATCATTTCTTACATTTTTCTTTCTGCAAAAAGACTGAAATAACATTTAAACAGTTCATTCACAATTTTAGCACAGTTTAGGGGGAGCTGAGGTAAGATCCTGGGGCTTTCTTGAAGGTATGAATGTAGTTAACTCTAATTGGGAAACTGTTTCTGTGAGGCTCCAAAAATGACTGACATTTGTAGAAAGTTAGTTTTGGGACGAGGAATAATCAGATTTGTGACACAGGCAACTCTTTAGTGAAAGTGATAATGATGTAGGACTCATGATGGTCTTAAGACTGTTTTGTAAAGGTCTTGTCATGGTCTCTATCCCTAAAAGTCTTGGTCTTTCATTCATTTTTACTTGGTCTTGCCTTGGTCTTTTATGCCAAGACCAGCCAAGACCAGAAATGGCATATTTGTCTTGTTGGGATTGGATAAAAACCTCAGTTATTACTCCACCTCCTTCACTAAACACTAACCTCCATGAGTCTGGACCTGGTCTAAGACTGGACTAACTCTGTCTCCTTCACCAAACACTGACCTCCATGAGTCTGGACCTGGTCTAAGACTGGACTAACTCTGTCTCCTTCACCAAACACTAACCTCCATGAGTCTGGACCTGGTCTAAGACTGGACTAACTCTGTCTCCTTCACCAAACACTAACCTCCATGAGTCTGGACCTGGTCTAAGACTGGACTAACTCTGTCTCCTTCACCAAACACTAACCTCCATGAGTCTGGACCTGGTCTAAGACTGGACTAACTCTGTCTCCTTCACCAAACACTGACCTCCATGAGTCTGGACCTGGTCTAAGACTGGACTAACTCTGTCTCCTTCACCAAACACTAACCTCCATGAGTCTGGACCTGGTCTAAGACTGGACTAACTCTGTCTCCTTCACCAAACACTGACCTCCATGAGTCTGGACCTGGTCTAAGACTGGACTAACTCTGCCTCCTTCACTAAACACTGACCTCCATGAGTCTGGACCTGGTCTAAGACTGGACTAACTCTGTCTCCTTCACCAAACACTAACCTCCATGAGTCTGGACCTGGTCTAAGACTGGACTTGGACTGTTAAGATATTTTTAATTGTTCCCTTGTAGCTATTGTACTATTATTTTACACAGCGTTGTTATGCTTTATCTTTTAATACATCTTTAATTTTAGAGGTTCAGGTTATTTGACTTTTTGTTTAAACTAAACTTAAGTCTTTAGTAAAAACCAAAACCAAACACGGTCACTCGTTCAGTGTTTCCTTTACCATTTTGACCTAGTTTTCCCCGATCAAAGCTGTGACGCTAACACCTTCTCGTCTCCTCTGCTGTAGGTAGAGTCAAAATGATTGAGACTCGTTCAGTTTCTTCAAAGCGCCGTGACTGACAAGTGTTTTGCCGTCTGTCTGTCAGCGCAGTTCTCGCTCAAAAGCGGCGCTATCTGACTGAGGTCCCTCTAGAGATACTGTATGTGCGAGCGTTTATGGCTGGTTTTATCACAGCGGCTCCTCTGAGATCTCTGAAGTAACCCCTTTCTCATTTGCATAGGGCTTAGACGTGTTCGCCGGTTCACCCCGACTTCAGCTGCAAGGTCACGCTCAGTCAGCGACATCCTCAAGCAAAAAGGTCCCGCTTTTCCCTTTTGTCGACTGCTTCTACAAATGTGATCCTCGACATCTCAAAGGGTGAGTCAAGGTCTCGGCAAAGAGCATTTCCATTGTGGAGAAAGGTTTCCATTGGGACTGAGATTAATCTGTAAAAGGAAAGACTTTTTGATGTGTGTTTGCTTGGATACAAAACAACAGCGTCTCGTCTGAACACTTTGTTGTGGGCGATGTTCTTAGAAACGTGCTCATTCCTTCCACTAATTGCAACATGGTAATTAGGTGTAGAGTCTAATTTACAGCGGTGGTTCGTTTAGGGAAATATGCATTATTTAAAGAGAAAAAAGGGAGGCGGGGAATATTAGGATAGCAACACAACAATACAACAAAAGATCTCCGAGAATATAGTATTTTGAACAATTGGAGTTGATTTATTTTAATGAAGATGAGGTTGAAGATGGCGGCTTTGAGGAATTAGAAAAATCAAATGTTTAGTTGTGAGGCCATGTTGTCTCAAAGACCGGCCAAGACACATAAAGATCGTTTTTGTGTCTCGCATAAAAAAATAAAAACAACTGGATTCTCTCCTGTTCATTTAAATTCAGACAAAAGTCATCCACGGCCTAATAAAGTAATCATAAACATAAACAGAATGGTGATAGATAGAAGTGAATAGAAGTAGAAAAGAAACATATCGTAATTGTGTAAACTTTTGTAATTTCTTCAAGAACATGTTAGAATGAGATGCTGATTATTACAATCCAATCCCCAATAAAGGGATTAGCATAATCAAAGGAATATATAATCTTTATTTTTTTTGCCATGTCATTGTTATTGAAGTGTTAGCCCATGGAAAAAGGCAGACAGTGTTAAGGGCTAGTTTTACAATGATAAATGATGTGTATGTGATTATTATATAAGCTCTGAAACAACAGCATGAATCACCCGCTCAGTCCTCTGTTTGCTCCAAGTCCTTGACGAACTTAATAAAAAAGCCTTTGGATATTTGTTCTAATGGAAGGTTGGACAAAATATGATAATCTGAAATATCACAGCTGTTATTTATTATTTCTGCTGAATTCATGCTTTAACCATACAAATAAATCAGGCAGGTAATGTGGAAAACACAACAGTGATCCCTCAGTGGACGAATGGGATGATGATTAGTTGAGTGATTACACGGTGGCGGCAGACTCGGCGCCGGTCACTGTGGTCCTGGGACATAAAGGAGGGTCAGTGACCTCAGATTTGAGTCCCATTTCTCCCGAAGCAGAGTCCTAATAGACTCCATTAAGAGAACGACAGAGCGAGCACCGAGGGAAGAGAGAAAGCCCTGACGCTGGAGCTTTCACACTGAAGTCTGCATATGTGATGACTTGCAGTCTGGCTGGCTGAATGAAGCGGGCTCCAGCCTGATAACCTCCTCTTTCCTTATTATTTCCCCTCATTTAACTCACTGTGTGCCTCCATCACAGTCCATTTTTCTGTCGTGTGTCTATGAGATTCTCTCTCCGGCAGCACGTCTGTTATTTCACAGCAATTTTGGATAATGATTTATTTTACTATCCACAATTGGAGGCCTTTGGCTTGAAAGGGAATGATAAAATAGTAATCCCTTTGCAATTATGCAGCAGCAGATAGTCACATTCATTGAGATCCGCCGATACAACTGACGTGGACATACAGCAGCGAGCTTTGAAATAATTGTGAATAACATGCTCATCTGCTTCAGTGTTGCCGTCTCTGTGCGGGACATGAAAAGCCTTCAGAATACACTGCACCGCAATGAATATATTTAGCATTTATTCCTGTATTCCACTGACGAATTGGTACCAATGGAGCTGGATAAAAATACAAGGATCCCTTATCGTTTCAGTCGATTCTGTTCGTATTAAACGGTGCATATTCTGGATAAATTTGCATTTAATCAGCTTCACATCTCTGCATAAACCTCGGTGCAGGAGTCTTTTTGTTAGCTCAGCTTTGTTAGCCTTAACAAAACCAGATCTTTAAAAACCATTACAGTGTAACGGAGCAACCCCCCAGAATGTAAGATCTCTCTTTGTACGACGAGTGACATCTAAACGAGATTTACTATTCCCAATAATCCTTTGGTTTCCAGATCTACCACAGTATCAGTGTGGGAAAACCTATGAAGGATGTGCTGTGTGGTTACATCAAAGCAAATATTTGATCTTAGCACTACTTTTATGAGAAACTTTATCCACGATGGTCCACTTCACACGAGGATGTTCCACTTTTGTGGCTAAAGATGCTGTCAGCTGTGAGGAAATCAAAATGCTACATGTGGCCTGTGTTCACAAAGATTAAAAAGAAGGAGTATGGATTCTCAGTGCTTGGTCCAAATGTGAAAGTCCTCTCTGCGGGGCGTGTTTGTTCTTCAGCCATGCTTCAATAGGTACATTTAGACTTGACAAGTGGAGAAACTGTTTTTTTAGGGAGATCAAGGAGCTGCAAGGAGCATTTGAGGCAAAACAACACGAAAGCTGGGAGGTTCTCCAAAGCGAGCCTAATTATCAACTGAAGGCAACGCTTCGTCTATAAACCAAAGGGATTTTAGTGAAATCAGAGGAGCTAATAAGTTGCCTGCCCATTCTAGGTCATGACCATGAACAGGGCAACAGTGGAAACCGAGGCACTTATCGTTTTTTATCTTCCCTTCACTTATTTTCTTGTTAGTTTGTGACTTAAACTAGGCTCTTTGGTTTATCCACTGCTGTTTTGTACCATTATCTGTGTCAAGTAGAGTAATTATCTAACAAATGTACAAAAGCGACTCTCTAATTAAATGCCATGGGCTGTAAGAGATGGAGATAAATTATTTATAGTGCTTTGATGAGCGCTAGCTGGCTTTAAGGGGGGAGCAGTCAGTCGCTCTTAAAATTAAAACCACTGCAGCAGGGTTTTTCTGAAACTTTTCCAGGAGGTGTTTAGGCAATGACTTAGAATAAATGTGTTTAAACCCAGACAGGAGAGGATTACTAGACTGAGTATTTGTCAAAGAAAATCATGTCTAAGTGCTGGACGCTCTGTCTTCCATTGACTTTCATTGAAAAAAGAAATCTTATCTTCATTTTTAGAGGCTGTTTTGTAGATCATTGCTTTACTCCACAACAAAGACAATTGACCTTTTTGATTGATAGCTTTCCATCTGCCGTTGCTTCAAATGTGTGCTTCAAAGTGCATATTTAGAGCTTGTGATTGGTTACACAGACGACAGGCCCCTGTACAACAAACATGGCCTCCATCTGTGGCACCCTGAACCTCTACAATGACTTTTACTGGTGCTTTTTGACGTTCTACTCGATCGTCCATTAGCATCACCTGCTAACAAATGATAGCTGTGTCTTTGTAATACCTTTTTACTTCCCAAAGTCTGTCCTTTTTGTAAAAATGATCACTTTTGCTTGTGTAACATCTGCAATTCTAGTCGGTCTAAGTTAGAGGATCAGATTTAGTTTGGTGTAGTATTAGCATCACTAGCAACAGCTTTCCATATCCCAAAGACAGGTGTTATTTCAAAAAATGGTTGTCTCTATGCATCCTCCACAGCTTCCAAGACACGCTGCAAGTTTTATTTATTTATTTATTATGTATTGTAGTCTATTGTAGTCTTTACTTTAGTGTTGTCTGTTAGCATCATTCACCACCAACTTCTCTGTGACCTTTTTCCTTCTGTCTACACGGAGGATATCTCTGAAAATGTTGCCTTTTCTGTGCGTTTTGACCTCCTGTACTCACACAAACAGTATTTTAGATCAACGTACCCTTTTGAAAACTCTCAGCAACTCTATTTGTGCAGACAGCCTTTCCATTGACTGTGACATCTCATTTCTGTTTTATGTGTTGACCCTTTCCATAACCGAGGTAGTGACAAACAAAAATGGCAGCCTACAAACCAGGTTTTAAAACACATTACGACTTTAAAGTAAATACTAAAACAATCCAACCTTATTGTCTGTTCAAATTAATAACTTTGATGAATCTGAATGTTCGTCTTTGGTTTTGGGGCCCATCGTTGGCAAAATATGTTTAAAAATAAATGTATACGCTTTTTTCTCCCAAAGTCTGACCTTTCAGGATGTGTTTGGTCTTTATACCCCAGCTTCAAGAAATACAATTCGCAAATAATGGTTTCAAAGTAGAACGTTCAGCATCATTTTCTAGAACAGCTCTCAAATGTGGTGTTCACTGCTGCTTCTACAAACTCTTCAGCATCTTCAAAGACTAATTTCAAGTACATATGCGGCCTATAACGTGGGTAATTACAGTCGATGGTTTTGAAGTAGGAATTAGGCAAGAAGTACGGCACGTTCCTGTGTTTCTCAACCAGTTCACGGAGCGATTTTCAGTAATTTGCTGATTCTAGTGTGATGTTTTCATGCTGGTATTTACAAGTCAGGAAGAGGTGAGGCTGGTTAGAGTTTTGTCTGTCACAGAGAGAGCTGAAATCAGTCTCGTGTCGGCGAATTTATACTGCATGATGTTTGGTAAGCAGCCATGTTTCTAATCAATTATTAAAGTGACAAATAGGAGACGTCGGATATCTGTATACCCCAAAGAGCTCTTGGTCTAATCTAATTTGGGCCACATCATCCGAGGAAACCGCAAACACAGACATTCATCTTTAAAAAAAAAAAAAAAAAAAAGAAGAAGCAAGGCACAACTAATAGAAAAACAACAAAAGAGACAAAGAAAGCAAGTCAGATAAGAATTTCTTATTATTCCAATAAAAAATACATTCATACAGAAATATAACAATTTTGCAAAACAATTTCAAATAAAAATTTCATAAAGCATAAACATAACAATTTTACAAAAGTTGTTTTTTTTTTCTTTTTATACAAAGATCCAGAACAAAGAGCTGTGTGTGTTTGAACGACAGAGGAGTAGCAGTGGCGTGAAGAAAAGTGATGGAAAGATGTGAGCAAACTTTAAGCTAAATCAAGGCTCAATTACTTTTTGGACACAATCGGCGGAGGATCTCACAAAGGCCTCGCCAGCAACTCTCAATCCAATGCAGCAGCAGTTTCAAGTTTGTACTCATCCTGTTTCTTTGAGCTGCTGATCTGAAATCCATATGTTGTAGCTTGCCACAGCGCTGCAACATCGGATTCCTCTCAGCCCCGACTGGAGTGGGCGTCACTTTATCCTGGAGTTTTAAATGAATCCCTGCGATTATTCTGGTCTCCGCCTTTTGTGAAGCATCCACCTCAAACACAACTCTATAGGGGCGTATCGTCACCGGGACAAATCTCCATCTTGCACAGTCAAGCGGCTCAATCTCCCCCCGCTGCTGCACTCACCCTCGTGGTTTTCATAATACTGTTGCAGCTTGGCTAAAACAACGCAACCCCAGACAGGTCAATAACCAACCTACACAGTCAGCAGTCTGTGACAGATTCCATGCCAACAAAGCCTTTAGCGATTCATTACGTTGAGGCAGTACAAGGCGAGGCCTGTCCAACTGCAGCCTGTTAATTACAATAAATCTTTAGCTTTTTCTTCTGTCCCCACTTGTGCATTGGAAAGGACAAGGAGGGGACAGAAAGGATGATGGGAAACGGGGGAAAATGTTTGTGTTTTCTGTACCTCAGAGCTGTGTGATCGACTGGCACGTACTACACAGTAGTTAAGAACTTTAATAAATGAATGAATAAGTGCTCTAAACATACATTTGTCTTATTTACAATTTGTGGCTTGACTTGAATGTGATACATGAACTAAATTAGTGCTCTTGACTTAAACAAAGGTCCTTTTGGGGGTACATTTACATTTGAACATCACATTGTTTGTCACTGTCATTAAAAACAAGTTGTAATTGAGCCTTGATAGAGCGTGTCAAATCACCCATACAAGAAATGTGACGTCCACAAGGGGCTCAGTCACTTGCATAAGGCACCATTAAGGTCAACAGTGCATTACTCCATAGAAAACCGAAATAAAGAAGTACAAAAATTAAAAAAGTACATCCTCATAGCATCGGATGAATGCAAACAATATGCATGATTAGTTAGCAGTGGTGAAATCTCCAGAGTGACAGATGAAAAATGTAGAGGAAATCATCAAGGCTTTATGTACAATATTGTAACATTTAACCGTTCGCATTTAGCTGCACTTTAATTGAACTATTTGCAGTCCTGATTACAGTGGAAACAGGAAATGAACAAACCCTAGAACCATGCAACACCTGTCTATGATACGGAAGTTATAGTATAGTTGTGTTATACCTCTAAGCACACAGCTTATACAATTGGACTACAAATGAGCTTTGTAGCTTGTAAAAAAATAATAAACCAGGCTACATAACACATTGCACATTTAGTAGCTGCACCAAAAAACACCAAAAAAGCTCCTGTCATACAGTGACCAGGGGGCGTTTGGGTCAAATGGGCCACAGACCGAAGGGCATTTCATCCGCCCCAAAACCAGTCGAACCCACTGCCACAAAACCATGGGGTGATAAGGAACCCGCTCCCCCGGTTTGGGTGCCAGACAGGCAGGAACTTCCTCCCTGCCCCGTCCTCACATTGCCACGGGGCGGAAACACAAGTGGAATGTGTTCCCCTCCCCGAGAAACCCATTCAGTCCACAGCAACATTGGTACCAGCCCCGGACCATCCATCAAGCCAGCGTCAGTCCATCCATCCTCTCGTCCCTCGCTCCTCACACGGGGCCAGTGGGCCAGTCTCAGACATTCACAGTGCACACATGCTTACCTCAGACTGTTTGTTCTTTTTGTAAAGTACCAGTGTATCTGCTTTCCTGGAGAAGTCCCCAATTCATCATGCACCATTCATACAATTCATTCATTCTTTTTGTCTGTCTTTTATCATTTTTTTTGTATTTTTTTGTTTGTGGTAAAAGTCCTTCTCAATCAAAAAAAAAACTTCTCCTCGTCCATGATTTTGTCCTCTTGTTGCAACAGACAACCTTCAGAGCGCCTTTCTCCAAAGAGAGGTCCCGGAGGCACTGGGTTTCAGGTGCAAAACGGCATGCTTTGGCTGGAACTCACTCCCTACACTCTGCTCTGGGACAGTTCAACCAGGAGACTGGTCGGGAGACGGCGTCATAAGATTTTTTTCCTCTCCTTTAAAACTTTCGCCCACGCTGTGTTGGTTGGTTGCTCGCCCTGCTTTAGATGTGCCTCTTCATGTGAAGAGCCAGATGGTCAGACCTGGAGAAACATCTGGGGACACAGAGGGAGGGACAAAAGAATTAACAACAATGCTTAAGAAATAGACTCAAGCTGAAAGAGACTCACTGAGGAGTCTTTGAGAGAGGATTTGAATAGGAGTGCTTTAGCTGACACACGTCTCAGTTTGATGTGAAGCTATAAAAAAGTCATTTGTTTTCTTTTTGTATATATTTTATCAACTTAGAACCAAATCGAAACAAAACACATGTGCTTTTAAATGATTCCCATCAAACATCTCTTTGTTTAAGGCAGGATCACAGATGAATGCACACAGATTTAGGCCATCTATCTTAGTATAAAGGAACAAACAAAGGCTTATCAGAAGATGGACTGATGTTAGTTGAGATAAAGGGCCATCCTTACCTGTCACAGTGACTGCATTTAAATGGCTTTGCCCCAGTGTGCTTCCTGAAGTGTCTAGTCAACTCATCGCTTCGTGCAAAACGCCACTCACAGCCCTCCCATGAACACCTGTACGGTTTCTCACCTGCAGAGGGAACAAGAAAGATTTCATTACACATTTAAGCCTGTAAATCAACACCAAGAAACAACAATGTGCTTTGTGTTTCTGCCCCGGCCTATCACTGCATAGCACTGTTGTTATTTAAATATAACCAAATCAATCAGCCCGAGGCCAGGCCTGACGACACCGGTGACAGCGAGTCACTCAAGCCCTAGATTCCTGTGAACCTGTTGGATCACTAGTTCCTTTTTCATGCAACCTGAAAGATGCGAAGAATGTGCAGAGACACACAAGTCCGGGTTTGAGAAAGCCACACGTGCAATTTCACGCTGCTAATCAAAAATAAGAGCCGGTCAAATGACCATTCAGAGCCTTCCAACTCAGTGCCCCTGGCTCCCCGCCCATTCACCCTTTCCCATGGTGAAACCCAATCTGTTTTGAAGGACTGAGGCCTTTTATCTCCCATGCAGCCCCTCCCCCCTGCGCTGCTCAGTCAGTCACATTCCAGATAGATTAGGTCACAGTTTAGGTATCCAGCCATGCAGAGCTAATACTTGCACAGCTCCAGCTGAGGACATCATGCAATGTGGACCTTTAATTACATTACACAATGGATGGACAATGCCATTAAGGTGGAAGACTGAATTAATAGCACTTCCAGCCTTCACTCAATATAAACTGAGATGTTTTAACTGTGTGGCAGCTGCACACAATGAGCTCAGCTTTGACTTCCTGTCTCTGCGGGTCACATGAGGTCATAACCAGACGTCTTCGGCAGACGTCCTACGCTCTAATTGAAATGTGCACTCACCTGTATGAGTGCGCTGGTGTGCTTTTAGGTGGGAGCTCTTCGTGTAAACCTTGCGACAGCCGTTGAACTGACACCTGTGAATCCGCCTCCTTCCGTCCGGAGACGCGTCCCCAGAGATGAGTCCCGTCTTATCTGAATTCTTTGCTATCCCGCCGGTCCTGATTTTGACCGGCAAGTGCAACTCGGTGTGTGTGCCCATCCAGCTGTTTGTGACTGCGCCGGGCTCCGAGTTGGCCTCCGGAGAGGATGGGGGCGTGCTAATGACAGAGGGGCTAAAAGGTCCAGAGCCAACCAAGACAGAACCAAGAGGGTTGGAGGTAAAGCTGTGCGTCGGCGAGAGCTCCGCCGAACTGTCTGAAGCCTCGCTGCTGGCGTCAGAATGCACACTGTTGTTGTCCAAGATTTGGCTGTCCTGATTGTCCTCGTCGTGCTGGGCCATTGGGATCTTTGGGTCGGGGTCGCCCTTAGCCTTGTCCCCACAGGCCAAAATCAACTTGCTCCAGAGGTCCTCCTGGCCGTCAAACTTGAGGTCAGATGTGGAGACATAAGGTTCGCTCTGAAGGTAGCGTTCCAACTCCAAACACGTCTGAAGAGACACAAAAAATGAGAATTATTGGTTTGTGAAACAAGACCTTTAGAGAGCAGAAGTTCATTCAGAGACTTTTCTGAGGGAAATCCCTTTAAATCATGCATGTGCACACTCCACTAAATGCTCTGTGATCTTATATTTAGTAAATGCTGACTGTAGGAAGTTTAAGCAAAGCGTTTTGGCTGTTTCTGCCAAAATACAGCGCTGCTTCTAATCTCTTGTAAATTGCAGCCTAATCATTTTAGTTATCTGCCTTTTTTCATAAAAGCTCACATTTTCCATAAAAGCTCTGTGATATCTTTTAGTAAATGCTGATAAAACTATAAAATACAGATGCTGCTAATGCCTGTTGTAGCCTGCATCATCAGATCGTTTTGGTCATAAAAAACTCAGATTTTCCATTGTAGCAGCCATCTATTAGCACTAAACACAGACTTCACAACACTGTGTCATGCAGAGCCACCATGGCTCCATGTGATTTATTCTCCAGAGATGTCACTCCCATAAACACAAGCTATTCTCCACCTGAGAGAAGCCAAAGTGTAAACGTGCATTGTCATTTCTGCGAGCTGAGTGACTCACTGCACAAATTTAGAGTCCTTTTAAGGAAGCTCACTCACTTCCCCTCCAACGCAAAGCTATTCAGCTGCTTTTCCTCATGCGTACCTCTGACATGCAATCACATCCTTCCTCAGTGTCACAGCCGCACTCTCATTCAGCCGGCCGTAAAGATACACTGGCTCCTATTTACACAGGGGCCATTAAAGTTGAAAAAGCTGGACGTTCATTAGGAGGTGCACAGGAGACAACAGCTCTGACGAGGCAGATGCAGAATAAACATTTTCCTCTGGGCACACTCTTCTGCAGCCTTACACAATATTTTCCAGCTGCACTAGTATCTACTCATGCGAGGAGCAATTGGCCATGGCTGACATTTGATAGCCTCATGTAGTGGAGTCCATTCAAATCCAAACACGGGGTACAAAATAAAGTTTACAATCACGATACATGTCAAAAATAAAAATAATGCAACGATGCCATGCAAGCTTATGAATAGAGATGAGAAATGGTATTAGTTTAGTGCCAAAACTGACAAAATAACTGTAAGGGGCAGTTTTAACATTATTTTTGCACATTTCTTCATAGCTTACATAAGATTCGCGTGTCTTCTTTTGATTATAGCAATAAATAAATGAGCTGTAATTTATAACGCTGTAATAACACTTGATATAGTAACATTAATCGTGACAAAAATAAAGTCTAATAAACATCAGATACCCCTGTCATATTAGTCGCCAGATTGCAAGTCATCTAATATGGAAAACACTCAAAATAATTCAATAAGTATCATATAGTTTGCTTTCCAGTCTTAGTTTAGGAAGCAGTGCATGTGATTTGTTTGAATTAATCACTGCAGGAGCTACTCTACCCCAGATCTCATTTCCCTGGCCATGAAACGACCCTCACTCCTGTCAGGAATGAAACCATGCCCTGAAACCATCTGGTAAAAAAAAAAAAAAGAAAGAAGTCATGCTCGAAATATAGCAGCAGTAAAGCACCAACACGCTGGCTGGCTGGCTGTCTATGTGTCTGGCCGCTGAGTTACTCTCTGCTCATTCATCTTGGCGCAGCACTGCCTCGACTCCAGCTGTCAGACTGACACACTGATCCACTTCAGCCTGCCAAAACTTCACAACCAAACTCATAATCAAATCTCACGCGGGGGAAATGCACAGGTAGTGTTTCAGCATCCTACACCTGTTTACAACCCTTACGGATGACATTTTAACTTCTTTAGCCAAGTAGACGACCACGGAGAAATATTATCACAGACACAAGCTGGAAACCTGCTTCCATCCGCGTCACCAAACCATCTGAAATATGCTTTAAAATAGTGGATCTTATATTCACCTGCTGCCAGTACTCCTCCAGTGAAGGTAAGGCTGAGAAATAGCCCGTGTCGTGAACTATCTGAAGTTCTTGAAAGATGCTGCACATGGGTAGAACATCCATTTTCCCGAGGTTTGATTAAAAAAAAGCCTAATTAGCTGCACTTAAAGAGTATAAAAACACCCAGTGGAACGAGTAAGCGAGGCTGAGAAAGCAAGGTATCTCCTGCATGCGAGGCAAACGGAGAAGAAGCGCTTGTTTTCAGCTGCAAGACTCGAGCGTCCGTCCCCCTCCTTCTCGCTTGTGTTCAAGATATTTGCAAACACCGCACCGGACTGGACGGGGAACAACTGCGCTCTGCAAACTTCCCTATTCAAACCTCCAGGTCCGTCCCCCTTCCTCACGGCAGGATTACGCCTTCCACCTCTCAGCCAATCAGCGTCGAGCAGGGGGCGGGCTCTGGAATAATATCACAAACGGCCAATCACAGCCGACCTCTGACTTCATTTGGTTCGTCGTCCGTTTTGATTGGCTCGTTTGACTCCCTGTGCCTCGCTATGATTGGCTGGTTATTTTTAGTTCCGTATATAAGAGCTCCAGACCGCTCTTCGTCGGTATTCTCCTCCGTCAGCGACATGTTTCGCCACAGATAGCGCATGTGAGCCGAAACAGTTTCACTCCCCGTCTTTCTGTCTCACTCCTGAGCAACTTTGGCATGAGTAGAGCTTGCAAAACTGCTGTTTAAAGGGATGACTTCACCAAAATTGAAACTGTGGTAAAGTGCGAGTGTTGTCACTAGGCACTGAAAGTTCCGCTCCGTCTCCTAGCAACGGCCAGTGACTAAGGGCTGTTAGTTATTATTGACTTATCGCTAGTGACTTAAGAGGAAACATTACTGCACACTTCTCTGTTACGGAGTTAAAAAAGAAAAAGATGACTTCTGCTTTATGTTTAGAAATGCTAAAACTTGGTTCTGTGTTTTTAAAAGTTTTGTTTGTCCAGTAAATGGAAACCTTAACAACAAAATTATAACCTTCAAAGGCTGACTGTAAATAGCTAAAGCTGCATTCATGTGGCCCTTGGAAACTTGAAAATTGCACACAAATGCCATCCCAAGTTAGAAAAAGAAGTTGAAAACTCAGAATAAAAATTGTTATCTGACTTTCCATCAACTTCAGCTGAAATAAAAATGAATATATGGGATTTTAATTGGATTAGACTATTTAGAAAAGCTTTTGATTGTCATTAGTAACTCCACCAATCAGGTAGTCAACGTTAGCTAAAGCTGTATTTGAGTATTTATTAGCATTTGGCTTTTAATTTAAAGAAAAGAAAGCTAATGTTAAATGTAACTCATAGCATGTTAAACTGTCTAAACAGCAATATCAATTTTCTGACTTTTGAAAGCATATGGACATAAAGTCTGAAGTACGACCTTCACATGAATGCACAATAAAATATGATGGACCTTGTTTAAGATAATAATCTATGTATGTATGGGATGGAGACCACTGAAGAGTAATGGGCTGTAAACATGACTTCAGATAGAGATGACTGTAGTCTACATACAGGTTTTGGAAAAAATAAAAGAACTTAACTAACCACACAAAAAAATACAGCCTGTCTTGAAATCCTTGCTTCTAATGTCATGCAGGTAATGTTATGCTAAACTAACCCCAGGTTGTTTCACATGTTTGTAAGAGGCTTTGAGAAACTTTAGTTAAGAGTTAGTCACCTGTAAATGTCACAATCACTGGACCTAAAATCTGACATGTGATGGTTTCTTCTGTTTAGAAAGGACCAAACATATTTTTTTCTGTAACTTTTACCATGTTCATTTTCTCGTACCGCATTACACATTCAAATGAACACAAACATTGTGAGAATTGCTCACCAGCATATTTGTTAATGTAATATTGGTTTCTGTTGCAGCTCCCTGGTTACAAATCCATTATTTTAATTCCTGAAGAAAATAGTTGTTCTGAGAGGGTTTCATGCAGGATAAAACAAATTACAGCTCTTTGCAGTGACATTTATTGAAGCAGAAGACAAAAGTGTACACACTAGTTAAATTATAACCTTCATAATTCCACAATTGTCTGGTGATACCCAGCTGTATTCCCCCATGAATGAATCTTCATTCCATTTGCATTCCATCACATATTTGGCAATGGCAATACGTCACCCCGGCTCATTCTTATCATTTCCTCTTCGGAGCAGTACTCGCGTGCCTCAATGGCATGAACACAGACATCTTTTCCTGCTGCTGTTGCATAAGTTCATAGCATGAAGTGGGACCACAACCTGGCACGGCATCCCATAGCGAGATAAACAACATTGCTACACAGCAGTCTCATTGTCTTCCAAGTGGCAGTATTTTCTGTGACTGTCCCGAGTAGACAACTGAGCCTTCTTTGTGCTACTCCCAGCAATGAGGCCATATTTGTCCCTTGTAGCATCTGATTCAGTCATATGGCTATGGATGCCTTCAGAGGCCTGGAGCTGGCCCCAGTAGCCCTGCAAAGGAATTCCACATTGCTTTTATGTTTCTAATAGGGCTATTCATTATGTCCCTTCAGGATTCAGTGGACAGTTGGCTTTGAAGAGGAAAGCTCCATGAATCCATGTCTGTTTAAAAGAGCTGCTAAAACTTCTTTTGTCGCCATGTGAAATGTAACAGAATGCACAGCTTATCATTGCACAATAATATGCCCTCTCTTTATTCATGCATTTACAAAGTTGCCAAGGCGTACAGTGTATGTGTTTGATGAATAACAGAGTACACCGTCGGGTCCCAGTGGAGCATTAGTGGTAGCTCTACAGTAATCATTTCCTTCACAAGGCCTCTTACATGAAGCATTTAGAGAATGTGCGGGGTCCTGCATGGCAGCTTTTATCTTGGAAGGCCAGGTCCGCAGCTTTATCATCGTTATGTAATCCCAGCCCAGCCAGTAGCCACAGGAAAGAGCAATTACTGGATGACCCATTTTAATGCATCACTGTCAACCCAATCAGTGAGTTGTTCGGAGGGGTTTTTCTTAAAGAGAATGGCTGGGCCGGGGACACACTTAATGTCAGTTTTACATATAGGGTATAGGTGGATATGCTTCATGTGTTACTGGAAAAGATCTTGATATACTAATGTGCTCCATATACTTTGGGTTTTGAATGAAGCTACTGACGTTCGAGGTCATGTAAACCAATATGGCAGCATCAGAGGTCAGAGTTCACCAAATAAATGACACCAATGGCTAAAAGTTAAAAATAAAAAGTAATAAGCAGGTCAGCAGTGTTTATTAGCTGGTTGCAGATCAGTAACCACCAGATTTTGAAGTATTACTGAGAAGTGATTAATTCAAAGCATATGTTCCCAAAGCAGATGCTGTAACAGATGTCTATATGTAAGAGGAGTTCAGAGGAGTTCAAGCACGGTTTTGTGTGTCCACCAGGATTTCAAACCAAATTGTTCACTGGTTGCAATACTTCTCTATTCAACATCAACAAGTGATTTGAGAGAAAGGACTTTGACAGAGATACTTTCAATACACGGCACAACAACAGTTCTTATTGCGATTACTATGAACGTACAGCCTCTGTCTGCGCTCTGTCTGCTTTATGGTCTTTTCCTGGTTTTCCATTAGCTCTTATGGATTGGATTGACACAGATTGCTCATAGCATGTCATTTGAGTTATGTTAAATAGAGACTGCTTTGTAAATATGTCATCCGGTCCTTTGAGATCTTGTCTCATCGACTCATATCACATGAATGGTATGAACAGTATGTATTAGTTCATTCTGTGACATTTCGTAACTGCGGTTTACCTTGACACAGATAATTATACCTTGCCTAAATGTGACGTCCATAATACAACATAATAGATTGTTTTTGCGTCGTATGTTCTTTCAGCACCAACAGCAAACCTCCTCACTGTTGTCTACGTGTAACAAAGAGAAAAACACATTGTCTTTGTCTGACACTGTTTAGATAAGTCTGTGATGGCAGTGGAGCCTCCATCATTCCAGAGATGGACCGTATTGATTTTCACCCCAATATATCAGCAAACTGATGTATCGGCCATTGTGAATGCGCGCCCACAACCCAATCCACAAACCTCCATCACCAAACATCACAGAGCGGTCTGACTGATTGCTGCGTCCGATGCACGTCTGCTCGGAAACACAGATATAGGGCCGACTCCTCATCCTCAAGGTCAAGAGCCGCTGGGGCCCCTCGTTGACGGCCTGATGGAGCTGACACCATTGTACACACATGTTGACGTGGGCCGACAGCGGCACATAAGGCGCACGTCTCCTCACGCCATCGATGCATTTCAATGAGAGGATCGTCTGTGATGTTTATGTGAGAAGAAATGTGGGCGCGGGGCTTTGTACAGAGCTGAACACATTTGTAAGCTGGACGAGCCCCAGCCCTGTTGAGTATGTAATCCAAAACCAGGCCAATGATTATCTCCCCTCCCCACGAGCGCTGACTCAATTCTGATTTATGATTCGAATGAATATCGATTTCTCTGAAGCTCTTTCCCCCCTCTCTCTTTCCTTCCATTTTTCCTTTTAACAAAAGAGTGAATGATGTATGTGCATTGATTTCCAATCAATTATTTTTATTCTCATTTTATTTAAGCTTGGACAAATTTTCAGTGGCCCCCACGGAGAGCAATGCATCTCTATCAATAGAGCTGTAGCTCATTACTAACTGGCCTTGTGATGGTAAGCAGGCACGTAATGAGAGGCTCTTACTCTTGAATCTGTCATGTCGCTTTATCATCGCCCACACATTAACTTGTTCTGATTCGTTTAAGAAATAATGACAGGAAAATCCTTTTCTCCTTCATCACTTGAAAGGTGTTTATACCTTTTTAGGAAAATTAAAGCTGGGATTAGCATTTGTTTGTTGTATAATGGCCTATAATATATCTTTACCACAGTTCAAGTGGTTGTCTGCATCAGGTTTGTCTGGTGTCGGGATGTTGGCCAACCAGTGTCTTTTTGAACTGGCACTATGAATATAAAGGACTATTTAACATGTTCCTAAGGTATTTCAACAGGAATCTGCATTGTCTGTGTATATTAATGTAAAGATCATAGGTACATTAGTTTTTGTGTTTTTCTCTTTTGGCAAAATAATACAAGGCTATATAACATCTGCCGAATATTTGCATCAACGACAAATAATAAATGGATAGTTTAGAAACCAGTCTGACACAAGTCTTGACTCAAATAAGTCATTACAGCTGTCAATCCAAGTGTCAGGCCATGTCATGTCATATGTTTAAACTAAAATCTGAAAACTAGGTCAATTGGTGTAATTTTCTCTACTTATCTATGGGACATTTGCTTCATCAGAAGAAAAAAAGAGTCTAACAAAGCATCCATTATCACTTACAACAGGTCTGTAATGTCCTCAGAACAGTTTGATCCTTGAATCCACGCAGGCCTGGTCCTGTCCTCTTTTCTAAATATACACAATGAAGCTGCAGGAATGTAATTATGACGCAACATTTAAATCAGCGTCAACAAATTGTCGGCTTAATGTAACAGCAGGGCTCAGAATGCCCCTGAATGCACCGTGAGACAGTGTAAGTTTGTAACCCAGTGTTTGGTGGCTCTGTTTTGACAACAGCAAATTACCAGTGAGCATGCAGTCTGTGTCATGTAGCCTTGAGGTTAGCGCTGGAGTGAATAGCAACAGTCTCTTATCTGCAGAGCCACTCTCGTCGCCCCCAGGAATCTCTCTGTTCAAATGAAACAAATAGTCACCAGTAACATTTCTGGCAAAAGTCAACAGTGAAGGGACTGAATGTACCTCCTCGAAACTGAGCTTGATTCACTCCACAATTTTAGAAAATACAAGAAAAAACTTTGACAAAAATAGTGTTTGTATGAAATATTGCTGTATTTTTTGAACAAATAGGGACTTATTATGCGGTGATTATCATATAGACTCATTGTATTCACACTTGGAACACGCATGCATTTCTCTCGAGTCCCCATTATCCCCAAATGTAAAATGCTTCATTAATGATGACACCATTTGCTGACACTGCTGCTGACAGACTCGTTTTAATCCTAAATACAGACATTGAGGTTAAACAGAATGACGCACTGCTGCTGTTTTGGATAAAAACACGTCACGGATACAGGAGGAGGACTCTTGTCGTGTGCCAGGACTTATTTACACCTTTGCATGGATATAAAAACATCCAAATATATATGTGACCAAAGCCCCTCCAAATCTCAGATCCAGTATCCCGGGACACATGTCAAAATGATGATGATAAATGTAGTAACCTGAAGTTTCTCAGTGTAACAAGTGGGTAAGTCTAGACTTTCCTATTTGTGGAAACTAGCTGCTGTAAGGTTAGCCTTGCAGTCACAGAAGGAGAGATTTCTGCTGTAGATCTTAAAAGTGCTGGAAAATCTACAGGACAGTTCAATGGTCATTGTTTTATTCAGGGCAGTGCATTCAGGGGCTCAAAGTTGTTTTTCCCTTCAGTGATGCCAGCTCGGCACTAAAGGCTATACTGCCATTATACAGGGTGGAGGAATGTTAAGTATTTTATTATTTTCTGCCAACCTCTGTGGGAACCAGCGCTCTCTGGCTGTTTCGGGGGTGGTGTTTATCGAGGCCACGGTATAAACACAGGCCCAACCCACTGATTAGGGAACTGGATGTATTCATTGTACACTTCGGGGTGTGGGAGAGAAACAGGAGGAGGAGAAGGAGGGAGGGTTACGATCAGGTTACCACGACCATGAACGCAGCGCTGAATGAGGTATTCTTGGACTGTGATACAGACTCACCTATCACCCAGTTCATGGACAGACTAAACTCTCAACACCGACACTGACTCATAGTTTTAAAGCTTGTGCTGCAGAAATCACGTCTGTCGGCACATGTTTGTCATCCGGGTCACATGGCACAGACGAGGAGGAGGTTGGGTAACGTCTAACTTAAACCTACTGCAATATTTTCTTTCAACATCGTGCTTTAGGTCGCCTCGAGGGGGATGTGGTGTGTTCAGTGCTTCAGGGCGAGAAAGTTGTGGATTTCCCGGAAGACTATAGCCTCTCTTTTGGTTTGACCACAGTCCAAACATGTAGCTATAGCCTTTGGGCAGAGCGTGAATGCATCTGAATGTTTACAGTGATGGATTGGCCGCTATCTGTGGTTTATCTAAGTCGTCTGGGATAGACTCCAGCCTCATGTGACCCTAAAAGCATGGATGAATGTAGCCTTTGTGATACTGAACATATAGCCACTCATTAGCCCTATTCCCAGTTTAACAATGCAGAGGAACAGCTTTGTATTAGAGCTTGCAATGTATATCTTATACAAAACAGCATGTATTTTTCACTGTGTACCTGTGACCTTTAATTTGTCTTGTATTGTTGAAAAAATAGAATAAAATTTGATAGCAAAAACACAGCAAATTGTAAAAAAATAATAAAAAAATAAGTGCTCGCAGCTGCAGTTCACCCTTTGGCCACTAGAGTTAGAACTAGACTTTCAGAGGAATGTTTGTGTACAAATCTGTCCACGTGCCCCGTCCTGTTTCAGTGCTCATCAGTAAAAGTCAAATAGAGGTTTACTTTAGCTTTTGAACAAACTCCTGTCATAAAGTTGAGCTGTTTAGTGTTTTCTTCTGTGAGCTGTGATTGGTCAAAAATGTGAGTGAAATGTTTAAATACAAGCAGAGTTACAGATACAGCCACCTACATTGGACCGTAGTGTTAAATAAATGGGATTTCTGTTGTTTATGGATTTATTTAATTCATTTAAATCCTCCATGTTACACCTTCACTTAAAATAACCTTTCTTGGCACATTTTTCGTGGGATTAGTTTATCTAAATAAGACCAGCCTTCACATCAAAAGACAAAAAATATCATAAATGGCTTCAGACTCTAGATCTAGATAACGATTACAACGTCTATGTGTGAACGAAGCCACTGCTAATAAAAATACTAGCAGCAATAAAACTATCCTTGTCCCTGGTTACTATCTGATCCAACTCTGTTTTACATTGTAAACATCAGTCCCATCTGTACCAGGACTATCTGAGTTCAGGCCCCGTATCTGCAGTCACTGACCTGGGATCAGGCCCTGCCCGGGGGGTCTTTGTCCCCACACAACTGTGAACAATGTGACTCCACCGGCCGCTTATCACACTTATCCAAACTCACATCTCGGGCTTATTCCGGGAGATCTGGGTCACAGATCAGTTTCGGATGAAGTTATCTGATTCCTTTGGTTTGACGTGGACACGATTGAAAAGAAAACACAATAGAGATATAAGAAGGAAGAAGTGCTTTTGTTTTTGCTCAATTCACATTCAGGCTCACACAAGTGGGATGTTTTTCCACTCGAGTGGGTTTGTAATGAGCCAGTGTCTGCAGTGGTTTAGGCTGCGTTCACACTAGGCTTGAAAAGTGGCACAAATCTGAGTCGGGTTGAAGTGAGAGTGTGAATAATCCAGCCTGCAGGGACCCAGCAGCTCTCAGGTCTCCTGTTTGACTGATTACCCTCTACTTTTAAATCTATTGTACTGTGTTTGTGATAAATGCTTTTTATCCAATTCTACAATTAGACCAAACCAGAAACAATTCATTCACCTGACACATTCTTTTGTATAAGCATTTCCCCAGATGCTAATAAACATTGCAGAAGACAAAATGTTGTTTTCCTTTTTATTCAAAGCTTGTAAACCTAGAAATTTGATAAACTATGCAACACTAAGAGATGTAGAGAGCAAAGAGGTACATTTACACTTAGAACAATTTGGAGTGTTACATATCTACATATAAAGAGTTAAATTAAACATTTGGATTTGTTGACAATATTAAAATGAAGAAAAACTGCTGTAAACTGCCCTGAATAAAAAAAACAAAACAAAAAACAATTCAAATCAGAGCAGCTATTGAACATAGTGGCCCGTTTCCTGCAGTGTGAACGTAACCTGAGAGTGAAACTTTGACTCAGCCGTTGGTCACTTTAATGAGCTTCCTTGTGTGAGTGCACAGACAGGATAAGGTTCATCAAAGCAAAGTTTATGGCACCGTAAAGAATGAACTTTGGAAAATCTTTACTGTGAGACGTCCATTAATCATAATTGTGTTTTTGTCAGGAAAGCTGATCAACACCGGGCTAATTCGACGTCTGAACTTTAGGTATCTGCGCTGTATGGGAAACGCATCAGCTGTACTGCACCTTTTGCTAAGGTCGTGACTTTTAAAGGTTGACTCCAAACAGCGGCTGTGTTGACTCAGCTCTCGTCTGTACATTAGGACACACATAGAGGCCCGGCTAACAACCCGCTGTTGCCAAAGTAACAAATCCTACCCACTATGACCTCACTCGCCGGAGCTGAACTTTGAACACTTATGTCATATATTTGATGTGTGTGTCATCGGCATTTCCTTTCATGAGTTCCTCCCCTCGCTTGAACCTCCCTCTGTCGTTTAACTTGATGTTTTCGTTCCCTATCAAAAGGGAAATCCTATCCCGCAGCCCTCTCATTCTTCCTTCCATTGCTTTTGTCCGTTTCCATTGTTGGCTTGAGCTTTACCATGTAACCCTCTTTCTTTTAAACCCTGTAAGTCCATTTTCCCAAGCTTACATAATAGAACGAACACTTGAGTGAACGCTTTGATCTATATGGACACACAATGTAGGCTTCACCTCCACTTTAACTTACAACAACATGGTTAATTGCTTTAAATGCACCGAGGGATTACCTTAAACGGCTTGTGTGTTTTTCAGACAAAGTATAACGAATCATTTATGTCACAGTAAATGCACATGTTCCCGTTTGTAAAGCTACATGTTGTTAGCGCTACGATCAGATGATAATCACGACCGCTGCAGATTCTCTCCACCTCCCTCTCGTCAGCAGATACCTTTGCCCAGCTGAGAGTGACTCATTCATATCTCATGACCGCTTTCCAATGAAACTTGTTGTTCCCGAGCTGCAGTTTCCCGGAAACAGGCTGAGTGCTGAATTATACCATCACACCACCGCAGGCTCCGGGGAATAGCACTGACATAAACAAATATGCCCAGTGCAAACTGTACATAGTCATAGGCCTAATTCCTTGTCAAATAGACTGTGATAAAGAGCCTTGTCTGACTTCATCTGTCATAGAAATAACCGCTCTGCTTTAGCTCGATTCGCCACATGGCCTTTTTCTTTTCAGTTTGTCAGAAAAGTTTATTCATGTTTACTTGATGAACTGGTTCAAAATCAGAGAATTTCACTCAAAGAAGTCACTCAAGCGTCAAACAGAGCAGCATGTATGTTGTCACTGCAGATTTTCTGTCAAAATGATCACGGAGAAGGCATCTAAATATAGTTTTTCATTTCAAATTTACGTCCAAATGCCCTCTTCTGCACCGTTTAATCACAGCATATATTCTAAATCCATAAGCTATAGTTTTTACTTTGTAACTTGTGACTAACATTAAAAAAGATGTTGGCTCCCTGTGCTTTCTGTTTGGTCATGTAAGGCAATCCTATAAAATATACAAATGTATACAAGAGCATACGTACACATGTGCATAAATTCAAATGTGAAAGTGAATATGTTTAGTGTTATGTGTATTTATAGTCATTTCTCAGCAAGCAAAGCACTTGTCTTGACAATAATTAGCAGCTCAGCAGTAAGTCCATGTGCTTTATAGTTCCCCGGAGTCAAGCCTCAGCACTTAAGATGCACATTGAAATGTACAGTGGCACGATATAAACGAAGAGCACAATAAAAAGGATGCATTAGCTCAGTGGACTCTAATATGGAATATCTAAAGATCTAAAAGTCCAAAAGTCACTGTAGAGGACACATGTCAAACTCAAGGCCTGGGGGCCAAATGTGGCCCTTTGTTTTAAATGGCCCTTCAATACATTTAGTAAAGGAGATGTTTTAAGGACTTTAAAAAAGGCACTTAACTATTTTAAAGATATGGGAACAATAGGTTTTATATGGACGAAAACGGATTGTAGTTGCATTTGAACAGGTTTGTTTGGACTTGAACAGGTTGTAGTCAGATTTAAACAGGTTTTAGATGGATCTGAACCGGTTTCAGTTGGATTTGAACAGATTTTGTATGGATTTGTACAGGTTTTTGTAAGATTTGAATAGGTTTTGTATAGATTTGAACACGTTTTAGTCAGATTTGAACAGGATTTAGATGGGATTTAACCCGTTTCCTTTGGTTTTGCCCCAATTTTTTTTTTTTCTTTTCTGGTTTTTTTTTTTTTTTTAATTTTTTTTTTTTTTTTTCCCATTTTTTTTAAAAATTTGTTTTGTATAGATTTGAACACATTTTAGTCAGATTTGAACAGGTTTCAGTTGGATTTGAACAGGTTTTAGTGAGATTTGTCACAATCTTTGGCCCCTTGCCTCTTTGGGTTTGACACCACTGCTGTAGAGTGATTCTTTAAATGGGTTTTTTCTTGGACACACATTTGAAAAAGGCAAATTAATCATACCCTGACTTGACTGAGCAAACTGCTTTTTTGTACATTGTGTCTTCAGAGAAAAAACAAATTATTCTGTCCTTTTTTTACCTTCACCTCCTCCTCAATGGGACTTTGACAAACATACATCTAGGATTTAGCTACAGTTGCTACTGCTACCATTTCTGCTTGCTACTGTTAATTCAACCTACAAAACACCCAAAACTCTTCCATATGGTACATTAAACTGTTCTCTTAAACTAAATTAGGCTGTTTTTAATAGGCGCCACCCTGGCATCTCTACCCATAGCCTTAACAAGCGCCGCCTCAGACTCCACTGTTTCTGGGCACAACATGTTGACGCTAATAACAAAGAATGTGCGAACGTGTCTCTGCCATGGGCTCCAAACCAGTGTCATTTTGACGCCTCGCAAACGGGACAGACACCGTGAGGCCCCGCCACGCCGCCAGAAAGAAGCAGCAAGGTGACACGCAAAGACGGACAGACACGCCGGCAGACTGAAGCAGACAGGTAAACAGACGGGCAAACACAGGCCGGGGCAATGCCCTAGAGAGCAATGACACGAGCCAGTGCCTCTTCTATGTAGCACAGACAGGAGAGGAGGCAAGGAGGCGAGAAGGCGAGGAGGCGGGTGGCTTTCGAGTGACTGAAGATTCGAATGTAGACACACAGCACCCCACTAACCTCAAACGCACAGCCCGTAATGAGTGGAGACACGGCTGCCGTCCCCGGGGAACAAACAGAACGGGGGGAGGCACAGCAGATGCACAATACAAGCTCCAAAACCTTAATGGTGGAGGCTCGATAAACAACAACAACCCAAATAAGCCGTGACAGCGTGTAGGCTACCTGAGCGAGTTCCTAATTGATCATTCTCAGCTGGAGACTTCCTACTCCGCACTTCTATTGTAAGACATGCACCCTTCTCATTCACGTCTGAGCGACAATTTCAAGGCTATTCTTAGAGCAGGTGTGCCATGTTGCTGGAATTCATATTTTGAGCGCAGTCTTTACCTGTAAACACGTCCTAGAAACATTTATTCATAGAAGCGGCGCTCGGTATGTTTTATCTTGTTTGATATGTAGAAGTTTCTTGAAAGAGGTTTGCTATTTTGGGAAAGGCGCAGCGCAACATTTTTAGCTCAAACGGGCAGGCAGCCAGAGCATGTCAAGCACATGAGCCCACAGCCGACTGACCCATTGTGAGAATTAATTAACAGCCACGGCAGATTTTAGCACAGTTATTTGGGACTTTCTGTACGTAGGTGTGATATGTGGGTCAATGGGGAGCGTGCAGTGGAGAGGGCCAGCCACACAGCGAGGCGTCATGTCATCTCACGCTATCAGTTGGTGACAGCCGCTCCAAACAACCCCTCAATAAGTCCACTGATCCCGGCTGAGCCTGCTGACCAGCACAGTTAACATTCCCTCCCTTTACAGAGGCCTAATCCGGGAATTTAACAATGCGCTCGGCTTTCCAAATCAGGGATCAAATTCTCCCCGTCGACCGTGTGTTAGTCCAGCCAGCACACGCGGCCCCGGCTCCGTGCCCACCCACAAAGCGGACGAGCCCAAATTCACACACTCGTGCCCCCGGTTCAGTCTGCGGCAGTAGCCACACGCAACACAGAGTAAACAGGGGGTGTTAATAAAAGCGGGGAATATCTCCTCTCACTTTTTAGCCTCAAATCCGGCTTGTTCTTTCAAGCGCGTTTCCATGTTCTGACACACAGCTAACCTTCCGCATAAATTCGACCCGGTGGAAATGGAGAGTGTGTGTTGCATTATGCTTCGGTGACATTGACAAAAAGGTAAAGAGGCCGGGCTGTGTTTGCTCAGTGGCGATGGGATCAAATCCAGAGAGAAATCTATTTCCGCAAGAAGCCACTGCAAAGAGGCAGAGAAAAGTGGACGCGTCCTGACACACAATTAGAGTACAATGCACTTTGGGAGCGTGGCAATTAGCGAGTGTCGTTTTCACATTTTCTTTTTTTAATTCAGTAGTAGTGACTCCCAGTATGAGCTACAGTTCATACAAGCACAAGGTCAGATAGAAGAGATGCCCTATGCTCTCAGCTCTATGCGGTAATTACCAGTGTCCTTGATATTTGATGTGAAATGGGGACGCTAACCTTTAGTGTTTGCCTGTTATCCCCCCCTCACTGCCCCGTGTCACCACCCTCCCGTTCACTCCGGGGAGCACGGACCTAAAACAGGACGCTCACTTTGGAGGGAAATGTGAAGTGTTTCTGAGTGCCAGCTGGTGCCCTGGGACATGGTTAAACATCTACCAGCCAAATGGTGGCTTGTCAGTTCGGTTGAAGCACGTCAACATGGCTGATGGGGCCCGCTGTCTAGAGAGGACGGGCTAAAGGGCGAAGGCCAGGAGGATGCACACTCTGCTCCTATTTATAACTCTGTACTTTAGCTGGAGATTAATGTAGGCCACTGGGCTCGGGATCAGTACATTAACTGTAAATACAAACAAACCTCTGGATGGAAAGATGGCTGCTGCTTATTTTCAACGGAAAGTTCATCCTCTCATTGATCTTCTTAATGCAACATGATATATATTCTCTATTTAGTGTGGCTTTTGGCTTAATGTCTGCTTTATTTGCATTTGCAACAGACAAAAATACAGAGGGGACAATAATAAGCGTTTCTGGAAGGAATCCCAGTCCTGAGTGCACTTTAACAAAGATGTCCTTTTGCATTGAGTCTAGGGTTGAAGCTCCTTTTGAGCATCATGGGGTTTTTCACTTACAGGGATCACAATGGACAATGGAGTTTGTGCTTTCATTCAACTTAATCCTACCAGTCGCTGAACTGTGATGCACAGTTTTTACCCTTTAGATGATAATATGCCCCGTAACTAAACATAGTTTTGAGTGCTCTGGGTCTTGTTCATGTCAGCTAGACATAAAACGACACTGATGCTACACGTTATAATGATTTTGAGGTATTGTATTTTCTGGTAAAGGTTACGTAGTGTAGCTTTATTACATAGCCACCACACTGTTATGTTAAATACTACTTAGACGTAAGCCTCTTGCCAACTGTTACAGCATGTAGTCATGTCTGATGACAGGAATTACAACTTCAAGGGAGGCATTAACTTTAGTAACAACTGTTTTGCACCCGGCTCTAAACATGTTTATTTTTTAACATTTCTTTGATGCATTCAAATGCAGCGTGGTCAGTGGGGATTTGTTTATTTTTGTGAACATCCCCAAGACACCCCCCCCCAAAAAAAACACAGGGTCTGTCTGTTTTTGTTTAATGAAATGTCTGCTTTATTTTCAGCTCTTGAATTAGCCAGAAGTCACATGGAGGCTCCACAGTTATTAAAAAGTGTCTGTGAAGTAATATGATTGACAGCAAATCATTAGAAGACACTAAATTAAAGGAGTGAATGTGGGACTATGCTATAAAATAACGGAGGCGTAGTGTGTTAGGTAATGAGACATTCCTGAGAGGATTTGCTGATGCAGACTGGACTTGTGATTACTTGTTCATATGAGGGCTTTTGCCATTGCGCTGGAACTCTGAGACATCAATGTGTCCTGTGGCTACTAATTAGACCAACAACGGACGCAGCATCAGCTTCTGATGAGGAGCTTTAATTGGCAGAGAAACAGTGTAAAAAGGGCCTTGTGGCTACTGCAACTGGAAGCTACACCTGTGATAAAGGAGCTGCCTTTATAAAACTATAATACACTGAAATCACATAATGGCAGCAGCAATCTGTCACTGCAGCGGCGGCTCTGGTCGGCATGTTGTGCAACATATTTGAAATACTCCTCTATACAAACCCCATGTGAGCACATTCAAGTGCAAATGCAGCGTGTTGCAACATGCCAGGTGTTTTTGACAGTGGGCCGGTGTTATACATCTCTCTCAAGCACCTACATCAAGTGTGTTGTGCCAACCTCTAAACACTCCCCCGGCTGAATAGCAAAGGCTTATATAACACCGCCTCACTCTCATCAATCCATAGCCTGTATTTACGTTTGGGCCGATGTTTTTCTTAGAGTTCTTTTTCCGAGGGAAGCGGCAATGGAAAGGGTGAGGCCCACGTGCACAAACATGCACCAACACCTGCATATCTGAGATGCCTGGCAGGAATTATCACCGCAGCCCACTGTAAACACACACACACTGATCTCTGTGCACGGGCTTCACAAAAGCAGAGCGACCCCTGCCTCGTCGTCTGCAAACACCGAGTGGCAGCCAGGAAACTCGACGCGGATTAACAAGGATGAATTACACCAGGTTAGGACTTGTCACTGAGAGACAAGGGGCAAAAACAAAACAAGGAAAAGACTTTTTTCAGACGTTTGTGTTGAAACATGTTTGAAAAAGATACCAGAAAGGCCAGATGGGTGATACAGAGGCAGGATTCATTTCCAAGGTGTAATAATAGCAAGATTTGATCAAGAGCCCATTTCTTTCTGTAACAAAGAAGAAACTGAAAGTATAATTTACTGTCATAGTGTTGTTTAATCAAAAGCAACTTGTAGCAGTGGATGGACTGATTCAAATTTAAACACAACACACTCCCTTGACTTACAGTTCTAGCAATCAGACCACTTTTTGCCCACTTTTCTTCCCAGAACTTAACCAGAATTCTCTTAATGGCAGAACTTAAACACTTTGGGACTCAATTAATACTTCCTCAATATGCAGCTGGATCAAAAATGCCCCGATTTATCTCCTGTCTACAGAGAAGGTAGGTTAACACTGGGGTTTGTTGGGAGTTCATGGTTGTTGTTTAATGTCTGTGGAGGCTTTCAGTCGTCCAGAACATATTCAAGAAAAGGTTTTTCTGACAAGACATCTGGACGTAGGTTTGAGGTGTGTAATGCAGTGCAGGCAGTGTTTTTAATTCATGAATAACCGTATATATCAGTGCTGTCTAAAACCAGACAGTAACAACCTGTAGCATGCTCATATCATGTGTTTTTCTTTTGCGCTTAGTCAGAATTATCTTTCGCCCAATTAATAGACTACTGTTTTTCACTCCACCCTTTCAAAAGCCAAGAGCCAAAGGTTAAAAGTAAGGTACGATAACTTTTTGGGATGCTTCCTATCACTTTTATCCATGGAAACCTATGCTTTCTAACCTATACTGTACTGCTTTAGTAGAAATGAGGCTTTAGTCGACCTCTTGTTTGACCCTCAGACAACATTGACATCAGCAGAAGATGAAATGGGCCGGAGACCAAACACTGGGAGGAGAATGCACTCAAATACAAGTCATTTTGCTTCTTATATGAATCTATATCGTAATAAAGAGATCACAGTTCAATAGGCTCTAATAGTGCAAATACAATGCGGGAATTCAGCGTCCCATTACAGACGCCACAACAAAGACATTAGCAGTCACCATTTAGACGCCTATTGATATTTTTCGCCGTTACTTTTGCGGCTAATTTCGAGTCGGCCGTTCTATATGGTCCGTATTGATTTTGTGCGAAAACACTGGGAAGTCGCGCAGAGATACGGAGTTGAAAAGAAGTAGGAATGTGGCACTCGTGAGGTCAGCAGGCATTGTGTATTTGTGATCTCCATCGTCGTGCCATTGTCCGTCCCTGGGTGCCACGCTGAATGGAGCTTTTCTACTCCTCGATAAACTTTCGACCTCCACGTATCTCTTCCTTGTGCAAACATGTTGACCTTGGCTCGCCATTCAGGAACAGGCAGAAGAAAACTGTAGTACGCTGTAGGTGCTGTGGAAAGACATCATGATGGGCAGATACTAGGGTTTCCATTTACCCAGGGTTAAGTCGCAAGCGGGAAAAGTTTGATAAATAGTCACTTGAATTGTTTTTTTTGCAAAATCGGCGCAAGTGTCAGTGGGTAAAGGTATATTTAATGGCTCTATTTCGAGAAACCAGGTCAATGCGTCTTGTTCTGGGACAACATCTTTTACTTTCAACCCAAAATACAACCTGTGCTTCCTGCAGGTGAGCGTCGCTACCTAAAACTAATCCATGTCAGAGCACACCGCTGAGCATTTGTCAAAAATTGCTCAAGTTTGCCGCAGCGGCTGGTTATTATTTATGGCGCCTTGTTACGGAGTCTGGATGTTGACGCTCGCTCTGGGCACCTGCATGCATTTTCATCACTCCTCTTGTGTCCTTTCATCCGACGTCATTAGCATCAGGTTGTGACCGATGTTCGTCAAACTGCTCCGAGATCCTCTGAGGGGCTTTTTTTATACTCCAATAAAAGTCTGTAGGAGGGAAGATGAAGGCAGGTTGGGGGAGTGGTGCGTGGGCTGAGGCGGCACAGTGATTGCCACCTGCCACTTCATTCAACTGCATTTTAATCTGGGACGTCTGGAGGAATCTCAAATGACTCCAGCGGAGGAGCAGTGGCGGCGCTGGGGGGGTAGAGCCGCCGAGATTTGAGCTGCCGATACCTCGTAACAAATCACCTGGATATGAACTATTCGCTTTCTAATGGGAATCCATATTCATCTAGCTCTCCAAAAGCTCTCCTGTGGCGATGCAGATGTGCGCTGCTTTTATATCTTCCCTTATCCACTTCCCCATCCGTGTAGCCTAATCAAAACCCCCACACGTTTGAAGGCCCTACACCAGCCGCGCTCTCATATTGGATTTCCGCGGCTACACCATTGCGTTTATGGACCATCTTTGGGATTATTAATGACACAGCACGGAGTTATACATATGAATATGGAGATCAGCTACATTGTGCATATACTTTCCAATATAACAGGATTGATCTAAATCTCTAATGTCTTCTATGACTGATGGTGCCACCCTTTTGCGACATTCGCTTTTCTTAATAATGTGCCTTTCTCGCTCTTATTATCTGTATTTAAAACTCAGAGAGGCACTAAAAAGCGTCAGTGAGTGATAAGTCTCCTTAGTCCAATCTGTGCAAAGATAAAGGGTCAACTTCATGCTACAAGAGCTCACGTTGAAACAATAACAGGTTTAGTGCTGGTGGTCCTTTTCTAATGTACAGATTTAGTGTTTTATTCGGGCGTCTTGAAGGGCACCTTCATGCTCGGAGCTGCCCGGGACTGTGCTGCTGCTGCTGCGTGTGATGCCCAGACAAGATATGCAGGATGAATTATTACAGTAAAAGGATTTTATTTATTAACTTGCCCATGGAAGTTGGGAGCGTGCCAACTGTTGCCTTCCCATTCAGGGACCTATCATCCGTATTATCCAAGGGCAGATAAATATGGCTGTATTCATAGTTACAGATAATATATAGCCACACACTATGAATTTACATTAGCAGAAAATTGGTCTGAAGCGTGTTGGTGAGCAGCCAGTTCCTCTAAAGCACTAAACATGACTTTTTATAAGCCGTGAAGATTTGCCAGATTTGAGTTTAGTTTAAGATAGAGTCAAGCAACTTAACACAAGAATAAAACTGTTTTCAAGCCAAAGAGATTTCACAGTTGGAAATGATTATGTAATGTCTTATGGTTAGAAAGAGGCAGTGCCAAGTCTAATACAGTGGGCTAGAAACACATCATTTTAAAAGGGAACTGTCAGCACTTTTTTAAGAAAGAAAGCAAGACTCATAAGCAATAAATAAAGAATTTTAGAAGTGAATGCTAGCTACTTTTTTTGTTTTTTGGCCTGCATGAGAATGTATAATAATAACCACAAAAGTACCTGATAAAGAGTGGGTTGTATCTAAAGTGTTACCGACTGCACAACAAAGTCCACACTAATACCTTGTCTTTATTTCTATCACTTTCATTTGTTACTTGTTTGTTTCTCTACTTCTTCCTTGAGCGTCCTCCCAAATCATGTGATGAGCATTATATCTTTTTAGTTTCCATGCAATTTTACAATGAACATGTTTGTCTTTTGCATCTTGTGTTTAGATGAGTGTTATTTTGTCATTCTGACTTATTTACCTTCAATATCTGACTTTGGAGGAGGCTGTTTTGAGCAGAATTGCAGCAAAATCCATACTGTTCTGTACTTCATGATCCTAAAAGGTTTCCACAAAACACAAAAGGTATTCTAGACACAAATGTAGCATGTCTGTAAATTCACTGTTCATTGTTTGACTTTTCCAGTTTAATGTGCCTTTATGATGTTTTTATCCAGTCATTTTCTTTGACTTATCCTTTATGGGTCGTGGGGCCTTGAAGCCTGTCCCAGCTGCATTGGACATGGACAGTTAATCATGGGGCTAAGACTTAAAGAGTAGCACGCACCGATTCACCTGCACATACATGTCTTTGGACGACGAGAGTAAAGCTGAACACACATTAACCCGAGAAGGACATGCAGCCAGAACCTTACAATGGCTAACTACTCACCCTTTAAAAAAAATGCATGTGAAAGTATTCCTTTATTTCCTCTTTTTTAGTTTTGTAAGTTTAGAGAGGGATTTTCCTGCAGTTTAGTAAACGCCGCACGTGACTAGCGTTCTCTGTAATGTTTATTGCAAGTCATGTTTTCCCTTCAAACCTCATCCGGGGGCAAACTGTCGTCTCAGTGGAGCAGAACGAAGCCGGAGAGGTGTTGTTGTTGTGTTACTGCGTTTGTCCGTATCTTCCTGACCCGCGCTGGTAATGAGTGTCATCTGCACACGCTCGTGGAGCTCTCTCCAATATCAGCTGATAGTCATGTTTGTTCAGGGCTGTTATCCCGGGTTGAGAAACAGCTCGGGGTAAACAAGAGGAAACAGAGCGCCTACACATGAGACCGGCCGCTCTGCAAATGACATCAGATTGCTCTCGTTATTATTTTCTCCTCAACATCCGCTTCTCCTTTTCACTCTGTTGGTTTTACAGTAAAGTGATGGTTTATAACTGAACCAAACATTTATTCATTTCAACAACAACATATGGACATAAACAGATGCTTACGTACATGTCCCTTTACTTTAATAAGTTAGGTCTTTGTCTTTTTGGTCACACAAAAGGTCTATAGATTACTAAATATTCCTGAATCCTGGTGGAGCTCTTTCTCCTCAAGAGTATAATTCACAGAGCTCCTGATTTTTCAAGATTTTGTGAAGTCGGAAATAACTCCAGCCCAGACCTGAACATTTCTGGTCCACGTTTGAACACACGGACTCATAAAAAACAATTGGACAATCACAAAAATGTAAACACTGTGAAAATGTTTCTTAATTTAACTTTAATGTTACTTTATTGTTTTACCAAATCCAATCTATCTACTGTAAACATTCTTTAATTTTGACTGTCCATGAACCAGATTGTGATTGTGTATTTAAAAACTAAACATTTTTTGTAGACATTTTGTATCCTATACCTTTATGAGTAGCTTTAATGTGATATTCTGGGATTTGTGAAGTACTTTTACTATTTATAGATATAGCCCTGTCTGTTACCCATAGTTTTCTGTGTAATCTGAAAAACTGGGCAGAATAATCTTTGTACAACTGTGTGGTATTTAGTATCTTTAGGAGAAAGGTTTAAGTTAAGGGGTGCACTGTGAATGCCTTTTCCAAAGACGTTACTTCACCTTCCTAAATAGAGATTATATCAATAACTTTCTTTATTGTCACTGTGCACGAATATGCAATAAAACTCAGTTGCAGTGTCAGGAAGCAGAATTAATTGTATTATCTTGTCTTCTTACACTTATTATGGAGCAGGTCCCGGGGGCAATAGTTCAAGAAGACTTTCAATTTACATCAATCTTTACATTAAAAGTTAGGTAGATTCTGATCTAAAAGTACGTATTGCATGTGGCTTACATTGTTTTTGACTTTTTTTGTCTTTGGGGTAGGCTTTGGGCGCTTTCTTCAATTTGCGAATAGGTCTAGAGCTGATAAAAACTATCTTCTAACTACACACCAACAAACTAAGAACCACTTTTCTTCAAAAAAACAAGTGCCAATGTAAGTTCTTTTTTCCCTTTCTTGTGGCCAGTGGATAAATATTTACGTGCAACATCAGATCATCTATTCTTCAAATCTATACTTTAAAGTTCAATCCTGATTTAAACAGTCACACACACATTATAGAGATGGTTCAATGATGCACAAACAGCAGACTTCTCAGATAAACGATCACTATTCAGCATAGATTTTATTCTTCACCAGCCGCTGTGCAGTGTTTTTATTTGCAAGTTGTGATTCTATCTCACAGTCTTCACACCAGTCTCAGAAATCCAATAAAGATGACTGACTACATTTTATCACTGTAGGATTTATCTTTTGGAGGGATTTACAAGTCCGTCCTGATAATGTGGGAGAAAAGCTGAAATATGAAGGACTATAAAGCGGTGTATCATATATGTTTTACTCAAACGTAGCTACAGCGCGGCGCCAGTGAAACCTGTCAGTGCTGTTATTGCTGAAGGATTAGAGCGCTGATGTGTTTTACCGTTGCTGCTGGATGTTATGTGTCACATATCATGCATAAGACAAAAGTATTATGGAAATAAGATAACGTTATGTTGTGTTTCCATGGAGCCTGATGTATGGGGTTAGTGCTTTGTGATTTTTCTTCTGTATCTGTTCAGGTTTTCTTTCAGTCTGTGCCAATGCAGTCGAGAACAGGTATTTTTTGAATCTTACGTCTAGACTACTTTAACTTTATTACTTTTTAATACACTTCCATCCAAGAAAATTTGAGCAAACAATTAACTTTCAAAAAATTAAAGGTCTAAAATGTTGAAATATTGAGTTGAACAAAATGGTTCAAACTAACTATTTCAAAATAAGACTTTTTGCATCATTAATACTTTCTGTTCCCTCAAACCAAGCTCTCATCATCTGACCTATATCCACTGTATTTCTTCATAGAGAACAGCATGACCCTGCTGGGCTCCCGTAGGTACATAGGCTGTAGAAAAAACAGGTGTGGGGTAGAATTTCAACCTGAAATGCCCTGATGTTCACATTTTATAATAAACGTGGCAATGTCTGGAGATGATGAGCTCATTTAAATCAGAAGTGGAGGCTCAGAAAAGTAGTAGAGCTGCTTAACATTCCCCAGGAGCTAAGATGAAGGAGGGAAATGGATTATGTTTAGTACTTTATTTTCAATACATGCATGTTGATGATGCCAAAGATTCTTCTAATGGACAGTGTAGTGCTAAATAAAATGAGAGCAATTGTTTTTTATGTGTAATAATGATTCATATAGTTATACTTCTTCATATTGTAAAATGTTCTGTTTCTGTAGTAAATATATAAAAGCATTATTTAACTTGGTATAAATAAAATTGCACCTTTTTAAACAATTTCTTCAATATTATTACAATTGGAAAATTATTTGACATATTTAATTAATTATAATTAATACTTTTTAATACCTTTCCGCCCAAGAAAATTGTAATGTGCCATTTGTTAGAAGTAAACAATTAACTTTTGGAGAATTATAGATGATAAATGTTGAATTGAACCAAATGGAACACAATGGTTCAAACTATGAACTGTATACATTTTTCAAAATAAGACTTTTTCCATTGTCTAACTGTAGGTGCTTACTCTTACTCTTAGTTGAATATATCATTATAGTATTGTTTTATTTTCATTTATTTTAAACTGATCAACTCATAAATAACCTATGATTTAAGTATTTACTCATGTTTAAAGTGTGATATTTCAGTGGATTTGCTAAATTCTTGTCTTTTATTTGTACACATATTGAAGCTGGTGAGGTGCTGTTCCTGATTGTGGCTCCTTGGCCCCGTGACTCAGGAAGAGCCAGTTTGACCCTTGACCTTTGTCATTATCCACCGACAACATTGTGAGGCAGACAATCAAAGGATCAAGGCCGACCGGGAGAAATCCTGTCCCTAGACATAAAAAAAGGATGCACGCTGTGATCTCTCTGTCCCTCATTGCCAGGAATTCAATTTCACTCAGCTCACATCTGCCAGAGATAAGTGCAACATAAACAATGTCACTCACAGACGAAGAGAAAGAGCTCGCCGCTTTTTTTCCGCACAGACATAGCAGACCTTAAACGGCCCTAAATTACAACCATGACATTTTTGCCCGAATATCTCTTACACAATGATGAAAACCTTCAGCTGAAATTTGTCAGGGGGAATGCGGTCAGTGCCAAACAGCATAACAAGCTACTTACGGCGCGCAATTTCCAAAACACAGACTACTGTATTGTGCAAAAATGACGCCCTTTAACCTTTTTATTGATCATATTCACACAGTTTAGTTTTCAGGAAAATATCAATCTCTCCGAACAAAGACATCCAATTTCCCGTCGGAAAGCGAGTGTCAAGGCTAGACTCAAGCTTCAAACCCCCCACGGTCACCTGATCCAAACCCGCGGGTCAATGTCTCCCCCCGTACACCGCGGTGGCTCAACCTGAAAGCTCCATTATGGCTGAGATGACGCAGACATCCTACAGCAGCGGGCCCCCGGAGACCTGACTCACTCCGGCTCCAGGAAACATGTTATTCTGCAAAAATGATGATGATCGAGGAGGATAATGTGGTCCAAACGTGCAGTTAATCTGTATCATGTTCTGTTTTGTGACAGTCGAACATGCACAAAAATGTTTCTAGCACAAATGTAACAGCGTAAAATATATAACATGCCACTTCATTTTGACAGAGCTGGTGTTTTATGAGCTTTCTCTCATTGAGCACGTTTAGAAAACCAGAATAATTAACTGTGAGTAAAAATCTGACGTGTTTAGATGCGCTTCAGAAATGCGATGATGATGATGAGTTTGCCGTTCGTTTATACGCCATGTTTGTCGCTAATGTTGTGACTATATAAAAAAGTCACTTCCGTTTCCTGCCTTTTTTTGGTTTTACACATGCGCAGATGTAAAAGAACGAAATAAATCAGATTAATGGGTTTACACGGATGAAGATATGGGAGTATTGGGAAGAAATCTAGCTGTGTTAATCCGATTTCTCATAATCAGATTACTGCCGTTATCAGATTATGCTGTTTACATGATCACTTGAAAACTCCAGAAATCTGATGATGATCTGATTTTGAGTGTGCACGGAAACGGCCTCAGAAAGCAAGATGGGGCGGAGGATGGGACGTGAAATGAAGGACTAACCAAGTATTGGAAAAATCTAAAAAGAAAAATTGAAAATTGCATGAAATTTGGGTAAAATTTCAGTGACGTCCTACGTGGTTGTCATTTTAGTGAAGTCTGGTGGTTTATAAGTGTTTTCTAGATGGAAAAGTTGGTTGGGGTGGTGGATGGGACATTAAATCTTGGACTAATCATAGCTTTTGAATGTTTCATGCAGTATAACTCAAATATATGAATATAAGTTGTGTTAATGTATCAAAACGTAATGAAAGGCTCTGAAATCTGTGTTACACATTTGCGCTTAAAGAGAGAGGGTTTGGAAAGCACAATAGGTTCATCTGACAACCTCATGATTTACCAATTATTTAGCCGTATATGACAGACATTTTGAACAGAATAAGAAAATCTGGGATTCCTCATTAAGAGCATTTAAAAAGCATAAATCGTGTTCCAGACGTGACTGTCACAGAGCCTCTCAGCTGTCATCCATAAAGCAGAGACGTGCTGTACCTTCACTGCAGCTTCACTGGAGCCCTGCCTTAAGATATATTGCTTATTGAAGTAGGTAAGGAACACATAATGCAATAACCTTATGCTGATGGAATAATATAATTTTCCCTTCGCTACCTCAAAGGAAAATGTAGCCCACTATTATCACTAAGTATTCTCTCGAGGAACAGACCCTAAAGGCAGTGTTTTTGTTGCTTTGCTGGTCGCGTTTGGAAAATACAAAAATCAGTATTCATGCCTGCTTTGGTTATTTGGTGTGCAGACCTCATTATATTAGCATACCAGGAGGTAAATGACAAATAAATGCAGCACTCATCACAGGCTCTTTTCCTGCTTGACAATGCATGAATGAATATTGATGCTCGGCTTTCCCTCGATGCATCGTTTTCAACTTGCCTCCTTTTTCGGGAGGGTTAAAGGGATGAGGTTAAGAAAGCAGCAGCAGTAAGGGGACTTGTAAGTAGTGCACATTGTTAGCATTGAAAGCGTTTCCTGCTGGTAGTCAATAAACAGGATGCTTGCTGTGTCATCCCAGACGTTTGAAGACAGCTGCCGTATGGAAAGAGAAGCAGCTTGGAGTCTGCCACTTTGAGCCCAAATCTATTTCTGGGATTTATCTTTAGTTATTTTATGGTTGAAGAAGAAAAAGAAGAAAGGCGTCTTCTCCGTCTTTGGGTTTTCTCAGAGCAGCCCCTCGCAGCCAGCTTCCCCAACACACCTGCTTTTTATTCAGCCGAAAGGAGGCTGCACTTTTAAGAGTAGTGTAAAATAAATAAAGAATATGATAGTTGGGTTTTTACTCAGTGGGATTGTCGGTGGTTGTAAGTGGTATTTTAACTCCAGTAAGTGGCTGTCAGTGTGGTCCCAGTCTGGAGCTGGTCACAGAGAATAATTATGCTAAACTAATGTCTTATTTATTCAGAATTTTACCTCAATTGCTCTGTTTTTATTTAAAACATGGAGCTCTGCAGTCTGTTGAGATGTATTTGAGCAAACATTTTCATCAAAAGTAAAAACAAACTGTAATACTCTCTCAGATTAAGCTTGTCTTGTTTTTTGTAAGAAATGGTTTCATTCCGAGAAAACATTTTTTAAAAGCACCCTTTGACTTCCAGAAAACTAAACTAGCCTCATCATCATCAGCTGTTGGTGACGGTTTTCAAAAATCCTGCATTTGTCTTTCATTAAACACGCTCATCATGTGACTTCAGTAAATACCTAAAAAAGAAGGAAACTTTTTGAATTTAAACTTCAGAAACATAGGAATAAACTGGAAAGGGTCATCATCTTCTGAATGAACCATAATGAAAACATCAAAACTAATACGCGTCATTAAAAAAACATCTATAAATGAACAAAATGATGGATCTATAAGTCCTTTCTGACCATTTCATTAGCTTTTGTTCTTGGTTTCATTCACTAGTGTTTTCCTGATTTACAAATGGTATTTAGAACCTAACTATGAAGTAAAATAAAACTTTATTTAGTGTCACTTTCAGTAAATTGTTGTCATGTTTTGAGATTTCTGTAAAAGCAGGAAAACACCAACATAAACCTGAGATACGGCCTGAACTGTATGTGTCCCTCTGTCCCCGGGACCGGCTCTCTGACCCGTCCCGCTCCGTTCATATGGTCCCAGGCTGCGTGGAGCACACACACCCGCTACCTCATCCCTCCCTCATCCCTCCCTCGGGACCCACTCACATCCTTCCTCCATCCGTCCGCTCTCTCTCTTTACCATTCTGCTCATATCTTCGCTCAGCTACACTTCCCTTGCACACTCAGAGGATAGCCATCTGCTCGGCCAAATCCTCACCACGCACCCCTCCTCCCCCTCCTCCCCTTCCTCCCGCCCCGCACACCCATCTTTAAATCTCCCAGCCTCCTTCCTCCTGCTCTCAGCTCGTATCTCGGCGACAGGAAGCAGCACCTGCAGCCTTTACCTCATTTCCTGTGCTTTTCATCTGTGTTTTGGCACATGGAGTTCACTTGGATATTTACATAAGAGCAGCTGTGATTAAATCTGATTTAAACATGCATCTATATTGTCATTGTTAAGGCCTTTCACTCTAAATATTCACTATTATTCGCACCCATTAGTCATTTTGAGTCCAAAACCTTGTCGTTTTGCCGTTATGAGGGTTAGATGGGTCGCCCAAGACCATATTTTGTGCTGTAGTTCACTTCTACGAATAAACCTGCTTTAAACTTGGCTCAATTAGGCCATTAAAGTATGTTATTTTATTGAGCAGCTAAATGTCTTTGCTGGCTCTCAAGGTTAAGCGCGAATAGCTAAATGCACATCACAGACATTGGACTTTGACCTAAATTATTCCCAAAGTCTACAGAGTAAAAAAGCCCATTCTTTGACTAAATTAATTTAGCCTTAAGCAACAACATTTGAGTGTTTTGTTTTGAGGTTATTCTGAATTAACTTAAATGAATGTAATGAACTATTTAATTCAGTGTGTTCAGCTTTTTGAGAATTTATTGAGGACAGTAACGAGAAAATTGGATGAAAGAGACGGGAATGACCTAGAGCAAACGGCTCGGAGAAAGGAATCCAAGGCTCAGAGGAAGGATACGCTCCACCAGATGAGCCGCCGAGGTGACTCAAATTCTTTAAACATCACGGACATTGGCGCTTGAATTAAAATATTCTCTAAAAGGAGACGGGTGCTATAGTTTTGGATCCTGGACAAAGCCTCTTCAGTTTAGTTTCCCTTTTTGGTTTGTGAAAGCTTTGGTTTTGGTTATTTGACTTAAACAACTTAAATAATGGTAAATAGATGGAAAATTCTAGTATAAATGGCAGTGGAAAGACCAGAGATTATAGTTAAGAGTGCTGTTCTTAAATAATGCTTTTATTTGGCTATGGTTTGGAGGTTAAAACTTTTTACCCAAGCAATTAAAAAAAGAGAGACTTTATGAATAACACCTCACAACAAGAACGTCCTGAGTGTGATCCCGTGTGTCTGTCCCACCAATGACGACCAGAGAAATCAGTTGAACTCGTTAACTGTACTGTTCCATCAGGTTGAACCACTGAGTCGCCCCAGATTCTTCACATTCCCAGCTTGGTTTTTGTGGACCCCGTGTCACTTCATCTCCACATTTTCTATAGCGCTTAGTTCAAGAGAACGACTGCAAAACCTTGATTTTGTATTCGTCCAGTGAAGCGTGTTGTGCAGACTGTAACCTCGGTGTTGTGGACTTTCTTGGGCTTTGTGCCTGCTCCTACGCCGGTGACTGTATTTTCTGTGACAGCTTGCGTCTGGACTCTTAATCTGCACTCACAGTCAACCTTGGCCGTGGTTTTCTCCCTGACCCGGGCCACCCTGTGAGCAGGTTCCCGGCATAAATCACACCTTTTTTTACCCCCGCTGGTATCTTATCAATTCATCCACGATATGCTTTGGGGGCTGTCATCTTTACAGCAGCATAAACAAGACGGCACTGTCAGGTTGACCTCTTATTTATAGGACACAAAATAAGTCATACAAGTAGGATACAAGATGTTCGGCGACATCAACTTCAGCCGCTGCTTACTGCAAATGTCACAACCCATTTCCTTGTGATTCTTGCCATTAAACAGCTTAGGAAATATTCGTATTGTTTATTGCAGCAGCGACTCTATTGAGTTAGGTAACTCAAAACAGGATGTTTCACTGTGCAATTACCGCTCACAAGGAATGATGGAGGAACAAACACAAGCTGAAGTCACAAGGAACAGTCACTTCCAGTGTTTTGCAGCCACTGGACGTCTATTGTCTAAGACTTTCTAGTTATTCTTTGCACAGCCCGCTTCCCGTTCTATAATTAGCCCCATACATTCAGCATCGCCATGTGTCAGGTCATCCTCCATCATGTGTGGCCTAGTTTCTCATCACAATAGTTTCCTCTTTGGGCCTGGACAAAAAACACACTGTACTTTATTTGGAGCTGTCTCAATGTGGTTTCTCCATCAGCTGCAGTCTGAGCACATTCAGTACATTCTTCATTTGGAGCCACAGTGCAGCTCTAGTTGTGGACATTGCTGTTTACATTGTGTATGTTGTAAGTATGGATTTAAAGTCAAGGAGTTAACACAGCAAGTAATAATTGTCCAAAAGGTTGTAATAGTGCCAGTTATTTGGATTTTTTAAATCTCTGTTTAGTTTTTCTTTTCATTTCAAAACTGGGGAATTTTTATTCAGTGATTTTTTTTTTCTTCCTCTGATTGGTCATATCCACTTAGATAAGCCTAAGTTTCAGAAGAAGAGAAGCTAAATGAAGCAGGTTTGTTGTATAAACTAACCTGGTGAACAATACCATTCATTTTGCAAAAAGGAAATGTGTTGTTGGACAACTTTATTTTTATTTTTACTTTATTTATTGTTTATCTGAAATGGGCTCGGTATTTGTTGTATGTCCTTCTATTAGCATCCAGAGCCACTACTGTAGCCTGGAAATTGAATTCAGACTTATTCTTTGTATATTTATTAAACAAATTGATGGATTGATGGATAAAAAAATACAAAGATGGATAAATAAATACATAAATGGATTAAAAAAAATACAAAGATGGATAAATAGTTACAAAGATAAATAAATAGATACAACAATAAATAAATAAATAAATAAATAAATAGATAAATAAATAAATACACAGATAACTAAATACATAGATAAATACACAGATAGATAGATAGATAGATAGATAGATAGATAGATAGATAGATAGATAGATAGATAGATAGATACATTAATAAAGGGTGGGTTAAACCAAATTATTAATATAATTTTTTTTTTTTACCACTGCCAACACCCTCTACTAGCCCTGATTGCAATAGGAAGCACACTCACTGGTGCCAAGGACTCTCCGTCCCGTCCAGCGCTGCAGCTCCAGCCTCTGTCTGTAGAGGAAGAGCTTATTAACACTAATCAGAGACTTATAAATCAGACCACCCATAGGAGTCTTCAATAATAACACAGGTGGCTTAACAATGGGACTCAGTGCGTCAGTACAGGACGAGACGGGCCGGTGAACACAAATTATGCCTCAAGAGTTTAAAGTTCAAAAGGAAAACTAAAGCAAACTCACAAACTGTGGCTAAACTCAAGACTCAAGACTTTTAAAGCAAGATTTATATCCACTTATTTTTGTCCTATAGCCTTTTAAAAACTATATATACTTAAAACTGAGCCCGCGAGCTAGCCGCTAACTTAACCTGTCACTTCTGGTAAATAACAAGTGTCTGCTAATGAGAGATTACTGAGCAAACGGAGCATTAAATTTGTCGTCTGTAAAATCAAAAGTGTGAAGGGAACTGGAGACAATGTGATAATCCTCTGAAGCTTGTTATGACCAGTGACCCCTTTTAATGGCTGTAATTTGATTTATAGCTAATAGGAAACGCCTAATTACTGCAGCAGTAAATAAAACCGCTGCGGCAATAGATATACTGTTGGTGGATCTATTGCTGATTTTATTTTATTTATCTTTATACCTTTTTATTGTTTGCAAACACTGATTATGTGCACATTTTGGCAACAACTTAATAAATAAAAGGACAGTAGAAACACCAGAAATCACAAAATCATGCATAAAAAAGAAGATTTAGATTTTGAGGGGTGCATTTAATAATAATAGCTGCTCTGTACATGCAAGTATTTACTGTAGACTGCACCAGCTGAAGGCTACAAATGGATGATTGGGATTAATGTGAGTAAAAGGTCAAATATTATGACATAAAAAGACATAAAGTTGAGTGAAATTTGCCTGATGAGATTAGTACGCATCACTAAAGCCCCGACATTAAGATAAAATGTTGTAAAATGACTTAAAAGGATATTTGGTAACAGTTTGAGGGCTTTGCAAAAATATAAAGAAGCCAACGTACTCAATATCTTAAAAGTAGAAGTGTCTAATTGTATTGTTTTTAACTTGCATGCTGATATAAATGATGGGAAATACTGCTTTTGCCACAGAGGGCAGTTCTTTTCTTATTTATAGACATATTTTTGTGCCTTAGATGATATACTTATGAAAAGTCTTGCCGAGGTCTCTTCTGTGACTCATTTTCTATTTCTGGAACCACTTTTTTTCCCCCAGAAACAAAGTGAGTGCCGGTGAATAGTCTGTTGCTGTGTTATTCATACTTACAGTCCCCGTCATAGAAACCAGCCTTCATCAATACGCTCCCGATCGATCAGCTCCCACTGATTTAAATGGCTGTGTGAAACTGTTAATAGAACATCTCAGGGCTTGAGGCCGGACACATTGATCCTTTTACGATGTTTTCACTATGTCTAGCTGCAAAATATTGATAAACTGTGTATGGATTCACTATATGGGAGTTTACATGTGCCATTGAATATAATTTGCTGCATAGAAAGTGTGAAATCTATTAATTTTTACAATAATGCAACATTTAGTCACTACTCATCTTAAATACAGCCTCAAATAATTGAAATATGACGCCTCAAAGTCATTTTTGTGGTTTTTTGGTGTTAGATTGGAAGAATAACCCCTTCTTTTGTGTATCTCTGAGTGCTTTTCTGTAGAAATCCTCGTGCGTTGGGAGCCCCGAGGACAAACGAACACACTCGATTGTGGATTGTCACATGTAACTATTTAAGAAAATGTATTGATGTCAGGATTGCGCAGCAGAATGACTCGTAATGATGCCTCAAAGCAAGAAAGCCACGCATGATCTGTCAGTGCGTGTCTGTAAACGTCCTGTGGTCAACTTGTGATCGACCGAGCTCCAGAACGACGGCAATTTGCTCCAGACTCTGCGACCCACGAGGAGTCAATAAAAAGTAGCGTTACGACCGAAGAAACCCCTCCATCTTCACTGGATTCTGTGTCGGAGGCAATTAAAACTCCCCACACCTGTTTATAGCTTTAATTAAAGATTTATTTGGGGGTTCGGTTGATATAATGTTGGGAAAAGAGGAAAAGAGGAGGGTAAATGTGACTCGGACACAGGTTGCTCCGCTTTATGTGGTGTAGAAGGAACATTTTCAGCTTTTATTTAAGAAAAGTAGCTTATAATAGAAGATCACAACACAAAACCTAGGGACATTTCCTCCCACATCATCTTTTTCACTTCCCTGTAAAAAATAGTCTGTTACATTCACCGTATTAAGTTTATTGATCTCAAAAGTTAAGAGTGAGGCTGGTTATTTGTGAAAGGACACCAACAAAACATTATCTTTGGGGTCTTTATGTGTGTGTGAAGCTCTTAAAGCCCCATTCAACATGGCAGAAAGTTGCTTGTTGATGCAAATACGCTCACGACAAAAGCCGCCGACATCAGATATTTATGATTAATGAGCTTTGAGAGCCATTGATTCGTCTGAGGTCTCTATGACAGACAAAATCTTTCATTACATCGATCAATAGGAGGCTCAGGTCTGACAGACACTCTTTCATTAGGAGTAAAGAGTTAATCTAATGTTTCATCTACAGTGTGTGATGAAGCCTATTAGAGACCGAGGTTCAGGGATCAAAGCGCCTCCGAGGAGTTGTCCTTTTCGACGTCGCCCGCGTGTTGCCGGGAAACCAAACATTAGAGAGTAACAGGAAATGACTTAATCGTCTCTTCCCTTAAACGTGCAGCGAGGGCTGATGTTCTGCACCGGATGACTAATACATACCTATCAGAGTTACCTTATATGAACCACTCAAGCACAGCCCAAGAAAAAATCTCTTCAAATCTTTCATTCATTTTCTGTCTTTAATTGGCTTGTATCACTTTATCGTTGCTACTACCAGTAATATTCATTCATTAAATCATTTTTGTTGTTTTTTATGGGTTGCTGGGGTTGTTTTGGGTCTAAAGCAAGGTACAGTCTGAATCATAGCCTCTTAATCGCTAAAAGGCAGCTATTTGGGCTCACTATGGGACGTCTGGGTTAAGTGAAGATCCTCAATTTACTGTCACAAAAGCAACAAGCAAGGTTAAATATTTTCTCTTTTTCTCTGTCACCAAAGATATGCAGAGGATTAACTAAGTAGTAGTCAACAAAACAACCAAAAAAGACAGAAATTTGACCATTTCTGTTCTCACTAAATTATAAAAACCTAACTTTTATATGTAAGGAAAGTAAATAATCTAAAGACAGTGTTTATCACTGTTTAAGAAAGTTAAATTGAGCAGTTAAATTGACAAACGTGAAGAAACAAACTTTTTAAGTACAAATTATGTTCATATTAAAATAAATATTTGTATTGTTTCTCTGTTTCTCACATTTTGTTTAAAAAATAGGAAATTTGGGAGGTTGTATTAAAGCACGGATGACAAATACACACATATAGTTTAATGTATTTGGGATTACAGTTTTAATTTTTTAAAATTGGATTGCTATTTTATTCCAACTTAAGAATCAGTGTTTTATAAGATATATGCATAGATAAATATTTACAATGACAGTTCCTTAGCATTAAATTATAGAAAACTCATTTATAAAAAGCTAGTGTAAGCCGTTAGAACTGTTAATCAGCCAAAGACGCACACATGTAAAGACAGATTAGATATTTAAACACTGAAACGCTGGCTGACCCTCGTCTGGACACATTTCATTGTCTTTATTTTAACGGATCTCAGCCTGACGTGAGTGAGACGTGAGTGAGACGTGAGTGAGACGTGAGAGGGTGGTCTGTTGTTACGGGCCGAGCTGGAGCTGGCTGATGGTCTCCAGGTCTGAGCCAAAAGCTTCATTTACGCAGATAAGAATGACCCATACCAGAGCAGCCCCAGGCGCACTCTGACATCTTTCCTTCTTGATAGAGTTGGAAGGAATGTAGTATCCTGTCCACGTCCTCAATCCTCAATCCTCCTCCTGCTGAAAACAGTATTTACACTGTGTATGTTCCATCTAAAGTTCAGCTCAGTACATGTAATAAATGTCAAGTTTTATTGCTTTTGTCAGACTTGCACAAAAAAAAACAGGACTTTCAGAAGACAAACAGACACAATTAATACGTTTAAATTATCTTTTGGGGAAGAAATTGTGTTAAATTAGTCATTTCTGTCAGTTTTGAAGAGATCTTTGCAACAAACCAAAGCAATAATTGTGAGCAGTGCGTCATTCGTCTCAAATATAAACAGACAGACTCTTAAAACAAACCTAACCTGAACTGAACCTATTGAGCTACCATAGTTTTAATTAAATTGGCAAGATCCTGTTTGCTTTTCTGTTCTGATTTTGCTGTATCTATAGTTACTATGTACCTAATCTACCCCAAAACAGGGACATTAAAAAGGTATATTTCTTTAATCTAAATAATAAATAAATAAATAGATACATATATGTCCTCCAAGTGGTAGGTTTCTGCTGCTACATTAAATCTGGTTAATCTCTACCTGTTCTACTAAAGAGTTTTGATCCAAAGTTGCCGTGTCTCTTATGAATATTCAACAATGCTCCATGTCAAAACACGTCTGACGTAACAAAGGCTATTTATCCCGAAGACGTACCCCTCTGAAGCCCAATCCCTGTTGTGTCACCGGCTCCGTCTCTTCCATTAACATCTTGATAATAGCCCAGCGGTACCTGTCAGGGGCAAAAAGAAAGACTTCAGTGTCGGCTCCCTCAATAATTTGTAGCGTTTTGGCCCTCGTGGGGGAGGCCCAGGCCTTTTTGGAGGTTCTCCAAAAGCCCGGCTCTTCGTTCCCAGAAAACTCGGCAGGAATTTGGCTCCGGGGCAGATGGGTATCCGTTTGACAAGAGGAGGGGGAGCGCTGAGCTTCTTTGAGGGAGGGGAGGGTACGTGTTGATGGGAGGAGGGCTACATCTGAGCCGGGGCCAAACTATCCTCGGTTCACTCCGGCTTAGTGATGTATATGTGATGTAAACACGTGGGGAGCTGATGAAAACACGCGTCTCAAACTGAGATTGTGAATGTGAGCTGAGCCGTGGTGAAGATGGATGGAGATATGGAGGTGGGGGCTCGGGCTGGTTCTTCTCCAAGGGGTTTATTATCAAGTCCTGTGGAAAGAAAAAGAAACGTTCAATTGTTTTGGACCTAAAGTGTTATCGAATGTCCCGTTGTACATTAAAAGCAATAGAATTAAATGGTTAACCCAGGACATAACAGTAAATGGGACTAAAAACGTTCTTTTAAATTGGTTAAACCTAATAATAAAGACATTTGTGACAGTTTCAAGCAGAAAATTATGTGAAAAAAAGAAGTAAAGCGTCTCTAAGCCATGACCCCCAAAGCCATTCTCATCAATTAAACTACTAAATTCCTCTACTTAAGTAAAATTACAGATAAAGAGGTAGAAATGTACTTTTAAATGTACCTCAAAGTGTAAAAGTAAAAGTGTTTGACTCAATCATTACGCGACAGAGAAACAGAGACAGAAAAGCTACTCGTATAATGCCGCGTTCATGTGTGCTTTGTAAAACTCAGCGCTATGTGTTTAGGTAAATATTTCTGCATCACTTTAACATTTAATTTAAGGTGCTGCACATTTACAACAATTTCATTTTCCTCGTAAAGATGTAGTGAAGTAGAAAGTACAGATTTGCTTTAAAATGTAGTGGAGTAAAAGTCAAAAGTGCCTCCTTTTTAAGTAAAGTCCAGATACTTTTTGCTTAAATACAGTAACAGAGTATTTTTACTTCATTACATTCCACCACTGAAAACTTTAATAATAAAACAACATCTTAAGGTCTCGTTTTCTTCACATTTCATATATTTAACTCAAAAACCGCCCACACACCAGCTTCAGAGCAGCAGAAACACACATTTTTTTTGTCTCGGTCTGTTTTACCTCAGCTGGCCCACCTGTTAAAGCTGTTGCCGTAGCGATGCACGTCCATAAATTACAGGCGATGACTTTTCGCGGGAGCATTCGAGGTAGGGCCGCGTTTGTCGAAGTTATCGGTTGAGTTGAAATATCAGCAGTTTTTCTCAGAACTGGCCTCTGACTCCCTTCATTTTCCTCCTAAAATGACAAAAGTGAGGTTAGATAAAAACAAAAACAAAGCTCCTGTTAATCAATCACCTTTATATCTATTCATAACAATGTCGCTCTTATTAAGATGGATGACTGTAGTGAAATATAGCCTTTGTAGATGAAATTGTTGAATGTTATGCCAATGTGCTGAATTTATATTAAAAACACTCCTCTTCTCAAAATGAGTAATAACCTGTTGATATTTTCTGTGTGAGTATTAAACACGAAGCCTTACAACATGTATGTAAGGCGTTTATTAGTATTAAAGCAATATTTGGTGTGGAAAAAAGATTCATAAGAGGTCTTTATTACAAAAGCTCAAAGAAAAAAGTCTACATAAAGATCTTGACCATATAACCATAAAGGGAACATGGACAAAAGCAAGACATTTTATATCAAATTGTTTTATGTCCATGATATTTTAATAATATAGTATAATATAATCTAGTAATGTACATTTAAGGGACAGCCTTAGAACATCTACGGTAGCCCTGGAGGGACATGCATTTAGTTCATGAATGTCCTAAGCCTTCTGTCCTTGTTATTTCTTTCCATGTTTGGCAAATGCAGGTTTTGACTGATGTTTTCCACTTTGCTCAACTGCAAAATCTAAACGAGGCACATTTAAAGGATTAAAATCAAGTCAAATCCAAGGGCACTACATAATACACACAGAGATACTACACTTTTTATGCTAAACATATAAAAATAAAGACATAGCGTTATCTAAGGTCGGGACAATGCAGGAGAAAATGTGTTATTTCTAGACAAAAAAGTGTCTTGAAGTGCCGTATTTACATCGTACCGACTTGTAAAGTGTTAGAATCAGGTCAGCGCCTTCAGGACATGTTTCCAGGTCATTTTGTCGACTCATCAAAAGTAAATTGGTCCTTGGATCTTTCAACTGGCTCCACATTGTCCAGAACGCAGCTCGGGCAGAATCACTTAGGCCTTATTTTAGCCTCTGACTTCCTGCCAGAATTGATTTTGAAATTCAACTAATAACTTCTAAAATACTTCATGGCTGGATGCCAAGCTTCATGTCTTTAATGTTTGTATCACTAGCAACGGCGAATTATTCAGGGTAAACGGGGCAGGATGACTTCAAATGTCTGACTGGACAAAACAAAAAGCAGGGCTCACTTGATTTCTGGTTCAATTTACTTTATGTCGTCAGCTTTTTTTGCTCTATTTTTATTGTTAGCTTTGAATAAATGCAAAATTGAAGAGGTAAAATGGTTCATTAATACAAGCAAACGGTATATTAAACATAATGTAAATGAATGGGAGTTACTATAAGAGTAGCGCTGTCATTTCACAATCAGGAAGACCCAGGTTCGATCCCTGATTTAGACAGGTTTGGTAGTCGTTCAGTTATACTTTAATTTCTCTATAAGGAAAAAAACCTGCACCATTCTGGATGATTAGCCAATAACTGCTTTATAAAGTACTTATTTTGTTGAGTACCTTAATAATAAACTAACAGTACTAATACTTAAGTACAGATTTTGACTAAACTACCCTCTACCATAAAAAGACTTTGCTTCCTCGTCTGGTAAATATCAAAAGAATAAAGTTAGACTGACGCTTTTAAGCCTCATTTCAAACATACAAGTTTATTACCTTTCGAAGTAGGACGGCTCAATTATTCGCCGGACTTTGTTTAGCCTCTTTTCTTCCCAAAGGAGGCCTCATCTCTCTCCGTTAACTCCCGCAAAAGGCCGGCCGCTATTTTCATCTCCAAAGATATGCATTTGTAAACATTGTATAAGCACTGTGCATTATTCATGGGGCTTATTAGAAAGGGGTGGACTTTGGGTTATTGCAAATCAGAGGAACAAATATTAACCCATACCATTAGCATACGAATGAGTAAGCTTTTCACTCAATGACTTACACGGACTGGTTTCACTGAACATGGCCCGAGGTAAGCACCGCTCCACAGCTTCTACAAACAATAAAGGATGGAATTAAAATTGCATGACACCGTCTCATTTGATTTTGTTTGGTCTTTGACGATAGCCGGTGTTTTGTAGTCGTCTGGAGCAGGCTTTTTTTAAACACGAGCCACTGGTGTTTTCTGTATTTGACAGAGAATATAACATTATTAACCTCGGTAATAGGAGTCTGCTGCTTTGTCGAAAAACATTCAGTCAAAGCAGATTGATTGTACTCCTTTGTTTACCGTTATATTTCTGCATTCAATTCATTTTGGAAGAAGATCAATAGTTTTCACACGGTAAGGTTTATTTTCCCAACACGCTGTAACCTAATGAGCTTCTGGAGCCTGGCTTTTTCCAGTTGGGTCCCTGCAGCTGTCTGGTCCTGAACTCCCCGATGAAGACGTCTCCAGCTTTGGGTCCTCATTAGCCACGGGGCGCTACTCCACTCCTCACTTTTTCATTCATTATGGAAAAGCAGAAAGTACAAATTATTAAAAAGCAGTGGGAAAAGGGGAAGCGAGGGGTACAAATTGATGCGACACACAGAAATATTACCAAAGCTTTTTTTTTTTTTTCTGTACAGTATAGGCTTGTAAACTAGAACTTGTAAAGTCTTTGTTCCAACTTTTTTTCAACCTTTCTTTACTGTTCAAAAGGTTAATATACAGGATTTTAAAATGTATAACTATATTGAATTGTTTTCCACTGACAATGGTCTCCTCTGCTGTGTTTAAAGGAGCTTTCTGATTGGATGATTCATTTCTTTATTCATAGCAATAAACAGAATATTCAATATAAACACATTGCTAAGAGTTCAGCATCGGAGCATTTCATTTTCTTTCCATAAAGTGTGTATTTAGGTTTATTTGAAAACATTTTAACGTTCATAAAAAGTGCATAATGAACAGAAATTGCCCACAGTGAATGAATGTGAGAGTGAATTGTCCGTCTGTCTATTTGTGTTAGGCTTGCGATTGACTGGAGGCAGGGATAGGCTTCAGTCCCGTGTCCCTCAACAGGACAAATATTCTCCATTTCTCAGATTGAACAGACTCAGAGATGACTAAACTCTCTTCAAACCTGTTTTCTGAATCATAAAACTCAAAGTTGTCCAGGTCTAAGGAGGATAACCAGGTTTAAACTCTGACCTTCTGATAAAATAAGCCGAACGGTGAATACAGAAGCCTTTGTCAACATTTTAAACCTTCCAGTTTATGACACACTTAGTGATTTCTAACTAAATCTGACTTCAGAGTAATTGCACAAGTTTAATTTTATTGACTGTAACATACCAGTATAAAAAAGGATCTGCTCCAATTAGATCTAGCCTATTTCTCAGCAGTTGCTTTAGAAATACCACAGAATCTGGGGGCAGTAGGCTGACAGTGTAAACATGCCCACATGATAACTAACTTTGGCAGTGGCTTACATTTCCTTCTGTAAACAAAGGGAGTGAGTCACGCGGTTATTGAATGGTTAAATGCTTTACAGCTAACAGTTCAGGGGAATTTGCTTGTCCTCAGGTCACTGCGCTATATTTGGAAAATAAATGCTCCTTTAAGAGACCAAGTCAGGCATACGAGAACATCATCTTCCCTTCGATCAGCCTGTTTTTATCATCCCTTCCTCCTGAGTGAGGCCGTGTCTTCTGCCTCTCTGCACTGGTTAGCGCAAAGTTGAAACGGAGTTCAATCAATGTTCCGAATTACCAGACGAAGGACGACGAGGCGGCCCATTACTACGGCTGACCCACTTAGATCTGGTCATAGGAGCCAAACAAAGTACGTCTCCAGCCGGGCCTGAATGTTTTCAGTGTAAAACAAGTTTTTCTCATTACTGGCCCGTCTGAGAGTATCCCTCGTGAAGTATGCTTGGAAAATCTGGATCAAAACACAGTCTGAGTGTCACATGAACGTCATTACATCATGGTTTCTCTGCAGCCGCTCCATTAACTGCTGCATGTGACATAACGTGGTTGAAGATCAGCAGGAGTTGTTTTAACTTTGAGACATGCGACAAGTGTGAAAACGACTGCGCTCTTGAACCCAGAGCGAGTGAATAACACCGAGGGTGACGACAGGGTTATGTAAGCTCCGGAGAGGGCCTCTAGTGTTGTAGTCAGGACCGAGACCTGGGTGAAGTAAGACCGAGGCAAAACAAAGACTCTTAGGGACTGAGGCCAAGATTAAGACCAAAACCAGTCCATGAATCACACCAATGACTAACCTTTGGCAAAATCAAATCAAACAATAGCTGACTAATCTGGAAACCAAGTCATAATCTAGTTCTGACATGACACTGAGAAAAAGTGATCTTAAATGTAAATTTGGCACAACTTGGGAATGAGGAGAAACATATTTAAGCACTCTTTGTAACGCGGTAGTCATTTATTTATGGCATGAATATCAAATAAACTTTGTGAGACATAGATTTTGCAGAAGCCTGGGGAAAAAAAGAGGTATATTCCGCTTTCTTTTTTGGTTTATGTCAATTTTTTTAACACGATCAGTCAACAAAGGGTCTTACAACAATGACACATATATTTTCCATCATTAAGCCTCATATTTGGTTTTGATAAATAATTTTAATGCAATCTTTTAATGTCTGTATAAAAACGTGATGAAAGGCTGCTTCTTGTTATGGAAAAACTCCAACTGAAGTGCTTTCTAGTCACATTACAGCTACCACTTTAACTTCGGTCACAGCGTCACATTACAAGCAATTTTTCCAGCGCTAAGGGCCTCTTTTACTCTGAACATGTGCTCGGTGAAGTGACAGAAGTGATTGTGTCAATGCGGGTGTTTGGATTATGAAACTGTGGAGATTTTATTTCCTGTCAACAGCACCATCTCGAAAAAGAAAAAAAAAAAAAGGGGGACATTTCAGGCAGAGCCATCGGAAACAACTTTCTTTCACACACACCTACACAGAACATACAGATACTGAGTCGGCCTCCTCCAATAACATAATTATGGCGAATGCAGTAAGATGAGAGGCAGTGAAATGATGTAAGCGGGTCAAGTAAAGTTGAGCTCGTGCGTCACTGTAGATAACAAGTCGGTACATGCACGAGGCTATAGTCAGACGATTCCCATCAACAATCAGATGGACAGTGACGATTATACGCCGAGCTCTCCAATCAAATCTATGGGAGCTTTCCAGGAAATAACACACTTAACTCCTCTTCTACGGTTTAAGAAATGGCACTGTGTAATAACTTCTGTGGTTATGGACAAGGGAAGGCTTAAAAAGTCCTTGCAAAATACAATAAAAAAGCAGAACCCCGTGTAAATTCATTTTCTTCCTACTGCACTAGAGCTGTGACCGTCTCTGTTTGTGATGTACTGGAATAGTTCTGGGCAGTGGTCACTTTTACTGCGAGCATTAAATGGACAAAGAGGGGACTGTCAGGAGCAAGTTTAAATGTCACTTACTTAAATGTCGTAGTGAAACTCTGCACAGAAACCACGAACACATGTAAACGTAATAAAAGAAGTGACTAATGACGGTTTCACAGCACATTTAACGAACCATAAAACAAAACTATTACTGTCCCCCAGATAGAGTTGGCGTGTGTTTATGTGTAATATACTGTACAGGGAGCTTCCAGTACCAATAATCTTGGTTTTACAATCAATGGTTCCCTCAGGACATGTGATGGATCGGACCCCGACCAGAACGGAGCTGGTTATTAATGATTCAAGATTTCCAGCAGCCAGTGTCGTACTGTTGTCCTTGCCACATTCAGCACATCTATTTCCTATCGAATGTCATTCATCATTCCTCAGTCAAACATGTTTCATGTGAGTACACATAATGCGCTCATAAAAGACAGATGCGGCTGCGCATAAGAAGCAGTAGATAATGGCCCTTTTTGGACTTGAGGGTATTTGTCACTTTTGTTTGTACACCAAATAGCAAAGTACATCAGCAAGGACAACTGTGGTTTACACGAGCCACTGGCAGGCAGCCAAACCAAGAGTAATATCTGAGACGGGAAGAGAAAGGAGCTAACTTACATCATCTCGGGCGTTGAAGCGCGACAGCAGAGTGATGTAGTGTGGATGTGTCACAAAGGAGGCTTTAAAGGCCTTCAATCGCAGCAAAGGCCATTACAGTGAAGCTGCCAAGAGCCTTGATTTCCACCTTTTCAGTTTTCTCTGCAATTATTCAGTGTTTATCTGACACTGAGTAGCAATCATTTAACATTCAGACAAATATGAGATATTTTATGTGAACGTAGACTCTATATATTTTTCAATAAGTATTATTTTGGTCTTCCTTTTCAAAGCATGGGGCGTCCTTGGACATTTCCATCCAGGAAATTGTTCACACGTGTAAAGGGAGACTGATTATTTGGAAACTAATTTATCTGAAGTCCACTTACAGCCCTCGGAGGTCAATAGATAGATGCTACACCTACGCACACATATTATTTCTCCCCTGTGGCCGCCCCCTCCCTCTGTTTCTGACAGAGCTTTTGCAGCTTGAGCCAGATGGCATTTCTCAACAAATGAACCCCGCCGACAAACGCACGGCGTAACGCGACACAGAGAAAATAGTGACGGTCCGAGTGTGGTGTCTTTGAATAAATCATGGGCTGCAGAACAAAGGCTCCCAGCAGTTTGATCACCGCAGCTCATTTAAATCTCTTTTTAATACACTAAGACCTGCAAAATGTATCAACCTGGCTGCATTAAACTCAGATTAACATTTACAACCAGCACAAGCCTCATGTGAAGCAGCAGTTAATTCCTCTTCTGTTCTTTGGAGGAAAACACTATCTTCAGAGCAGAGTTAATCTGTATTAATCAGATTTTGGCCTTTATTAATTGAACAACTTTCTTAACTTCGATCTCGACATGCAGCTGGAGACAATAACCCCGTTGTCAGTAATATCCTGAAGGGTTTTGTGTTTCAACGTGTCTCAAACTCTCTTGTGTGAAACAGATGGTTAATGTATGTATTTAATAAAGAGGCAAAGCTTTTCATTGTTTCAACTTTTCAATCTCTGACATTTAAAGACAGTAGAAAGAACTGGAGCCAGTGACTGGGTGTATAATAATATGAACACAAAGTCTATATTTTTTGATTGATACTTAATGAAGATGCTAGTTTACAGCCCATTAGCATCACTAGCTACTGCTAACCTTTTCATACCACTTTCCAAACTGATTTTTGCAAATATGGCAATCTTCTGGCCTCATGATCTCGGTGTTATGATTCCCAATTTTATTAAGTTCTTTCTTTCTTGGCACATTTGGAAAAACTTAATAGTATATAGTTCAACAATGACCTCCATTATTGATAATTACACATATTTATAACTTTAATAATTAATGGCGACAAACTCGTGGACAGTAGAAAATAATAAAATAAAGTAAATAACAATACGAATGATATTTATACTATATATTTCTACAGTTCTGCTCTCACTGTGTTCATTTGAAGTCTTTTTTTTCCATCTTTGTGAAGGACTGTGTAGATTATTGCATTGTTTTACAAGATCTAATTAACAAGACAATTAACATTCACGGTTGATTGACAGCTCACGCGTCTGTTGCACTTTCAAAGTCATTTATTTTTTTCCAAATATTGTAATCACTTCTGGTCCTAGGAACATAGTCTTTTGATTTGGATGAATTTGAATAACAAATATAATCAATGAAAAAACAAAGCATGACATAAAGCTCCGGTTATGACTTGTCTGAGAGGTTTTTTACCAACTAAAAATGGAAGAAAGGGATTTCAGACCCATTTCATTGAAAACTTATGTCGCCATAAAAATATCATCCAGTAAAACATTCTCTTCAAATCACCTTCGATTCTCCAGATGCAGCACTGACATTTACAAGAGATATCTTAATAAATAATTAGTATTTTTGTTATTGTATTATCTTAGTGTGTCCTGAAATCTTAAATCTCTCGTAACAAATGCAGTTGAAAGTTTTGCCGTCATCTTTTGAAAACTGCGTCGTCTTCCTGCATCAGATCAACGCTGACTTCTGTTTAATCAGCTCTTTTCAGACAAAGGTCATCAGAAAATATCCAAACCACAAACATTAGCCCATTTGTGACGACGGCAGCCTCTTCTTCTACATTCCACCTTGGTTTTTTGTTTTTGTTTTTTTTTTGTGAGCGCAGCCATTAACCTTTTCATAAAAAATCGACTCTGCGTTTGACGAAGTAGCGGCCGGTGCATAATGTGCTCCATCTCTCAGCGTGGATTAAGAACAGCATGGCCTTTTATCAAACTGGAGGGAAATCAGAGAGTGTTGGGAGACATTTTGAGGTAAACCGTATCTGGGTCAGGTCCAGACTGCCAGACTGTTAGTGCTTATTATTGAACACTGCCAGCCCGCTGCTCCGTCTCTGCTTCTACCTACAGATTCTCATATTGACCGCATGCATTACGGAGCTCGGGGAACACGGCTACAAAAGTCCCTCATTAGAAGTTTTGGTTTCTCCGAACATTACAGGAGGAGGTGGAGTATTGATCGCTGAGAGATAGCTAACTGGAAAACACTTCCCATCGGGGCCGACGGAGGCTCATTTGGGAGGGATGCTGCTGGCAAGCCTGAGACTGTTCCACATCTGGTTATTGGACCCGGGGCGATAGTGACTACAGTGTGTTTCTACTGCAATCAGGAAACACTGGGAAATCTATATGTGGTAATTACAAATTCATGCCACCACTGTGAAATTGAACACTTGGCGTCATTATAAAGTAATGGGGGCATTAAGGGGAAGTTAGCGGCGATGATTTCCCTCCATGCTCTTAGCTTTGTATGACTATCATCAGCAGTGAGCCACATGAATGCCACATTATCTTGTCACATTACACAAAGGATGATACAATATGGCAATGCGACAATGGGATGTACTTCTCTATGGCACAAAAACAAAGAAAAGCAGACTTTACACTATATATTGTTTAAAGTAAATCCATCGGTTTGCTTACCGAGCTTATTTTATATCCATTAATCCGCACAGGCTTTTTTATATCTCATTGACAATAGCCATCTTGTACATGAGAATGTAAAATATGCTATGACTCACACCTTTCCCCCATCTGTAATGTAATTACCTCAGACACTGTAACTCCCACCATAACTCCATAAATATTCATGCAAATCTAACTGATAGGAGTTCACCATCAAGACATGAGTGCACGGGTGTGTTTTATGGCATGAAAATGAAAAAAAGGAAGATGGGTTGTGATGGCTATTCCTGATTCAGACAGTCATGTTGTAGTTGAGACCAAGACTTTAAAATCCAAATCCAGTGATATCTCTCTTGGCCTCATTGCAAGTGTTGAGAGGATGGACAGAAAGGTTTATGTTTATTTAAAGAAGGTAAAGCGACCTATTTAGTTAATCTTGGAGTCATCTGTTCCAGTTTATTCAATATGTTTATTTCCTTCGATAAACAAAGCCGACACAAAAGAAGCTGTATAAAAAAAGGAAGAAATAACTTATAATGCCTGAGCCAATTCAATGAAAACAAACAAAACAAAACAAATCCTGTTTTTGTTCCTGAAGCTGAGCCCACAGAGGACAAACTGAGCACTGCAGGAGGAGAGGCACATTCATTTTCCTTTTTCAACACACGCTTGCATGAATCCTTAGACATTTATGAACTAAAAGACAAGACTTTATTTTTGTTTTAGCTCAATATCACAACAACAGCTGCCTCGAAAGGCTTTACAGACAACACCCTCTGAACTTAGTCCCTCCATCAAGGAAAGGAAAGAAGTAACTACTAAATGACTAAAGTAATGCTGTGATAGGTGCTCACAGGCTGCAGAAAGTTTGTGAGAGTGTGAATCTGTAATGTTACCACTAGACACAGACCACAAACTACACACTGCACCTTTAAGGAACCTCTGTGTTAAAGACCTAAGACAAAACCTCAAGACCAAGGTTCATCTTCTACATCTCTAGTCTGTATTGGGACTGGGGCATGAATAGCTGCGTTATTCCCGACGCTGACAGGCTAAGACAATTGATGTAGGTCATGACGAATGGGGTCCACTTAAAAAGTGCTCATCATACTGGAAGGCAGTCATTATTTTTCACAGAAACTCAGTAATGGGCCCACGCAGATGCTGAGATGAAAGGCCAACGTCTGCTTTCATAGTCATCTCTCAAAAGCATTTTTTTCTATTGTTACCCAGCCTTTTTCACCATCATCGACAGCCTTTAATCAATGCATGGAGATTGTTTGACTCGTTCAGATCTGCCCTTTGGAAAGCCTCCTGAAAGAAGCCCTGTTTTCATTCATCATTAAACATATCACTGCAGACTTTGTTTTTGCAACATCAAAGCTGCTCTGATTCTGCTGTTACTGTTCAGATATTAACGCTCCCAGATAAACGCCAGCCTTAACAAAATGTATAGACACTCTTCATTTAAGATGTCGCAACTTCAAATTATGAGCCCGACTCAACATCAGGAAGCTAGTGTCTCATTTAAAGCTCCCTCACCTCATGTATCAAAGCATTTAGGATGAAATGGTGTGTACGAAGCCCGACTTGAGACAATCCTTCTGTAATTACTTCTCTCCCACCTTTTTTTTCTCCTGCTATTGGTCCTCTGTGTCCTCTGCGGCACTGAGTTTGGGCCCAGTCATCTGGAATAAAGGAGGAGGGAGGTGACTGGACGATATTTGTCCCGGCCACGCTCAATGAAGCTGCTAATTGTCCTTGGCCATGTAAAGCAAACCTACACATCCGATCCTCTTTCTACTTTGCCACTGCTCTGTTTCCTCATGTTGTTCAACTTGAAAAGGCCTGATCTTGCACATAAAGGCCATTTCTTTTTGAAATGTCCTGTGCTTGCAATTTAACTTATTTTTGCTCAGTTCTGTCCTTGTCAATGTTGTTTTTGTAAAAGTCAAGTCCACGTTAGTTTGCCATTTGCTGTGTTCTTTCTTCTTCTGGCATTCTCATGAGCATCTTTAGGAATCAGGTTTTTTGGTATAGTTTCTGAGAGCTTGCATCTTGTTTTTCTTACCTTTTTGCCTTTTTGATCGGCAAGAAACCGCTTTTCTGCGCCTTTAGACTTGTTATTCAACCAATAATAGAGCAACAATCATAGAGGCTTGGAGTCTCAGTAGCTAAGCCTCTAAAATAATGGACAAAAAAGAAAAATCGATCTTCAAATGCAATTAAGAACATCAGTCATTTCTAGTTTTTTCAAACACCTTCCTTGCCCTTCTTCACCAAGTGTGAGTTTGTCATTGATAGTGACATTGGACTAATGTTCTTACAACTTTCTCCAGCTATTGTTTTTCCTTTTGGGACACAGTGGCTTAGGAGGTAGAGCACAGATAACCCAAAGGTTGTTGGTTCGATTCCCGCTCCCCTCAGTTTATACTGTCGTTGAGGCCGTGCCACTGGTTTGTAAATGTTGATATGGCAGCCATGTTTCTCTGTCGGTCTGCTCCAGGGCTGCTTTGTGTGTGAACGGATGAATAAAAGCATCATTTAAAGCCATTGAGTAGAAAAATCTATATAAATGCATGTGATTTACCATTTATGCCATTGCCTTTATGACACTCATGGTTCTCTCTGTTCTCAGTCATAACTTTGTGTTTTGTTTTGACTTTATCGACACATCTACAGACAATTAAAGTTCTTAATGTGATCTGTGCATTAGTAAAAACATTAATATTACCCATTCTGTAAAGAAAAATGGGTCTAAACTCTTGCACAAAGATGAATCCATTACTTTAAGTTATTGCATCTAAATATGGATCTACAAGGTAAAGGGGTACTTAATTTTGCCTACATTTATATATATTTTTCTGGTACAGTCAAATATGTCACATGCATCTTCATCTATGGTGCATTTACCTCATATTATACACATCTCTTTACACATGTGCTTCTGGGAGGTGCTTCTTCTAGCTGACATTTCACTTGCAAATCTATTCCCCGTTTTCTAAAAGATACCTGCTCTTTCAGATTCAGAGACGATTAATGCTCATATATGGATTGCCACTTTAGCATGACGTTCACTAATGCACGACATGGAGAAAATGTATAAATCTGACCAAATCACCGGCGCCCTTCATTTTTCAGACTAATGGCAGTAGCATTAACAGCTGCTAGTCGCTGTCTTATAGCCATTTATTACCACCCATGTTATCCCAGTCTGCCATTTCACTAGCACAGCACGATAAATCAGAGGGGCAAGAAAGGGGGCCAGGCTGCACCCCCATTTGGCCCGTTTCAGACGAGAAATATGGAGCGCTGTGAAGTCAACGCGGTCTGAGGTGAGAATGACATCTAACGTCAGTCAGAAGTTTCCTTTTGCCTTTGGGTCAAATACTTGGGTATGTTACTCCACTGCTTGCTTAAATTACTGAGTTATTATTGTTACATAATTTCTGCTTTAGTGCACGCTCGGTCATGCTCAGTAGACACGGATTTGTTTTAATGGCTGCGTTCAGACCTTAAGCTTTCATACTCTGTTTCAAGATCAGATTTGTTTGTTTAAATGCTCTGACTTTTTGATCGTTAAGCTCCTGTTGTGCTTTATTTTTGCAGACAAAATCGCTCATTGTGGCTTTAAAGTAATTTATTGCTAAACCTCACCTTCAAACGTCACAATCCAATCACCTTTTTCCACAATACACTGAGACATGCTAATCCTAGAACTCCACAGAAATAGCATTAGAAATGATGAATTTTCCAGTGGTTTATCCAAGAGGCAAGGCTTCACGATGTGTTTGTGGTGATTGTATATATCTCAGTGTCAGAAACAGGACAATTGTATATAATCCTTCAAGAATCTATATTAAATAACGTTAGTATATTATATGTTTAGTAAAGGGTGCAGTGGTTCAGGTGGTAGCGCAGGACGTCCAATAATCCCTTCTGTTCACACTGTTGTTGTGTTGTATGAATGTGTGTGATTGTAGAGGTGAGTTTGGTGATGGTTGACGAAGGCTGTGAGCTCCTGATGTAATAGCAGCCCACCTCGCCATCTGCCCCGTGTGTGAATGGGGTAAATGGAAGCATGATGTTAAGCTGTGGGTGCCTGAAAAGGGCATGAAAAGCGCTATGTAAAGCATGCCATTCACAATAGTGTAATCCTGTGTAGGTTTTAGCCACATGTCGTAAATAAACGTATGCTTAGCTCAATCTCTCTTTGCGCTGGTCCAGTTCTCCTGAGACTTTTGCCTACACTCGAGTGGCTGAGTTTTGAATTGATGTGAGCTGTGGTGTTGGCAGTTTTTATTGTGACAAGAAATAATATGAAAATGCAAAAATTGCACAGTTTGACATGGGTTTAAAAGATCATCTTGCTTTAAAAGATGAAAAATTATTAAATAAAAAATACAAAGACACCAGTGGAATATAAAATGTTTTAGTCACAAGTGAAATCATCCCTGTTTGTCCCGTCGGCTCCTGTGTGGCATGACAGCGCACCGCATTTAATTTACTATCCACTTGCTAAATGTAGCCGAGGAGACGCTCCATAATTCATGAGGAAGAAGAATGTGGGGGGAAAAAGCCTGATGAATCTCTGTGTGCTGCTCGTGTAGCCCCCCTCTGCTGCATTGAATGTTAATGATCACAGACAAAAAGAAGAGGACGATAAGAAGAGATCTGAGGCTACAAGAACACGCTAAAATGTGTGTTTGCAAGCTTTTGTATGTGCAGCATGTTTATGTAAGGCATGATATGAAATGGAAATCCAGGGAGAGAATGGAGACAGTCTTGCATTAATCATCGCCAATTGTTTTCTGTTAATTTTCTCATCGCAACAGTTTAGGAATGAGCAGATGTTGGTGTAGGGTTGGCTCTGGCTCGGACAGGACGCAGCAGGAAAATAATAACAAGAAATCACTCAAGCATTGGAGGGTTTTGGGGAAGTGCCACATAGTAATCAAAGATTAAAGGTAACGAGTGAAGAAACAGATATCGGGTCGGAATATTCTCACGGTGGAACATGCACACACACGCGCCGGTAACAAAAGCTCACTGTATACACTCACATACACAAACTAATCTGGGAGATGAAAAATGACCACAGGCGTTTTCACACACTTAACATGCCGACACATGCGCTTTACGAACACATTCAGCCCAGATCCATAAACCCGACCTGTAAATCAGCGCCTGACAAGAAGGAATTTATCACAGATCTTTGCACTTTCTTTGCCACAGGAGGAGACGCACAAAGAGCACTGGTGCAATAGTGATATATGACAGGGATTTGACCAAATGATCACGACAAAGACCAGACTTAAACATAGACGATAATGAAAAATGGATGCCACTTAATACATATGACCAGATATCAGTGTAGCTTTGTGACAGTTTCCATCTGAATGTTGATTTTCTATGAGCTGGCTTCTTAACAAAGGATATTTCACATGCTTCCACACATTTAAACCCTCAGCTGTCTCTTATAACAAGAACCAGAGGCATCGTCGGCTGATTATCCAACAAAATGCCACATTCACTGATCTGATTGGATTATTGAGACTTGGAACTGGTCTGTTTCCAGAGGCCTGCTTGTTTTATTGTTGTAAAATGTGTTCTACACCTCATTTAATCTGAGAAGATGTAGTAGTAGTAATATCTGACTAACAATGGAGCTGGTGGAGGCAGAAATTTGACATATTGCTAAACCGCCCCTTTGTTCACTCTTGACCAACCTACTTTGCAGATTATAAAACTATTACTGAGTTAGAAACATTATACACACTTAAATATAAAGGTTATTGCTGTGTTTGCCAAACATTTACTTATTTACTGCTTATTTTCCAGTAAAAAATGGTACATTTTGACAAAAAAACACAAAATATTAACTATTTCTTATGCTTTTCTGTTGTGGCTTAGAGTGTCTGAATGTAATAAACATCTGCTGCACAAAATGTGATTGACATTTGACATTTGTGAGTCAGGTTCAGCAATTACTCAGGTATATTGATGGTATGAGTGGTTGTTATTGTCCTGAAGGTAATAGCTTCATACAGAAACCTGCTAATGCCACTTGGGTTTTAGTTTTTGGAGTAACACAAGGAGCCATTGAAGGAACTGGTGACACAGATGTAATATTGTAATGATGTAATGTTGTGCTTTAAAGTTCAGGGAAAATTGTGAGTATTTCTAAGTATTGAGAGTCCAAGACTTTGAAGATTCAAGTAAAAATGAAGAGTCTAAGAAGAGACCTTTACAAATGAGTGTTAAGACAGTGTCAAGACCAAAATCAACAGTTTAATTTAAAGCAAATTTGACCAACTAACCTTGTTTAATAAACCATTAATGATCATAATCTGCTGCTGTTAGAACACAAACTATTAAAAAAGAGGAATATAAAGGAGCATATGCAGTTCACTTCATAAAAAGTCAGTGTTTGATTTGAATAGATGCATTTTCCTTTTTAAAACCAGGCTCTATCCATGCCTCTTTTCCATTATTGTGTATAATTTATCTCTCGCTGCTCTTTGTATGCGAGTCTACTTAAAGCCCCAACCTTTACTGGCAGAGTTTCCATAAACACTGGAAAAGCCAGCGAATGCCGTCGGCCCATGTAAGGCCCTGAGCACCTGACGCAACCTCGATTTGAAGTAATTTATTGGACGTGATCTTGGACACACCTATAAAAGTTAACAAGCCCCCTCTTAAACTCGGGTTTGGACATTTATAAGGTCGGCTCCGTGTCGCACCGATACAAGGAAACACACACAGGACGCTTGTTGAAAGAGCTGTTCATCTGCTGCTCTTTCTTTTTTAGTTCCTCTGACTTCAATGAATACATCATGCTTTTGATCTGTTAAAGTTGTTTATAATGATTCTCTATTAGACCACAGTCATTACCCTTTCCCACGGGAGTGATGGACCTCCACCTTTCAGCACACGGAGACGGATACGGACTATTCATCCCCATCACTGGCAGATTAAAAAGAAAGTGCACATATCTCAAAGCAGCTATACATCAACAGTGTTGCAGCTGCTTACTCTTCTTCTTTAGTGCCATTGTGAGCCTGGGTCACGGGTGAGAAGTGTTAAAAATGATGGAAATACACCCGGGTCACAACAGGCTCACTTTGTAAATGTTTTAATTTAGCGTAAACCAGGATGTATCGTCCATATTTCTGGGTCAAGACGGAGACGGTATCCACGAGTGTCCCACACAAATTGAAAAGCGTCATCTCTTTATTTATTTAAGGCTTCTGCAAAAGCAATTGAAACCTTGAGTCAGTGAGAAACCTTTTTACGTTTTAGTTTTTGTCACAATTGAAACTTATATTATTATTTACACTAATCAATGCAGGTCTTTGCAGGTCAATACATTTAGGTTTTTAGAAGTTTGTGCTTGTGTAATAGGTTTGTCTGTATCTCAAAGTATCTGCTTTAGGTTCATTTTTATTCTTTTTTTAGTCTTGTTGTTCATCCTCCAACTCTTTTTTTTGTGTTTTTTTGTGGTGCCCAGACTAAAGGAATATACTGAAATACATCTATCCATCAATTTTTTTAAGAGTTCTTGTTCTGGAGAAATGCTAACCATGTTCTTACCCAGTTTAACCCATTCGTTTACCATTTCTACACCATTTTCCTTTTGTTTTCCAAGTGTGCAGTTTTATTACTGAACATCCAGATGAGTTTTGTGAAGTATTAGTGTAATATCATCTTTAGCTTTATATTTACTTCTTTACTTTTGTCTTGGGACAGATGCTGGGACATGTCACAAGGTAAACTCATGTTTGTTGTCATAAAATAGAGACTTCCTAAGAAGAAGTCCTGGCCTTTGTCATTATTACTACGTGCACAACTTGTCCTCAGTCTGGATAAACCATAAGAAATATAGGAGTATACAAAATATAGGCTTCACAAACATCAAGGTGGGTTTATTACTTCTTCTCTGTTACCATTGGAGCTACTTTGAGAGAAAAAAAAGCTGAAGAGATAGGGAGGTCTTTCATTTCTGTCCGAGTTGGTTAATCCTTGGCCATAATAGGCTCGCTCCGACTCGACAATGTAGCAGAGCACGACCCTCTGATTTGGAGGCCTTGTTCCAATCTGGCTCCAATCAACGTGTTGAGTTTCTGAGGGCACTGCTGATTTTCTCGCCTCAGATGAGTGATCGCCGGGAGACGGGCGGACATGCGCTGCCAAGCCTGCATCGCACGTGCTGAAAAATCACACAATCTCAAACCGAAATGACCAGCGATGTGTGTGTGCATTTGTATGTGTCTGCCAAGGCGTTATGGTAAACCGAAAAGCGCTGGCTGCCTTCCAGTTTTGAAACTTCTTTAATCCTCCATCTGCGAGGTTCACTTCAACACAAATACCTTCACACACTTCCAACGCAGCCTGTGATTTTATGCAGTTGGCGTTTTTGATGTGGCCCGCTAAAGAATCATCTGATGAGCAGGTAAAAAGCCGGCGCGGTGGGAACAACAACCCCGCTGTTCCTATTCAAGTGCTCTCGTCAATGGCGACCTGGCGGATCAAAACAACCGCGACACAACCCCTGTGGCTCCAACACCTTTGTCGTTGGCGTTTGAAGACACATTGTTAAACATTCAAAAGGCACAGGAAAGAGGTTATTACTTTGTCAAAGAATCTTTCCCACTGACAGCCATGAAACATTCTCTTCCTTTCTCGGAAACAGCAGGTAAATGTAAGAGAGAGGAAGGGTAACCTTGGTCGCTGGCAACGCGCTGACCCAGGTCACTTTGTCTGATGTATGATGCAGCACTGCGCAGCACACAGCACATTTATTAGACTGCGTAATGATAAAAAGATAGTGGGAGAAATGGATGGCGGTTGAATTGGAGCCCACACATGGAGACGAGGATCCAAGTCGCAGTCTCCTGGAGGTAATATCATAAAGTCACTCCCGGGGAATACAAATGTTGCCTTTAAGTTGCAAACGTGTGGCCCGCGATGTGCCACCGTATTGGAAAAGGGGGAAGATTTAGCTCTTTTGACGATTAATCTTTGTCATCATCCTGGCATTGTGGAGAAGCAATTTACATGGTAAATACAGTTTGTGTTCCATACATCATGTGGTGGGTACCGTGGCATTGCTGAAGTTTGGCTTCACAGTTAGCAGGATTTATGATGTATAAATGGTCTTGTGTGTCATCTGGACTTTTTATTCTTTATCACAGCAGCAACCAGGAGATGCTAAGAGCTTATCTGAATTTCATCACCCGGAAAAAGTTTAAACCAAACGTCTGCAGGTGTTTAGTGTCTCTATGTGCTAAAGTACGACATTAGTCAAGACAGAAAATCCATATGTCTCACACACTTGCTCATACATGACCTCAAACCTGAAGAAATTTGCATAGATTTATCACGTTTTTATTACCTGAGCATTTACAGGTTGTAAGCTGACTAATGTTGTCACCTGAAAAATGTAACCTTCTCTGACTCTTCTCAGACAGTTTGATGTATGGTATTTTTCTCAGATTTTTTTACTACTCCAGTTTCCAATCGACCAAACACTTTCTTTCCAACCTCAGCTCTTACGATCCTTTTTTAAAAATTGTTGTGGTGCAGTATTATTTAGACAATTGCTTGCTTTAACGAAATAATTGGGAACTATTGACAAAATATGTTGCATTTACTGTAATATAAAAATAGAACTTCACAAATTTAAGTTGGCAGTACTCGCGAGTGGGTATTTTACTATATAACTACTCTCTTTTTCCCCCCTGAATCTAAAAATAAGACAAAACAGTCAGAACAATTCAAATCTTCATCGACCACTGTTCATACAGAGGTCCCATGGCAGAAAGGCAGTGATGTAGTCTCATATCAATTAGAAAATCTGCAGAAAACAAATTGTTTAAAGCCTGATGATGCTTCAGTAAACTAAAGCTATTCCTTTTCTGAGTGAAGTTGCAGCTCTGACTAATATTTGCACGACTAAAGCTCCATCTGCCCACAGCGAGTCCACACGTCTTTACAAATGTCTTTCATCAAGGCCATTTTCGCAGAATAAAATACCGAGCTGTTCCTCACCGAGCGGCTGCACTGTGCCCTGTTTAGTCCACATCTGACTTTTAATCAGCTCAATATTTTTGGAGTCCTCCCAAAAACCGAGGAGAAGCTGTCGAAAAGAGAAGCTGCGTGGAAAAAGGAGACGTTTGCGGTGAAATGACCAAGTTTACCCGTCGCTCCCTTGACGGCGATGCTGAAGATCTACGGCTTTAATATCTCTGTTTGAAACCATAAAGTCTGCTTCTTTACAAGTCCCCGAAAACTCCAGCGTGCCACTCCACTGGCCCGGTGACAGAAGTGGGCTCCTTTACTCCACGCTCGTTCCATATTCAGTAGTCAATGGGGTGAATAGTGAGTTATGCTACAGTCTGGCAGCAAAGCATACAGATTGTCCCCACTGTGAGCATAACAAATGCAAAACAATTTTACATACGGTATTCATACGACATCTGCCGCTAATGGAAAAGATATAAAACATAGCTTCGAGTGGAGTGATGGAATTTTAAATTGTATTCTCCACATGAATGCGTCCCGCGGTGACCGTCAGCACCAGGACGCCTCTTTATAGTAAACAGACAGTTTTAAGAATTTGTGTTGTAAAGCTATCGTCGGAGAAAGAGAAATGGAGAAAATGAGAAGCAGAAATCTAACTCTTGTGTCTTTCAAACCAATCTTCAGGACTAATGCAATTATATAACATCCTGCAAACCCCTGGGTAGATGGGATATTAAAGTTTGTGGCACCAAAATATATGTGGACATTTGAAAATACCTAACAATATTATGTTATATTCAACCTGGGACTTTTATATCTTTGTTTGAATGGACACAAAGAAGGCTGTTATTGAGACGGAGACAAGAATGGAGCAAAGAAAAACTTAAAGGTGCAGTGTGTAGTTCTTTATGTCATTTGCACATCAGATCCTCTTCTTTTCTACAGCCTGTGAGCAGCTACGGTAGCCCTGCAGGGACATGGTCAGGTTTCAAGTTTTTGTCGTTGGCCAAAATTAAGTCTGAGGTTGATTTGTCCACAATAAAAAAATTAGCAGCTGTAGTTGTTTTATAGCATTTTCTTTTTCTTGAGAACGATTTGTAAAAGTCTTGGTCTGAAACTGATTTTTACTTGATCTTGTTTCAGTCTCGGACCAGTCAAGACCAACCAAAACCAAACAAGTCCACAGATGGTTTATTTGTCTGTTTTTGGAATTGAATTAAAACCTCAATCATTTAATATTCAGTTTTAAATCTGTAACTCTGCCACTTTTCTATCACAGTGTGTTTTGACACTGGTTTTAGGCTCGACCCGGTCTCAGTAGCTCAAAGGCCTGGTCTTGTCTTGGTCTTGATTCTCTCTGGTCTCGGTCTCACTCATAGTTTGGATCTGTGCATGTGGAAAAAAGCCTTAAATGTTAAATGTATGATTGCAGATGTTCCTTCAGTGTTGTAACCAGACACTGTTGGGAATCATCAAAATGAAGGACAGCACCCAGTGTCTTTATAGAGTTTTAAATTGATATTTATTTTTGATGGAGCGCTGTCTCAGGGGTCAGAAGTCACACTTTAAGACATCTGGAATAAACAGCTTATCTTATGCTCCAAGGAGAAGGGATTATACAAACCATTTTTAACTTTTCATTGAGGATTATTGTTTTAAAATATTTTACATCAATACATACTCTCAGGTAATGTTTTAACACATTCCTATGTCTATGTGTTTAATTGTTTGGTTGAAACACAGTGAGTACGCACCTGGACTGTCCCTGGGTTTGTTCATGTGGCGATGGCGACTGCTTTTCCTTTTAAACCCTGCTTTTTCACGTTACTCTTAGAAGGTGATGTCATCCGCAGACATTACATGCGCTGACCTTACATCCCTGCACTGGAATAAAACCCATGTGCGAACACCGGAGGGAACACAGCCTCGAATAATTGACAGCAGAGCGGCTTTGAAATGCTGATTAAGCACAACCTGCCCCGTAGCCCCCCCTGCCCCGCACCCCGGCCTCAGACTGTTGCCTCTGTGTGCGGAGGATGGAGGGGGGTCGACGCAGAGAGGAATCCAGCGCTACAGTATCATCTCGCATCTGAATTCAAGGCCACTTCTCCGGAGATGCTTGTCTAGAAGGCATTCATTAGATGTCAGCTCTTCATTAAAGGCTCTTTCTAGCTCTTCGCTTTCATGCCGCTGAGCACTGGAACCAGTTGCCTGATGGTTTCAGACATGCACCATGCGCTGAAAACCTTATTAGACTCACCCGCGCTTTCATTTCCAGCAGGTTTTGTTATTGTAATGGTCTGCTCGCTGGGCTCCCAAAACATGCTTTAAGACTGCTGCAGAATATTAAGAACATGTCAGAGTAAAACCAGGAGGTAACTCACATCTCTTCACTATAGCTTCCATTAAAATACCATTACTTAGCATGTCTCTTTACGGCTGGACATCTACATACATCTCTAACATGCTTGTATATGGACGTTTGTGGCCGACCAAGAGCTAGAACTAAAGCAGATAAAGCAGTGCAGAAGTCTGGAATAGCCTCCAGATTATATTAATAAGCCTTTAATTTCACAAAGTAAAAAAAAAAAGCCACATTTTCAGTGAAGTAATCCCTGACGAGGCTTTTATTTCACTGAGCTGTGTGCTGCTGTGTAAACAGATCACATACAAGTGCTTCAGTTGTGATTATTGAGATATAAACTGTAATTAAAGTGAATTTATTAAAGTGTAGGTTTATTTCCATCAACTATACAATGCAAGAGACTGTAACTAAAGCCATATACCACTGCAGCTTTTTAAACTTCACCAACTTCATCAATTTCTTACATTTGAGGGACTCACTTTTTATCGATGCAGTACATTTTTTGGCACTTTGTGAAATCAAATCCATCTTAAAGTGTGCCATATTGTTTCTCTGCAGAAGAAATGTGCCTTAATTGTATATCTGTCTTTGTAAATTAGCATTACACCATGAATTACAGATTGTTAAAGAAATATTTACCTGATTAGACCTTGTTATTTGGTGTTTTGCTCCATGTTTTCGAGCCTGGCACACTGACCCGGACTGCCTTATTTTCTGGAAACGGTTCTCGTGTTTCTGCTTTGGATTTTCCGCGTGAACTCTGTCACTTCGCTGTCGCTCGTCGTGCGCCGCTCCGTCTCTATCTGCAGTTCGTTCACGCCGCGTTACTCTCCGAGATAGCGGCGGTTCACGGCCAGATTAGGATCACATTTGGAATTAAAATTTAAAGCCTCATTAATTTTTAAATTAGTCTTTACATGGTGGCTTATGTTAACACGGTTTGTATCAAATCCAAATTTTAGATTGCTTAACCGCTTGCAACATTATGACCCTACTTTTTAGGAATGCCTCCCTAAATGCGGTCATTATCGAATTAAGTGGCAGTAGCGGTGATATATTTAATAGCTAAATGGATACCAAGAGACAGGAATTGAACTCGTGGGACTTTAGATTCCGCCATTGTCTCATTTTGCCGATAACCACGACAAGGTCAATGCTTTTGGAGGTCATTTGTCTCCCCCCACCTGATGAGAAGTATTGACCACGAAGCTGTGAAGAAGCAGGGAAGTGGCATGAGCTCAACTTTTTCACTTTGACATATCAGCGAGCCACTACAGTGAGTCTGGATTAAAAGACTTGATGCGTTGGAGAAAGCTATCACTCAAGAAGAAGGATTGAGAGCGGCTGAGGGGTTACTCCGAGGCCACTGGCGACGGACGCCCTTTTTTTCCGGGTTTCTGGTCAATAGCAACAGACTGGAAACCCATAGGTCGACAGACAAAAGCGATGGCTAACCCCCGTCTCGTCTCACTCGGGGACCGGTCAAATTCGTCCCCTGGGAGTGAGGAGACCTTCTAACATAACGCAGCCTTTTGACCTTTCAACCTGAACCGGGTCTTTTCCCGCTGTGATAGATGGCTTTTTGTGCACGGTTCAGGTCGTGTGATTTATAGAGCGCTGCAAATATTTACTTTTCGTCGCTCGCCTCTTCACTAGTTTTTGATCGACCCTTTCTTTCTGCTCTCAGGTGTTCATCTTTTCTTATCAATTAGCATCGCGACAGAAAAGTCTACCTTAATGGAGATTTATAGATGGATATGATAATCACAGCGGAGACTCTCTTGCTCTTTGTCTGGGGTGATTTTTCATTTTTTTAATATCCACAATGTGCCAGAATGTGTGTTTAATGGCTTCCCAGGGGCTGTAGGCTAAAATGTATTTTGTGTCTAAGTGCTGTTACAGGAAACTCCCGTGGTGAGGTAATATTTCCCTTAGACGTACGACTCGGGCTTTCGACCCAAAGCCAAACTCTTTTTCCCTTAAATCCAATGACAGTTTTTAAATAATAGCCCCCACTGACCAAGTGACACCGTCGTTACACGTCTTAGTCTAAGCTGCAGCACACTGTTAATAGAGCTGTTCTTTGTCAACTTCAAGAGACTTACAAAATAATCCCATGTGTTCAAACTAGTAGTGCACAATCTGAATAAAGTAAGGAAAAAGATGAGTAACAAAGGGGCCGGAGATTGTTTGTGACACTTGAGTTTAGCTTTTATTAAATTTTAAATGCAAGGTTTCATCTTCATCTGAGCCTTTATCGAATCAGTTTGTTTTTAACGTTCATTTTTCTTCTTTTATGCCCTGTCATTTTGTGAATTCAATTTCAATTTGTGCCACTTTTCCCTCATTTTAAGCCCCATTTTTACAGTGTCATCCTTCCCTATGACACATCTTTAGAATACTTTACTGCTTTTTGTCCCTGATTAATGTGCAAGATCCGAAAGTATCACCTACGAAATGTATTAGAGGGCAAAATAAAACATTGCAAAGGGCTGCAAGTCACTAAACCTCACTCTGATTTACTCCTGGAATAAAGGAAGAAAAAGAAGGATGTAGAGAGTAGCAGTATTACCTAAAAACAATAGGAGCTGATTACATTGGAGTTTCGAGTGCTGTTGTTAAATGGACCAACATTAGCAATTTGTCTCCTGTCCCGACTCTTCTCTGGACATAGCTTTGTTTGCATCTAAAATAAAGTATGGCATGTGTCTTTAAATCATTCAGCCCTTACTTTATCTGCTCTGTGTTTCAGAAGATAAAGCATTTCTCAAGTGAAAGCCTCTTGATGCCGTTTGACTTTATTTCAGCTCCTCGTTGTTTCTCTTGTCAACTTCTACCCGTCACAACCGGCTGCATTAGCTGCACTATCAAGGAGAGTCTGATACAGTGAGAGCTGCCAGAAGTTGGGTAAACTGAAAATGGGAAACGCACAGAACTGAAAATGGACCCAGTTAGGCTTTAACGCCGCAAACTTGCCGTTTCTTTATGCTGTTTCATGTGAAGCCTGAGCTCTTTGACGGAGAAATCCCTGTCAGTTCTACCTGCGTTCATAGGTAGGCATCGGGAGAGTGGAAAATTACAGACAGTGAGTACGTATAGGGTAAAGTAGGCCAGTGTGTTACATAATAAGCTGACAGGTTAGAACAGTGTGAGTAGCTCCCTGCAGATAAGTGACCCAGAAATCCCAGCCGCAGGTTTATGGCACAAAACTATGTAACTATACAGTCCTCTTTCCTCATTCTCCTAATGTTCAAATGCATCGACTTTTTTTCCCAAACAATGAGAAACATTTCAATGTCAGTAAATGCGAGGAAAACGTATTTGCTCAGCATTTTTCCAAGTTATTGCACACTTTTTCTGCAGAAAGGTGAGATGGATTAACTTTTCTTTCTAGGGCAGCCAAGAAGTGTTTTCTTTACTATTTGCAGTAAAGTAGAGTAAAAGAGGAAACGGACACAGTTTAAACTCCAAAACTTGTAATTCGCTAAAGTAAGACGTAGATTTGAAGAAAGTGACGTGTGATGTTCCTGTCGACTGTTTACATGACAACATCGTGAACTTTAGTGTACGTCATAGTAATGTGTTGGAAAAGTTTGTCCTGGCCTTTGTGCTGGTGTTTCTATTAAAACAGTCTTGAGCTGGAGCCAATGCAGATCTGTGACAGTATCAAATGACCAAAGAATGAAGGTTGATTGTTGATAATGGGATTTTTTTTTGCCAAAGACAGATGTTTTAATCCAGTTAGTAGTGTTAATAATGCAGGAATCCATAGTTGTTTGTATTACTAGTTTTTGGAAGTACGCTGTATAAAATATGACTTTTTGGTTCACATTTGTGTCTCTTTCGAGTTTTTCCTCGTCCTGAGAGTTGTCCTGGACAGTCTGTAAAGCCCTTTGAGTTGGGGCTATCTTCTTATTAAATATTAACTGTGAATGTAAGGCTCCTGTGTTTCTGATTGAATGATAATGAACGTATTTAATTGTGCAGGCTGCAACATGGGTTTCCCACTTGTTGGAGAATACAGTTTTACCTTCACCTTATCAGATTTGTCTTGTCTAATGAGGAATAAACTCATGTACTTCAAGGCATGTGCAGCATACTTCTAAAAAGATCTACATTTGTGCAGCCGAGACATTGTTTTTGTCTAAAATAAACTTCTCAGTTCTCCAGACATGCAGAAATAAACTATACGAACACATATAAAGTACAATAACATGTGGAAATCCTCTGCAAAGCATGATTGAAATGCTTAGTCCATCCGAGTCATGGCTGTTTGAAGGTTCTCTATTCAGGTTTGTTATATAATTCTCCAAACTCCACTTTCAGCATTTATCTAAAACATGCTGTTTCTGACTGTCCACTTCAGAAAACATTCATTGTTTTGCATTTTTGCTTCTAGCACATTTCTAAGCTCTAACTTTCCCTTTACTCAAGACCTTTGCTCAATTATATGGATTTACGTGCACCTTAGAAGCCACTGTGTTACTAATCTACCTCATTATGTATCAAGAACGCAGACTGAAGCCGTTTAGAGCAAGAAAAGAGTAAACTTTACAGCAAATTAATGCCCTCCAAGAAAACACTAAACCTCCTTATAGGCCGTTATGTCACTTAATGTGTTACGTAACAACCCAAGCATAAATGAGGAGTTTAAACTTGATCAGCTTCAGAGAAAATAAGTTGAATATACTCCAAATCCAAAGCCAACAGTCAACAGTCTTTGAGATCTATGCCTTGGCGACTTTATGAAACCAGCCTCTGATGTTAGTGGTGCTTTTGGCCGCTGTAAAAGGGGTTTAAGAGATCACTGCTTGAACTAAATGAAGCCGTTTTTCATGGCTGTCCCTGCAGTCCTGTGTCTCTTCCTCCACTGCACCAATAATTGGGTGTGTGCCGTTGTTAGGACAGCGCTGTGTGTGGGACGAGCAATCTAAAGCACATTTAAGAGGATTCACTTTGGAAAATTTAGAGTGACACTCATGAACCCCCCATAGAGCTCCGAAGGGCCACAGGCGCTCCGACGAGAAAGGAGGATAAGTGTGTTTTTATTGGGGAAGAAATGGTACAAAATAGCTGAAGGCCAATTGGAATTAATTTAAATCTTCCACAAAACATCACTGAATCACTTTCGAATTTCTTCCTCGCAGCCAGCTGTGATGTTTACAACTTTGGTAAAGATTAAACGCACACACAAAGCCTCTTATTTTCACCTACTTTGTGCCACCCCCAACAAGACAAGAATGGGAGAAAAAAGTGGAATAATTACATAGATCAGAGGAAGAGATCCTTCGCTAGAGGTCATGAGTCTGATAAACGACGGCTCTGCCTGCGATGCATGTTAAGTGAGTATCGGTGTAATTATCCAGACTGCGCTCGCTATGAATGTGTGTAATGTCACGGCCTCTCTTCACTCTACCCCCTCGGGCGCTTTCCTTCCTCGTCTGATGCTCGGCGGACAGGGACTGAGGGTCACGTGACCAGGAGACAAAAGGTCAAGGCGGGGACCAGGCCTGTGACGGACAGATCAGGTCTACCTCTAGTGAAGAGCCAATTTAATTAAGATCGAGAGTGACGGTTTCTTTTTCCATCTCTGCTTCTCTGGCTGTCCCAGTCTGCGAGGTTTTGATTATCAATTTTTCTGAAAGAATAGGCACTTCAATCAAATGAGGATGGAGCCCCCCTGGGGGATTAATGAAGGTTTGGGAGGATTACTTTCACATGCCAGCCCTTTTTTTTTTTTCCCTGCACAAACTTTCTAGCGATTCACTTGTCAAAAATTCTCTTTCTACCTAATCTTGGAGGTTGTCAAGTTCACCCGTAAAAAGAAAAACGCCAGATATCTTCATTAAAACATCAAAAAAACGTCTTTGCGATCCAGGCAGTCGCTCATCCGAGGCAGACCTCCTTCGTCTAAATTGAGAGAAGCCGGTGCCATGACAATCTGTGCTTGCTTTGCAGATTCTTCGGAGCCGATGGGGGACCTAGTGCAATAAAACGCAGCTCTTCCTGAAGGTTTGGCGGTGCGTTTCTGTGGGCGACACAGTGGAGATCAAGGGAGCGGGAGAACTGACTGGGCAGGCCTAGAGCCGCCTCTCTCTCCAGGGACCCCTCACTTTAATCACAGCGCAGCCAAGCAAAGTGATCATGAACTCCACTTGCCTTTGGTCTCTCTCGTTTCTCTCACACGCCGTCTTCATCTTTGTCTCTTACATTCTGCTTTCACTTTGCCCTCATTCCTCATTGCCTCCGACTTGGGCCGGGCAATAAATCTAATTACGTATTATAATTCGGTTCATCTCAGTTTTAAATTTTGAACAATGTCAAAAATAGCTTTCTTGCACAATTCTATTGAACAGAAAGCATTTCCACTTTTCTCCGCACCGTCCTCTTTACCCCACATGGATTTGGTTGTAAAATCCAAACTGCAGCCTGTGCCATTTTCTTTATATTGCGGCTCAAAGTAAACTGTACCATTGAGGTGTTAATCGTATAAAATAGCCGGCGGTAAGCAAGGCAGGCACTTTGCAGCAGCTCTAATTGAAGCCTGGACATGTCCCTGATCACTCAAGCCCCAGAGGCCGGCTGCCATAAAAGCATCGCTAGGAGCAGTCATTACGGCGCAAGGAAACATATGGTGTCAGGTATCTTTAGACTTAACTGTCCAGTGGCACGGCGAAGAAATAAAGGCTGGGGACACAGGGAGCTGACCATTATGAGAAATCCTGGAGGTGTTTCGCAGTGGAGGCCACAGACGGGCAGCCATTTACAGCGGCCCGTTGTCTCCTCGAGTTTTTATAGAAACCAAAATGTGAAGCAGAGAGTATGGTGTCCTAGAAGGAACGTGTTTACTTGTAAATGGGATAAAAGCACGTGTTTATAGTCTTTAAGTCTAAGGAAGAAGTGCACTTGAGTGAATGTAGAGGGATTGTCGAGTGGATTGTCCAAATGAGTGAAGAGTTGGGGTTTGATCTCCACTCCTCACGTTCATAATGTCGAAGTTTTGCAAAACACTTAAAAACTCCAGTTTCTGTGATGCTGGTTTGAGAATAAAAGCGTGTTGATCCTTTGTTGGCCACTGAGGATTGAAAATACAGAAACTCCTCAGAAAATGACTTATTATTTTGGTTACATTTAGTTTGCTTTTGTTTGGAGTGGTAAATGTTTGATTAATGATTTAGCTTTATAGCTTCACTGTTGGAGTCTCTTCTTTACAACAGAGTCTACGTTTTAATGCACCTTGTCCTCTTTATTCGACCAGAAAAGAGAACTTACAAACGCACGAGGTCAGTGTGTTGTATTCAGGGTTCAAACAACGGAGGAGGTGAGCTGTATCAGACTCGACAGTCGGTATAATGTGTGTGCTTGTGAGGTAGTGTTTTATCGAAGGTCTTTGTCTGAGTTAAGTACTGTAATTGACTCTCTCCAATCCCTCCATTATAACTGGTAAATAGTCAAATGTAGAGCTAACTACTAAAGCTGCCTGAAAGTTTGCCAAAATGAGTCACCTTCTCCGTCATTAAAGCTCACTAAAAGAAACGGTCATTAAGATTTGTTCCCAGTCGGTCTTAGTCAGATTATCCACGAAATGAATTACTCTGACTACACAGAAAACCTAAGACTAGCCCCTCATCGACTCACGTTTGTTATTTTTTGGAAACTCTAGTGACATTTAACTGAGATTGTAAAGTATTATCAACGACTGATTTCAGATTATTTTGACTGACCTTCGCTAACTGTTGGTTGGTGCTTGACATTCAGGTCTTAGGAGACTTTTAAAAATAGAAATGTCTCACTGCTGCTGAAAAAAGGGCTCATGAGGTTGTGTTTGTGTATTGAGTCTTTTTGTAAAAATGGAAAACATCGATTACTGCGTCTTAGCGGTTGTCTACAGACGCTCTTTAGCCGTATCCCAAACTCTTGTGGTGTTTTTGCAGGGTTTAATATTTCCCTCTGAGCTTCTTTTTCTGCAGCGCTCATCACTTTATTTAATTTTTTTTTCCACTGGCCTTTTTAAACACAGCTCTCTTAGAAAAAAAGCATTCATTCTGAAGGTTGCACACTGCAGATCTTTCTACTGGTGCCGTATTCTTGTCAAATATGGCCCTCGAGCTTCTGGCAGACATTACCAGATTCTCAAAATGCTTCTTTAGGCAAAACTACCGAGAGATGAGACCGTGGCATGTACAAACCAATATACTACAGCGCAGAATTAAGTTAGCGTAAAAACACTCTCATAATGTTCTTTTATTGCTCGCAGCCAGGAGCAACATTAGCATTTTAGCTTGCCTTTTCCTGTAATACATCACGATGCAGAGAAGTCAAACCGTCACCGAGTCCTTATCGAGTCAATGATGTCTCTGTTGCTCGGCAGGCGTCACAAACAAAACAAATGACGGTTGAGCGCCATCTCCGTTTTGAAACTCATTTCCTCTCGTGCGCGCGAAGGGGGAGAGAAATGTTATTGAAGTTACCATGGTGATTCAATTTAAGCAACCCCCCTCCACTTCCCTCCGCCTCGCTCTGCCTCATTTCCTCGCTAGAACAAAAAAGCAAATATTTCTGAGAGGAATTCCCTCGGTTGCGGGAGCTGTGCCGAACTCATCTGAGCGAGGTTTGGGTGAATGCGCTCCCACTGGGGATCCCTGCTCAGATATGCATCCTCCTGGAACCGCTGAGGCGAGAAGTTACACAAAACAGTGTTAATTTTGAGAATTTTTAAGCGCGCGGATGAAGACAGGAGCGTTATATTGCATTTCCCGTGCAGCGTTACACTTTTATGGCACAGTCTAAATGTCAGATCCGGTGTTCTTTGTGCTCCAGTCAAAGGTAACTGCTTTGCATAAAATTTATAACCCTGCCAAGTCAAAATGTCACTTGACTAGAGCTGTATCCTTCCACCCCATTAGGAAGGCTTGGGTGACATCGTGTGCGGTGTTTATTTGAACTTCAAACAGGAAAGGCTATTTATGCTCCCATCCCCTCCTCCTTTTCAACTTCATCCGCTGAGATTTGATTTCCCTCGACCAGAAATAGCAGCACAGAGAGTGAATGTTTCTAATTCCCAAAACAAATAAAAAGCAACAAGGCAATTTTGTTTCCAGAAATGTTATAACTAATTTTTGCTCTCATTTGTCAAAGTTGTGGATTGCCTCGGGTGATCGTCTACCAGCCACAAGTCTCTGAGAGCTCGTTTAAACCGTTTCTGATTTTTACTTTCCTGTGTGATCCAAACCACACAGTTGTTTTATGCCATGTTCAGAAACACACTGGCTTCCTTTTTCAGTTTAAGCCTAGCTCTTCCTCTCACACTCACCATCTGCCATGTTGGATATTTGCCCTGAATCGAAGCTGCAGGCAGATCGGGAAGAAACACCACACTCTAGTTCGTCTTTTCAGAAAGGGGGATTTGTAATCTTGCCCACTTGTAAATCAAAAATCACAAATAATTAATGACAGAGAAGCCCGGAGTCAGCTGTACGGATTTACACCACTATTACCGCGCTGGTGTTAAGCTCAAAACTGTATACCCCCATTTTGTGGTTTTCCTGGGTCTGGGCCTGTGTGGTAATTAGAGCCGCCACATGTTGAAGTGGGGGCTTTCACCGCGGAGCAGTTGGCGAGAAGTGAGCTCAACGGGGAAAGCCCAAAACGGTGCCAAGGAAAGGTTGACGGGACTCCACGTGACACAACACGGCGTCCCTCACCGCGCCGAAAGGGAAACACTTCCTGTTTGCCCTCTGTTTTTGTCCGACTGCTGCCGTGGCAACCGGGTGTTTACTGTACCGACGGCGGAATAACAGGCAGATGACATGCGCGTATGGTCATGCCTATTTATAATCCCTAACGGTAATGTGTGTGTGTGTGTGGGACAGTATGAATGAGCTGGACAGCGAGGCTCGAAGACAAATGTCTAAATGAAGACGGAGAAATGTGGAAAGTCGTCTCCATGGCAACTGTATCATAACAGAGATGACTAAATGTCACAGAGTGTGGGCAGATCTATTTGCTGTCATATCTTTATATATAATCTAGTCTGAGAAATGTTGTTGTTTAACATTTGATTCCTGGATAAGGGAGATAATAGCCTTCGTAAACAACAATTTTAAGGATTTCTGCATCTTTTGTCTGTTTTATTTATTTGACAGATGGGGACAGTGTGGTAGATGAGACACAAAACCTTTGCCGCAGGAGAACAAAGACTGTTTACTTAGTTTGGATGCATCGTGAAAAAAGATGTCCATTTTATATTTGCATTGACAGTTCCCCAAGTGGCCTGTTATGGTACTGCAGAAGATGTAACGTGGATTTTTTTTAACCTTTGGAGACCAATAAATAAATGAATAAATAAATAAATCAGACCGACTCGTGCAGGACGTTTGGCCAGAAAATGGATAATTTTAACTGAGTGGGTGGCTTTGAGAGTAATCTGTGTATTTATGTGTTATTTTCATTGAAGCAGAGAGGCGCTTAATTAAAAGTAAAATGCTTTGTTTTACTGTAGATTAACTTTTCAGTTTTCCACATTACAAAGCCCTTTTTTTCTTTCCGTACAAATAAACTGGTGTAAATCTTGCAGTAAAAGTCATTATACAGCACAACATACCCCTTTTCTTGTAGAAATATAACACAGTCTTGAGTTAGCGATAGCATGTTGCTCTCTCCTCTAACATTAGCTGAATTTAAAACATCTTTTTGGTAACCCCTCTCTGAATTATTCGTAAAAGTTAATCTTGTTCAGGAGCATGAATTATCTCACTCTTAAAAGTATATTATGCATGCCTTTTTACAAAATCTGAAATAATGAGAGCTCCCTGGCACCGGTGCAAAGGACCACCGCATCGTAAAGCCCAGCAGATCTCAATTAGGACTCATCTCTATCATTAACTCAACCCATAAACTATTAATGCTCTCCAGCCATTTTTCATGATAAGGCTTTCCACATTTGAAAAATTCTCATTAGGGGCTAAATTAGGGAGCTCTCGTGGATCAAAATTGGTTTTATCTAGTTTTTTACATTCCAAAATAAAGATTTAATGAAACATCCAGCTGCATGTGCTATGTTTCTCATCTGAAGGACTTTAGGGGATGCATAAGTGTAGACATGTAATATAAACAATGAGATGGAAACTGTTTTAGCTGCTGTTTGGGTTGGTTCATTAAAGTTTCATAAAAGTTATATTTTTAAAGGATTCAATTTATTTGCACACTGAGGAAGTGAAATTCAATCAAATTTTGAGAAGAGTAATGGCCAATTAACTGTCATGTAACTTTACTTGAGAGAACAATTAATGCTACAAGAGTGTAACTTCTTCCATAAAGTTTTTTTGTAGTGAATAAAGTTCCTAAAGTGTGGTCCACTAATGCATCATGAACTTCTGAGGAACTTTCCAGGCCATTTTCAACATTAGCTACCAACTTTAACCCTAGCAGTAGCTCTATTATGACTGCATGCTGCATTGTTTTTGTGGTAAGATAATACCCAGTGTGATCCACAAATGCATTATGAACATTTGATACACTTATTAACAACAAAAAACTACTTTTATGCTGCTTTACTTGTACTCATCTCATTCAGACCTTTGTCCAACTGTAAAAAAGTGAGCCATTGTCCTCTTTTAGGCTTCTAACAACAAATGAGACAAGGAATATTCAACAAATGCTATTGTTTTTCTCCATACACTGCTACAAAAAACAGTATTTCCTTGATTTTTCTTAACGCTGAGCTGTCCGTCTTTCACCTGTGACTCCTCTGTTGCTACCTTTTGTTGTGGGATAAAGATAGGACCTCTTTCCACTTCTTTAAAGATGAGGTGACATCCGGCGACAAAAAGTGATTATAAAAGGGGCTTTTTGAGCTCAAGGCAAAAAATAGTAACTCCATTACTCAACAAACTTCTGAGGTTCTCTGCTAGTTTATTCTATACATATTTATTATAATATATAGGGCACATCCCAGACACACGCACACACAAAAGTGAATACCTCCAGCAGATGCACATACTCTTGTTAGATGTCTGCGTTCCTAAAGATAGCTGCAGTATTGACGTCTCTCCTCGACGTCTCATCTACCCCCACATTGTGTCCATTGTCACATCATTTACAGCAGAAAACACAATAAGCTGACACCCAAACAAACATGAAAAAAAGACTTGCCGGTGCCTATAGCGTATATTCGAAGCGGTCCGCTCTCCGCTTGAAAAATCACTGAATTTTAAACAGCTCCATAGGAATGAAAATGAAAGCCATGTAAAAATTAATATTACATTTCCGTGACTTCCTATGCTGTTTAAAAAGTAATGAGACTGAATAAAAAAGCACTCAAGTTAATAGCCTTGAAATATTGTGCCCCTGACATTTCGTCTGCACTTCCAGGAAGCAGACAGTGTTCAAATTGTTGGCAATATAACCCGCCTTTTACATAATGCTTGTGTCCATTTGATAACTTAATTGTTCCCTGCATTAGAAGGAAGCTTTTAAACAAATTCAGGAAAAAAGGCTCAAATATAATAGCGGATGTCTGAATGTTGACAAGTTTCAAGGCGAACTTTGAAAATACAACTCATTCACTGTGTTGTGTTGGTAAGTAATGGTAGATACATTATAGGCTTTATTTTCAACAGTGGTACAGTTCATAAAAGGTGGAGCTAAACGCCACACTTTGTTGATTAAACAACATTCAAATCAGAATTCAAAGAGAAACACAAAATGGCAGTGTTTTGTCAAAAAAAAGCTTGACTTGTTCTTGTAATATTCCCAGAAGAAAGAACACTAGACATTCGACTTATTCCAGTAAAGCTTGCATTCATTATTAAAAGGTGATTCCGGTTTTATTTAACGTTTTACAGGTCTTCATGAATTAGAAATAACATTATATTCTTTGTTGTATTGCTGATCTTGTGACTTTTAATAGTGACTTCCTAAAATGTAGAAAACTGGTGCTGCTCTCTGCAAATAAAACTTTAAAAGCTAAGAATAAATACAGAATACGGCTTTACCTCCAGCTTCTTTTCCACTTTTTTATTCTAGTTGATGGAAATTGCTCCTAAATATAGTTTTAATTATCATTTATGTGAGTGGCTTGTGTCTAACTCTTCTCTCACGAGCCTCTTCAGGGTTTATCTGAACTAAACTGTGCTGTAATGGCCAGCTCCATATATTTATCATTCAATTGAAAAGAATGGTGCTTGATCCATGGGAAAGATACCTGGAAACAGTAACAATAACACTAAAAGCCCAATGAACTAGAATTAGCAATGTTTGAAGATATAGTATTTCATCCAATTACAATAATAATGTTACACACTGACTTTAAGGCAGAGATATAACTAAGTAAACACATTTAAAACTACTCTTTGGCTGGTCTTGAGTGCTCCAACACTAAATTCTGGTCTGAACTATGTAGGAGTGTGAGCAGGGATATCCCCTTATGGTTTGGAAGGCTCTAAATCTTTTTTTCCTAAGAACAGTCCGTCCTGTTTGCACTCCTGCTCATTTGGAGAGCATACGCCTATGCATATTTAAGGTCAGAGTAACCTATGGGAGAGCAGTGCAGATATGGAATGATTTAAGGACCATTTGGCCCTGGACGCTTTCCATCTGTGAAATAACCTCCCAATTCTTTGCCATGATACGAAAAGCATGCAGAGAATTAGGAGTTCTTTCGAGGATAGGGATCGTAGGTCTCGGCTGTTTACTAAAACACCAAGCGGCCGACACGCTGAGCTTCCACAAAGAGTAAAAAAGATGGTTTGTATGAATAATGGACAATGGCTTTCAGCAAACTAAACCGTTTTTGGAGAGCGGCCTAAATTGCAGAGGCGGCCATGGTGTTCTTTTTCAAAGCTAAAAAGCCAAATACAACTCTATAATTTTCCGTTGCATATAAAGTCGACTAATTGCACTCAGTCAGATTCCAAAGCATCTTTATGTCCTTTGCAGCTCACTCCTACACTGCTCTGCCCACGGTTCAAATTATTGAGTTACAATAATAAGCTTTTCAACCTTGTTAAATATAGAAGCCTCCACAAGCAGCAACTATAAATTGGCTTGATGCTATATTACTGACACTCTACTCAAACATTTACAGCAGCATATGAATGAGATTATTTCTGTCCCATTTCAATTTGTTGCCTGCAGGCACTCGTCTATGAGGTTTCTGTGTGGATTACAACATTACTGTAGGAGCACAAACAAACTGAACGCTGGCGCTGCGTAATTGGGAACATCTGGATGTCATTTTGGTCTTTTCGGTCCCACAATCATGAGTGCTATAACATCTTATTTGGACGCTCTGTACCATGTGGACTGGCTTGACAAGCCCATATCCGGCAATAAACATCCGTTACTCATTGCTGAAAAGGGATGACATGCATAACTGGGGCGGCCGCAAACAAAACATACCTAACAACATGCTTGTCATGTCTTGTCATGGCTGACAGATGTTGACAGTTTGAGTTAGGAATGGTATGTTACCTCTTTGACCCGTGTGACGAAAGATCACCCAAAAAAAAGAGGCCACTTTATGGACAAACTGCCCAAGAGGAAAGTTATTGGAAAAAACAAAGAGCATCCATCACCTGCAGGTCTTGAACTTGTGCCACCTTCTTAGGGATTAAATTGCATCTGACAGGTGAATAGCCCCAGAAAGGCAATACAGCGGGGATTAGAAAATGAAAATAAATGAGCTTTTAAAACCTAATGAAGGATTTAACCTAAATCAAGCACAGGTGGCGGCTAATATGCTGCTTCCACCGACAGAGCAGAAGGGTTGGAGACACTAGGGCAGTTTGGAGCACGGATTTAAAGGCCGGCTGTCAACATTTGAGTCAAATTTAATCGTTTCTGTTATAGTCGACTCCAATCCATTATAAGTTGTTGTGTTTATGGAGTTTTCCAGTTGCATTTTTACATTATATACAGTGTTAGAAGTATCTTTTTGTTTTGGGATTGTTCTTGTTTCCCAGCTTGTCCTTAAAGGAAAAGGGTCAAGGAGTAGTTTGCGAGACAAAATAGTAACAAAAGCATTACAGAAAGAGGCAGATCAAGATGGATTGAGCATAATGGGACATCTCAGTGTGACGACAAACTGGAAATGTATTAAGTGTACGTCTGGAAACGCACTGAATGAAACCCTGAGCATGTATTTGTCTTACATCATCTGTGCTGACGTCATGATTTATTTACCTTTTATACAAGCCTCATATTAAAGTGTTTATGTTGGCATTTATTAACACACATCAAACTCAAAGACTAGAGTTGTAGAGCTGTAAGCCTGAGTAAATGCATTATAGTAGCGTTTGCTGTTATCGCAATAAAAGATAATGACCAACACATGCCAAACAAGTTCACAAACCCTTTCAGTAAAATCAGTCTGTCATCAAACAAACATTTCGGGGCCATTCCAGCGCCTCCCTTTTCCCTTCGAGCCTGTGGCCTTCACTTTGGTATTTACTCACGCTTTTCCTGGGGTCGCGGTGTCAGCGGGCTTCACCGATGGGAACGTGCCGCTTTCCAGTGTTTTGATTGGCCGGAGCGAACATGGGAAAAGAAGTCGGGCGTCCTCTGAGGTCCCTCCCCGAACACAAGAGCCCCCCTTTCCCTTGTTATTTCCCGCCCCTAATTCCTGCGTTACCGCATGTAACCCCTTGTGCTCTGGACTTGAGAGGAAATAATGATGTCAGAAAGATGGGGCTCGACCTTTGCAGCCCGGCTTCATGGGAAGAACTTTAAACCGGAGTGACAAAGTATCCTCCTGGGTACGAGGGGGCAGAGGAATCTCACCACTCAGATCTATTACTGTGGAAGTTCAGGAACAGGCTTCGGATCAGGATTTAGACTCACTTTGTGTTCAAGAGGAGGAACAGAAGTGAGCTGCAAACTGTTGTCAAATCAAAACTACTGCTGTTAAAATGAAACGTAAAAAAGTTAAAGCAGGTTGTGATGAGAATCCAAGTTAAGGACAAGTTCATGTGTAAAAAAAACTGAATTGTGTGGTAGTTTAGTTCTTTATGTTGTTGAAATACTACAAGGAAGCTGGTTCACTTTCTATCTCTGTAGAAAGAACGGATAAAAACGCTCCAGAGCAGGTTAAGATCCAGGTAGAAGCAGCTGTAGCACAAACGTACAGTGAACTAGCGACACTCTAATGTAACGTCATATTGTAACATAGAGGTTTAAACACGGAATTGGGCTCAGAATGAGTTTTATCGTTAGCATTATGTCGAGGTTGACAGACTTTAATGCAGCATTTAAAACGTAGACTTTTCTGTCTTAGCCTTTAGCATCATAGCTTCGTTTAGTCTCTGGTGCTGTTCTTTTTGCTCGAGTTTAGTGTAATTTCGTCTTTTTCCTCGTTAGAAATCCAGGTTTGACAAGTTGATAATGCTCTTCATAATAAAGATTCACACAGATCCTGGTGTTTACTTTGTTATAGGTTTTTAAAATATTCTGAAGATAATAAACACAAAAAATTACTGACTGTGCAGAAGGATAGCAAAGCACTGAAGTTTGCAATATATTTTTCTGCCCAAAATACAAACGTATAAAATGCATACATCATCACAATATGTTTGTTAAAATAGAAACTGGCCATATGTCGTTATTTAAAGGTAGAATGTGCAGGATTTCCAGGAAAATCTATTTAAACAAACCCAGCCCATGTCCCAGGGTCTTTCTAGTGTCACTGAGGAAGAGTCCAATCCAGGTTTCCTCTGCTTTCTAAGTAATACCACATGTCAAATAGTTTCCTGTGTTTTATTTTCTTCGTTAAGCTGCGATTGGCCCAGAGCTGCACGCTGACAAATGCCCCTCTAATGTAAACAAAGGAGGGGAATACAGACAAGGACGGGTCATAAGTGTGGAGTAAAGGAGATTTTATTATTTTATTATGAAAATCCTGCTCCTTTATTGTGAAACTAAAGAGTGTGTCTCAAGTTGTTTAAGAAAGCCACCTCTGACAAGTAAACGCATAAACACAGCTGTAGCTATCGTAAACAATAGCTTCAGATCCTAATTTGATAGATTGAGAAAAGCACCAAAGGCTGTGTAAGAAAATGAAGGCTTATTCTATGATTAAACAGCAACATGATCAAAATTATCCGGATCAAAGAAACTCCCGAGTTAAAACTGAATACAGAATTACTCAGTGGAATTAATTTATTTTCTATTTTCTCTGTTAACATGTATTACTTTGCATTTGGCATTAGTCCTTTACATATCCCACAAATTGCCTTTCCCTCCTCCTTTTTTCTTTTCTTTTTCTTTTCTTTTTGGCGTTTTATTCCTTGTCCGTTTGTAATCAGATAAAGGAGTTGACAGTTCGTGTATGACTCAAGCTGCGCCGATAGATCCCTTGTTGATTCAAAGCCCGTGTGTTGAGTGTCGTTCTCGGTGTTTGCCCGTTAATCATTCCCACTGTGAGAGCCTGTCAAAGCACGTTACGTAACCTTCATTATGTCCATTTACACTACATGTAAGGAGCTTATGTATTTTTAAAGGAGGCGCCCACAAGGAAAACATAATGTGCTTCGATTCTGCTCATTTAGCTGCTTGTTGCTATGGCACTGTCATAGACTGATGTATTATAAATTGAACAATAATTACTGTATGCTACTATCTGCACAGAGGTAAAAAAAAAAAATCATTCTGGAAACATGTTTTAATTATTTAAAGCATCCTCGTGAGGAAAAATGTGAACAGGCAGTTATTTCACAAGGGGCTGATTAGTACATACACAGCTTAAAGGTAGAGACACTGAAGTTTAATAGCTTTTTCATGCTACATTTTGATTTTATAACATTAAAAGTATTAGAAGGAAACGGATATTTGTCCACTTTAGTGTTTTAGTGATGACAGTTCATTCTAATAAGTGTATAATTGTAGTTGTTAGTCAATACTGCATTATTTATCTTTAAAGAGATTTCAAAATAGAATGGGTCTGCTATGTTTTTGTTGTGTATAGATATTACATGAAAACAACATTGTTCTTGTGATCAGGAAACTTTCAGCAGACTCTAACCCCTCTGAGAGTTTGGACTAAGACTGGATTTAGTTCTGGATTTACGAACTGTTCCCTGGTTTCTCTTCCAATGTATAATTCATGGTTCTTGTTCCCAACTCGCTCTTGATCCCTAAGTTTCCGTCTTTTACAGTTTATGTAATGATGTATTCAGTATCCGAGCCAACACCTTAAGATTAATGCAAGCTTTAACATTCAAGTCTATGTGCAATTTAAAATACAACGTCATTTATGTCAAAACTTGGTAAAAACTTCAATTAAATTTGACTTCTAAGAAAAGTACAGTTCACAAGGAGGACCCAGCTTCAGTTTGGGTTAGAAATAAGCTTTTTAGGCTCTGAAACAAGGTGTTTTTTGGAAAGTCAGGAACCAAAACCAGAGCAGAGCCTGGCCTGGTTGAATGGAGCAGGAGGTTGCCCACCGTGAAGTGTCCGGTCAGTGGCACTTCGACAGTTTAAACAGGGCTCAAACCACCAAGCGTCCACTTCTGGAGACGACCCATTCTACTGTTGTTCACTACGATAACTCAAAACAACAAGTGTAGAAAATGTTTATTTTAAATGTAGTATATGAAAATCCAAATGTTCCTTCGAAGTAAAACACAAGGCGACTCTTGAAATACAGCGTCTGCTCTTGACTGTATTTAGAGAAAGTGTTGGATGAAAAAATAGTTCAGAGCAAACATTTGAAATCATAACAAACCACACAAGGGCCACACACCCCTCTTCCTCGAGGGTGTGGTGCTGCCAAAGTCCAGCTGCGGCATACTAAGAGAGTGAATAATCAAATAAATACAGTTACACTCAAGATTAGTCATCCATGAATCACGAATAGGAGGGAGACATCCTCTTAGCGCTGTTATATCTCAGTCCATTTATGGCTCACCGCCGGCGTGTTTAACCAAATCCAGATCTAAATGTTGGACCGGGTCGTGTCTGTCTGACTCACTGAGCGGTGGCAGAGGAGGGAGCGGGCGCTGGACGCTCGCAGGCTGCTCAGGGCAAGTTGAACCCAGCGGGTAACTAAGGCTCCCAGCGTGCAGCCTGGTCACTGGGAAAAAAATAATGAAGGTTAGCCAGACAAGGACATTAACCAGGAAGCACAGCACTTCGGATCATATTTACCTGGAATAACAATATGTTTCAGAATGAGGAACAACATCTGCTCCATCGCTACATCAACAGAATATTAAACTCATGGAGAGACTGACTATTGGGTCAACAATATCAAATAGAGACATACAAATGATTTAAAAAGAATGAAAAAGACAGTATTACTTTGGCGATTATTATGAGATTTGTGTTTGGATATTTGCTTGATCCAGATGTGTGTCTTAAAAGAAGTTAGTGTGATTAAACAGACCTGATATCTCACTGTAAGACTTCCAAAAAACTTACTGCACTGGACAGATTTCCAAGGAACATGATTTATTGTGTGTCTAATGCACTGAGGCCAATTCTAGGAAAAAACTACCAGAGTCAAACATGGCTGACAAATAGTTTTCATAGAAAGTTATGCATTCAGAGCTTCGTCAGACTTCCTATTATTACAGTTCTTTATGAAGAAATAGTTTGGTAGATACAAGTTGGATTTTACATTATAGAGGATAAGAAAAAGCATTCTGTGGCAGTAGCTCATGGTGGAATCAGTCACGAGGCAATAAGGCAGGAGTTTTTTAGCTCACTGAAGTCATGATTATTCTTTATTATTCTATTCTTTTACGGCATATTTGAAGTTTGGAGCGTACAGAAGTGTTTCTAAGCTGATCTTTGTTTCTGAACAGTGTCAAAGTCCAAATCTAACTGTGAGTCTTTTTACACACCGTCCAAGTCAATCTAAATGTGGATAAATACGTGTCCAGTGCATTCAGCTCTGTTCCAAATCCATTTCTTCATTGTTTGCCAATCTGTGTCCTTCCTCAGTTGTGGTTATTGAGTGACATTTGAGGGTGAAATCACTTTAGGTAAGAGACAAAAGAATAAACCCATTTAGTTTGGTCTGCCCCCCCATCTGGGTTCTTCATAAGCTGCGTCTCCATCCCAACCCTGTGCCCCGTGGGCAGGAAGTGGAGACTTTCCCTTATCCCCTATTGATCTCCCCTCCTGAGCGCTGTCATTTATTTGCAGGGTGATATAAGTGGGAGTGATTAGAACAAGGGTCCTGATTGATTTGCGCACACATGCCGCGCGACAACCAGGAGAAAATCAGAGCTGGCGGGGAAGGAGAACATTCATCTGAGGTTTGTCCGGCTCTCTCGTGCCAGAAAACATTATCCTCTGTGTGTATTCGCCGCTCGTTCAGGCTCGTGTTTGTGTGAGTGACTGCTGGATATGCAAGTGCTTTAAATCAGTCTGAAAAGCTTTGAGGGAAAAAGCAAACAAATGCAATTTGCATCCCAATTTGTTTACAAAGCTACCCTTACACAGCGTCAGATGATAAGATAAATGATGTGCGGCCTTTTGTAAAGCACTCCCAGGATCCAGTCAGATTGATTCATGAGGGACACTGACCCTGGCATAGAACCACTATTATAAACATCTCCACTGCCCTTGTTTGTGCATCATGTCCAGCAACTCTAATAAGCATCTTTCAATTGGGTTCTTGTAATGATCATGAGAGACGTGCCCTTTCCTCTCAACATTGATTAAAAGGACAGAGCTCAAGAGTAACGTCACTCCTTTTGTCAACTTTGTGTCTGCCTCGTTTCTTTGTCGACTCAGAGACTGTGAAGGGGGCTGTTAAAAGAAACTGATGTCATCTATTTACTGGTGAAGAACTGGTTTCAAAATATTAAAAATGTAAAGGATGCATCTATAGTGATTAGTAATTAGTCAGACTCTTAAGATGCTTCTTGCTCTGAGGTTTATGTCCATGTTCTTTGGCCCATTGCATGTGTTTTGGCCACTGTAGTAAATGGTAACTAAATACTTCATTATTCTTAATCATGTAATGATTTAGTGACTTTTATTTCTATACTTAAGTAACTACATTTTTTGGTAACATTATTTTCTCTTTACTCTACAAATAATAAAGAGATAAATACATTTAAAGTCATTTGGATCCAACAACATTTATTGGTCATAAATGAAAAACACATTTTAGTCACTTCCTTTTGCTTTTATTTTACGCCAAAGTATGCTGCATCTTATTTAAAGAGACTGATGAACTCAGCGCTAATTTAGCTTCTTTTGATTCATACACACTCGCGCCCTTTAATCCACTTTGACTCAGCAGAAGCCATTAAAGCCCTTTTTTTTTCTGAAATGTTCTCAGTCGGATCTGTTTAATTAAGTTGGAGTTCATCTAAGAGTCAGAACCCATTCACACTAATGATCTGGAGATAGCCTAGACCCGGACACATGCCCCCAATTTCCTTAAAAGCGAGTTACGTTCTTGTAAACAGCTACTTCACATGAACAAGACGAGTCTCTCCTGTTCGTTCAAAGGGCATCCTCTCTACATTACTGCCCTCTTAATGAAACAGAAGCGGGACGGGGGAACATCAGGGAAGATTTCACAAGAAGCCGGCCTGTAATGTGTGCGGAAGCTCGGGGGGCTCTAAAAACGCCCCTAAAAGTCTGTCAGCCTGTCTGCTCGATTGCCTCCACAATGAGTTAGTTAACTGCACCTTCCCTCACCCCGCAGACAACCTTCGCTGTAAATGCCACAGTGATATTTTCACATTGCAAATCTCCCCTTCTGCTATCTGCCACCGAGCCACAGTTTGACCCCGTCTATTGATGAGCCCGGACCCTGCAGGGGACCGGCTCGTCTTCCGAGCGGCCGACACTATCATCACTAAATATCCGCTAACAAGCTCCCGTGCTTTAGCCGCAGCCCGTCTGCATACCAGAGGGGGTAAACTGTGGCGGGGAAAGTGCTCCAAATGGCAAAATAGCTATCATTTCCTGCTAACCTGACAGACGCGAGCCCTTTAGCGTGATGAATTTAAGTGTTAACTAAGACGGATGCAACAGGGAGAGAGCCCCGAGACAAAACGTGCACAGACAGCGCAATGGGAGGATTAAAGGTATCGAATAGCGCGGACACAATGACAATTTGGCACATATGTATCCGCAGGTGACTAACAATGGGACCGAGCAGGTGTGAACAAGGGTTGGCAGGTCACCAACGCTGAGAACCAATAGAGCTCGAGGGAGTGGCTAAGACGGTGGAAATGTACTGGGAGACGGAGTTAATGGCCCAAAATGTCAAGACGTCCACCATTAGCATACTAATTTAACACAATTACCAGGCAGCACTTGGAAACTTTAATCTGTCAAATGTAAAATTCTTCCTTAAGACGTGGAGCTAAAAACTATTTTGTAATTTTGCAAAGATTGTCCAATGTAGGAGTCAAAAGAGCTTAAATGGACATAAATGAGTCCACTGTTGGAGACATCTTTAAAAATCAGCAAAAATCATTCAAGAAATCATCTTTTTTTTAAATAAAAACAATAAAACTTATCCTTAAAAACATAATCTAATGTCGCTGAGATGTTTTGCAAGAATAGCCATTATTTGGAGACAGGAAATTGCTTAAATTGAAGATAAAACAGGACTTTACAGATTGACCTGTAAAGTTAAATACAGCTCAAATGCTATATATGCTATTTAATATTGTCATGGTAACTGCAATGAAATTCAGTTCAGGTTAATTAGGTTTAAGTTGTTGTCAAGATTGTGCCACATAAACACACCCAATGTGCGTTTACGCTCAGTTTTTCGCTGCTCTCTTCCATTAGACTCCGTTCTATCACTGATTATGTGTTTGTTGTGAAATTGTATTGGAGCGAATGTGATGTGAACCCTTTCCAAAGAGCACCGTGATGTATGAAAAGAGGAAACTGCAGCGTAGAAGGCAGTAATGCACTCACAGCCATTAAATAAAGAACCATAATGCATGTGGGATGTTGTCCATGAAGCGAGCAGCTCGAGTGGTGTGTGCTTTGAAATTCAGCTAAATAGAAAATAGACAGTGTAGTAGCGCAATAATGAAGGTTGTCACAGAGTCATGTTAAAGGCCAAGTTTTTCATTCAATTGTCAAATCAGTGCATTTTCTGCAAACGTTTCATTTACATTTCACATTTTTATGTCACTCCAAGACCATTTTGATCTTTTTTCATGGCCATAAAGTAAAATGGAAGCAGTTTTTTTTAAATAAAGTCACATCGAACTTACTGTTGTTTCAGGATATTGATGTGTGTGTCGTGTCAAGTACAATACATACAATACATAGCCAAAAATGAAATATCACACAGGGATATATGGTCTGAATTAAAACCAGTGCATAGTGTCCATCTGTGGCTGCATTTTCTTGAGTTTCCCTTCAAAGAACTGTCTATTTTTTGCCAAATAACCTCAATATCTTTAGCATCTGACATGAAATAACACAAATAATGATTAGGGTCTCGGCCAGTCTTGATTTCAAAGGTCTCTAATGTAAAATGTGTGTGTCATTCCAAGAAAAGAAATGAGATCTGTAAAAGCAGTCTTCAAAATCAGTGTCAAGACCGAGAACATTCTCGAACGGACCTTTTCGACAACTCGGCTGAATTAAGACAAAAGCCACTTTCCATTAGAGTTAAATGTCCCCTTGCTTCCCCTCTTTAATCTTATCCACACATCTCTGTCTTTCCTGTGGGAGATGTGAGGAAGAGATGCAAAGTAACGCGCGGCGAGAAATATAAAGATGTCCTTTGTCAGCTTCGGTGACGCGTTTCTGACGACGATGACACAGCACACAATGATCAGCAATCAGTCAGCGCCGACTCCTCTGCACAGACGTCTTAAGCACTTTCTGATTAATTAATGAGGACCATGACTAGCTTTACTAATATGTTTCTGACAGTGACGTTTCCACGGGCAAATGGATTAATTTAACAAAATGAAACGCTTGTCCTTGTCTTTTTGTGTTTGTATCAAGTCCAAATGGGTTTGTCTTTGACATAACTCTGACTCCCACAAATGCTTCAAAATAATCTGTCAGGAAATTAAATGACAGAAAAATATAAGAGAAATGGTATTTAACAGTGTACTCGATGCAGATTTCAAGAGACTTTCTTTTAAAGAGTTTTCAACAGAGCATCATTTACACTTTATGCTTCTATGTGTTATTTTGCCATAAGGTGAGAACTCATGCTGCAGTGAGGACAGCGCTCATAAAGCTTTATCTGAGAAGTTCAAACAAGTACAACAGGCTCTGGTTTATGAAAATGAACCATGTGCATTTAGATTTAGAAATGTTTATTATCCCCAGAAGGAAAATCCATTCATTTAACACAACATGACACCACACATCCTTAAAAACACAGTCCTATACTAAAAAGTCAAGTTCTTAAACTGATAAATAGATTTTTTTTAAAAAGTCAGATTGTGCTTTGTGTCCATTTGCATTTATTCTTTGCAAAGTTTGGTGAAGACCATGTGTGGTGCATGTATTGAGCTGTTTCTACTGGAGTGGTTATGGTACAGGTCAATGAGGTTAAGTTTACATTAACAAAAAGGGTCTGAAGCATAATCGAAATGAGCATTTGACCTTTGGTTCCATCAGATTGGAGGAAACATGCACAACTGTATTTTTTGTACACAACATATTTTTTATTTCTATCTAGTATATTGTCATTTTTGTATTTAAGTCTATGTTTAAGTTTATGTCCAATTGTTATTTGTCTGAACCAGGGTGAAAACAGCGACTGAAACCAAATTTCTTGTATGTGCTTCTTGGACAATGAAGCTGATTCTGAAATAGTCTAATGTTTATTGCAGCAGCGTACAACTAGACCAGTGGTTCTTTCAGGGGCCAAAGATAGAGATTCAATTTTGAATGTGAGATTTATCTTCATTTGTGAACAGGTTTTACTCAGATTTCAACAAATTTTATTGGATTCCAACAGGTTTTAGTTGGATTTGAACAGGATTTAGTTATACATCCCGTTAAATGCCAATGCACGTAAAAGCTCACCCGAGATCACCTTTTTGCCATTATTTCTTTAAAAACAGGACACAATGTTATTGAGATTGGATATTAATGGGACAAATTAGTGGAAACGTGCTGGAAATGAGTTAAAAAAGAGGCTGTGCAGAACTTTTTATGTAATTTAAAATCTTTCTTCTATAATATTCACAGTCACATCAATGCCTGGGATTTGGATTTACGTGAAACCGAACGTCTTCCTGCCCTTCAACTTGTTCCGAGTGCATTAGCGGTGTTTGCATCTGGAGAGAAAACAACTCGGTTCTCGGCGGGCATCGTCGGAGAAATTGCTGTGTTTCTCCCAAATTCAAGGTCTCTGCGTATTGGAGCAATCAGTCCTAATTCCGCCTCTCTCGCCGTAACAAAAACACTTAGTCTGCATCTTCTCTCAGCAATTGATCTTGAGCGTCCTTCTCTCTGCGGAGTCTGTCCCCGGTCCTTAATGCCCGTCCCCGCCGCCTCTCCTCCTTCCTTCTGTCTATATCTTTCCATCGTACTCTGCATAACGTCCCGTCCCCCGCATGCATATTAACCGAACGGGCCTGGTCGCGTTCCAGCCTCAAAGTCGTTTATCCTAATGTGGGAGGAAGCTGCAGGTTTAGCGGCCTCCTCATGACTTATTCACGATAATGTGGGACGGCGACGCTCTAATGGCATCCTGTTGGAGAGCCTCTAACAAATGGCAAGAGGCCTGCAGTGTCCACCCAGCGTCTGATTAATAAGAGGTGGCAATCGATGACGGAGCTGACCCTCGGCTCATCTGAGGACCGGACGGACAGCGGAGGGGACAGTGTACACAGTGGAGCGTGTGTTTGTCCTGTTGAATGTATACGGGCCTGTGAGGGGGCGTCACTCCTCGAGGGGACGTGTCTGCTTTATGGCAAAGGAAAGGAAACAGGTCTGTGGAAATGTGGGAGATGTAACCATATGGAACATTGATTTAGATTTTCTTCCTCTGAACACAAAGACATACACTGCAAACAACTTTTTTCACTCACGTTTATTCTTGTGGATAATTTAGATTCACAAAGAGAACATGTATACTCCAGACACAGAGGCCACTGCTCAAATAACTTGTCCATTGTGCATCTAAATATGATATAAACGTCTTACTGAGTCATTTTGGCAAACCCTTTGTCAATTTTCCACATTAGCCAAAGCAGTGATGAACAGAAGTAGCTCACAAAGAACAGTTTCTGCTTGTTTTTCCACTCTTTGAACAAAACTTCAATCGGCACTTAAACTAAAAACTAAATTAAGTTTACATTTGTTGTATTACTGACTCTATTTGTGTCTCTTTCCACTTGTTTATTCAAACCTTTTCTATTATTTCACATAAATTACACATTACATTTAACAACTGGATAAAAAGTACCATCATTTTATAATCAGTGATCATTTTTTCTTTGTTTTTTGTGGCTGGATTTTACAATGGGATCTATAGATGGCATTTTTAGCTCCTAAGTGAAAAAGTATTAGCTTCACAGACCATTAATGAGATTACCTCAGCTCAAAACCTCATCTATCCACCCATACAACCATAGTTTTTTCCTTCCTGCTTTATTCTAAACAACATCAGACCATCTTGAATGTGAGCATGTGTCTCATTTTAACATTTTACACAGATTTTAGATGTAATTTTACTAAGAATTCTAATCGATTCACAGTTGAACACGTTCTGGTAAAGGTAAATCTCTGGGAAATGAAATAAGTCAATGTAACATCTCCTTAACCCCTGAACACGACCGTATGTGTGAGGTACATTCTCCAGAGCAGCTCTTGATGTATAAATCAGACGGACTAAAGTGTGTTGCTTAAGGGAGAAGTCATTTGACATCTCTCTGGGTTTCCACTTGGATGCCGTGTGTTCCTTTAATGTTTAGTGCATCCAATGTCAAAAGCATGTTTTTGCAGCTCCATGCGACTGCTTTTCATGCGTTTTACTTGGCAAACTTCAGCCTCTTCACCATATTGACCCCGCGAAAAGCAAAACACACACAGGTCCAGCAATTTGGTGTCCGGCCAAGACACGGAAAACGCATCAATAAAACTACAGAGGCAATACACGAGAGAGGACGCGGCGCATTCCCGGAGCGTTGCTTTTTTAAACGCTCTCTTTTCCTTTCCTTGTAAAGTCCCAAATGATGACAAGCCAATTAACCTGCATCATTACGTTGAGAGGAAGCTCTTTTAAATGAGACCACAAGGCAGAACTTTAAGGAGGTTTTGCATTATTGATCTAATGTCGGGGCCGGAAGCAGCGGTTGTCATTGGGGAGTTGACGCAGGCTGCAGCGAATTACTGTAATGGCTATCTGTGCCATCTGAAAATCAGCTATCATTGTTAACCACTAATGGGCTGTAACATACTGTTAGTGTGCTTGCTAATGCATTACAGATTAGCTGGATTTGGTTTCCTCCTCTTCATCTGTTTCGGGGATTTGAAGGGCACAGTTTCTACGTGGGATCTGAAAAAAGGAGAATATATTCCACTTTTACTTGAAAACTGAGCCCTTTGCTAAAAGATTCACTCCTGGATTTATCATTTATACTGAATAGACTCCACTATAGCTCTTCTTCACATGAATTGTTTACATTTTGCTTCAACCAAAGAAGTAAAAGCCTACTTTTGACCATCATTCATATTTCTGGGATTCAGGGAATTCAATAAATAGATCATTTTTCCACCTTTTGAATCATATTTTCTTAAGACGTAATGCATATTTACATATCTTCTTCATCTGTTATTTCTCATTTAATGTGGTCATATCAGAATTCTGTCTTGGTGGAAGGCTAATGCAATGTTTACAAGAAATTGCCAGCACAGCGTTAAAATAAAACACAAACCAAAAAGCACAGAAGCAGTAGCCGAGAAAATATACTGTATCTTGTGCCTCGTAAAAAGTCGACCAAAAGATTATGACCTCATACGTTAAATCTTTTATTAACCCTGTGGAAGTTGGGAGATTGAGTTTATTGAGCTAGAAATTATTACAACATTTGGAAAAAGTTGGGGAAGGCGTCGGTTTGAACAAATGTAACTGGGACTATCAGAAAAAACAATTGTGTTTTCGTGGAGAATTTACGCAAACAGATTAAATGTACCCATAATAACACAGTACAGTGGTGCATAATCAATAGAATCAGTATATGAGGGACATTTCATCCCAGTGCGAACTAAAATTGAACTAGTTTACTCTAAAACATCTCCTACTTTACGGTCTTCAAGTTAATTCTTTCTACATACTTGGAAAATTCTTATAATTTAAACCTATATCTTGTGAGGTGTTATTGTGTTATGACTTCAGAATGTATCCTAGCAACAAAAATATCCAATAATATATTTAATTTAAATTTATGTTTTTATTATTTATTTGATAACACTCTATTATTATTTGAAGTTTGAGTTAAAAACATTAAATTGTGACGTGCTAAAGGCTAAAAATGTCCCCCTGTTCTCGAGGTTGAATGTTACTCGTCTTTAAACGTGGTCAGTAGAACTTTCTCCTTGTTTCTTCTTGTTTTTGAGAGTTTATCGGAGCCGCCCCTCACCTCTGTGTCCTGCCCCTGCTCCCGTTGGTCCATCATTTTCTTGTCTCTGATGAAGAAAATGTTTGCAATCATTTCCAGTTACAAAGTCATGGAGATTTGTTCCGCTTTATCATATCACACTCATTTCAGTGTATCACATCACGGCGCTGATTGTGTTGTTATTGATCCGTGATATTCCCAGGTGGACTTTCTATCTCGGTGACTTTTGCCTGTCCACCTCTTATCTGTCCTTGTTAGGTGTTACGATAGGTCAGTGTGTGACCTTATGTAGAAACCGAGTCCCTAATTATAAATATGTCACCCAATCAAAGGTCACTGTCCAATTTCCATTGACAGTACAGTTTAGTGACGCCTTTGTTCATGTACAGCCACAGTGTCCATCTCGGTTTTAAAAAGGGCCAAAGAAGAAGTTAATGATGCATGTAAATGTAATAATAATTTAAAAAGACGCTGAAATAATTACTTAAAAATACTTGTCCCTTTACACCTTCTCTGTCTGCAGTAATTGTCCTTTTTTTGTAATTGTTTGTCCTTTTTATGAATAATTTACAATGAGGACAAAAATGAATTAACAATTTATTGACAGATTAATTTACAAAGGGCCCAGATTTTGAGTTTTGTAATATTTCAGATAAACGCCTTCACTGAGGTTATCCATCATCTAAGGGTCATGCACCACAACAACAGACTTTTCCATATCTTATTTCCCATAAAAATACCCGCTACTTAAGATTTAATGAGTCTTCCTTGTTGCACCGAATACCGTCTGTAAGTTTAAAAGAGCTCAGAGTAATATCACATTCACTTCTGGAAGACATCATTCAACTTTCATTGCTTAGGAGTATGTTATTGCTGGCAAGTCAAATTTTATGTGGCTGCCATCTTTCTGTTCACGTTAACGACCTAATACATAAAGTTTCTCGTGTTAATTTCTTCCACTTCTTTCTTCCAGAGCTTTTATCTTGGAAATTGTTGAGCGCGGCCTCGGTGGGGGTAGGGCACAGTCGAGCTCTTCATTAGAAATGTACCACACGTGCCTCACTAAAGTGATATGTAAGCAAAAAAGAAACCCATTTGAGAACACGCTGCTTTGCCGTGGACATATTCACTGTCTCTGTGCCACGAGCATGCCTCATTACCTTCAAACAGCATTTTCAAACAGCATTTTGGGAGCATTGCCAAGACTTTTTTTTTTTTTTCCTCCTCGGGAAATTTTCAAAACAATTTGGATTTGCCATCTTTATTTTTGTGATTTGACTACTGAATAATTAATGTTGTCTCTGCTCTGCCTCATCAAGCACCGCACACAGCCCCTCCTCCTCTTCTTCTTCTCCCACTGATGAAGGAGACGCGCCATAAACATGAAGATAATATTGGCTGTAATGTTCAAGGAAAAGCTGTTTTTGCCAATTACCCATAAAGGCCAAGTCATTCCCCAAGTGGTCACAAGTACAAGCTACATATTGAGGGCCATTGACTCCATTAATCAATTTTACAGCTTCTTGTGTTCACTTTTTATTTGGTCTTGCAGGTAAGAGGTTTTAGCATCCCAAAGCTGCACGAAAGAGAGGAGCGTTCAGCACATTCTTTTAATACATAAAGCTCCGGGGGTTATGTCTCTCGAAGGAGTTTAAAATGAACACTGAGCCCAGCGCTTCGCGAGACAGAACTGAATTTAAAGACAAACGTGCTCAACCACACGTAACTCAATTTACTTAAATATCCACTGACTTCGTAGCAATATCAGCCGGCTCAGGCCTCCAGTTATTTGCCCTGCTCTCAAGTCGAGATGCAATTATAGATGCTGCGTTATATGTAGACGATGTGTTTGTGTTTTCATCCATGCGTGGACCAGGTGGACAGAGTGGATTGTGTGCACGCTGGATTGAGCAGTGCAGTCGTCTGCGTGATGACTGATCGCTGCCTTCAGGCACGAGCCCCCTGAACGCATCTTAACCTTTCACCTTTACCCATTTCACTGGAAAACTCACATTGTGCTACGAATATCAGTCATTACGTTTATTGGTCATTAGCGTTTTTTTGTTTCTTTTCAAAGACTAACAAAGAAGAAAGTAGAAGAACCAGAACTTGATTTATTATAGCAGGATATTTCAAGAAAACAGGGACATTTTTTATGCATGTGAAAAAAAGAACTGTTAAATCACATAAAAACATATTATAATAGGAGTCATCTGTGAAAAAAACAAGACCGAATCTAGGATTTATTATCAAGGATTTTAATAAATGAGAATTTTCAGTCTTGAACAGGAGCTTTGGCCAATCACAGCTCGATTTCACAAAAAAGGAGCGCTCCCATTGGTCGACACTGATGTCAATAAAGAAGTAATGGCTGCCTATAAATCAGACAGTGTGTTTTCAACAAATTTGAAGGAGCTGTGTGTATTATTTGTTGGGATCTATTGACAACATTGCAGATTTCAATAAGACTAATTTGGTTCCTACTTTGGCAACTGTTGTTTACTTGAAGATTAAAATTCATCCCATACCAACCATTCACCTCCCACTTCACCGAGAAACTATCTTCTCACCAGAAAACTGGATCAAAAATACTCCAACGAAACTAATTATCATAAAAATAACTCCAGTAAATCCATCTGATTCTCGGATGTTGCAACTCTCATTCAACATGAATTATTCACATTTTTAGTATTTAATGTGTCTTTCCATTCATATTTTCTTAACTACGTCTTGCAGAGGAACACAGTATTTTTACATGAGTCTTCTGTGTTTATCATTTTATGTGGCTTCAGCTTCAACATTTTGTCTCTGTTACTGGAAAACCATAAAAAATGTAAAAGGCAGACCAGTTTGAAAATGAACCACCGGAAACAGTTGTCCTCTTACACAGGCATTTAGAGGCACGTCCTGGCACTAAACCCTGGACTGAGGGACTTTTAAGGCCAAACTTAAACCCAGAGTGTTCCACAGTAGATTTATAAAGCACTCACTGGACATCCTAATAATACTGTTGACTCATACACAGTGAAATAAACTCTCAAGGTAAGAGTAGCAGAAATAAACAGTCAGAAAACCAATTAAAAGTTAGTTTAGTTTTCCATATGAAGCTGGAAAGTGAGAAGTAATTTAATGGAGACTCAGAAGGAAACGTTTTAACACCAGGTATGAATAAAATGAGTTGAGACACAGAGAACACAGTTTAAAAGGTAAATGTGAAGATGCCCTTTGTTAATAAAACGTGGACTGACAGCTGCCAACACTTCAACCCTTCACTTTTCCCTCTTTCACTGGAAAACCCTGACTCTAGTTGGACATCATCATAAAATTGAGTCTCCGTCTCCTGAAGAATTTCCCTCGTATTTTCTTGTGCAGAACTAGCTTGATTTTCCCTTGCTGCCAAAGTAGACAGTGCACTTGCCAGTCAGACATGACATGAACCATAATAACACCCAAAGCAGGACAGCTTTTGTTCCATAACCTTCAGCTGCACATCTCTTGGGGAGTCTTTCCACACGGAAGAGACTTTTCCAGTCATGAAACATTTTTTCCCTGTTGTGGTGCCGAGTGCATCCGAAGGTCTAGGTCATAAAATTCAATGAGGTGTACATGGCCAGCACTGAATGACACTAGGAACTGTGAATTTGGCAGGTCCTCGCATGTTTGGGAACAGGGTTGTTATAATGAGATGTACTCTCACAAAGTGGACTGCAGTAAACCATACCTTTGGGTTAGCCAGCACTTCAGCTAATGGGGAGATGCATAAAGGTCACATACAGAGTCTTATAGTAATGCAGATGGCTGTTAAGTAACCTGTATGTGCTTGTGGGTTTTTTTATACTGGAACTGCACTGAAAAGTTTGAAGATTACTTTACTGAAGGCTATTTTTTAAGGCTATTTTTAGGATCAAGTGACTCAAAACCTACCAAATCAAATCTCAAAAGCGTGGAAACACAACTTATACGAGATAATGCTTTGAGAAAGGTCCAAGCTCTTCTGTGGACATCATCAGCGGTTCCCCACTAGCACCGCAGTCATCATTAGACTTTGTGGCTTTAGTTGGAGCACTTATCTGTACTCTCCTGCATTCCTCGTCAAGTGTCTGAGGTCAAAGATGGCTGACCCCGCCTGCAGTCGAGTGGCCACCTCTGACGGATCAGTATCAACCAGATCAGGCCTATCTCTGTCTTCTGCTGCCGTCTGTCTCTCTCCAGCTGAGATGAATAGACCCGCCCTGTTTCTCCAGGGGCCCCCGAATCAAAGCGAGACTCGTCTGTGGTGAGGTTCGAGGGGAGCCGGGGGGCCTAGGGGGGGGGGTCTCCGGCAGCTTCCAGGTTCAAAGGGCTTTATCACCTCCAGAAGCTGACCACTGTCAACTCCAGTCAAAGCCGCAGCCTTTGATTGTCCCCTTGTCTTGTTGTTTCTACATGAGGTTATCCACCTTCTCCGACTACAGGCTTTTAGCTTTGATTATCGACCGACACAGAAGGAGAGTGGTACGAAACAACACTTATACACCGTTCCCTGTTGGGTTTATCCACAGCATCAGAGGTAGAAAATGATGGGCTGCCTTTGTTGTGGCTTTCAGAAGGATTTGAGAAGATATGGAACTCTTTTTAACCCTAACACCTTTCTAGGACGGGGTAGATTTATACTTTTTCCTCCATGTGACAGAAGCGTAACCAAAATGATATAATATGAGGTCTTCTCTTCAATTTGGTATATTTTTAAAGCCAAATTAGCTCTGTGCAGATAGGTTTCTTTTTTTTTTTTATTTACCATTGGCTGAAAACCTTGTGTGCTCATTATATTCACATCACACTCAACTCCCTTCATCCTTTTTTACTGAAAGCTCCATAAAACAAACATCTTCTTTTTCTTATATTCATTTAATTTATCCATTATATTTATTTTATTTTGAGACTTGCAGCTAAATGAGTGCTCAATTATGCTCACTAGGTTGCAATTTCCAAAACTGGACTATTAAATTGAAATTATAATCATATCCCTGGTCTGCTTATGATTTTTCTAACCATAAACCCTGCTTGTTTTTGTTGGCTTCATTTGTCCAAAATTAAGTTCTTTCGCAGAATTTCTGTAACTGCTTTATTACTCAATGAAGTGAGTAATATTTTTAAAGCAACAGAACATATTTGTATCCTCCAACAGCATAAGTACAACCCAAATACTTTATTCAAACCTTTAAAGAGGCTAAAATAACTTGCATATACAGTACTTCCAGGCCTCATCTAGCATCATCCGTAGCACTTGATGAAATGCACCGTTGTGATTCATAGTGTCCTTCATCGCGAGTGCTTTCGATGACCTTCTCTCACAAGTGGTTTAACAAATTCTGGTGAAAGTTGCCGACTCAGACACTTTTTCGTTGAGTTTGACTGAGAATGGGCGAGTAAATCAAGTTAATGGCGATAGACAGTGATGCCGTCTGATTATCACACGGCGGAGCTGCGCGCGGTGTGTTCCAAAGGATGTTGGAGCAGAGCGAACGCACCTCATTGGTTTTCCCGTGATGTCCTCGACCGCTTTGAAGATGTCCTCCAGCCCCATTCACCTTTGAATTCTTATCACGACCCAATAGATCAGTAGTGAAATACACCCTCAAAAGTTATGAATACATGAATTTTACACAGCAGTATCTTTCCCCAAGTCCGTATCACCAAGGGGAAAGTTTCCGTGCGCAGGGGAGTTGCAGCCTGTAAAAAAATAGAATAAGATAGCGGCATTGATATTCTGTGCTAACACCCACGTCATGTTGCCAGGAATTAACTTCATGTAAGGGATGGTCTGGGCTTATTTCATATAAAGGTCACCTTTTTATAAGCCTGATAAAGGTTGAGATCATGTATTCAGCCAGGAATAAAAATGATGTATCACACATTTGGCGCTTTATCTCTAAGGAATCACAGAGTAAAAACAGATATGGCTCCAACATGTGAATCTCCAGGGAGTCATTAGTCTCCACAATATGAGGGACCTTGTTATTACTGAAGTTGTGTGTACAGTGTGGGTTTAATATGAGAATCTGGCATGTGCTGGTATTGGCTGTCGACTGTAAATAGAGCGTCATGTTTGAAAATGTCTGTATTTTAATCTTTTTATATTAAACTATACCATATCATAGAGGTTCTCAGAGGCAGAGTGACTCTTACATCAAGAAAAAAGGGTTCATCCCCAAAAATGGCCTTTCTGTGTGCCGTCATGGCCGCTCTCCAAGTGCACTAACTGCCTCCTATCATCCGAAGTCATGCATGTAGCTACAGGTGAACGGGAGACTCTTCCTTGAGTAACAAATGTGAATGTTTAGCACTGAAATGATGGTCCAGGGTGCACCACGCCTAACGCCCAAAGCAGCTGGGATAGGCTCCACCTCATGTGACTCATAAAGGATAATTTATTTGACCTTACATAGAGCTTTTGCAAACCCTTTCCAATTTCTTTCCAGTAAACTTGAGTTGAACAACAGTATTCCTCGACAGTCCTTTTGTTTTCTCTCTTAAGAACAGCTAAAACCAGACTAAAAAACCATGCTCCCAGTATTTTGTACCATAACTGAATACAACTTGCGTTCGTTCTGCAGCGGTTTGGCTTCTTGTCCAGGTTTTATTTCACTCTTTTTTGTTCGGCTGTCGTTAGCTCTGGGTAGTACTTGGTCTTGAGAGTAGTTTTAAGCATGAAATGAAATGAATTTTGACTCAGTCTTGCCTTCTTCTTGGACAAAGATGGCTCTGATTGTGTATGATTGATTCAGATTGTGAACTGCGTATTGCTATTGACTGTTTATCTCTTCTGTGTTTTCAAACGAAACTAATCTATCCTTCTTTGGAAGATACACAGCCTTCAGAGTGGACAAACGTCTCTTGCACTGCTGTCTGTTTGCTCATCTGTTTCTCATAATAACCGCGACAATGTGTAATAACTCGGCGGTGACTCACAGCCTCCGCAGTCTGTACTTGCAAGCAATCAAACAATCGCTGGTACCTGCACTTACACTCCGCCGTCTCCTCAAAGCATATCTCTTTAAAGCGACCCATACAAACAGTGACACATAAACAGCTGCGATTTATTTCACATTTTCTGCTTCTGCTCCAGATCGCACAGACATCTTTTGGAGGCCGCCTTGCTCGGTACAACATGGCACAGTCCAGGTTAATCGTGAGCAATCCTCTTGGGAGATAGCCCGAGATGCTGGAATAAACAAGCCTGATTTACCTCGCTATTATTCTGCAGAGGTCTCCCTAAGAGCGACCGGCTGCTCGTGTCACCCCGAGTCAATTGTCCCAGAGGTCGAGTGGAACGGGGAAGCAGCTGGGAGCGTATTTACAATAGGAAAACACGCACAAAACCCCACACGTACTATATGACATCCTCTTCCCTTATCGGGCCACATCTGCTTCCTGGAGTTACACCGGGTGACAAACTCCATGGAGTCGAACGGGGAGGCACACGGCCCGCGCTGTGAGGACCCGGCGCTGTTCACAAATACTCATCTTCCCCTCGAGTGACTCACGGAGAAAAGCAGGTTCGGTCATTTATCTCTCCACACTCCAGCAACTATAAACACTTAAAGGATGTTCGCCGTGTCCTCGATAGCCTCCACGGCCGACAATAACAATAGAGCGGCCATTGTGGACATGTGAACGTGGACGTAGCGCGGATGTTAGATACGCTGGTAACCGTTCGTGAGCACTTCATGTTCTCTTTGTGTTGACTTGGAAGTCGGCCATTGAATGACTATTTTATTCCAGGAAGGGTTTTCTATTGTTTAAAAACTCTAGGAAAAGCCATTCATAACTTTAATACTCTTCCGTTCCGATGGTTATTGCCTTTTTTCCGTGATTTTCGATTATTTCAAGGATATTTTCTGTCTTTTTGATGTTTATTGTATGTTTATGGATTGATAGCTCTGATTTAAGCCTATATATATGTTAGTGTTATTATGAAAACAGGTAATGGCTAATCTTGGCCATTATTAAAGGCTCAAAGAGGGTTTGAACTTTAATAATTTGCCAATGAATCTTGCAAAATTAATAGGACAAAATACTGCTGAACAAAATGAAACAAACAGATCAAAACCTGTTCTTTTTTTGTAAATGACCCAATGTGAGGAGCCATTAGTTTTTTCTTTCTTGACATTTGCCCAAAGAAGACACATTGAGAACTGCTGGAGACGTGCATTACAGTTTCTTTTTAAAAATGATGAATTAAAGGAGCTCAAATGCTGCAGAAAAGAGGGTTTGAAGTGTGGAAATGTGACTAAATGCTACAAAAACTTCACGTCCCACATTTAAAGAGAGTTGTATTTGTGTTTTCTTCTTCGTTGAGCTGTTATTTGCTGAGGCACTGCATTGGATTTGGCCTTTCGATCGTTGTCGAGTGTGAATAGCAGTGTTTCCTGGATCTCAATGAAAAACCTCTTAGTGCAGCTCTTACTAACTATATTTTTAAGAAAGAAGAGTAAAGTCAATTAGTGAAGACTGCTCAAAGCTCATGATCTTTTTGTGGGTTATTGTAACGGCCTTCAAAGGACTTTAATGGGTTTAGTCGATGAAAAATAAAGTGGATAAAACATTCTTCATTCAATGAGAGAAGGCAATTTTGTAAGTGTTTATAGTAATATGTTTTGTCAAAGGCACCATTAGCTTTGGTGTCTGCACTTCTGTCTGTAATTCTAAATGTAATAACACATAATAATAAAAAATACACCACTTTACATTGAAAAAAAAAAAAAAGGTTTACAGGGAAGTCACACTTACTCAGGTTTATTTTGGAGAAAGTCGTATCAAAGATAGCTTTAGATTTACAAGTGAACATTATAAAGACAAGCGGAGAGCGTCTGTGATGAAGCGTCCCGTTTTGCCCCCAGCATGGACGGCCCACGGGGGGTAAATGAGACCTTCACTGCATTAGTAACCATTTTCCCCTCATACGCAGCACATACAGATGTTAGGGAACTGTGCAGCGCTCCCCTTGAACCTGCTGCTGGGGTTAAGTACAGTGAAAAGAAGCAGCTGCAAGACATTTACCTCTCCACCTCTTTTCCTTTGCCCCTGCGTTGCTTCGTGGTTGCGTCGCGCACAATAACATCATGGACGTACATCCCGGACGCACGGAGTCGAAGCAAAGGCCAGTGCCACTTCTGTTTCCAGCTGGACTCGATTGTCTGCATGTGCGGTCGTCTGCTGTGCAAATGCCATCATTATTTACTCTGCTTACACAATACAGACCTGAGTGTACTTTAGAGACAAAACATGAGCCGGGCAGGAACTACACTGTTTGAATGTCTGTAATATTTATGGGGAAATACACTCGAACGGGAACAGTAAATATCTGTAAAAGCCAAAATAGTACATGGTGTTAACGTAGCTTGGCTGCGTTTCTACTTCTATTTTTGATGAACTTTTGTTTCATAGAGATTTTAAACAGAGAAACTGACGATTATTTGTTTTTGCTCCAATACTCCACATATCCTGACTTTATCCTGACTTTTATAGGAGGGTCTGCAATTGTGAACAAACTCCAGTTAGTTTTCTCATGGTCCGCTTTAGTTTAATTGTTTTAGCATAGTTTTTAATTTACATATTATAGTCTATTTTAGTGTATCTCGTCTTTTAATAGATTTTTTATTGTGGCCAGGTTTGCTTTTCACTTTGATTTGTTTGATACTTTGCTGCTTTTACTGTTCCTCAAATGCAGCTTCCCCACTTTGTGACGAATAAAGGTTTTTTTTTTATCTTTTTCTATGTAAAAACGGTGCCAGGAGATCCTCCAGAGCTGAAGACGCATGTGTCACGTGGCTGGTGCTGTAAGCGGAGTGCAGACACTAAAAAAGCCGGTTATTTTTTATGGTTTAGTTACATTGGGAATATTTTCCAGCACACATTGTATGGATGTCAGCGCATTCACTGCTGTCACTGTGAAGGATCCAGTCGGAGAAAGTCTCGAGGCGATTCTCCAGAGACAAGTGTGAAATGGGCTTATTTTACTAATGACAGAGTATAAGGGGTTTTGCTGCGTCTAAATGTGAACTAAGGCTGACACAGCATTGACGTCTAAAAGCAAGGCTTACAATTGTGTTTCTGACATACCTGATGTAAAAATGAGTCTGGGCTGAAAGAGTAAATAAAGACTAGGCTCGTAATCTCAGTTTTCTGACAGTGGGGCTCATTAGTTGGCTTGATTTGTGCAATAAACCAAAGTAACTCAATGCCAGAGTAGTCTTTTTATAAAATACATACCTGTACTCTTGTTATTCTTACTCACCTGCTGCACAGAAACAATGCTTGTTTTTGAGCTCAAACCTTAGCTACTCTGCCCACCTACTGCGTACACTCATACAAACCCAGGCCATAACCCTTAGTTTAGTGACGGGGAAGTGGTTATGAATGAACAGGGCTGGGGGGAGGGAGGGGGTAAACGAGCCATGCACAATGACACTTAACAAAATGTCTGAGTCAATTCAAAAGCTTCTAAATCCTTCCTCCTGGGTTCCCCACTGACGCTCCATTATCCCCGCTCCACAGAAAATCCCTCTAAATGGAGAACCTCAGAACAGCAATGGAGACATGAAACAAACTGTCTATTCATCTGCCGGTCTGACTGGAGCCCGTTAAAACCACTCGGGGAAATTATTTGCATGATGTGTTAAATCTGTCAGCGTAAACAATAGTGTAGTGCTGAACATCGAACTCTCCGAGAACAAATCATGACCAAGACCAGACTGGGCCGGGACCAGGACCAGAGTTTTATGTACTGAGACCACGACTGGTGCGTGACACATGGGAAGAAATATCATGTGTCCCGATATTTCCATTTAACTCACTGCATTATGAGGTTTATTCCCTCTTTTGTCTTTATAGGGTTGTTTGGAAATATTTTACTGCTTGAAAACGGTCCCTTGAAAAATCGTGGCACTGAAATCTGTGTATGGTTCATAAATACTCAGTACTCAGGTTTGGTTTGTCATTGTGGATCTAGAATACTTGAGGTTATTCATACTGTAAGGTTACTATGAGTTGTCGGACATTTAAGAGTGACCTGGACTTGTTAGAAATGCTATTGATTAACATTAGTACAGGATGTTAGGCACTATTTGAGAATTTAGCTTTAAATTACAAAGGAAACTACCATTAGAAGGCCTGTTAAAGGTGAAAAAATAGCATTAGTCATCAATAATTGAGTCTGTCTGTGAAAAGCAGTTAGAGTTTTCCCAGATTAAACCACACAAACACAATGAAGTCAAGAACTTCCTATTTCAAAAACACCCCGAGCTCAAAATGAAAGCACCATAAGACCAGTCTGAAGTAATACAGCATGAGTAAACAAAATCTATTTTCTAAAATGGCTCGACCTTTTTTCTTCTAAAAGCCTCTTTCCCCTCTCCGTGACCTTCTTGTAAAAACCTTGTTTTCTCTTCTTCTTGCTCCACATCTCTGACTTTTTTTCAAAGCGGCGCTAACTGCCCAGATGAGTCGATCCTTAAGCAATCTAAGCAAAACTGGGCCCGTCTCTGAAGTACCATCAAGAGGCCGCTGAGCGTATGCATTTGTGAGCATGCTCTAAAATGAAAGGCTTTGGGCCCCCCCTCCTTCCAATCTGTCTGCAGAGGAATCGCAGCAGCACAGCGAAGGAGAAAAAAAGATCAATGCTCTCCTCCTGCCGGTTCAAGCTAAGGAACAGGCCCCTCTCACAGCAATCTGTACAAGTGTTGGAGAGTGATGTACAACACAAACCTCTCCTCTGCAGGTGTTTAAACATGTGTTTTCCTTTATTTGTTTTCATCCCATGCTTTTGGCAATTACTGTCTACTACAGAGGAGAAAATGATCCATTCCCTCGGCTTTAATGTGATACACCATGAACTAGCGCCGTCGCCGAATGTCACTTTTAAGATGTTTGGACCTTGAGCTATAGACCATTCGCAGGAAAAAATATTCTCTCTCTCCATGTGGCGATATTACCAGAGCAGCAAATTGAACATTAGACGTCGGCTCAGCTGTCACATATCACCGTAGGAACAAGAGCTAACAATTTGGACGATTCTGCCGTGCACTTAAGGCCTGCCAGCAGCCACTTCAGACCAGCAACTTGATTCCAATACTTGATCTGACCAAGCGATGGGGTCTAATATGACAATTACACACTCACCGCGACTGGGCTTGCCAAAAGCCCTCACAGCTAATGACGAGAGATGGCGGTTAATCACATCCTTATGCAGGGATCAGGGTGCGGCTCAAGGGAGCTAAAGGCTCACAGTAACCTGCCAGCGCAATTACCTTTAGCAATTACAGCCGCCGTTGTTCAGGACACTTCAGCAAAAAAGAAAAGCTCACAACAAAGAGATGTCCGCCATTAAAGCGACAGCGGTTTATAGGTCAAACGCAGGACAGCGGATTGGCTTGAACGTTCTTGCTCTCATGTTACACCTTCTCACAATCGATTTATCACAAGAAACTGTGAAGTGTGTCAGGGCTGTAAAGTCACTAACTCGTTTTACAAAGCTTTAAAGTGGAATGTTGCACCTGGATTGCACCTCGCTGTTATGTATTAAAGCTATGACGGGTTTGGAGTGGTTGTTGTGCCTTTAAGCCAGCAGTGGGACGGTCACTGAGTTGAATCAATGTCCTGTGGCGTGTGGATCAAATATTCAAGTGTCGAATGATATAAACTGAAACTGAAACATTTACAAACGGATAATGTCCAGTTGTTGCAACAGGGAGGTCTTTGTCTTACAATAAAATCACAGCGATTACTGTTTGTAAAGACACAAGATGAGCATTTACTGTCCTGGTGTTTTGTGGTGAAATGGGGTTAAAAAAGACTATAATCTCCACAGCCAGAGAACCAAACAACTATTTTTCTGAAAACCGAACTTAATTTGATAAAACATGTCATAACATAAATCATGTCTTGGTATTAGTTAAGCTTTGTTACTGCACTTTTTTTTACCACCAAGAGTTTGGACTTGGACTGTTTGGATTTTATAATTGTCCTAATTCCTTCATTTAGAGTGGTCTTGACAACAAAGTAATCTTAACTGTGTCACTAAATGTTTTTAAATGAGTTAAAATCATTCTCAGGATTTCCACAGCACCAGGAATTTGTCTTATTTTGTGCGGATCCTAAATGAGACTGAAAGATTCATAAATCCCAGAATTTAGTCGGTAAACATGCAATACAGAACAATGTATCACTAAATGATCTTGATATCCATTTCCATTGATTTATTCTACATTGACATTAAGTCATATTGTTGTATCAAGCAGCTGGTATAGAAGTATCCCTTCTGAACTAGCATTACACATAGCAACAAGTCTGATATAATAATGTGATATAAAAAGCTTATACATATAAATACTAAATGAGGAATTACTGCTCATTGCAAATACTTAAAAAAGTGCCTCTCTTCTTTCTTATCTGCCATAAGCTGCAGTATTATGGAGCCTTAGAGTGATATTGACAACAATGATAATAGTAAAGTTAATTGTAGGGATGTCTCAGTTCCACTTTTCCAGAACAAATACAAATACTTAAAACTAAAAACTTGCTGATACCATGAGCTATGTTGGTCTTTCAGATGTTTAATCAGTGACTGAAGGAAAAAGCAGTACTTCTACAGTAAAGTACTTGTTTGGCGGCATGATCCTTCAGTCATTCAATCAAAAAAAAAAGGTTTATTTGTCAAAAAGGGGACAAAAATACCAGTATCCAAAAGGACTCTGCTCCAGATGCAACCTGCGCTCATTTATCCGTTCAGAATTGGGTTAATAGCTGATTTCACATTCCTAAAGTGGCGGTTAATGTTATGGACGGGTCGGGGTTAAAGCCGTATGTGCTCTGTATGTGTCGTTTCCATCTGGACGCCAGAGAAACACATGTCTGCGAGTGCAGGCAGTTCTGGGATCAGCTGTCCTCTGTGACCAACATCTGTTACCCCGCCGCTGCCCCAGGCGTAAGTACAACGTGTGTGTGACTGATTTAGTGCACACGTACACCCACACGCCAAGCACATACAGACGAGGAACATGTAATGGCCACATGTGCACTGCTTTTGGAACAACTTACAGATGCTTTTTGGTAATTGTGCATTAAAGTGAAGGTGCTCTCGGGATTGTCCTGAACTCGCAAACCTTTTAAATCCCATTGTGAATCCATAACAGCTTTTACCACAGTTAATTATTTCCAAATCTTAAACAAATACATAAGGTACAGGCTTCAATTGGATTTCAATGTGCAAGTCAGGCCTCTTGAGGCTGAAACCGCTGCTGTTCTGTATCCATTTTTACTCAGTGTAATCAAATGACTGATAATGCTGGCTGTGTGTTCTCTGAGATGAGGGGAAATGCAGCATCTTAGAAAGATAAGAAATCAGTTCCTGCTTTTTTTTGATTGGATTACATCTGGGGAGGGTAATCCTTCATAGTGCTCACTCTCTGAGACCAGAAAGTAAATGTGGAAGGAGAAAAAAAAGTAAGCGAGTGAGGAACAGGAGAGGATTTAGAGATCTGAATCCAAAGACAAGCTGAGAAAATCGAGGTGTGGAGTGAATTAGGAAGTGTAGTCGATATTCCTCCGAAACGACACATGAGGAGCTCCACTGGTAAACTTCAGATAATAATTAGTGTCCAGATTAATGCCGACTCACTTTAATTAAACTAAACCCTCGCTAGTTTAGTGATGTGTTTAGATTAGAGCTCTAAAAGGTGAAGTAATCTGTATTTATTCTGCCCAGTTTTCTTAAATACTCATGTTTTAATCCTAGAAACTAAACAGGAACTGGAACAAGGCACTTTACTGTAATAATAATGGGAAAAAGTGTGATATTGAGTAAGTAGGAGCAGAGGTGTGGCATCAGGCCGTGGAGATAGGGCAGGTGCACCGGGCCCAGGGGGAAAAGGGGCCCCTGAGAGAGACTAATGTTACTGTATGTTTGTGCCATTTTAGTTTTCAGTATAGGCTTTAATATTCATAATAAATGAAACTAATGAGTATCACTATTGATTCTCCAAAGCTGAATTATTTTCATGTGTTTAACAGAAGAAGTTAACCCTCCAAAACTTTAGGGAGCTTTATAAAAACCTGCACTGGGGCATATTTTTTTACAGGTTTACATAAGAAAACTACTTTGTGAAGCCAGCCCTGCAGTAATTCACAATTCTTGTAAAACTTTTACCTTGATTTTCACCTGAACTAGTCACAATTTTACTTCGAGCATGTTTCCATTGTTTCTTTAATTAAACACTAGATTTCCCTACGTCTTATTCCTATTGGATTTCAGCCAGTTTCCTCCAAACTATTGATGGTTCTTGGTATTTTCTTGAGCCCTTAGACAGCTTTTTTGTGTTTTTTCACATAGTTATATAGCACAATTGTATGCTATCACTTTACAATTACCCCTATATTATTACCATTGTCATTATTATTACGTTTAAATGCACATCACACATAAAAAGCCAGTATTTCCTGTTTTAGGACCTCGGTAGTTTCTTTTTGTTTATGTCTTAGTTTGCTTTGCTTTTTTAAGGAGTGAGTGCACATAAAGTGGAATGGGAACAGTGTTTTTAAATAAACCAGTGGATGTCTGCATATATTAGAGGTTTCAGAGACTGATCTGGCTTTACTTTACTATAGGATGTAAAGATGAAACATGATCGCTGGTCCTGCTGCTGTGATACGACCCTCACTGCCTGCATTATAATCTACGCTGCTGAGTCGTATTAAAAAGACAGACACCAGACAAAAGAAAGAGAAAGTTATTCACACACACTTCCTAGAAAGCTATATCTCTTTCCCTCTGGCTCTTTCCGTATCAGTTTTCTTTTTGTGACAGTTCAAGCCCTCACTTTATTTTACATTGAAACGCTGTCTTTCTACGAAATTGATGACGCTTTTGTAACAAAGGTCAGGTCAAATGTCGTCGCAGCTTTAGGCAGTTAACCTAAATTATCCTCTCTCCAATTTCTTTCTCCACTTCCAAGAAAAAAAAACAAAACCACTTTACCAAACACGTTAAACACAGCTTTATCAGGTTAGTCCTCCTCGCCCTGTAGCTGTTTCTTAACCAGCCTCATCACAGTAATCGGTGAATTTAGGCGACGTGTTGATACAGGAGCGTTTTAGCCCCGGGTCTGATTGGTGTTGGATCTGTCCCACTGACGGATTGACCTCTGGGGACGGTCCTGCCTCTGGACAGGCTCTAGACCACACATGTCAAACTCAAGGCCCGGGGGACGAATGTGGCCCTTGGCAATGTTTAATGTGGCCCTCCAATCCATATAACAGGAGCTGTTTTTGGTGCGAGGTTTGAACTGAATTTGAACAGGTTTATTTTTGTTTTTATATTAGTTCAGGAAATCTTAAGCCAGTTTCTGCTACAAAGATGTATATAATCTCCTCAAATCCAAATAAAACCAGTTAAAATCTATCTAAAACCAGTTCAAATCCATCTAAAACCAGTTCAAATCCATCTAAATCCTCCTCAAATTCATCTAAAACCAGTTAAATCCGTATAAAACCAGTTAAATCCATCTAAAACCAGTTCAAATCCATCTAAAACCAGTTAAATCCATATAAAACCAGTTCAAATCCATCTAAAACCAGTTCAAATCCATCTAAATCCTGCTCAAATTCAACTAAAACCAGTTCAAATCCATATAAAACCAGTTCAAATCCACCTAAAACCTGCCCAAATCCAAATAAAACCAGTACAAATCCATGTTAAACCAGTTAAAATCCATCTAAAACCAGTTCAAATCCATCTAAATCCTCCTAGAATTCATCTTAAACCAGTTAAATCCATATAAAACCAGTTCAAATCCATCTAAATCTTCCTCAAATTCATCTAAAACCAGTTAAATCCATATAAAACCAGTTCAAATCCATCTAAATCCTGCTCAAATCCATCTAAAACCAGTTAAATCCATATAAAACCTGTTCAAATCCAATAAAACCAGTTTTAACATATTTTTATATTCAGATATCATATTGTTTTTTGTTTTTTTATATGTATTAAATCATTTTTAGGCTAAAACCACCATAGACCCTGAGTCAACATCTCCATGATAAAATTTGAGCTTTATATATTGATAACTACAAACTTACACTCTATGCTGCAGCCAGTCCACTCAATATTATAAAAGTAGAAGGGATACATTGTCGAGAAAGTGGTGTAGTTTTGCACATGAAGCTTGAAAGAATGTGGACTCAAGTAAATACAACAAGTTAAATGGGCCATGTGTCCAGATAGAGATAAAGCAGATAGAAATGCAAGGTCTGAAGGGGGCACAGTCACCTTTCTTGTCTCTGCTGAAGATCAGATTTTCACTTCAAAGCCAGGCATTACAGTCAGAATAATAGAGAAAATATTGTTTTTGCATTGTTTACCTTTCAATGTCGAGCAATGGCAGCAAGTCGAGCTTAAAACAATGAGAAATGGAAGGTAAAAGTTATTCCAAGGTTACAGAAAATGCTCACATTTTCTTCACCCTCCGTTCTGCTTAGTCTGACATCAAATCAGATTTCTCCTCCTCCACAAAGTGTTTGGGCTTTGTGTTGCTTTCTGTCAAAGAACCAACACTTGTCAACAAGCCGAATCTTTTCTTTCACAGTCCTCAGATAATAGGGCAGATTTGCAAAGAATGGAAACTTGTTTACATTCTTTGAGCCCCTGTCACAAAGTGCAAAGTTGCCCGAGGTGAAATGAGTCACCGAGTCCTCCCGGGCCACGCTAGCTTCCGAGCGACTTGGTATGCGACTTGTACCGACCTGTGCCGCTCCTCACACATCAAATTAATACAGGCTCATATTTTCAGCACATCATCATTACTCTGCAAGACAAACATTTAATCCCAAAGCAATACCCCGCTGAGCAAATTATCCCGGGTCTCATTCTATCAGGCCCTAAATGAGATGATATTGAATTAGATTATACTGGAAAATGAGGTGTTCACGCCAATTGCAAGTAATCAAGGTGGTTGAATCGAAGGATAATGAAAGCCTCTAGAGCTAATCCGGACCTGCAGAGGGCTTTTTGACTAATAACGGTTGTTTGTCAAGTGAATAATGATCGAACCGATGGACAATAAAGAAGAACGGCAAGGTACTGTAAAAGAGGTTAATGGGTTTTCAACAGCGAGGGCTAAGAGGTCTATTGACATAATGTTTACATACACGTGTCATGGACCAGAGTGTGTTACTGCTCTGTAGAAACCAATGGCTGCAACTAATACATGTCCTTGTATGGATTTGTAGCAAGGTTGTTTGACAAGAGTGCAATATTGCAGATTAAGTTTGAAAATCAAAAGCTGCAAGTCAATGATTAGTGTCAAAAGTTTGGCATTTAGAAGATTAATTTACCCTGTTTGTGCACATTTATTTTCTCCACTAACCCATCCTAGTCAGTCTTTTGTCCCATTTATGCTCAAAAAGTTTCACTGTCCACACAACCTCTTTACCCCAAAAAACAGCATAAAATCAAAGCACAAAACTAATCTACACAAAGACAAATGCTACTAAACACAACTCATCAGTTTCACTGTCTCCAATTTTTCTGAAACACTGAGCTGTCACATTTATGCAGGAGCCAACTCTCGCCATCTCACTTCTATTTTTATGATTTCTCAAATATTAACTGCAGTTGTAAGATAAAGAGATAAAGACAGACCCACATGACTCCCAGGAAAATAAAACAAGAGGCTGTTGTTAGACCATTGTTTTCTTCTTCATGAAAAACTAAATTCACAATATCCATCAAACCTACACGAAGTTAGCTCATTTATCTTCCAATGTGCTTTTTGTATCATATGTGATCTAAATTAAGCTTATGTTGTTTACTCATCTTTACCAGAGTGTGTTCATCGTCGAGTGCTACCGTACGAACGTCAGTGCTCACTTTTGCTTCCGTCTGAACTCTATTACAGTTCGATTAAAATGTGAACCCCGATTGGACTGTAGATTGTATTTTGTAAATTGCAGAGTAGAGGACAAACATAAAGCACTGAGGAGTTTGGTCGTCGGTCTAAAATGTCAGTGGCGTGCTCCGTGGACTGAACTAAATAGATAATTTTATGTTTTGGTGCGAGCTAAATGAAGCAAGTGTGAACACAGCCTAAAACTACTGAAACACACCACTCTTGTTGTCATAATATTCTTTTAAATTGCATTTGCTGTAAATAAAAAAAATAAAATAAAAAATACATCGATGCAACAAACGGTTTATGTTGAATGTGTAAAACTGTCTTTTGTTACAATGACAACTGTGCGTCAGTATAAAAAGTACAAAGTAAAAAGACAAGCCTTTCACAACACATCACAATGGACACAGTGTTATTATCCTAATTAATCATTCAGCATTAAAACAAACTATTGCTCCAAACCCATCATTAATGGCTCAATTATTTTGTGATTGACAGAAGACTATACATGTAATTAGCACAGCCCAAATTCCTTTTGTGTTTATAATCTGTTTGTGAAAATGCATTTGAGGAATCCTTTGTCTTTGCCGTTGTCACAACTCGACATCTTTATTGCCTGTAAACAATAGCATACATGAAAGGCATTATCCAAGAAAGGCCCGTTTTTGCACATTTTCTGGCGATACCAAACTTCTACAATATTTCAAACATTCATAAAAAGTCAGGCGCCGCAGTTTAAAGTTGGTTTGTGGAAAGAGCTGGACTTGTTTGCATTGTATTACAACAGTATTATGTTTTTGCAAGAGTCCATCAAAAGAAGACATTTATTTTCTGTCGTAAAATGAGAAGTTAACCCCAACCCTTGAAGTTTGACGTGTTCAACCCACATCAAGCAGCACAGAGTTACTTTTCTGAAATTCTGCATTACTTTAAGCTAAAAAAGACTTGTTAAATCCTCACATTGCTTCACCTTTCCCTTAGACTCTCTAGAGCGAGTCTGTAAATCAGAGCACACATGGAATCCTGTTCTATAGCGTTACGTAAGTCTGGCTCACTCCCTGTCAAGACAAATACACAATAGCCATTGCTTGCTAAGGGTGGAGAAACAGTTTGGCGGCGTAACTAAAGCGTGGCCCATTGACCGATAGTATCTTCCTCTAAGAAGCGTTCAATGAGGCAGCTGCTTTATGTCTGCTGTGCTGTCAAACAAACCATTTTATCCAACGCTGGAGAGGGATAAATCAATTCCTAAGGCCCGCTATTCGAACTTGTGTTTGTTTCTGTGAGAGTGGCATTCCTTTTTAACCACGGAGTCAAAAAAAAGTCCTCAGTGTTTACTACCCTCCACCTCAACGTCTTATTTGGTTTTCCTCAAATTCGGCCTTTCTGTGCAGAACCTGCCACAACCATCCCAGCCATCTCAGGAATTTACTCCAAATGATTGTTTTGCTTCTCCTGCTCTTGAGTGTGTGTTACAGAATCTATATGTGTGTGTGTGTGTGGTTGGGTGTGTGTCCGTGGCTCCAGGCGAAGGAGTAGTGAGGGAGTTCCCCCACATCTGTTCACCATAAGAGCTTGTTGACAGCGAGATCCAGCTCCCCGTTCCCACTTCTTCATCCCTGCTTTGGATTCTGGAGCCGCTGCCCGTCCTCATCCAACATTAAGTAGAGCACAGTGTGAGAGCTCGGTGTTTAGGGGCCGGCTTGGCTGCCTGTCCGGACCCCGTACTACGAGGCGAGTTCCCAGGATCTGTGTACTTAACCCTGGTCGACAAAAACCCAACAGCGCAGTCTTTTTGTAGTGTCCCAAAGCTGGCCAAAGGCTGATTCGGTTCCCTGCGGGTTTGTGGGTATGTTTGAAATTTAAAACGACCATCAAACCAGTCACGTATAGTATTTCAGGCAGAATTATTGCTAGAACAAATGTTGTGTAATAAAACATAACTGTAGCATGACACAGTTCAGTTCTGATCCAAAACCAGACAAAAAGCACAATGGCTACTGTTTAAATGTGATCAAATACGTTTTTATTTTACAATGTCTACTAACTTTTTTTCATTGAACTCTGGGTCTTTATGTAAAAAAAAAAAAGATACATTAAGATGCTTTTCCATTGGTTTGTGGTATTGTATTATCAACTGTATTGGCCAAGTTGTAATAATACTTTGTGCCTCTAGATGGAGTCTTGAGACATGTCAGAATTTAGTCTCGGCTGCCCTCAGTCCGTCTGAAACTGGAGGTTACAATAATATTTTGTCATTGTTATGAAAGGACTTGTATTGTCTAAACTAAAAATACTCATTTCTAATTTGAGATGTGCTTGTTTGACGCTTTGGAGATAAATACATCGGTATATTTCTTCCATTTGCTGTCGATAATGTCAAATCTAAAGTCACTTCACGAATACTTCTTGGACAATCACAATTTAATCACAGAAAACCGTCTACATTCTTTAACAATAGGAATCACTTTAAAACTAGCCCCTTATAATTGGTCTATGGACTGTGATTGGACGATCTAAAGCCTGATTAGTTGGTGGACAAGCCTCTGTATTGTTCTCGTCCATTAGAACTTGTTTAAGGTGCAGGTGTTGAGCCAAACAGTGCCTCACAAAACCTTTAATTGTAAGACAGAGCCTGGAAACACAACCATAAATTGGACTATAAGAGAACCAGAGCATGAGAAAACACCCTTCTGCAATTCAATACTTTTAATCTGAGCGTGAATTATTCCCCCTGAAAGTCGGCTCTACAGTTAATGATATAACAAAAAGGAATATTACATTAATGGAACCGAGTGAAAATGTATGATTTATTTCACCAGCAGCTGTGTGTGCTCCGAGGAACATACGACACAAACACACACTAAGCAGTTATCTCAAGTTGAGGCCCGAGTGTTTTCTGCTGGAGGATTGAAAGCCACCCAAGCCTGTAATTGGGAAAAGGGCCATTTGGACCATCAGAGTTGTCCATTTGTTTTTAAAAGGGAAAAGCGATCGATGGGCAGCATTAAGCAGATCTGCGAGAGATCTAAATGGTTCAGCCGGGGCCGCAATCTTTACTTCCTGCTTCAAAGATACAGGCTTTTTAATGATTGGACGGCACCCAGAGATAGAAACGAAGCCTTTAAAACCACAGCCAATCAGATGGAGGGAATATCACGCGACAAGCCTACACCTATTGACCCCGTGTTCTCCCTTTTCCTTTAAGGTGTTAAGATCTCGGCGACAAGCGGGAAAATCAACAATAACAGGCGACTGGATGTTATTGTGCCTCATATCAGCTTTAACGTAACGACTTGTGTTGAGATAAGTCTTTGAAGTAGAATTTGGATTTTATTTTCCTCTTCGGGCTCACGTTGAAGCACATCCCCCACAAATACTTTCACATTTCTTGAACATCGCTTTGTCAGAGATGAGGGCTATTGATTTGCCCCGAACATGCACACTATTGACAGATAATGCTCCGAGACACTTGTAGGTGGCTCCAAGTATCGGCTTCACAAACCCATGAACAAAATAATAAATTCACACACCAGTGGACTCGTGACTGACTCGCTCTTCCTTTGTCTGTGTGGAGTTGAATTAAGGTAAAAGCTACAATGGATGCGCACCTGTTCCAGCGCCGCGAACGGCAGCTTAAACTATCGGAGCTGTACAAATGGGTCCTCAGAGGACTTCTCAATTCCTCTGCTCTCATTCACAGAGTTAAGTTTTCCAACAGCTGCTACACAATAAAAAGTGAGTGCAGTGGGGCTTCAATAGAGGAGCTTTCCAGAGATTTTTATGGAAAGGAAAAATAAGTGTTTGGTTATGACTACATCCTCAAGTCTGCACATTACGTGACCTGAATTATTTTTAACTTCATCTCTGTGATTTTACAATGTTCTGTGGAGAAATTGAATCATCTTTTCCTGATAGTTACACAAATAGGCCACTGCAAAGATATTCAAAATGTGTGGATTTATCACAATTGACTAATTATTATTATGATAAGTAATTATGTGGTTGGCTTGTATACAGGGCTGAAGCACAAATATAACTTGATAAGGTTAGATTTAAGAATAATTTAGCTGTTATCACGTTCACAAACAAATTGGATATTTATTACAACTCTCACTCTCAAAATGTCAAAAGATAGCTTTAGCATAGATACAGTTGTCTTGTGTCATAACTGGGTTCAGAGAGTTTTCTGGCCCATAACCATCTCAAGCATTTCCTTCAAGATTTGTTCAAACTGTCACCAGACCGGTTTTACACTCTTGACTTATTTTACTTTACAAAATGACAGGTTGTTTGAACCTCATCAATCATCAACTCACACCAGGTTTCATGATAGAAAATAACTCAAGTCTCAACGTATTTATTCCTGTTCTGTAGTCTGTTTTCAGGGTAGTTTGCATGGCTAAGACTAAATACAGTTGAACTTTTCCTCATGTGCATGATGCCACCCAATTTTAAAATTCCAGTCATGTCGAGTGAGCCCAAAGCTTTAGTGCTGCACCTCTGGACGACTGCTTGGTAGTGGGGACAAAATCCCCCTCAACTCTCTTTGTCAAAGCGATGTTTCACATACTCCCAACATCATTTCAAATTTATGTTACATTCAGTCAGATTTCTCCCGAATCTGCATGGTGCAGATGGAACCTTTTTTAGTATTCATGCCCTTTTGGTATTCAGCCTCTCGGCCATCCCTTGTCTCAAGACGACTCCTGCGCTCTTCTATCCAAGTCTCTTTGTTCTTTTTAAAAGTGCTCGTCTTCCACTGAAGCCGCCACTGTTGCCGTGTCTTTGATGTGAGTCGGGGAGACGGCAGTGAGTTCTCACCTGTCAGCTTTCATGGCTCCCTGAAGGTTGACTTTGAGCCCATGTCTGTTAAATTGGGATTGATCGCAACAACAGGAGCCACACATTCCAACACACTCGAGGGGAAAAATGGTGCATTTCCTGACAGTCGCGCTGGGCTTGCCGCTGTATGCTGAAGAGCGCAGTTTTTCAAACGCGACGAGGTGGTTTATTGTGACCACAGAAGCCATTTGTTTGGAGTTTCATTTTTCTGTGGCATAGTGGGGTGTCAGAAGTGGTGCGCTGAATACCTAATGCATGTATCAGTTGTGGAAAGACTTATTGGAAAGAGTGGTCCTTCCTCGGAGCACGTCTGGAGTGAAGTGGTACAGTTGGAGAATGATAAATACGTAGTTTCATCTGGAGTCCACTGCATCCCGGCTGAATCTGAATCTGCAGCCCTGCCTCCCTCTAATCTTGGCTCCTCTCGCCGTTCCTGCCTCAACAACACGGAGGCCGCATACCAATTGTCAAACTTCACGCTGGAGCTGTCAAACCCCACGTGCACGCTGCAACAACAGCCCGCATGGAAATTTCAAAGGCCCCATTCATTTTGCATGGCCGTGTTTCATGAGGTGGAGATGTGTGTTGTGGGAATGTCGCTGGAGTTTGGTTTGCTGATGGTTTGGGAGAAAAACAATGAGCAGAGGTGAAAGAGACAAACTGATTGGCCCAAGGAGAGGCAACATGTACAAATGAGAGAAAGTTTTGGAGACAGATCCCAACAACTTCCATCATTATATCATACAGAAACTAAATATGACACACATTTCAACGTTTCTGAAAAAAATGGTAAAGCTTGGTTATGGTTAAAGTAAAATGAAAAAGTAACTCAGTACAGTAATTATTTGTGTACTAATAAATACTAATAAATTACACCAAACAATAACAACTGACACTGTTGTTTCATCACACGGTTAGGACTATGTTATGACAATATAAATATATTAACAGCTCTCAATTAATTGTTTGGTTTAGGTGAAAAAAGCACGTTAAGATGAGTAAAAACAATGATTACATCCTATCAAGGCTACAGTAATATTTACTGAAATGAAGGCTGGGGTTAGGCAATGAAACAGTTTGGTTAAGGTTACTGCAAACAATGATTAATAGGTCTAGGCAGTGGTTATTGCATTTACACACATTTAATAAGGTAATGGTTACAATTAGGCACCAAAACATCATCACCTCTAATAGGCAAAGATCTAAAAAGAAGATAAAGGCTTAGATAAATATAAAACTTTGCAGAAGCGGATGAGCGTCTGAGCCGCAGGTCGTCTCTACAGTCGTTGTTGATCAGGGGAATTTCTTTGGCAGAGGAATCTTAAATAAAGTCTCCTTATCTGCAGCGATAGATGTGAGAAAGTGGAGAGAGAGAGAGAGAATAGAGAGGTGGGAGAAGGAGAGACCATTAAAAGGAGGAGAAAGACGAGTGGAGAGCCCCCCGCGGATGCTACTGTCAGCTGTGGGAACCCAGATGAAAGTGGTGCAGCCAGATACCAGCGCTCTTTGATCGTGCCTTTGTGTGATAAACATCGCGCTATGCCAGCCATGCTCGATGCGCCGTGCCAGGCCGGCTGTGAAGGTGACGGGCTTTGAGCAGGCTTCCAGCTCGGCTCTGCTCGGGACCAGCAGGCGATAGCCATGCCAGAGAGCTGTCGGCACACACAGCCCGCAGACTGCTCACCCTTTCTCCGTTTCTCTTTTTCCTTTCTCATTTTTCTGTCTCTTTCATTCTGGCCCCTCACCCCACTCAAGATTTTTTTTTTTTCCTTTTTGAACAGAAGTTGAGAGATACTTGTTAAAGATGTTTCCTCCTCAGTAGCAGATTGTTACAAAAGCACCTTATGCTTGGGTTAGTTAGGTATTAAAAAGGCTTTTTCGTAAACAGTTGTCTTAATATCACTTAGTTTTGTGCCATATGGATCAGGTAAAAACAAGTGCCATATGGATCGATAAACGTGAAGATGATGATGTGCACATAGTGGAACCAAACTAAACATGGGTTAAAACTATGTTAAGTGAATAACTGACTCAAAATAATGTTTCTGGCATTTGTCTGTGTTGGAAAAATAGACATTTAAAGCTCCATAAAACCAAGTGAAATGAGCCATTAGTTTGTACTTCTTCCTGATCCTGCTCAAAACCTGCCCAGAGCAGACTAACTGAGCCCAGAGCGGACAAACTGAGCCCAGAGCGGACAAACTGAGCCCAGAGAGGACAAACTGATCCCAGAGCAGACAAACTGATCCCAGAGCAGACAACTGAGCCCAGAGCGGACAAACTGAGCCCACAGAGAGGACAAACTGAGCTCAGAGAGGAACAAACTGAGCCTAGAGAGGACAAACTGAGCCCAGAGCAGACTAACTGAGCCCAGAGAGGAACAAACTGAGCTCAGAGAGGAACAAACTGAGCTCAGAGAGGACAAACTGAGCCCAGAGAGGACAAACTGAGCCTAGAGAGAAAAAACTGAGCCCAGAGAGGACAAACTGAGCTCAGAGAGAGGACAAACTGCCCAGAGGAACAAACAGCCCAGAGGACAAACAGCCAGAGAGGAGAAACCAAGAGGACAAACAGCAGAGAGGACAAACAAAGAGGAAAACAGAGAGAGGACAAACAGCAGAGAGGACAAACAGCCAAGAGGACAAACAGCCAAGAGGACAAACGCTAAGAGGAAACTAAGAGAGGAACACAAGGAAAGAGAGAGAACAAAAGCCAGAGAGGACAAACTAGCCCAGAGAGGACAAACTTAGCCAGAGAGGACAAATAGCAGAGAGGACAAACTAGCCAGAGAGAGAAAAACTAGCCCAGAGAGGAAAAACTAGCCAAGAACTAAACCAGAGAGAAAACAGTAGAGAGGAAAAGGGAAAATGCAGAGAGGACAAACTGAGCTAGAGAGGACAAACTGAGCCCAGAGAGGAACAAACTGAGCCCAGAGAGGACAAACTGAGCCCAGAGAGGACAAACTGAGCCCAGAGAGGACAAACTGAGCTCAGAGAGAGGACAAACTGAGCCCAGAGAGGAACAAACTGAGCCCAGAGAGGACAAACTGAGCCCAGAGAGGACAAACTGAGCTCAGAGAGGACAAACTGAGCCTAGAGAGAAAAAACTGAGCCCAGAGAGGACAAACTGAGCTCAGAGAGAGGACAAACTGAGCCCAGAGAGGAACAAACTGAGCCCAGAGAGGACAAACTGAGCCCAGTGTCTGGAAAAAAGAAGGGAGGAGGGGGATGGGAGGGATGTTCAATGTTCAACAAAACAAAGTCAAACTGGCCGATGACAGTAAACATATGTGTTACAGTTCCGTCCATTATAGTAGTAAAGTAAAGTAAAGTAAATGCATGATTGCAGTAAAACATCTCAACATAGTAATAGTTAAGATTAAATAAAATGACTTGGTTCAGCAGAGTTAAAGACTTTAGTTAAGGCTCTGTCGTCAGATTTTCAGTTTGGTTTGTAAAACAGCAGGTGACTGCCAGAGAGCTGTCGACACACACACATCCGGCAGATTGCTCACCCCTTCCTCCATTTCTCTTATACTCTTCTCCTTTTTCTGTCTGTCTTTCATTCCGGCCCCTCACCCCACTTGAGAATTTTTTTGGTTTTCGAGCAGAAGTTGAGATCCTCGTTAAAGATGCATCCTCGACTCTCTCGGCAGCTGGTCCTGCTGCGGCGCGGGAGTCCTATTTGAACCAATAATCATCAAGTTTTCAGAATTAAAAGTGTGCAGGAAGAGTAGGCTCCATTTTTTTTTTTTTTTTTTTGCCATGTGTTGTAATAGTAATACGGCTGCTGAATATTTTATATGTGCCGCTGCTTTGAAATGGTGCAGGTTTTCGATGTTAGGTGTCACAAGGGAGATATAAAGGAATTCTACCAGTGCTGGCTACATAAATCCTTCCTTTTTCTTTTTTATTTTGATGCACAAACCTGCGCGAGCTCCACATTTCTTTAAGGCAATCAGGCTTTCTGCTCGAGATGTGCCTACTGTAACAAAACCACATGGTGATTTCGATTCAGTGAAAAGGGAACAGGATTACTCTGTGCTTCATAGACCGGCAGACGCAGAAACGCAGTGAGCGGAGTAGTGTGTGCAATGAAGAGGGAAAGAGCCTAAGCCGTGGAGAGGGGAGAGGAATGAACGCCGTGCATGTGTGGGAAGTGGTTTTGGCAGGGTTCGAAATTAATGATCTCAACATGTGCTAGAGTTGGGGATCATCAGAAAGAAAAGTGCAGACAAAAGCAGTACAGCCATGGAGAGGCCACAGATGGAGAAACCACAAGAACTATGAGACAGAAGCTGTGGAGAACTTTAGCTTTGGAAAAAAAAAAAAAAAATCATGTTCTTTTAATACAAAACGTCAACTTTAACGCTGTAAAAGTCTTGATATCTTGTCGGAGCCGAGAGCCATGAGGGTATATGACAGTCCGGTTATTTAACAGAAGTATGGGGTTCGTTTAAAAGCCCCGGCCGTGCCAATCAGACCGTCCACTTGGCAGCGCGTTAGACTTAAGTGGGAGGGTCTGACACATGGAACTGACACCTTCCAGCCGCCGACCATCAGCCTGCAGTACGCAGCATCTCTTAAGTGTTGCATATTTCACGCAGATGGTCGGTTTATGAATATGCCGCCCAGGGTTCATGATGCGTGGTGCCGCGGTTATAAATGAATCCCAGAGATGTTTCATGCAAAATTTTATGGGTCTGGAGGAAGGAAGGAAGGGAGGATAGAGGAGGGGTATTTGGAAACGCAGACTGAAGGCTAGACAGACACAAATAAGCAGGGGTTCTATGTAAAGATGGTCAGGAAGATGAAATGTGTAGTGTTTATAATGTCAAATTCAAGGCAAAATCTTGACTTTTTATAATCACAGACATGAGTTAGAACTACACACTACTGTAATGTAATAGGAAATAAAGTAACTGCATCCTTTAGCCTTTAGCTGTGGTCGTAGAAGAACCAATGGACGTACTCTGGCTTTCTTTGGTGATACTTGAAGTCAAAGATTTTTATTTTCTTCATGAAAAATGTGTTAAGAGGTGTCTTGAATGAACCTTAGAGAAGTCCTAGTTTGGACCAAAACAACTGGAAACAGCTGATAAATGTTTCAGTCAAGATTATTTTGGAGTGAATAATACATTTATATTGGAAACAAAGCAACACATGTTTAAATTACTGTATGAATGTATTTTTACTAGGACTACACTTGTATATACTACTAATCTTATGACCAGTAACTCAGAAGAATTTGAGAATCTGTGCCATTTATGTTAAGCTTAAGTTTAGCATGTATTACATCAAAAAGTTTGGGTGTTTGGTAAATAAATGGTTAGCAATTAGCAGTTATAGCTACTCTTTCTTCATAACGTTTGTTCAAGCTGATTCAAAGTAGGAAGGGTGCTGCGTTGGGCCTGAAGGTGGAGTCAACCCTTCTCAATAACAAAGTTAAATATAGTAAAAATATAATTTAGTCCCAAAATGCCGTGATAACATCCATCCCAATGTCTTCCATCTTGGCAAAATGCAGCTCACACTCCTAACACTTGTCCCATTCAATAATATAGCAGCAGAGCGTAGAACCCACAGTAAAGTCAGTGTGACAGTGATGAGGATATTTTTCATCCCTTTTTTCAGAACTGTCATCACACGTTCCCTCATGTCGCTGTTAAAAAGCAAAACGGACTTGATACATGTATGTTTCTAACACAGAGAGTCATTGGAAACTGATCAAATTGACTTAATACGTAGAGTTAGATAAAACCTTGTTAGCACAGTCTTCAGATTTCAAGCTCCACTGAAGGATTGCATGGTCCATTATAAATCACAAGTTTTAAGCAACACCTCGACTTCAGAGTTTTTTGGGGCAGCCTGACTTTTATTTGACATTTGCACATTGAAGTGAAATACTGCGGAGAATAATAATATGCTTAAAAATCAGCCCGGTTCCTCAGAAACACACAGATGGTCTCAATTAGATAGTGACTCATTTTACAGATAAATGCCACAGATGTCAGCAGCAGAGGAGCGTTATATAAGTGTATGCAGATCGGGTGCGTATTACACTTTTAAGTTCTTTGAACCTCGTGAGGAAGGCTGCACACATGACTTGAAATGGCATAAACACAAGATAATTAGGCATAATTGGATAAACTAAAACAGCCTCTTTAAGCTTGGTCTGCATCACTGTTAAAATGAAAGTTATGGAAATGAATGGTGCTGGAAACATCGTGAAGTAGACTTGACTTTGGTTTTTGATGAGTTTTACTGCTTAAGACGGGACTCTCCTGTAGATCTTTTGTGTTTGACATTTTGGGGCAATTTACTGTATTTAGTAACTTTTTACCACCCAGCTCTGGTCCAAAGACGTGCTGCAGCTGAAGTGAGTGCAAATATCTTTCTGTCTTGTGTTAGCGGTGCAATTAATTGGTGATTAACCTCAAGGCAGTCCCCAAGCAGCTGGGTTAGCTTGCGTCCCTCCTTTAACCAACTAAAGGTAGATGACGACTTGTTGATTTTAGAGACTAATTGGGAGCTTTGACGCTAATAAAAACTCATTATGGGAAGTAAATGAAGTGGCAGTAAAGCAACGTTGTCTCAACTTGTTCACCTCTGTCAAGTCAACAACAATTCATTTACTTCTGCTTATCCTTGTGTGGGTCATAGAGACTATCCCAGCTACTACTGAACAATCAACAGTTAAATGAAGTATAATTCAGAAACACAAGCTATTCACCTTCATTCAGAAATAGATGAAGAAAACTGAGACCCTTGAGAGAACCACAACATTTGGAAAACTTCTCTCGTGCCGTGTTGTGTTTTCACAACTGTTTTGTTTTCCACACGGCAGGTAAGACGCGTTTCATAAAAGCAGCCAAGCACTTCCTTCATGGAGCCGATACTTAGCACAGGTGCGTCTTAAAGACAATAGTAAACACTGAGTGAGTTATCAGCGTCTGAGTGTCAAGTGTGACGGGGGTTGTCAGAGCCCGTGAAGCGTATCCAACATTGTCATTGGCGCTGGGCTGTCTGCCTGTGGAGAACATCCACCACTGACAAGAGGTGAGCTCCAGCTCCTCTGCGCATCAGTTTTGGATCACTAGTCTCAATCAAAGCCAGGAGAGGAGGGCCCGCATAATGTGACAGAGCCTGTCTCTCTCGTTGCCGTTTGAAGCCAGAGGAAGGCTCAACCACAGCAACCCCTGTCAGAAATGTGCCCACAGGCCTAGACACAAAGAGATGCAGGAATACGAGCGGGCGATAAACAGACAGACCGACGGAAGGCTACAGACTGACGGACAAACAAAAGAGCTGCGAAGAGGTCGTGAAAAGTATGAGTGCAGTAAACAGACAGCGGGGCGATAAAGACGCTTCTAAACTCCTAAATATCCACCTTATACAAATGCTATCAGCGCGAGATAAGCCTGCACTTTTCATTAAACGCCCTCAGAGGAGCAGCTAAATGTATTTGCAAATAATGGCAGTCAGATTTAATGACATTATGAGCCATTAAAAAGGGAAGAAAATAGTGATTGATCTTATCTTCTCCCTGTTTCACATTGATTGCCGTATCTGATATCTTGTTTCATATCTCTGGCCCATCTAATGCAGTAACAGCTGTGGAAATCAGAGCCGATGTGCATTGTTAACTGTGTTTATTGTGGTTGTGTAATTACAAACTGTATTATGCGCAATCTAATTTATTAGATTAGTGAAAGGATTGTAAATCAGTAATTGTGAGATGGCGCGTTGGCTCACTGTGCTGTTGTAAACAGTGCCATCTAGTGCCCGGGCCGGGGACTGCGGCAGGGGTAAGTGTGGAAGTGGGGAGAGAGGCAGCTGGCAGCGCTGTGTGGAAGACGTGAGCATCTGCCGGTTACACCGAACTGAGAGTGAGCGCAGCAGCTTTCAGTCAGTCATGAGGTCAGGCTGGCTGCGAGGCACAGGCGTCAAGTGAAGCCAAGTGTGTAATTGTAATATACTTTGAATGGGACCCAGGTAACCAAGGTCCCAGACAAACATATGGACTTAAATCTCACTTTTCTTTTAGTTGTTTTACTTCAGGAGTGTAACTATTTTCATACTGACTGATAATAAATGACCAAAGACTAGATATATGCTCCATGAATGTATACTTTATAGCTTTGAAACAGCCTTTAGAAATGTTTAATGTGGAAGCTTCTACTTTTAAAAAGGCTAGTCAAAGTAAATGGCTGTAAAGTTTGTTTTATCTGAACATGTGGTATATTTAACTGATTTTTGCCGCTGTAATATGGCATTTATTGTATATGGCAGTATTGTGTGAAAGTTTTAGGCTGGTTTAAAGATATCCAGTAAGAATGCTATCAATAATAACAAATCTATTTATTTTTATTGTAATATATAAGTGAGAAAAGAGCTGAAAAGCTTCCATTTTTAGGGTGATCCCAACCTGATGGAGTCTGGTCCTGTCTGGGATTACATGGTCTGGTTTAGCCCAGTTCCTTATGAGATTTTACGGTCTGGTTCAGTCCTGTTTGGCCTGGTTCTGTCTGAGATTTTCTAAATGTTTGAGCAGAATCTGCCCAGTTTCTTCAAAATGTGAGACGCTGGAAGTGCTCGAACTGTTTTGATTTGAGTTGTCTTTTGTTCTTTCACTTTGCATTTTAGAAACTAATAAAAATCCCCGTACTTTACAGTTTGCCACCGTCTTCATCCACATTTGCATAAAACTTGTGCACGGTGCTATTTTCTACTGCCTCCACATACAACTGGCAGGGCATTGTTCAGTGTGACATACTTTTTCAGGACATCGAATGACTAGGCATCTTGTCCTAATTCACAATACAGCTTTTATTATACAAGACAATGACTGCATTTTAACCGTATTTTCTACATGACCTTAAATTGCTTATATCCTTTAGCAAGAGAATAGACAAACTAAATAAATGACAATAAACATATAAATGTAATGAATGAACCCTTTCCTTTGTTTAAGTCAAGTCCACATCTCTATATACAGAAGTATGTGTCAGGTTGAGGTTAAAAACTAAGAAACAACTCCAATAGTATAACAAATAGATGCATTTAAATGTATGCATCATAAAACGTGAAAACAGAGGTCAGTTGAGGATCCGCTCATGCAGTGAAACGACGAAGGCTTTGGAAACTCCCGCTCATGTCACCACAGCACATTCCTCTGCTTTTACAGCACGGAAAAGAAAGCATTATACCACATTTACCGCCCAGTCACACTAAAATTGGATCCCCGGACTTGTGACACGTAGTCAGAATCTTAAAATAACCCCGTTCAGACTTGGACCGGACCCGTTTCAGCTGCAGCCACAGCGATTTAACAGGGAAAATATTAGTCAAAACTTGCCACTTGTGTGTAAATGAGATCAAGAGGAATTACGAGCTCGGGATTGTATTTGAGAATTATAAACCACATGATCTCCATCGCAGCCCAAAGCCAGCGGAGACCCAGATGTGGAGTGCACTGCTGGGGCAACTTTGAATGTGATTTCCTCTCTTAAGCCGTTAGTGTAGGTAAAGGCATTATAGCCGATCAAACCTCTTAGCCCTCCCACTTGTGGGATTTGATGTGCATTACTGACAGTGAGAAATGGGCTGTCTGAAACACAATCTCTCACTTCAGAGGAAGATGGAGGGAGGGGCAACAAAAGCAGATAATAAAGGAATAATAGAGATGGAAATGCTGAAGATACGACTTTTTGAATAAAATTACAATTGATTTTATGAGCTACCTGTGAACATATTTTAACTTTATATAGACTGTAAGAGGCAGAATTGTAACGTAGTTTCCTCAATCAAGTTTCTCTAAACTTCAGAAACACAAAGTTGTAAGTGCCATCCACCACCCCAACCCTAACCCCTGTCTGTCAAAGTAAAGCTCGTTTCAATCCAGATAATATTTGTTGGCGATAAATTTAAAATGGAAAATACTGTTGATAAGTTAACAGTGAAACATGGATTTACTTTCAGATAAAAAATGTAACATATTACAATAGTTTTAGGGCCGACTGATGGTGGGACAGAAGTACAGCCACAGTGTTCCTGTGTGCCGGTCCCAAGCCTGGATAATTAAAAACCTATGCCAGAATAAATATGTGAATCACTAGATGGTTTGCTGTGGCGACCTGAAGAGATCAAGAAATTGTTTCATTATTTTTAGAGAGGTTTGGGGAAATTATTTGGATTGAACTATTTAAAATCGTGGACGGGGAACAGGTAAAACTAAAGCGTACTTAGTGAATAATGCTTTACTTTGGGTGAATGGTTGTCTGTCAGTCCTGTGATTAACTGTAATTACTGATTAGGGAGTGCACCAGCTCACACCCAAAGCCTCCATAACCTGAGGATAACCAGCAGAAAACAGTACGTTTGAGTTACACTTTGCTTAATGGCCGCTGTTGTCATAAATAAAACACAGATGTAATCACAAACAGTGTTCAGTCTACTTTTACGATCTGCTAAAATATGGCCAAACCTTAACCCAGACCAATGCTGACGTGACGAAAAGGAAGTGGAGAAGTTTCTTTGTAAGTTTTGAAAGGCAGCTGCAGTGAGAACGGGGCAGGTCAAACTCATGAATACATTTGCTAATTGCACTGGGACAGAGCAAGTCGATGACTGGATGGAACTGGGATAATTTTGAGTGACTCGGAGCCCGTCTGAAGGACCACAAAGCTCTGTGCAATAAATCATCTCGCCACTTTGAAAAAGACCTTCTTACAAAGCATTCTGTCAGCTCAAAAAATCACATTAGCGGCTGAGTCATCACTGGGTCGCTTCTAAAAACACGTCCGACTCTTTGGAAGCAGTCAAGGTAAAGTCAGAGCCAATGACTTGTCTATTGATACATTTCTAAAGCGCTTTAACTAAAAATGAAAGAAAACGTGATGTAACTCTTCTGCCCGACATGCTCCGAAGCTGAAAGGGAGAAAGGTGGAATAAAAACTATATTGAAGTGGCTTCTCTATAATAGACTTTTTCACCTCGCTGTAGTCAGCCGCACCTTGCCTTATCTGTGCCCTTGCCCATGATATAATTGAGCTTTTCAAAGTGGCGCGACATTAAAAGACTCACGTATGGATTTGCATTTTTAAATTGCCCCAATATAAAGCTTTTATTAAGTGAACTAGGTTGATTTTTTTTTGATTTTTTTTTTAACTGGACAAAGTTAGTGGAGCTGAAAGAAACCAGATGTTTCCCTTGAACCCTGTAAAGGACATATGCTGCTTGAGATATGGATACAGGGCAGAAGTGGGGTCCCCTCTCTGTGTTGTGGTAACAAAGTCAGCTGGAGTTACATCCACACCTCCTACGCTCATGCATCCACGCTCGTGCTTCCTTCCTCAAAGCCTTCCTACAGGGACTTCCTGCTTTAAGTGTTGTTTGCTCAGTGCCCACTCATCTCCCACCTCTTTGGCACATACTTCCTCTTCCCTCCTGCTGTGGAGACTCCTGTGTGGAAGCGTTTGTGTGCCTTATGCAAATGTAGAAAGAAAAAATATGTCTGTTTGCATAAAATGTCCCACTTACTACCCAGTTAACCAATCAATATTATTATGTTTTATGTTATGGGGCGTTTGCACAACACGAATTTATCCCAAATATATATGAAGGGTTATAAGGACCATGTGAATAAAAATGAGAAGGGTTTAAATTAAACAACCAATCAGAGCAATAGTTTATAAGGCTCATTTGCAGTGAAAAGAATAAATGTAGAGAGAGTATGAAACTATTTTTAATGAATGTTTTATTTTGACATGGCCTCAATAATACTTAACTAATACTTAATATTGTGCAGATACTTTTTTTCAATCCCACAACCGTCTTGTCATAAATGATCCATGTTTGTGTGTCTATTTAAGCCCACATCCCGCTGTGTGCCGTAGACAGATGTTCATCCGGTCCAGCTGACACCAATGACCCTATTAACTCAAGCATATTGTCCTCCCCAGACCCGTCCTGCCCTGGACCTCTGGCATCATGGGAAATGACCAGAGAGACTTAAAGTAGAGGCATTATATTCAAGATTAGTCACTTTGTAAGGGTCTCGCTGCAGAATGAAACGCATTTTCACTTCATGTTGAATAGATTCTGATTGGGCCTATTGTGACTGCATGTGTGTCATTAGTATTTTATTCTGTGTTTAGGTGTCTGCTGTCTGTGGAGATATACATCAAAGTCTCTGTTAAAACCTTGACCCTCTGTTGTGCAAGGCTCATTATTGCTGGTTACAGTTTTAAAAATTGCCGTCATATTGATAATGGCACTAATGCACCCGAGTACATAAATATTGCAGTTTCACCCTGAAATGTACCACGTCATGTCAGACCTCTGTTGTTTTATTTTCCCTTGCACATGCTCTTTGTATGAAGAACCCAGTTTAGTTTTCTATAACCAGTCTGGGAGAAGAGCATGAGAAACCTGTATCTATCCTCAACCCATCAAATCAATAACTTAAAGATAAAGGGACATAAAGATGCTACAATACCATATTTATATTGTTGCTGCTACATAATGTATTCAGTAAAATCATAATCCTCTTTTTTTTAATTCTCTTTTTTAAGTAAACCTCAAACAAAAGATTAAAACGTTGAAACACAGACAGAGCTCAAAGGTTTATCTCTACAGTCACTTCCACATTATTCTAGAGGGAAGTCATATGGAATAAAAATGATTTTCATGATGTTTTCTAGTGTTTATACATTTTTAACATCTCTTACTTGAGCTCGTATTATGTTGAGATTTTTAACATGGCGAGGTTTTGACCATGTTTCTTAGTTTTTAAGGTATTTGTGAGGTGAGTGTGAAAAAGCAACCCTTGTTTCTATCTTTTATTTTTTGTTTTTTTTGTCTCAGAGCAGCCTCCTTGTCTGTTTTTCCCATTTAGCCCTTAAATGATTGTGCATTTAGAAACCTGCTTTGGGGCACCTGCATGCATGTTGAATAGTAAATATATAATGAGCTTGTGGAAGAGTGACGTGATCTTTGCCTTTTAGAGCCACTTTTCTGTCCGACCCAGAGCCCAGAGGTTAATGACATCATTAGCATGCTGTTGGGGCTCGCCCGGCCGCTGTTTCCCAGCAGGCCTTGAGCTCGACTCAGAGGCTGACTAAGCCAGGGACTTAACACTGGACAAGAGTGAGAGCAGCAGAGATTGTGTGTCCGAAGAGAGTGAACGAAGGGGGTTGTGAACGCTGTGTGATCATCCACAGAGTGTCACGTATCCTGGCAATGTGAGTCAGAGGCTGAGCACGAGGGGGACGAGGGGGGACGAGGGGGGGACGAGGGGGACGAGGGGGGGACGAGGGGAGGCAGGATACACCAAAGACTGACAGGATCTGTGAGTCACCGGGACTGACCACAGGCCGAGGGTACATTCTTCAACTCACACTTCACTTTAAGTGGAAGAACTTCTGCAGAAATAATGATTTAAAATATAAAGTCAGTCTTTTTATCTCTATCTAAGTTTTGTTTATGTGATATTCCATAAGAGTTATAACTACTAATTCTTCTACTACTTCTACTACTTTTGTGCTTTATAATATAGCACTTTCTCAGCCCTTTAGCAAAACATGATTTATATAAAAAGAATAATTGCCAAATTCGACTTTTTTGTAATGTAGGTTTGGGGACAAAAGCCAGAATTTGGACTCGCAAAATACTCCCAAAAACCAACAAAGTCTGAGAATGAAGTGGATAAAACTGCACAAATTATGATTATATCTATTATAACTCGTCATAGTTATTGTCAGTTTGACTTTACATACACATATATAGTATCAACAGATCATATTTCTCATTTAACGTCATCCTAACCCAGTATTTGTGATTGAATTGTGGTTGATTTTCTTGCTAACAGAAGGAGGCTGTAGTATCAGGTTGTAAAGTGCAAATGATTATCAATTTAATTACAAAAAGTGTAGAAGAATCAGTATCAAAGGAAGTTACACGTCATATCTGTTATTGATTCAACTTTAGACACTGTATTTTCTATTTATTTCACTGATATCAGGATGAAAGTTTACAGAATATAACAAACTCTATATAAATGACGCCTTACACACATTGGATTAATTAAACTAGGCTACATCATTATGTAATATGTCTTTCATTTTTTCTTCTTATAAGGCACTGTTTAAAATAGTTTGTTCATGTTGAAGACTGTTTATCTTCGCTCAAGTTTGTTTAACCCATTAGTTTGAGGGTTCGAGAGGTTAAATCTAGCCTTAATCCAGACTCTACAAGCTTAAGCCGGGCTCTCCACTTCAGTAATCTCCCTGAAGCTCTGCAAAGTCCGGACCAACAACTCGCGCCGTGCTTCGCTTTTCCTCAAGCCCTCATTTCGCTGAGGTCTCCCATCTGGAATTACAAGAGCATCCAAATAAATCAGTCAGTGTTTCCAGTGCGGTTTAAGGCTTCGTCATTGTTTAAATAAATAGTTTTGAGCAGCGTTTTCTCAGAGGGAGACTTATTCTGATGCTGCGGCTCGAGTAAAGATGCTAGTTCTGCTGGAAACACAGACTCCCGGTCATTTCCTCCGTCCTAATTGCTTCAGGTTGCCGTTTGTGGAGGCGTTTTTATTTTTTTCGCTGACAGAAAGGAGGGAAAAGTGTTATGTAACTGCTGCTGGTGCCTTGTGGTTTACTGTCCTCGTAGAAATAACAATATTTATGGAGCTGTTTGTAGCCTTTTCCATATGATTCATGTTTAATTAGATACTATCATGCTGTCATTATCCCTCATTTAGGAACAAAAACAAAAAAGACTGATATGTGGATGTCCAAACAGTGTGAACATTTATGGAAAGTGTTTTGTTCCTCATCTACATAATCCATTAATTAATATTCTACTGTTTATCCTTCATGGGTCGCAGCACTGGAGCCTATCCCAGCAGGTTTTGGCAGGACAAAGGGTGCAACTGTCAGATAATAGCAAGGACAACACTTACAGGGAGACACGGACAATTCACACTTACATTCATTCAGATTCATGGCCATTCTTTCACCAGTTCACCTCCACATCCACGTCTCTGGACGGTTGGAGGAAGATGGAGCGAGAACCCACGGGACAGAACCCACAGGACAGAGTCCACACGAAACGCTGCTGAGGGTCAGGGCTTGGGTTGACCTCACAGCTTGTAAAAAATGTTAGAACAATAGGGTTATGTTCATTGTTATGTTTAGGCTACAACATCTCCAGTGAAAAGATGGTAAAGGTAAATATAAAACCAAAAAATACATAATAAACCAGGATTAAAACGTGGCAAAACTTGGATTATTTATTTATTTATTTATTTATTTAATGTTAAGAAGGGCTTTTATATGTGGAGTTTCTATGTCTTTGTATGGATTCTCTTCAGGCACATATAGGCTTGAATATATTGTCCAAAAACATGCATGAATTGGTGAACCTAAATAACTTTTATGAGGTTTAGGACAATGTATTCTTCTTTCCTTCCATTTAGTTTTCATAATATTTTTTATGTCATACCAGTACATATTGGTGACATTTTAATCTATGTAACTGTACATTTAAATACTCAACAGATTCCTATAAACATTAAAGGTCCTATATTATACTATTTTGAACATTATACAGTGTATTTTGGATACATTTAGGTTACCATATCACGTTTTGCAACATGAAACACACAATAATGATCTTATACAAGCGGTTTGGATGAGCTCTCATCATGAGTCCAAAGTGAACGGTCTGATTTGGCGCTGTCACTTTAAGGCTCAGCTCTCCCGTGTTGGCTCCGCCCACTCATGACGTCACGCTAGCGCTGCGCTGAAAACAGACTGAAGTAAACACGGTACATCTAGTAATAACTTTTTCAGCAACGGCTTTGAGAGTAACTGAGCCGTATATCTTCGACCCAGAGTCTGACTCTGAGTTTGAAGAACATGAGCAAACACAAAGACCTCGAAGGCTTCTACAAGACGTTTCTGCTTGGTAAATGAGAAACTATTTATTGTGTATGTTTCTATGGTGTAGCCCGTAGCATAGCGCGTGTTAACTGCTTCTGTTTATCGGTGCACATGTGGAAATGACCGTACAATGCCTACTGAAGTTGAGAATGTATGCTGCCTGGAGACTCCTAAGGAGCTGTTGTGCAGTGTATTGAAAGAACTATAATAAAGTAGCCTAGCAATATGTAGAGCTATGCAGTAATGCTTGTTAGTAATACATGTTGCTGACGGTAAGTAAGCTAACACAGTAGCAGCGATGCTTCTCTGTGTCTGAGCTGCAGAGCACCACTTGTTGACAGTGCAGGAGAGAAGGGCAGGAGGAGTGTGGAGGAGCACTTCCTGGAGAGGAGTGGTTTATTTCACATATTGACGTCATTGCGTGAAACAGCTCGTTGAAAGGACTGTAGCTCAAACTAAATAAATTACTTAAACATGCGCGAATGAAACAAAACACAACTTTGGGTATGTGTTTGAGGTAGAAACAACGTTAGAACATGGTTAAAAGCAATATTTAGCATAATATGGGACCTTTAAATAACAACAAAAACAGATACGCATAAATTAGGACAGAAAATAAAACTTTCAAATTATAGGCACACACTCACAAACACATATACACACAATTCAGGATCAACATCATTTTACATTTTAACTCTTTCAGGTCAGGTCATAAGAGGTAAAAACATTCCCTAATGGTGCTAGCTGCATCCTCTCCCATATGTTCTAACAGGGGACCCCAAATTTGGAAAAAAAAAGTTTCAAAATGACATAATGTTCTCAAAAAACAGAGTGACTCCAGCCTCATCCATCCGTGGTCATCCTTAGTGACAGTGTGAGAGCTGATTTCAGAATGACCACTTTGACGGTCACAGCTTCGTGTTGACACCGGACGCTGCAGCGGTGGGACGTCTCAACCCACGGTCATCGCTCTGTAAAAGGAGCCGAGGCAGTGACTCAGGAGCTTGTGTTTTCCCCTCTCAGGTGACTCCGTGGGCGATGTCAACACATTATAACCAGAGAGAGCGGAGACGCAGGGGGAGGCGGCGGGGGGCAGCGGAGGGGAAGTGATTTTCTGTTCGAGTGAGCGGCGTTGGAAACCCCGGCGGCCGAGAAGAACGGGCCGATGCGCTCACAGCGGTGTGAGACTTCTGGCACAATGCGGGCATGTAACACCTCCGTGCCGCTGCGCTGACTGACCCAAATATAACCTGGACGCCGTGGCCATGCCGAGCTCGTATGTCAAAACCAATTTAGACCGCCTCGATACAGAAATACTTTGACAGCTTTCAGATATGTGTAACAAGTCAGAAAATGTACATGGGAACTGGTGGATTTCATTCTATGCATTTCCAATTTGTAGGTTTTCAAAGACCGCCATGAATCTACAATTATCAGCCAAGGACAGCGCAGTTGTTTACTAAAAGCGTATTAGACTTTTGAAGCTTGAATAAATGCCATATCCATTTTATTTCACCAATAAATTCATTCAGAGCCTGTTAGAGAAATGATAGAAAGGATATTTTCACATAAATGGTGAATTAGTGGATTTATTTAAGGTTAACAGAGATGAAAGATGTTGCCTTTCAGTGAAATTGGGGGTATTTTCTCACTCTCTGATGCTGTTTTGTCATAAAATACCTACAATATTCAGCAAAAATGTCATATTGCCAAACTCTATGGCACCAGTCTTCGTTACTATAAAACATGCAACAAAAAACATTGTGCAAATAGTGACTTGGACTGTAGGAAACTATTGGAAACATTGCTGTAAGTCATACATTTACCTTCAGTTTTTGCAAAGGCTGAGGGCAAAAGTACATAGTTACAGATGCCAGCAGTTTGGAAAAAGTACAACTCTATCCTGCTGCCAACCACAAGGAGGCAATGCAGATGTTTTGGCTTAAGTTAAAGTATTTCTTCTAAATATACAGTCTGCCAGCGGTATCTGTACATTTTGTATGTTATTCTTGAACTGAGCCACCCTTTAACAAAATACATATGCTGGAAAGTGTCGAAATACAGGGGAAAAGCATAATCATTTTTATTCTTATGTAACATCTGCAGCGAACACACATAAATTTGCCGCCGTTTCTGGCCACAGTCCAACGACCAGCTGTTGAATCCTAAAGGGGAACGGGAATTAATAACTCGCTCACCTCCCTGAGTAATTCCTCTTAAATTTCTCCTCTGCAAAGCAACTAAACCCGGAGCTGTTCCAGAAACGCTCAGACGTGGAGCAATAATTAGGTACGCCGAGCGCCGAGACTTCCCTGCACCGGAGAGAGACCGGAGAGAGACGCCGCGACTGTCCCAGAGCTGCTGTATTCATTAAGATCCTCGCTTTTGTAATCACATGTAACCCCAGTGGCTGCCGTCCAATTCCCTGCACAATCCTATCTCCAGTGTCTCCTCCACTCTGACTTCACCTCGAGTACCCGGTGTCTCAATAAAGATAAAATTGTGCTTTAACCAACACTGGGAGGCTGTGATATCCATAGGTGGTTTATGCATGAAAGCTTTCCAATAAAATAGCCCATTTTATGAAGATTAAAGATGCTTTCTGTACAATTTTGGAGCACAGAGTCAAAATAACACTAGGATTTCTTATAAAAATAGACAAAGCTCAATAGAAACCAGTGGGAGGAGCCATTATCCAGAGCAGACAAACTGAGCACGGCTGGAAAAGGACATTTGTTTTTTCTTTTTTTAATTGAAATGAACAAATTTTCCGACTTATTTCTGCTTGGTTAGTTCATTTACACCAGCTTGTCCCTGCAGGGCTACCGTAGCTGTGAAAAAAGAGGAGACAGTCTGCAGTGTCACCACCAGATGGCACCAAAGGGCAACACACTGCACCTTTAATGTACCGTGTAATGTTTTAAAACTAATGTTATTTTGTTTATGCTGCAGATATAGGTTTATGGAACATTGTTTTATGGATGAAGACAAACAAAACTATAAAACAGAGAGTGCAACAACATAAAAGACAATTTTGCTGGTTAATGTCACAAAATATAATAAGATAGAATAGCTATGTGTAATATAAAGGCTTTAAAATACAATAGATTTGATACAGTTCATTGCAAAAAACATTTATTCCTCTAATTTGAACCAGAAACTGCTCATTTTTGTTGCTTATTCTACTCTTCCAAACTCAAATGCTAACGTTTTGGTCTTACCACAATATAATAGTCCTGTTTATATCCTCCAAACTATTTGTTGTTTAGAGAAGAACTTCATGAATGACATTGTCTGACAAAACAAGGAAAATGTGGCATGCTTCATATTTTCAGCTGCAAACTGAACTTCCACGTTTCTCGTAAAGTCTGAATTGTCTCATCAGATCCAAGGTCCAGTGCCATTTGTCACAGTGGCCCATTTAAAGAGCTTACTTTGCCGCTCACTGTGAGTTTTTTCTGGTGACTCCCTAAAGAGGAAACCACCCTGTTGTTGAAAGGAAATTGTAGTGTTAGTGATGCAGTGGGACGCATACTAAACTATAGTCAGGGTGCTGCTGTAGCATGCCTGTAAATAAAAAGCCTTCCCTGCCTGTCAGCGCCTTTACATTACACAATCCCAAAGTGGTCCAGAATGAAAAGCCCCCTATAGTTATCTTAAACCATACGGGAAAGCAGCCTTAATGCTTGTGTATTAATTGCCCCGAGCCTTAAAGTACGAGACCGAGAGAGCGGCGGGTTTGGCAGAACAATTGCCTCCAAAGACAGCGGCATATGTGGTCTTCAGATTTATGTGCAGTGAAAAAAAGAGAAGAGGGAAAAACATCAGTCTGCCTTTTGCCTGTCAGGTAATTGCTTATGGCTAATGATATCACATGAGGGGAAGTGCTGCTGTGTTTGTGGGATATATGTATGAGGTGAGGAGGGTTTGGGTGCACTTGTGCTTTCAAAAAAAAAAAAAAACCGGGAGTAATTTGCATGGGATTGATGCACAGCACACTGCAGCACCAGCAGGAGCAACACAATGTGGTTGTTAAAGTCATGTCTGAGCCCTTTGTATGTGCACTACAATGGCACAGTGCTTCTCAGCGTGAGCCGCAGATCACTCACTACAGTGTTGTGTGGATGTTTTGCAGCGGTTCCAAACGTGGCGCTGAGATTTCAGAAGTCAAAATATGAATCGTATTCCCAGATACAGTAGGAGTGGAGTGCGCTTGTGGCAGATTCAGCCGGCGCCATTGAGAAATCACACTGGGACAATGGCTTTGATGGTAACATTCATATACTGCCAGCACTTGACCTAAAAAAACTACAAACTATGAGATCCTATACTATCCAGTGTTTAAACCAATCTTTTCCTACAAAGTAAAAGACTTTTGAATAATTTAAACCTATAAGAGATTAGGTGTCATTATATCATTACACATAAGACTGGAGTTTCCTGCTTCTTGGAACTTTCCATAAACCTATTACTTGGCTTTGTCTTATAAGTCATTAAATGGGTTTTGTATTAATTATGGCCTAATTGAGTGTAAAAATTGTTACTTTTGACTAATAGTTTAGTATTTGCCTGAAAAATAAAAAAGGATCATCAAAGAATGGTAAAAAAAAAACTAACAAACTATGAATACCATGTCTCTGAATCCTCAGAATCAGTGCAGAAATGTCACAGATTGATCTAGTTTTGATTTGTCAGACTGGTGCAGAGTGAAGGTAAAACTTTAGTGTCTGGTGTTTAAGTCCTAAATGTGTTAAGTATGTGCCAATTGAAAATAACCATAGCACATAAAATATGGTATTTCACAACCGTGTACATGTATGAAACATGTATGTACCTGGATAAAACATCTACTCAAAACTACTGTCGACAAGTTGAACAGAATAACTGCATTGAAACTAAAGCCGGGCGTGTATTAATATGTTATGATCTTTCAGCGGTGCATCTTCAGTTTCCTTCTGTCCTGCAGCAGAAGGGCACACTGTCCGATATATTTTACTTAGTTTTCTCGACTTTGGCCGACCCCGCTGCATCTCGGCCGCTCAGGAAGCAGGGAACCTTGTAAATTAGGTTAAGATACTGTGTGAAACACTGCTTCATTCCATAATGCTGTATCGACATTGGCAGCTGCCAATACAATTCATGACATCCACATCACGGTCCCGAGTGGAGTGAACAGCCCTGTCAACTCACACGGCGGGGGGAGCGGCTGAAGGAGAAGGGTCTGGAGTCATGGATACAGCCAAAGTCATGTGTACACAGCTCAGATACAGATTTAATTCAGAGGGGTTCATATAGAGCATGTTCAAGTTAAAGAAGACGTATTCAATGCACTATAGCAGAAATTATCATAAAACATTACATTTACCTTAAATCTTAACACAGACATTTAATTTTAGAATAGATTTACCTTAAAACTCACCAAATAAAAGGGTTTCAGTGTTGAATTTAAACAAACAACATTGCTGCAAGTTCATCAAAACGAATCAACATAAATTCCGAAATTCAGAGACAAGAAAGAATGCTCATTAATGCTTATTATTACTTATATTTGCAATGAAAATGATAATTGTTCTCTGGTCCACACTGGGTTTAATCAAACTGCCACCACATCAGTATCATCTACATTAAATAATAACAACGATTAGTTATTGGGACACAGTTTTATCAGTAGTTTTATCAGTTTTAGCACAAAGCTGGACAGTTCAAACACTGGTGATAAGCTACAGGGGCAAAAAAACTTGTTAATTGTGATTATGGATGTTTTTACCAATACTAGTACTCATTACTCACTCATTTGATCTCCACCAATATCACCACTAATGTTCCCTTTTCTCTCTTAAGCACTGTTTTAAAGAGGATCAAAGTGGAGCAAATTGCAAATAAGACAATTTATTCTTAAAATTGTGAGGTAAAATTTGTAATTTGTCATAATAGACGTTAGAGAATAAGGCTTAAAATTAATACTCATGTTTTAAATGCTAATATTTGTGGTGCCTTTTTTCCTGCACATAATAATGGCATAAGAGCACATATTAAATGCACTTTAAGCAGTGCAGAGAAGGGCAGTAGAGTGGAGTGATACATGTTTGCAGCATATGGAGCTAATGCCATTTAGAGAGCGGTGTCACCCTGAGAGAAGCGGGCGAGTCTGTGCCTGACTTTTCTCCTTTAACCCCAGGCTCTTGCAGATCCGCGGCAGAGCTTTACATATCTGCCCGACCTGTCCTTCTGACGTGACCTCGGGGCACGGCGGAAGACACGGGAGACACGGGAGTCGGCTTAACCAAATCTCACGCAGCTCTGGCCTGAAAAATGACTCTCCAGGTGTAACGTGGTGCTGGAAATCCATCCTCGGCCCCCACCTTCGCCCCCCAAAGGTGAATTCCATGGATTTTAAAGGGACGCTTTGAATTCGGCGCGAGCTCCGCTGAGAACAATCAGGGAACATGGCAGTCTGATTATGTACGGTCAGAGTGGGGGGACATTTTCATTCATGTATGCATCTCGGTGCGCTACTTCTTCATATTTATCTGCGGCGCTCTCGGTGCCAAGTCTTCAGAGGGAAGTCACCGAGGTACAACACCAATACATATCCATAACGTATTGCCTCATATATGTACTACACTGCTATTTCATTTCCATTTTATGCAGCCCGTATTAAAGCATGTATGCTAAATTGCAGTGTTACATATGCTGCATGTGCTATATTTAAACCAAACCGTTTCATTGAGATAAAGTAATACCGTGTTTTATTTTTGTTTTGGAAATAAAAGAGCTTAAAAGAGAGGGTCTTGTGTTTAAACTTGCACCGTTTTTATGGAGCAGTAGATCAGAAACAACTCTTTCTTTTCCAGGTAAGTATTAATAAGTACAAGGAACCAATAAATTGCATTTTATTATGAAATGTACGTATCCTCACAGCAAAATTAGTTCAGTTTATTAAAGTCCAGTTTACAAAATGACAGATTAATGTAAATGTACTTGTATTCTGGTTCCCGATGCAGAAGTGTGGCTTACAGATGCTAAATTACATAAAAGCTAAAGTTTCAAAGTAAAAGCATTAAACACTTCTAAAGTTAAAGGGGGCAGTATTATTTATTTATTAACTCATTGTTGCTCAGTTTTGTTCAGTTCATTTTGTATAGTTCAACCAAGTCTAATGTTTGTATCCAGTATATAAACATAAAAGAGCAGTTCAACCTATAATGTTGTCATTTACAAGCTTTTAACTGGAGTAAATGGGTTGGGGGGGTGGATGGGGCACAAATATCAAGGCTTCTGCTTTGAGATTTCATCATGAAACAAAGTTTATATTTCACTTTGCAATCATGATGGGTTGTTTGTTTAGATTTGGTCATTTATCATTTGAATTTAGCTTTAAGTTCATTTTTAAAGGATACATTTATCTTGAAACTTGCCACAATTGATGGTTTTAGTGTTGAATTAAGCTTCATTAAAGGAATTGCTGGAACACAAGTTTAAGCTGAATCAACTTTGATACTTACTACTTTGAATATTGCTTCTGCCAAACAGCAAACTCATTCAATCCCCAGATCAACCAATAATGGTGTCTCTAAGTGTTAGCCCTGCGACTCACAGACAGTTATGTTATTTATTTCAAACGTGTAATAAGAAAGAAATGTCATTATTGTCATTGATAACATTACATGAAAAGTATATAAGGTTTACATGTTGAAGTAGGAAGCACATGTTTAGTTTTAGTAACAGAGTAATATGTTTTATGTCCAGACAATACTTAATCATTCTCATTGATCATTTATCTGTTACATTTAATGCAGATAGTGCTCATTCATGCATTATACCATATTTAATCAACATGTCACGAGATTATTATCATCCAGTAACAAAACAATGGTGTTATCTCCAAATTGGTCACACATTTAAATGATGGAATTAATCCTTGTCACTTTGCTCCGTGTTCATTAGAAATCATCATCAGTTGTCACTTTACAAAACACACACAAGTCCAACACAAGTAAAGTGTTCAGGTAGCGTCCTCAGATTAAAGGCCTGGTGTGGAACAGGTCCAGCGTCCTCGGTCCAGCGTCCTCGGTCCAGCGTCCTCGGTCCGCTCCGGCGCTGCACACTCTGTACTTGTGGGGTCAGAAGTTAATGAAATTCCTGTGTTCGGTTAAATAGTCATTTAGTTAATATACTGCGCTCCATACAAAGCGGTCATAAATCATCCTAATTTAATAAACGTAGGAATAATGATGAGACGTCCGGCTGAAGACATTTACTCGCAGACCTCAGCCCGCTCTCACGGTCGCGGTGTAAAACAGAAAGATGTCAGATAGCATTTGATTACAGATGCATCATACACAACCGGGTCAAACTACACTTTAGGACCTGACTCCTTCCTTCTTTCTGGTAAATATCGTTGCACATCATTTTCAAACTTTCCCAGCAATAGTCTAGACTTCATCAAAACCTACCAGCTTCAATCTGCCAAGTTTGATTTTGGACAAATTAGCACATAGTACGCACAAGCCAAGATATATATTTTACAAGCGAGCGCTGTGCTTTCAGTAGGAGGCATAATGAAGTGTGAAGGAGAAAATCTGGCGTTTTATGAATCCCCTGTGAATATCATTTTGTTTTATCCAAGGGGAACGAAACGCTGCTGTTGTTGAGGAGAATTTACAGCTTCTACAAACACAACACAGCATGGGCTCTTTTTGAAATTTTTGAGGAAAACGGTTTCAATAAAACACAATCTCCAGCTGACTGCATCCAAGAGAATAAATACATGTTGACAATAAAACGGGAAATATTTCTGTAGTTTAGTTCTGCCATGTTTTATTTGTAAAAGAAGCATACGTCAAATAAGATCAATTGGTTTTGTTCCTCTTGTAATACAGTGCCCTCTAAAGGATTCAAATAGGTATTGCTCATAATTGGACGCTGCAAAGATGAATATATCTTGGACAAAAGGCTCCTATATCTCTTGTATTGTTTGCAGACTCAAAGCTGTTCCACTTGTGAACTGATCTCTGAAGCAGCCCCTCGCCTCAAAAAAAACAAAATGCCCATTTGGCAACACAACACGAGCTCTACCGCGGGAGCATCCAGCATGAAGACGAATCAATGAAATCCATTTGACTTTCAAAAATGCCAAAATGCCAGGGAGTACAAAAAAGGCAGCATTTCTCAGCGCCCTATCAAAACCAGCTAATTCTTTCTGACATTTCCCGGCAATTTCCTTGTCGCTATGTAAATGTCTTGCTGCAATCTGATTTGAACAAATGTCATTCATGAGTTAAACAAGTGGACAGACGTTTTGTATTGTTTGTGACTTTTTATCTGGTGTCGCTGCGGACAATCTGTAACAGTTAAATAAGCTCTGAGGACAGGTGTCTGGAGGGAAGAGCAGGGTTTTGTCTGCCATGAGATCAGGGGCAGTTCGTGTTACATTTTACCCTCAGTAGATGTGCTGTTACACCCTCACTGCGCGCTGTTGCACCACCATTTACCTGATGCCTCTTTTCTTTGCAGTGGAGCTTGTGTAGAAGTTCAAAGCCAAGAGTCGTAGCAGCGTGCGTCCTACTCTGCTCTTGTTCGGTTGTCGGGCGCGTCAATTCAACCGAGATCTGAGCAGAAACACTGTCCAGAAGGGACGAACTAGAACAGAAAACAGTCTTTTGTTTCAGTGATAGCGTTTGGACAGTGTAGGACATTTTGAATAGCAGTGCCATCCAGCCTGTACAAGCACGTATCTGTCTCTGTTTCTGAGCACTGGCCAGAGCTCTGAGCCTCAGTGAACGTCAAATAGCCAAATCCACATGGAACCTTGTGCTGCTTTGCTGTGCTCTGTGAATGGCAATGCACTGGCATTGAAACAGCCCTGGAGGGCTAATTAATTTTCCAAGCTGACAAACTGACACTGTGCACTGCTAACCTTCCCAAATTATGAAATGCACACATATAGACAGAGGCACTCCCATACCCACACATACATCAGTGTACAGAATATGAGCAGAAGAAGATGACTAAGTATGTGTTGCCTGAGAACTATATGCTACCGTCATGGTGTAATGGACTTACAATTAGCAATGATGAAGAAACCCAGTGAATAATACGGTGTGAGATGCTGTTATGTAAGATTGAGCAGTAGCATGTGTGCAAGATGAGCTGAGGGAAAAAAAAAGTGAGAATCCAGCCCCTCTGCAATGTGCTCTGCAGCTCCTATTCTTTATTTGACTGAGAGTGCCACCTAGTGTTTAGTGCCTGCAGTAACATAATACAAAACAAAACATTTATGACTAGGCCTAAAGCCAACAGTGAGTTACTTTCCAATTTTTCCACTTCAGCAGCTTGCAGCCAGCCTCACAGTTTTAATACTCAACCCAATGTTTAAAAATAATTTCCCGGTCAAAGTTTTATCATATGTAACATTTGCAATATAAAACCTGGCCTCACAAGACATGCACTGGCGCTATTTTAATATTAAAGACATCAGGTTCCGGGGCTGGAGCAACATCACTTTAATAAGGCCAATGCTGTAGGTTTTCACACGTTTGAGCCTGACCTCGGCGTCCTCACACACAGCGATGCCATAAACCTGATAATGGCCGACTGCAGGAATACTAAAGTGAGCGCTAACAGATGGTGAATCATACGCTACAACAAGGTCACCCACTGACACTGGAATATAACAGGAAATTACGCTGATTTAATGGTGTACGTTGTCAGCGCGGTTAGAGGGAGCAGTATTCAGATGCTCAGCTATTGACCTTAAATGTAACGTTGATGTAGTTGTGAGTCACGTTTACAGTAAAGCCTGGGTTTATTCGATGTAAAGTTAAGACCAGGGCGAGAATGAATGACACTGAGCTTGTGTTAAATAGAAATTAGATTAGTTGGCGTGTGTAAGAGAAATAAACCTTGTAACATCAAAATCTGGAATTGGAAATCATTCAAAAATCTCTACATAAATTCATTTTGATGATTTTTCTTTTGTCTAACCCCTTGTTTTTAAAGACAAAGAGCTCATGAGGCATGCTCCCATCTTTTGAGAACACATATATGAGTATTATATCATGATAGATGAGTACTTTATTAAGAGGTAACAGTCCAATGTGATTTTATAGCAACATTCGTCTCCATTTGTCCTTTAGTGTGTAGCCATTTTGAAAAGTTAGCACCATGGTTTAATTGATTTGGTTGATCAATGTTAGCGCTAATAAAATATTGCTAAAATAAATGATAGTGTCCCATTTACCCAGAGTTGTGTGCAAAAAAAGCATAAATTAAAATGATACTTGCACTTTTTTATTGATTTTTTCAGTGGGTCCAGTGCTAAGATTTCTTATATTCCTACAAATGGAGTCCAAGTGATACATCAACAAACTTTCCTTTTACAGTGACAGGAAACTGTTGCATAAACCATAATAACTCACAAAGACACACAGAAAATCAGAAAATTCACCTTTTGGCAAAACAAGAAGGTAAAAAGAAGGTGGTCTGTCTTTGAAGGACGAGTTGTTCTTCCTTTTTCACGCCTAAAACCATCAAAAATCTTTAAAGGCTACATCTTAATTCTTCTTCAAAGCTTTTTTGAAACTTTAAAGAAGATTTTTTGAGAGCCGATCTTCAGAAAAACAGCTAAAAAGTTTCATAAAATGTCATTTGTAATTTGTTATCTTGTCTGTTCATTGTTTTATTTGTCTTATGTGTGTTTGCTTCATCTAAAAAGCACTACATAAAGCCACTTGAGTGTTTATGGAAGTTTCTCTGCGTTTGTTGCACAGTTAAACTATACCGCATTGTGTTTTACGAGGTCGATGGCGTTTAAAAGTCCGTCTGTGAGTTTTTCTCCACATCGTCGTCTTGATGCGCTCATGTAAACCTCGCTTTATTGGCCGCACAAACACAAGTTCTTCAAATCTTTATCTGTGTCTCGACGCCGGCTCCACAGACTTGTTTTTTTTGTGCTAATTAATTTTAATTCAGATCCTCCAATGACTTTATTTTCACTTTTATGAGCCCATTTATGATGTCTGATGGATACAGTGATATCTTTAATTAGCAGAGATTACAAACATCAAACCGAGATAATTATAGGACATTAATTGCGTTTTTCCTGCAGAAACTGGCTCATCGGTCGTATCGGCCCATATGTCTGGTTGAAAGCGTGTATTTATCGCTGTGATTATGGGCTGTGGTCATATTTCTGTGAATGTGGCATGTAGATAATTACATATTTATTCTATGTCACAACAAAACACACTTAACTTGGATTTGGTCCATATATTTGGTCCATACACTCAGATTCAGTGCTCTCTTGATAAACAAACCTAACAAAAAAGAAAGAGACAATGTTTTGTAAAGATATTTTTGATGCATAATAATAATCTTCTGTGACATATTCCAATAATCATTTTACTTTATTAGTGATTTTTAAATATAGTAGTGTGTTTAAATGAGTAAAATTGGATAAATACTTCTTCTTCTTTAGTTTTCCAGTTTGGCTCCATGTACAAAGTGATGTCATTAAGTAACACAGTAGGCTTGTTTTGTAAAGGTAAAGGTTAGCAATAGAAGAGACATGAAGGATTACAATATTCAAGAAACAATGAAAATGAAATTTGTGATTGTAGTTCAAAAATAATCATCTATAAATGCAGCAGTCCCAGAGTCATATTTAGTCTTCCTGTTCCCTCATCTTCCTGTCTTCACTCTGTAGGCAAAAGACATTATTTATGAGTTGTATTTTTGCCCTTTTAGCCTTTAACATCTAGAAATAATGTAGGTAACAGGAAAAGAGAGAAAAGAAAGAGAACTGAGTCAGATTCACTCACAGTTCACTCATTTTTGTGGTTTATGCTGTAACAGATAAGCAAAGGGACAATGAGACACACAACAAGGCCTGTCAAGCTTCCACAAACACTGGCTTACACTGTAAAAGAAATGTACAAATAATAATATTTACAATAATAATAACAATACCTTTATTTATATTGCACTTTTCAAAAAACACGGTTACAAACTACTTTACACAACCCCATTAAAAGATGAAATAACAAAGAAAAATAATTATAACACACAAAAAAGACAAAAAGAAACCAAAACAGGATAAAATGATGCAGCAAAAAACTGAATAAAAGAACAATAAAAGATAAAATGCTGAAGATAAAACTGACTAAAATGCAGCATAATCTCAGGAACTAAAAAAATAGATAAATAAACTTGTCATTATAGGGTTTTTGGTTGTTTTTTTCTCAAAATAAGACATTATGGGATACACATTACAATCATAAACATTGTAGTAAATAACTATATAATTAATTTAGCTGATTTTATTTGATTTTTTTCAGTGTTTTCTCGCTCCACTGAGTCCATTAATGCACCCCAAGTCTGTATTATTCCACTTGTCCCGTTCTCTCCATTTGCTGCTGGTGAAATACAAACCCAAGACAACATTTTCCCACCATTTCTCCACTTACCTACTCTCTCTCTCTCTATATATATATATATATACCTCAGTGTAGACCACTATAGAGACAACTATCCTGCAATTGGCAGCACATGCTTCGACTGCACCGGCTCCATCGACAGGAGCTTGTCAGGGGCAGTAGTAATGGAGGTGAGACGTGGAGGAGGGGGACAAAACCAGAACAAAACTAGAGGCAGTGCAGTAACAGGGGCCAACACTAATGATCCCACTGTCAGCGGGGCCCGTCTCAGCAGCACCAGCGGAGTTTTGTACACGTGGTTTGTATCTAATGACCACAATCAACCTACATTTTGATGTTTTCAGGGTCTTTCTGGAGCCACATTCACTTATTTATGTCACTTTTCAAGCTCAAGAAATGGTATTTGAGTAACATTTGTGGAAGCCTTTATCTACATTTTATTGTTATAATATTTTGGTTTCGCTTTATGTGCATGTTGCCAGATGTTTAAAAGAGCTTAACTTTGATAATGAATCATCTGGAATAACAATTAAGATGACGGAAATATAGCCTTGTTATGAGGTTTGCATTGTGTTGTTTAAAATTATTGTTTGATTATTATTCTTTTGTCAATTCAATGGGGAAAAAGAAAAATGTCTTGGTCAGAAGTTAGGTTTGATGAGTTCACTTCAAGAAAAAGAATGAGTTGATAAATGTCTCCAGCTTTTGTAGTTTAAGTGTGTTAAAAGAAACGTATTTTCTGCAGCAGAGTTTTTGAGAGTTTGTTTGCTCTTTGCTTTTATTTGCTTAGACCAGGGGTGTCAAACTCAAACTAGTGAGGGGCCACAATAGAAAATAAGAATCCTCTCAAGGGCCAAAGACTGTGACACTTGAAACGCTTTGATTAAATTTGGAATGTAAAGTTTCATCTTAATTTGAGTTTTAAAAAGTTAATTTTAACTTTTTTCTTTTTTGCTTTCATGGAAACTGGTTTTAGTTGGATCTGAACAGGTTTTAGTTGGATTTGAATGGATTTTATTTGGATTTAAACAAGATATAGTTGCACTTAAACAGGTTTTAGTTGGATTTGATCAGATTTTATTTGGATTTGAACAGGTTTTATTTGGATTTGAACAGGTTTTAGTTGGATTTGAACAGGGTTTATTTGGATTTGAACAGGTTTTAGCAGATCTGATTCAACTCCATCTAAAACATGTTCAAATCCAAATAAAACCTGTTCAAATCCAGTTAAAACCTAGTGCCAAATATATCACCTTCTAAAAGCACTGAAGGGCCACATAAAACATGGCAAAGGGCCACATTTGGCCCCCGGGCCTTGAGTTTGACATGTGTGGCTTAGAAGGTTGTAACCAAACTAACATCTCCTTCACTGGGCTCCAACGTGATTTAAATGTATATTTTTACACGATAAACAAATGTAAGTAGTTTTACTTTGAGAATATACTGCACTGAATACATAGTTTTGAATGATGCATTTCATTTTTTATTATTTCCAGCGAAATTTGACACATTTCCCTTTTGAAACATCTCATTGGAGCTGCATGTTCTTCCCACCATCCAAAGACATGCATGTATAGATGAACTCTACTGAATTTAAATGGTTTTGTGTGCCCTGCTTCACACCCAAAGCACCAGGGACAGGCTCCAGTCTCCAACAGGACAAGTGAAAGAATATGAATTAGTTAATGAATGAATTTCCTTTAACTATCAAGCATTTTCAACATTTTAAATACTTGTGTAAACCCTATCCGTTCATGTCATTAACCTAAACCCGGCTGACTCCCAGAACCTGCAGAGCTTCTCTTCTCGTCGTAGCTTTCCCTCTTTTTTTTCCCCGTTTCTACCCTGCAGCATCCCGGCGCTGACAGCCACTAAGATCCTCATTAGCCGCCGAGAGAGAGACAGAGCAGAAGGGAGAGACAAACGGAGGCAGCAGGGAGACAGCAGAGCAGCAGTAAATTGCCCGGGAGCTCATTTAAATGCATGCAGCGGCGTCCGGAGACTGTGGTGCCGGTGGGAGGCAATAATGGGGGATGTAGGTTAGAGAGTGGAGCAGGAGGGATGTGAGGAAGGGTCGGAGGCCAGGATTTCCAATGCGGTGTGTCACTACGAGCTGGTAGATGTGTGACATGTGACGGGCTGTCAGCCAGACCCGGGCCGGCCTGTCCTGTCACTAACTACAACAGCACTGTCTCGGAGCTGAGGGGTAATTAGCGGGATGCAGAGTTAGAGGGAGAAGGGCAGAAAGAGATGGACACGAGATGGAGGTGTAGAGGCAAGTGAGAGACGCAGACGACTCTGTGACACTTTTGATGAGGATTAATGTAACACAAAGCAAACTAAAGCAGTGGAGCTGAGTGGAAGTGGAATCTGAGATGAGGTGGTTGGTCCAATTTGTACAAACTATTCACTGAAACAAGACAGAACAACGCTGTCTCTTTCCGTTCGGTTTGGATTTTTTTTTTTTTTTCAATACGGAGCTCTAACTTGGTGCTGAAAATGACATTTGGTGATTGGACAATACAGCTGTCAATCAACTTGGACACAAAACAGTGAAAATGAAGCCACATTTAACATAAAAACATACTGGATATCATAATATACAGTACATTTTTATAATTGCTTCATAACCTGGCGTTGTGTCCCTCTAGTGGCGATGAACAGACAGTACAGTCACACTGGACAGATGTTACATTCATTAAAACCCGACATACAACGGATTTAAATGTCATTTGTGGTAAACAGCTGAGCTCTGTATTCATCGTGTGGTGAAAAGGGCTTGAGCTGAAGACCAACACATGATGAAGAGTGGTCTGCACTGAGCTCTAATCAGATCCACAGCTGGACTATAAGCTACATGTGTAATTGGATTAAATACAGTCATGGCTGCGATGTGGCTGATAATAGGGTTACACTGTTTACACTGACAGCTCAGACACTTGTGATGTTAAACCTATCAGGCCGTATTACATAAGAGAACAGGAAATATGAAGAACACATGCCAAAAAGCCATCATGTGGTGACAGTGAAGAGACACATGTGGGAGACTTAAGCAAAAGGACTGTTCGGGGCATATGTTAAGCATTTATTATTATATATTTTATGAAGTGTCAGTGGTTTTAAAGTCAGAAAACGTGCTCAGTATCACAGGTATTTACCGTGTGGAGCCTTAAGATGGACTTAAAAGACAAAATAATAAATGTTACAAGAAATGAAATAAGATGTTCCTATATTTATAGATTTCTAGAGTCTCTTGGCCCTTAATCCTCATTAGGTGTAGATGACACTGACAGCTCTCAGACACAGACTCTGGGCAGGATTGTGATGGAGTCTAACTGGCCCTAAAGACTCTGGACTGTAAAGGGCCAGAGGCCTGGCTCCACTAACAACAGGCTCCTGACAACACGTTGTGACAGATGAGCCGTGTAAACCCACTCACAGCAGACCGGCCTCTGGAGGGGAATAAATCCACTGAGGCCTGACACCGTTTAACAGTGAAGCAGTGAGAACGACGGGACTTCACTGAAGACAAACTGGAGCCATAACTGTACCTCTGGTGAAATGTTATTTGTACTTTATATTGATGCTGACAGAGGATTTGTATAGTATTTGTGTTTTTTAATGCTTCTTTTTTATCATAAGCAGTAATGACAATGAAAAATTTTGACTATTTATTTGTTTCTTTGCTCATTCTGTCGATATTTCCGTCCAATTGCTGAAAATTTGCCCTTCCCTCCTGGTTGAAATCCAATTCACATTCAAAAACATTTCTAACACCAACATTTCTAAACTGGGACAGGCTTTATTCAAGGCTGGGAACACTATCAATGAACTATTTTCTTCTTTCTCGAAACATCTGGGGCAAAATCACTGTATTGTCTTTAGACGTTGTCAATAATAAACCCCTCTGAGGACATCTCTCTTTGAGCACATCCGCTCCTCATAAACTGACAAACATCCCAGCGACTAAAGAGCAGGCTGGTGTGTTCTTACAGTGTGTTGTATGTGTGTGTAGGTGCCTGCTCCTGATCGTTCAGAGCCAGACAGTCTGCTATCTCTATCAAGCCTCCCGCGGGCCCCGAAGAGCCTCCCCGCTGCCAAACCTGGAGCACGGCCGATCCCCCGAAGCCCATCAATCTAAAACCAAACCGCGGCGAGAGGCTGCGGTGCAACAAGTCGACTCGTATTCCTCCTGTTTTTCTGCAGAAGGTACGGTGTTAAAATGTCACACGTTTGTCTACAGCTCTTTACAAACTCATCGTAAATCTACGCGTATAAACACTGTGCACAGAAGTAGCTGCTGCGGTTTGGCCATGAAAGGTTTAACATCTAAAATAAACTCAAATACAGCCTCTAACACTGTAATTGTCACATATGTTCCAAAGAATACAATGAAAGATGTCCAGAGCATTTATATTTAGGGTTGTACAGGCGTATGTTCCACTCTTTTGATCGTAATTTATCTTTATTTGAGATGTAATATTATTTATAGCTACCACTTTACCACAGGACTGCACTTTGGGGTTTGTCCATGGCTTTTACTGCTATTTAAACAATGTAATAAAAAGGGGAAAAGGGCTATTCTTGGAGCAAAATCATGATTTCCTCCATTAGATTTTAAGATGAAATCAGTACAGAACTAAACAACAGATAAAATAAACATTAGGATGGCTTTCGTTACACATAAACATACATTCAGAAATAGTACAATCGGACTAAATAGAGACTATAGTGAATGAAATCTGCAAGTCTTTTGTATTTATTCGTCCTCAAACCCTTAACTTTATTGTTGTGAGTCTTCAGAACAGAGCATTTCACAAATATAACTTTCAGATTATATAATAACCATGTTCTGACTTATTAATGATGATTCAATAATGTTTATTTCTTTGTTGCATGTTATTTTTGTCACATAGTAATTAATCAATCACCTGGATTGTCCAATTGAATTGAATTCTCTTTTGTGGCTCATATCTGCATGTTTTTGTAACTAGTAAGACTGTTTTAATTTTATTTGCTGCTGCAAAAGCGATATCTTTAATATGACACTGTGGACTGGTTGTTTACAAAATAACTTGCCACTTTTCATGAGTATTTGCACTATTTTTTATTGCACTAGTTGTACCCAGTGTTAGTTTATTGAAAGCAGTTTTAAAACACCAGAATCGTGATTAGCTTCATTCAGTTTCACTAAAATTCATGCTGTGTGCCTCTTTGTAACCACTGTAACCATCTTTAGTCTGATGCTTTATGTTGTCATGTCTCTAAATGACCACTAGGTGACAGCAGAGACTCACAACTGAGGCATAGTACAGTTCTGTTTCCTTTTTTATTATCCATCTTTCTTGCCAACGACCAATAACCAAAATGAGAGATGTATCCGTTCACACAACCAATAAATAGCACATTCTAAACATCAGTCACGCTAATATACTGTATTTATGGGGCATGTAGGTGAACCACACACAAGGTTAGAGCGGTGCACTATTTCCCTGACTCAGCAGAGGTAATGAGGACAAAAATACAGTCATAGCCATTAGGGGAAATTACCCCTCTTCATTTCCTCCAAATGTGAATCACTGTCCTTTTTGCCAAAAACTACACAGCTCCTCAGCCTCGGCCCAAGCGCTTGTTTTCTCTCCGTCTTCCAAACCATCTGTGGAAAATCGAGTTAGCTGCCATTAGGAGGAGTGACATCGTATTTAGCGTATCACATGTGCTCCACAGTGACAGATGAGCGATGAATTGGGAACGCTGCGGCCTGTGTCAGGGCTGTGATTGAACATATTGTGGTCTGGACTGATCCTAGATAAGCACTAGGCGTGGACCACATGCTGCCAGAACAGAGAGGAGCTAAAATGTAGACTCACGCTAAAGAACCATTACTTAAATAGTTTGAGAAGGAGCATAAGCAGTAATGTCAATAAATAACGGATTAAGAGAGACTTAAACGTATATTTGGTTCTCCAGATACTGATACATGTTCTCACCGATACTGAAGCTCCTCAGTGTACTTTACTCACTGCAGTCTGAGTTTCCATTTGTCCTTTATCTCTAAGTAGTTTGGAAGCCCATTTTCATCACTTATAAAAATAATATAAAACCCACACAGGAGTTCATAATCACGAGATAAAAACTCATACTTAAGTCATAATTTCAACTTTTAAAGTCATAATTACGAGTCAAAAAGGCACGATTTCAACTTTAAGACTCTGTTCTCATAACTATCTCATATATCTATCTGTAACTATTACTTATTGTTCAAAAGGCTATTATCCTAAATGCCAAAGTACCCTTTTTCCTGCAAACTGTGGATAACTTCTCAATTTTAAAAAGCTGCTGAAGCAAAAGAATTTAAAACAAAAACGTAACACGTGTGAAAAGACAATGTATGCTTTAATAAACATACTCCTGGATTGTCCACTACTTCTCGTAGCTCAATAAATGTCATTTCTGACCGTCCACTGAGTTACCCAGACAGACGCTGCCCACGTGGGAAATGATAATGTGGTACAGTGGGAAAAGTGAACCCATTTATGGCTGTTTACGTCCTGCAGCTGTTCCTAATATTCTCCCGTTTGATTTACGTCCACAATCTATACCTCAAGCTGTCACCAAACACAAACATCACTGCAGGATTTATTCTGGACTACAACTTAAATTTATACTTAGGCCAACTCCACCGCAAAGTGAACGCTCTTATATCAGCTGCACCGACAGTGATTTGTACGGCTAAGGTTCAGAGTGGGCATTTTAAAGTTCAAATTATAGACTCGGAAAGACGTTTAATCCAGAAAAAGAGGTGGAAGGCTTAATGGCTGAAGGGACAATTCAAATGTTCTTATCTTTCTCAGACTCTTTTCTTTATAAAAACCCAATGCCATGTGTGAGATCAGGTCTGAAATGTTCTCAGTCCAACATTTCCCAAAAGTGTTCACTCATCCAGCACCTTCCAGCTGCCTGTAAACACTATATTTCACACCAAACTGACAAACTCAGTGGATCTGACATAGATGTGCTAAAACTGAGCAGAGCCTTCTCCAAACTGTTCCCACAAACCCAAAAGCACATGATTGTCCAAAACACAATGTTACACTGCAGCATTACAATTTTCCAGACGACTCTAGCCGTGAAGAACTCAACATTTGTGGCACGATTGCGGACTTATTTACCGAGCCGTCTTCACCGTAACTGAGAAATCTGCAGGATTTGCCGGATCCTGAAGTGACTCTGCGTGTGAATTTAAAAAGATGCAGACTAGCGCTTGAACGTTTAGTTTTAAGAGATCATTTCATGCCTTCACGCCGGACACTTTCTCCGTCCTTCGCTGTCGAGACATCTCAGGAATGTCTGAGCGTGAATTCACTCGTTTAAAGGTCAAAGTTCAAGTCAAGGTTGCCGTGATCCGTGTCAACAAACACTGAGCCGTGATGCATGAACCAAAAAGGAGCATGGAGTTCTTTGTTATTACTTATATTTAATGAGCCTATTTAGCCAATGTTTTTAGAGGTTAATTAATCAATTTTCAGTATGGTTTATCAGTTCCTGGAGCCTATCCCAGGTGCTTTGGACGTGAGACAGGGTGCAATAGTGATGAAGTACTCAAGAGGGTCTAGTCTTGGTCTCAACTCATTTTTCTCCGTCTTCTCTTCGACGTCAAACCAAAAAAGATGAAAAATGCAATAATTGTCTGTTCTTGGAATGGGATAAAAACCTCAAGATTTCAAATCCAATTAAACATCTTCTAACTCTGCCTCCTTCACCAAACACACCGTCTTGATTTCTAAAAGTCTTCTCTCAGTCTTGATACTCTCTGGCCTCAGACATGGCTTGATCTCGGTCAGTGCGGTCTTGACTACAACACTAGTGTCCACCCTGGATAAACATCAGTTAATTGCACTCATTATGGCCAATTTAGACTCAATAATTCACTACACTTCACAGAAAAAGGGTCGACCCATCACCTTTTCATAATACACTCTATCATCTTACTATTCATACCAATGGTGTTACTTCATGTAGTAGTAATAAAAACAAGTTATTTTACAAGTGGACTGCTGATGTAGATAAGATTGTGCTGGAAAAACAAACTTATAATGGCGAAAAGACCAGTGCAAAATGGTGTTTTAGCCATAATATATAAGTTCATGTGAGGTTATGGGCCTCAGGGAAGAAGTGCACAGCTGATTTTTTTTAATAAGATACTAATATTCCTCAAAAACACAGTTAAAATGAAAATAGCTTTGAGTTTAAGAATGTTACTGTTTGTTTGTCTTTGTAGTATTTCAAGAGAAAATATATAAATGAGTTTTGATGCAAATAGTAAGTAATATTTTTAATTGTTTATGCAAATCTCGTCCTGTTTATTCTGTACACAGCCCTATTTCACTACTACTTGATTCTTTATTTGGAGTTTTGTCTTCATACGCAGCTCTCACGCCGTGTTTCTGAAACGTACAGCAGATTTGACAGTACAACCTCACCGGACGTCGACACAAATTAACTGTGAAATGTTCCTTAAACAAACCGTCGCAGATCCTCTCCAGAGTCGCCTGGGTCTCCCTCTGAACTCGGCGACCATCACGGCGTCCAAATGAAAGGTTAGAAACGTAACGACATCAACCGCGACACTGCTCACTCCCTGTCATCCATCACGTCCACTTTACCGTACGCGCGCCATCAATCACAGCCCAGCCTCCGAGCGATAATGGGACGGCGGTCCTGGACGGGGACGGGGTGCTATCCATCAGTTCGGACGTAATGTGACACTCCTAGCATTTACATCAGAGTCAAATGAAGTGGTCTGCCCTTTGAAGTGACACCTCCGGCAGACTCAGGATGATGAAGATGACGGGTTAGTCAATCTTTCTGGGCTCGTGAAACCTTTATATCGTTATCATCTTTTGGGGTTGTGTTAAAGTGAGGTTGTTTGACTTCGATGGAAAGCAGATCGTCTCATTGTCAGTGAACATAGTGCCATCAATTCGTTTTCTGTTCTAAAGCGAGAATAAGTTGTGTTTTTGGAGATTTGAGTAAGACTAGCAGACAAATAACTAATCAGATGAATGGACTATTGCATAAAATCTGCCACTTTTCTGTTATTATTGGATGGTTTGAAAGGAAGGGAATCCAAACCCATTTCACAGAGACGAGGAAAAGTATACCAGAGAATAATCGAAGTCCAATAGGCTCATTGTTGCCTTCATAATATCATAATATTCTTCATATCGAACATGGACGATATGAGTGAGATGTGATTGGGTTTGGTGCAGTTCATGATGATAAATGACTGTATTAATCTGTCTATTACTTTAATTTCAATCCTCGTCTGGAGTTACGTGACGAACCAAGCTTCATTTAAAAAGCCATCACCAATAGACTTTAATAATCACTCACAGATTCTCAATTCTGACCACGCACTGACCGCTTAGTGTAATAATAAGATGGGAACTGGCTCATTTAACTTTAATTTCAAACATTTTGCCGACGACAGACACGTTGAAGGCTCCAGCAGAAGACGAGAGACATGCTGGAGTTCTTCTTTTCTTATAAAGACACTAATTACTCCGACGCTCGTGTAGTTTTGGTGGAAAGGCTCAGCGTCGAGACACAGAGTTAACAGCTCGGTGCTGTTTCCCGTAAGGCCCAGGACAAGCAGTGGGTGGTGGCCTGTCCTTTTTAGACCCAAGGCTACTTACCCTCTGTCCACAGTTCTCCTGACAGGCCTAGGTGGTATTTTATTATTTCAGTTCATTCTGTCTATTCAGAGTCTATAATTACTCCCTTACATGTATTTAACTCTAACCTTTTTTTTCAAATTACATGTCTGACCCTCTCTCGAGGATAGGATTTCCCTGCCATGTATTTTAACCCACTCTATTTTCAACCCTCTCTCTCTGTTATTATTTTTCATTTTGGGCAGTTCCTTTAATCTTTGTGCTATGATCTCTCGTTTGGGGTATTTTGTCTGGAACTGTTCAAAATATGAGGCAGAGTTTATGTAAGAGCTTTTGTCGGATGTCGCTCAAAGGAGGTTAAGTGAGGTAGGTGAGGGAAGGCACGGATCAAAAGGTGCGTTCAGTTGTCTTTTGTGATGAGTTGCAGAAGTAAAAAGTACAGCTGTGGTTGAATAACAAACAGATCTGACCCGTAGAAGAAGGTTGCACACACAATAACAAACCAAATGCACTGATTTGACACAAAAATCTGTCAAAATCTGTAGATCTGCCGCCCCCAAACTTTGCAGATTTAATTTAACATATTTATCCAATTAATCAAAGGTAACTCAAGTAATAATTTAGATTGTACTCTTCTACTTCAGTGATATTATTTTGAACATATCGTTTTATCGTTTGCTGCTAAACAGGGATGCTTCTGATACATCTCAATAATTACCTCCATTTGCTGCTTTTTGCTCATTTAATCTTGCCCCAGAGTGATTTAAAGCTCTGATTGGTCAACTGTCTGTCACATGGGACGCTGTAATGTTACTGCAATACAAGCAGTTCTTTGCAATATTGAGATTGAAGTTGTTGATATTGCAATAACATGAATTTGCAAGATATTGTGAAGCCCTGAAATGTTGTGATTTTTCTCTCTTTTTGAGCAGTTTGTGAAGAACAGATAAAAGCACTCTACTCTTTGACTCATATTGATGATAGTGCCATTAGTTTGTCTGCAAATTCATAAGAAATAACAGCATCTTCCTACAATTTACTTTGCACTGACATGGGTTGAAAAAGCTCTTTACCACAGATAGAAAAAAGTTCTGTGTTTTGTAAGAAATGGCACAAAAAATGCAGTAAAATTCCTCCATTTTGTCAACGTCACCATAATTCTTTTTGTCTGCATTTACATCAGAACATGCCACCCAGGCTACGATAATCACACTGTGACAGGTTCCTGAAATGCATGACACTATTTATATGACACTGTATATTTACAGTCTGAAGAGATGACTGCTCTGCTACTGCGCTTCATCTCACTTTACAAAATGTTTTCAAACTAAACCAGTAAAAGTTAAAAAGCACCTCTCCGCTCTGAGACTACAAACAGTCCAACTGCGGCGGCGGCAGAGATGTCATTTCCAAGAGAGTTCCTCCTCTAATTTTAAACCAAAGCATCACATTATTGGACTGATGCCTGTCTGAAAGAGACAGACCGAAAGAGAGTGACAGGCTTTTCAGGCCTTTGTTTATGCGAGCGTTACAGGCACCAGTCCCACAAACGTGGATGGGAGCCCTTTGTAAACAGGGCTTGAGCGAAGCTGCTGTTCATCTGCCAATCTAAACACAACAAGGCCCATAGTAGGCTCCTGCGCCATCTCTAATTCTGGATTTGGGCTTTGTGGAGAGTGGGATGCAGCCGCTGAGGGAGGAATGCTGCAGCCTGCGGAGTTTGGGTAATTGTCGAAAGATACGAACCACGCGTAACCACAGACACTGACAGACGGCGAAAGATGCTTAAGATAGAAAGAAAACGTGATGCAATAGTTGTGTTGAAGTGGTATTTAGAAAGAAAAGTGTATACATATGTTGTGCTTGGAGGCTTGAACGCTGACTATTAAATGTACCAATGCAATTTTAGCTGAAGAGGATTAGGTGAGAAACAGAACAAACAGAGAAAACGCTGCCTGGAGACTTTGCTTATCAACCTTCTGTTTTGTGCATTCTCAGCATAGTTAGAAAACAACTTTCACATGACACGAGTCTCTGCTGCAGTCGGGCTAATGCAATTACACGCACATTACTTACCCCGGGTTAAATCTGGACACTTCAGTGTACTGTCATTAGTCGTATCTGATTCGGTGAAGAAGCTTTTACAAACATATGAACACAAACTGAGACCCCCACAAGTGTTGGACAGAATGAAGCGCGTCATAAACAACACTAGAGGGAGCCAAGCCATAACCAGTTATCAAAACAAATCCCTTTTAAAACCAGTGGTAAATAAAAGTTTAAACTCTGAGCTGAAGTTAACCCACTCATAAAAGTACAGTTGGTCTTTCTTCCTCTTGTTAGGCTCACCACTGATGTGTGACTTGTCCTTGTCCATCAGCTCTTGAAACAGACTTGGAGCGAGTCTCGGGTAATGGAGGCCTGTTCATTAGGGCCGTGGAGTAAACTGGGGACAGGCTAATGAGAAGGGCGCCTTTGACAAATCCAGGCTGGCTGTGTAATAATTGGCCGAAGCAGAAAGTGGTCACGAAAGAACAAGGAGTGGATGGAGTTTTCCAGTCACGCACAGTCTTTTTGTTGTTTGATTTTTGTGAAATTCAAGACTTACAACGCACAAACTAACTAAAAAACATAACAATTAAATGTACTATACCACACTGCTCACATAGCCTTTGCATCCAAACTATATAAGCATCTCCGAATGTGAGTTAGATGAGAAAGAATCTGAAATTAGAGCATTTATTAACAGGTATTTTTGTCTACACGAATGAATATAGTCAAGATATCAATATATATTCACTATAAATGTAGTTAAATAGGCCTAGTTTTCATATTTTGTGAGAATAAAGACAACTAAAATGGTCACAAGCAAAAGTGGTTAAAATAAATCAAGTCCCAGAGCTTTCCAGTTGTGTTCAGTTTTTCTTTTTGCAGTGTTTTCCACAGATTTCTTGCTCGAGTGGCCACACATAAATTGATACAAATCCATAATCCAGATTGGAGCCGGCCTCCTGTTTTTCCTCACAGGAGCGTGTAGAGTATTGATCTGAGCCTGAATAATTGAGAGGCTTAAGCTAAGCAAGCATGTGAGGGAAATGGTACCGGATAGTACATCCCAAAATTGGGCATCAAATTTGAAGTGCAGTGTACAGTAAATGAGTGTTGGGTCAGAGAGTTTCTTTAGTTTTAACTCGCAGGACTTCACAACAGCGTTACCGCGGTGTCAGTCACTTTTCAGTCTTTATTTGTTGTCTGTGTTTTAGTCGTCAATGTTAAAAGCCGCCTGTATGAACACACTTTTAGGAGTATTATACGGTTTTGCGTTATTCAAACACAAACATCAAAATCGGACAAAAATAAATAGGGTTCAACCTGGGAAACAAATGCTCTGAATCAAAATCAAGGAGCCACTGTTGTTGGATGCACATCATTTTCTATAAGAATAACTGTTCTTCATTAAAATCCGTCCTTTTCAAAGCTTAAGTGTCGTATAAACTTTATGGCAGTGGGAAAGTAATGCAGCTTCCATCCATCACATGCACCTCCACCTCATCCACATTCACATTTGTTAAGCTGATCGTTTCCTTTGTCTTTTCTTCACTCCACACGACCCCACATCCAGAAAACTGAATTGGCAATAACTATGACAAAGATTTCTTGAGAATAAGCCATGTTTAGCAAAAGGATAAACCTCAAAACTAACCTTTAAGATCCACTAACTCCAGATGATTCAGACATTCTCCTTGAGCCTGGGTCTGCAGAGGTTCTTTTTTTACCCTTTTACTCACGTTAAAGGGTTTTTCCAGTTTCCACTTCTGCCAACTCCATGATGAATGAGTGATACAGGCTTTACTTGTATTAAATTAACACTTACTATTGAAATATTCTTGAACTGCATTGTCTTTCTCTAGTTTATTCTACTGTATCTCACCAAAACTGATGCGTTGACTCGTAATTATCAAAGAGGCTTTTTAAATATTCTGTTATTTGTCTTGTGTAAGCGTTTGTACTTGTTTACCTTGAAGTCTATGGACATTTTAGTGCAACACTCAATCACAGGGGCTCTGCAATACTCAGACTTTTACATAAACACATGTTTTTTATATTTGTGGTGAAATCTGGGATTGACTCAGACTCGATGTCAAATTTGGACAAGAACCGCTTTGAACCGACATCGTTTTTTTTCCTCACAAACAAACACAGAGAGACAAAAAAAATGCAGAGTTTGGGCCAAGACTGAGGCGATAATGAGCAGTGAATGAGCGATGCTACTGATGACATACGCAGCTCACTCTGTTTCCACCTCAAGCCTCGCTGTTATTCATTACGCAGCATTTAAACGGCTCTAATGTAATGCGCAGGACACCTCGCTCGGTGCACTTTCCCAGGCACCCGCCCTCTGCTGCTCCTAAAGGGACTTATTAAAATCCATATTTTTCCGACAGGCCAAGTGAAAATGCAGGGAACAGTGTGCACCTGGTGCTGTTGTGGCTCGGGACGGTTGTTACGTGCCGCTGTTTGGCTGACGAAGTGCAACCAAGACAAACTGTGACTAAGTCTTAACTCAATCTTCTCCTGAGAGCATGTTTTCGTCCATACAACTGTCGTGACATTCTCATTTAGTGTTTGACATGAATCACAGCTGCCAACTGCTACTAAAACCTCGCACGGACCCCAAATATGAAAAACATCTGCCTTTTGCGGAAATCTGATACTCTGTGTAGCAGTTGGTGTACTCTGCTGCTTCAAAATACTGTAAGGGAATTTATTTAGGATTAGTTTGACAAAAAGTTCTTTATAATTGTTATGAAAGACAGGAAATAAGGAATTAAGGGAGATGCATTGACACAGGGTTGTGATAGAAAGTGATATTAGGGTTTCCTGCTTTGACACTGAGCTCAAATCACTGCAAACGTCATGCTTTTTTGGAAAAACAGGTGCTTGTTGTCTTTTATTACACTTTTTACACTGATTTACACTTTTGCTTTGTCCCTCATAATAAACCAAGTGGTGCATTTTGTCACATTTCAGCTGTTTCTCAATTTTGAATGTTTTGAAATCTCTCAAAAATATTGAAAAATGTGAAGGAATAGATTCTCAGCCGTGAAATTCCCGAATGCATTGAGCTAAATATGAGGAATCGACATCGTGAACAGTGCTTAATGGGAGGAGAGGACCATCATTTCCAGCTTGCTTTTACAAAAGTGGACAAAAAGCAACTAGGAATAACACATATGCTATTGCAATTTCATCTTTGTTAATGTTCTGAATGGTGGCACAGTTGTATCTGGGAAGTAACCAAGATTAGCAGATTGTAGCCACTATGGAGTCAAAGTTAAGTAATACAGAACTAACATGACCCTTCAACAGCAGCTATTACATGTTAATCAATGGATATCTATCAAATAAGCTCTACATTAATCATAGGGGAGTTATTGGAAATGATCATCGGCTGTGATTCACCAGATTTTGAAACGAAACAATGTTGTGTTGTTCATTTTGGGCAAAAACGTACACTTTTGGAAATAGTTCAAGCAAAGATTGTGGAGGGAATCTGATGATATACTCATACATTTTTATTTTATTATAGTCCAGTGTGAGGTTTATTTTAAATCTAAATGAAGTAATTAGCACTTTCTTTGATTGATTTGATGTTTACTGACAAAAAAGGCATAGTTTGTGCACTTTTGGAGTCAGCATAAGCTTAGTGTAACATTCCGTTTATGACACATTATTTCCCGACTGTTTTTGGGCAACGGACAGTGAATAAACAAACAAAATGTCTGCCGATTAATCCTGTAAGCATTCCAGTTAAGCTAAAGGTGGTGCACGTCCGCACCGGTCAGCCTTCCCCCGTCCACACCTTCCCCTCGCTCCATGTGACCCGGGTGTTCATGACTTGACATTTTCTGACTGCAATCGTACCCCGTGACAGTAAAATAAGAGCAATGTTTTCTTTGAGCAGGCAGAAGCCGGTGCCCCGTCTGTCACGCACACGGCACACTCTTCTCCCACATCTCCGTGAGCCTGCAGCTTCTCCGGTGTCTGTCACGCCGCTCCTTTCCCTTCGATACGGCCTCACATGTCACCGAGCCTCAGCGGAGGAGACGGGCGAGCAGCAGACCGGCCGCTCATGATGGAAATCCGCTGTGATTTGTGGATTGTCTGCAGCCCTCAGACTTGTAGCAGGAAGCTGCAACAGATGGGAGAGACTTTTCACTTCTTTTTTACAGCATTGCATAACTTCCACTCATGACAAATGTTTTAATCCATCTGTCAGCGCTGAGGCTTCCTAACATAGACAGTAGAAATGAATGGAGGTCAAATATGAACGGGGAAGTCAAGGCTCGCTTCATAAAGTTTCACTCCCAGACTATGTCAACAGGATGGGAGGGTGACTAAGGACTGGTTGGAAATAAACAAAAGTAGTTTTATTTTTAAAAGTAAAATGATGTTTTGCAGATGTGACTAAATATTGATGCATATATTTGCTTTATAAACCATAATTAACATGTAACAAATAGTGTATATCTAAATGTATTACACATAAAGGTGCTTGCCCTCAATAAAAGCAGCAGTCTTAATCTTAATCGTGACTTTAGAGCACATTCTTGCTTCATAAACATACCACATGGACACAGCATGAAAGTATAGGCCTATAACCTCTTTAAACACGCTCTTGCTTTGTTATCTCTGATTTGAATAAATGTACTACATAGGTTTTAACTCTGTAATACATATTATAATTTTATTTTTTTGGATCCTGCTGTAATTTCCGTCGTCGGTACCTCTAGTCTGTTTTTAACCAAAGACACCTCTCTGTGATCATGTTAAGGTTAACCATAGTGGGCTCCTTCACAGGGATTGTCCTGTTATGCTTTTTGTCCCTTGTCCCAATAATCTTCTATAAAAACTTAAACATCAAACCCACTTTGTTCCACTTTTACCAAAACAATTGCATCTGCTTAGCTTCCATGCTTACAGACTTTTGTGCTTCACCAGGACGTTAACATCTGCTACATAAAGTTTATACCGTTGTTAAAAAACATTTTTTCAAGTGCGTGATGTGGTTTGAAGTTTTCATAGCTTTACAAATGATTTTTTCAGTCCTTATGGCTTCACAGACTCCGCTCTAAGCAATGGGCAACGTCACAGTCGTAAAACTCCTCTACTTTCTGCTTCCTACCACTTAAAAAAGCACACTTAACATAATGTATAGTTAGTGTTACAGAACCCAGGTCAGCACTTGTCACCTTATTACTGCTTCCCAGCTGCACTCTCTGGCTGGACGGTTGCTATTCATCCACACAACACATTCATTATTACTGTAATTAGCCCTGGTTGGAAAATAATCAACTCTGCTTCAGCAGTCTTTCTTGTGCAGTGACCAGTATCACTGCCAAACGTCCTGAATTCCTTCCTGATTACACTTTTATTTCAGACAGAAAAGCAACATCTATAATCGACATAAACCTTTCGGTCATTTGTTTTCATTTGATTAGTGCAGACGTTAAAGTTCTCCAGGAGGAGGGAGTAAAACAAGGGCAGGATTGTGTGTGTTTGACCTGAGATGGCAGACCGTTGGCAGGTGGGTTTCTGCGTCATGCTCCGTTTGCTAGTTTTTGTGTTTTTTGCGTCATGGCAGGTGATGTAACCTGGCACGTCTGTTCCCGTCGACATAAACCGGGCAGAAAGAGGCCTGATCTCAGCGCAAAGCGACTCTGGGCAAATGTCAGGTGATTTAACCGAGCAGTTCTTAATAAAGAGCACCATCTTGGCTCTTTATGAACTTAGACTGGGACTGCAGGGAGTCAGTGTTTCAGGTTTTGTGAAAATAATAAAAATACCCTTTATTTACTTGGGAATATAGAAAAAGTTCTCCAATTTACACTTAAACCCCAGATAAAAAACACACTCAGTCAGAGACATGACTATCAAACTTTTATTGACTCCCAAAAGCAATATTTTCTCACAAAATCAGTACGATTCCTCCATTTCTACGATCAATAAATCACATGTACAGTATAATGTTAGTGGTGACAGCAGATAAATTGTGCTCTCTTCAGTTCTGTTAAATCTTCTCTGTGTGTTGTATCTGATGATGAATAGCTCACTCCACTTCAGAGACACAACCCTCTTCTGTTTCTGCGATTCACGTCTGACGTTTCTTCTCCTCTCAACCCATCTTTGTCCCACTCTCCACAGACACGACGTCCTCAGGGTGGAGTTTTTTTCTCCTGTAACGTATCGACTTGCATCGTCTATTCTCTTAATCCGTGCCCCAGCTGTCTGACAAACATCTTTAATTGTCTGCTCCGTCTCAAACACAATGTGGTCTAGACCGGAGCTTCAGGTAATGACAAGGTCTCACCTGGAGCTGCTGGCCTCGTCCAAACTCCGTCGTAGTGAAGTTTTCAAATCGCAGTAAATCAAGCTAACTTTTCTTTTTGTTACATTGGAGTCTGGGTTTCCTCAATAGAGTTTTTATTATGATTTATGCAAAGACTATATGTTTAAGCTGCAATAATGACACATGCTTCTTCACTATCGTCTCAGTTTATGTAATTATTACTGAAGAAAATATTAGATTCATTCTTACAAAATGTGGTGTTTAATGTGTCAATGAAAAACCCTGAAAAAAATAGGTCAGGTTATGATTTTTTAGACATTTAGAAAAAAAATACTTATGTTCAGGAGTGCTCACTTTGCTCTTTCTGATACTATTCTTGTATAGAAACAGGAAATAATAAAACTACCACTGGATTTTTGGAGATTTTAATGTCTACTTTTTAAGCAAAAGCTGATGTGTTCTTATGCAGCAGTTGTTTTAGGGCTCACTGATGTTTTATTTGGTTCAATTCATCTGTAACTACATCCAGACTGACGGTTGAGGCAATAATCATACCTTGTTAAGGTTAGTCGCCAGGGCTTTATGTAAAATTTGAAAAAAAAGTTACCAAAAGGATTGAAAGGAAGTATGAGAACACTGTAAGTCTGTGTTTTATTCCCATCCATGCCTCATCCCACTCATAAATTTGAAGGTCTGAGAAATTGAGGAACAGTGCTATGTGTTTTTAAAGGTTCATATCAATTATATTTAACACAAGTGACTTTGCCTTCATCACTACAGTCCTCACTGATACTACCATTTTATTTTAATCGCCAGTTACTTTTGCAAATGTCAAATTCACGCACTGTTCAAAAACTTTTAAACAATGGTACAATGTTAAGAAAATTCTCCGAGGCTCACTTGGCACCATCCTTGGATCGGTCTGTTTAGTACATTTCCAGCAGAAAGAGCATCCCCAGGTTTTGTTTTCTTTACTGATTGCAACAGTTGGAGCGAGTAGCACTGATTTAAACTTCCACCAGGGAGGAAGCATGGCAAGTCTCAGGTCCCCGTCCGGATTGGAAACATACATCACATAAAAGTTTGGTACAAGTCGCTGCACGCCAGTTAATTGCATCTGCATTTTCCCCCGTTCAGTTTGTGTCACCGTTTCTTCGCCAAGTATGAGTCAACAATATGGAAATGTTCAAACCCCTCGCATACAAACGGCGTCGGCAATTATTCCCGAAGAAAAATATGCAGGAAACGGACCGTGCCCTCCTGCCGCTCGCGCTCTCCTGCACAAACCGAGACGTCAGCTGCTCTGGAGGAAAGCGGGACTCTAATTGCGAGCGGGCCCGTGTTTACTTAGCGGTGACACCGGCAGCCGCGAAAACCTGTGTTTATTTTTTGACTTTGCGTGACTTTAGTGGAGAATAAATCATCCGTGTGCCGCCACATCATAAAAACGGCTCAGAAGAGATGTCAAGTTGAAAGGGACCCGCATCCTGTGGAAAAGTAAACCTTCTCTTCACCTCTTTTTGCTGTGGCTTCTTTGAAGAATGAGCTATTAGCCTTTTTTGCTAATGCATTAACGCCTAATTGTTTTTCTCTTTTTCCAAATGTGAAATATCCACCTCATGCATTGACTGTGGACATTCATATATTCAAAATGATAATTAAGTCCATTATATTTCCCACTTATCACCTCATTATTCACTGGAAAACTCTATGATGGGCCATTACAGGGAGAGCCAGAGACTTCTGTTAAAGATGGCAGTAGCGGGCCCCGTGTGTCCTACAGAGGGGGGCCCCGGGGGAACGGCTGGCGGTGTGAAGTGCTCCCAAGGGTACGTGGGATAGCCGAGAGGGGAAATGTAGTAACTCAATGACGAGGAGAGGCTGCCAATTACAGTCAACTCAGGATAGAGGAGTGGGATCAGACGCATTGAAAACGGTTTGTAGACTCCCGAGGGCCCGAAGGGGGAAGGCCCTCCATCAGAGCTGCTGCCGGTCCACTGGAAATATGAGCTCCACAGTGGAACCACAACACTACTGAAATCACAATCAAGTTTTTGTTTTCTGTTTCATTTTAACTGCATTCCTCAAGACAATAATGAGCATATTTCATCAGACACAGAAGTTTCATCTAAACACAAGACTTTATATTCAAGAACATAAACATTTTCTTCATCCATTTTCCAGAAAAGTCACATAGTATATTTCTTAAAGGTGTCGAAAGTTGCTTTTGGCAGTATCTGGTGGTGACTTTTTTGATTCTACACTTTACACCCATCCTTCCTGCAGCCTGTGAGCATCTATGGTAGCCCTGGAGGGACATGCTGTTTTTCTATGAACAAACCCAGTGGAAACAAGTGACTTGAAAAGAGGAGAAACACAGTTAGTTTATGACTTGTCTGAGGCTTTGAGGAAGATTGTTTGTTATTGTTGTTATTTGAGGTGAATATACGTTATTGAAAACATATTTGATTCACTTTGTTAAACCATATACTTCAAATTTTCACATAATGCACCTTTAAATTTGGGAGATAAGGTTGAGAAAACAGGGATGAGTTTGTATTTGTAAGTGATAACGCCGGGCTAAAATATGTTTGAAACACAGGTATCAGTGCTGATGTTGTTTCTAGATTACATGTGCGCTCACGCCTCGGCTCTCGTCCTGCTCCGTGGTTGCACTTCACCGGTGTTTGGTTTGTCTCGTGGAGTATTTCTTCTAAAAACACAAATGGAATTGACCCATAGGCTCCACATTCCTCGCAAAGCAGATAAGCAGCTTAACACAAGACTAAAACAAACTTTGCAAAGTGTGTAAATATATACCACAACACTACACCTTTTTGTGATCCATTAATTGCTGTTATATAATTTTTAAGCAGAAGTTGAGGGCTTGAGTTGCACAAAAACCTAGTGTCAGCAGAGTCTCTTAACCCGGATCTAAGAGCAAAGTTCACTGACCCTACTCCCAGCGATTCTAACTGCATTCAACAACATTTGTGCATGAGATCCACATAGAAATCTCTCATGAGGTCAGGGTGAGTTGAAAATTAAGAATATGTGTAGCCTGAGGGCAGCCGCTCACAAAGAGGACAGTGTCGAGCGTGAAATGGGAGATTACATCGCAGATTGAAGTTACATGACGAATGGAGGGCTCTCAGCATGTGATTAAGGAATAAGTGTGATATATGTCGAGGTTGGAGTCGAGAGAAATCCCACTCTGGACTGGTTCTTCTCACAGTCTCAGAGATGCTCCTGGGTTTGTGTCGGCGTTTACAAAATAAAAACAAGCCCCTTCATGGAACAGATCTGCTCCTTTAGCCTTTCTCAGACCTGCCATTAACAGCCCTGACGCCAGAAGCAAACATTCAGGAGACATTTTTAAGTCTCATATGACTGCTTTTAGTGAATAATGATGTTTTGTCTGTTTATGTTTAAGGAGTCAGAAATGTATGTGTGGACTTGTATATGTTTATGTCTTTAAAATATCTGCTTTTGGTGATTTTGTGCATGTTTAAATTGTGTTATTGCGATAAGAAGAACGATAAACATTGTAGATAAATGACATTCAATTCATAATACTCAAATGTGTGCTGTTTAAACTATTAAAAGTGAAGCAAAATAAGCCTGTACATCTGATTTTTATCATATCCTTTGTTCCATTTACGTAAATCCACCTTCTTACTCAGCAATAATCCAACGTTACCTTGGGCCAGGGTCAAATAATAACTCGTCTTAGTTCATTGACCTCAGAGGATCTTACTCAAGAGCCGTTTTTACAATAGTCATCTGATTTGATAACTTCACCTTTCCTTTTCTTCGGGTCAGCGACATCAGCTCTTTCTTGAAAACCTGAATCTGTCCATATGTCCAAACCATTTTTCATGTTTGGGTGGAGCGTGCTGACGGTGTGAGTCAGTGCCAGGATATCCTGATGATCCACTGTGGCAGCAGATTCTTTTAGGGGCCCACGAGGAGGATTAGGAGGCACTGGACCCTGAACCCGTGACCTCTTCTGTTTGTTTACCTTTTCCTGCTTTAGGTCACTGTAGGTCACTGTGACTCACTGCTGTTTTATTGTGGCAACAGTCAGAGCTGCACTTGGATCTGTTCACGTAAACAACTCACATGTGTGTCTGTGTTGACTTATAATAATCTCTTTGTCTCATTTAAAAATACAGTGATGTGTATTTTTGGCTAAGACAGGTTCAAATATGAAAGTAGTAGCAATATAATCCATCAAAGCAACACTATTTAGACATATTTACAAAACTGGAAGATGAACTTTTTCACAAGACACAGTTTTCCTTGCTCTGGACTAGACTAAAAAATAAAAAATAAAAACAACTTCTTCTCTTCATTGTCCTAGACTGGAGACCTCTAAAAATACACATTAATGGTAGCTGTGAGAGGTGTAACGATGTCTCATTCTTCCCTTTCTTCACTGTGGTTGTACGTTGTAGTAAAATAAACTCAAAAGCAACTAATGTCACAGTTGTCTGACCAAAGATTGTGCAAAATTCTTCTACGACCTCCATTGAATCCATATAATATGCTTTTTTATCTTATTACCTGGTTACCCTGACGTGCCAGAGGGTTTGTTTGGATGAACCACCTTCCACTAACTGCAGTATTGTCTAACATAGTAAAAATAATACAGTTTCTTCATTGTCAAATCTAATACACACCATTGGTCCAAAAGGCCAAAAGTAAATAAATGTATACAAACTTAACTCCATCTCTCTTTGTAATGTTTCTCTTTTGCACATAAATGCCACTCTAGTTAAGTTGGAGGCTTTGTTTTGTGTGACTTTACAGAGTGAACAAATGGAAGGTAATAAAACTCTCTCTATACGTGTCGAATAAGTTGAATAGTGCGCTCATTACTGCCGCTGTGGACAAAGCAGAGCCTATTATATTGAGCTGTGCGTCTCCAAAATGCTCGCTCATTCACATCTAATTAACTCCTCGACACAGAGCAGAACGGTTCTGTCTCGGTCTCGAGTAAACAAGACCCCGGCGGGGAAAAAAGGGTCTCGTCTCGGCTGGGCGACTGGGCCATTTTAATAAATCGATGCGCTAATCACGGGACGTGCACCGAGTGCCCCGGCCGCGCTTCCAGCCCCACCGCCTTTGAGGTTAATTTAATTAGGTTCCGACGCTGAAAGCCCTGACACACACACACACACACACACACACACCAACGCAAGGTGTAATTGATTTTTTCTCTCCCTGATATTTTCTGCTTTTAGTTGGAGCGACTTACAGGGCACAGGGATTTTAATGACAAACAGTCAATAAAGTCCCCGTCTCTGTGGCTTAGGGGAAGTTTAGCTTGTGATACAGCCCAGGTCTAATGAAGGGAGATTAATCCTTGACAAATAGGACTTCTTTGTGGCGTCTGTATTGTTAAGAACCGCGTCTGTCTATAATTATGGAAATGCAGCTTGTAGGTTCAGACAACTGTAACATTTTGTCCTTCGCAAAATGAGGAAATTTAAATGTTATTGATGTCCATCTTAGATTCAGGCATACAATGTTGGACCGAGAGCAACTTCGGGCCAAGCTGTATTAGCATTTTATCAAAACAGCCTCTTTTTACTGCAAAGAACTATTTTTTTAATAAGTTAATGACTCATGGCTCAAAAATCTAAAACTTTTACTACAGTTTCAGAATTCAAGGCCATTAATTACAGTAAGTTTTCATCACTACAACAAAATCAAAAGGACACAAAGCATTAAAAAGGCTAATAAGATAATACTGAGGACGTCCAAAATGGTTTCATATTGTTCAATTTGTCAACATTTATCGTGAAAATGATGTTTTTAGCTGTGTAGTGCAGTGTAAGCATGACGTGAGGTTCATTGTAACACAGAAATAAACTTTAAATGTGCATAAATGAAATAAACAACGGCCATTTTTGATTTGCCAAGTCATTACAATACATAACAGAGTAGACTTTTACAGTAAAACAGTGAAATAGCAACTTCTAGCTCCTTGTCTCTAATTATAGACATAAAAGTGAAGTTTTTGGACCACTGTATTGATAATATCTATCCATAGAAACAAAGGGTGTGCAGCGGGAGGGAATTGGAGCTTCCTTAATGAGTTTATATTGTATTTTAAGAGATAAACTGGACACATAATACCTGTAATTTGTGATATGCTTCCACTATAGCAACAGTATATTTAATCAAAGCGATGTCTCAGCTCCACTGTTCTCCTGGAGTGGAAAAAGCAGTACATTTCTCCTTCGTGCACACACTTTCACACAGGCTCCTGAAGAGATCCTCCGGCCTGTTCATCTCTCATCTGGACAAATCCCTGAAGCCCTGTAGCCCGGACCCATTCATGCTGCATTCTCCCACTCACAGTCAGCACTATTTTTCAAGGAAACAGGAAATCCATTGGCTCACAGTGCAGTAAAAAAAAAAAAAAAAATTATATGTATTTCACTTGACATCCAGTTTCCGCATGCCAACAACGGCTTTGACTTTTCTTCTTCCTCTAAAGACGTAGAGCGCGGAGGAATGTGGAGCGTCTGTCTCCTGATGATGCTCCAAAAACAAACTGTTTGTCCTCCGAAAGAAGTGCCTCTTTCTCCGGAGCCTGCAGCCTGTCAACGTAAACAACTCAAACTGCAACCTTTTCCTCCCGACGTCAGAGGTTGTGGCTCATTATCACCCGGAGTTTGCACTTATTTGATTGAGCTTTTACAAAGTTAATATGGCCTCACACTTTTTAGAAAACAACAAAAGTTCACCAGAGTGTTGTTTGTTTTTTTATCGGGCAGAAACCTCTGAAGTGTCCGGTCGTGGAGCCCAATTGGACAATGCAGCGTGAACTCTTAGTGACGTTTTAACGAAGAGGAAATCCTTTTAACTAGAAGAAATCCCTCGCTTACAGGCCTGCTTCTAGAATTCATGCTCATACAGTCAGACTAATGGAAGTCTCATTTAGCCGTCCTTCTGTAGCCACATTGATTCAGTCAGGCTTCAATGTGTCCACGAAAAGCTTCTTTAATAGGCCTGTCATTAGCAACAAGAAATAAACGGTGCATTTCAACACAATCTTGCATGAAAGATACCAACCAAAACTACCTAATATAAAAAAAAGTGAAAGTGCTAACAGTGCTGTAATAAATCTTTCAAGTTGCAGTGTATTCAGTGAAGTTGCACAGTGTTGCCAATTATTTTATTTATCCCTGTTAATATCAATAATAAAACAAGCTTTTCAGACAAAAAGTCCATGTTTTTTTGTGTTTCAGCCATTCCATTCCTGTTTGTTAATGCTCCAAAAACGGAACATTTTCTGAAGGTAAACCCAAAATAAAAACCTGATTTTTGGGGGAAACGTGGCTAAAGTGCTTCTGTGTAAATCTGGCATAAGCTGAACTCAAACTGTCAGTGTTTTCTCCACTGACTATTCCCCGACGCATCTGAAGGGGTCATTTTGAAATCCTCGGGTCAGGGTTGCACTCATTTTCCATTGGTTATTTCACGTCAGAAATCCTCTCCAAACCGTTCAACTCATCATTTATTCAGGGCGTCTTGTTTGCTTGTCAAGCTGCGGCCTTGCTTCTGGTGCCAGCTTGTGCCCCGGTCTACATTTTTGCATCTCACAAGGCTAACCTGTATTAATATTTCAAATGAGGAAAGCAAACTGGCCCCAGTCCAGAGTCTGATTGACAGCGGAGGTGATGCAGCATTGAGAGATTTTTGATGCATTGTTACAGCTGCAGCAAACGTTAACGAGAGAAATAAACAGGAAAGAACATTTGTCCATCAATTTCGCAGAGTTTAATTGAATTATTCTTATTTGGGCTGTGAAGCTTCAGGCAGAATCCAAGTGGCACAGATGTCCCATGAATAAAACATCAACTCAAGCAAATATTAACACTTGTACTTGGGATTATTTCCGTGTTGGTGTTTGGCAATGTCAAACAGGGACTTGTTGCTGTGCGATTGTGGTTATAATTGGTTTAATAGACGCAGGCTGAAATACCAGAAATAAATGAAAAAGATAAAAGCAATCAATTATGATCTGCCTGCTATTTTAGAAAGGACTGAAATCCATTTATTATAACTGGGCCGTTTTGTAATCACGTTCAGATTAATCATAAATTCATAGTTATGTCTTATCTATTCACTGATAATTTGAGTTATGTTGATGAGCATGTAGTATTTTAAATAGAGTGAACATCACGTCTCGTAAATAGATGTAACTATTAACCAACTGCATATAACTTTCACTTTATTTCATTTTAGAAAGATTTAATTAGTTTAATTAGTTTAATTAGAAATGCTGATTCGACAGTGAAGACAGACTAGAGCTAATTAAAAACAGTGTAATGAAATAAAAACATGCAACACACACATCTGTATTGATAAGTCTGTTTATACCACAGTCGTTTGGGAATAATATTGAAATAAATGTATTTAAAGATGTGCAGAATTTCCAGTTATTGTTGTCTTGACGATGAATACTTGTCTTCAGAGCATTTGTCCTGCCATTTATTATTTATTTAATACTATCTTTGTAGTATTTGTTGTTACTTTTATCCAGTTACAACAGAGTATTGACAGAGTAAGTTTCCGAGTCCTACATGTCCTACATATTTGAAGCCGTTTGATACTGTGCTATATAAATAAAATTGAATTAAACTGAATTATCTCTTGCTCATAGATGTGTTACATCAGTGAATGCAACTCCAGACCATTAAGCATTAGTTGAGTGTTTATAACGACCAAAGTAAACGTTATGTTAATAATCACAGTGTTATTTATGTTTTGAGTAAACCCAATTCTACTCATTTGTCCCCTTGACCCCTAACTGGACTTAGATAAATGAATGAACAATAAGCCCATGTTCACATAAATATATTTACTGATATTTAATCGTTGATAAATAGTTCATTAATGAATTCCCTGTTAATTAAACAACTGAGATGTCTGAGAAAATGCCTTGAAAACTCATTTAATCACTGCATCACATTTGACCAGATTCTGATATTGTTATTATCTCTTTTATGCACAATACTTTTTTTACTCCTTTGTTTATTATCTTCTTCTTCTTCTCTGAGTATAATACAAGCTTTGTCAAAGTCAAAATGAATGAAGTATTCATTTCAACTTCAGGGGTATTTCTTTTATCCTTTCCTCAATCTGTATTTAGCGTCAGGTGAAGTAATCTCTGGACAAGTCGAGCCGACGGAGGAACGGCTCCGCATCCCAACAACAGACTAAACTTCACCGTCCTGTCACGGCTTGTAACTCTGATAAAAACAGAGTGAAACCTTATCAGAGTCTGAGAGAATAAGGCTATCATTTCTCCTTTTACCTTAGGTCACTTTAGATAAAACTCATGTTATTTTTAAAGCTTTTCTACATCAGATATACCGTACATTTGGAAAAGACAGTGTCCCGACAAAAGAATACCGTACTTGCACCAACATGTCTGCCCCTCATCCCGTCTACAGCCACAAGGCCATTCTCTGTAGCATGTATGACAGTGCTTATCAGGCTGGAGATGTTTATTTTACCAAAGCTCTTCGTCTGAAAGGAGCACTTTGTGAGAAGTGACTGCTGTCGCCGGGTCTCTCTAGGTGGTCTCGTCTCGTACCTCCATTTGTATATTGTGTTTTCCAAAAGGCCGTGAGAAATGACATCCTCCCCGAACGTCCCGGAGAGAGCACACGTCTGGATTATGATGAGTGGCTCTGTTAACATGTCGGACGGAGAAAGAAAGGAAAATAATCACTGGTTTTCTTACATATTAAGCCTTGTCGGAGAAGTGTTTTAAGTTATTTAGTCCTTATGTTTACCTGCCTCAGATATAAAGAGCAAAAACATGAAAGTAATAACTTATTGTAGAAAAAAAAAGCAAGTAAGGACCTTTTGACTTCCATAGTGGCACATTGTTGCACTTCCTTACATCACTACGTAACAAGAAGCCAGGCTGTACTTCCTTCCTTTGATATTTTTCAAATGCAAACAGTGACATGAGATAATGCCATGGACGGTTTTCAGCCTGTAAAATGACATAATAGCACCTGTGGCTCTGGATTTAAGAAATAATTACAAGTATTTAGCGCATTACAGTGTTTTATCAGATTGTTTCATGAGGTCATAGTCTACAGGATCAGGACCTGTCCACACAAATAAATACCTGGTGAGTCAGAATGTTTTTTTCTGGTGCAGGAGTGCCATTTGTCAACATCTCGAGGTCTGGACTTAAGATAGTGATAATAATTGTGTTGTGTGGACAGAGATACTTGGGAAAATGTCTGTTGTAACATCTGTATCTTACTGTAGCACTGAGACGCTTCAGTTTTTTTTTTTATTTGAGCCATGGTGTACTTGAATATACGTTTTTTTGTTTTTATATTAGTATAGACTTTCAATACAGTTGGTTCTACAAGCGAAAGATCATTTGGGTTTGATTTTAAAACTGCCAACACATGAAGAATAATTGTAAATCACGTTCACAGTTTCCTAAATCAGCAACTTGATTTATGTGAACATTTAGAGGTTAGCGTCTTGAACACGGAGCTGGAGTCGGTGTTGTCAGAGATGGATGGGCTTGACGTGGCCTGGGGTTAACTGAGTGCGTTGTTCGCTAATGCTGTGTGTGGGCCTAACTAATGAGGGTCAACAGCGGTCAAAGGTCAGTGGGCGGGGCCTCTGCCTTCATGGAAATATGTCACTCTGACAGAACAAACAAAAAAGAGACAGTGATTTTAGGAACGGGGAATAATCAAATCAAATGAATGAATTAAAAGAATAATGTACAGCTGCTCAGAGTGGTGCATGAGGGTTAAACAAAAAGCATGTCCCAGTCGGGCTACCGTAGGTGCTAACAGGCTATAAAGGGTCTTCAAAGATGCCACCAAAAACTACACTCTGCTCCTTTTACTTTTTACCTTGAATTTTTTTTTTTTTTGACTAACTGTGTCTTTAAAAAGTGTCCTTATCTTGCTTCACAAATTCAGTGGGCTTCCTGCTGATTCATACAACCCTCGAGCTCATTCTCAATTAGGCAAAACTAGTGGTTGCATCACTGTTTTCATTGTGAATAACACCTCGAGTTGTCCTTCCCGGCGGTGTAAATGTCGTCCTTCATGTTCCCATCAGGAGGTCCCGCTGACACAACACGTCCTGAGCTTGTTTTTCCGTCTCCTACGATGAGAATGATAAGGCCATTGCGGCGTTCAAGAGACATTTGAAAAACGGATCGAATTACCCTCTCTGCAGAAGCCGCCGATCGTCCCACTGTGTTGTCTTTATAACGGCGATGTTTACATTCATTAGCACTCGTCTGAAATGTGTCACATCCCCCCAGCTCCTCCTCCTCCTCCTCCTCATCCTCGCTCTCACTCGACGACCGCCTCCTGATATCCGTTTGACTCCCACTGCAAACAGATGCTATCGAGCTAAGAAAACGTTTTGTCTGCCTTCCATTAGTGAAGCCAAGAGTTTGGTCAAGACTTTACTTGTCAGATTGTGGTATTAGCTTCAACGTGACATGTGCAGCTCTCTAACGCCTTCAAGGGTTCGTTCACTCAAACAGACTCGCATACAACACTCAAACTGCCTCGTACTGATTTACTGTGTTAAATGATCTGTTTGGATCCATTGAGAGGCTAAAGGTGGCCAAAGACAAACCCCTTTTTCCATAGAAATGAGGTGTTATACTTTTATTTGTTCACCATTTAGCACGTGACACGTAAAATCTATACAACAGGCCTTTTCTTCAAGATATTAAATGGGAGAAGTCATGTTAGACAGTGTTTTATTACAGGTACAAGCACACACACACACACTGGACACCCCTCTGCCCAGGCCCAATCCCATTCCAAGCATTCCTCTGCCGTCCCGTGTATTCGATGGGACAGACTAAGTCATTAAGCCCACCTGACACGAGCAGTGGCCCTCCGCGATTAGAGCCCAGCTTTGGCCCGATCTGGAGAGACGTGCGGGCTCCTTGATGAAGGGGCCGCTGATGGCTCAAGCAGTGGAGGGCTGGTGCCGTGAGGGGGGAGGCACGGACCGGGGTCACCCCACGCCAGGCCCTATTAGGACCCCGTCAGACAAATACAAGCTGTCATTGAAACAGAGGAGAGCTCCTGGTGGGCCTTCTGCAGCGGCGCACCAACTTTCTGGCTCGGTGGACACGATCAAACCCGTCTGGGCCGTCCCACCGCGATGCCTTGTGTCACTCCATTAAACAGAATGTATTACGGGTTTCACGCCACGTTAAGGAGGTGACAGTGAAAGTCAACTTGACCTTGAACACTCCAGCCGCTGTAATTCCTTCTCAGATGTGTTAATCAACAAACTAATCAGATGTTTCAGCAGTCTACGTTTTACAGAAATAATTGACATAAAGTTAATGAGGTCAGATGGTACGGAGCAGAAGAAGTGAAGGCATTCTTAATAAAGGGAGGCTTGGGGGTTTTTGAAGTTGGGCTGCTTCACAATGAAATAATTTACACTGACTTTGCCCACTGCTTTTAGACTAAAGCCCTTACTTTCAATTGCACGATACATAGATTCACAGAGCATATATAATCAATGTGGCGGCTTAATTAATGATATTATCTATCAATTATTCAACCGTAACAAAATTATAGCTTGTTTCATTGTCTCTCGGCTGTTCCGCTTGAAAACACCAGGATTGAGGAGTTTTGTTAGTTTTCACTCATAAAAGTTGGGCATATGACAATTTTAAATGTAAAAAAATAGCTTTGTAAACAGCTGACAGAGTACAGTTGTGCTCCGGTGGCCCTAGTGTGATCTCAAACTAAAAATTTCCCAACATGACGTGTCCTTTTCTTTTACTTTTACATCTCAAAGCAGTCATTTTCCTGATTTTCCGTGACGAGTGAATGTTCTTCACTGTAAAGACGATCAGGACCGTGGGACAGAGTTTCATGAAAATAATAAAAACTTCATTTAAAAGGTAAATAATCTTTTGCCTGGTGGATCTCAAAGAGCAATATTTGCTTTTGGCTTTGTGTATTTGAACTGCAGAGCGGAGTATCAGTTGCGGGACAGTGTACGTGATCTCAGCGTCCCTTTGCTCCCTTTGACCAACGTGGCTCTCATCAAGTGCCCTGTGTTAACAAACTGATGGCTTTCACATGGGGCGCATGAATGGCTGGCAAAATAAATGGTGTCCTTATGTATTTTTTTAAGGCATCAAGTTTTACTTTCAAGGTAATCGAGGGTGTTCACTCAAATTGTCAAATTAATTATTATAAAAAGTGACTGTGGGTATTTTAAGCTCACAAAAAGAATCTATAAACCCAGGACTGTTTATTATGGATACACATGCTTATTTACAAAAAACATGTAAAATATATGGATATATGTAGCCAGGGCCTATTAACTGCTCTGCTATAACTATAATACAGAATTTAAGAGTAAATTAAACAAATAAGGAAGAGTATACTGTCTATGAGAAGACAAAATGGGCAGCTGTGTTGGGAATGGGAGGATTCAAGTGTTTTATCCAATACCTATAGTACACAACACACCTTCACTGCATTATTGCCTCAGTGTGGACCCATAGTGTGGATCAATAGTGTCCTCAGCGTGAGACAATAGTCCAGAGATGCAGAAGTAACGTACGGTGGAGGAGGCGGTGGAATAGTGATCATATTTGAGTCAGTAAACCACACGTCCTGCTTCTTCCAGCCCACTCCCAGGATCCGGTGACAAACTCACTCTGCAAATTCCCCTGATGACAGCGCGCTCCCGATAAGTTGACGGCTCCGCAGCTTCTGTAAATGAGCCAAGGCAACGAAACCAGAGAACGATCGCTTTCTACCGCGACTAGTGCCAGCTCAGGCCAAGGCCCACTTACCACCTCTCAATCTGAACTTATTAAATAGGAGCATAATGTTAGAAGGAAGCCATGAAAATGCTAAGAAATATAATTTACAAAAAGACTATATACCATACGTGCTAACATAAAGTCATTAATACTATTTGCAAATACACTGATACAATAATCTGTACTGTACTGGTATTATTATTAGATATATGGTATTGGATATTCAGTAACAAAACTGCAAATATCATTACAAAATAAAATGTGGACCTGCTCAAACAGATATTCCTTCTTGTGGCTGTTATTTAGATTCCTGCAGCTGCTTTGGCGACTGTTTATTAAGCTTTGATTCAAGATGATTTAGGGAAACAGATATTTTTGCAGAGAATCCAGCCGTCGACATAGCAGTCCAGGAAATGTTAGGAGAGCTCTGCAGAAACATGAGTGTTTCACATTGTTTAAATACATTATTAATGTCATATTATAGAGAGATAAATAATTGAAGTATTGTGTAGCTCGGTGCACTTCTGATCTTTCTGGTTTGGCTAACAGGTGTGGATCTAAACCACATACACCACCAGGTCTCTAACCCCTTAATTCCTCGATATAAGGTTACGCTTTATGATGCCTATCAAGTGGTGACTCATGTTTTTTCCTCGTTTGAGATGACCTTGCCAACATGTAACCACATCAACTGTTGATGAACTGATAGTGCTACTTGATGAGAACCGCACTAACAAGGGTTATTTAATGTCAGGTCAGTGGTTGCCTAAATGAAAATGATAAATCCAACATTTTTATTCAGTATTGTTGGCTCAAAATAATACGTATTCCACTTTTTGGTGCAAACATGGGCAAGGACAAACAGATAGAGGTCAGTTTAGTGTTTGTGAAGTGCTTTTTCGCCCAAATCTGTTCATTTGTGCTTTTTGGCAGAAGTTTCAAAATTAGAAGCACGTATACTTTTCTTTTAAATGCTCTGTCTTCACCCTAAACAAAACAAAAAAATATACTTATACATATATTAAATTGTTAAGTGAAGTGAAGTGAACAAAGGTTACTCCCTAAAACCTGTGTTTAAAGCTAAAACCACTAAAGATTGGAGAGGAGAACTTGACTTCTCGGAGCATGATGAAAGACATGTGATTAATCCTATCTGCGGCCGACTTGGAGCAGCTCCTGTAACCGTACCTTGAACACATGTTTTTGCTGAGGAGTTGAAAGATGGCACTCTCAGGGCCAGGAACGACTGCTTCCAACCTTGAGGAGACATTACTCTGATTTACTTCCCCCTCCTCTCCGTCACGCGGCGACTGTTTTATGCATAAGCGCTCGAGCCGAGAGGGTTAATACGGACCGTCGAGGGGAAATGCGGAGAGACGCCGAGTGCGGCCCGAGCATTGTTTATTTTCACAGGAACATTCCAGGAGTTGACAGCTATTCCCTCGTCTGGAGAGCTGAAACTCACTGCAATTTTCCAGACTCCAGACGCAGAATGTGAACTCCCACTAAGACGAGTCTGGGACAATGAAGAATGGCTCGTATTCACACTTCCACTGGAGATAGTGGACGCTTCAGTCTGGTTTCCAGGAAGAAGCACTTTACAGTTCAGTTTGATTTGTGTTTTTTCATCGTTAAAATGTAGAGAACAAAAATACGGTACTATTTGCACCTTATTGTAATAATTCAAACAACAGTGAAGCGAGGCTGAACACAGTGTAAAGCGAATTATTTAAAGTAGCACCATGTAACTTTTAAAATATATATTCTCTAAATGATTTTCAAGCTTCTTAGACGTGAAATCGATCAAATTATGCATTTCTCATTGACACATCACACTGGACCGGAGTCACATTTGTACAAAATACACTAAAATTACCCTTTTGTTTCAGAAGACGTGTGTTTTTCTTCCAAACTTGTAGATAGTCTCTAGAGAGTCTGTAGAGGGATCAAAAGTTCAGCAGTTCCTCTCAAAAAAATGAAAAAAATCACTGATGTTATATAAATGCTGTGTATAAATTCTGTTGGAAGTAAATTTTTATACATAGATCTCTGTGTTATTTTCCTAGAGCTTAGACTGATGCAATAAAGAGCAGAAATAGATGTAACGGCTTTCTAAACTTTTACGGACTCGCAATTTAATGTCACAGTTCACTGCAATGTAAAATGTAAATGCAATGTTAGATGGTCAATTGAGATGGGACTTTACTCCAAAACTTTTTATAAATAAAGCTTGTCTTGTTCTTGGCTCTGTTTCCTACGTGCCCAGAATAAAGATCGCATCGCCACTCGCTTTCTTCGATATAGTGATACAAATGCATATCAACACTATTTCAAAATGAAGTCATGTATCCCTGTGTTTTACCGCAGAGGAAACACAATCTCAGTCTTTTCCTTGGCCTGCTCGAAAGTCTATATTTGAATTCTCGGCTCGCGTACATGCTTTCCGCTCTCCACGTGGCTGCAGCAGGCAACGGGTTCTCAAGGAAATGTCACAGTAACCGGATCGCTCCAGGCTTGAGTTTAGTTACACCTCGGTTAACGACCGTGTAAGGGATCCCCGCGCTGACCCCAGAAAATAGCCCTAAATTAGCGTACATATTTTAGGCATGTGGTCTACTGTTTCAGGAAGGTGTTTCACAAGAATCACGCTGCATCAGTGTGCTCCTCTGACCGTCCCAGTCAACTAGAAGAACTATTAGAGTCAAAAATGTGTTTATATGCACTGAGTATTATGAGCAGTGTGGACTTTTGAACCCCTTTTTAATCCAAATGCGTGTTTCCATTGATTTTTTTGGTTAAAAATGAATGTGTTTTGTGTGAAACTGGATGAACAATGAATACAGTGGCATTTATTATTTAGTATTTGTATTATTTAAGTTTTTCCTAAATTTTAACTAGTGATGTAGTACTCGAGACTGGTCTTCAGACCTGTCTTTAGACTATTTTGTAAAAGTCTTGTCTTGGTCTCAAACTCATTATTCAACTAAAAATCTCACTCTAACTCTGTCTCCTTCACCGAACACTGACCTCCATGAGTCTGGACCTGGTCTAAGACTGGACTAACTCTGCCTCCTTCACCAAACACTAACCTCCATGAGTCTGGACCTGGTCTAAGTCTGGACTAACTCTGTCTCCTTCACCAAACACTAACCTCCATGAGTCTGGACCTGGTCTAAGTCTGGACTAACTCTGTCTCCTGAGTCTGGACCTGGTCTATGACTGGACTAACTCTGTCTCCTTCACCAAACACTAACCTTCATGAGTCTGGACCTGGTCTAAGACTGGACTAACTCTGTCTCCTTCACCAAACACTAACCTCCATGAGTCTGGACCTGGTCTAAGACTGGACTAACTCTGTCTCCTTCACCAAACACTAACCTCCATGAGTCTGGACCTGGTCTAAGACTGGACTAACTCTGTCTCCTTCACCAAACACTAACCTCCATGAGTCTGGACCTGGTCTAAGACTGGACTAACTCTGTCTCCTTCACCAAACACTGACCTCCATGAGTCTGGACCTGGTCTAAGTCTGGACTAACTCTGTCTCCTTCACCAAACACTGACCTCCATGAGTCTGGACCTGGTCTAAGACTGGACTAACTCTGTCTCCTTCACCAAACACTGACCTCCATGAGTCTGGACCTGGTCTAAGACTGGACTAACTCTGTCTCCTTCACCAAACACTAACCTCCATGAGTCTGGACCTGGTCTAAGACTGGACTAACTCTGTCTCCTTCACCAAACACTAACCTCCATGAGTCTGGACTTTGTAACCATTGCTGTGTGTCTATTACGGTGTATTATAGACTGATTAGGTCTTGACTTGTTCTCGCTTTGACAAAGTCTTGGTTGTGACTCAATTTGCCAATTTATAAAACACTTTTTAGCGATGTCTCCAACATTAGCAGCATTAGTAGCAACACAGCAGCAGTATCCCTCTCAATCTGCGTCTGCATGTTCGACTGGATGTGTGTCGTCTGAAATAGGAAATGCTACTTTGCATAAAATTAAGGTCAGTTTAAAATCTGTCTCCTCAGGTTAAACTGCTAACTACTGGTTTCATTATGATACAAATGGAAAGCACATAGCTGAGGGCTTGCATGTTGAGTTGCAGAGATGGGGGAAAAAATCATATTTTCTGAAATTTTTAATAAATCTTCCAATTTAAAGTTAGTTGTCAGGCACTTTAAGGTGAGTGGGGAAGAGCAGGAGCTGGCTAAGTAGTGATGCAAGCGTGATGCAACTGAGAAACGGTAGAGGCTCACTTGTGTTGCTGTTCGCGGAGGTCAAACAGTGAAGCCACAGCTCCCTCCAGACTCAGTGTTTTTGGAGAAGAGAGCTGTACCTGGGAGCTCCCTGTTTCTGTGAACTGCAGTGACTTATAATCAGGAAGGACATAAAACTTTGACCCCTATTCTCTCATGTCTCCAGGTCGATCTCAGTGTGTCTAAATATATGTTGCAGTCTATGTCCATTATGGTTACCATCTGGAAACTCAAGTAGCGTTTGGGAGATTTACGTTCCCTGTCGACGTGCTGCTTGTCTGCAGCTTCGGCGGCTACATTTCTAGCAGCGGAAAAGGCACATAATCAATGGGCTATTAAACAGTGCTCTGCCAACAGGAGGTGTCGAGGAAAAACAGGATAGTCTTAAGGCGATCTGGTAGGAAATGTTTGCACTAACAAACCCCCTGGTGATAAAAAAAAAGGACCAGGAAAAAGAGAGTTGTTGAAAAGCATGAAAAAGTTTACTCTGCCCCAGGTGCACGCTGTCTCCTGCTGATGTCTTTTCAGAAACACTTTGTTCATTTGTCTGTTTGATGGCAGACTGGACAGCTCACTGGACCGCTGCCTGGACTCCGGGCCAGTTTCTTAGTGGAGCATCAGCTTGCCATGCACCAGACTCTTATTCATTTGGTCTGGCCCTTTATGCTTCAGGTCAGCATTAACAGAGGAGTCCAGTCTGTTCACCACATGTTGCTGAGTGTCCAGGATGTGTTCTGTAAAAATGTGAGGCAATACTTTCAAGAAAACACAAATCTAAAGTCTTCATTATCATTATTTTATCAGGAAATATGACTTTTTAGGATCACATCACACTTTTTGTTGTCCACCGTTTGTTTTTACAGGCTTCATTTTAAATCCTTAAACAGTGGGGGCTGTGTCTGGCTGCTGGCACAAACACGACTCTGGCACAGATGTTTGATTCTTCATTTTGAAAGAGGCTCGCTGGGCGTAAGCCGTCTCCTCTCATTGTTGGGTCTCTTGAGTCCTGTCGGGGGTTTCCAGCCCAGTCTCATCGTGCCACCGCCGATAAAGCCCAAAACAGCTCCTACTGCGCGACGGCTGCCACCTTCATTTACAATGTTACACAGTGTTGAACGTCGCATAGTTAACGGGCTTCTATTGACGTTTCTGTTCAGCGCGGATCAGCAGGGGTCAATTAATGAGCAGCCCCTGACCATCAGATCCCAATTATGGCTTTTAGAGAGTGGCATAATGCGCCCCTCAAACACTCGGCTCCATTTGCCTGATAATTGTGTAATTAGAGTTTGTATCAATAATTCAAGCACCAACAGGGACATGTTTTATTCTTGTGTTTGACTCATTTGCTAAACATTTTTTCTAATGATGGACTCGGGCACACACTCACATATCTACATTATTTATTTGAGCTGGAAAACCCAATTATTACAGACACAACCCAGACTCCCAAAGTCCCCATTTTTACCAATAATAAACAATGATAGCAGTAATATTAATGTTAATACCATATCAGTTATGCACTATTTACATTTTGTGTTTTATCAAGTTGTGAAGTTTTATTTAAAATGTCCCAGTACAGCTAAAATGGACTGAAACCTGATTATGCTAAAGGTTGATATGGGGTTCTTTATACTTTAGAGCAGACTGGGGCATATTACTGTCAGTGAGCCACATTTGGCCCTAAACTTGACCCTAAACTTGACCCTGTGATGGAAGTAATCCAAGAGTGAATGCCATGTGCACACTACACTATAGTACATAATACAACCATGATACTTTTATTTTGAAGGGACTTAAATTGACATCCGTGCATGACACTCAGCGCTGCCAGAGTCCGCTGTTTGTAATAAATAATATAATATAAAATTGCAGTTGAACAATATGGGACAAATCAGTCTTTTTTTCAATAGTAAACCATCAACTCAAAGTGACTCTCTTTGCATTTGTCAAAAAAAGTTTAGGAAAGTTGGGAAAGTTACTTCCTGTTTCTTCAGCTGCTCAAAGAGGCTTACGTCTTCTTTCTCTTTTCATCAAACAGGAAGGTTGTAACTTTTCAAATTAAAAGCAGCTTTGTCCCGGGATAACACTTTAGAGGATGTCCCTCCTTTGTATTAATTCCTATATTTTTATTGTAGACGTCATTGTGTGGCGCTGACAGCAGTCTTTACAGCTTCTTCTCTTTACATTTTTGTGCACCGCTAACCTGCAAGAGCCTGAATTGGATTAGGCTACTGTTTTGCCGAGTGTATTTATATCAGTCATACTCAGCTTTGCCTGCAGCCATTTGCACGTCATAATGTCTCTTTGTTCTCATTTTATAGAATGGGATTAGTCAAACGTGTATAGCTTATTCCTGGTAATAGATATGGATTATATTCCTGAAGCCCAGCACACACACAAATCTCCAACAAACACCGCCTGTTCCTTTTCTGAATAGACCTCAGGGCAATTCAGAGATAAGCACTTCCTCCAAAAACAATGGCTGATTTTTCTTTGGTACTCTGCCTAACCCGTATCCGGTGACAGCGTTCCCCAATCACCGTGTCAATAAACGTACGTCTCTTTCCTTGTTTTCCTTCTGTCCTATAAATGTTTGACAAGACAGGCTTATTAAGAGAGAGGAATGTTATTTTTCACTTTTCAGACTTCCTCCGGTAGAGTGTCTGTCACTGTCCCTTCAATAAATAATGGGTTGTACCACCACTTCCCATAGAGCGCAGCCTCATGACATAAATATGAACACACCTTTGACTTGACATGGTTTAATGAGACTTTTGACAGCTGTGACAGGTCCTGAAGCTGATGGTGCTGCACTCGGGCTATAGTTTGGGAGAATTTGCTTTGCAATCAAAATTTCGAGTGAATTTCCTCAATCAGAAGTTTCACCACAACTCTCTGTGCAACACCAACTGCACTGTATGTCTCAGAAATATTGAGAATGACAGTATTTTTAGGTGGAAAAGTATTTATCGTCCTTATTTTTTATTTTTAAAATTGACTTTTCATGTTTAGGCACAGACATTTCCTGGTTGGGGTTGAGGGAACACAGAGTAATACTGTTTTCTGAAGGTGTTGTAAGTAAGACTTATTTTGTCTTCAAAGTCAAATGAACTCTTTTAGTTAATTTGAGTTAATTTGGGTCACAAGCCATGTCCAGTTGAGAATTTCTGCTGTGAGTGAAAGCTTTGTCTGTGAATGCAAACTTCCACATCTTCACTGCAGAGTCCTAGGTTTTGTGTGGCTCATCCACCTCCTGTACATTTGGATTAAATTGCTGGATTGGAAATGTGTATTCAGTATGTCCCTTGCACAAGCGGTAAACATGCAGTAGTAAGAGAAGTTTTTTGGGACTGGGTTTTGAGGCCTTCAACACTGATGCTGGTTAAACATGAAGATCAAACCAGTGCCAGGAGAGAACGAGAGTAATTAATTCTAATTGGGATATTTCTACAGGACTGTGGACTGGTGCAGTAAATGCGACTGTGAGCTGTGTTTTTGATGGATCCAGAGCCCCATATGCCGTTCTCAGGAGCACATCTGTGCCCGGTGCCCACTGAGAAATCCCTCGGCACAAAACACTTCAATCCTGCGAGGAGGAAAAGGGAGGGGGGGCACGACACCACAAGCATTATTATGCCAGCCTGCAACAAATATCCATCCTAATTGCTTCACAATTGTATTAAACTAGCTATTATGTAGCAATTAAATTTGTTTAAGCCCCAGCTCCAGTTACAGGTTTCAGTGTGACTAATTAAAAACAAGGGAAAACCCCAGGCAGAAGCTTTCCCTAAGCTCCCTGTCACGGCTGCATTTAGACTGTCAATCAGACCTAAGCATTTAGAAACCTTTCCTGATTCAACCTATTCACGCCTATAAGTGCTTTATGTACACGGTCTCAGTACAGGTCCAATTATCCCAAAGTGCCCAACAGAAAGAGCCCATTATTCCCAACAACCCGCCCTTTGGCCTGTAAAAGTTACAGGAAGCAGATAATGGCTCACATACATATTCATAGACATATTTTAGCATTTACCCTGGTCAAGAACCGCTCACTGAGGCAGGATCACAAGTCTAAGTCCGTGTTTGAGCGGCACCATCTGCAGCGGTGCTCGTGTTGGTCTTTAATGAAGGTCCATTTAGTGTGTTTTGGCCCAGGTCCAACGAGGCTGGAGCTGTTTCTGGCTTCTCGCTCGGGTCATTAGAGGTGAGACACAAACCCATGAACACGCAGGGTACAATAATGCACCGTGAAATGAAAGGGGAATTAATTGGACCCCAATAAAGAAAAGATTAACGGAGATGGATAATCCAGCGTGTTTGACTGTTTTTAGAAGATTTGAAATTATTTTTTGTCCTGGGATTTGCATAAACAGCTGCTGCAGTTGTAACTAAAATGTTTCCACATAGAAGCTTTCTCTGGATTTGTTTGAGTTACAAACTAGTTCATTGTTACAAAACCTAAAGGAACATTTTAATAATGTGATCATTAGCCAATTCACACCAAACATCTGCCAAACACATGAGGTACAATCAATCAGATCTGAGGTCTGTGTGACTTAAACACAAATAAATGTAAACCTTTTACACTTAGTCTGAAAAAGCATATTTATTAGACATTTTTTATACTTTTTTTTATTTGTATGCATTTGACTAGAATTCATCAGTAAAAAATAATACTTACAGAGATGTGTAGAGTTAAATAGAAAGTTCTGTGACTCTTTTCTTGCAAGATATTGACCTCAGACTCGTTGTTTCTCACTGACTGCACGTAGAAGACGGTCTGTTATTCCATGAAGCATCCCTCTTGTTTTTAACTTTTGAACCTTTTTTTCTCCCAACGTTTCAGCCAGTTTTTAAAGCTTCTCTGCTGTGCGTTTCCTCTGCAGCAGCTGCTCTCTGTCAGGCCTCACGCCGATCTAACACACTCCTAACCTTTAATGAAACACTTCCTGGACTCACAACCTGGTGCTAAAGATATCCACAATGACCGGACTCACAGCTTCACTGCCTGTGTTTTACAAATGTGCTTTTTAGGCTGTACGTTGTTGTTGTTAAATCACAGTAGAGTGTAATGGGAAATGCAAATCATTCTGAGAAAATGAGTGTCCTGCAAACCTGTTGTGTGTTTGTGCCCTATCTAGTTTCTTTTATTGTGGCAACTAGATCATTTTTTGCAATTTGATAGAAAGTCCTTGAAAATGATGCTCCAAACTGTGTGTTGACCCTGAAACAGTAGAACAGGAGTCATCAACTAAATTTGTTTGAGAGCCAGCTTGTTTCAAACTAAAACATAGAGTTTGCTTTTCTCTTTTTTGTAAATTAGATTTATTTCTGGTTAAATATTATCTTGTTTTTCTTTTTTGAATTGAAAACTTTGATGATGAGGTTATTTGAAGTTAAAAAAACAAACATAAAACAACAGCTTGTGGAAAAAAACAGTTTGAGGTTAGATTTATCGTGAAAACATATATTCATTTTGGCTAAATGAGCTCAATTTGAATCATTTTTCAGTCATTTTAACAGTCATCTTCATGTTTCGAATCTTCCTATTTTTCCCCTCATGTTTTCTGATTTTTGTAATGATTTTTGGCCCCTAGGATGTCCACAAATACAGTATTTTAACACAAAAACGTTAAATAGTCATTCATAAAATCCATCTCAGACATCAGTTTCTTTTTCTCAAAATCCGAACTCTTTTGTTTTTGCACATAACTAATACCGTCTTTAAATCTGCCGCACAAACCCTCATTGTTTAAGAAGCACTGGACCGTCCCGTGTTGGGTTAAGCAGCATGTTTCCACACACGCCGCAGCCTGCCAGAAAATAACACGAGCGATTATGTCTCATTATGCCAACACATACAGTCGTCGAACTTCCTCTCCTCCATTGTCCTTGAGTGGTTTTGGCTCCCAATTACGAAGTTTGTTTTTTGGGGAGATATGCGAGAAATGTCCCTTAATCTTGAGACAACCACCGTTTCTTCTCTTTAGGCTGGGATGAGAGTGACAGCGAGGAAGAGCCAGAGTCGAAAGGAATTTGTAAAAGAGAAGCGCACGTCAATCACTCGAGAAGTTAAACACAACAATCTCCTGCTGCAAAATACGTTTCAAATGGATTCAGTAATGTGCTTATTTTCTTTTTTTAACTTAATTATATCTTCCAGGACTCATGCTGTTAATTTGGTTTCCAGACAAATTTAAAAAAATATGTGTCTGTGTGTTTTTTGAAAGGGGGGAAATGTGTTGGGGTGGTGGATTGGTCCATTGAATCCAGGACTTGACCTTGGGACACTATAGTTCATGTTCTTAGGTGAAGTTTTGGGGTCTTGAATCTCTTCCGTTCAGTGAATTTCACCAGTCGAAACGTTTTATCTAAAATGGGATGAGCTTTGTTTCTCAATGTCTTGTCTATAAACAATTCTATAGAGAAATTATGTACAGTTTACTTCACTTTTACCATTTTTATTTGCTGTAAAATGTGTCCAAACAGTGTTAAATTAGAGAAAAGAGACAAAAGGTCACATATTATTGAGTAAACTATTTATATTGCAGCATTTGAAGAGCTTAAACAAATATTAGCAGTGAGAATTGTTATCTAGACACATGTAGAATAGATAAGTTTTCAGCATTTTTGTTTAAAAGGTTTAAAAGGTTTATTACAAATGTCATTGAGTTCATTTTTCTGCACAATGCACCATGCAGCATCATCTCTAACTAAGATTTTTCGGCTTTTGTTTTCTTTCCGAGGTGTTGAATAAAGCAATTCATTTATTATCATTGAGCTGAAAGTTAATTCCCACGACTCGGATGTTGAACACAGAGACAGGATGATAATGTATCATGTTCACAGCCAAAGACTGACGCTCCAAACAGATTGACTTCCTCAAAGAGATGATTGTGCGGCTGTTGCAGAAGTTTCATGTCAAGACAGGAAACTCACACCAGGATTAGGTTTTGACTCTTGACGGCTGTTGATGGACAAAAATTGGGAAGCGGAGTTGGCTTCAGATATTTTTTCAGGTTTTCCACAGATGCTTAAAAAAAAGTACACCTAATATTTCAATTTGTAATGTCAATACCTCATCTATATTTGACCCATCATCTTTTAGGTCAACAGAGAGGGTCCTTTACAGAATATGTTTCAAAAATCTCCCCAAAATTATGTCCACGTGACCTTGTTCATGTAAAAAGACAGCCCCTAAATGTAGATTCTGTCTCATTAAATCCACCGTTAAATAAAGACGATGCAGATTCTGACCCTGATATCATAATACATCATAAACACATAGAGATATCATATAATTAAACATTAAAAACTGCATCTTTATCATTATTTATTTTTTTTATGGACAAAAAAAGCCTAATGAGACTACGGGTGTTTTCTTACCTGAAAGTCTGCACCAAGAACTCACAAATTGTTTCACACAAAGGTTTCAAAATCAGACTTTCCCTGACTTTGTGATCACTGTCGTCCTGTGTCTCTGCAGAGGCTCATTTTACACTTGAACTGGAGAAATACAATAATCAGACTGGAGTAGGGCCTATAGAGACATGTTATTATTAATATAGAATTAATACAAACAGATGAACCTTCAAATGAACTGTTTAAGACATGATTTAAATCAATATAACGCTCATTAGGAGACATCTGTTGTAGAGCAGCAAGAAACAACAAACAGTGTAATCTATGAGTTTTTAAACCTGACCAATTTATGTGTTGATGTGTTTAGACTCCCAGCATTTGGTCCAAAAGTCCTTATTCGTTGTTTGTTGTGTTATTTTCTGCTCAGTTTTATTGTTCCTGGTTGGATTAATAAAGATATCTGAGTCTGAATGGAACTAAATGAACAAAACAAACTGAATTGGCCTATGAACAAACTAGAAAACAAAATGTAATACATGAGTCCAGGTTGTGTTTTCATTAAAAAACACCTCAAACATGTCTTTGTCTGTATTTTGGCAAAATTTGGACATTTAACCCTTTGCCCCCTGAGCTAGTTCCCATTTTTTTCCCATTTTCCCTGGCCAAATTTTAAGTTATGCTAGTCCTTGTCAAATAGTTTTAATTTTTCCTTGCTTGGGTGCCATATTGATTTGACAAAACGTGCAGCGACCTTGTTTTTCCTCTCCTCTCCGTCTCTCCCACGTCGTTCCGGTATCGATTGCCTCCCACCTTGTAAATTATGCATCGCGCCGCTCGGTTCGGAGGGCTCCCGGGTGGGTTTGTCAAAGGGAGAAGACACATGTAGCGGGGCAGTGCGGCTGGGAGCTTCACAAATCCATACAGGTCACAATCATGTCACCGCATCAGTTTTAATCATCGGGAGCCGAGCGCGAGCCGGTGACAGGGCTTATAGAGGTGTAGCTCCCCCGACGCTACCATCCGGTTCAATACGAGTGAATGGCAGCCACAGAGACTCATTATCGTCAGTGTGGAGCAGATGATGAGACAGACGTAGGTAGACCGGCCCGGACCCGCTTCACAATTTGCTCCCATGCCACGATGCAAACTGGGATTGATAGTTTTATCTGAGTTGTCATCACTGTCAGAGCTTTTCGTACTGGCTGTAATGATTCATTATGCTGTGGTTTGCTTGAGTGGCGCGGAGGAAAAGCATGACACAAGTTGGGTCTGGACAAGTTTTAGGGGGAAACATGTTCTGCATCGAGACAATTCATACAAGTGTAACAGGAAACGACTTCTTCTTGTCAATATTATCACCGTTTCAGAGAATATTGGCTCTCGATGTCCCATCCTCATCACCAGCATTGAAAACAGAAGCTATTTAATTATAGATATACTTTACACTGGACGCATTAGGCTCAATAAAGTGCACTTTGGGGTAGACCTGCTCCCGATGCCCCACAATAAATACATTATTCAAGCCCAAAAGGAAATTCAGATGTATTTTCAGTTCAGATACACTTAGAAGTGGCATAGATATATATATAGGACCCTTTAATTAATTACCAAATAGCCATAAGATGTCTGCACATAATCTTTTTTTCACTTTTTTATCCTTTTCTCTCTTGAATATTCCAATTTAGTGTGTTTTTAACCAGCACACAGCTCTGTGGTTGCACTTTTATTCTCCTGTCTATAGATGTTAATCGCAGTTGCCATGGCTACAGCAGTTTTAACCAATTGAAAACATTAATAATGCTCTCCAGGTTTGTGATTTACCTCCAGGTCCAGCAACAATACTTTACTTTGTCCCAAAACTACCTGCTAATGTTTACGCTGCCATTGTGTATTTTGTATTTTTAGTCAAATCAAATAGAAAAGTCACTGTGTTTTGTGAAGATATGTATAAATCACGATAAAGCTTTATATTTTATGGGTCATTTTTATCCTGATGCCTTTTAGGTGACGGCTAGAGTTGCTTGGACTAAGAATCAAACCTGAGTTGGACTGAATTTTGGTAATAACTTGTGGAAATGTGAAAAATGACTTGTGGAATCTTCCTGTTTCTTGGTAGATCCCTCAAACATCTTTTGAGATATTGCTTATTTATCTTTATTAACATGAAATAAAGTCCATAAATCACAACTCCTGAGATGTGAGCTATAAACTGTGTATTGTGTATAAACTATTCTCATCTTAATACAGTTAAAACGTCCACATTTAATCTTTAAAATCATAATAATACAAGTCAATAATACACAACAGTACTCTACACACACTCCACAGTCCTGCTAGATCCTTGTAAACAAATGGCTGTTGTTGACAATGTAATCAATGGATGCGTAGTAGATCATGTTGCGGTTGTATCTTCCCACGGAAGGGCGAGACTCCAAAGGAGGCCAGCGTTTCTTTGATAAAAACAGTCACAGAGTGTTGCAAAGTTAAAGGAGTCGAAACACAACGGGGTCAAAAGAGCAAATCCGGCCTTCTGTTCTCTCTGCCTTTTATTGTGAGGTTTGCGCAAGGCTCGGTGTGATTTTCCTGACGCTGCCAATGAAAAGAGGCTTCGTTTTCACAGGCCAGCCAACAGCAGGTGTGTCTCAGATACTGTTACAGCCTTTTTTTCCCAGTTCTGTACACTTCCCAGATGACGATACCAGCGCTGGCTCTTATCAGTGTCTCCACAAAACCAACCTCAGCTGAGAACAAGTTTTTTCTTCTTTTCATATCTTTTAAAACATGTTCCTGTCAGTCTAGCGTCTGAAAGAGGCCCGTCACCGCAGACTGCCCGTCACTTCGAGATCGGCGTGGCTCTTTTCACTCTCACTTATCTGTTTCCGTTGGATGTGTAACAAAATACAAACAGAGCAATCAACAGAAAAGCGTTCTCGTGTTTCCACCTTGGGGTTTGGAAGGGAAATACCTGATCTTTTCCTGTAAATGGATCTCAGGTGAGGAAATAACCATTTCAAGTCTTTTGTAAAGCTTAAATGAGCTTTTAGGCCCGAGGTGGTTTTGATGTGTAGAAGTATCTGTTCGCCGGAAATCCAGTGACCTTTTGTGGTTTGTTTGAAATAGTATTTGTTTATGAGTTGTCTTCCAGAAGTTGACAATGTTTACAGTTCTGCTGTCATTAAAAGATTACATTAAAGGGATAGTCATTAGGTTTGTTTTATTTGTGATGCGTCTGTGCATATTCTTCAATCTTAAGCAGGTTATGCAAATAATCTGGTAAGAAAGCTTATCCAGATACACAATTTACTTCATTTTTTGATCAATTCACAAAATACAAAGTGAGAAAATGGAGAAAAAGTCTAATGATCACTTTTTTAAATCAGAATCAATTCTAACAGATGTATTTTTAAAGGAACTGAGCAGGTCATTCCTCAAATCCTTAGATCTTTTTGTAAATCCAAATGGACTCAATAAAAGTAAAATAAGCGACCATCACTTTAAGGACTATTTGTTTTCTTTTACATTGAAGATTCTTTCTGCTGACATTAGCTGTATATTTGGGTTCGCTCACTTATTCTTTGTGCAAATTCAGCAAAATAATTCCATTTAAAGGCATTTTTACTTTACAGTATTTCTTCAGACCTGCACAGAACCTTTTAAAAATAGGCACATAAACAAATTCCTTATACACATTTCTAGATTTACATTTTAAACTGTTTTTTTTTTTTTAAGATCACAATCACATCAAGCTCACATTATTAACGTCTCTGTAGGTTCTCAGTCATGCAGGTAGTCATAATGTTAAAAGGTTGAAAAAAGACGTTTTGTCCCTCATCCAATGAACTTTGTCAATTCTTAAAGTCAATTCTTTTGTGTTTTAAATGTTTAGAAGGGACAAAATGTCTTCTATTTCTAAACTACATCCAGTTGCCTTCTTTTTTAAACCCTTAAACCTCATATAATTAAACAATGAAGGTGAGGTTATCCAACTATCCTTGTTTATGTGGTCTAAGTATTTAAAGCATTCAGTTGCAATAAAGTCTGGAAAAAGACTTCCTCGCTATAAAAGTTAGGAAGTCTTCCGTCCGTCTAAAAGTCTGGCTTGTGTTTGTTTACTTTGTACCAAGACTGAGTAGTGTAGACACATCTATTGGAGCTAATACACTAGTTATGTATATAAAAAACTAAATCCACCCTTCAAATGAACCCAAAGCACCACTTGAACGTTTGATTCAGTCGTTCTGTAAAGTCAGTCGGGGACATTTAGAGTTTTCTGCTCACATCCCTACTTTGTCATCATATCCTGCCTGTTTTGACGTTAAATAAGCAGAAACAAGCCTGGGAAGCTGCCAGAGTCACAACATCCTCCTCCACTTATTGACCGTCTCTGGGACCGTACATTGGAACCGCTCAAAATAAACCAACAAATGACCCAAAAGAATGGCTGCAATGTTTGTTCAGACTCAACCTTTATTTCCTTGCAGTGTGTTTCTTATCTTGAGTTTTACATTTCCGTTTGCGGTTGTGCAACGTGCAGCTGGGTGGTTTATGTGGGATACATTATGGAGCGCTCAGGAAGACGTGCCCAGCTCACCTCCCAAAACTCAGTCTCGGTACAGTGGAGCCAGACTGTTATTTTAACCTGTTCAAGTCCGCTGTTCAACAAGCTTTATAATGTATTTTAGACATTCAACATTGTCTCGAGGCAGTATTTTCCACAATGATCCTGAATCCACAAACATTAGATCAGTTTAAGTGTTTCATTCATAAACTTTGTGCACCTTTAGTTTAAAACTCTACAGACTTTAGGTAAATAATGGTGTAATGTTTTAAGGCGACTGGGAATTTAAAGGTAGTTTGTGAACTGGAAATAAAAACAAAAATGAGAGCAACATTCACAGCCAGGGAAGGACAGGAAAAAAAGAGAAATACATCTTGGTTTATGGGGAAATATATCTCTGTAAATGCTATTCTTCATCGTCAAGAAAAAAAATCCATAAAGTTATTTCTTCTAAACTTTAGTCAAGACTTTATTATATTATTATACAGCACTATGTCCAACATTTACAGCCTCTTGACGTCTTCACTGATAACTTCATTGTTTATTTCAGTGTACAATAATACAACATAACTAACATTTGGGTTCAGGGATACTTGAGGAACGCCTTCTATTTATAATAATTAAAAAAACACATTTTATTTACACAGCAGCATATCATAGCAGCTGTATTTTCTGTTCTATGTAAACTAAATATAATGATAAATGTTAAATCAAGAAAAAAACAACAGAAACGTAAACCAATGACATTTAAGCACACTTTTGTTTTCCTTTTTGACTGTGCACTATTTAAGATAATCATCATTTTCATCCAGAAATCCTAAGTGTCCTAATCATTTTTAATCAAAATTCTTTGTATTAACCAAATTTATATATATTTAGTTCATATATCTCCAGGTTTGTTGTTTGTAAATGATCAGAAATGAATGGAACTAATGGCTCCTTTCACTGCGTCCTATTGAGCCTTGAACGTCTATTTGAGGGTTATTTTCAGAAGTATAGCCACCTTTAATATTTAACACACGTGGGCAAAGCTTAAACGCAATATATTTAGTTATTTGCAGCATTCTGTCCCATAAACAGACCATCACTTATTGGAAATGGAGTTATTTTTCATCTAGATCATGTCACGTGACGACCTTATACTGTCCATGAACCGTCGGGTTGTTTTCATTTTCAGATTTTTCCAGGTTCTCGGCAGAAATCCATAAAGTGGGATAGATGCTCCATGAAAACTCTAAACGATTGCCGTAAATTGTTATAGCTTTGCTTTGTGTTTCTGGCATTGAATCTTTCCAGTAACATTTTCATCACGGGCTTAATGTCTCTAACAGACGCTCGGACGTGTCCACACTTCTATATGATACAGGGACAATAAACCACGGTCCTCGCCCACGTCCCGACCCCGACAACGGCTGTGAGCTCGTTGTACCTGCGCCGAAAACACCAGCTGCCTCCCAGAATGCCTCGGGGCCAGAAGCGTCCAGACATCGCGGTCCACACCTCTAAACGTTGTCTCCGGAGCTTACTGTCAACACATTCGACCCGAGACACCGAAACCCGTGTTTAACCTCGCATCTGAAAATGTGGAATCCATGTTGGAGCATAAACATATAGAAAGGATCTCCAAGAACAACAGCTTTCTAAGCAAAGCTATAATCATAATATACACTCAGACGGATACATCCTGTCCATGCACTGTTTCAAATGTTCCTCGATGGAACAACATAAACATACAGAGACATTCGTGTCCTACAACATCCTCAAGAGACATTTGACTGGAGTCACATAGGTTCATGTAAAATATGAGTCACATCCAGAGGCTTCCAGGACTAAACTATGACTAAAACTGTGAAAAAAACAAGGTTCATGTGGAAAAAACCGGCAAAAAATAAAGATTTAATCCAGGAGTAAACAAGGATTAGAAGAAAAAAGAAAACGGAAAACTAAATTAGGTCTAAACCGAGGAGTAAATTATTAAAGCCAAGAGTAAATTCATTAAACTACAACAAATTTAAGGATTTATTTTGAGGAATTAACAAGGATTAAACTAAAACAGGATTAAACTATAATCTAAAATTGTTATTTATAATCTATTTATGATCAAACCAGACAAACATCCAGAACTAACGATGGAAACCAGGTCTAAACTAGGATTAAACTAGAATTTAACCAGGATTAAAAAAGACAAATTAAAACTAAACTCAGGACTAAACCAAGAGATAAACCTGGGATTAATTCAAGACTAAGCAAGGACTACACAGGGACACACCTGGGATTAAACATGGACTAAACTTGTGTCTAAACGTTGACTAAATCCACAAACTCAGGTCTAAACAAGGATAAACCAGGTTCAAACTATAAAACTAAAATGAGAAATTCAGAAACTTAAAGTCTGGACTAAACAGGGATTCATGTGTGTCAATTCAAGCCCAAAAACAAGACTTATTCTATTTTTTTTTATTCACATTTGCCATTATTTATGAAATCGAGCCATTTTGAGGCAGGTTCATGTTGTCACCCAAAAAAGAAAAGTTGATGATGCCTTAGACCCAACTTTTTCAGGTGGATTTAGTCTTAGTTTGTTTTAATCTGACCCAAAGCACCTAAAACAGGAACATTACTTCCAATATGACTCCACATCGTTTTATAGATTCTCAGTGTTAACCTTTTTAAATGTTATATAGTGTTTTGTCCGCTACTGTCCAACCTTTAAACAAATCCAAATGTATTCTCAGTGTTGGACGTCTATGCATTACATCAGATTGAGCCTTGAGCCCATTGAAAAAGTGAAGTCATTAGTAATAACTGGGAGTGTTTACTTTGGCAGGCTTTAGAAACACACAGGGGTGACTTTTATATTACTCATGCCCCATTGACAGGTAAACAACACTGGCGTTTCATCACCTCAATTACTCTTTATTAAAACATTACTCGCTTGTACAAGACACAGAGCCCCGACGGATTCCTTCTTAATTTGTTCAAACGTAAACATTTCCAGTTTCGAAGCAGCCATAACGTCATTGTTATCTTAAGCTGAAGCCGAGCGTGGATTACAGAAAGAATGGACAAATTAAAGGCGTCGTAAACAGTGGTTAAAAAGCACAACTTGGGAGGCTGCCATTATCCCGTCCACGTCGCGTTTCAGGTAAAAAAGTAATCCGCCGGTCTCGCTACTTCTGCCGCTTCTGTGAAATCACCTTTTTTTTTGGCAAAGCTATACCTGCTGCGGAACAAACCTCTCTCCTATTACAAAAGCCCGGGCTTAATAAGCGTCGAGGCAATATCAGATCTCCAACGCGCCGCAGTAAAAGTAGCTGAAATTTACTGCTTTGCCCCTCAGGTTTTTCACTTTTTGGAGGGAGAGTCCCTTGTGTTAGTTCTTGTTGTACGTCGGCCAGAAATATCGCTTTGCACTCTTCATTGGGCCTGTGGGAGAAATATGGAAATTTTACAGTAAGGAGTTTAGACGGAGTGTAATTGGAGTTGGGGTATGGTGGGCCCCCAACTCCACCGCGTCCTGGAGCATTAGAGGCCCCCGAGCCAAGACTTCACATACAGTCTCTATTATATGGACAGGCTTGGTTAAAAAAATACTTAAGCTCTATATAAGTGAATGTTTGCACCTAGTCTATTACAGTCTCCTGCTGTTTTCATCCAGTCAAATGTAGTTCAAGTCAATGTGCGTAGTTTTCAACTCAATTCCTCAGAAGTTTTTTGTGTAAAACTTAGCAGTGTTGAAAAATAACCTTTTCAGCTCAAAAACATTAAGTAAGTAGTAAAATATGTTGGACTGAACTACGCTTTTTCTTATTTCATTTGACTCCAGACTTTAGGTATTTAGTTCAAACGTATTTTATTTAAAGGTAGAGAGACTGCAATAAGAAAATACAAATATATGCAATTAAAAAAGATCTTTTGCCTTCTCCTTCAGAAAGTACCTCATATTTGTTTACATAAACCATCAACAAACTGCAATCCTACCAGAGATCTGCATATTTACAGCGTGATAGTCATGCACTTCAAGTACATGTACTCAAACAGCAAGTATATCTCCAGTTTTGAGGTAAAAATTTGGAAAACAAAGAGCATACGTGGCCAAAATGGCTTAATCTATGATCCACAAACTGAAAATCAACTTGTATTTTTCAGTTTCCACCTGATTAGCTAAAGTCACCTGTTGTATTAGATGGAAACGTTTAGAGAGAACAGAGCGTGTTCTTTTAAAGTTGAATTTCAATTTGATGTGACATTATTGTAAACCTTTTTTTTAAGCAACACGAATGCATCAAAAGTATTGTACTTGAATTTTAACTCCAAAACAATGCGTGATATTTGCCAGAAACTTTTGGCTCATTAAAGCTTTCAGCGTATCTTGGAAGAAATCTTGGAGATTTATTCATCTTTAATGAGGCCTCACTATTTGGCAAGAAACTATTTCAACTTGATTTATAACCTGGCCATTGCATATAATAATTATTGGATACATTTATTATAAACCCAGATCATGAGCCATTAAACCGCTAGATTCTCTGAAGGAACGAGTTGTTGCCTGGGTTTTATTTGGTCGACAGGGTTATCATAAAAAGACCATCCAAACTGCCTTTAAGTTAAGTTTAGCCTGTGCTTCTAAACCATTCATTCGTTCAGATTCCTTTGTGCGCTACTTTTAGAAACACAAGAATGAACTTGTGACACCGATGGACGGGAGATAAAGCAGCTCTAAAACATCTGACAGCCATCTCTGACCCTAACGTATATGTTTTGACATCCCCTTAAGATATATTTATCACAATGAGCGTAAAATGACTCGAGAATGAGGATCCCGCTCCTGTCTGTCGTGATTCATTATCGCTGCTCATGATGCAACTCTGTGTAAGCGCACCAGAGCTGCAGGTCCTTACAGTACAGTACAGTCTAAAGTGATGACGTGCACCGTTTTCCCTGTGTCGAGTTGACATGTAAACACTGTCACTGTCAGGTCAATACAGGAGCAGCAAAATGGTAGAAGGAGCCAAAACGATTATGTAGTCAATAAAGGTGGAGTAAATCTTCATGAACTGTCAGTGGTTGAGTCGTGTCCTCAGATAACATCATTAAAAGTATGCTGCCTGGCGGTGGCTTTGGCCCAAAAAATGTAACTTTAGTGAAAACAGTGACAGTCAGACTCAGATTTTCCCATTACTGGAGGAGCACTTGAACTGGTCACTTGTTTCAACGTTAGACTGCTCAAAGGGGCGCTTATATTGTTTGTGTTTGGAGCACATAAAGCAGCTATAAATGTAATGCATGAAGTACTGGATGTATACAGACACATTAGGAGACAGATTCCCAGAGAAAATGCTAGTTCTTGCTTGAGTAATTTAGTGTGTCTCCTTGGCTTCTGCACAATGGCAAAATTAAGAATTAAAAATGAAGTCATTAGTCATAAATCTATATTTAAAAAAACCATCTATGTCACCATTTATAACTTCTTGGAGCTGTTGTGCATCAGGATTAAAAACAAGTTCCTGAAAAAGAGTTTGCAAGAATATAAGAAAAACACACAAAATTAAAACTGTAGTTGGATTTGTGATGGATTTATGGTGAGTTTGGATAAAGGCACAAGCAAAATTATGACTGACTGACTGAGTCATATTTTGTGTTTACCAGTGGACAATCAATCAATGTAAACCTGAAAGAAAAATCTGTATATTATTGAGAACTAGTGTGAGTTTTTACAAATACAGAACACTCTTTTAGTTGTGCTTAAACAAAGAATATCCAAAACACAGTGGCCCAATAATAATTTCTTTTCTATTCTTTTGTCATTGTATTTATGTGACCAATCAATGCATGTATGAACACAGAATTAAATGGTTCATACAGGTTCTTCATTTCAATCTTGATCTGACTTCAAATGTTAAGTACTATCAATGATGCTAGAGATATTAGCGTCTATTTCTCTTTACAGGTCTGCAACATACAAACCAGAATTATATTTGTACTTTGACCTGCATTTCTTTCTAATTGCCTGTTTATTTCAGTCTGAGGCAGTAAATAAGTTGAGTGTGAGGGAGCAGAAGCTGACAGCATCATTATTAACTGCATCTGTACAGCGTTCAAACCACAGACTTATATGTTGCAAATAGATTTGTTGAGTTTCTTCTGTAACCAGCTGAACTTTTGCTTAGCGTTGAGAAATGTGACGTCGGGGCCAAATGGAGGCCCACCGTCCATCACGTTTCCATCGTTAAAAGAAACCCCTCGCTACCAATCAACCGCACACAAGTCAGAGCGCAGAGGCAGGATGTCGGCGCTCTTTCTTCCTCACAGTTTGGGCAAACAACCGACCTGTGTCTCTCTTTCACAGTCTGCACGACAGCCTCCTGTCCAGGGAGCTGTTACTCCAGAAAGTGACTTTTCTTTCCGGCCGTTTTCAGGAATAATGGCGCACAGAGGCCAGAACTCCTCGGTGACCGGGCCTGTGTTATCCTTAGAAACCGCCGGGGCTGTTCGGGACATTAGTCAGAGTTTTGGAAGCTGGCAAGAGTTCATTTTGGGGGGATTTTTTTTGTTGTTTTTTTTCAGGTGTTGTGTTTCGGAATTAATGTGATTTATTCGCTTAGTGACACTTTCTTTGGCATCAGCAGCAGCTTGAGGCTATAATAAAGCAGTTGTTAAAGACATAGTGCACTCTTCTGGCTTTGCATTGAGACACAAAATAGATTTTATTTACATGTTCCCTGCAGTTTACAATCCAAATAAAAAGAACAAAAGTAAAAACAAGCAAGATAAAGAATGTTTTTTATTCACTTCATCAATCCATTGAGAATGTTTTATTGTATAATTAATATGTGATGCTTGACAGTATTTTGGAAACTTAAAACTCTGAAACACACCTATTTTTACCTTTATTTAGTCACAAAAGGTTAGATTTCTAACTCTTGAGGAAGTCCTGGTCTATTAGGACCTACTGCACATGTTTTAAGTGGTTCGCAAGAGTTTATAAATATTTATGTTTTAGATTTGGATATAGATAGTATATTAGCAAGTCTTTCTTGGGTCCAGACTACTCACTATACACACATCATTTGATTGCATTGGCTTTTAACACAACTTGAGTTTTTTTGTTTTTTTTGGTTTTTTTATTACTCGATGAATGTGTTGTTATTGTCTTCCTTTGCAGTGTTTTAACTTATTTGGTCATGTTTTATTGTTAGTTAGTTTTTGTGGTTTATTATTATATTACTATTGTATTATTTTGATGATACTATACTACACCAGAAGGCTAAAGCACTTTGGGCAGTGATAGTTGTTTTAAATGTGCCACATAAATAAATTTGACCTACAAACATGAATAGCAGAGTTTAAAAGCATCAAATCTACCAATCCATATAATGCATAAGGATATTTACTACTCCAAAAATATACTTTAAATCACAAAACATAGTAATGCAAACAATGTAATGCAGAACAAGCACAGAAACAACATTTATACCTCATGATTTCTTAAGCTATTCCTAATAATACTTAACAGGGAGTATCAGTCAATTAATGTTTCATTTTTCATTCATTAAAAACAAAGAAAGTGTAGTCTGAATCCCATTTATTTTGCATTTTGCACTTTTTAAGTTCCACAAATTTTGTAATTGAATTGTTGAATAAAATACAGATTAAACAGAAAAGCAAACGGAGTAAATTAGTTATAAGATCCGAGGACTCACTAAAATCTTGCTGAAATTTTAATACTCAAAACCAGAAAATCTAAACATAATGTAAAAGTAACTATGAATATTCTCGCTTTCTTTGCAGTATTGTTCTAATTTTAGGATGCCGTCCATTTTTAAAACATAAATCAACATTAAGTAAGATCAACAGCCAATAATCAGCCTTATAATCATGAACTGATCACATTTCCATTTTTGCCCCGTGTTTATTTGACAGAGTGCACCTCATTTTCACGTTCAAGACTGTAATTTACTGGGAGCTAATAAAACAATGCAACCTATCATTATTCTTTCAACAAAACCCTGAGCTGACGCGCCACATGCCAAGGATCTGATTGTATCATTTATTAACACACGGTTGTCTCATTCGGTAAGTGCTACTGACGGCGCTGCTCTTTACGTGGTGTTTTCACAGTCGAGATGAGATATTTACCTCCAGGTGATGCGCCTCAGTGTTTGTGTCTCAGTTGTTCATCGACCGGGCAATATTGACATCACATCTGTCAATTCCTGCTTTGTGCTAATAAAATATTAAAAGTGCAGCAGGAGGTGAGCATAGTTTCCACATCATGTCAGGTTTGAAGCATACAAATAAAACAAAGCACCCTCTAAAGAAAATTGTCGGTTGCATCTGGTTAGTTATTGCCAGTGAGTGAATAGGAACAAAAATACTGTTGCCAAACCCTCAAAGACGTGTTGTTTAGGCTGAATTACCCCCGACAGGTGTCATGAATAGTGACTCCTTTTTAAAATAATTTAGTTTATTACCAGTGAAGGCCTGTCTGTGCTGTTAAAATTCAATCAACCAGTGTAAACCCAGTTCATTTAAATATTTTGTGAGCCATAGTGGAGAGTGTCAGTGTCATTCTAAACCAAAATGTAAGGTTTTATCATTTACATTCAGGAATTATTTCAGTTATTGTCAATAGTACTCCTATAAATACAGGATATCTACTTTGAAAATGGTGTTTTCTGCATTTTTGCCCCTAAACTTTGATATTCTAAGGACAGAATGTGGGTTGCAGTGTGTAAACAGATAAATTTAATCAGAAATAAGGCAGATTAACGCTGGGTACTGGACATTAAATCACTTAGAGACATCCCCTTGCAGAAAACCAATCACTATAGAGCAGTGGTGAGGGGCCGCAATAGTAAATAAGAAGCATTCAGGGGCAGAAGATAGTGACAAATCCTGCTAAAACCTGCTCAAGTTCAACTAAAACCTGTTTAAGTCCCTATGAAAGCTGCTCAAATCCAACTGAAACTTGTTCAAATCCAACTAAAACCAGCTCAGATCCAACTGAAACTTGTTCAAATCCAACAGAAACTTGATCAAATCCAACTAAAACCTATTTAAATCCATATAAAACCTGTCCAAATTGAACTACAACCTGTTTAAGTCAATATAAAACCTGTTAAAATCCAACTAAAACCTAAAACCCCAAAATATTACCTACAAAAAGTATTGAAGGGCCATATAAATATTGCAAAGGGCCACATTTTGCCCCTGGGCCTTTCGTTTCTCTGACACATTAAGTGAATCTTTCTTCCCAAATCCATCAAGTCATGTTTTACTGTGCTTTAAAGTTTGCAAGGAATAATTGCTAAAGTATCAATCTTAAATTTTTTATTGCATTTTATTATTTTTTTGTATTATACTTTCTTACAATAACAAAAAGACAGCAGGAGAGTATTTGTCCCAAAGCTGCTCCCCTCCATATTTATCAGAGGAGTTCATCACTGTGGGTTGACAAAGCTCTCTGTGTCATGAACCCACTTCATCATGTGTCTGACGCTGATAAGGAGGCCACAGCATGACATTTATCATTGTTGGTAACATTTGTGAAGGAAAACTCTTCACGGTGATTTCTAGTGGCTGCGTAACCCGAGACACATGTTACGCCGAGGCTTGTGTGAAACATAGTTAAGCTGCGGCTGAGCCTGTGCTCTGGAGTAAGCCCCAGAGAGAAGGCTTTACAACTGATTTACAGTCTGTTTGACCCCATTAGGCCCATGAGCACCTTTGTATCCAGCGCTCAGGGGAGGCTGTGGACATGTGAGTTTATGAATTGCAGAGTGATACAAAGACACCGAGAGGATGTGGGGGTTGAAACAGGAGGCCACTGCTGCACAGGGCTCTGAGCATTGCATCAGGCCCATGTTTATTTCATAAACACTCTCCCCAGCTGTCAGTCTGAGAGATATGTGCGCTCTCCATCCCCCCTCAGCTACCTATCGGGGGTAAATATGCAGCAACAACACACCTGCAGCATCAGAACTGCTGCCCTCACATTCGCCTGATAAGAACTTACTCTTTAAGGTTGACACTTGGGCTTAGACTTGAAATCCAAACTAGATATGCCTCCAAAGTAAGTGGTTGTTGCACAAAATATACCCAAGATTTTGGGGAAAACCGTGTTCGTATTAACTCTTCACATTGTTTTTCACAGTGCATTTTGCATGTCTATTAATATCTGGACCAATCTTAAAGAAGAAAAGCACTGGGCTTTCTTCTAATCAATCAGAAAAAACAAGTCTTATATGGTGTTTTTTTATCCTTGTTCTGTTACCTTGCAATGGAATATAGCTTTGCCAAGGCAAGAGCAATATGTGTTTGATGAAAGGATCATTCAAAACACATACAAGCACCTTATATTCTTACCCATCTATGTGTGTTTAAAAAGCAGCCAAAGACGTATTATTGGAGGCAGCGAGGTCAGGCCTTTAGACGAGTTGAGAGGTCACCGAGGCACATTAGGCCTAATATAACAGCCAAACATCAATCAGCACGGCTATACTTCACTCTGCTCTCCTGGTATCCAGCGATGAGAGACGTACGACTGGGCCGGATACAGAGGGCTAAAGGCCCCCCAGTCCCGAGGGTCCCACCTTGCTCTGCACTCATGTGGAAAAACTCCTAAAAGTTGGATATTTACCCTGAGGCTATAAAAGCTATTAAGTGTGCGTCTCCTGTATTTGTTTAGAGCCGGGGCGTTCATTCAAACCAAGTGCTATCGTGACATATCTTCCCCTCGGACCCGGAGCGTTTGTGTGTGTTAGTCTCGACTCTGCGCTGCCTGCTGCTCTTATGTAAATAGAGCTGTCAGCCACTTGTTATGACCAGGCTGGGAGTCATCAGGAGGCCCTGGCAGCCTCTGGGTCCCTGGCCTCGCTGTGATTCATATCTGGCTGTGGGACAGAGGGGGGCTCGAGTCCGAAGCCAAACACAACTCAGTCTCCAAATCAAATGTATGTATGTAACACTTCCAGAAACAAATTATACATGGAGCAGTAATGTTACAGAGAAATCCATTGATAGCACGTTTAAATACCAGGTGTTTAGTTTGTGTTTTATATATATTTCACTAAAAAAACAAAAACACTACTCATGTTATAATTCTGAGACCCCAAAGATCAAATATATTATTAGAATATTTACATTCACACGACCACAGATATTCACCTTTAAACAATGATGTATTATTAACAACAAAAAACAAACAACATTGGGCCTAATTCATGAAGCTTCTCACTAAGAAAAAATTCCAACTTAAGCCCCACTTTTTTTGGCATTCAGCATTTTTTTTTCTTATCTCAAAAGAACACACCTGTAAACCCTGAAATGAATGCAGTTTTATAATATTATCAGACTTACACTGCAGCAAATTATGATTGCACACCACATTTACACTTTCTGAAACAAACGTTACCAATAAAAATGGTAGAATAGACTGAAATATACTTGATATTGATGATATAGGCTTTATGCAGCAGTCACTTTTTATGGAGTTTTATGGAGAACAGCAGGTTTTTGATGGATTTGAACTGGTTAATGTTGGATTTGAACAGGTTTTATTTGGATTTAAGCAGGTTGTATTTGTATTTGAACAGATTTTGAATGTTTTTTAACATGTTTTAGTTGGATTTGAGTAGATTATATATATATCTAAGTCCCAAAACTGGTTTAAGTTTTCATAAACAAATCAAATTAATCTGATTCAAATCCAGTTAAAAAGTAGTGCCAAAAATCCAACCCGTTAAATGCGTTGGAGGGCCACATAAAACATTGCAAAGGGCCGCATTTTGCCCCTTAGGCCTTGCGTTTGAGAATGAAACAAGGGAAATGTTCACGTATGTGCTAAAATGTACTGGCTTCAGATCAAACGGACACATTTAGACGGATGTATACGTGGAAAGGGCAGGAAGTGATGGAAATACGTTTGTGGTTGAAGCGTGAGGATTGAGCGGCGAAGACACTTGACTTCATTGGCAGTTTGTAAAGAGTCGAGCGCTGCAGAGGAGTTTGAGAGACGATGAGTTGGGGTTCCTTCGCTGGGGATCCTTCTTCCCTCCCACCCTTTAGCTTTCAGTCACTGTCACTCCAATCATCACGTCGGTTTATCCTTCCCGCTCTCTTGGCCTCATTATTTTCTCTTGCCGCGTCTCTCCGTCTCCTTCCTTCCCCCTTCCTCGCCGCACTGATTGGCATGAACCAATTTCTAAAACTTTAATTTCCACTAAACCCCAAGGAACACATTGCCTCCAACTATTCTCATGTTTGGCTCAAAGTTGCTGTGCAGCGAGGACTCGTAATGATACCGAATGAGGAATGAATTTCATGGCGGTATTTGAATATTATAAACATTAGCTGGAGGTAAATTCAGGCTCCATCGCCGAACAGGCCCTTAATTGCTACATCGCTGGGTTTCTTTATTTCTGGGGCCTAAATTATGAACTACGAGACCGAACAAATGAATAAATAATGAACTTTTGCATGAAATAAATGAGCAAGAAGAGTTCTATACAGGCATTATCCTCTGGCAGCGGCCGTATTGTCGGTAACTTTCTTCAATCCGATGATTATAACATGAATCTTTCTCTGAGTTCATATGTGACCGTATAATTGTGGATCCACCAGCCTCTGCTCTGAAAAACCCCATCCATAGTGTAAACTGAAAATATACTTTGGGAGACTTTGGAAACAGCAGTTGCCTGAGTTTTGTTTCTTGACAGTGTACTTTTCCGCTCCGAATTTAGAGATGTCTTCATAGAGGAGTCAAAATGTGGGATGATGGATGCAACAGGTTTCGGTGGTTCGTCAAAAATGTGTTGACAGCTGAAGTTTTGCTTGTAAATTATGGCCAAATTATACATTCCATGAGGTGCACAGCGGCAGGGTTGTTTGACGCTCCTGCCTCACAGTGAGAAGGGATCCATCGTTGAGCCGGTGGGGTATCTAGAAACCCCCCGCTCCAAAGATATGCTCCGTGTCCAAAGATATGCAGGTTTAGATAAATTAGTAAATGAAAAAAAGAGTGATCGGCATCTGTTTATGTCTGTCTGTTAAAGTTAGCCCGATAATTAAGCAGTATATGCAAGTACTGCCCTGGTGCACTCTGGGAAACGCACCAAGAAGCTGGAGCCCTAGTCTTCTTGTGATCTGTGAAAGAAAAACGCAACCAAATAGTAAAAAGAGGAACAGAGATTAACTTAATTCATCAACGTGAACATGATAAGTAATGAGTTTTCCTTTTAAATATTTGGTTTAACCTAAGCATACACCGTCACATTTAGTTCATGTTTTGCCTTTTGCTATTTGTGTTTTATTTCAACAGACATAGCTCTTTCCACTTTCAGAAAATCATCAAGAGACATGATTTTAGGATGGACCACAGCCATCAACATTTTGATTTTATTTTGTTTAGACGTCTGGGGTCCACGTTCACATTTCAGTCCAATTGGTGCATGTTTAATGTGCACGGAGGCTCATATGGCAGCTTTAATACTTACTGAGCAACAATATTAGTTTGTTTTAACCAAACGTGGCACACAATTGCAACCCTCTTGCAATAAGTCTTAAAGAAACTTCACTTTGTGGCCGATTAAGCAAAAGAAGAGCATTACATTTCTCTGAATTTGGAATATATAAAGCATTTTGGAAAGTGAATAAATGAAATTCCTTTATTCCTAACTTTTCCACATTGGCTTAAACAAATTGTGGCCTTCAACCACATTATGAGAAACACTAAAATATACATAATAATATAATATACAAATGCTCATCTAAGAATGATAGGAAGTGAATATAAAATTCATTATAATGGCTACATACATTTATTTCCTACACAAACACACTTATGCTCATGTCTTCTAATCAGTTTATGCATAATTACAGTGAAATTGTTCTGCGTTTTGAATATGACCTTCTATTGGTGCTTGAAGCTAAAGAAAACGTAAACGTCTGCCTTGACCTTGACTCATTAACATTTCCATACAACACAAGTGTGATAGCTATCAGCATTTCAATTATATCTTTGTGAATATTCAATTTGGAATGACTGTCCAAACAAGCCACTTTATCTTCAGTCGGAATAAAGTCTGGAAACTAACTCTCAGTCTCCAGTTTCCCATCGCGACGATAAAATAACTTGATGCCACCGTGTGCGTCGCGGCGGAGATCCCAGATACGGCTTAAATTGATTCTTCTGCCAATTGATTCATCAAGACTGTGATAATCTCTCATTCTCAACCAACACAGCTTTTTGATGGCGACCGGCCACAAGAAACGAAGCTCAATGACTGGAAGTGCACATTCAAATCTGAACTGAGCGACAAACCAGTTCAAAGAATGAGCGAAAAGGCTGGGTTTATCTGGCAGAAGCTCAAGTGTTGTCGGGTTGATAACTGCATCAAATACAACGTCGTCAACCCACTTCTGTAGCGACTTGGATTTCTGCAGCGGAAAATAAGCATGAAGATGTCAGATGTGGCCTTGAAGAAGTTCACTGAAGCGATAAAAACAAGGCCTCGGGGAACAATTTTGCAACACTAATAATCACATTAGAATAAGAGTGGTACATGTCGAGAAAGTGTCTCGAGCTGGCGACCGTTTTAATGCGTATTTATTTGTTTTTTCCACTTTTGCTTTCCGAGATTTGCCACCTTGACTACTTCTACTGTCTCCTTCAGATCAGGCGTGTACAGTAGTGAATAAATTTGGATTAATTGCAGTCCCGGTGCCAGCAGTTCCTCTCGGCTCCACTGCCGGGACGCGAAAAACGAAAATCATCTGCCACCTTTTCCCCCGCGCTGTATATCCCCTTGTCGTAGCGGCGCACAAGCCTTGCCCACTAAAACAGAGGTAATTAAATCTCCCCGCTCTCATTAAAAATACAGCTGTCTAACACCGAGCTCCGCGGCCGCGCTAAGCGAATGTAAATTTTCATTTCACGGAGCTGAGACAGAGCGAGTTAGACCGTGCCCCTGCCAGCGCTCTGCAGAATAACGATTCCCTTGAAATAACCGTCCTTTTGTTTCCCGCGGAATTACGCAGGGAAATAGCTCCTGTGTGTTATATAATTACGGATTAGGTGCAGTCATAGGTCCCTCTGAACAGATCGGGGATTCACAGAGATGGTATACGCCGCCTTTCGGAGATGTTAACTGATTTTTAATTGGCTTTTTCCCATTAAAAAGCTCCCATGCGCCGTCCAAGATGAATGCTGGGAAACTCGTGCGAGGTTAACCACTAGTTGACACGACACGCACATTTCCTCTCCATTAGCAAGAAAAATGGTTTTGCTGATTTATACAGATTGAAGTTAAACACTGTAGTCCCAGCAGAAGACTGATGCCCCACTGAAGGGAAGTTAGACACTTAGATTGACTTAATTTAATGATGAGCACAGCCGTGGAGTTAAAATACATACAGTTACACTTTTGGTATAGTACATGGTCCAGTCCAATCATTCATTTATTGGGAAAAGTGTATAGGACTCTGATTATACTTAATGTGTTTACTTTACTCAGTACGTTGACATGCAGAGCTTACTCCAGCTTTACTCATAGCTCGATTAAACTTCACTTTGAACAGAGAAAATCGAATAACTGTGTCCCCAGCCTCTGCTCAAACGAATGCTACATTCATCTGCAGTCTTTGTTTTTAACAGAATTTAGCCTTTGTTAAAAAAAAACAACAAAAGAAAGCATTGACCCTGATTGTTCACAGTGTTAAATGATAATATTCCCGTCTGATTTCCTCGGTAATCATCGAGTCATTAATAAATATAAACGATAACATAACAGTAAGAACACCGCTTTCCTTACTCAACAACTGCACCGCCCCAAAGCACTTGAACACATCATAAACTACAACGGACTAGCTCGCTCTTTAAAACTTTTTACAACATGACGAACAAGATACCCAGTGACTGTGACCTAAAATATGGGTCTTCACTGCTTTAAAAATGTCTCTAAACACATCTGTCCGACTCAGAGTCAGCCGTAAACAAGCAGCAGTAATCTGTCCATGAACCACATTATCCAGGTGTCTTACTCTGGTCTCAGGAATTTCGAATGATCGCCCTCCAATCAGAGAAAGTGTTTACATGCAGTTTAAAACTACGCTTATAATCAGACAATAAAGACAATAATTAGAATTTCTTTAGCTGCACGTAAACATACTGACTGTGTGATTTTGGCCATTAATTATCTTCTTTCAATTGGTAAACATACTGTGTAAGGATAAAATACAAATACAAGTCATAGAAATCAGAGTGTGTCAGAAAATTTAGGACAATCCTGGAGAATCCTGTTAAGATCTATAGAAAATAACCCCAGTATTATACCCTTTCATTGCTGGATGGCTGCATAAACAAATCTATGCAACATAAACTATTCCTCTTTTGTTTCCTCTCTTTTCTAAGTACAAGAATGAAAGGTGACGCTCCCTTTTGTCGACCAAAGTGTGATATGGATCATAAAGGTGATTTTAGACGATACAAGTGAGACAGGCTCAACAAAATTTGAAAGCGATGATGGGAACTCCAGCCTAACATCATGAATTTTCATATTTTCTACCACCACCTCCTTTCTGTACAAAGCCAAATCTGGCAGAGCAATTCATTTTCGCAGCTGCTCAAAACATTTGAAAAGAAAGTAAATGTAGGATATCTGAAGTTTTCCTACCGTTTTATTCCGAACTGTGGACGAAATTGATAAAGTACGGGCAGAATGGCATTAGTCGTTAATGTAAACGTCACTCACTGTTTGTGGAGATGTTTTGATAAGACGATTCATAGCTTCACTCCAAAAACATCTGCAATGACATCTGGAACGGGCTGCATCGTAAAATATCAGTGAATGTGTATTTTGGCTGCAGGGAGATATCGGAGTGCATGAAAAATCCTCCGTATGGCACAGGAAAACACGCACGAATGCAGTGAATGACAGTTATGCATAGTCAAAGAGTACAGTCAGGACCTTTTCCCACGAGTGCTACCGTTCATAAGGGAACGCCATTATTACTGCATGAAGCCACTACGGTCAAATAAGGAGATTTCATTGCCTTTTGCTGGCATTGAGTCAGAAACTAGAGATGCTGAGAGTTGCTGAGCTCTTGCGGTACATTTTGAGATTTCATTTCACTTTCATGGCAGGGGCATGGGGTCTGAAGATGTGCCTACCCCTTCTGTCAATCATCCCAGCAAACACATCGAAGCCAATCTATAATTCAACTACAGGGGAGCTCATACAATTCATAGGGGCCAGTGTGTTTTCTTTTTTTTCTTTTTTTTGAATATATTTTTTGCTTCTTTCCTCCTTCCTTCGTTTACTATTTAATTTAACAGCTCACACCTGACATCCTGACCACCCAACTCTGTCCTTCTCTAAGACAACATGAACACATATGCATTTCAATTACCTCACTGGGTAAATGGAAACGTGGACAGCTGTCTGTGTTCGTTCAGCTGTCCTCAATTTGTCCGGTCGCACTCGTTTCTAAAAGATGAGCAGGAGTTCCCTAAAACACTACGTCTTTCAACACGTTTTCCATCTAAACCTGTCAGCAGATCTCTTTTGGAAAGTAACAGGCTCAAGAGGCATATTCCACTTTAAAACAATCACAAGGCCACCATTTTTTATAAGGATTTGCACTCAAATGTTTACAATGAAGTTTAACGTCACTAAAAATACCATTGTGTGGCAACGAAGTTTTTGCTATAAATATAATGTTTTTATTGCAGTTAACATGCAGCAGCACTGATTAAGCTGAATCTGTAAGTTTTGGAAGCACTTCGAAACATTTTGGAAGCTGTAAGATCCATAGTGCATCTACTGAATGTGTCCAACCAGGAAAATGTTGGTTTTATTTGGAGATAGCATAATAAAAATACACCCTGTGGACATGATAAAAATCAAAACACACATGTAGGTCATACCAAATGCACATAGAAAAGAAAAAAGAAATAACTAATTAAAACATATTTATTTACAGCCACATTGTCTCATGTAGGAACTTTTTTAAATGTGTTAGTAAAGTTTCTGGAGTGATCTAGTAGAGTATGTTTCAAAGTGTAAACTATAAATAGCATATTAGGCTACACCTCATAGTATTTTGACGGAGACCCACAAAATTAGAGGATTATTAAGTGGATATTTTTTCCCTCAAGCCACTTTTCCAGTTTTTTTCCTGCAGCGACCACACACAGGGATGTCCATATTTTTCTCTCGATGCACTGTGGAGTGTACTACTTGAAGAGCTCTCTGCGAAATTATAGGAATGCTTCTCCAAGTGCCCACCACATTTGAGCTATTTTCAGGCCCCAGAAACCATCCTGTTAATGTCATTGTGCTCAGGCAGAACACCGCGGTCGAGAAACACGCCGGTAGTATCTGCTTTCAGTGGAAACGCATTAGAGAGGACTGCAAAAAAACAGGCTCCTAATGAAAATAGTCTTTATACCACTGTTTATTTTTTACTCAGCTAAGCCCAGTATACGATGTGATCTAAATTATTCATGGATTCTGGATTTTTAACTCTCTTTTATTAGTAAACCAAGACTAAACCAGATCTACACCAGGAAAAAACAGGTCTAAACCGAGGCTCAAATGTCTAGACCAGGACCAGACCTAAGAATAAAAGCCTTTTCCAACTATATCTGTCAACAAAAGACACATAAATTCACATCTTTTCCTGCATTGCTCAGTTTGTCTGCATTAGGAACCTGCAGAAACAGAAGTAATCAAGCTATTGTCCTTTTCATTGATTTAAATGTTTTGTTTCCAAGACTTCCAAATGCAAAGACTGCCATTTTGATGCATACACTTATATTTTCACAAAATATACACTATATATATTGTTTAACTTCAGATGTTTACTACAACATTTCAGAAGAACATTTCTTTCTTTGTGTCAATGCTAGTCCACTATATTTTTTTCTATGGCCATTGTACTGAACAGGAGCAGCAGCTGTGCAAATATAAAACAGTATGGCTCAGCAGCGTTAGGAGTTAATGCATGCATTTGTTTCTCTAAGACTCTAAACTTAGATCATGTTTGAAAGTGAGTGCACTACACAATAATTATATAAGTGCTGAGTATTTCTTATTAAGGTAAAAACACACAAAAGACTGTTGATATTTGACATATATCTGCAGCTTCCTCCCTCATTTCCGCCTCTCTCTGTTCCTCTTCAGATCAAGTAGCTCAAGCGTGAGGGCACATGCAGGTACATACAAGCTTTTGTCGCGTTACGTTTCATCACATCTGAGTTTTTCACGTGGGCTTTGAACTCCTCCTTTTGTGCACGCGGTCGGTTGAATTCATAAAGATCTGGAAAAATGGGCGGCACGTCGCTTTACGGCTGGGTTGTGGTCAATGCCTTATCTTTACATGACATGCACAATTGCCCTTCAATTAGCGTCCTGAGGGTGAGATGATATGTTGAAATTACACTCTCAGCGGAGGCGCCGGCGGATCTTTTTTGAGCGTCCATGTTTGATGATGGAGCACTTTGATTAATCAGTGGAGACTCGTGGGGAGAGTCCCGGCAGTAAAGACGAGGCATCTTAAAAGGCGAGCAGTTTTACTTCAACGCTCCTGACTTCCGCTTTTAAAAAAAAACGACATCAGGAAAGGGACAATCAGCACTTTATCTCCTCTCCTTGCTTCCGTTTGGAGAGAAAAGCAGGTGCCAGGTGGTTGGGGAAGCCAAAGCCATACGACCACAATGCTTCATAGCTGACCTCGGTGAACTCCTGCCTTTATGAAAAGCCTCAAGAAAGTCTCCTTTATGGCGGGCCTCGCTCAGAGAAAGGTGGCGCAGGTGAGCGCTTTGAAGGCCCTGACAGTCGGAAGCTCGCAGGTTTCTTTTAATAATATCCACAGACAAAAAGCAGACCATATTGAGAGGTTGTTGATTTTGCTGAGGTTTGCGCTAAACCTGTGTCAGCTTTATCTTTTGTGGCCGCGCTCCATAAACCTGTCACAACAATGATCCAAGCACACCACAAGCATAAATCTCAATAAAAGTTTTGGTTTGTTTTGGGGCTGAGGGGACGTGGGAAGAGTAGCCACACGTCGAGTGGAATCAACATCGAAATTGTTAGTTGAGCAACACGAACAAAGCATAAGTACAAAAACAACCACAAAAAAGCCTGTCAGGAAAGTAGTTATTGCTTTGGTTTATCACCGATTAATTGCAAAGCCAGCAGTAAAAAAAAAATACACTCTGGTGATTTACCTTCACCTTGTTCACCTGTACATGCATGTTTTTGGAAAGTGGGACATAACTCTTTGACCTTTTTGAGTGTTCATATTCAAGTAAATCGATTTTTTTTATCTTCAACAGACCTGTAAAGAATGGGTACAAGGAGCATCAAAAATGGATGTGTAGAAAATAATTAACAAACGCATTACTGTCTAGTTTAACTGATGATTTAACTTTCTTTAAAGAAATGTTGTTTAAAATTGTGTTGGATGTTGAACAAAGTCAAAAGCTTATTTTTAGAACTGTTTATTCACCTCAAGCTGTTTTTGCCTTTGTGTTTGTATGTTTGTACAAAATGGTTGATAATATAACTTACTTGAAGTTTTTAAACAAATGGAAAACAAAGGGAAACAAAACAATCAGAAAAAGTAGCTATTTAAAGCTACATTTGGAGGTTTGTCTTGTTTCTAAAACGAACAAAGTGGACAAACTGAGCATTGCTGGAAAAGTACACGCGTTTTTGTTCGAGAATATATTCTTGCATTAAAATTACCAACAGACCTATTAAAATTGTGTTTGTTTTGTAACAATCGCAAGTTCCTGCAGGGTTCATATCTGTTGAGAAAATCTGCAAAGTTAACACAATCAAAAATGGCCAAAAACTACAAACTCCACCCATAAATAAGTGTATTTTTGTGTTAAAACGATTACACTTTATTAAAAAAAAGGATAATTGTTCAAATCTATGATGGTTTGGGTTCAGTTTATTGTTTCTAATGTCTATTGGGTTTTGTTAAAGTCTCTTTCTCACACATGCAAAATGCCTCAGCCCCAAAGTCATCTATCATTGCTCTTTCAAGGTGGACATTTTCAACATGTGGAAGCCAAAGTTTGTTTTTTTCATTCCTGTGCAGTTTGAAAGAAAAACAGTCCAATGTTTGAACAAGAAAAAAACAAGCGGCTGTACTCTGGCAAACCACGTAATCTCTGGACGTATTTATCCAAACAAAGCCCGCTCCAGTACCATCCCACTGTGGCTTCTCTATGGTTCGTGCATCATCCACCTCCATCCCTACAAAAACACCAGGAGCCTCCGGGCTATTTCCAGATTTCCCAGATTTCCTCGCAGGGATCCAGCACTTAGTGGTTTAAAACAGACACTCAGCTGTGTTTACTTGTGCAGGTAACATCTGCAGTGATTTAGGAGTCTGATAGCTAAGATTAGACGTGGAACTTAAAGTTAATTTGTAGCTTTTATTGTCTCAATTCTCTGACAATAAAGCTCCCACGTCTCAGGTTCGGACGTTGAAGCTGGACGTAGCGTGATATGAAGCAATTTTGGCGAACTGCTCACGTAATCCGCAGAAATCACTGGAATGTAATGCCATAATTTTGCTCAGTGAATTAAATACTGTTTCACGTAACGGCTAATTTACTCCAAATTATGTTATAGACAGTAGTGGTTAAAGAGGCACTGCACTGATTTTACATGTCAGATTCAATTCAGCTTTTACACAGAGCTTACAAAACAGTTGGATATTGTTACGTGACTGAAGTCCACTGTTGAGTGTCCAGAATAGTTCAGGGCATGAGGTTTTAATGTGTGGTTGCTATGAATGGACTAAAATTTGAGTTTCAGTCTCGTTTTACATGTCTGCTCTGACAATTTAAGTCCATAAATAAAGCTAGAACGACATATTACTCCATGACCGCTCCAGTTTACCTGATCAGAGAAACCAGCGTTATGGAACCTACTGGGATCACCTTGTCTTCAAAAATATGTTTTAGCCCCTAATATTTTTTAAGATTGTGTCCCGGCTGCTTTTTATTTGAACTCAACTGGTTTTAGATGCATCATCGTGGTATAACCTTTCATAAACTCAATGGGATTTGATGTTTGATGTATGTTTCAATCCTCTGGAGCTGCTGTAGTTTGTAGAGTTGGGTTTTAATCCAAAAAAGAAAGAATTGTCCAGAATGATTGACATATACATTGGCATACACTTTTAAAAAATAGAAGAAGGTAGTTTGCACACATGATCTGAACACTTTTGCAAATAAAAATACTGATAACCAAAAGTACAAGTGGATTTTTGTATCTGACTTAGAAGTTCTACCAGAAACCTACCTTTTCCAAATAGTCCCTGCAAACACAAACAGAAAAAAGAGAAAAAAAACACATTTCTTTACAGCTTATAACATTCACCAGAGTTGCTGTTACACATAACACTTGTTTAGTTTTACTGTGTTATACTTTTCTTTGCACCGAGCTCATGCTAAATCTACTCCCATCGTCCTGAACGTCCCAAAATAGGATTTATTCCTCCATATTGTACTCAGTGGATGGTTATACGTTGCTACAGTTGCTTTTTCCCGCTCGACTTCAGACGGAGGGATATGCAGGCTCTACGTGTGGCATGTGGTGCAGACAAAACCTGAAACAGGAGCCTGTGTAGCTCTGTCAAGGCCTCATCACCCAGGTGTGCCAACAAAAGCTGCAGCAGATCCAACCAATGACCCCTGGGAAAGGTCATGTAAGACTCCAATCTAAATTCCTGTCTGACAAAACCCTTAAAAAGCTGTTTGAATGGGCTGTCCATCCACAGAGCAGAGCCCCGAAAAGACTATTCACCCAGTGCCGCTTCAATTGAGACGTTTGGAATGTGTCGCTGGTTTTTGGACGAGGCCGGGCTAAGCAAGAAATTAGCTAATGTAGGTATAGCTAACAGGCTTACCGTGGCACCGGGGTTTCTGCTCTGGTGCGGGGCTGCCAGAAAGAGCCCCGAGGAGGGGTTTTATTCTGGCTCAGAGGTGCCCACTGCCTGTCCCTCACAATTACCCAAAGTGTTACGGTGTGGTCAGGTTCGGTATCAGTGAACTGCAGACTCCCCTCTCGTTGCCCTTGTCCTTTTTACATCCTCCCAGTCTCTCACTCTTGCCGTTAGCGGTTTCACTGCATGCAGTATGGAGGAGCTCGCCAGAAGGTGTTTCAGGGGCTCGAGCCCTTTTCAGCCTTTGACAAGCATGGATGTGCAAATGCAGAGCCGTGACCTTGGCAACAGCTCCCGGTCCTGCTCATTTCAAACGTTCGGAGGAGGAGATGCTGTTCCTGAGCTTTGTGTGGGACTCATTTGGACTTTAAAGGTGCATTTGTGCAGTGAGCAAAGGTGGATATGAACATACATGTTACTTTCTCTAATTCTGTGCAAGTGATGTGCTCCAAAAAAAGATAATTAGAATAACTTTAGTCCAAATGATAAGCATACAATATACTTTAAAAAATTAAAAAGAAAGGGGCACCTCTGCAAACTCAAAAAGCAGTCATCATTGACCTTACAGTTAGATTTTATATAATGATGACTGCTTTTTGAGTTGAAATCAATGTTGCAAATGCCAAAATATATGTGCTATGTAATATATAAAGGAACATTTTCATATAGTAAGACCTCATAGTTGCTTGAGTGATATAAAAAGACGGCTGGAGCTGAGATGAACTCTAAGTTTTGAAAGTAAAGTCTCGTAGAGCCAACCTGCAAAATCCCCCACAGAGTTGTATTAAAATGTGTTGAATTTGAAATGCAACTCATTGAAACCTGTTGTTCTCTGTTCTTTGCTGTGGACGGCTGTGTGCATGTGGAGTAACATGGAGCTGCTGCTTTCTCAGTAGCTCTGAAAAAGTGAAAGAGAATAAAAATGCCTCTGTTTGTTGCCCCAGCAGAATAGAGTTGCACTGGCATAAGCAGACAACTCTCTATTGACTCTGTGGATAATCTTGACTCCCCAGAAAAATCCTTAAGCAGCTGGCCACAAACCTTGTGCTTGAGTGCACATGCATACAATATCTGGCTCTAGCCCTGGGGCTGTTTTTCCCACTTCTCTCTCAGACTTTCCCCCTTCCTCCTCTTCTTCTTCTTCTCGCTCAGTTCTCCAGTGAGTTTGGGAGCCAACACGTATGGAAAAAAGGCCGGGTTTGTTGGTAGGGACTGGAAGCGACTGCCAAAATCTACACAGCGCTTCTCCTCAGGGAAACCTGCAGCAAATTGGACTTGAGCTCGGTTTCTGTCTCTTGAACCTGCGCGACGCTTTTGGCTTTTGCTGTTGGGGCCCCCTCAGTGAAACTAGAGATCGCTGTGTCCGTTTCTGTTTTAAAAAAATAAGAGTGAACCCACAAGTAAGCGGTCCAGCAATTGGTACAATGTTCAAATGGATTGATTTCCTGTGTAAACAGGTCGGCCATTAGAGGCCGGGGTTTGATTTGTGACCGTGCTAGGGGTCTATTAGTGGTTTCCTTCGCTCTGGCCCAGACTCCACGCCTGTCTACACCTGTGAACATAACACTTTAACATATTGATTTCAGACTACACCCTTGGCAGCCAATAAGCAGAGGTAGTAAAGTAGTCAAAGCCTGGCCTCAAGGAAAAGTACTTTCAAATAGTATTACAGTAGTACAGTATAGTAAAATATTATTTAAAAGATTCTAATATTCTTCTGGACTTTACTGGAACAATTACTTTTTGAAGACAGGCAAAAGCAGGGAGTGTTTTTGACAAAAGTAGACATCATTAAAATTGTTTTAAATGACAACAAATAAATAACGTGTACAAAAAATTATGTTTATAATTCAAAGGCAGAAAAAAAAATGTAGTTTGTATTTTCTATGTGATTTTAGAATTTTACAATTTTTTGTTTTCTTTATATATATATATATATATATATATATATATATATATATATATATATATATATATTTGTGTGTGTGATTCTGTGCTTGTGGTTTCTTCATTGTGAACAATACACTGTCAAAAATATGACCCATAATTATTGTGGTTCTCATTTATCCGAGGTTAATTACACTAGTCTGAAAGTAGATTAAGATCAGGCATTTGGACAAAGTACAACAGAAGTAAAAGTCAACTAAGTACTTAATCACTTTTAGTTTATACGTTGATTATAATTTTATTACTGTTTGTACTGTATCTAACTGGTTTTGGTTTTGACTTGGTTTCGACATCATTAAAAAGGTCTTGTCTTGTTTTAAACACTGTCATTACTTTGTCCAGATCAACGTGGATTCAATGACAGCACTTCCTCCCTGCCACACATCACAAAGTTACTCTTCCTTATTATTAATGTATTTTGAAAAATTTCTTAAGTAAAAGTAAGTTTCTTTCTCTGAAGTACATCCGCCCTCTGTCAGAAAGTGAAACATTTTAAACAGATGCAGGAAGCGACACACAAATAAATGCTAAATGGCGTGTAACGTCACTTCCCATGTGAGGGATTTGACAGAGATGTGAGTGAAGGTGGCGGCTACGCAGGTTTAATCTTGTATCGCTGCAGCACATCCTTTGTATCATTACACCTCCTCACATCAAACCGAGCGGACAGCTGCAGATGACGTCTTGTTTGAAGAGTTTGACGTTTGATCGAGGATGTGTTTGATGCAGAAGGAAGAGAAAGTAACACCTTAGCCTTTCATAGAGGGCTGCTGCTGTTTGAAGCCCAGAGGAAGAGGTGTGTCCTGATCAACTGCGATCGACTTTTTAGGTTAAAGAAATAGTCGATTCAAAAGACGTCGAAACCGAATTTTAAACTCAAACAGGAAGTGAAGAATGGCATCACAAAAAAACAGTGATATTTGTAATTTTAGGTAAATGTGGCTTTCCAAGCGCTATTTATTTCAACAGTTCAATGTAATGTCAATGTTCTTTTTAATTTTATTGTGTCTATTCAAGGTGTTATTCAAATAAATGTTGACTGATGGATTTGATGAGTTGTGGAAGATGAGCAGATGCCATCAACCATGATAAGCACAGGCTGTAAAGAAGTTCGATGATTACATAACGGCTTTGTCTCGACATGTTGGAAAATGTGCTCTTCTTGGAAACTCCGATTCTATTTAGCATCATTACACGTTTAATTGCATGGGTTGGAATTAAACACCGGTGTCCTTATGCTGCCAAGTGAGAAGATCTGTCTCATTTTGTGTGTTTTTTTGCATGTATTACTTTTGTTGGCTGTTGGTCATCTTTGTATAATATCTACCAATTGTTTATGAATCCTTTTGAGACGGTTTAAAAGCCAAATCATCAGTAATTTGTCTTCCCTCTAACCACATTCACACTAAAGGACCCCTGTGTGATATCATAGCGTATTGTGTTGTACCCATGAGCAATGTTTGTTGCATTGTTTCTTCATTTTGTTGAATGATGCAACAATCCTGCTCATAAAACATGTAAGCAGTGTAAGCGATGCAGAGGCAATGTTTTGTTTATTGCGTGAGGGAATTGAGAGACAAATACTGAATGTGTTTGTGCATACATGAGACTCATATACGCGCCCATGCTGTATTTATGGATTGTGGTCATGCTTGGTAGCCTGTTTGCATTATTTATATCAAATAGCACATGCAGGAAACTATCAACATAGGATTTAAAATTTTAAAAAGTCCCAGTGCACGTTGAAAATACAGATTGCCGGCGTTTGCAGAAGAGTCAGTGACACATTATGAGTTGCTGTAGGGAGATGTTGAAATCTGATCTGGATTGAGAGAGACTGCTGGCCTTGTCTGACTGGGGCGGCTGCTTATCTCCTGTCCCGGGGCTTTGTGATCTCACCGAGAGGAAGACAGTCTCCTGCTCCGAAATACCACCTCTGAGGGCATTACTCCTCTTTATACGGCACATTCCTTCAACACATTGTTACTGCCCCAGATGTAGGTTACTCATTTTGTAGTGAAGACCACACTTTCCAAAATGTGTTTTTTACTTTTATATCACATAAGCCCTTGCAGTAAAAGCACATAAACATTGCAAATTAGCTTCGTGCTCTTTAATTTTGATTATTTTTTAAAGACTTTTTATAGGACGTAGCATAAAACGGGACAGCAGCTTGCCTTTAAGGGTTTGGAGCATAAATGGGGCACAAAGCCAGATAATAAAACCAGATATTGACAGAAGACACATGTTTTTTTGAAGCCCAGTCTCATGTTCAACCTTTGTAAAACATTTCCAGATTTATTGTAAACAGAAAACACTATAAATCCTAATAAATGCCCTCTTTACATCTTGGTCACCTACTGTATTTGTATGGAGCACATTGCGTTTGGAGACAGTTCCACATCCCGAGTAGCCTCTTTTCTGGAGCTTCTCTCGGAGCGCTTCAAAGACCAGGTACCCATAACCCCCTGGGGCTGCGTGATTGAAAGCTCCGAAGGAAAGGACCCAATGCCAAAGTCTTATAAAGAATGCAACAAGGGATACATATATTATTCAGAATATGTTTTAATGCCACTTGTCTGTTGAATTATGATCTATATGTAAGTTGTAATTTGGGATTTCACAGGTTGAGAGAAAAAGGGTTTTAAAGCATGTGGGAAATGCATAGAGAAATCAAAGGGTCAGATCTGGCAAAGGCGTGGTGCATTCTCTTTGACCGAGATGGCATGACATACATCTAAGAGCCTTGCCATGTTATGGACAGGAAATGGGTGAAAAAAACCCTCCTCCTTCACTTTAATGGCTTTCATCTCCATAGATTAGGTGTGACCACTTCAAATATTCTTGGAACTTGGAAAAACGAGCATCCACTGGGAGACTTCCAGATGTCAGAGCACCAAGCGATTAGCATGGCCCCAACATTAAGAGGAGGGAAAAACCGGGATACAAACATATTCATAGAGCTGGGTCCCTGCAGGGTTCGGCCGCCCCACTGCTGCTGTAGCAATCCGCTCTTCACTCGGCTGGAAAAATCGCTTTCCTCCGCCTCTTTGCCATCTTAGCAACTGTCTCTCCACATAATCAAGTCATATCAAAACGCCTCTCCAGCTAGACGGACTCCCACAGTGCCACGGGCCAAGCTGCAGCTCCATGACACAGTGGTTAAAAAATAAATAAACTACTCCTTCTGGTGAAATAGAGTCGAATATATTTACTGTTTATCTAATGAAAGAAAAAGGGTATGTTTTTGCATTTCTGTCTCAAGAAGTCGAAGTAAATAACACACCTCAAATACTTCTTGAAATATCTGCATAATTATTCCTGAACTTTGTTTGCAGAGGAACTATTTAGCCCTATTTTTGAGTGTGCGCTTCGGCGAAATGAATTTGTCATCAGGTTTAAAGCTTTTTTGGCAGGCTATCCCAAAGCCAGCCGAGGTCCTTGAAGTAGGAAAGGCTTTCCCGCTGCTCAGCTCCTCGGCATCCCAGCAGGTCCGAGGATTAAATTTATGGCTGCCGTCAAAGCGTCTGACAGGCCTTAAAGGCAGAACAGCGCTCCCCGGCTCTCTTCTCTATCATTCCCCAGAGGAATAGAAGATGAGGCCTTTTTATTGGCAGCCGCCGAGCAAACGGTGCCCTGGTGCGCGGGCATAATGTGACTGTGGGTTTAGGCGCTACGCATGCCACTGCTCACTATGTCTCTCCCCATCTCTTAAATCTCCCCTCACACGTGTCACACGGGCGGGCTGCCATCACACGCTAATACCGCTTCTTTACTAATTATATTCCCAAGTGTGTCATACGTCTTCATCTCATGCCACCTCCAGCTCCTGCTCGGGCTACTTACTACTTTCTCATTTGTTTAGTTAGTCTACTGAAGCAAATGTACAAGTCTTAGTTGTAGTACCATTAACTGCCACTAGTTGCTGGTTCCATAGATTCCTGTTTCCTCAGCAACATAACATAAAACCTTAATGTTATTGTCGTTTCTGTAAAACCTATGTCCTGTAAATGTAGAGCTAATGTAGAATTATCTTTATTTTTTGCTCATGCTTTAAAAAAGTCAGTGAGAAGTCACATCAAGTTTACATCAAGCACTAGCTCCTGTCAAACAGTTTTGTCTTTAATTTCATTTATTTTTGCTGAGCTGTGATTGGCTGTAAGCTACACTCAAAAAACAAAAACATGTCTCCCATGTAACAAAGGATGAAAGATGGTCAAATACAGACAGAAGGCTGTTGCATTAGAAATATATTGTCCTCCACATTGTTCTAGAGGGATATAAGTGTGGAATAACTTAATAATAAATTTAATTTCATGGGACTCTAGCGTAGTAAAGCCATCACAATATTTAATGTGATTATATTTGCCAGAGAAAATAAGATATTTTAACGGCAAAGTTTCTTTAGCCAAAAACTATTTTAGCGAGAAATAAAAGGCCCATCTTGCTCCTCAGTTCATGGCAGTTTTCTGGCTCTTACTTTTCAAGGTGAGCCCACAAGAAGCTCTTAGCTGTAGTTCTTAAAGCTATTGATTTTCATGCTCCTCTTCACTAGCTTTGCCCCAATTATGTACAAACACAAGGATTTCCACGAACTGCTCGGAGACCACTTGTCTAGCGCTGCTTTAGATGCTGTGCCTGGCCCTGGAAACAAACCTTGGGAAAGTGTTTGTGGGAGGGTTAATGAATTTAGATCAGTGTTTGCCGCAAACACAGCCTTGCCATCTTCTGCACCGGCCTTGAAGTCGGCAGGCTCGAGGTTAGAGCTGGGTCGTCTCCGAGACAATGCTGCTGATTAGGATGGCAAACACCAAAGACTGTGGAGCAGTGTCTCGCAGCCAGAGACTGGCAAATGGTAAGCCACGGTCCACAATGAGTAAGTCTTAAGGTACACAGATAAATACGACAAGGCACAATGAAACCCACAATGAGAAGTTGGAAAGAGACAGGTTTATAGAATACACAGAGCACACTGCGTTGATGCACATAGTAGAACTAGTACAAGGAATAGTTTTTGATTGACTTATTGACTCAAATAAATCTAAAGTATATCCAGACAGTGATATTTTCACTGACCATATAATAGCTCTTTCTAAAGTAACCACTTGGAGGTAGTTTTACTGTGCTCTTACAGAATATAGTAAGAATCTGACAACCAGAAAATGTCATAATTGAAAAGGCGTTATGGTTCCACCCATAGTTCAAAACTGCATGTTTTAACCTGTTCATCCTCAGAAAGTATCTGCTCCAAAATAATGCATCAATCCTGTTGTGTTTGTTGTGGCATCTGTAAAAGTGAATAAAGGATGTTTTGTCACTGTTTTTCAGTCTCAGTGCTCACTTTTACTGCTGAGTAAAAACGACTCATTCTGTAAATATTGAAGCAATGTCATGGCTGACCTCTACATACAGTGCACTCAGCCACTTAATACTATTCCAGTGGGTTTATAGCTCCACACAGGCTGCTCGCATTTCACAGCTGTGAAACCAGACTGAGATATTGGACAGTTGTTTGGCCACGAGAGAGGTTTTTAAAAATGTATCAGTTTATACAGACAGCTATAGTGATAAATCAGGACTGCATACATCTTATAGTAGGGACATACTCCAACTTACTTTTCCAGTCTCAGATTCCTCTTTGTAACTCAGTGGGACTTACTTGTCATGCACAGGTCTGTCCCTGTTGAGAATAGATTCATTGCACACTTAGACTGGGATAAATAGCATTTCCTGGGGAATAATCCAGCGCTTATTGGAGATTCAAGTTTGAGCAGGGATGGCAATTTGTGCCCATCATGCAACACTAATTTATAATGACACCCCTGGAAACGCTGCTTCTCATTTCATTTGCAATGCTAACTCGCCTCCAGACCACGCTAACACGGCTCAACAGTCTGAGTCGGAGGGGGCTAATTGCACAGAGGTGGCCGGTAGCAACATGAGAGCCTGTAATTGGACGATACGCTCAGTGTGTGTGAAGGAGCATTTGCATATCACTTACACTTGTCTGTGAGGTGATGGGCGTTATGAGAGGAACACGCTGCATTCACGGTCAACACCATCCGCACTTCCTCCGAGCATTTCATTTCCAAATAAACTCAAGCAGTCAAGCATTTTAGCACAACTTTTGCTCTAAACTACCTGTTCTTTCAACCCAGTTTGAACCCACATTTTCTCACCAATCCAAGGTTGACCTGCACAAATATATGTCCACTTATGAGCTACATTGAGCAGTTTTACATCACATTGCCTCAACATAAAACAGCTGTTCAATTTGGAACTATTTTGGAGCCATTTCCAGAGATTTGGATTTGGTTTTGGAGCTTGCATCATTTCATCGTGAACATTTGTCATCGTGTAAAAGCTGAGATGTCTTTCATTCTTCTGTTTATAACTAAAATAATGTATTGTTTTTGTATAAATATAAAAAGCATGATGCAGCAGAAATCGTAGCGCTGTTATTTTATTGTCCTGTGCAAACTAAATGGAGCAAAGTCATTCCTTTGCCTTTAAAGCTAATCAAGGACTCACTTTCTCCTCTCTGTCTCTGTTTGAGCAGTCCCCTTTTGGACCTTGTGGTCATGTTATTGGACACAATACACCTTGGAGCAGCCGAGTGGTCCAAGCCCCCTCCCCGTCGAACAATGACTCTGTTGTGTTTCCTCAGCAGCGAGCAGAAGTCCTGGGAGACGGCAGAGGCAGCTGTGGTGGGATCTAGGGACAAGGGGAAGGACTCTGTGAGGCAGGCAGCGACGGGAGGGGGCGAGGTTACAGAGTCTAGAGGGGTTGTGTGTTGTGTTGTGGGAACCCCCGATTTCGCCACTCCAAAAAAAACGCCTCTCCCACCCCCATCTTTTCTGACTGACTCCAGAAAAAAAGGCCAATGCGACAGAGCAGCCATTTGCAATGCAGATCATGTCCAGAAGGGAGGGAAAAAAGACGCTGGGAATCAATGGCGCTGTATCAATCTGCTGACTGCTAATGTCCTCCACTTTCTGATTCTTGACCCCTTCGCTCCCGTCCCCTAGACAAACCTCCATTGTCTCCCCTAGGCCCCACCTTTGTTCCTTTTAGTCCATTGCGCGGCCAAAGATGCCACATTAGGCAAAGAAAATCCACAACTCGAGGTCCCCTTTGAAGAGCAGCGCAGTAACTGTCATTTAGAAATGTGTTTAGCAGGTTTGGGGCCACCGCATAATGGGCTGAAAAGAGAAAAGAGTGAGAACAGGGAGGGTTAACGCAAGGGGAACCAGTCAGTGTTTGGCAAACGCAACATTTAACCCTTGTGGTCATTGTCATAATATCCCAATTTGTGTCAGAAATCTGGTTAGAGCGATACGGTAAATCAGAGGAAGAATAGCCGGACTGTCAGGTGACACCACTAAGTCACAAAGAGCAATGGCTTTTGAAATTTCCAGCCACGGCGTTTAATACCTGAGCAATGGCGTTGGAAAGAAACCACCTCATTATTTTTGCTTGTAATGAACTAACAGCTTCATCAGTGTCTTAAATAAAAACAGCAATTAGCAAATCAGAGCCTCCCTTCGTTCTTTCATGTCCGACAAGCTCCAACATCACTGGGACGGCTCACTTTTGATGGAGCACTTCAGAAATACTCGTTTCAGTCGCGCAATCATTAAAAGCAGTATATATTTCATATTTGCAGAGGAACTCAATCGTGAAAAGTGACTGACATCTTCTCTCGTGCTCATTTGACCTCATCTGATGCAGCTTTAATACTACTTTACTCGCTCTAGATTGCAGTTTTACTCACTCTTTGCTTGATTTATAGTTGTTTGGACATTTTGACATAAATAAAAGAGGAGAAGAGTAAAGATGATTGTAAGTATTGCTCTGTTAAAGAAATATGTCACTGATAAAACATGAAAATTGGGTTCTCGTGTATGTATTCAGTATCAGAGTACTCAGTTTGAAGTATTTGTTCTGGAAGAAGTGGTATCATTCCTAAAAATAATATATCAGCTGTAGGAGATGTTTCTGTGTACACATGCCAGCTTTTTAGTTTAGCATCAATCACTTCTGGTTTAAAACTTTAAGAAAGTCACTCCCAAAAGAAAGAGATTTATCATGATTTATCATTCCTAATTTGTGTTTTAATTCAGTTCAGCTTTATGTCCAGAAGTATGTAGTAGTTTTTTTCTGCAATTCTTTTTATAAAGAGTATGAAATGGGCGACTCAGTGGCTCACACACACTCAGGCGACCTGGGATTGATTCTGGCTCAGGTGATTTGTCCCATTGTACTGTAAATGAGTGACCGTCTACTTTTACTGTGGCCAATGTTTGGGTTCAATTTAACCATGGTCAATAAAAAAAACAAAAAAAACAACATAACTAAACCATTATACCTTTTATCAGTTTTCATTTAGTTTAATTTATTCATATTTTATGCCTCTTTACAACACTTTCTCTATAAACATTTGTTGAAAACTGTCTGGATCAGTTTATCCTGAGTCTGTGGAGTTTTAGTTGAAGGACCAGGAAAAAAAAAAACTTCCTGGTTGCCATTGGTTACACAAACAAATTAGTGACTAATGATGGAAACTAATCCTAGATAAAAACCACTTGTGCCACGTGGAGTACACTTCATGTTTTTAGTGTGACAGGACTGTTCTTGCCCCGACTTTGGATTAATTAGCTACAAATTTATTGAAGGCCACAAAACACAAACCGGAGCACTTTATAAACCCCCATTTTGAATTGATCAACAAGTTTCTACATTTTTGTATTTCTCACAGCTTCATTTACATTTATTTACATACTCTCTGGTAACAAACTGCTAACCAAGCTAAGAAATTAGTAAAACGATAAATCATACTGACTTTTCTAATTGATAAAAACTCACATTTATTCATTTTCCACGTAATTGGCCATGTATTATTTACTAAGAATTCATGATGCCCTCAAAACAAGTATTTGAGCATAGATTAGCCCCTCCCTTGTTGTCCCCTCAGAGCAGAATAACATTAGGAACAGGAGTAATCAGCCCTACTTATGTCTAATGGTCCCAGATGCCACGGCCCACATTAAATGCAAAACCCTGTGTCACTCAGCTGTTGGGGCCAAACAGACGGAAATACACACAATTAGCAAAAGTGCGACTCTTATGGAAAGCATCCCAGCTATTTGGAGCCATTAGTGACTCGGTTTTTGAAGCGGGCAGCCCTTGACCTCGAGGGGTGGACGGGAGAGCTCCGGGGGAGGAAATGGACCGAGATGCGATTCCAAAGCTAAAAGTTCAGCATATGCACGTCGGTCGGTCTCAGACCATTCATTATACTGTGAAATAGAGATGGAGGGTCGTAACTGTGGCACCTTGGCTCCGATTTAGAAGGAGAACGGCTGAAAGGACCACATTTAGATGCAGTGACCCTTAAACCTGCCCCGGGACTGACGGAGGTCCTAAAATCATAATGTTGCCCCAAAGGCAGAGAGAGATAGCTTTTCCAAAATCTAAACTCCACTAAACATGCTGCTAAAAATAAAAATGACTCTGTTAGCAGTAAATGTTTTCTAACAAGTTAAAAATTTTAAGAGTTAATGTTTAAGCCAAAAAACAAACTGCACTTGAACTATTCTTTATGGAAGACCTTTGATCTGATCATCTGAATCTGATTATTTCTTTTTTTCATTTATTTTATTCATTATAAGTGTTTGTTTAATCAAGAATTTTGTATTATTACCAACGAATAAATCTAACATTACAAAATCCAAGTAGAAACCAGTGTTTTGTATTTAAAGGTATAATATTATATCATCTTATATCCACTTTATTTTGTTTCCATTAATGTTTTTGAATGTATACCTCTCAAAAAATACAGTAAAAGTATGTAACAGGTGGTGTTCATTCAAAAGCCAGAATAAACCTGGATCTGATTTATTACAATGAAACAAAAAATCATAAGATAAATATTAAAACAAAGTAAGTACCAGAAAGTGGGGCCAAGCGTAGTGTTAAAAGCCAGTCTAAATAAACTTTAAACTGGGTCGTTTCATATCAACAGCAAACGCTCATAAAATAAACAACATTCTCTTTTTGCAGAGATAATGTTGTGTTGTGTTTGGTGAAACGGAGTCGTGTGATTGAGCCAAACATTTATGGACTTTTCAAAAACTAATAAACCTCTTTTGCAGCTTTTTACTCTCACATTTTCATCTCATTTCGGGACAACAAGGCACAAAACAGTAAAAAAAACTGAGTCATATGTCATATATTTGTGCAAATTAGCCCTGTGCTTTTTGGTTTTGATTTTACGCAGGGCTTTTTTTTAATTCTGTCACTAAAATCACTTTATATATAGCGAGTCAGAAAGCAGTAGCTGCAGGTTGACTTTTTTTGCTTGCTGCATAAATAGGACATAAAGCTAATCATTTCCAACCAAAATGACAGAATGGTGCATAAAAGGCTTCAAATATCACAAATTATTGAAAAAAATGGAAGACAAATACAAATAAATGAGTAGAAATAGAAGCCAAAGCTCATTTTAGTCAAATCTGTGCAGAAATCCATGAATCTAATAAGTGTATTGATACTAGTCACTACTGCCTCGAGGTAACGCATCATTTTGTTTTTGTTATGGTGCAGATTCTGTCAGCCTCTCACATGATATGGATGACATATTATTTACGAGAAATGATGGCATAAAGGCACAAAGACTGATTTAAATTCACACAGTGTTCACAGTTTGGGGCCAAAAAAAAAAAAGCTGCAAAGTTGGTTGTGTGGATTTAAAGAGCCACTGCCACTCATCACGAGCACATTTTCATCCACTTTTACTTCCCCTCTCCTCCCCGCGGAACATATGCATGATTTCTGACCAGACTGCTCGGGCATAAAAATGCTGTACAGTGGATTAGCCGGCAGTGAATGGTATGATTTGGAAAGCCGTCTGTCAGTTCTCCCTGTCCATGAGAAGCAGCCTTTCAGTCCTGTTGCCTGCTCCTGTTTATTTATGAGCAGGTCTAGGCCCAGCGTTTTTAATCATTCATGAAACTTCGACGGGCCGCGAAAAGAAGTCAACACTGTGCTGGATCCTTATCCCAAACACCGGAGCAGAAAAACATCCAATTTTCTCAAAGATTATAAAATAAAAATAGGAATGAATCCATAGGCAACACATTAAGCGATTCATATTCTCTTGAATTAATTCCTAAAAACAAATGAGGTTTGTTAATTCGACTTGCATAAGTAATCTCTTCCAGTGATTATTAATCTACTGAACCGTCTGTCCTGAAAAACAATGTTATTTTCCTCCCAGATAACCCACCAAATAACAAACCCCTAGGATTCTGCAATCTCCTGCCAATGCACTGCAGCGCCTCGGATCCCCCGTTCTCATTAATAAGTGAAAATAAATTACGGGTAAGCCAAATAAATTGAAATGTTACTCCGAGGTCAGTGGCGGCGCACAGACTCAGACGAGGAAAAATCGCGGTTGTAAATCACGGAGTTGAAAAGTTCAAATTAAAACGGTCGACGTATTTACCCGTGAGCGCAAATCGGACAGATATTAGAATGTAAGAGACAAAAAAAACAAAAAAAAAACCAGATTAACAGAGAATAATACTGTGTTTAAGCTTCAATATGGTGAACGCGAAACAAATGTGAAGGCAGCCCCCGGCGAGAGGTGGGGGTCTTTCAGGAAACAGAACAGCTTTATGTTTGTTAGTGTAAAGATCATAAAAAAACACACAATTAACCTCGATGAAGACATTTACAGACACTTTATGTATTCCCTTCTGAATCCAAGTGGGTTACATAGAAACACTGATCATTAGGCCTTTTTATTGGTCAACAGCAACCAGTGTCTGGATCAATGTACAACAATTGGGTCAAACTAAAATGAAATGCAACCAAAAGCCAATTTAATGTCTGCCGTTGAAACTCAAGCATATTGTCTGCATTGATGGGTTTTATTAAAAAGACAAGATATAACAGAAAAGACGTAGCTTTTCCTATTTTCTGTATAGGTTTCTGTAAAATCCATCTAATAAGGTCACACAAAATGCATTAATTTCCCAACTTTTCAATAAGAGTTCACCCTATTCTCATTTTTATTTTGCAACAACTAAAAATTTAACTTTAAAATCATCTTACTTTTTTGTCTGAATGGTGTTATGTGGTAAATTTAGTGAACAATACTACAAAAGTACAGTAATAGTTTTGGTAACGTCAACATGTCTTTCAAATGATTTTAGTCCAGATTTCTGTTACTTTTCCAAACTATTGTCCAAAGCAAAACTTGTTTCACATAGTTTTCACTGACGCTTGAGCTTAATGTGATGTGAGTAATTATTAAAATCATTCCGTAGTTGCTGGAAAATATATGAATGTTTTACTTGGCATCTCTCACGTTCATGATGCAACTCTAAAACGCACTTCTCACCTGTTCAAACACAAACTGAAGACATACAATTGACAAAATGATGGATGACCAGTCTTAATGTAAGTGTGAACAAGTGAAAACAGGTCACACAACCTTAATCTGTTCAGTTTAAATGAAAACTTAGAGTGTATCTGTCAAAAGTCGAACCATTTCTTGTCGATTTACTGTAATTGTTCAATAAAATCACCTCAAAACAAAACAAAATCCACTCATAGTTTACAATTACCTCCACATTTTCACACTGATTTGTATACTCTGTCCGCCCTTGTGTGCACAACCTAATCCTGAACAAATTCTTCAGCCTTGTATCCGCCACTTGATGACAAGATTTGACAAATGTTGAGGCCCAGCTGCTCACAGAAGTGCTGCAGCTCTGTTTGGAAATATTTCAGCCTCGTCCGTGCCAGCTCTCAGGGATTAAAGCGAAGAAAGGCTGCATTACTCCAGAGCTGGAACATCTGGGTTTCTGAAGGGCAACCCGCGAGATACCCACTGGTCTTGGAGGAGAACTAGCCATTTGTAAAAGGTTAGCCAATTTACCCCAAAGCTAATGGAGCTGACAGCGCTGGAGGAATTGAATAATGGAGTTAGTCCAACTGTTAACGCCCTTATTCTGCTGAAATCAAACCAGATCACGTTCCTCAATCAAGCGAACACACCTAAATAAGTGTTTGAGCTAAACCACTGCACTGATATGATTTAGTCAAACTCACACTGGGCTAAACCATCTACATTTTCTCTAATCATTATTATTTATTGCTTTTTACATAAACAATAAAGCTGAAAATACCCAGTGCTACAGAAAAACACAATTTGTACCCATCCTTTGTGCAATTATTATACTATCTAACATCATTTTCTCTTATCCTTGTAAAATTAGAGAAATCTGTTAAACTGTTAAAAGGACAAATGTTCATAAATGGTGTAAATTGTAGGCGCCAAAAATGCTGAGTGGCAAAAACTTTGTTGAGAAGCGGCATTGACATTTGAAATATTACAGACAAACACCTAAAAAGACTAAAAGTAAATGGATCACAGGATAGATTTAGAAGAAACAACCTGAATACAGAGGTCAAAGTGTAGGTTTACAGGTTTTGTTAACAGTACATCATCATTTCAATTAAATGTTTATCATCTGTTAAATGTTTCTTTTTGGCATTCAGTAAAAACACAAATGATGAGTTTGTTCCTTAAATTTTAAAAGAAAGAACCTGTCTTTTAGTGCATTTTGTAAATCCCACTCTGCTAGGGTCCTGTGTATTGGTCGTAAAGAGTGTAACACTTAATTTCTTGCAAAAATGTCCTTGTCCCGGCGACCGAAACGTTAGATTGGAGGTTTCTGTCCAACTGAGGAGACTGTGTCAGTGAGAAATGTCCAAGAACCATTAAATGAGCTTGATGATATATATTTTAGGGTTAAAAGTTACTAATTTCTCCAATATAATTTCAGAAAATAGTCTCGGTGTCTAATAGTCGAACTGCTTTTAATTAATGACCAAATCTTGACTAAACTGTGTTTTATTATTACTATTACTATTTGGGTGAACAGCTCCCTCCAAAAACAGATTAGTTACAAGAAAGACTGACATTTATGTAAATTACCCCGAAAACTAACCATTCTAGGGCCTAAAGAAGAGTTTGATTGATGGGCCACTATAAATTCCTGTACATTAAAGCTTCAGAACAACACAATGATTAAAGCTGCACGAAATATAGCATTCAGAAAAGTTTCCATTTACATTTGAAGAGTTGCGTGTAAAGAGAGTATAACAGCATGAAAACATCAGTTCAGCAAATGCGCCTTGATCTTTTTGGGGACAACGAGCGCCCGACGGGAGAAAAGACGGATGGGGCACTCGGAGGGTCACCACTGTTTGTGTGTTTGCTTTAGTTGTTTGCAGAGAAGGCCTCTTTTTTTTTACGATGCCATCTGCGCGAGGAGAAAGGCCCGTATTGTCCGTACGTGCGAGCCCCTCGTGAATGATCACTGTGTTGAGCCGTTAATGACAATACCATTTGAACTTCCCACACTGCTTTTCTTTCATGGTTTAAAAGTTCGACTCGGAGCGCCAAGGAAAACAAGAGTGTAATGGACATTCTCTGGCTGGGCAATTATGTGAAATAAGACTGCCCTCGAGTTTGTTTGTGAGGGTTTTTGGTTGAAAAAATACACCGTCTGAGAACAGTGCAAAAGTTCATTGTTTTGGGATGGACCCTGACATTTCTAAGATGTCAAATTTGGGCTTTTTCAGTAAATATTAGTGCTTTTGCTCTGTTTTGTTTTGACCTGAAGTAAAGACAGAGGGCAGTTCATCCTATTATCATCTACAAACTATTATTTACATACTTTTAGATTATTTTTAGATGTGTTTTCAAATGATGTTTTGCTTCTCTCTGGACGTTTTATGTTGTTTATCTTCTGTGTTTCTATATATAACTCTAAAACTCTGAATATCTCTTGGTAACACGCTTAAAATTGCCCAAGCTATTAGTTTTAGTTTGACTTCTGCATTACTTCCTCGGGTGAATATGCAGTTTTTTTGTAATTAACCCAGAAAACTTTCCCCGAGCGTAATCTCTGTAGAACTTTTGGCAAATGAACAATCAGCAGAGACTTTTTCAAACATGGATCATTATTCTCACAGATTGATTTACAGTGTGACAGGATGCCAGCCAACTCTACGCCGTTGTTTATTCTGCTGCGTTACGAAGCTCCAACCCTCATTTTACTGGAGAAATTATAAACCAACTGAGGAGAAAAGGAAGCTGTGAGTAAGTAAAGAGAGAAAACTTTGTCATTAAGGAGACGAGCACATCTCATCAACGGCTGACGGCTAATCACGTAAACTTTTCCGCTGCGGGAGCGCTCTGCAGCTCTGTCTTCAAATGTGCTTGCTCTGCATCCAGCCCGCACACAATAACTGTCATTCCCGCTGGTTAATCACTTCAATTTGTGTAGCTGTGGCTGTGTAGTAGTTGTTGTTGTTGTTTTGGCGTTTCTGAGCATGCCCAGAGGAGGTGTTCTCTTGAGCAGCTCCAGTACGAAGAGCGGTCCGTCTCTTTCTGCAGGGTTGATGCAGGCAGCTCATTAGCCGCCTCTTTCCTCTTCCCTAAACAGCTTGGTTTGCATATTGAAGCAAATGGAAAGCGAAGGTGTTGGAGGCAAGGATGGGACTCCAGCTTACTCCTGATTGGCATTTCCTTGTTGTAGATGGGTAGCATAACAAGGCTTCTTCCCTCCAAAATACATTTCTGTCTACAATGCATGGGCCCCAAAAACTCAGCTAAAACACACTTGCCACACTCCAGCGCTTGTTCTTGCTGTGGTTTGCAATTGCTGTGGAAATTTCTGAGATGCATCATGCAATACACAACTATTTTCACTTAAACAAGTATTCATGCAGAAATGGATGAGTTTTAAGACGTGTTTGTGATGATACAGTGGAGAGCAGTTGCTAGGGTTAGCTGCCTGTAGCTTTATTATTACAGTAAACTTACCTGAAGTGGGTTTAACACAAGGTATTTACAGCAAAAGCAAGAATTAATGAGCTTCTCACATGATTGTTTATGTGTTGAAGAAATTGTATTGACACTTTGTCCAATAAAAGGATTTGAGGTCTGTCCTAAATGCCTTATTTAAGCTGTATGTGTCTTTAAGACCATCCTGTCATGAATTATGTGGAATACATGTTCTATTAGAAACATTTAATGAAGTTTAATTGACCATATTATTTATTTATTTGTGAAATTAGTATATTTTAGTCTGAGAAGCAGTGTGCTAATCCATATACCTCATGTTTATGGATGGCCGTTGTGTTGTGATTGTTTTTTCTTTGCCATTTAATTCTTATAATGTATGCTTATGGCTTTTTTTACTTGACAATATATACATTAAATGGCAGGATGCACGGAGGTTTAGTGCTTTCACCGTTCTGTGTGGAGTCTGCAGGTTCTCCTTTTGCTCACCATGAGTTTTATCTGTGTCTGACTTCGTTCCATCGTCAAAAAACAAGCATGTTTCAGTCAATCGTTGACTTTAAATTTCCTTTTGTGACTGAATATCTCAGTTAAAAGTTGTAAATGTCCAGGGCGTCCTGCTGGGATAGGCTCCACCCACTATTAAGACATTAAAATAAATGAATATATGGATAAACTACTGGCAAAAGGGAGTCCAAGCAAATATAGTGATAATGATAAATTCTAAATTATGCATTAAAATATGTATTTATTTGTGGTCAAAGTGTTTTTTTTCCTTTGCCATTCTGGGATTTCTATATTAACATTCAACTTTAGACTTTCAATAAGAACACTTTTTCTCATTTCCAGGACTTTGGAGCTGCTCGCTGACAATTTCATGAAGTGTTGAGGGGGGCAGATGTCACAGCAGTAAATTAGCATTAGCTCCATCAGAGAGCATGCTATGGCTTTCTGTCAGAGAGGAAATGAGCTGAGAGGATCTCCCGGGTCGCGACCGGGCTTTGGCTGCAAATGTAAAGGCGATTCTGGGGCCTGGAAAAAGTCATAGCTTCAAAACCAACTGAGGAGCCCTGGCACAGCTCTCTCCAAAGTAAACAAGGTCACTGTGGAGGCTTTGTCTAGTTTCCATCTTTTTTTTTCCTGAAGACCAACATCCTGTGTACATTTCACTCCAATTAACATGAGGTATGTTGGTTTTATAGAAAGTCCACGTTACCTGTTTGAGCGTGTCACCACCTTTTGATTTAAGAAAATATTTGGGTTGCAAATAGGGCTTTTAGGATTATGTACCGACCAGTTTGACATGAGTTTCCTCTGCCTCACACCGAGTCGAATTACTAAAGCCGTGTGCAGAACAAAGATATGATACTCATTTCTTCATTATCTGATCTTCTTGTTTTGTTATTATTAATGCTTTCATGAGAATTACTCCAGTGAATGCAAAATAAGAGAGTCTTAATCAAACCACGGGGGTCCTTAAAAAATGGAGGGGAGAGTTAATACCAATTTTTCTTTGTTTTATGTTGTCATTCATTCATTTTTAACAACGATATGGTTTCGTAGGCAGCAAAATGCCACTTGATTTTGTGTTTGTGCGGATTCCCGTGGACAGATTGGTATTATTACTTTATTCTTTGTTATTTATGTATATTTGTCTGAATTTGACCACTGTTTTGTCTCTTGGGACATAATCAATAAGTCTGCAGACTCCTTTAACACTTTTTACAGCAGAATTTCTTGGCGTTTTTTCAATTTTTTGGAAAAGAAAATCATTTACTGCTTCCTTTTGACTTAAATTCTCATTTTTATTTTGTCTTGAGGACCTACAGTGTACAACTATTCTCTGATCATGACTGTGTTGTTCCATCCAGCAATAGTTTACCGATTAGAACAAAGTCCGTTCATACATTTTTGAATCAGCAAAGAAGCATAGTTTGGACTTTGTGGCGAACTAACTTGTTTATCAGTTGTTTCAGTCTGTGCCAAAACAAGAACATCAAGTCTTGCATTTTATTCACGTGTAGCAATAAATCCAAGAGTCTAATGTCCAACTCAAAGTAAACTAAGCAAATGAACACATTGATCTAAAGCTGCTCGATCGTGGAAAAAAGCCTAATCACAGTGGTCATTATTAAAATCACGATTATTTTACACAATTACTCACTGACTTTGGAAATATTTTGGATTTATTGAACAAAACAGTGAATTCTCCTTAAAATAATAATATATTCAAATGTATAAATAAATTACTTAAATAAAAATGAAAGATAAATAAAATAAACAATGTAGTGCACTTCCACAATCTCATGCAAAACAAGTAATAAATAAAAACAAGTAATAAATAATCGTTGTTTTCTCTATTCCATACGTTTCTGATCATTGGGAGCCAACATTTAAATTGAAAAGTCAATTAATTGCACTGCCCTACATTGTTCTGTTTTCTCTGGTCACTCCTGTTTTAATGCCAACTCCCGGCAGAGGACTATCTGTTTGAGAAGCTACAGCGTTTTTGTTTTGTTTGTTTTTTATCATTAATTTGTGATGCTGTGAGACATAAAGGAATCCAAAACTGAATGGAAACAGGAGGAAAATAAAACCTCTTTTGAAGTTAATCATGTAAGAGGCTTGTCAAAGATGTGCTGGATCAAGACCCCGGACGACACCAGCAACATCTTTTAATCTGCGCTGGGGACACGTAAACAGTCATTAACACGCTCCTCAGTTGTCTCCTATTTGTGGGACATCTCGCCAATGTCTAAAAACAAGCCACGCTACACAAAGCTCTAGACACTTTCAAGACATTTTCCCCAAAAAAGGGGCATCTTTGAACACACAACACGCCACTGAGGCTGGTGATAATGTCGTTTTTCTTCTCTGGAGCCTCCGTGGCAGATGTGCTAGAGCTGTGAAAGCAGAGGGGATGCATTGGGGGCTTGTTAATTAGCCGAGTGTTTTGAAAGGCCTCGCGTCCCGCCTCGGCTGGCAGGTTGGCAGCACCTGATTAGTAGGGAATATCCAAGCGCTGAGACGACGCTCTAGTTCCCCCGAAATAAAGGGAAAGATTTACTCACACGTACACACTCGAGGGGGCTGCGCGCTGGCCTTATTTTCTCCTCATCTGCACCTGACAAATTGTGTTCGGGCTGAAAAAGACACAGACACTGAAGAGGGAATACACATGTCTAAAGCATCTCTTTGAACATGATGCTAAGGAGATCATTAGACGTACAACATTGTTTTCTGACGTGAAACATGCTCCGCAGAAAAGGCTGCAAATTACTTCACGTGACGAGGATATAAGAAAAGTTCAGGAATCCTGTCAGTCTGTTTGAAAAGGCTGTGACCTTCCCACACTTTCTTACATATGTATTTTTTACATATCAATGAGACACAGACGCTAAAATAATAGTGCACCCTGGGATCAATTGCTGAAAGAAAATCTCATGCAGAGGCAATTCATTCCCACACAAACAATTGCAACAAACTAATGTATTGTTATAGCGCAGTAGTGTCATTAAGATGATTTTGTTTATTTTCACACAAAACCCAGAGGAGAAGACATAAAATGGTCTTAAAGAAGGAATTGTTGCTGCACAAAGTAGTTGAGTGACAGCCGTAAGAGAAACTCCTTCGACATAATCATTGTGATCATTAAATGCTCATATCTGACAGCTCCTGTGTGTGGCAGATGGTAAACACAATGTGGTAGACAGGTCAAAGGGTCCTCATGCAGATATTATGAGGTCCCACAGGGCTCTGTAATTTCAGTATATTTGTGTTAGTGGGCCCTCGGTGTGGGGACCACCATGGGAAGTCCTGTCCCATGAGGTTTAACTGAGAAAGTAGACTTCATTATGGATCAGGTCAAACAAGATCGAGCGAGTTTTTAATGATGATGTGATGATGAAAACCAACATAGTAGTGGATATGGAATAGCTTTTTGCCTTGTTTCTGAAACTGTGAGGCCGTGCAGTTTATTTAGATGGGTTTTCTATCAATTATTCTGACCAAATAGTGATAAATGATCTAATAATCTGTTTTCCTGAATGGTCCATCTCAATCAGCACATTCATTGTTGAGACACAGGTGGGTTTATTCTCCACGAGCATCACTCTTGGATGTGTTCATTATTTAGACACAAGTTTCTACACTTTTGAGTTATTTGGGATTAGGAGACTAGGATAAAGTGTTAATGTTTTGGAAAATATTTAAAAGTAGGCAAAACAAATGGCTTTTAAAATCTAGCTCTGCCATTTCCTGAGATAAATTTATGGGTAAAACGTAAGAAGTTAAAAGGAACTTTGTCCAAATAGACCACAGAGTAAAAATACAAATGTAAAAATGTTAGTGTACATTGACTATTCAATTGTAATGAAACTGGAATGATACTGAAACAACAGACAATGAGGAAAGATAGCAGTAGATTACCAATAAGCCATTGTTTAGCTTTGCAATAATCCTAAATGTATAAAGCTAAACAGTTAAAGGTAAGTCTGTATTTGATTCCTGTTTTTTTGCTCTGGATAACTCTATCTCAGCGTATCTTAGAGAAGGTGCCCACTGTCTCACACTCGGGGCCACACAGTCACGCTGCAGCAGCCAGATGGAGACCCCAGACCAGGGGTGGTGCAGGTTACCGGGACCTCCCATCCTCTGGCCCAGGGTCCGACTAATGGACATCTGTCACAGTCCCACGACAGCAGCCCCAGCCGCTGTCAGAGCCATAATGAAATATGTATGAAACAAGGATGTTTAGCAGTGGGCCAGCTCTGTTAATCAATGATTCGATCCACTGGCGCCCAACGCGGAATACATTTATTATACATTATCTTTTCATGCAGTCAATTTTATGCATTCTGAATCCACCTCCAGCCGTACTGCATTGAAATGAGGCAAAGCTGAAATTGTGTTTAAAATTTAAAGTGGTCCCATTGCCCCAAGCTACATGCCCTCTCACTGTCATGCACATAAGATTGTTGGAAAGTGAGACATTTTCTTCCCTGGCTTTCCTACTGCTGCCTACTTTAACAATGGTGCAGTGATTGCTTCCTTCGAGCTCCTTCAAAAACAAGAGTATATTTGTAGCAATTAAGCCCTTCTTTCTAATTATGTTGGATAAAAAATATCCTGTGTGGTGAGCCGGAGCTAAGTGACCTGAACAGGAGTTAGCAGTGGCAGCCAAGGGCAAAGCTGGCTAATGTAAACCAAATCCTGTACCTGGGGAGCGCTGCCTATTCAGGCTAATCCGCTAGCCTGGAGGCTGCTGCTTTTAATAGGGGCACTGTGGACCCAGTCATTGTCCTCTCTACTCAAGGAGCCCAGTGCAACATGTTAGCCCTGCAAAAAAAGCCTGAATTTTTATCCAAGACATATGGGAAGGAGGAGAGAGGAAGTGTTTGTTTTACTTAAAAAAAAGTTATACCGTATTTACAACATTCCTCATAAATAAACAAAGCGTCTTTCATTCAAGCACATGATGATTTGTCTTCGTGTTAGCGGCGACAGTATTATAAATAGACTTATGGGAACGCGTTGGATTGTGGTGGTTGTATTATCAAAAGCAGCTCTCTCTGCAGGGCTGTCATTTGGCACCAGTCACCGAGGGAGCAATAGAAGCTGTCAGCAGCAGCCCTTTACATATCTATCCTCCCAATACATCTCATTGGATTCAATTCATTTTTCCTCAGGCAGTTTTGTCAGTCGTCCTTTTCAGATTCTTTCAATGCACACACCTACAGTATACGGTTTCTTTGCACCTAGATTTGTTTGTGTGTCTGCCCAAACCTGCCCCAATGAATTTAACTGTTTTCTGTCTCTATAATTACCAAATACCAATTGACATTTCAGTCCTAAATTACATACAATGTGTGAATTACAAAATATAGATAATTTACTACCATTTTCTCAATATTTTTTTCAATTTTTTGTAGCAGTTAATGTTTTACTTTGCTTTCCTTTGCTCTGTTTCAGTTTTTCAGACTGTTTTGGTGCATTAGCAGTTGTAGCTAGCGCCGCAATAGCAATATTCCCAGTATGATCTGTGGAGCATCCCTTATTTTAATGGGACTGATCCCTTATTCATTACAGAACGTGATTGGCCAAAGCTTGTCATACAATTTGCTAATTAGGAGATTACACAGAAAAAAGTACAATGCACTTTTAATAGAACCATAAAAGTAGTTCTACAGCATTAGTCTTGGCCTTGGACTTCATTATTATCTAGATTTTAAGTCAAGATGGGCAAAAAACACAAATAGTTTATGGGCCTTATTGTTTTGGCATTGGATTTAATGCATTTCTTTGGGGTCTCTTTAGTCTTGATCCCTTAAAGTCTCAGTCTTTGTCTCAGTTTTTCTCACTTAGATGTTGGGATCTCCTCTACAACTCTATAAAAGTGATTTCAAAGCAACTTAATATTGTTTTTTCCCCACTAAAACCCCAAAAAACAATAATTAAAGGACTTTATGCACAAAGAGTGTTGCAGTAAAGTAAACCTGATGCATAATTTCTGCTCTAAAACTTTCATATTTCACAAATCCACAGTTCTATTCAGAGAAAGAGCAAAGGGAAGCAGAGAGTTTTTACATGTTTACCCGGGCTGCCCTGGGAGTGTGCCAGGGGCAGTGGGGTTACACAGCAGGGGTGGAAGCCTGTGAAGAGCCTCCACTGTAAACCCACTGATTATGTGTCCCATTAATTCACACCTCTTTGACCTTGCTGCTCAATCTATAGCCGCCAGTCGTCTCAAGTGGCACAGAAGAAGCAGCCGGGCTCTGCATCCTAATCCAGGCCAGAGCAGCTATTCCACTAAATGTCAATATGTCTTTTTTTTGTTTTTCCAGCCAAGACTGAATTTGTACAACTCAATTTGGGACAGGCTTTTTCAGTAGTTTCAGTAGAGCTTCTATAATATCTTCATCTTTAAGGTGATGTCTGGAATTTAAAGGTTAATTAACCCATTAACACAGTGACAGTGAAGGCAACAGCTAATACTTGTTGCACAGAGACCAAACTAAACCACTAATGACTAAACAACAAAACTGTCACGTAAGCCAAGAACAAAGGGTGCTCTGTAAAGCATGTGTTTAATTTTGTTGTACAATGGAAACAATATGAAAAAGATGCCCATTATTAACATTTAGCAAATCCTAAAAAGCTGAAATACAGGACATAGTGTCTGCTTACTGTTTATTAAACTGCATATGAATGTTATATCAGCTAAAGTGACAAGGCTCTTATTGGGTTTTGTAGAATTCTAGATAGGAGCCAATGGATCTGCCATTAATAAGGCTGATGGGTGTTTTTTTTTAATATATAAAGCCCACAATCACAACAACAGCTGCTCAGATTGGCTTTACAGACTGTATCAGACAACACCCCTGTCCTTAGACCCTCCATCAGGGGGAGGAAAAACAAAAAAAACAAAAAAGAGAAAGCTCAGGGAGAACAAGAGGACGGACAGGACGGGAAATAGATGTGTCCAGGACAGTTGGAAACTACATACAAATAAACACAGTGCATAGAGTAGATGGCCTTGCTGTACTTTTTGGGGTGATACTAAGGATTGTGATACTTGACAAAGCATTAAGACATTTCATTCCTCATCAAAAGGACTCTGTCAATCCTAAAGCAAACGTTGTCTGTGAATTTGTAGTGTTACAGTGGTTCAACATGATGTCTTCTGTAGCTGTAACTTGTTACCCCTGAGGGCAGCTGAACCATTTGTCTTTGTACATCATCAATATTAACAAATCTATACATTCATTTTGGTCCTACATATGTTAAACTTCTAAATCACAGCCAATTTGAGATGAAATGTTATTATTTTGTTTTTTTACTTCACTTGTAGCTTCCACTTTGTTTTCCCTTCATCCTTTTGACTGGAACCACTGTGCACCGTTTTGCATTTGGTTAATCGCCATCATCCGAGGTTTAGCTGTGGCCCTGTTGCTTCGTGTCCCGGCCTCGTACCCACCGCTCCGTCCCGCAGCAGCAGCAGCGGCAGCAGCAGCAGCAGCAGCAGCAGCTCTCGTGGTCGTGGACTGTCGGGCGAGGCCGGGGGAGCGCTGAAAATGCATTCGGCGGGCTTAATTGAAGGTAGAGCTGTCATGTCCCACGCAGACAGCCACATGTAATTATTCCAGTCTGCCAGGCTTCAGTTTGCCTGTCAGCTACCTGCCTGGGCTGCCTGCCGCTGCTGGAGGGCGTACAGAGACAGAATTCGAGGGAGGGGTACATCTCAAGGTGGGGAGAGAAGAAATAGGAAAGGAGAAAGTGTGGTTGCTGGGCCTGGCTGGGGAGTTTCACTGGAGGGGTGCATACGAAGCAGTGATCTTCCAATTTGTCTCTCCTTTCTCTCCCGCATCTTTAACTTTCTATCTTGCCACCCCCTAGTCAAGCTTCACTCTGTTTCTGTCTCCTACTTCAGGAAGAAAAAAAAAAAACTCTGAAAGAAGAAGACGAATGAGCGACAGTAAATGTAGGCCCTCCACAGATAGCCCAGGCCGCTAAACATAGCCCGCTTGGTTCAACATCGACTTCAATTTGAGGAACCTCAGAGTATTTTGTTCCTCCATGTGGCAATTAGGATGTCAAATCAAACTTTGGGAAGGCAAACAGCAGAGCGAGCCTCCTCGGTGCTATTTCCAGACACCACATCTCTGTCTCGAGCAGAGAGCAGCGTCTTTTTGCCACATCTCCGAAAGGATCGCACAAACTCCGCTCAGAAAAAGCTGCTCCTTTCTCTCTCTCTCCCTCACACGGACACACTGTTATGGAAATCATCCCCAACAATGCTCGGTTGCTGACCCAGAAGTCTGTAAAGGCCGTAAATCGGGGCGCTTCAGTCGTGACGTGACCTTTGCCCTGTCCCACACCAGGCCTGTCCTTACTGTCAATCAGGCCTTTATCCCCTCTCTGACCTCTAGACATTACCCAGACAATAAGCCGCAAAGCCAGGACCCTCGTTCCCAATCACACGCCTTATTTTAGCATTTAACACCATGACATCAGTGTATGTTCTGCATTCCAGGACAAATCACTTCACTTAGCTTCGGTGGCATGTAAACCAGGGACGTTACACTTGTAAAATGTCAGAAATAGCAGAAGTGGGCCTGTGTTTTGTGAGAATGTTAGGTCAATTTGTACGGTGCTTGGGAACAGCTTCAATGTCTCTTTTTATCACACATACTACTCACAGGACACACTGCACACTGGACTCTAGCTGGTTTTGTATTAGCTTAGTTGTTCAAAGCAGTTTCCACCATTTTAATCTATACATTGCCCCTTTGTGCCCCATGGATGTGTGTTTTCCCTGTAATTTGTCACCCGTCTGTACATCTCCAAATAAAATATACTCCTCCATCCGACCGTGACTGTGTCTAGTCTGTCTCGTCTAAACACCGTCTCATTCAACAAACGCATAGACAATTTGTCAAGGGTAATCACATTCCCTGTCATCTTCTGTCTGCTGTTCTTCTCTGTAAATGCCAAAATGTTCCCGAATGTCCCCGAACAGTGGGCAAAGTGCGTATAAGATAAATATTTACCAGACGCACAGCGCTCCGGTTCACGGGAGTTTTCAAAAGCACCACCACACGATGACTCCGTCTGAGGACTTTCTTTATTCTCGTTCAGCATAAAGCAAATTAGAAGCGCTCTGATCTCATTCAAACACATTTAATGACAGAGCAAAAGGCTAAATGGCAGCTTTAGAGATGACTGTGATTCAGTGACTGTGACCTCAAGTTTAGGAAGCATTCACAAGTGACATTTACTCAAATACATTTAGACAAATACATTTTTACTTTAGTTATCTTTCATGAAAATAACAGTGGCGTTTAATTTGATTCCCTTTTTCCATTTGTGTATGTGTTTTGATCTTTTACTCTGTATCAACAGACATAGCCAGTGCGGTAATAGCCACTTTCCTGTTGTGATTTTCCACCCCATTGATTCAGTGTTGGCGATGCATTTAGAACAACAGCCAATGGGAGTGTCCTTTATTTAAACTGAAGCAGACCTGTGTATGTGTAAACGTGTTATTGGACAAATGCTGGGGAGAAACAAAAGGAAAATAGGTCAAAAACTGCATGTTTTGTTACAAATTTAATGCTATTTTTATTGTAATTGTACATTTTCTCTGAGTCTGGGCTTCTTGTACATAAGAAAACTGTTTGATGCAATAGAAATAGATAGATAGATAGATAGATAGATAGATAGATAGATAGATAGATAGATAGATAGATAGATAGATAGATAGATAGATAGATAGAGCATAATACGGGCAATATAGGCAAATAAACTTTGCTAACAGATGTGTAGCATGGTACTGTTGAAAGGTTTTAACATTTGGTGGCATATAAACTGTAATGTGACACTTGGACTGTGTTTTGTAACCATAAGCAGTTATTAGTCTTTAGTGTTGTTTGATGTTCTACAATTTTAATGCCTTTTTGAGTGATTTATTGGTGTAAGATCGTTTGTTAGTCTCAGTTGTGGCATAATCTTTGAGGAATATGAATAATATTTGTCTAAAGTGAGAGAAGTCAATGTAATTTTTAGGCCAGTTTGAGTTTAACCTTTGCTGTTCATTGACATTAACCCAGTTCTGTCGTTGTACCGAGACAGGGCGACATGTGCTCAACAAGAGAAAAATAGCCGTTTGGACTGTGGACCCTGCTGTTTGTGGACTGTCCCGGGGCTGGAGACACTGAGGAATTTGGGGCAGAACTGGGCAGGCCCACAGACAGAGACATGGAGCTCGCTGTGGGTCACTGCTTCTGAGGTCAAGCACCCCCTACATAGCCCCCGTTCCCCTTTTGTGTCCCCATTCAATCTACAATATGCCATGAGCAACAATATTCATCCAGACCCCGGCAAATCCACCCATCCGTCTTAAACAAGTTGTCTAATCTGGTATTGAGCGGACAAATCTTATTTTATCTGAAAAGAAGTAGAGTCATTTCAGTTGTGTCCAATGCAAATCTGTTTAAAGAAACGTCATCTTATTAACTATCATTTTAGAGTATTTAAGAGGAGGGGGTTGACCTTAAACCTGCTGCAATGAAACTGGTATGAAAGAGTCATTTCAAAATAAAAGCATCAAAAATTAGATTCTAAGAACATTAGTCGAGGATCTACGAATAACTATTGCTTTTTTCACTCACTTCTTATTAGATTTTGATGACCTTTTTCATTGTGCACTTCTATATCACAAACTTAATCTCGGCGGAAACTGTGTTCTCTTATTTTTTTGCCATTTGCACAGTTTATATCAGTGTAATTATTGGCTGCTAGAGAGAAACTGACTGCTTCAAAGTCACATGACCTCTGTAATATGGCTGTGTTCAAAACCATTCTCAAGTCAAAATATAATGCTTAAATAATTTTGTAGTGGTGTCCTAAAGTTTCATGGTTTTAAATGAGCCCAATTCTCATTATACATTTATGTAGCATCAATATTAACTGCAGTTCAGTGACATGTACATAAACAAAATGCTTGTTGTGAGTTGTAATAGTTTATTTCTGTAGCGGTAAACTGTCTTCTGTAGTCTGTCATCACTGTGCACATTCAATAGCTGTATTCTGACAATCAATCTTCCTATATTTAGATTTAAAACCATCTTTTCGAGTCCGTTTTCGCTCCGTTTCCCTCCTCTTCCCTTCTTCTCCGTCCAGGGCAGTGCAGCGTAGCCCTGATTACAGGACGACTGCAGCTGAGCCTCCTCCCAAAGTGATGACAAGCTCCAGTGAAGCCCTGCACACAGCTGGAAGCACAGGGGCCTCGGGCTTCGGAGGCGCACGCCGGCCCCTCGCTACAGCCCACTGCCATGTACAGCACCGTCTCTCCTCCTGAACTGCCCCCGTCTCCCCCTCAATACTGCTTTAACACGCCCTGCTCTCAAAGTCTTTATCAGTGCATTTGAAGTCAGCAGAAGGAGAGTTGATTTGTGGAATGGAAACGGTGCCAAGAGTCGCTGCTGCACATTCATCATCGTCTCCAGCTTCTACAGCAACACATTAGATTTACACGGTTTGGTATTGGGCTGCTTTATTAAACTGCACTTGATGTTATCAGCATCTTTGTCTAGTCATGTTTCTATTGAAGCCTGTTGCTCAAAACTCTATATTAGTCAATGTTCAATCGAATCATCAACCAGTCATGTCCAGTGTCTTGTTCAGGCCAATCATGGACAAAAGTCAGATTTTCATGATCCACCGGTTGTTTTATTGCTTTTATTGCTCCATCAACGTAACGATCAGGTGACATAATGCAGTGTTTTGAAATAATGAAATCCAGAGTTTAATCCTCTTTACAGCTTAATGGATCACAGATCAATGTTTGCAGTGCACTACTTTAAGTCAAAAGATCATTGTCACTTTCTCTTTGTGAAGGAAATACCTTTTTTTTTTTTTACTTTAGAAATGTGAACTTTAAATTGGTCATGGTCTGAGCCCAGTTTATTCACAGCTGCGAGTGTTGAAGTAGGAGTTTATAAGAAGAACAAAAGTCACTTCTGTCCCGAGAACAAGCTGGGAATGTGGCTGAACCGCCGCTGAGACCCGACTCAACCCTTGGGCTCATTTAAGGGGAAGCTTGTAAAAACCATGACTGATTTACATCCACGCTGCCCGGGCATTCTTCACACAGCGCCACCCCTCGTCCCACCGCTCCCGGGACCACGAGGGATGGATCGTTAGGGCGCAGGACAGCACCAGAGAGGGGAGTGAGGGGCCACAGGGAGGAGTGTACCAAAGAAAGGCTGGAAGAAAAAGAGTGAAAGGGAGGGGAGAACGAGGAGGGGGAGGTCAGAAGGGCAGTTCAGGGCGCTCCCAATCAGTGCTGTGTAAACAGGCCTCCTCCTGGAGTGGACAGGTTGCAGGGGGGAGTCCTCCACGGGCCACTGGGGCTGTCAGCAGAGCAGATAACTGATGGCAGGAATGTGGCATTTGTTCTTAAAGAGAGGCCGAGCGGGAGGAAGGAAGAACGGGGGAGGAGTTCAACTAGTGGCAGAAAAGAGGGGCCGCCAATTAACATCTACTTGATGCATTCATACAGCGGGCCCCTGGCTCCTTCAGTCCCGCAGCTGCACGTCTCCTGGCAGCAGCCTGTTTCCCTCAAAGAGACACTCAACTGTAGTCGTCTGCACCGACTGAACCGTCCCAACGACCACAGAGTTCTCTGAGGTCTAGTCCTGGGTTTTGTCCAGGTTTGGTACTGGTTTAAAGTCTGAAACTGGTTTAGTCGTGTCAAGTCATGTCTTTAGTGCTGCTTTAATTCTTCTTCAGTCCTGGGTTGATTCCTGATTTGTTCATGGTTTATTATCTATTTATATAAGTGCTCTGTCTATTGGTTTTGTGGCAAACTTGAAGTAAAACATTTTAAATTAGTTTTCCTTCAAACAATAATGCTGCAATTCTTGTGCAAACATTAAATACTAAAAACTCAACTCTCTTCTTTCTAACCACCTCCCGATGCCGTCTCCATTTCCATAAAGACTGTGGTTGAGAAGATTGACATCAATTTAGGAGTTAAGCCGCAGAGATGGGATTAATGTTATCCACAAGTCAAGTCCTGTCTGCAGCCTCTGTGTGGGTCCTGTCTGTTTGGAGACAGGCGTTCGTCTTCCTCTGATCCCAAACCAGTTATTAGTCTGTCCTCGCGACAGGAGCACACAGAATGGAGATGTGACTCAGCTGACCTCGCGTCTGCTTTCAAAGGAGATCCACAGCTCTGCCTGCGTGCCCTCAATCTGCAAACGGAGCCATGATCCCCGTCTTTGACCCTCCCTCTACCGCCACCCGTCGAGGTGGCCTTTGAGGCCAAGTGAGGTGTAAACAAATCCAATATACGCCGCATTGTACGCCACCCCCAGGGTCCCAATGAAGTTACTGCAGAGGTACAAATCACTTCGGGTCACGCTTTGCTTGCTTTTTCTTGCTCTATTTCCCCAGGGCTTGTAGTCTCTGCACCACCTCACTACAACCACCCACCGCTGTCTCCATCCAGGTTTATTTACACTCAGACGTCCAGGATTGATGAAAAGGGCCCCTTTTTCGATTTGTACATCCACAGGCCTGTTTAGTGTTCAACCCAGAGACCACCAGGCAGATTGTCTTGTTCTTTGTTACACGGTTTGTAGATGGTGGTGCTTTATCAGGATTGTCATCATCAGTGGCAGCAGGTAGATTCTGAGGGATTATTATTATTTATATGAGGAGCTTCCACACCTTTTATCAGGTAGAGTTATTCAGGTCGATGTGAGACTGGGATGTCTGTGCGCTGGAAATGTGATCATGACCCTGATCTGATCTGGTAAAAACATATAGACCAGCCTTAGACCAGGACACACACATTCTTCTGTAAATTATTCTAACAATACACACCAACATTTGTGCAAGTGATTCTTGGCTTGACAAATCTCTCCCGACCCACTCCCAACACAACACACAGAAACATGTGAGACGACTCTGAATGACAATAATGAGAGCCTTCAGTTTATTGACTCCATGACCACAGCACCAGGACTGATTATACAGCGACAGGAAGAATAACATGTAACACACATAATAAGACTCACTCCCAGTCGAATAAGACGTCCCTGTCTGGGAGCAGGATATCCACCTGCGTAGCATTCCTATCAGATATTTTCACAAGTTGCTCCAGATTCCTGGCAGTCCTCATTCATTGCTTCACTTTTGGAGGAGGTGAAAGCGAGCTCGGTGCAGTGTAAACAGGGGTGAGCAAACAGTACAGCGGGTCAGCGGGCCACAGGACAGCTATCCATTTCCTGGAGAACACCCCCTTCCTCCTCCTTCTTCTTCACTGACCTGGCAGCCAGTTATCAGGTCACTACAGGTTCAACTTTAGGGTGGGACCCACTGCTGTCTGCACGTCACCTACAGTAAAGACACATGCAAAGAGTGTGAGAAAATCAAATGTTTTCTCACAAAACAGAGAGATGGGAGCTAACATTATGATGCAAGCCCTACTGCACATGTTTGTTTTTGTAAATGAACATCATGTTTAGCATTTGTGCCTCTCACTGAAATGGGAACACTTATTTTAAACCAGGGATAGTGGGAACTTTAGAGTTTAGTTCACTCTAAAGTTAAAGCTGTTTTTTTGTGCATGCAACATTGTCACAGCTCAACAGCACAGACGATTTTTGCTTTGTGTAATAAATAGTGATGAATATAATATATAATAATTTGTCACTTCAAAATCAGAATTCCTTTATTTATTTATTTTATTTTATTTATTAAGAGACAGTCTTTTTAGTGACAAACTAGTGAAAAGATAAGAAGATAACAGAAATTTAATAAATAAATATCAAAATACGGTACCCCAGAATCTAAAAACACCTCAGTAAAAATAATATAAGGAAATAAAGAAAAGCAGTCTCTTAAAAAACATAAGAAATATCGCTCTTTTTAAAAGTTTAGTTGCATATAGGTAAAAAGTTTCCCTCGGTATGTCCTCGAGTTAAAGAAACAATATGAAATGAATATGAATTTTTATCTGTGTCACTTTATTACACCTCATTTGTAGTATTTATGTGTTCACAAATCGAGTAGCCTCAGCCGTAATGTTACGTCCTTGTGTGTGACAATCCTTCGCAGGTTCTGGAGCCTCTAAAGTTTCACCGAGCCACTTACTCTGCCCACAATACACTGAACCTATTGACTGTAATCTGCCTCAGTATCACGGAGCTCCCAGTATGTATAGAGCGAATGACAAAGGCAGTTTCAGTATCACCGGACGCCCACAATAGCTCCTTTGTGTCCAGTTATGTCACTCCGAACTGCAGTTGTGTTTTCGGAGGGAGTCCTCACTTGTTCTTGGGACCTGTGTTCGTCCGAGACATGCATCTGCCTGCGTTCGAAAACACAAATAAGAGATTGTGTTACGGGCCAACGACTCAATTCACACAGCAGCATCGTGTAGTGTAGTGCAGTTGTAAAATGGCAGTTGCTCCAGATGCATGTCACTAATTTGACTCAATGGTAATTGGACGTGACGGGACTCCGAGGCGACTAATGTGAGCAACAATGCAGTCCGACCTGACGGAGCGAGCAGACGTTTAGGCAAATCAACTTTTATGAAGGATGTGTTTGTTTCTCAGGTTAGAACAGGCGTGTGCCACTTATTCATGCTTCAATGGACGTTTAAATTTAAAAAAAAAGTTGCTGTACATTGATGGAAAGTTAGACCAGCACGTCCCACACGTTTACATTTTACTCTGATAAAAGAGAGTTGTTTGTTTTCAAGCAGAATCAATGAAGAAATAGATAGATCCAGATAAACATATTTGAACAGAGAAGTTGTTGTTTTTAAGTCTAGTTGTTGCTGTCTACTTTTATTTCTTTCTTTTTTTTCCTTGATCTTAATTAATATAATGCACAGACAAACAGACAAAAAACATATAACTTGTTTCAGAAATGAATCCAAACAGAAAACAGGGAACCACTGATTTAATAAAGCAGTTAAATTAAGACATTAGCCATTTGGATTAGTTTAGAGAACGTAAATAATTATCTTTAAAAACTATTGACTAATATTTTATTTTTACTTTTTATTTATTTGTATTTATTTATTTATTTATCAAAAAATACAGGTATTTTTTCTCACCAGTTCTATCATGTACATCCTGACAAGACACTGTATAAATCGCCTTGAAAAGACATATAACTAATAAACAAACAAAATATGTGGCGTAAACAGAGCATCAACCAGACTCTAATCAACTAAAGACATCCATATTTTGCTCTTGTTTGAGTCAGTGCATAAAGCCTGCCGTATTTTAGACGACACATGATTTCTATTGAGAGGAAATGGCTGTGAAGGGAAGGGAGAATGGGTCTGGCTGACCAGGCTTAATCATAGACATGTTTACTGCTTCTATTCAAAATGTATGAAGATCTTACAAGTTGAATTGGGGTATTGAGATGCTTAAAAACTTAAAAATACACAATGTCTTATTGTCCGTGTATGATTTTGTATTGGCTGTTTCTTCTCATCAGGTTTCAGTTTTAAAAGTATCACGGGGAATCCACAGATAAGACAGGCTTTAATTTATTTTGGGTGAATGTAATTAAGTCACATAGTCTGTTCTGATCACCAGCTGGGCGGCTGTACAGTAGGTACGAGTGCACACCGCCTCCTGAGGCTAGCCGCTAGCTGGCTCCAGCAATTACAGCACTGTCTCACAGCAGCAGGTATTTTAAATGTAACAGGGTTTGGCCTGGTTTCTCCGTGCCCCAGTTAAAGTTCCCTTTCGGCTCTGCCTAATTAAACAAAAACAGCTCCCTCCTGTAAGTCTAATCAGCCGAACGTTACTGAGGTCTCTCGGCGGCGCGGCTCTCCTCGGTCAGAACCGCGTACCGTGGATCGCTGTATTCTCGCAGACGGCACAACACCTGCACTTTTGTTACTGATCAAAGATTTGAAGAAGGCGGGACCGTTTCCAGAGTTGACAAAAGGGACCGTCGCGTATCAACAGATGCAGCTCTGTTCATTATCTATGGAGGAATGTCAGATATGTGTAACGCCATTTGCCGAATGCTGTCACACGCTCCAGCAAACGCCACCAACCAATTACACCAAATTGACAGGAACCGGTCTGATTTGTTGCTGCCATTTCTGACTCTGCGTCGGAATTATTTATAAGAGACGTGTCATTGTTTGGGAGTATTCACAAACTGAGGATGTCTGCTTATTGACTTGTTAAATTAACTTAAGCCTAAACTTACTGTCTATGAAATGCATATAATAAAATACAGTATGTGACATTTATTGTATATTTGTTATAGCACTGATGCAAGTGTTTGATTGACATTTGAACGCCACACAGCTAACAAACATAGCTTCCCCAAAACAAGCAATTAGAAAGACGACTATTCAATTTCAAATCAAGCTTTCATTCAGTTTTTAAAAATGGCAGGTTCAATGTTTTGAATCCTCTCATCGTGATGTGTAAATTAGTGAAAAGTATTACATGAATAAGTTTTAGACATTTAGCACAGCTCTCATATTTTGTTCATAGTCGACCAAATCAAACGCTGCTTTTGGGTAAATTTATTTTTCATAACGTCTCGATGCTCAATGGATTTTTATATCATTTACAGACCCATTGCTCTGTGCATTAACTTTCCAAATTAAACAGGCTTTCTGACTTCGTTTTTTTGGAGTGGGATGAGAATATTAAAGCATGTAGTTGGATCTCGACTCTGACAAGGCCTGAAGAGATTATTTTTTCCACAATAGCACAACCTTGGGGTGAGATGTTTAGGGAATGTTGTGAAATTGAATGAAAAGGACCATCGCTTATTGAGTTAAAAGCTCCAGCGTCAAAACATTTCACCGATAAACACTGTTAGATGTAGAAGAAGACGACTGATAACAGGTAAACCACACAAAAACCTGCTAGAAATATACCATTGTAAACTGAGCAGTTAAGGTTTTACAGTGTTACATGTTATTACCCCATTAGACATTCAACTATTTTGCCTTCTTGCACCAGAACACAGACTCCCAGTGTTATTAAAGTGTTATTAATGTCTCTTCCTCCATCAACTGTCCCACCAAATGTCTCCAAAATGGCTTGACATCGTTCACTGAAGCCAAAGGTGTCCTTAAGCAATCGTGAATCGTGTATTTGACAGAAAGAAGCCTCAAAGGACGTTTACTGTAATATAGCTGTGTTTGTTTATAGCATTTCTAACACCTTTTGGTAACTCTCAACATTACTTACTACTTTTCTACTTCTTATGTGATTAAGGCCGCCTCTGAAATACATATTTGCATCTAAAGACGATTAAGAGAGAGTTTTTTTAGAATAAATTGTCATTTCCTTCACATCAGAGTCACTGCAAACGTAAAGATGCAGCTCCATAAAAAATATAACTCTCAATAAGCAACATTTTGACTTCTCCAGACTCCCATTTCTCAAATCCCCGAGCATCCCCCCTTCAGCCTGTAACAGTGTCTGAGTCTCTGGTTTCAGCTGTGGCCTGCTCTGTTTTCCAGCTTCTCTTGTGTCTGCAGCAGCTAATAAGACTATTTCAGCCTTCTGCCTGCAACTGATGGCTGAGATGCACTCCTCAATAATGCATTAGACAGGCCGGCTAACACCCCTGGGTCCCCACTCGCTGTATCTCCCCCCGACTCCACATACAGTAAAGGTGAATACAGTGATGATGTTGCCCGTGCAGCTTGACTCAAAGGTGAGTAAGGCCGATTGATTTGCGGACAGAAAACCGCACTTCTCATCTTCCCCGAGCTCTGGCTGCAAAATGGATTGGAGTGGAGAGGTTTCAGGTGTTGGTGGTTGTACACAACAAAAATGTTACTGGTGGGGGGTGGAAAGTGCAGAAGAGGACCGGGGGGCGGGGGTAGGAGCAGGCGTAGAGGGAAACAAACTGCGGGGAAAAAAAGAGAAAAGGAAAGAAAAGGAAAGAAAGGAAGGTGCTGGTGCTTTGTCTTTTGAGTTGTGGTGACATCATGGTGGCGTTTCCCCGAGGAGTGAGCAAGAGAGCAGAGGAGAGCAGGGAAAAAATAGAAGAAAAATAGAAAAAGTTGTGGCGAGGGAAAGAAGTGGCTGTTGCTTCAGGAAGCTGCTCTTGTGGTCTCATAAAGCTCATGGGTATTAGCAGCAGGAAGAGTTTAAACCGAGAGACATGTGGCACCGATTGAAAGAGAAGTCAGTGTTGAAGTGTGAGAATTACACATGTAGATGCTGGACGGAAAAACTCAATTAAAACACTACCTTTTATTAAAACCGTTGTATTTTTTTGTAGATACTGGACTGAAAAACTCAATCAAAACACTACCTTTTGTTAAAACCGTAGCATTTAAGATCTTACGGCCTGTGTGGATTAATCTGTGCATTAAATACTGCCTATAATTACCTGCTATTGACACTTTTGGTATTTGTTTGTCTTGGTAGATGCATATTTTGAGCTACGTTCTGTTCTAGTTCAGCATGTCCCTGCAGGGCTCCCGTAGATGCTCAAAAGCTGTAGAAAGGAATAGTATTAGATGGGAATGGAAATCTCTACATACCTCTACAATGTTTTGCTTCACAGTTTTGATAAAGTTTCCAAGTTTTTGAGCTAAACTTATCTTGACTAACCATTAACTGTCCTGTGAGTGAAATTAGTGTTAAATGAACATATTGTAATGTCAAAGTAAACATCATTTTCACATAAGCTGCTGGATTAACAACCAAAACCAGAGACAAGATAAAGTGCATTGTCTCCTAATTTGTCTCTGTCTCCTGGCGACTCCCTAAGTGGACTCTCCATTGATAACAACACAATGCCTCCCTCTTTAACAAAGCCTGCCCCGACCAGATGGCAAATTAGCGCCAATTGTTCAAAAACAATGTGGACGGCCGATGACAGACGCTGAGGGCTGCGCGGCGGAGACAGCGGCAGGCCGTTGTTTGGACAGACGACTTTTCCATTCAGAGCTACTCCTGCCCCGCGCCGCACTCCCACGTCGAGAGAAGTAGCAAGACTGGGAATCATTATTTGGTACTCCGGGGGCCCGTTCGTTTAACACACATCCGCCAAGTTCAATCTGCTCCAAACACACATGGACGCGTGATTTCTCTTTCAGCGTCTTAGTGGAAAACAGATGAAGTGCTGCGGATACACTGAGCCCGGGCGCAGTTTTGACAGCGAGCTTTTTTAGCGCGCGGTGCATGTGATCTGTCCACACTTCGGGTCATTAAAGTAGCACGGACTGCGGAGCGCCGCGTTATTTGCTTGACAGCTGAAGGCATTAGTTAGCGCTTCATTTTCACCACTGTGTGTATTCGTGTAAAGCTGATTTCACTTTTTGTCTTGCCCCCGTAGAGCCACGTCAAGCGCTGACAACACGTCTCTGGAATGAGACAAAGTGTTGTTTCTGGCGGAGTCTAACATTCGTCGTGTGAATAACTGAGGCAGTGGAGCTAGTGACACACTGGACAGAGTTTGTGGACTGACACAACGCTGGCAAAAGGACGTTTCTGTGATGAATTGCTCCAATTTTACAGTGGCGCCTGAAACAAATGAGCTTGTTGCTTATTCTTGTTTCCAAAGCTTGCTAAATTGAAAAAAAGTAAATTGTTGTTATTACAATTGCGCAAGAAATGCTGGATGAGGTAGTGGTGTTTTAGATTATATTTAGACTTGTAGAGAGAGAAGAACGTGACCGCTGCTGGAGACCACAAAATGAAGAGGCCAAAGCTTCTGTTCAAACAACCATAACAGACCGAGACTTATTTTAGCTTCAGTGGCGAGCGGCGCAAAGGACACTCTCTTCTCGAGCGGACAGCTGTGGTATTTACCAGAACCACAATCTATTACCATTAGGTAATAAATCAAAAATACAAGACAATGCCAAGAATAACAGCCATAAAATAGAGAACGGATCAGCCTTTTACAGCACTGGTGGCTTTGAGAGCGTGCAATTATTTTTTATTTTATATGGCAGGCAAGTCATGCACCAGAACAACATAGGAACTGTTGCAATGTGGGATCATAGGCGACCAATGAGAGTTTATTTATAGTTTTTTAAAATGGCAACACAGACGATGAGAAAAATTATAACTCTTCTGCAAATATACAAACAATAGTGTCCACGTCTGCTCATGTGTTGTTTAATTTGGTGAGTTGACTTGTTTTCAAATGACTTTTATTTTAAAAGGTGAAAGGAATAGTGACCCAACTTCCTGGTCTGCTTCAGTGTCAAGTTGCAGTTTCATTTTCTTTTCTTTTCCAGTTTTTTTGCTCTTGCTCATTACATCCTATTTCCAAAAGCGTTGTTTTTTGTTTTTTCTCATTGACTTTTAAATATCTGAATCTTTCAAGCAACACTCACTTCCTTTTTGTGCCATCCAAAATAACAATCTTTCATGACCCACTTTTAAATCCCGAGCCAACATTTTGAAACCACTCATTTAGAAGATTACGTTTATTTGCAGGTTGGGTTGCATTAGTGGATAAAACCTAGGACTTTGCCACTGGCAGAGTTTGCATCCTGTTTGACTTGGTATTAGGACACTATTTAGTGTTGCCTAAATGAAGTGAAAGAGGTATGTTTAGAGTAGAGGAAATTATAACTATTTATAATAAGGCACTGCAAACAGGACAGTTATTTTGATTTTTGCAGGATAGCCAACATATTTCTTCCAACGACGCATGCAAAACATTGTCATATATTGTATAAATGTATTTATCATTTTGTTCATTTTCTGATTCTCTTGTGGGCCGAGGAGACTGGAGCTTATCCTGACTGCCTTGGGCCTGAGGGGGGCTAATACTTAAAGACAGAAGACACTTTAGGCTACATATATTGCTAAAATCCTCTGTTACTAGTGGTGAAAGTTAAGACAAATAAATGATCTAGTGAGAGTGCAATGAAACCTTTTGTATCCTTTTTGAATCGTGCCTCTGGTTGATTTCGAGGTCTGGTTTGTGGTTTATTTTCTTCGTCTCAAAGCTCTTCATTTGTACACTTCATGGCACAGTTCCTGTTGCACAAAGCAGAATGGCCCTCATTGTGTTTACGCTCTTATGTCATAGCGTAACCAGTCAGCCCCCGAGGTTTGTGTGTGGGAGAGGTTTTTTTTTTTTTACCATTCACCAGCCACTGAGCAGTCTTATATATTAAAAAAAAAAACTTCAGACACCCGAAAAAGGCCAAAAGACCCTCAGGTACTCTACATTTTACGGTGAAGTCATTATTCATGAAGTCACGTATTGAATGGATTTTTCCAAAACCGCAAGGGGAACAATGTTTTTTTATCCAGGTGCACTGCAGGGGGGCAATGAGTCTCCAAAACACAGCATTGACCCATTATTCATATCTCTGCTTTCAAAAATATCAATTCTCTTTTTCCTTTCATGTGAATGTGAGAACTGCCCCAATTACAGACAAACGGTATAAATCAAAACACCTGTTAGTGACGATGCAAGGTTTTCTTTGAACCTCTCCCTCGTCTCCATCCATCTCCGTCTCGCAGACTTGATTTACAATGCGTGACTTCATATAAAAGTTGATGAATAGTCTGCATTGAGTGGGATAAACTGTCTGCATCAACAGGGACGACGCAGTTTAAAAAAAAATCAAATCAAACCTCGCGGGGCAAGAGAAGAAGAGGGGACGTGCCCGAGCTTGTCGACTTAAAAAGCAGGTAAAGAAGGAGCCCCTCAGCACGGCCCGGTTACTCCAGTTCCTGCCATTTGTTCTCCGTCTGCGGGGATAAAAAACCCGGCTGAAAGAACAGGATGTCGGAAGTAGACAGCTCACTCGACTCGGACAAGTTTGTCTGCAATTACAAATGTGCTCTGGGAAACTGTGTGTAGGTATTCCCACTTCCGCTCCAGAGTCCTATGATTTGACAACTCTATCTCCTACATTTAAGGCCGCCATACAACTTTTTTTTTCAGAAATAGTCAAATGGTTTAAGGGGAATAAATGGTTCCTGGAAAGAAAGCAAGGTTTAGGGTAGAAAACACATGTCAAACTCAAGGCCCAGGGGTCAAATGTGGTCCTTTGCAATGTTTAATGTGGCCCTCCAATGCATTTAACAGGTGATATTTTTGGTACTAGGTTGTAACTGGATTTGAACAGGTTTTAGATGGATTCAAATCAGATTATTTTATTTGTTCGTGAAGTCTTTAGCCAGTGTCTGCTACAAAGATATATATCATCTGCTCAAATCCAAACAAAACATGTTTAAATCCAAGTAAAAACCTGTTTAAATTCATCTAAAACCTGCTGAAATCCAAATAAAACCTATTTAAATCTAAAAACCTGTTCAAATTCAACTAAAACCTGCTCAAATCCAAATAAAACCTGTTCAAATCCATCTAAAACCAGTTCAAATCCGTCTAAAACCAGTTCAAATCCATATAAAACCTGTTCAAATCCAAATAAAACCTGTTCAATTGAATCTAAAACCAGTTCAAACCCATCTAAATCTTGCTAAAATCCATCTAAAACCAGTTTAAATTCATATAAAACCTGCTCAAATCCAAACAAAACCTGTTTAAATCCATCTAAAACCTGTTCAAATTCAACTAACACCTGCTCAAATCCACCTAAAACCAGTTCAAATCCATATAAAACCTGTTCAAATCCAAATAAAACCTGTTCAGATTAATCTAAAACCAGTTCAAACCCATCTAAATCCTGCTAAAATCCATCTAAAACCAGTTTAAATTCATATAAAACCTGCTCAAATCCAAACAAAACCTGTTTAAATCCATCTAAAACCTGTTCAAATTCAACTAAAACCTGTTCAAATCCAAATAAAACCTGTTCAAATTAATCTAAAACCAGTTCAAACCCATCTAAATCCTGCTAAAATCCATCCAAAACCAGTTTAAATTCATATAAAACCTGTTCAAATCCAACTAAGACCTCCTCCTACTCCATGAAAATTTAAACTTTTGAAAACAGCCTCAATGTTATTTTCATTTGAGATCACCACCCTCTGTTTTTGTAGTTTTGACTGAAAATTATAAAGATTGGCTGCTGGTAACACACAGCAATTAGAACAACAATTGCAAAATACTGTGTTTTTGTATTTTTATTTTTATTTTTTAAATCAGTATTACATGTCTAAGTCCACACTGAGGCTTCATAATTCATCCGTGCTGCTCCAGAAAACGCTGTATGGGCCTTTTTTCCCCCGAAATGTCTCCCGACCCACTTTCAGTCCGGCTCGTAGTGCACTCGGCGTGGAGTGGCACTCACGGCTGAATGCACTTCCCTTGATCACAGTGTAAGGTCCATAACTCACTCGCTCTGTTTTCAGACACCTTCCTCTCGCTCTGATGGAGACAGGAACTCTCTGTCGCCATGGTTACGCCCCAAACACAAGTGGCGACCGATCCATTCACTATTGGATAATGGGAAGATGTAACAGGAAACAAAGATGCTAAATGTGTTTTTTAGTTGATGGTAATGTATAGGGCAAACAATTTTCCCCAGAATATTAAAGTTTTATGTGATTTATTATGACTATTTACTCTTTACTTCATAAATGCCTGCATTATTATATAGAGACAGCCCTTGAAATGGTGGACGTGTGAGTGGAAGTGGGTAGGGTGAGGAAATAGGGAAAGAAAAGATGTTATATTGAATCTTGCAAATGTAAAATACAGTGTTCTTCATCTGTTCTTCAAGAAGACACACACTCAAACCCCCCACGTCTAACCCAGCTTCTTCTTCTTCTTCTTCTTCTGTCATTTCGGCTCAAATCATCGTTTGCTAATCTACCCCACAATTAAGTCATTTTCCAGGAATTTGAGTGAGCGCTGTTGAAACGGTGGATGGAGCCGGTCTGGTCGGGCCGCGCTAAGCCACAGCACTACACTGTATTATTTACTGTAGTCTTCCTCTGAAGTGTCGTCTGTCATGTTCTTGGCAGACGTCTGGGCCAGCGCAGGAGACGAGTGAAAGAGTCATCACTAACACAGCCACCATCATCACCACCATCATCATCATCAGCAGCAGCAGAAGCACAGTAAATACAGTTTTACCTGTTTTACTTTAATCTGTCTTCTTTAGTTCACACAAAATGTTAACTTTACAGAAATTTGTCTTTGATTTGCAAATAGTGTAGACTGTAAATGCAAGAGTAAAGAGAGTGTATTAAGGTTATATATATACTATATATCGGCACAAGAGTTTTGTATTCATTTAGCTCTACAATTGGCAAATTTATTTTCTAACTCTTTCTTCAAAGTGACATATTTTGGGATTGATTAGCACATTTTTAAATAGGTCATCTTTTTCTTTATTAAAATAACAACATAGTGCATTCTCATATTGGAAACATTCATAAAAGAATTCAGTTCATTCAAATAGATCTAAGTCTTACAAAATTAAAAGAAAAAAAACATAAAAAGTCTATCCTCATTTAAAAGCACAGAGAACTTGACTGACTTGTCTCCACTCACTATGTTCTCTGTTTTTGTCGTTCTAAATCTCTGTGAAAGTGTGACGCTACATAAAAACGTGGCAAAAGTTACGCTTTTTCAAACACCGTAGTCTCAATGCAGCCTAAAACACTGATGTGGATGGTTTGTAGAATTTAAACAGTTTTATAAAACATTACAGTTGAACAAGTCCAAACTATATTTTCATGTTTTAAACGACCCTTTTTGCATTTACTTATTTTGGAAAGGTAAATGATTATAGTTTTATAAAACCAAGTAGAAGGAGCCATTGCTTTCTGTTCCAGTTTCTACAACTGCCCAGAGCAGACAAACTGAGCACTTAGAGGAAAAGTGGCAGATTTTGTTTCTAAATATACAAAGTAAACTTATTTATTTGTCTATTTCCACTGGACAACAACTCACTCATCTACATTTTTACTCCCAGAAGCTGCCACAAACTACACCCTGCACCTTCAAGTCAATGCAGCGGTGTGACCATAGCCAGTACTTTTATACAGCGTTCATAATACCTTTTTATATGTACTAGTGTTCACACATCCGACCATAAATATCTCACCTGCCAACATTTCCATTTACTAAAGCAGGGCTAATTCCCGGCTCAAATCAAACGGCGGTGATAGGTTTACCAACAGCGCGGCCCTCCCCTGTCATCCCGCTTGACGTTTGTGACGATAGCCGAGCTAACGCTGAAGCCGCGCTGCCGTATCTCCCCGTTCTCTTTTACACGCAGATTAATTTCAGCCGCAGCTTGACAGACAGACACGTCGTCGAAACCTGCCCCGCGATACAAGGTTACTGAGTCAAAGCTGGCATCGGGAATGTGGATTCACCTGAGTGTGTGTTGCCTGCCAAAGACACTTCCTTAAACATGTCAGACGTAATCCTGTCATTGCTGGAGGGAATGTAGTTCAGGCCGGCAGGCAAGCGAGCGGAAGACAGGGGATGAGAATGAGAGCTGATATACGAATCGTCCATATGTCCAGGTTTGGCAGACTCCGTCACATCCTACTGATAATAGACTCCTGAAGCTGAGGCTACTCTCCAAACTCACTCCGACTCAGGTGAAAAGTGACCCATAAATTGTGATGTCTGTCAGCTTTAGGGATCTATGAAGAGACAGACTGTATTCACATTGAGTTTTTGGGAGATTTTAAGAGGGATTAGTCATTGACATGTTAGGTGTTTGAGAAATTGATACCCGTCGACTCAAATGTAAATCCTAAATCTCTTTTTCCTGTTCTAATTCCTGTTGTAAATTCCCATTTGAGAAACTTCAGGTCTGAATTTACCTTCTGTTTTATTCCTCATAAGTCTGAGCTGATTGAAATGTCATCAGGCAGTTCCTTGAATTTCCAAAGCGACTTCAGTAATAATTTCAAAACCAGTCTAAGTCATTGTCAGTCCTGCAGCTGCGGAGATTTAAAGGATCATCCTGCTCTGTTCGATGGTCTGGGACATGTTTAAAAGTCTTCTGGGACCAAAGGCAAAGGGCTCAGTTGTCCTCAGGCATTTCAATCAGAAAAAATCAAACATGATAAATAGCTGGTGTATATAAAACCTTGCCACCAAGCCTATATTTGCAGAGCAGAACCACTGAATTCACAAAACGATGCGTTGCTAAAGTTTAAGCAAGACCTCACCTGAACATACGAAATGTCAAATCATGCAAACTGTTACTTTTACTCTTTCCGCCTTCGTTTTTTCCCGAAGAAAGTTTGCCAGAGTTGTTGCTTATTCATGTTTCCTTTTTCACCCCAAAACTTAGATCAGTGGCAACCACACAAGATGCAAATGTGTGCCTCAGTGCATATGGAAGCAGAACATAAATGCATTTTGTTATGTCTGCGAGCCCCTTCTCCTGTCACTGTGTAATGTAAACACGGATCAGTCTCGCAGCGCCGACAGAGATACAGAGAGAACCGGCAGACTGGCAGGAAAAGATACAAGATAACGTCCTTAAAATAAAGAAGTCATCCTCTCCATCCTCCCTCCGTCTGTCACCAACCTGCCGCCGCATTGTTTTGGCACTTTCTGACGGCGGCGCTCGCTGAGAGTCGGGACTGACGCGCGTTAGCTAAATCTAAACTAAAGAGCATCGAGGTAATTGTGGAGCTTCACAGTCGGAAAGTCTCTCTGTGCTGAGTGTGACGGTAAAAATCTGATAATAAACTGCTCTAGGACGTAATAAGAGACTTTTACCTTTAATTATGCATGATCTTTTATTCCATTTTCAAGTCTTGTAACATGGTAAATAACATTAGACTCCTGTGAGCATGTAAACAAAAGGCAAAAAAAGCTGTTGGCAGTGAATTAGCACTAAACATAAATTGAATTTGACAACAAACAGCTGCAGTATGAGTCTTGAGCTCTGCCTCTTTGTCTCGCCCTAACAGACAAGTTATCACAAAAATACCCTGTGTTTATGTTCAAGTTTGCACCAAAACCATGACCAATTACAAAGATATAAAATGACTGACAGCGATTTGAATGACCTGTAATGCTGACTCTGTAACAGGAAGGGAAATTGCTCTACACTTCTTTTCTTGCCTCTGAATGCTGGATAATGCTGAAAATGTTACTCTGTCTATTAGAGATAAGACTTCTCATGTTGTTCTTTAAAAAGGGCTGGACCTATTGCATATTCTCATCCAGGAGCTCATGTTGGATATGTTTTATTAATACTAGTCTGGTTACTGTGTCATTCTTCTGATTGGTTCTGTCTGTCCAATTGCATCCAGAGTCCTAGCGTAAAGTTTTTTAAATCTCTCTGTACTTTATGGCGTTTTTCCCAAAGCTAAATATTTGAGCTTTCTTGCCAAAATGGAGAAACCCATTCCTTGACTCGTAGCGTGCAGCTGTGGTCGAACATTAACGCAGCCATCTGAGGCACACATCACCGTGCCATGGAATCCAATCTTTCCCAGAGGTTCGAAAAACAAACCGTATTTCCCTGAACTGAGGCTGGAAGTTGCATCTGTCAATAAAGTACAAATGAAAGGCTTGATTATACAGCTGGCTGGCTGCGAGCCATCTCTCCAAAGACAGGAGCAGAGTATGGCTGAAAGAGAAGAAGAAAAGTAAGAGTTTGGTTGTTTAACTTCAGCTGGGCCCTTCCTCACCCATGCTACGCTGCAGCTGTAAACGCACCAGTCAAAACAAATCTGGGATGCCAAGGGCTATACTGCTCTGTGAACACACCCCGCTCCACCTATGCACACAAACCTGCACTTCTTTAGTTGATCTGGAGTCCATTTTGTAATCCCTGTTATAGGACATTTGCTGTAGCTGTCTCATCTCAGTTTGTCCGTGTCTCAGCAAAAAGACGACTCAGTGTTAGCTTCACTTCCGTCGACTAGCACAGAATATTTAGGCCACACAGGTTTTATTTAACGGTACAAAAACCATCATTTGAAAGACATTAAATCAGTGCATTTGTTATGTACGATACGATTGTTATGCGTATTTTGTGTTCTTTTACTGACTTTTGCGTTAGGTGATACGTAACTGCTTTTTTATAACGCCAAACTTACTTAAAAATGAGGCAATGTCCCATTCTGTTTTTGTGTCTCACCTCTGTTGTCCAACCCTCATCTTGAAAACAAGCGGTTTTAAAAAGTTGAAAATAAGCCAACACCTCCAAAACCCTCTGCACTCTGCTTACAGCACCAGTCACACAATATATATAGAGTCTATAGGTAGTCTTCTAGATGATCTGCAGATAGAGCCATTGTTCATTGGACTTTCTTGACAGATGAGTTCAGGATAAGTCATGTTTAGCTCACGGCCAATGGATAAAACAGAAGGCTCTGGAATTTAAACAGCGGCCTGGCTTTAGATGAATGCGGCTGCTAAAATGACCTGTCTTCTTTACGTAGGAAGAAGTCAACAACACTCAGTAATGAAGTTCGAACCTAAACGACAACTAAAGATGATGCACAAAGCAGAGGGCAGCTGTAAAACTGTCAGTTCATGCATAAATACACACAACCCGCCTCAAAGCAGACGGGACAGGTACGGGTTTGTGCTGAAATGGCTCTTTTTGTTCCTCATGGGTGCCTCTTGAAGACGAGCCAAGTGGGCCTCTCAAAGCGTTTGCGTGTAAGCGAGGACATCCATCGGAGCCAACTTTGCAAATGCCTAGAAACTTTGAGTATCCCACCTAGCAAAATAAACCGGACGATTAAAAAACAACTTTCCAGTCCCCCTGCACAACACCCCTCTCTCCCTCTGTCTTATTCCCCTCCTGTTCCAAGTGCTTTCTTCTTTTTTCACATGCTTTTACAGTGAGGTACGCTGAAAGCTCTCTTTGTTGCTACGGTCTGTGGCGTTTGAATGGTACCAAACAAGCGCCCGAGTGCAGTGAGCCCCCAAGACGGCCGCTGAAAAGAATTCTTCCCCTGACTTCTCCCTGGCCGAGCGACAATGAGTAGGACCACTCCTTTCTAGTCAGGCCCGCACTAATGGCTAAGACAATATTTGCAGGAATGAAGGGGATTTAATTTGCATTCAGCCTGTCTCCGTTTCTTTTCACAGGACCCGGGCCCTGCTCAGTTCAACTGCGCCGCTGCCTCTCAAAGTTCGGCTGATTTCGCTTTGATTTTTTTGCGCGCCCCACCCACCACTGACACCAGACCCCCAAACCCTGTCGCTCTTTTTAGTCTTTCAAAGACCTTTTACAGCCTTGTGCCTGGTCTCACTAATTCAGACGGCAAAAAGCAGACTGTGACGTTTAGAAAGGAACAGGTGTGTTGTGGGAAATTTACAGTATGTCATGTCTTCTTGTCCCATTTCACTTTGTCCAATGACGTATTTAAAATGACTCTAATAGCATTGATTACCCAGTTTATCCTCAGGTCTGATTCAATGATATCTTTAATCATAAAGCGTCCAGACAAAAATCTAATTGTGAAGATGCAGTGTCTAGTATAAACCGCTAAGCATTTTTTTAATCTTAATATTCCAAAAACTATTGTAGCAGCTTCACCATTTGCTCCAGGCTACAAAAATAATTCCTCAGCCCAGCACCCGATTAAATAAAGTAATTAGCAGAGTGGTTTTAAAGGGACGGTGCGTTAGATTACAAAAGAAAAATACAACAGGCAAAACAGAGGCTCTAATACTGAGTGACAGGAGAGCGTCGTTCGCCAAACTGTTTCTCCTCGGGCTTTATTAAGTCCTTTAAAACAGGTTCTACACAGTCTTATTAAGCTCTGTATCACAGTAGAAAAAGAAAATGCTCCTGAGGACTGTTTTATACAAAGCATCTCGAACTGACTTTTGTTTTCTCGGCCGAACGAGAGGCTCTACAAAAGGACGCGGCAGCGAAACATCAATTTTGGGTATTAAAATACGAAGGTCCTGGAACGCAGCCATGAGGCGTCCCTCTGCAGACGGATCACTGCCGCACTTAAAGCTGACATTGAAATCTATATTTGGGATGAGGGCTATGAAGCAGTGATCTGTTGTGTTTGCTTGGCTCACTGGGAGAAAATGAACTGAGCATAGAGCCTTTCAAGAATTAGAAGTGATTTTAATGGTGTTTTTTTACTTGTTTTTTTAAAGGTGCACACTATATAATAAGTGTTAACGCATTTCCTTCATTTTTACTCTGACCTTAAAGTGGAATGTCATCACTAATACAAATGTAATCTGCATCTGGTTTAATCCAAGAGCGAAAACAGTGTGAAAAGATCGAGCAAAACCTCCTAGAAAAGACACATCCTTGTTGCAATGTAGTAAATACTGACTTTACATGAAATTATATGAAAGTGTGAAATTCTATGGAAGAAAACAAGCTTATCATCAGAGCAACTGGCCACAATAATATCACTGACACTGAAAACTCAAGTAACCTTATTTAAATCATTATGATGAAAAGCCTGTATTACTGAGCATGTATTTTAGTTTACAGTGCAATAATAATATCCAAACAACTAACAGGAGCTCAACTCTTTACAGTGTGTGTCTAGCATGGCATTTTTAAATCTATGGAGAATGATCTGGGCAGAGCTGTGGACTGTGTGAATAATGACTTTGCAAAGTTCAAAGAGTGTTATATAAACTGGGTGATGGTCCATTTTATGCATGAATCATGAATGTATAGTTTTTAAATACAGTTAATTAAAGGCAACACAGTCATTAAACATACAGGGCAACCTTCCTATCGTTCCATATAAAGAAGTGCGCTTTTGTTCATTTACAAATGTCTACGAGGTGTTGTTCCTTTAACTTTAATTTGTCCTCTGAGGTTGTAGCGCTGTCTGTTTGCAAAGACTGCAAAACACTGTTGTTTTAGAGACGTCTTTCTTTCGGCAGGAAAAATAGATGTAGCCTCTGTCGAGAGGTTTGTGCCTCTGGGAACGTGAGACGGTAAACAGACGTTTGACAGGGCTGTTCACACGCCGCAATAAAGCACTGAGCGTTTTTGTATTCTCTTTGAGGAGCGCACATCGACACAGGGAGGTTTTGCATACAAGGGGTTTGCCTGAATGTGTGTTTTTAGTCATAAATATTCAGGTGACAAATGAATAGTAAAAAGAGTAGGATGGAACAAAGACGATGTGAATCTCTGACCTTTAATGACATCTTTAAAATAACGATGAAAGCATGTCTTTGTGATTTAATAATGTGAGAGGATGTCGTAAAATAACTGTACTTACTGTCTTTTGGTTCAGGCGTTAGGCTTTTCATTATGTTACCTCTGAGTCACCTCCTGGAATTTCCTAACGCTGAGGGTCTGATTGTGTTGTTTTGCCGCTTCACCAAACACAGTTAAAGGTGTGTGCGTTTGCATAATGGGAGACGGTCGTTAAACTGACACAAGACTCCCTTCGAATCCTTCATTCTTTCCAAATTGCCACAAGTTAAGTGTGATGAATCATAAAGGAACAAGGAGGTGCTGAGTGATTGGTAAACTTCTGGGTCGACGAGAAGTAAAGCACGAGAAGTGGAGCACGTAACTACCGACCAAACTTAAGTAAAAAAATGAAAAAAATCCCACTCTGGTCTGCAGGGTCAGCAGAGAAGGGAAAATAAGAGGCATCTGCTGTCAAACAAAATCTGGTTGTCAGCAGTGAGCCACACACACAAACACAGAAATATATTTGTAAAGTCTGAGTGTTGGCAGAGTGAGAGGGGGGTGTTCTGGGGGTGACACAGTCCAAGTTTTGAGATGTGCGTTGGAGTTTGGGCAGAGCTAAAGGGGAACTGGAGAAAGGGGGGTTGCTTATTTCGAATGAGCGGCGCGTTGGCTGTTTTTCTGCCGAGCTAGGTCTTGAAGTGGGACCCGCTCTACCACCATTCTTTCGCCCGCGGCCATATTGACTCCAGCCAGGCTGTTGGGGCTGATATGACTGCAGGCTATGTATGGGCCGCTCTGCCTTGGACCGTATCTCCGCGGACGCACGGGGGAGGGGGCGCTGGGGGTGATGTGATGGAGAGATCGGTGCAGAAATCCTCGGAGTATGTTTAGTTTTCCACGGGGCAAATACTTGCGCTCCCATCTACCGAATTAACGAGATGAAGTCCCAACGATAACGATTCTGACAGGCTGTCTGTCTGCGAGCTGCCGTCGAAGTGAGGAGTACAGCTGCTGCGTCTGTACGGGAAGAATTCAAATGAGGGTCCGCTGGGGTCCGAAGATTTTGGTATTTGCAATCCCAGAAGTCTTTTTAATGAAGCTAAAATGCTAAAACCCTCATCCTTTTCGGCTAATCACGATGATGAGCCAAGGATAGATTTCAGCAGCTACAACCCAAAGTAACTAATGCTAATAATTGTGTAGCTGCTTTAAAATGAATGTATTATTCATGTCATATTAATAATAATGTGTAAACAACTCTGGGCTTACCTTAAAATGACACCTCAGTCGTTATTGTCGTTTGTCTTTAAGAGCATTGCTTTTAGTCGGCTTCTCTATATTTTTTTTTCTTTATTGTCTTTTATTTAATCATTTCGTACACTGAACAACATTCCCCTGCACTGGCTTCACTAGATACTGGTAATTTTATGGCAATAGTACATACACTATTTAACATAAATATTTTCTGTAGTATACAATAGAGAGCCAGTGATTCCCAGTTCACTTTAAATAGTAATAATGATTTTTAGTTTTTGTTTTAACAGTGTTTTTTAGAGGCAGATTGTTTATAAAGCTAACATTTGCTATTTTTCCCAGTTGTGCTTCTAATGGAGAAAAACACAGGGGATTAGTTATATTACAATAAATTTGACTTAATGTCAATAGCGCTATGATAATGGGTCTAAATAAAGCATATATCATAAGCTCTCCAGAAAAACGAGAGGAAGTGTCATGGGAGAATCAACCCAGTGGTGCATTAACGACTGTAAAACCCAATAAGTTCCATTTATTAAGTTATATTTTTTCTTCTTCTTGCTCTGAGCACTTCCTTGGTACATTTTAAAGTTGGATTTTCACATTATGTAACTCTAAATTGTAGCATAAGCAATGGATTGGCGCTAACAAGATGTTTCAAATCCATATTCTTTGGCTTACCCTTTACCCTTTACCTTTATTTCACACAGGTTTTATTTCTGTATTACCAGCAGTTCACGTATAAAGGAAATACTGCATACTTTTTCTTCACAATGTTCCATTCATGTTTAAGCAGTGCAATAAAACCACCCAAACTCTGCATAAAACAGTCACATTCCTTTCCGCTGCGTCTTCCTCGGTGCAGGAGTTTTCCACAGGTGAAGCACTGCTGCTGCAGAGGGCTGTATTTAGACAATGACAGGTGTCCACCCTCTGCGTTGTAAAACTGTAAGTAACTATTCACCGCTGCTCGTTTGATTCATGGTTCTGCTCTGAGAATTTACTTTACACCGCTTCCTGTCAATTCAAATTTAGGGCTGAAATATGACGACGGATCTTTAAACAGCACGTCTCTGCAGAGTCAGTATTTCTCCACATCCGGTCTTGTTTAATGGACACGTGTTTCTGATTTTTTAGCCCGAGTTGAAGCGATTTTCTTCACTGAACACATGCGCTTCTACTACAGAAACAACTCAGTGTAAACCAGGATGTTTAGAATTGCTAATGGTGCGTTAGGTATTTCAAAGAGAGCTTGTATTTACTTGCATCGTGTTCCAAACCCAGTCAGTGGCCAATCAGATAGGGGAATACCCACACTGACTAACCTCTTGATCTCAAATGCACCGGATTCCCCCCAAAGAGGAAACATTAGCGAGGCTCAAATGTGCGACTGCTCTGTATTTCCCAGGGTACCACACGCCGCTCTCTTTCATCTGCTCGGTATTGGAGGAACTGCCAAATTACACCCGTCTCTATTTGGCTCATCAAAGTGAGGATATGTCAACAAGTGACAGCGCTCCATCAACTCCGCTGGCATCCAGATACATACTGAGCACCAATTTACTGCTTCTACAAACTCAACTTTAGCTGAGTTCACATGAGAGCTACTGTAAAGTTGTGCAGGTTTCTGCTCAATGGCCTCACTGGACATTATTTCTTCAGCTCTTTACACATAATCTCTTAAAATGTTATTTATATTTTAACGTTGAGCCCATTTACATGACCATAATAATCCGATAATTGATGCGTTTACATGCACTTCAGAAATGCGATAATCAAACAAACAATTCAAGACTCAAACTTCCTGTTATTTTCAAAACATTTGGATGCCTACGGTCTTAGCGTTAGCGTCCGAATGTGGGAGTTTATCAGTCTACAAAATGGCTTCACACAAAATGGTCTTCACACATTTTGCATGACTGCTGAAGCAGCCGAAGAACAGGTAATGCAGAAATAATAAAGGTATATAGATTAGCATGCAAATAGCAAAGAATAAAGTGTAGCATAATGGTAAATTTAAGAGAAAAAAAGCTAAATTAACTATACATTTTAGTACTTTACTCACTTCATTGTGAATACTTTATACAGCACTGTTTGGACGGTTAATAAAAGCTTCAAGAGGCAAAAAAAATTCTGTGAATGGTTCATAAATCATAAGTAATCATGTCTGTACTTGGTATTGGTATAAAAACTAGGGGCTAAACTCAAACTGTTTGTCTAATATTTGCTTTACTAATCCCATTTAGCCCTAAAGCCCAACCATTTTTCAACCATATATGCAAATACTATTGAAATTTTGCTTTCTGTGACAAATAGAACAGATTTTAAACCGTATTAAATGTTTAACGGCGCTAACTCCTTGTATTTTTCCAACAAAGACATACAATGCTCAATCCTCAGTGAGTAGACAGTAGGCTGTAATTGAAGCATGTGTTTTTTTAACTGCGATATCTTGTGCTAACATGATTTATTAGTGCTTTAACAGCATATACAGTCCGAGGTTGTATGTTTAACAGTTCAAAGTGATTCCCAGACACACACACAGACAAAGAGCACCTGAGAAGCAGACTAGACATCATTACTCGGGAGCAGCAGAGAAAGCGGGAATCTCTTGGTAGTGGATCTTTATTTAAAGGCAAGGGGAGCAGACAGGGAATAGGGAAGTACAGGGCAGAGTCTTCAGGCTGGTTCGGGGCAAAGAGGGGAATCTTCAAACAGCAGTGGTGCGACGGAGAGGTGAGATATTTTAGTAAAGGAGAGGGCAATCTGTGGGCAAGTCGACAGGAGACTTTCGAGGATGGCATCAGGTTGAAGAGGGTCTGTGGGCTGAGGAAAGGCAGTGATGTAAGTAAATGTAATCATGCTCTAATAAGGCAGGCTTGGATAAGGTCTGCTGTGTCTAGAGAGAAAAGCCACCTGAGGAAACGAAAAAAAAAAACACGCCCAAGGAAATTAGCAACAGTAGGGTTTGAGGAAAAGGAAACAATGGAAAGCCTTTGGTTGACTGTTTCTAAAGTGCAAGATTTATTTAAATAAACAAATATGGCCGACTACACACGTAAACATAGTGCTCTGTTGTTTAAGACTGACATTAGCTTCATTTCTGAGGAATAATAGCTACAGACTGATTTATTTTTTATCTTTTAAACTATGCAGCACTTCCACATTAATGTATTTTCATCTTGGTGCATAATAATAATAATGACAAAATTAATCTAGTCAAGGACAGTGGTCATTGTTTTCAAAACTCTCTCCACATTAACAATGCACTGTGCAAAGGGGAATACTGAGGCTAAAACTGTTCACTGTTGTCACTTGTATTTGTCAAAAGTATATATCACCTTGAGCACATTATTATTGTTAACATTTTTTTATGTGGGGCGATCTTTTCTGCAGAAGTTTCGAGTTAAAGTGGTTTGCAGGACCAAAAATAAATCATAAAACCCTTATGTTTGATTTGAAATGGTTTCATGGTTTCAAGCCACTGGGAACTGGGCGGGAGCGATGTTAATGGTGGTGGATGGGACATGAATCAGGATGGGATCGAATTCTGTTTTCTAGCATGTGGGCTGTTGTGGGCGAAGTGGGTTTATATATGTTGTGTGCCAATGTAATTCAAGTCCCTTTGGTTACAATATGCACTATATTTTGGGTCATTTGACGGTGGGAGAGTGTCACAAGAACGGGTTCCAGATGTGTTGGTTTCCAAAGCTGCAGGTGAGTGAGTGAGTTAGAGACAGATGAAAGATACAGATGTGGTCAAATGGAAATGGGTAAAAGAGAAGATGGGGAAGTGTGGGTTTGTCAAGTAACATGACGCTCTTCTTAAATCAAGGCATAAAAAAACAATAACACTGTAATTATGACTGAAAAATAAACTCTATTTGTGAGATCTGAATGGGAATCAGTGGGATCCAGGTTTCTCACTTCTCGTCTTAGCTCCCAATGACACTCTTTACTGAAGCACCCTTTTTGTATTTTAGACCTGCCCTGAACCACAACACTCCATCATAATAATAAGCCGTCATAATAAGCCTAGAAAAATATTGTGTGCCTTGTTACTAGGTAAAATCATAACACCATGTCACTGTGAAGCACTCTATAATTAGCAACACTAATGTTATGTAAGGTATTCCAACAGCTCCGGGGATTATTTTTATGACACAGTGCATGTAACCTATAGGAACTCAATACTCACTTTGAGCCGTCTAATGTCCCGCCAACAAGTCCGCTGTACTCCATCATTTTAAATGCATTTTGTTAAAGCCGCTTTTATACTGAACCAAATGGAAAGAAATGATGCTGTGATGATATAAAGTTGCATTTTCAGGCAGCGCTGAACTGAATAATAGAAAAATGAGTGCACAATAGAGCACATAACTGATTCAACTATTAACCTTTCTATTCAGGAAGGCTTTTATGTGTTGCCTGTTTTTAGTATTTTGTAGTTTTTACTTATTTTTAGCTCTTAAACTAGTTTTATTTTGTAGTACTCTGAGATTCTCTGGAATAAATAGTGCTTTATAAATAAAATCTATTATTATTATTATTACTGATTTAATTGTTGCTGAAGCCGATAGCATACAATACATTACAGTAGCTATACGCCTATTTATATGTGTTAATTAAACTCCTTTTAAAGGTGACTATCTTTACCATAGGGAGAAAAAACAAAGCTGCATGCCAGGCTGAACTGGTTTAAAGTGTATAGGATCAACGTCTAAACATTTTGTTACTCTCTAACCATAGATTTAAACACTGAATCTCAGCAAATGTTAGATCCCTTTACCTTTAGTTTTAGCATTGCCTTTTGTTGTTTTTGTTGACTTGTCTGTTTTTTCTTCCACGCTGTTCTCTCCCGTCGACTCCAAAACTCATGGGCTCGCTCTTAATTGGTATTTTTGTCGAGCCGTGCGGAACATGCAACAACAGAGCCACCTCAAATGCAGTATTTATTCATTATTTTGCACACAGTTGTCTGACAGCAGGGATCCTTATTAGGGAGGCTAATTCGAGGGGTGACTAGCAATCCAATTAGGTATAATTGGAGGCTGACAGAGCAACATTCAGAGGTAACCTGTGCCAAATCAGGCCACCTCTGCATTGTCACATCCTGATTCAGTGCCTCTGTGCAGACGTTGTGTTATTTTCCGTATATTTACTTGTTTGGCTAGTCATTTCAGCAGTATTACTGACGCAGGACATGTTAAAACCAAACTGACAGGGCCTCTTCTGGTTCTTATCCCTTCACAACAGCTGCACTTCCAAACATGGGAGCGTTTTGTGTTTTAACAATCCATCACAGACTCTTCTGGTTGTTACTATATCTGCCTCGAGAGGCTGCCAACTTCGCTGTTGTGCGGTTTGGCTCATTGTTCCCTCCTCTTGTAAAGCTAATTATCACTGCAATAAAGTCTCTTCAGCTCTATTCGGTAGAAAGCAGGATAAACGGGTTGTTGGAGGGTAAGTCGCTCTTTTTGGCCCGGCGACAGTAGACAAAAAGCAGCCACTGACACGCAGGTAATACAGGGACAAGTACAATACACGGGATCTCTCCAGAGCTCTCGTTTCTCTTCAAAATGCAAAGCAGAAGTGATTCAAAGAAGAGAAAATAGTCATGCATTTAGGAAGTATTGTATGTGGACAGTGAAGCTTCACGCCATGAATGCCCTAGAGTCTGTAGGTCGTAGCCTTTTCATTCAAATCAAATCCCCACACGCCACTGCAGGACACTGACAGTAGAGCGAGAATGGCCCACCCTGATAATTACATTGGGATATAGAGATTGTATTGCCAAAGGGTTGAAACACTCCCATCGTTTGAAAAAAAAAAACCCTTCCCACACTCGATGAGCCCGGCTACAGTCCGACTTTGTTTGATCCTTGGAAAAAATGGGAAAATCAAGCACAGACATGAAGTGGTGAAGTCCTATCCAAGCTTTGGGGAACATGTGAGCTAAAGGAACATGTGTACATACCAGTGTAGTGTAAAAGAGGGAAGCGCTTTGACTTACCTGAAGGCTAATGCAAAAACATGAAGGTGAATTCTGGCTTGTAAAAACGTAAGAATACTGCTGATCTCCGACAAGACAGCCACACAGTAATTGGGAAGCTAAAACCGGCCGAATGAAAAGCTGTATTTTCTTTGTTTATTCTCTGGATTCAGCACTTTTCCGCAGCGAGGTGCCTTCAAAGCGCAGAGCGGGATGTTATACGAGTTACACTATTAAACCGGGACTACATTATGCGTGTGCCCCGTGTTAATTGAGTCTTCAGTGGAGATGTGAAATGTGTCAGGTAATCTGTTCTCACCACATTAGCCGCATTAGCAAGACAATAGGTCACGTCTGCAGAGCCACACTCTCTTAACACTGCCGCTAATCAATTGTTTGCTTATCAGCAGGCAGTGATGAGCTGAAGGAATGTGTCTTTAGGCTTAAGGCAATTGTTGAGATCACTAATTGTGTTATACTGTATGTGGGCCTGGATTCCGGTCTCAGGATTACTGAAATTTAAATTTGGAGAAAAGAAAGTATTCTGTTTTCTTATTCACTTAGACATCTATGTAATTAGTTTAGGGGTGTGCTCACATTTGCTCTTTGCTTTTTGGTCTGGACCATGACGGAAAATGATGTGTTTAGTTCATGATTCATTAGTAATATCTCTGTTTTAAAAGGTGTATGCACCATTTATAACGCAGACATTGACACTGATTGAATGAATGTGTGTTTGTTTGTGTGAGGGGATTATATATTATACATCTGACTCTGAATTATCACAGTCAACCTGAATTTTGTTGTATATTCTTAAACAATGACAATAAATAGTGCTGTAGTCAAGACCACGTTGACCGAGAACAAGACATGTCCAAGACCAGAGAGTATCGAGACCAAGTCAAGACCAGGGAACAGTTAAAAAACTAACTAACTAAGTCCAATGTTGGAAAAACATATGGAGATTAGTGTTTAGTGAAGGATGCAGAGTTAGAACAAGAACAAGACTTTTACAAAATAGTCTTAAGACCGGTGTCAAAGCCAAAACCGGTCTCGAGTACTACATCACTAACAATGAAAACATTTTATTTCATCAGACATTGATGCTTTCTGCTCTTGTGAAGCTGTGATATTAACGTTTAATCTTCACACTCTTTTTGTTTTTGAGTCATCTGTGGTTCACGGTGTTTACATTTCAATCAAACTGCTTGAGTTTTGCTGGAAACACCCCGAGATCCACCTTTTTGAGGAATCTAAGGGACGATATTTGATAGAAAGAAAGTTATTCACATCAACTACACTAACAGAGCAGCTGCACAAGTTAGCAATGTGAACATACCATAAGAATAAATGGCAAAATATGGACAAAAAATCCCAGATACTATCATTTAAGTTGATGTTTGCAATAGGTAAAGTACTGAACATTAAGAACAGTGCTGAGAAACACTGTTACACTAGAATCAATCATTATTTTTCTCTGCTTCATAGAAATTCAATTCGAGCAGAGGCCTTTTGATTAGACGGACTGGAATAAACTACCCAGCATTTCAAAATCTCCACGTATTTCTCTTTTGTTTGTTAAATCGCAGCGATGTCGACAGCTCATTACCGTCTTATTACATGTTAATTCTGCAGTTGGCCTTTCGCTCCGGGCCACGGTGCAAGTGCCGCAGCTGTTTACCTCCCACGCCGGTGTCCGCCCGTGATGCGGCCGACTAATGAGGCATGTCGTCCGGGTTGTAGGTTATGGGAACCTGGTCCGCTGTGAGACCCTGAGACCCGCGGACATAAAGGAGGACACATACAACAGGTGAGATCTGATACAGGTCCCATTCACTCCGCTACACACAGAGAAGACAGTACAAGGGGCTCGGAAACCTGACGATCTTTGACCCCTATGCATTTCCTTCCTCGCTTTAGGAGTCAAATTACCCTGACTTCCTATGTTCTGGGATGAACTAAACCAAACCATTATGTACTACGTATGTCTTTAGGTTACATGCTGTATAGTAGTCAAGACCACAGAGGGGTCTAAGACCAAGTGAAGGCTGGAACAGAGTCAAAATCAAGACCAGTGCATAATACGTGGAGAGAAATACCAGGAAACAGTTCAAGTTCAGTCTCACACCAATTAAAAACTTGTGAACAGATTTGTTTTTCTGACTCATAACCATCATGACACAACCTAAAGCACAGTACAAACTGAAATAAATAGACCAACTTATCCTTGACTTAGAGAAGCTCTGTTATACACTACATCTTACACTAACATTAAAAACAAATTAGCATCAATCCATCAGGTGTTGTCTTTACCAGCCTTAATCTTTAGAGTCCTACAATTGATACAATCATATTCTTCTCAATAAGTGTAGAGTTGAACTTTCAATGTAGAAAAGTGATTTAGAGATTGAGAGACGCCACAAAAACCAAAGTTTATAAAATAAGGCTCATGCAAAATGGTACAAAATCTACAGGTTTTAACAAATCATCCACTAAAACCCAACATATAAAACCAGTAGCCTGTAATAACATGCACAGAGACAATTATTTAGGGTTAAATTTCCAAGATGCAAAGCCACACAAGGCATTTGGGCGCTGGCCAGTGGTAGACGCAAAAACAGAGAAGCAAAGAATGTGATTAACCCAGAGAAAGAGAAACAATTTTGAAGCTAACTGTGGGCATAGTGACAAGGATCTTTAAAGTGGTTTTCACATTGGTCTTGAGTTAGCGAGGTAGGTCAGGAATCCCTTCCCTTCACAGTGATTTCCACTCATTAATCTCAAATCTCAGTGGTTTAATGACTTTAAATATCTTACTAATGTGTTTCCTGTAATGTCCATCTGTAAATTGTCCAACTTTACACACTTCTGATTAAATGCTATTCTGCCTTTTGCCTGTTGCATGTGAAATGACAATAAAGATAAATCTAATATAATCTGAAATGGGTTTGTTTGTCAGTCCGGTTGTGTTTTGTTACTGTGCCTTGTAAACACAACTCCAATCAACACAAACCAAGACTAATTCTTTGTATAAAAAGAATTAAGATGGTTGGCCAGTCTAATTTTAAAGACTACAACCCTAGTTTCCTGGTTCCCTTCTGGCTAAACTAGAGACAGACGTTAAAATGCATTAATATCTCCATTCAGTCAGACAAGGCAGCTCTGTGGATGCCTGTCTCTGTGTCAGATTAGCAGCGAGTTGTTCATGAATAAACAGCTGGTTTGTAACATTAGTCGTCGTTTGGCTGCGAGCCAGTACAGTAGGGGTAAATAGAGTAAATACAGACAGGCCTTGCAGATGCTAATGTACTTAGCGTTAGCGGTAAACAAAATGAGATTACCGGGGAAGGGAAGGCAAACTCTGAATTTGATTTACTCAGGCTTAGCGTAAACAGCTTGTCAAACTCCTGCGCTGCTGTTGTGAAAAGGCTGCCGAATGTGTATTTGACTAACAAGCTCTGCAAGTGCTATTCATAAAATTACCCCGGCAATTGTCACTTTAATTGGAAGTGAATGTGAAAGCAGAATACATAAACGCCTCTCTGCGGAAATATTTCAGATTGTTGTTGTGTCTTGAGTGATAGGGGATTATCACAAATGGAGCCTATAATAATAACACACTCTGCATAATGCCAACAGATAAACAACACAGAGGGAAGTACAGCTGGGGAAGATCACCTCAGTGGTAGTTAGCGTTAGTGCGGCCGCGTGTTTCTGCCATATTAACATAATCCACACACTATAATCCAGAGGCAGCAGCGGCACGGGCCTCTCCATATGAAGCCGATAACGAGACAGCAGCCCTTATGGGAATCACTAAATGAGATGGAACCAGGCTTACAGCTCGTACTATGTGATAAATTGCGAGTTTCGTGGCATTTTCAGTCATTTTATTCTCACTGCAGGGAGAAGGTTTTCCATATCCTTTCACAAAAAGACTAGGCTAATTGCATGTCAATAATTCAGCGCTTGATTTTAATGGCCAGGAGAGTTCATTTATTTGTCTAAGGGTTGATTAATAAGGATGAAAGAGTGAGACGAGGCACAGTCTAGTCTCTCTCTCGTATGGTACAAAGGTCTGGCAGAGTCCTGAGTCAGCTTTTTGGAGAGAGTGTTGGGCCAATGGGGCACACGCTGGAAAAAACAGAAGAAAGAAGTGTCTATTTGGATGAACTGTCTCTGAGGGCAGACATCATGAAAACTCCAGTTTATTGTAAGTCACTTCTTCGGAAATTCTTGCATTGTTTAAATCTTAAAGTTAATGCAAAATGATTACCTTCATATAAAAATGTGCTCCACCTTTTACAACAAATCTACAAAAACATATCCATTTACTGCAAAGTCCATATACTATTTTTTGTCACTGGGGGCATTTGGTGCAGAATAAAAACAGAACCTTTGAATCTGCATCCATAGGGAGTTTATTTTTTATCCATTGGCTCCGGCCCCTGTAAATCTTGAATCTGTAAAGACCAGACTAATTCCTTTTGAACAATAGTAAAAGAATGAATATGACTGACATGCTTAACAATGCAGTATATTAATTTGTGTATGTTTATCAATAATGTAAGACAGCAAAAGAGTAATTCATTGATTCCATTTTGTGACCTAATTCAATCCTTTTGGTATTTCTTTATATGCTTTTGTAGTGTTTTTGGTATTTCCAGCTTTGGTTTCTTCTTTACTAGAGATATTTAATTCTCTGTCATATCATATCATATTCATGTCTTATTTTGTCATACTTCTGGTTATTTTTGCCCATTTACATTTTCCAAAAGCAGATTTTTTTTTTCTTTGAATACCCCTGGACTTTGAAACTATATTTTTGGAATTTCTGAAATTATTGACAACTTTTCTTCAAATAAAATCACCACTTTTGGTTCCTGATGCAGTGTTTGTCTTCTACAGGACAAGCGGTTGTTCAGCTAAATCGACTACTTCTTCATGTCACACTTGAAGCCTGATTAAAATGTATTGTTTTCATTACTTACAACTTTGTGGTCATTTACTTCAGCGCAGTTTAACAAAGCCTGAATGTATTTGGCTGCTCTTTCTTTTCTGTTTCTCTAATGTTGTCACTAAACATTCTTCCTTATTTATCCAGGAAGTCACTTTTGACCCGACATAATCCCAGTCAGGGTGCAACCTTTGTCTGCGCTAAAAGCTAAAGGTATTACCGGCCACTTTTGTATTAATCAGTTCAAAAAGTGGGTAAAAAAAACCCCAAAAAAGCCTCTGTGTTTCAGATTGGTGGATGATGGGGACATTGCAGGCCACTCTTCACAATGGCAGCACTTCCTCCAGGACTAATGGCCTCTGAGCCGCAGCTTTTGTCCCCTGATTAGCCGGTCTATTCAGCGCTCAGCCCCCTAATTGCGTAGCCTGTTTAGCTACCCAGCATTACAGTACGCATTAATGAGACACAATTACTGCGCCCGGAAAATCTGTGTCCCTGCGACCACTTCGATCTCGCTTTAGAAAACCTCCTTGAGTCGAGAATTCAACCCACTGTCAAAAAAAAAGTACAGGTTTTTCCCTCTCGCTCAGGAAAAAAAAAATACATGTATTTATTCGGAGCTGGCTCATAATTAGGCCCTAGAGTGAATGAGCGAAGGAGAACAGCGGAGGACAAGGGTGGGTGAGGGTGGGGGTATGAGAGAGCAGTGAATAGCGAAAAGGCCCACGGATACAAAAGGCAGAAGAATGACAAGCACAACCTGCAGAAACAAGGACGTGAGAGAAGGGAAAGATGGGAAAGATGGAAAAGGGAAGGGTCCGGCAGAGTTTAAACATCGACAATTTAGACACTGACAACATTTAATAACATGGAGCCAGGCAGAAGACGAGTGAGGCCTAATGAGCCTGTAAGACGGGACACTGGGCTGAAGAGGCTCATAGACACAATCGAGAATGAGCCGGCTCTAATAATTTACACTCTGCAGCAGTAATGATGAAATAGCAAAAAATCCCTTTTGGTAAAACTGGGTTAGAGCTAACTTTTCGTCTAGAGACCCACTTTTTAAAAATGAATCTATTGTGACCCAGTTCAATTTTCATCTGTAAAACAGTGTAAATGTGGAGCTTCCAGACTTTATTTACAGTTAACTGCGAGTAATTAACACATGCAGGGATTTCCACTCTTATTCTTAACATTTTGTTCTCACTAAGTACCCATTTGACAACTCCAGGATGAGTAGATACCAGTGTTTCTGCTGTTGAGCTAAACCGACTATACCTTTACACTCAGTAAGCTGTGTGTAAGCCGTCAAGACAAGTCAGGACAGCACATTGTCTCTCATGGGTCTTCATCGACTGGATTTACTCTGATTAAATTACATTTGTGCTTTGGTTTAACACTCCACAAACTGCAGCATCCACAGAGGGTCATAAATGCACACAGAGCAGAGGAATGATAAAATAAGTATAAATAAGTGCAAGATCCAAGTCATGACTACAAAACTACTCATGTAAACCCAGATATTGAAATTTAGTTTGGTTGTTTTTTGGAGATGGACTGCCATTAAAGGTATAATTTCAAAAAAGCATGCTTTTTCTATCCAATTAATACCAATAAACACATAGTTTGGTAATAAAGGAGGATATAATCTGTGCTGTAAGAAGGGAAGGTGTCCAGAGAAGTGACAGTGTAAGACTTCCTGTTAAGGTCAGTCCCACGCTTTTTGGAAATCATCCTCCCAAGAACTCCCTTTTATCTCCTCACTCATTAACTCAAGTAAATAAGTAAGAACAGAGTAGGATTAATGGTCAACAAAAGCACAAAGTGGCACTGTAGTGTAATGCTCTATAAAGTTAAATGTAAGGTTTGGTGATGAATTACTTCTGGTTTCATATTTTTAGTAGAGGACATACACAGAATTAGCTTCATTTAGTAAGTAGCTAGTTCTTTGGTCATTAAATAATTTTAGTTAAAGGTTTATTTCCCCAAACCCCACACAGTCTCACCACTGTCTTCAACCTTCTCCGGTTCATCCTGAAGGCCATGCCCTGAAACAAAACATACATTTGACAACTTTAAAGCCATCTACAGTTTCTAAATGTTGTAGTGGTTAGTGGTTAAGGTATTGTACAAAAGCAATTGACAATGTGGTATGCTCTGGGTATTGTTTAGGCTGCTACTTTGTCCTGTCACTGCTAAACTGAACTATTGTCATCTGCCCAACAAATAGCAAACCAGACATTTCAAAATAAAAGAAGATCTAAAAGTCAATTACTGTGGAAATTAGATGAAATAAATGCAAAAGTTTTGTTTTGTCATGCCTCTGTCCCACAACATCAAAAGCTTGACATTCACACCTATCAATTGTCCAAATGTGGGTAAATTCTTAGCTTTGACGGGTGACATAATCACCCCAACACACCAGTTTGATTGGATTTACTCTTGCAAACCATGGAATAAGAGGCAACTTTTTCTTTCTCTCAATAGACAGTATGTTTTATATAAATTTCAGTTAAAACCAGCTTTACTAGAGCTAAATATTTAATCATATCCTGATGTATGTTCTCTTTATTTCAGTTTGAACAGCAATTATTTACATTTCAAAGCCTGTAAAACTAATTTAATTAAATGTAAGCACACTTAGTCAAAGAGGATATGCTACAGCCACAAACCACTAGCCACAATGATTAGATGGAAAAAAAACAACAAGATTACGTACTCTAGCCATATGTTGACAAAATACACACTTAAATGCACCAATGGCCAGTCAATAAGATGTCATCTGAGGCGGAAATGATCAATAATTCTGGGAGCAGTCACTAACTTGATTAACCCCAGTGTCCTCACATAGTAATCCACTCAGTAAACGTCATCTCTGCTGTATCTGCTTGAGAACAAGACTGGAGCACTTAGGTAGACGAGATAAGGACCCCTCTCTCTTTCCTGCGTCCGCCATTAGCGTCTGGGTCGGTCATCAACACACCGTCTGCAGCGCTTTGACGAGAGACGCTCTAATCAAACACAATTGATTGGTCTGTGCCGTAATGCAGTCAGTGTTGTGGGGAGGATTATTCCAGCCCTCTTATGTGGTTTCTACTTTCTGAATTTACCCAAGATTAGCTTCCCATAAAGAGGATTAGTACTTTTGTGTGGCATATTTTCAACACTAGTCGTTTGTGGAATGTGCAGAAGGGGCTTTCGGGCCAGTGTTTACTCACCTGTCAGTCTGTTTTTTCGCCTTTTCTTTTAGTGATTGAACAGCACACCTCGTCTATTCTCTACGGTCGAGTCTAGCGATGGCTGTGCAAACGTGAGTGCCTCGGCCTTATCTGTCCCGGGAGCCCGTCTGTCTAAGGCCCGGCTCAGAGCAGTTTACCTGAATGGCCTTTGTTTTGGAAGTGACCCCCTCCTTAGAGCAGGTCGCAGCCTGAAGCTATTCCACCCCGGATCTGGCCCTCCTCAGGTTTCTCAACTCAATCTCGAGAGGGGGGTGGGAGAAAGAGGGACACTGAGATGTAAAAAGCCGAGGTCAGAGGCTCAGCTGATCCGAGCGTGTAGCCTGTCAATCAGAAATCACGCCGAATAGCTCAAGGGAGGCTGTCTGTTCCTCTGCACTGCCCCGATTCCCAGCCTCTCGCTCTCGGCTCACCTTTCACGGCACATAAAAAAAACTCCTCAGATTCATCCAAACTTTTCCCCTCATGCAATTTGCAGATATTTTGACAGAGGGAATCTATTACGGTTTTAATGCTGGAGTCATTTTCTGTTCACCTTGTGGCCACTCGCTGCCAGACTTTTAAATCTAGCCTCACTGCCAATGACAATAACAGAGCATGCAATGTTGATACTGGCAGTGGTTTAGTAACAGCCTCCATAATAAATGACATTAGCTTTCTTGGATTTTATTACCTCATAGAGTCAATAAAAGGTTTATCCAAGTTGTGGACGCTGCAGATTAAGAAATCAATGGATGAGTAAAGAAACTAACAAAAGAAGTTGCACAACGTTTTAGATCGAGGCAGTGCTTCGGTCTGAAATGGCTCATGACAAAGCCTTTAAATGACACTTTCACAGTTGCTTCTAACACTATACACAATGTTGTTATTATCTCCATTGTCTATAAGCCTCAACTTTACCTGAAAATTGTTTAAAAGAATTGTAAATCAAGCCACATTTCAAGTAATGTAAACCCAAAATGGCAAATCAACTGTGGCTAGCTGCAGTATTGTATCATGTGTTTTAAATAAACTGCAGCCCATTGAGTTTCCTGGGGCACATCACACAGGCCAGTAGACAGTCTGTAAATGTGTAATGCTAATATGAGAAAGCTAGTTTTACTTATGCTGCTGTATCTTATCATCTCTACTGTCTTCAAACCAGACTTTGCCTGAAAATTGTTGGACAGATTTGTGAATCGAGCAACTTCTTGCAATAATAATGCAATAGACCTAGTTTCATGTCAAAACAACTGTGGCTTGCTGCAGTGTTGTATCCCGTAGTTTAGGATCTATATCCTATTGTGTTGTTCTAACATGGCCAACCAGCATTTTAAGTGAACTCCAGGTTCATAGTAGTTTTGGACACTGAAGGTAGTAAGGAGTGAAAAAGTAACACATACCTGACCGGAATCTGCAATCCACTGGCAACATGTACTCTTCAATTTATGTGAACTCAAGGAGTGTCCATCACTTTCAATGATGAGAAAACTACAGACAACAGCCGTGGTCTTATTTATTAGACTGTCATTGGAGGATAGTTTTAAGACAAATGAAAAAATACACTCAAAGAACGTAGTCAAAATATTATATACATATTGTACAAAGTATAGTTAGAAGTAAGGATCTTGAATGTCAAGTTTCTAAAATGGCCAAATACCAAAAGACACAATGACATTAACTGACATTATGAGATGTTTACACACGGACAATACAATGTTTGACATATTACAGTGTCTAATCCCAGTAAGAATGCAGTCCTGAGCTTCATGTTTATCCTTCCTAATTGCACTATTAACTCAGAAGCTCAGCAAATCCTTGCTTTGTCTGAGAGATGCCGATCTTAATGGTGTCAGTGGTTGATAGAGCTGCTCTCAGTCTCATTTCAGCAGAGATAACATCAGCGTCTGCAGAGTTAGGAGCATTAACTAACAGAGCTTTACCTGCCTGATGCAATCAGCCAAAATAAAACAAAGTGCTCTCAGAGGAGCTCCGTCGATCCTGCTAACCTCATTTCACCAACGCCATGATTTCAATTGATCCAATTACCATCTGCAGCGAAGTGGAGGCTGCGATGTGAAAGGTGGAGGACGGAGTCAGGAGCGGGCTTTTATCTCTCAATGTTGTTCTACACTGCACATTTAGATTTAGACGAGAAAGAACATCAGTAAATTGACGGGTTGAAACACTTTTTCTGCTGTTAAACAAAGGAGATCACAACTGAAGTCAAAGTTAAACACAAACAAACCAGTCCTTTCTCCATAAAACTAAATGTGAAAGTTCAGTTGTGTCACTGTAGCATGAAACATCAAAACATTTCATAAGGTCATAACATCACCTCCAGAGTATTTTACAGACCTTCAGGAGTAACTATTACAAGTGTTTCCTGTTCTGGACAAAAGCACCACTGTCCCAAACTATTGTCTGAACATGTCAAAACAAGTCTGTTAGACTTAGCACATGTTGACACAACATAATGAACTGTTTTTATTAAATAATGGTCCACATGGTTCAGACCAGTTTTTCAACTGATTAAATATAAAAAAGCTCATGACTGAACAAAGACGTTCAAAATGTAAAGATGTCTAGAGTAGAAAACATCTTTACTTTAAAGTATACGTACTGTATGTGGACTAAAAGGCTAATTTAGTTATTTTTTTATGCTGGGATTAGTGAAATATCTTCTTGACTTGTAAATAATGTCAACAAAAACAAAAGAGTTGTTGTGTTTTTTAAATGGAAAAGGATGTTAAGTACAAGATCCTATAGAATATATTTATGATTTTAAGGTAAATAACTTTTGTCTACATTACAAATGGGCTCACATATTCATTGTTATTTAGGATGTACTGTACAGTATCCTGTGAATAAACCACTGAACACTATAGTGAATAATTATGAGACACTGGTGAGCTTTAAACCCCATTGTACACATGATATCCCAGAGTGAAGGCATGTCTGTACCGTTTCTAGTTGTCTGGTCGGGTAACTCTGCCGTTCATTATCAATTTATCTCCATTATGTAGTTGGGCATGGCGTCTCTGTCAGGACTCATATGAAGAGGGAGGGTGAAGCTGTCGAGGTTCGGAGGCGTGTGATTCCACAGAGAGGCACAGGGGGCGGGACATTAGGAGCAGATAAGGTCATCAGTGTCCCACTCTGCGGCCTCAGGGAACTGTAGGTTTCCCTTCGCTCTCACAGATTCACACAAACACCGCCCACAAAAGAGTCTCGAGAAGCTCCCGGCATCGCAGCTTTACCAGGTTCACGCTGTACCTGCCATAGATATAATTATTACAGCTATTAACATTTGATTAGGGTTTTTCATTTATAGACATCCAAAATGTTGTGCAAGAAACACCAAATAATAAATAAGCAAATACATAGAAAAGAATGGAAAGCTTAAGAAAACAAAAAGAAAAAAAAAGCTCCTAATATTCACTGAATTCTCTGGGTGTGAATGGGTTTTAATACAGTTCTGGCTTCTGTGCTTATTTTGCTTTATATATCATAAATAATGCACATAAGGACCCTTGTACATGCGGGCTTCTGTTTTATCTGTAGTCTGCTAAATTCACATATTTCATAGTGTGGTCACAATAATGTTAATATTGTAATGTAACGGTCCATGATGCATAAATTAGCAATTAATGAAACAATATCCCACTGTATCGGAAGTTAAGTGCTCTGTTAGCAGTTTGATAGACTCTAATTGTCTCTTTTTACATTCTGATCAATGAGGATAATGTATTTGAAGCGGCATGTTACATTTATACTGCAATACCACAATTGGCCACTAGTAGAATCGACAAAACAGTAGAGTGAACTGGATATGAAGCATCATTGTGTGGTGTCAAGAGCATCTGTTTTTATAATATCTTCGTAAATGTTACTAAATCAACAAATTGCAACCAGTGGCATCAGATGACAAGAACAAAAATACTAAATTTAGCACTTAAACATGAGTACTTACTGATACTTAGTACTCAATATTAATGAATCATACACAAATATAAAGATTATGTTGAGTTCGATATCAGTGAAGTGCATCTTTATTTGTTAAATGAGCATTATTTACAGTTTGCTTTGCTTTGGTCATTTCCATTTATTGTAAAACATTACTAATGCTAGTGCTATATAGATAAAAGTGGAATGAAAACCAACACTTAAAGGAGGAAAGTACTCATTTGGCAATATCTAAGGAAGTAATAACAAGATGCTCTAATAGTGACAAGTTACTATGATGAAGATGTATCTGAGACATTGGATTTGAGTAGTTTATCACTTGGATAAAATAAAGATTAAACTTATGTATGGCTCATTTGTGCAGTGGGAATGGGCTTCTTTACATTTTAGACCTAATACTTTCTCTATCAATAACTCAAGGTCTGTGTTCAGCAAAAGCAGACTCAGGGCTAGATGCCTGCTGTAAATAATGCATGTGTTGACATATTTAAACATGTTTTAATGGGACGGCTAATGAGCACTATAGGATGCCCAGCGAGGCTCAAACGGATCCGGGCGCCAAAAAAAACGAGCGGCTGATTCCACAAGGTCGTTTTACACATCTGCTACATTCCCTGCTTTTCTTTTTCTTAATGCACCGGCTGGAAACGCTACAGCACCAGCTCTGTACCTTGTTGTTGTCTGCTCCTCGCACTCTCTCTTCATCCTCCCGTCTGGCCGTCATCTTTGCCCTCGCCATCTGTTTTAGCGGCGCGCCACACGCAGAGACAGAAGCAGAGAGACGGGATGAACACAGGCTACAGTAGGAAGCAAAATGGGATCACTGTAGATGCTTGGATAGACGTTCGAAGGTCTTTCTTGGGTTAACGTTTGCTCAAAATGACAATAATATGACTTCTTTGACCCAGAAATGTGGAGCAAAAACTTGATGGACACGAATCTTTGCCAGCTTACTTTATTAATGATCCATCTACATAGAGGAAGTTCATCTATGGGTGGAGGTTGGCATGGTTTTCGAGATGTTTTCATTGTAAAAAAAAGAGGTATGAAGCTTCCCAAATAAGCATACTGTTCCATTTTGGGAGACGGAAATGACAGTGTGTTGATTAGACGATGGAGAGCAAAAATGGGACTCTCAGTTTAAGTTTTACATAAAGTTAGCGTTCATTTGCAGCAGTTTTATTCTGATTTTAGATTAGGTGAGCGTCATGGGCGTTGTATAAATACCAGACAATTGCAACGGGCCTCAAGCACCATTGACAACTGATTACAAACATTTTTACATACATTTTTAAATGAACTGCTCATCTCAATCGTTATCATTGAATACAGAGCCTGACAGACCCTGAGTGTGCCATGCTTTGCTGAATTTTATGAATTAATTTGATGTCGCCTCATTTATATCTGTTTAAACAATGACTTACTGTTGTATGATAATTGATGTGCATGGATTTATCACTAGTCCGGCCAGCCATCCCAATTCTGTTTGATTTCCAGGGGGCGGGACTAAAGGATGCAGATTAAACCAAATAAACCAATCAGAGAAATGACAATCGGACTAGTTTCACTTCTTTATATAAAAAGTCATAAAGCTCACCCTGTTTTAGATAAATGATTATAATTGGTCAATGTTGACTGGCCAGGTTTTATGGCGAATATGCCTTTTATTTCCCAAGGTCCGTTTTTTGTTGAATAGCTTCCATTCGGCGTCTTATGGCTCTTGCTTTGCCAAATAAAAATTTAGCATTTACTATCTACATTAAAAAAGCAGAACATTATATTTAATGTTACAAAAAAAAACAGGTGCAGTCTCTGAATTTAAATTGGAGGAAGCTAGGAATAAAACAAAAACATTCTTCTTCTACTACTGTTTATTTCCGCAGTATAAAAGTACACCTCCAGCCACTCGCACCATTCCACAGAAGAAGATTTACTTTCTTTGCTTAAAAGAGAGAAAAAGCACTGTACCAGGACTTTTCTTTCCAAAGAGAAACAGGGAATCTCACTATCACATTAATCATTCTGTCCATCTGAGTTTAAATAGAAGGAAATAGCGAAGGAAATAGTGGGTAACAGAGTTCAGCAGACGTCCCTGGAGTCACAGCTGACGAAGCAAAAACTAAATACAGCATGTTTTTGAGCCCATAGCGACTGACAGAGACATTAATACTTAAAGGTGAAAGGAGCACAGGTAGAGGTCGGAAAAGGTGCGGTCAAAGGCACCATGAATAATAATGAGGGACGTTAATTAGCAGCCCTCATTTAGGATTCACTGTGGAAAGGAAATGGACATTAGTGACCCTTGTGGGGCAATTTGGGACCAAGAATGGAGCTGGTGCATTAGATTTAAGTATTTTTGATTCTTGACAGGTATTATTGATTTGAGAATATAACTGGGGCCTGCTAAGTTGGTGAAAATCTGTTTTTTGGATCGTTTATTTAGAGAATCAATCATGAACAGGCTAAAACTAACTCATGGTGAATAGAGAGGTGCTGATGACCCAGGACAAACTCTGGAGCAGCACTGATAAACTCTGAAACTAAAATATGGATCAATATATCAAATTCTAATGGCATTTGATTCAACCATGAGTTTCCAAAGTACAATAACAAAGTATTTCAACATTGTTTTTCTACTTCAACTGTGTGCCACAAGGATTTGACTAGGTTTTAGGTAGATTTTTGGTACAAAGATAAATAAAAACTGTTCAAATCCAATTATAACCTGTTCAAATTTATTTAAAACTAGTTTAAATCAATGTAAAGCTTTTCAAATCCAACTAAAACCTGTTCAGACCCATTTATAACATGTTTGAATCCAACTAAAACCTTTTTAAATCCAACTAAAACCTGTTCAAACCCATCTAAAACCTTTTCAAGTCTAACTAAAACCTGTTCAAACCCATTTATAACCTGTTTAACTCCAACTAAAACCTACATTTTCAAATCCAACTAAAACGTTCAAAATCATCTAAAACTTGTTCAAATCCATCTAAATCCTTTTCAAGTCTAACTAAAACCTGTTCAAACCCATTTATAACCTGTTTAACTCCAACAAAAACCTTTTTAAGTCCAACTAAAACCTTTTCAAACCCATCTAAAACATATTCAAATCCAACTAAAACATTCAAAATCATCTAAAACTTGTTCAAATCCATCTAAAACCTTTTCAAGTCCAATTAAAACCTGTTCAAACCCATTTATAACCTGTTTAAACCCAACTAAAACATTCAAAATCATCTGCAACTTGTTCAAATCCATCTAAAACCTTTTCAGGTCTAATTAAAACCTGTTCAAATCCAACTAAAACCTCTTCAGATCCATCTAAAACCAATTTCCAAAAACTGAGGAAATGAATGTTGAAAATACCTTTTGTAACACTCAAATGAAGATGAAAATTGAATAAAACCTTTCAAATGTCACCATCTTTGGCCCCTGAAAGGATTCGTGTAACTATTGCAGCCCCTCACTACTTTGAGTTTCTGTTCCAGGCCCAACTTTCTCATATTTAAGGCCCAAAAGTGGGTTACGAGCATGTTCTTGATGGGTTTACTGATGAATTTGGTGATAAATATGTTTCTGTTAAATAAATGAGCATGTATTTATTTTAAAGTCAGAGGTTTAATGGCCATCGAAATCATTGGATCCTACGATTACAGCAGTTGTGTTAGGAAAGGGAACAGCAAGGTTGAAAAATGAATTTACCACCTTCTTGGGACAAGTGTTGGTCACATGTGTTGGTGCCAGATGGCGACGCTACCTGCTCAAGTAGCCGTCCATGTGTCGCTCCCCACACACAGGCCCCGGCTCCGATTACAAACACGCTCGGAGAAAAATTAGATCCCGTTATTATATGTGTGTGCGTTTGTTCGGTCAAATCTGTGGGCTCACTTACTTCTCTGGACAGGGAGAACAAGTCGCACGCTGTTTTACAAGAGAGGAGATAAATCTGCCGGGAGTGTCGGGTAGCAGGCGTCATACCGGCCAAAAGCAGAGCTGCGCTGGCCGGCCAGATTCTTGTGGCATCGGATGGCTGAAAAGTCCAAACAATCACAGGATAACACACTCTCACTTACTGGCTCAGGGACGGCGGCCAACAGCAGTCAGGTCTTTGGCTCCGGACGAACGGCGCACATTCTCCTCGAGGAGGCAATGTTGGTTTTTAATTAGCTGCGCGAGATACAAGTGAGGCTCCCTTTTCTCAGGATTTTACTGGCGGCACAGAGAAGATTATGACACGGAGAAACACGACTTTAACCCAAGAAGTAATGAGATGATTTTTAATTCCTGCAAACCAAGTGATGTTTTTTCCATGCACAATTGATATTACAGCATATTATACCCAGTTATTTGTTTGTTTGTAACATTGTCCAATATATAGTATGAGTTCTTTTTTTATTTAGGTTGGCACACTTAGTAATGATTTTTGAGGCTTCATTTTAAACAGTATATGGGTTTAGTTTATATGAATGAAATGGCAGTGGTTTTGGACATACAATGTAACAATGGAAATCCTATTATTTTTGGACTATTTACCTTTATTTGATGGAGACAGTCAGGAAACAGAGGTTAATGAGGAAACAAAAGAGGTTAGGACATGCTTTTTATTACCTTGTATCACCTCCTCCAAAACATTTGTCATCTGTGTTTCATATTTCCTCTTTTGTTTACATTGGTGGGATGTTTTTGAGTGTGTAGCTCTACCACAAGTCGCACATCTGAACGCCTAAAGAAATTGGTGGTAAGGTTACAGTTGGAAAATTGGTGGAGTTAGGAAGTGTTCAAAGGTTAGGAGAACAAAAGAAAAGTTATTATCGAATTAATTAAATAAAAAGCAATTGAGGAAGGAAGGAAAATGTCAGAGGGTTGTGATTGGTTATGGTTCAGAAAAGCTTAAGTTTCAAGTGATTCTGTAAAGGTAAGGTTTGTTTAGGCAGTAAAGAATTACACTTATGTCCGTCTCTTTTAGATAAGGAACTATTCTAATTATTGACATTATGTGAAATGTATAAAGAGCCACAGTAGAAAATGAAGTTCTGAAAATGAGATCATTTGAGATCTTTTCATCTAGTAGTTTATGATTCTTTTGCAGGATTTTCAAATTTCTTCTGTCACTTTACTTTGCAGTTTGACAAAAGCAATTAAAAGAGTGTGCAGTGCTGTACGTGAATTAATGACACTCTTTTAGCAAGTTTCTGCAAAATTAAATGAGGATGGTGAGAAAAGTTAACTTATTTGGAACAGTTTTATTTGAAAATCCATCAAATTTGGAGGAAGACCTACTTTTCACAATGTAGTGCTTATTCAAATGCTGCGACCTCGGGGCACCATTGTGTTCTCAGTCATTTCTTATTGTTAAAGTTGCCCTAAACTTAATTAACTAAGCTTCCAGTGGGCTTAGCTTCTTTCACATGTACAGACACACGCTCAACACTCGAGCCCCGGCCACATTCGGGCTGTAAGGAGGGATTTACGGGGGCCGCCTGTCCTCCCAGCAGTAGGCTGATTGGAGGGGCCGGCCGTGTTTGTTAAGGTAATGGGCCCTAGGTGAGCTAATTCACAGGGTACACGCTCCACACTCTGTCACCTCAGGAGTGCCCCGGTTTGTCAGTGGGGGCTGGGAAACCAGGGAGAGAGGTCTGCAGCTCTTCAGCCAAAAATCCCCTCAGCTTTACTCTGTCTCCTCCAGCTCCACCTGAAAGTGATTACTGGGCCAGCCGTGATCAAACAAGCCCCATATGGAGGGTCTATAGTGGGGCTGCGGCTGGAGCCCGGGGAGCCCTCCTCCAGCTCTTTGGAGAGAAGAGGCCTGAGCAAACACAGCTAATGAAGTCTTAACAAGCAGCCCCGGGTTAGCGCGAGTCTGCTAAATGCCACCGAGGCTCTTGGAATTGTGTCCAGCAGATTGGCTTAAATCTCCTCGAAGCTTTCCTTTACAAGATAAAGTAGCATTAGCATATCTCCGTCTCCCCATCTCTGAGCTAAGGCCAGGATCTGGAGAGTAGCCTCACTCCACCGGCTTCCTCTTTAAAGTGGAGCACTTGATTTTGACGGACAGAAAGGGCTTTAACATCCAACACATGAACTTTGGTCTTGATTTGATGCAGGTTTTATTCATTGGACCAAGAGTGTCTTTTTAGGGATTTGGTTGAGGTTGTTTTTTCAGCCATGAATCTAATTAATCTGCTCAACAATACGACAATCGTCTTTAATCAAATGAATCTGATTAGAACTGGTATTTTGGACTAGTGGGTCAGGACATTCTATGGCCAGGGCCTAGAAGTGGGTAGCAGGCTTGTTTTAGTGGGTCATGTGTGGTTACACAAATAGAAATACATATCAATTATATTTAAATGTTTGACTATATTATGTGAGACTTTTTCTGACAGATGTGCATGCAAGAAACATAGTAACTGCCTGTTATGGAAGTAAATATTTTACTGTGTCATTTCCTCTTCCATTTTCAATCATTTCTCATGTCATAGGCTTGTTTAATCGTTTCTTGCCATGAGACAAGACAGCCCCAGAAACAAGTCTTCCCCTTTGTTGATGTCATTACACAAACAGTACAATAAAATCCACAACACAGAAGTCCATTGATTCAAATTCAGGAGCCAAAGCTTGCACAATCCTGTGCTTATCAAGCTGCTTATAAATCACCACATCAGGCAAAACTGGACATAACATCATTTTGGAAACCAATATCTTCCTACTGTATGTATTTTAAAAGGTAAACAGAAGCTACGGAGAGAGTCTTTCAAACTTAGCATTAAAAGCCATTCATTATCCATTCATATGCTATGAAATGGCTCGGTTAAGAAAATATTGCCTAATTTGAATTGTTAACTCTTCATATAATAAATGCTTGTCCCATTGCAAACAGCAGCCGCTTCTTGCCCTGGTGGTTCCTCCCTCTGCTCCCTCTCACACCGATGTCCTGCTCCCTCCATTTTCATTACGTGTCTCTTTTCACACATCTCAAACTCCAGGATTTATTATTGGGTCAGATATCACACCATCCCCTGAGTGCACAAACAAACCCTCTCCCTCTCACAGACGTGCATACCTCCGGGGCGCTGTCTAGCCCAACTCTTGTTTCCTAATCAAAAGCAAACAGCCATTAACAGACCTCCTCGCTTGTTATCTCACACGGCGAGTCACTTAATCAATCTAGACTTCGGCTAATGCTTAGACTAGACTAGCAATAGCTCTTTTATTTTTAACCAGGATTTAAAAAGTAGCAGCCACCTCACATGATAAAGCCCTGGCTCCACTCCAAATAAAATACCACTAAAGTTAAACTCCAACGCCCAGCAGCCCAGCCCCGGCACAATGTGGCATTATACTCAGAAACGATGAGGAAATTGGGAGGATTGGAGTTTTTACATTCTGTATACTCTACGAAACCACAAAGGCCTCGTGTATATTACTGAAATATGTATGAACGCTATTGAGTGAGTGCACAGTAGTTAAAACAAATGTCTTTGTTAATCTATTTCCCTCATGTTTCAAACAGATGTGGTGGTCACGTGACTTACAGCTCAGGAAGCATTGAAGTTCATAGTTATGGATAATATTAGTGAAATAGCTCTTTCTTGTGATTATTTTATTGGTATCTAACACATATATCTTCACAGAAAAGTAGAGGAAGAGAACTTTTTTTTCATCTATAAACATTGCAAATCAGTTTCTTTCCAAAAGCAGACTGCATAAATCGCAGAAATACAGGGCGCTGGTTTATCTGGTACAGGGCTAACCACAGACTGAAGGAACCTAGGTTCAACACTTTAGGGTAACACTTTTATTTCACATTTAGGGTTGTTTTAAGACAAAGCACTCAAAAAATATGACTTAAATTTCTCCATCATCTTAGGTCTATGAGTTTTGTGAGGACATGTCCTGCATTCAACAGATTGGATCGAGCTATTATGATTAACAGCCTCTTTGATCAAGGAAGTAAAGGTTATTACTTTTCATCATTAGTAATAGGATTAACAACAACATGTCTTCTTGTACAATGGTAAGCATGTGAACAACTTCAACATCATATAGGAATGTTGTGTATGTAGCACGAGCAACTCCTCAGTCAGTCTTTAAGATTTATGTGCATTATGACAATGGTCGGCACCACTTTAACGCTCCCATGTCTTTGCTGGAAATATTTGAGACAAGTTGTTCATATTTATGTAGGGCGCGTACTTAAAGAACGCTGTGATAATATAGCAGCAGTCATACTTAGACATATATTTGCATACATTTGCCACAGAGACAGTGTAAGTGGTTTAGTGTAGTTATAGGATAAGAGAGATAAGAACATGATAAAAGTCTGAGTTTGCCGAGAAAAATCCACTTAACACAATGAGACTGCAGTGAGATCCCAGACATGCTCTGTGTATTAAGCCCTCAGAGCTGATATTACTTCTCTGTTTGCTGCCACTGCTTGAGCTTGTGCTGCTTGTTCTGTGGCTCTGCGCAATTACGCCTCCCGCCGAGCCCCAATGCAGGCGTTAAACGAAACATTAGCACCTCATTTCAAAAATAAAACAGCTTTTTTTCACAGAGGACAGACAGCTCCCCGGGTTGCCTTATCATGCGCAAATTAGCCAATTTAACAAACTGACCCCCCTCCCTCTCCCCTGCTTCCTTCACTAACACTCACACAGAAACAATGACAGGCAGCTACAAGTTGATGTAGGCTTCCACAGACTGATGTTATGTTGAAAAAACAAGTTTAGATATTGGACAAATGGAATAGGCTATAACTTTGAGAAGCATTGCAATAGAGGGGCACAAAAGATGGATTTTTACACATACTATTTCAACTTTGTAATGATATATGATGCAGGAATGAACACAGTTAACTACTTTTTGCAGACTTAGGCAGAGAGTCTATGTATAATCATTAATTTTATGACTAATAAGTCCTAATGTGCATTTAGTTTGTATTAGGAACCATGTGTACCTCATGGACTCCTACAATCTCTACAATCGCCTCTGATACTTCTATAATTACTTTATAAAGGGTCTAATGGGTTTAATATGGCTGCTTTTTCTAATATTAGACAAAATTATATTGTAATAGCCCATGTTTTTGCCACTTGAAATACTCCTGCCTCAGTATACAAGAAGATTTATGACAAAAAACTTATTTGTGCATTTAATCACTCAAGGACAGTCCTTTAGGCCACTTATAATGTTCAAATGTTAGCTTTAGCAAGTTGTTTTGTGTTAAATAAGAAAACTACAAAGCCAGGTTCAATAATAATATGTAAAACTCGACTATAATTTGTTGAAACACGCCAAAGATAAACGTCCTTTAGATGTAAATGTGTATTATTTTCTAATTAACATTTTTCCGGAAGCCTGAAATAGCCTTATTATCGCCTCTGTAACAAAACAATCTTCCGTTGAAAAAACGTTGATTGACGCTGCGTGGCCCCGCCCCTGCTGCTCTCTGATTGGTCGAGCCGCTCGGAGGGCGTGACGTATGCGGCAGCGGTATAAAAGCGTATTGCTCCGAGGCGACGCTTGTGATTTGTATTGAGAGCGATAAGGAATAAGGTGGGACGCGGCGAGTGTTCAGCGAAGACCCACATTTTTTTTGTTTTGGTAATGAAGCGTGATTAGATTCGAACCACCCCGCTCACTGAGGATATTAAATCCATTGGGGAAGAAGGTGGATTCAGCGGAGAAGAAGCGTCGGAGCGGAGGAGGATAAGGACGCGACGGCAGAGAGAAGATGGACCTGTTTGGGATTTACCTGCTCCTCTGTCTCGCGCTTTTACCCCGCACCAGCTCCACCACGGCCAAGGAGCTGACGTGCCAAGAGATAGCGGTGCCTCTGTGCAAAGGTATCGGCTACAATTACACCTACATGCCCAACCAGTTCAACCACGACACGCAGGACGAAGCGGGATTGGAGGTGCACCAGTTCTGGCCTCTCGTTGAAATCCAGTGCTCTACGGACTTGAAGTTTTTCCTGTGTAGCATGTATACACCGATCTGTTTGGAGGACTATAAAAAGCCACTGCCGCCTTGTAGGAGCGTGTGTGAGAGAGCCAAAGCTGGTTGTGCGCCTCTCATGCGTCAGTATGGCTTCCCATGGCCGGACAGGATGAAGTGCGACTTATTGCCAGTGCAAGGCAACCCAGACACTTTGTGCATGGACTATAACAGGACTGACTCCACTACAGTCTCCCCTGTGCTGTCTAAGCCCACTAACAACCCGGGCAGTAAGGGGGGCTACAATCCGCCTAAGCACAAACCAAGCAGACCGGGAGCTCCTGGGAAATACAAGCCGCCGTCTGCTCCGTGTGAGTCGGGGTGCAAGTGTATGGAGCCTATGGTGCCTGTAAACACGGACAGACACCCTTTGTACAACAGGGTGAAGACGGGGCAGGTCACAAACTGCGCCATGCCGTGTCACAACCCCTTCTTTACGCACGACGAGAGAGCGTTCACCGCGTTTTGGATCGGCTTGTGGTCAGTGTTGTGCTTCATTTCTACTTTCGCCACCGTGGCCACTTTCCTCATCGACATGGAGCGCTTCAAATACCCAGAGAGACCTATCATATTCCTGTCTGCCTGCTACATGTTCGTGTCCGTGGGCTACATTGTGAGGCTCATAGCGGGGCACGAGAAAGTGGCGTGTAACAGGGAGTACGACTTGGAGCACATCCACTACGAGACGACTGGCCCCGCGCTGTGCACCGTGGTCTTCCTGCTCATCTACTTTTTCGGGATGGCCAGCTCCATCTGGTGGGTCATCCTGTCTCTGACCTGGTTCCTGGCAGCGGGGATGAAGTGGGGCAACGAGGCCATAGCGAGTTACTCCCAGTACTTTCACCTGGCTGCGTGGTTAATCCCAAGCATGAAATCCATTGCTGTGTTAGCGCTTAGTTCTGTGGATGGAGACTCTGTGGCTGGGATCTGCTACGTGGGAAACCAAAACTTAGACAACTTAAGGGGTTTCGTCTTGGCTCCACTGGTGATATATTTATTCATTGGCACTATGTTCCTCCTGGCTGGATTTGTGTCACTTTTTAGGATCCGCAGTGTCATCAAACAAGGAGGCACCAAGACTGACAAACTGGAGAAGCTTATGATCAGAATAGGCATCTTCACAGTGCTCTACACAGTCCCAGCTACAATCATAGTGGCCTGTTACTTTTACGAACAGCACAACAGGCAGAGCTGGGAGGTCACTCACACCTGTGGGAACTGTTTGCTGGAGAGAGACCGCAGGAGTCCGGACTATGCTGTTTTTATGTTAAAGTACTTCATGTGCCTTCTTGTGGGCATCACGTCCGGGGTTTGGATCTGGTCGGGGAAGACTGTGGATTCATGGAGGACTTTTTGCACCAGGTGTTGCTGGGGCAGTAAAGGGACAAGCGGGTCTATGTACAGCGACGTAAGCACAGGACTAACGTGGAGGTCAGGCACAGCCAGCTCCGTGTCCTGCCCCAAGCAGATGCCATTGTCCCAGGTTTGAATTGGGAAGACAAAAGCAGCTTATGGGGACTGCTAATTGTTTGGGAGATAACCCATCACTCCCTGTTTCTTTGCATTTACATAGTAATGAACTGCAGCTGAGGTGATCCACCCTTCCTCCCCCAAAACAACTCACCTCAGTGGGAAGAACTGGTTTGAACAATGTCCCAGCATTAACACAGGTTAATTCCTCTGTTTATATGTATTAGTGGTACACAACACACAAGGCTTTCTCCAACTGGGCATTACTTATTCTATTGTAGGCAGAGCTCTGTCTAGCATTTGTTTGGTTTCTCTATCTACACAGTGCCGGATAACATTGCTTATTCAATCAAAGATGGTTTAAATTAAGCCTTAATAGTGCCCAAGTATTTTACGGGTTCATTTTGTAATTTTCAAATGTATTTATATATATATTAATGTACAAACATGTAAATTTGTGTATAAAAGAAAACTTTATATAAGCTATTGTAAATTTGTACAAAGTGTAGATGTCCTCTTTTGCGACAAAAGCAAATATGACCTTTATTTTGACAATAAAATATTTGATAAATCTAAAGATGTTGCAGCGTGGTGTTGAAAGACGAGGTGTATTTTTGTGGTAAAAGCTTTTGAGAGGAAGCCCGCTTTTAAGAGACGAGTAATTAGAGGCAGGGGTTGAGTTGGAGCATCTCTATAATTGTTTAAGTCCTCTTCACATGCTTTTGCCGAAAGGGCCGCTTTCTTAATTTGGAAAAAAAAAGAGGGGAGAGGGTGAATGGGGCATAAATGTGGGGACGGACCCTTTTCATCTGCTCAAACTTTGATCTTTCTCAGAATAAAAGGTGCTGCGTATTAGGAGTGTCTGTGTGATGTGCCAAGGTTCCCCTAAACGTCCCATTTTGGATGCTTTGATGGACGTCGTACAATTGAAAGAGCATTTTTTTGGTTTGTCAGAGCTGAGACCTGCCAGAGCCCCTGCGTCTTGTGTTTGGCTTGTTTTTTTTTTTCTCCTTTTACTCTGAGCTTGAATTGAAACATCTCTCTCTCTGGGCTCAAGCTGTGTCAGAGAGTGCAAGGGGCCTTGACATGAATGATATTGAAAAAGCAATGAAAGCCCCACAGGTGGTCTGTTCACATGATCTCACATCTTAGGGGCCCTTAATCGAGGCATTTTTCCTCTTTTTTGCCACAAATGTATCTGCTTTAGTCCCAATTAACCCAACGCGCCTGGCATTAGATGACACACTGCAACCCAGCAGAGAAATGCTTTTGTTTTGCCGGTTAAAAAGTTTGCTTTGTAGTTTCTGCTTTGCTCAAACAGAAGTAAAAGCAAAAAACGCTGCATCTGTCTCGAGTGTAAATCAACTGTATACATCTCACATCAGGGCTGTCAGTGAGGACACAAAGCAAACTCGTAGTAAAGCCCACTTTGAGATGATCAAAAACAGCTTTGAAAACTTTGTCACTAATCAACTCTTCACAAAAGTGTAAGTTAGAGCGCACAGGAGCTTTAGGGAACTTTCAGACTCAGTTTTGTTGTTGAAATGTTTTAATTTAACATCCTTTTCTCTGTGCTTTCCTAAAGGTTTATGGTCAGGATAATTTTGGGTTGCGTTTCACTCAAATAGTCACATTTGCTTTTAGTTTTGCAGCTTGTTTTTCTAGTGTTCACCTCCAAACCTCAACCAGGCTTTGTGCCAGCTCAGCTCTGACCACAAATGACTTTAACTTGGAGCTCCATCTAGCGGTGAAGCCAGGACAATGCATTAATCATCGCCAATAAAACTAAACTGCATTATTTTAAAAAAAAAAACGGTGAGTGATTGCTATTTCATTCATTTTAGTCTGGAAAAAGTGAAAGAAGAAAACCATTTATAGTGCCACTATTCTGGTTTTATTACAAGACTGAATTTGTTTATCCTTCCAGTGGGACAAAAATGTTCCAATGCCTGAGAAAAACACAAAGCCCGAAGTAGGGAAAATGTAGGTAAGAAAGTAGTGTTGATCCTTTAAATAAGGTTATGGGCAAATGACCTAAGCCAGAATCAAACCCAGGCTCTACCAGGTTTCCCAAAAACAAATGCTTGGTGCATTTTAAGGGACATAACAATCAAAGATCCTGTGATGATGCAACCAATAACTGAACTCTTGTCTCTGTGATGAGACTCATTTATTGAGGTTACTGTAGAGTTAGAAAATATATGTACATAATGTTAACATGTACTTTTAAGGCTACATAAAGCATTAAATATTGTGCAAGATACTGATGACCGCAGCTGCTGTAAAAATCTTCATTAAATATAATCAGATACATTTACTTACTTTTTAGGGTCAGTTTTCATTAATAATTCATTTTACAAAAGAATAACTAAAATTTTAGTGGTTTCAGGCAGCTACTAGTATTACTTCTTCCCTTTGCCTGAAGTGACATTTTTACTGACCACTGCCTTTGTAAAATTGGCTCCATAACCCATCTGCAGCAGCATGTCCTGGCTTGGCCCTAATTACCAGGTAAATGCTCATTTCCTCTGCAAAGGTAACCAACCCGGCTTTTAGTTTTACAGGTAAATGGACCTGAGCTGGGAGTGTTGTTAACAGAGCCTTCTCACAGACGAGGCAGGACGATGCCTGACTCCGTTTTATGGGGAAGTCTTCCACAAACCTGCCATTTATCTGATTGGATCACTACTCACTCGGGAGACTCTTTCACTATAAAGTTACAACCATAGTCTCGACCATAAAATTGACTTTTCCTCGCGGTGATTGAAACATCTTTTTTCCACAGCAGCTCCAGATGTTACCTCCTTATTTGTAAAAACCACAAGAGGTGTGCTTGACTTGGCCGCTCATCAAATATTAATGGTTATGTTTGATGAAAGGCAGACATCGGGGGGTGATGGGCAGGTCAGGCTATTGATCTTTTCCAATACACTGAGCTGGAGGTGCCTTTTATCGCTTCATATGTGAGAGATGTCTCATCCTCGGAGCAATAGGTGTTATTGTACTTGATGGGTTTGTAGACGAGGGGTACTGCTCGAGCTCAAATTGATGTAATTTTATCATTTGGGATAAAAAGTATGAATAAAAAGGCAAAAGTAAGAGATAAGGCTTTGGTTTATTTGGGGTTTGACAGTAGGATGGCAGATAGCAAATAGGAAGCAAGGAAGTAAACAACATTCATTTACTGTGGTTTATTCCTATTTAGTTACACCCCAAACAAAACCAAACTGAAAATCTGAGTTAAGACTGAAATTTGACCCTTCTTTCTTTCCTTCTTTAGAGTCACTGTTACACAAAACAGGAGTTCACAACAAATAGAGCTGAGCAAACAGAGCAAACATCCATCAAATCTGCAGAATCACTCCAGACTTGTATCTTTTCTATATTTTATGTAACAGTGGGAGAACAAAAGCACTGCGTGGGTGTGTCCCTCTGCGCCCGAGGCACAGCGCTGACCTCAGGTTGCTGTGACCCGTTTAGATTAATGTGGACGCTGCCGACCTCCAGCTCCAGCGTATTCCCGAATGGCCATTTCAGGCGCCAGATGTTGGAAAAATATAGGTCCTCTGCATTTGGACTTGGGTCAGGCATCACTGTAATAGCTGCTGAGGGACACGGACGTCACTGAAACTGTAGGAGTCTGCATTCAAGGAAGTTCACTGTAGTTTATTTTACACACAAGTTTAGCCTTTCACCCACTTTGTTGTCTGAGAAATCAAAATGAAAATGTGAAAGGTCTCGGGCTTGTCACGGATTCAGACAACAGAGGATTGGACTTTAAATCAAGACACACATGATTTATTATTGTTATTTCAGTGACAATATATGTCTTTAAATGCACACTGGCTTTTTGCTAATTTAAAAGTGCAGTGTATACTTTTGGCAGCATCTAAGTGATTCAGCCTAATATGGCCTTATGTTTTTTTTTGTTTTATTTTGTTTGTTTGCTTCAACACACCTTAAAATACCCCTGGGAGCATTTATTTATGCCCAGGAAGTCATTTTAACCACTTTTTGGACAAAATTGGAGGTGACCCAAAATGGCCATTTTTGCCATACTATAGCCTTATGTTTTTGACCAAATTTGGGACCGATGGCGACACCCAGAAAATGCTTCAAAACACCTTAATATACCCCTGGGAGCATTTATTTATGCCCAGGAAGTTATTTTAACCACGTTTTGGACAAAATTGGAGGTGACCCAAAATGGCCATTTTTGCCATACTATAGCCTTATGTTTTTGACCAAATTTGGGACCGATGGCGACACCCAGAAAATGCTTCAACACACCTTAAAATACCCCCGGGAGCATTTATTAATGCCCAGGAAGTCATTTTAACCACTTTTTGGGCAAAATTGGAGGTGACCCAAAATGGCCATTTTTGCCATACTATAGCCTTATGTTTCTGACCAAATTTTTGACAGATGGCGACACCCAGAAAATGCTTCAAAACACCTTAAAATACCCCCGGGAGCATTTATTTATGCCCAGGAAGTCATTTTAACCACTTTTTGGACAAAATTGGAGGTGACCCAAAATGGCCATTTTTGCCATACTATAGCCTTATGTTTTTGGCCAAATTTGGGACCGATGGCGACACCCAGAAAATGCTTCAAAACACCTTAAAATACCCCTGGGAGCATTTATTTATGCCCAGGAAGTCATTTTAACCACGTTTTGGACAAAATTGGAGGTGACCCAAAATGGCCATTTTTGCCATACTATAGCCTTATGTTTCTGACCAAATTTTTGACAGATGGCGACACCCAGAAAATGCTTCTAAACACCTTAAAATACCCCTGGGAGCATTTATTTATGCCCAGGAAGTCATTTTAACCACTTTTTGGACAAAATTGGAGGTGACCCAAAATGGCCATTTTTGCCATACTATAGCCTTATGTTTTTGGCCAAATTTGGGACCGATGGCGACACCCAGAAAATGCTTCAAAACACCTTAAAATACCCCTGGGAGCATTTATTTATGCCCAGGAAGTCATTTTAACCACGTTTTGGACAAAATTGGAGGTGACCCAAAATGGCCATTTTTGCCATACTATAGCCTTATGTTTCTGACCAAATTTTTGACAGATGGCGACACCCAGAAAATGCTTCTAAACACCTTAAAATACCCCCGGGAGCATTTATTTATGCCCAGGAAGTCATTTTAACCACTTTTGGACAAAATTGGAGGTGACCCAAAATGGCCATTTTTGCCATACTATAGCCTTATGTTTTTGGCCAAATTTGGGACCGATGGCGACACCCAGAAAATGCTTCAAAACACCTTAAAATACCCCTGGGAGCATTTATTTATGCCCAGGAAGTCATTTTAACCACGTTTTGGACAAAATTGGAGGTGACCCAAAATGGCCATTTTTGCCATACTATAGCCTTATGTTTCTGACCAAATTTTTGACAGATGGCGACACCCAGAAAATGCTTCTAAACACCTTAAAATACCCCCGGGAGCATTTATTTATGCCCAGGAAGTCATTTTAACCACTTTTTGGGCAAAATTGGAGGTGACCCAAAATGGCCATTTTTGCCATACTATAGCCTTATGTTTCTGAACAAATTTTTGACAGATGGCGACACCCAGAAAATGCTTCAAAACACCTTAAAATACCCCTGGGAGCATTTATTTATGCCCAGGAAGTCATTTTAACCACGTTTTGGACAAAATTGGAGGTGACCCAAAATGGCCATTTTTGCCATACTATAGCCTTATGTTTTTGGCCAAATTTGGGACCGATGGCGACACCCAGAAAATGCTTCAAAACACCTTAAAATACCCCTGGGAGCATTTATTTATGCCCAGGAAGTCATTTTAACCACTTTTTGGACAAAATTGGAGGTGACCCAAAATGGCCATTTTTGCCATACTATAGCCTTATGTTTTTGGCCAAATTTGGGACCGATGGCGACACCCAGAAAATGCTTCAAAACACCTTAAAATACCCCTGGGAGCATTTATTTATGCCCAGGAAGTCATTTTAACCACGTTTTGGACAAAATTGGAGGTGACCCAAAATGGCCATTTTTGCCATACTATAGCCTTATGTTTTTGACCAAATTTGGGACCGATGGCGACACCCAGAAAATGCTTCTAAACACCTTAAAATACCCCTGGGAGCATTTATTTATGCCCAGGAAGTCATTTTAACCACTTTTTGGACAAAATTGGAGGTGACCCAAAATGGCCATTTTTGCCATACTATAGCCTTATGTTTTTGACCAAATTTGGGACCGATGGCGACACCCAGAAAATGCTTCTAAACACCTTAAAATACCCCTGGGAGCATTTATTTATGCCCAGGAAGTCATTTTAACCACTTTTTGGACAAAATTGGAGGTGACCCAAAATGGCCATTTAATTTGGGACCGATGGCGACACCCAGAAAATGCTTCAAAACACCTTAAAATACCCCTGGGAGCATTTATTTATGCCCAGGAAGTCATTTTAACCAACTTTTGGACAAAATTGGAGGTGACCCAAAATGGCCATTTTTGCCATACTATAGCCTTATGTTTCTGACCAAATTTTTGACAGATGGCGACACCCAGAAAATGCTTCTAAACACCTTAAAATACCCCTGGGAGCATTTATTTATGCCCAGGAAGTCATTTTAACCACTTTTTGGACAAAATTGGAGGTGACCCAAAATGGCCATTTTTGCCATACTATAGCCTTATGTTTTTGGCCAAATTTGGGACCGATGGCGACACCCAGAAAATGCTTCTAAACACCTTAAAATACCCCTGGGAGCATTTATTTATGCCCAGGAAGTCATTTTAACCACGTTTTGGACAAAATTGGAGGTGACCCAAAATGGCCATTTTTGCCATACTATAGCCTTATGTTTCTGACCAAATTTTTGACAGATGGCGACACCCAGAAAATGCTTCTAAACACCTTAAAATACCCCCGGGAGCATTTATTTATGCCCAGGAAGTCATTTTAACCACGTTTTGGACAAAATTGGAGGTGACCCAAAATGGCCATTTTTGCCATACTATAGCCTTATGTTTTTGACCAAATTTGGGACCGATGGCGACACCCAGAAAATGCTTCAAAACACCTTAAAATACCCCCGGGAGCATTTATTTATGCTCAGGAAGTCATTTTAACCACTTTTTGGACAAAATTGGAGGTGACCCAAAATGGCCATTTTTGCCATACAATAGCCTTATGTTTTTGGCCAAATTTGGGACCGATGGCGACACCCAGAAAATGCTTCTAAACACCTTAAAATACCCCTGGGAGCATTTATTAATGCCCAGGAAGTCATTTTAACCACATTTTGGACAAAATTGGAGGTGACCCAAAATGGCCATTTTTGCCATACTATAGCCTTATGTTTCTGACCAAATTTTTGACAGATGGCGACACCCAGAAAATGCTTCTAAACACCTTAAAATACCCCTGGGAGCATTTATTTATGCCCAGGAAGTCATTTTAACCACTTTTTGGACAAAATTGGAGGTGACCCAAAATGGCCATTTTTGCCATACTATAGCCTTATGCCCCTCTTTCCTATAGCTTGTGTAGTAAATGTTGCTCATTTACAAAATAATGTGCAAAAAAGTGTTGGCATTCTGGATGTGTGTCAATAAACAGTGTGTCCAATTTACTGTGCCCCAAACTATACTTAGCAATCAGAGAGGTAATTATCAATAAATAAGTCCTTCTTCATTAAGCGTGAGCAAACACAGCCTACGTTTTTTTATCAGTCTGGAATTGGACTTTTTAACTGTTCAATAATCTGTTTTGTTGTATCATGGACTGGCCTGGATCAAGCTCAGTCCCTAAAAGTCTTGATTTTGACTTGGTACACTCTGGTCTCAGGTCTTGGTCTTGTTTAGTTTGGTCTTGACTTCAGAGTTAGTGCCTTGACTGAGCCTAACAAAGACATCAGGACAAATGGTCAGCTCCCCGTTGGCACCGTCACAATGCCTCAGTGGTTTAGTAGTCCTTACAGTGCACCCCTGCTGCCTTCTCCAATCCCAGGACCCCCTCAGCCCCTTACCCCTCCCAAACACCACCTTTACAAACCCACACTTTACTTTACACACAGCAGCTGAACACTCTGTTCCCTCGGCCCTTCTCCGACCGACTGACACGGACACAAAGGGAAAAACTTCTTTCATCCGGAGCGGCGAGTGTTTTCCCAGATTCACTTTGGGACGGGGCTGAATAAGGGCCAAGCTGCTGCACAAAGCCCCCCGCTCTGCACCGCACTGGGGGTGTGATGTCATCTGTAGTAGTCGGCAAGGGGTTTGTTTGATCTGCTCTGACAGAAGAGACAAAAACTACACTGTTCCTCCAAAGCAGGTGATAATGTATTTAGACTTTTAAGACTCTTTTTCGTTAAAGCTTAGTTTAATTTGTTTGATATGATTGTTTATGTTGCTTAAATTTGATGTAATATTATTTTGGCCTATGTATTACAATATATAAATTAATTAAACAATAATGAACTAAAAACATTTAAAAAGAACTGTGGCATCTGTTTTTCTAAATAAAACTGTGTGCAGTACCCAACTTTGTCCACTAGAGGATGCCAGTGAGTGAGTAGAGTCTCCACAAATCTTCTACAAGAGCAATAAATAAATAAACAAATAAATACCTAGGAAATTAATGACTAGTGGCCCTGCAGCAATGTCTATGTCAACTGTTCAAAAAAAGTCAAAGACAACACCAAAAAGAGACCTCCTTTAATTATAAAACTGCATTTGTAACATATTATAGCTCTATTGGAACACAGTCAGCGTCACATTGAGAAGTGTGACTACAAGACTTTACAACTAAGTCACACAACATAATCTGGAGCATACTCAAGCACATCAACATAAAACAGCTTTGCATTTAAACAGACTTGTAAAAACAAAAAAACAGAAAACGATTTTCTCACTTTCAGCCATTTTTCCTGCAGCACACAGCAGACATGCACAGGCTCAAAGAACAGCAGACATTTCAGTGTAAAAGAAGAGATTATGATTATCAAGCTGCACTTTGTAATAGGGAATAGCACATATCCATTTAAATAAGTTTCATTTGGATGCCATTTTACAATCAGAGGTCCCTATAAATGGTTTAAAAAGCTATTACAGGTGATTAATGAGCTCTTCGAACACGTAAAGAGATGTAACTATGTTTGCCTTTATCTGTTCAGCCTCAGTTCAATAAAGGTCATTCAGGAATTTCTAGTGTTGTGTGTTTTTGTTCTGGTCTGGTATTTACCTTTTCAAATATGCTATAAGAGCTTAATATGAGCTTATGACTTTAACAAACTTTAACAAACTTTAACAGGCATCAATCACCCATTATCTATTTTTAAACCCTTTGTAATGGGCTCCTTATTGTAAAGTAGTATCCTATACTTGTTCATCTCGGCATCTAATACCCTGTATTTGTATGTTTATGCTGGAAATGATTGCACCTCCTTTTTTCTTTTGGCATATTACCTTAAACACATAACATCTTTGACTAAAATATCTCACATTTCACAGCAGTACAAAGCTTCCTAAGATAAAGATATAACACTTTAACTTGCATCAGAAGTTTCATTATATAAATCTTCATTGCGTCTGACCAGCAGTTTTCACATTTTTCACATTTTCCCAAAAATATCACCTTCTGTAAGACTACTGTTATACACAACAGTATTGTATATGCACTGTACATAGCCACAAAACGTCTACTTCAGCCTCACAAAAACATATGAAATGTCCCTGATTTTATGTTGCTTCACTAAAAGCAAAGGCATGGGCATTTACAGTGTTTGCATACAAATGTTCACAAACACACTTACCTGAATATGAAAGCATACGCAGCAGATGCACAAGTCATACCCAGATTAAATTTGCAGTAGCTACCAGCAGCAAATAATCTCAGTCTTTGTGAGTGAATTAAATAAATAGGAGTCCATTTGCTCTGCTGGTTAATGAGCACGTGATGCAGGTAAAGCAGAGTCTGGTGTTCACAGTCGTGCAGTGAAGCCTCATCAGTCTTCATTTTCTAAAAGCACAGCTGTCCAATAACCATCAAGGGCTTCTCTCTTAAAGTTACAGCTCATCAGGCATCGACTGAAACTCATTGTGCCACTGTCACTGCCTGGAGACAAATGTAGAGATACACTGTGAAAAGGACTGTGATATTTGAACAGAAGCCAAAAAAAGAGACTTGCAGTATTATTAGGATGCAATACACATCCAATATTTGCCATTTTTGTTGTGTCATCATCGGCCCGATAAGCAAAATTTGCCCAATAATGTGTATGTGATGCACAGTTGTACACTGTTCTTGAGCAGCTTGTTGGAACAAACAAGTTGATGGGCTCAGCTTTCCCATTGAGCCGCCTTCATACATTTAAATTGTGGATGTGTATGTACGAGCTCAAAAGTTCATGTTCAGGTCAATGCAGGTTTATAATACATGCCTTTTATACAGGGCATGGTATAGTCATAGTATAGCTACGGGCCAAAACAACAATGTCAATATTGGTCATCATCATCAACCCCAGATTGTTATACTGATGCATCCCTAATATCTAATTTAAAAGATGAGTGTTTATGAACAATTCTTATTTACAATGATCTACAATATTTTTATTTTTACTTGTGGTGAGGTCCATATGAGTCCAACATGACGGTGCTCGCTTGCTCCAGGTTCCACTGACAGCGCTTCAGCAGCTCCTCACACTCTGCTCTGGATCTGAGGCCCAAACGAAACAACTGCTCCACCTGAGACGATAGGTTACAATATATTATAGAGGCAAAGGCAAACGAGTTCACTCTCCTTCATCTGATGAAGTCAACAGACAGAAGACGTTTTATAAAGATACCTTTAGATAGTTTACAGCCTGAGGGATGCTCCAGTTGTGTTTCTGAAGAGCAGCCCGACACTCTTCTAAAGTGACACCGTGAACTTCTCCGTGAACCTGCCGCAAACAAGCATTTAACAAAGAAAATGGCATCTTAACAGCATCCTTCAGTACATTTATGGTTTTAAGAAACTAATACTACCCTTTAGGGAACATACAGCACAACGTCTATTCATCCTTTACCTTCGCGATGCTCTGCTCAGGCAGCATGCTGGGATTGGTGGTCCGACCGTTATTGTTGTTGTACGAGGAGTTGGGTTTGGTGCCACCAGGAGGCTGCTGCACCATGGGCTTCACAGCCGCCATGTTGGCCGCTCCATATCTGATTAGAGACACACAGCTCAGTCAGGCCAAAGACTTAGTTGAAAAAAAAGGAAAGCAACTTTGATTATTAAATTTGGAAAACTTAATTTAACTTAATTAAAATATGATTTGAGAACAGATGAAAATGAAAATGTTGTTGATTGATCCATTTGTTTCTCTGAAAATGCTGAGTTTTTAGGACTTGCTTATAAAGAAATAGCAGCATGCAGGTAATTTAGACAACCGATAGCTTATGTTTTACATATTGTTATTGATTTATAATTTTTTGTATTGATTTGAATAAAAATTGAGCTTTTGGGGTAATATATCATGTGTGTTATGGTATGATTGCCCTCTTGTGATACATTGACACAATTTCAGATTTCATAATAAAAATTTTGAAGGTAATTTTCCACTGTAATGGCAGATCTGTACAAGTGAAAGAGGCAAGACTTGGCAAGACTGGTTTCATTTTGGGTAAATTCTAACAAATGATGCACATTTGAGCTTTCTGGCCTTTTAGTAGTATATTCCAGTTCAGTTTCACAGTTAACAGTCTATATTGATGTATTTGTCGTGCTATAATGTAACATTATTAAGCTGTAAATCACAAATTGCATCTTATAATGACATACTCAATCATTCCCACACCTGTTATCCTCCACAAACCTTTCCAGAAAGGCGGGGCGCTCTGGCAGCGGGGCAGGGGCTGTAGTCTGTGAGCTGTCAATCAGTGAAGGAAAGCCCCGCCCCTCACGACAAACGAGTGGGTCCAGTAAAGATGTGGACGAGTAGGACGAGCTTGGAGCAGAGAGTCGCGACATTTGGGAAGTGCCTTGAGGTGGGGCGGAAGGTGGGGAGTTTGACAGGAGTGGCCCCAGAAGCCCTGCCGTCCTGCGAGGGGACACAGACTGGGGCGGAGGGGGTATAGCTATAGGGACCAATGGGAGCGGAGAAGATGAGCGGGAGGCTGGTTGTGAAAAAGCGTGGTCTCTGGGCGGGATTTGAGGAGGGGTGTCTTCCTCGTTGCCCAGAGAGATGGAGCTGGACCGGGCCTGAGGGTGGTTCGGTCTTTGGGACGCGCTGTGCTTTGAGGGACGCAGAGGAGGGGCGGGGCTTCGGGGCGGCAGCACGGGACGCTCCTCCAAACAGGAAGCGTAAGAGGAAGTGGACGAGGGGGAGGTGGGCAGGTAGATCTGCCTGTGAGGGGTGAGAGGAGCGAGGGGTAACGGCAGAGGGGATGAAGGGAGGGAGCGGCCTGTCGTCATGGGAACCTGAAGTTTCACCATCACCTGCAAGAGAGACAGAAATGTGAAGAAAATATACTCCGACTACAATTTCCACCTAAATTAGCTTTATGCCTCAGTTTTGGAAGTGTTAAAATACAGAGTAGCGTGGATGCTAAGTAAAAATGCAGCTAATGTTGTGCTTTGGAATAAAAATGCATTAAAGTCTAAATATAATCTCTGTGTCTACCTCTCTCTGTAGTTCTTGGAAGAGGTCAGCGGACTGGGATTCACTTCTTGCCCCCAGTGTCACTGGAGCTCCAGCAGAGGCCTCCTCATTCAGCCCCTTGTTGATGGAGCGCACCTCCTGGTCCTCTGATTGGTCCTCGGCTTCAGGAGCGACCTCATCGTACGCCGGTTGAGGGAGCGGCCAGTCCAGGATGGAGGGAGTGTCCTGGGAAAGAGAATGACCCATGGGGCAATTAAAAGGGCTACACATTACGGGTATATTACAGTAGAAAGCAAAAGAAATAAACACATAAACATCTTTTGATAGGTTTAGACGGCAAATGTTAATACACAAGTTATGTTATTCTTTCTAAATATTCAGGTCATAAGTTCATATTCAGGAAATGTTAAAAATCACAGAGTGTTTCCTTGATAAGAACTACTAGAGCATAACAAACTATCATCCTGTCCTGTCCTGTCACTGTGTGTGGCGTGACTCTAAGGAGAAGAGGCTTTTTCTGACATTTTTAGGTCAAAGGTTGGACCAGAGCCTTTGGACAAAATGTGAATCTATTTTTGTCGAGTCGTGGCACAGATTTCGAAAGCATTCTAGGCATTTTTTCATTTATTACATTGTCTGTAATAGAAAACATAGATTTAAAACTAAATAATATAATAAATATAACTTAGAAATGAGTCTAGAACTAAGAGAATTTGTTCATGTATCTGTTTATTCCAGTGATACCTTCAGTGTGTCGTCGTCCCGTTGGTTAGGGTCAGCGAGAGGTGAAGGTGTGGTTGAGCTAAAGCTGTCATCGGTGAAATCGATAAGTGACACTTCGCTTTTGGCCGAACGAACACCGGACGCCTCCCACGGCCGGAGCTTCAGACCCAGAGACACCCCCAGCTTCTTGAGTCCAGACGAGGCGCTGGTGTCATCATCGTCGTCGTAATCGTCCATCACAGAGTCGTAAAATGGCTCTAAACAAAACAGATCCAAATAATGTAAAGGAAAATAGCAGTTAATGATGTGAAAAGTGATGTTACAGAGATGAACTTACTCTTGAGCAGAATCGCAGGCTGAGGCGGCCGAGGAGGGGGTTGCTCTAATAAAGACAGTCATAATGGTAAATCTTTCACACAAAACACAACATATTGTTATAATAAAGGTGTTGAATTGTCCAGTTACTTTTGGCACGGTTTGGGAGTTTGGTCGGCCTCGCTTCACAGGTGTTTGTTCCAAGGACATCAGGAGGGTCCATGGGGTTTCCCAAATACAGACTGAAGGGCAAAGGAAAAAGACATTTATTTCACTTATGTAACAATAGCTTATCTTTAAAATTATTTATATCACAGGAATAAACTGATTAAGTTAGTGCAGTTTTTTACAGCAATTTATGTGAATTATAATTACCCCACCAACATATGTTAGCAGTGCTATGATATTATTACTACAGCAGCCTCCAGGGGTCAAAATTCAAGCTTCAAGTATCCACTGGGTGTACAAAAGGCTATGAACATGATCTTGAGAAAGGTGAAAAGGGAAACTACATCCGAGGATTTTGACATTTTAAGACATTTTCAAGCCATTTCTAAAACTGGAAACAACTGGAAACTTCACATTTCCAGGTTTTCCAGCAGGGGTGCTCTGGCTGTAATACGTTTCTGGAAAAAAAGGCTGATTTGGGTAAAATTTGTTTGAACAACGGATGGTGCACTGCTGCTCTCTAGTGGAGAGAAATAGAAAGGCAATGAGTACAGGACTTTTTTCTTCATCAGCTGGTACCAAAGTAAATTTAGATCTATGATGTCAACACCAAGAATATATATTATCAATAGTATGTGCATCAACAGTGATCAGGCAAATGAGCCAAACCACTTTACTATAAATTGTTATGCGCAATAGAAAAAGCCACAATACCAGTCCCTGAACAAAGAAATCCTTCCATATGATTTTAAACATGGCACCATACAAGTATAAGAACAAATTAAGGGAAATTATCCTTGTGTAGAAGTGGGTAGAAGTGTTAAATGAACCTGTCAATGCGATCTGCAAAGCCCCAGCTCCTGTGGGGGTCCGTGTCTCCGTGTCCCGTGTGGATGAAGGAGTGTTTGAGCGGGCGGCTGATGTCCTGAGCTGACAGACCGGCCACGGAGGTCACCACATGACGAGGAAACTGTCCCATACGCAGCGTCCGTCTGTTCTGACCCCGCCACCAGTAGTGCTCCGCTCTGAAGATGGATAAAGACACAAACATATAACCAAGAATATACTGTGTTTTAACATTGTGTGAACAGTATGAGCCAAAATCAAGAGCTAGAAAGAAAACTTTAATTTGGAAATGCACGCAACACTTAATAACTAATAAGGGTAATGTCCCACTATGTAAGGAATGCAATGTCAACAATGGATGCAGTTGTTGTAGGAATCCACTGAAATTATGCACAAAACAGTGAATTCTGCAGTATTTTAACAAGATTAACTAAATCAGCCTGGAATACCAAGAAGAGGGCGGGGATGTACATTTAGGCAATTTTATCTCCGTGACTAATAACATTCACAGATGACTCAGACTGACCTCCCCTCTATGATGGTAATAACATCATTCATTTTAATCTGGAGCTTGTCTTCTTCTTCAAAGTCTTGTAGCGCTCTCATGTCTGTGGGCATGGTCTATGGCACACACAAACAAAGTGTTACAAAACCATTTTATTTAGCCGCCTTGTGTTTATAGGAAACAATTGTTGTATAATCTATTTACAATTCAGCACACACAGTACATATGCAGCATACAGAAGACAAACAAGCAAACTGTTAAACCCACTGGAAGAAAAAAATCTCTTATTTAATTTTTTTCACAAATCCATTCCCTTGATCACTCTACATTCATTAGAAATAATTACACAGTTATTGGTAATGAGATTATACCTCGAGCAGGAAGTCTCTGAGGGCGATGAAGGTGGGCCGGTCCTCAGGTTTGGGGCTCCAACACTGCAGCATCACATTATAAATATCCTGAGGGCAGTCCTCTGGTTTGCAGAGCCGCTCAGCCTCCACGTCTACCTTATGGAGAATCTAAAGTAGATATTTAACTTATTAGAGTATTGTTGGACATAATTGTAAGATAATAAAATTAACGCGGACTGTGATTTTACAGTAAACAAAGCAAAAGCTGCCCTCAAATATCACAATCGAATCACTTTCCTTGCAACTTCTCAATATACTATAAAATAAAAGGGATTTGGGCCAAAAAAATCTCTATTTGTTTGTGGGCACAGTTTGTATTAGAGGAGATTTCTTTGTGCTCTTTGAGAAATGAATAAACCACACAATAACACTGATTAAACCTAGAATAAGGAGGAAAGGAGTTTTGTCATGCCTCAGTCCCAGTAGGATTTAAGGCTCTGTTTTAGGGTGTATCTCATCAAAAAGGTTTTGGTCAGATCTTGTCCTGACTTAAATCGATGTGAAACGGACATATTCACTTCTGTCTTATCACAGTAAAAAATGTTGGATTCACTCCAATTTCTTCCAAATCAGCTCAAATGAATCTTTTGAGTTGACCCTGTTTGTAAATGCTAGTGCTAAAAGAGTCTTTGAGTGGGACTGATGGGACAAACTACTCACTACAACTGGTCCTACTGCCACTGTTTGTCTTTGGATTATGTACAAATACCCATTGTGTATAATAAGGCTCATTGTCTCCTAAAATTCAGTTGGATACAGCCTTTGACCCTGACATCTCCTGCAGTGAGTGTAGCAGCTAATCTAGTGTGTGTATCAAAGGAGTTTAGATGTGAAAATTCATACAGGAAATAGTATTTGTTTGCGTTTACCTGACTTCCGTTGAGGCCCAGCCACGGTTCCTGTCCGTGTGTAAACATCTCCCACAAAGTGACCCCAAACATCCAGGTATCGGACGCATGAGAAAAGGTACGAGACTTCAGAGACTCTGGGGCACACCTGGAGAAACCAGGGCCAAATGAATCTAGTGAGTCTGAAGCATGTTTGTCTGTTTTGAGGGAACTAGGATGTGATTGTTTTCAGGACTCACCAGGGGAAGGGGATCTTGTGTCCCTCCTCCATGATGTACTGGTCAGTGTGTGTGGGCAGTGCTCTCATTAAACCGAAGTCTCCGATCTTCACCGTCTCGTTGGTGGACAGTAGGACGTTCCGAGCAGCGAGGTCTCTGTGAAGGAAACGCTTTGACTCCAAGTAGGCCATACCACAGGCCACCTACACAGAAACACACAGTTAAGTTACAGTAAAGACCACATTTATTCAGTAGACGGTAAAGTTTACTGTTTCATTTGTGCCATTTTGTTTACCATCATATATATTATAAAATAGTACAGTAGCACGTTCTTAACTTTAAAAACCAAGGAAAAACGATTAAATAGAAGTTAACATTGTAGTAAATGTGAATAAATGTGATGTTTCATATTATACAACTCTACAGCATGGTACAAATAAGTTTAACTCTAACTAATACACGTTTTTAAGTAATTATATGTAATTGTACAGAGACTTATGAAGTAGTAGGAGCTCATACAGAAAGTGTGTCTTAAAGATTTAGAGCTCCTTCTCACAAATGCTTGAAAAAAAATGTATGAAGTGAAGTATAAACTGAAGCTTTTACAGCCAAGAATATGAATACAAGCCTTCACTGTTGCATATTTGGGTGTGACGCAAAAATGTGGTGAGCGTGAAGGAATGCAGCGTGTGAATAAAAGAAAAAGGAAGTGGTGGTTGATCATTTTTAGCCGCCATTGTGTATTTTCCTGTGGTAAGACTAACCTGCACAGCGTAATTACACAGAGAGTAGATGAGGATGTGTCCCTGGCGCTTTCTAAGTCGGTCCAACAGTGATCCCAGAGGAGCCAACTCAGTCACCTACGCACACACGTAAAAAATAATGTATTCAGCACAGATGTTGTATTCGCTTTGGTATTTACATCTCTTACCATTTTCATTGGCTGTGTAAGAACGATCCCATGCAGACGGATGAGGTTCTGGTGGTTAAGTGAGTGCATGGCGTTGACTTCTCTGATAAAGTCGTCCAGACCGTCGGAGTCCAACACACCAGCCTTGAGACACTTCACTGCCACGGAAAGCTAAAAAACACAAACAAATGCAGAAGTATATAAAGCATTTCCAGACCGAGAGGAACAGCAGGGCCTTGGATGTAACTAGCCTCACCACTCTACCGTTCGGAGCGGTCCACTCTCCTCTGCGGACCACCCCGAACGTGCCGTCTCCGAGTCGCTCAAACAGCTGCAGCTCCGGTTCTCTGATGAGGCAGGTGAGAGAGGCCCCTGACTCACAGCTGCCGGGGCCCGGACCACCTGATGCCCCCTGAGTGAGGGGCTGCTGGGGGTCAGAGTCTGGGCGTTTCACTGGGAACACCTACAGATGCAGGAATGAGAAAAATATCTGGTGGAAATATATTATTATTGAAAATGTGTCTGTGTCAAAGTGTATGGTTCTCTAGGGTTTTATTTTGGATATTTGCACTTTTTCTTGACAATTAAGACAGAATTTTCTCATCTCATTCATGTAATTCACAACAAAGACATTTTTATTCCTAACAGTTTTTATTATTCAGGTATCTTCATGTGTAGCCATCACCTGGAATTATTGAAATGATTTTTCTTTGCTCTGGTTTAAACTAATCCTAAGGGTTACAAAAATCTAAATTCTTATTCCCAATTGGTTTACACAGACGTAACATACGATCATGTTGAACTTGACCAAGTGAATTACAAACTAAAGGCAAACTAAACTAAGAGATAAAATTTAACAAAAATAAAAGAGGCTAAATATATAACACCACTCAAAATTTCCAGGCTTTAGAAGTTTTCCAGGCTTTAGATGTGGAAACCCTGAGACTGGTCCAAAAAAGGCCAATGTTAAGTCACAAAGAGGTCACTCTCATGTTGAAACTGAACATAATTTCACATGGTCTTGTGATTTTGAACACATTCAGACAGAGAATTTTGAATTTTAAATCATACCAAAGACCACAAAAGACTTTTTAGACTCCACTGTCAGACAGAAAAGTTGAATCTTCAAATTTTTAACCTTTCCCTGTCCTTCTTGACCAAGTCTTAGTAAACTTGCCAATGAGTTATTGGTGTGTAACTGGATTTGTAGTATCACAATTTAAGCTGTGTTCCTTGCTATTTCTTCTCATGCACTAGTACTGACTTGGTTGATGTTCTAAACTGTATTTCTAGTGCACGACTGCATTGTGCAAACCTTGCTCATCCAGGACTTGCGTTTATAAAGTGCTCTTCTTCTCTTAACTGCCTCCCACAGTCTTCTTTGGCCTGAAACCAAACAATCACAGATAAGACTCGATTCACTGTGAGTCATGACACCTACAATCCCAGACGGGTTACAGAAAAGAGCTGGAGTAAAATCAAAGACACAAAGACACAGACCTGGACGTCCCATGCCGATCTTCTCCAGGTCTTCGTTCTTGACATAATCGAAGTGGGAGAGTCTCGTGACGTTGAGCTCATCGCGGATTCGTAGGAAATACTGCTGCAGCTGTACGTCGGTCAGCAGCTCCAGCAGCCACTCGGTCCCTTCCTCACTCTGCATCTGCAAACACAGGAGACTTGAGTTAGCGGTATTACTACACTGAGCTGAAAAAAGAGGACAGTACAAACCTATGAACTACATTTGTTCAGACGTAGATACACAATATGAATATAGTTTTAGGTTGGAGGATTTATGCCCCTCATGTAAGATGCTTTGCTGAAGGGAGCCGTGGAAATGTACACCCTTAATGGACCAATAATGTTAAGTGCAAAGGAAATGAAGGAGCTACTATCAGATACAAATCATCTTGGCGACACATTGACTGCTCCAGCAACAGCTCAGATGGACGAGAAAAACTAATCTTCTATCATGATCATTCCTTTTTGGTTTCCTTGTATTTTTGAAAATCTAACACGCTGAATGAACGTATAATGTTATAAAATATTGTAAGGTGCAGATGATTACTGCATGACAAATAAACTGAAATGTTACTTTGATTTAATAAAGACATTAAGCTAAAGATGCAGCATAAGGGAATGTGTCATGTCTTTAAAGCTACAACATAATGTGACTTCATTTATAAACTATATTTCAATGGTGTTTCAAGCATTGTCCTTTGAGAGCCTCAGTAAATTATATGTTGTGAGAAATATCTTTATCAATGTTTAAAAAAAAAAAAGAGCATAGTGTAGGACAGAGATGACTTAAAGGACCTTGTGAGTTCATTGCACAAAACCAAATTATTTAACCAACATTGCAGAGCCGCATTTTTTATTACAAATGTATTATTATAGTAACATGTGCACCATTTATATCAGAAAGACTGCTTCAGCTGCAATAAATCCATTCACAATTTGTCATATTTGACAAATGAGAGCCTTAAACCACATTGTGCAACCACATAAGCCACGAAAATCACAAAGAACAGCTTGAATTGAAATTATATTGAAGTCTTCCATGTGACATTCACTTTTTGCATGTAAAAATAACTGGCCAATCAGAGCCTTAAATCAAACTCTAGAGACTTTGACTCTGCCAAAGTGTGTATTCCAGTATTTCACGTTTCACAATAATCCAACAATCCTATTTTTCACTGCTGTGGGTTGTATTTTTTCACTATCACAAAATCCTCATGTTGTCATTGCTTTAAATATTTTGCTAATTGATTTTTTTTTTTGGTCTATGATAGCGCAGCCCCAGAACAAAGGCAGTCATCTTTAGTTGTGTAGAAACCCCACCCCCAGTTCAGCACTCGTGATAGTGTAAGTCAGACACATTCCTGCAGCTCACACAGACCTCACCTTCACTGACACATATAATCACAGCTCTACAGTCTTTACCATTTGTCCGCCAGCACTTTCTCCCATCCTCCTGCCTCTGTCGTCTTCGTCCTCCCCCTCTTCCTCAGCTCGGGCGTAGGGGAGCCGCTGGTACACATAGCTCTCCCCCATAACAGCAAGTGTGCGTCCTTCTCCTCCTTCGCGCTCTCTATTTATTCTCCGCCTCGCTGCTGTTCGGAGGAGGCGTCCGCTGTGGCGCCGCGCCTCTCCTGGTTTGTGCTAATCTCCTCTCAGCTCCATGACCTTCTCCTGTCGATCGATACGCGCATGCACACACTCACGAACCGGGCTTTTGGACGCTCCCATCCAGTCGTATCACCTAAAGCTATCTGTAAACCCCCCCTGTTCTCCCTCACGCTGCTGTCTCTCTCTCTGCTGACTCACAGTTTCCCTCCATACATCCCCTTCACGTCTCTTCATCTTTTATCTCTCCGTTACATCTCACTTCTCCCCCGTCTCCGTCCTCCTGGCTCAGCAGCGGAGCCCGGCGTCTGATGTTAAATAATTTAGCGGCGCGAACAAGAGGAGGGGCGCCAGGAGGAGGAAAGGCGAGAGGATGCAGATACCAATAGGTGCGCAGATGGATGGTAAATGGATGAATGATCAGCTCCCAACATTGACAGCTGCAGATGGAAGCAGTGCAAATAATATGATCAGTCTTTCATGCATTATACTGCACTATACTTTTGTGATGATGATAAAAGGAAACAGAAATATGTGTGAAACTAATTTTATCCTTGTGTAATGCCCAATTAAACCAAGAGACCAAAGACTAACAGCAGATGCACAATACAGATCTGTCTAAATAAACAAATGAAAGCAACCATTTCATCCTGGCATCATCAGGAATCCAAAATATCTCAAGAATTTTTGCGACATTTTATTCATTCATGATGTTCTCAATATTTAAGGACAAAACACAAGAAAAATGAGAATTACTTTCAGCTCTCTTGACTCAGTATAAATGAATGGATATGTGGATATAAGCATGAATGTGCTAGTCTTCGTCCATATGCTTTATGACATATCTGGCTCGTTGGCTAAGTCTACTCTTTTTAAATATTTATCTGACCTACAAATGCATTTATAGAAAAACAAGGATTTAAATCGTTCACGGTGCCAATAGCAGAAGATTACGGTATGCAACAGACTCTAAATTCTGATTTATCATCACCATTCAAAGATATTGAGACAATGAGACTAAGCTAAGCACTTTTGAACTCTATATAAAGACCCTTACTTTTATTTGAATCCAATTCTATGTATAATTTCTGCCTTTCATCATTTATGGTTAATGTGTGTCTTGTAATGTAATTTATTTTAGACTCACTGTGTATGGTCAACAAAACTATAAAACATATCACACTGTCTGTAATTTTTGACTCTTTATTGGAAACATTTCAGCTGCAGTTGGTCTTTATTATCAGGTATTGTGGCGTAATACAGTAAGAGAACAGAGAGCTTTTTGTGGTAAATAGAACCAGGCAGTGATCTAAATAAAAATTATATTTATTTTCTTTGATTTCTCTCAACAGTTCTGAACTAATTTCGCAACAGTTCAAATAAACTGCTTAATCTAAAAAAAAAAAAATCTAATCTAAATTACTTTATTTTATGTATCTGGTTGCAACACTGTCCTCATCAGATGCTGCTTTTCATTTGGACATTGATTTAAGAATAGTGAGATCTATGTGTGCATCATATCACTTAATGTTTATAGAAAATGTGTTTTTGTGCATTTGACGCCTATCTGAGCACAAAATCAGAGCTTTGAACTCACCACTCACTCACGTTTAATGGAGGCCGAGGCTCTAAAAATAGAAGAGCTACATTTAGCCTGAATTCACTGCGATGGAGAGTGATGCGGAGAGCTGAAAGCTTGGCTGCTTTACTCACTTTATCCCAGCATCAGCATCAGATCAGCAGTCCAACACGTGCTCCGAACACACTGATGTAGAAAATATGGACTTATGTTGTGTTAAGGCTTATAGTGCAGTGATCACTTTATAATGTGTTTTAGTGGATACGTGTTTGTTAGTCCGTGTGCCATATGCTCTATTGCTCTTTTTGTCAAACTTGAGGCTTAAGGGACAAATGTGGCCAAGTATAGTAACACAAACACTGAAGTTCATGACCAAGACTAGAGTGTACCAAAGCAAAGACGAGACTTTTAGGGATCAAGACTGAATCAGTGCCAAGACAGTTGAGAGATACATGAAACAAAAACATAAATTTAACAGTAAGTAAGTACAGTAAAGTCCAATATGACATTAATGGGTCTCTAAATCAGTTTAAGTCCATGTCAAGACCTTTAAAGACTGGCCTTTAGACTGGTCTGAACATTACAACACTACATCCTGGACTGACAAATTTAATTTATTATATCATCAATGATAAAGAATGATCAGATTAAAGAGCTGTTTTCACTGAAGAGTGTATTAGATGTTGTTTAGGTCAAAAATCCGATGCATTTTTTAATCTTGAACAACCCAAACTGTAAAGCACAGTACAAATCCTAAGCCCTTTGTGTTTATCTATGAGACACTGTAAAAGCAAGTCTTTTTGGGTAACTTTAATCTTATTTGTCAATGTGAAAAGTTGCCATATGCTTGAACATTTTTGGCAAAGTGCCTCATTTTCACTGAACTGTAGGGGGTCTATCAGTAGTAAAAAAAAAATATGTCAGTGTTTTTTCATTGGTCAAACAGAGAAAGCTAATGCAAAAGCCGGCAGCTAGTATTTAGCGTCATTTTCTGGCACAGAAATGTAATAAACACATTATTCTACATCATCTTTACTAAATACAGAAATAACTGAAGGTTTTATGTGACCAAAACATTATTAAGCTCAATTTGTTTATATGTCACTTAATCCAAATTACCAATATTCGTGTTCCTTGAGATGATAGAGTCTGGGGTCCAAAGTTAATTTGAGTTTGATGACACTGGCCCTAGATTTATTTATAAACGATATCTCACCGTGAAGAGGGCTTGTGGTTGGTGGAGGTCACCTGGAGGATGCCATGGATGGAGAGACTGCTACATCTGCAAACAAAAACACATCAGAAAACAAGTGTAAAATTAAGTATGAAGTTACTTTAATGGAAGGTAGAAACAGCAGTACCATATTTTACAATTCCTCTCAATATGAATTAATGTGCCATTCATTTTCTCCATATTGTTCTTTACAGTTTCTAAATGTTGTGTCTCAGACCACAACAAAATCTCAAAGTAAACCATCTGCCCCGTGAAAAGAGAACAGCGGACATACTCAAAAAGCTGCAACAGACTGAGCAAATAAATAAATAAAGCTGAGAAAACTGTGACAGTGAACAGAGACTGGCCAAAGAAACAGGAAAGGACCTGGCAACCCAACAGAGACAGACTGCACCCATATTTTTCCAGTGAGTAGCCCAGACGGAGCTGTTTCCACACATTTGAGCATGTTATCAAATGCAGAACAAAGTGGCTAACATACTATTTTTATTGTTTGTTTTTTTTACTATATTATTGCAATTTCTATCATCTCTTATGTGTTTTTGACTCATATTCCATGTAGTTTAGTTTACGATACAATATGCACAAGCCTTTGTGTTTGGTTCACTGGTTTGTTTTGTGTAAAAGTATGTAAAGTCAAGTAAAAGTTGAATTTTAAATGATCTCTAGTGAAATGGCTGTATTTTTGTTTTCTGAGAGCTGTGATTGGCTGTGAGCCTCCTATGTAAACAGAGAAACAGAGAAGAAAAGCACAGATAAGCACACTTTCTTCTGAGAATTATGAGTAGATGGTGCATTAGCTATAGTGTTTTTTGGTTACTATAAGTTGACTATAAGCGGCCAATTGCTGCTCCCTGTTTTTTCATTACATTGTAAAAATGATTACATTTTCATTTAGCCCTTGTTATTTCCTTTAGTGGATTTTCAACAATGACTAGTCTGCAACATACTTCTTTTGGCAGGCTCAAATTGGTTTAATTGAATTTGGCTTTAACTTAAGTCATGGTGTATCCACGTGTGGCCACTCACGCAATTGTCATTATACAATAAAGTATTATGAAGACTCTAGATTTGATAATGAGCATAATAAGCCAACTTTTCACCCTTTATGCAGTTATATTACAGGCAGAGACTAAAAGCAAATGATCCATCGCCTTTTGTAAATGTAATTTGAGGCTTGCACAGAGTAGCTTTTAATGTCTACCACAATCAGTTTTGGCACTAAATGCATCTTTTCCATTATCTGAAACACAGGACAATGCATTGAATCAACTAGAGCAATATTTTACAACCAGAAATTAGCAACAAAATGGTAACTCCAATCAGAAATCATTAAACAGAGAGCAGTCAGTTGGATGCACCAATTGGCATCCGTGTCTATATAAAAGCCAATATAAGCTTGTATATAGGCGTCCATTATCAAATTCATAACACAGAAAAAGAGGAATGATAGATGTAGACTGGTATTACTGTAACACAGCAGCATTGACTTGAACTGATCAAGCTGTAGGTTTAATCTGACTGTGGGATGTAAAGCTGATTAGCTCGAGTCACGTTAGTCTACCCACCTGCCTGTCCTACTACCGGAGAACTGTTTACAACGGCCACAGTGTCCTAACTTATTCATTATTCATTCATAAATCCTGCTTTAGAGCAACACGTCGCATCTTTTCTCACAGAGAGGCTGACAAACTGCCAGTCGCTAAGAAAAAAAATAAACCTAGCGCCAACCTTTAGAGACGGTCTTCTTGGAGGGTTTCTTCTTCTTCGGAAGTCCGTGGCTCCTCACACCGCTCTCGGCAGTTGAAACCCGGGGGAGAATCTGCGCTGTTGCCCGGGGAACGGTGCACTTCGGCGGATCCGTTATTCCTCCGCTCCGTCCCTTTACCGTTAATTCCTGTTCGCTTCCAGAGTGAGCGTCTGTCCGGATTTATAACGAGCGTCACTGTGCGTAACCTCCACGCGCGGCGGAAGTACAGTTTAACGGCTGCGAATTCAGAATAAAAGCACTTCCGGTACGTACGTTGATGTGCCTTTTTTATTTTAATTTTTCTTTATGCATATTTAGAACAAAACAGAGGCCAAATCAGTGAGAAGGAAGAGGTTTTATTGAAGTTTTATTCAGCAGGACGTGAATGGAACACACAATGATTTAATGAACAGAACACTGAAAAAGTAGGTTTTGACATGTCATGCAGGACTCAAAAGTAACGCTATATAGAGCACTACATATGATTATTTCCATATGAACTTGTGCAGTAACAATAACAAGCAAGAGCAAATTTAGTTTTATAGACTAATGTGTAAAATGTAACAAGAGCAACAAGGGAAAGAGAGTTGTGACCTATCTGAAAGCTGCACAAAAAGGGAGTTTCATGTGGCACCTAAAGCAGGCTACAGTATAATGATTACAGTGCATTGAATTCCAGTGTAGGTTTTGTAGGTTTGTATGGCTGTGATCTATGTGGAAAGCACTGACGTCAAGCTAAACAAAAGTAACAAAAGCTGACAGATTTTAGAAGTCTAGGGCTTGTTCAATGAAGCAAGGCTAAGGAGTGAGGTAAATGAAATTTAACTCTGGAGTTTTGGACTTTTAAAAACAGTAAATACACTGTCAACTGTCAGACCAATGCCTGTGGAGCAGAAGTTTAAGTGTATTTTATTAATTTGTGGCACCACTTACTTGAGAGTATAGATTCTTGCTTCAGAGAACATGCATGGACGTCTAAGTATGCAAACACACACATACACACAGAATCAAAATAGACAAAATAAATATATCAAGTATAAAACTCTGGGAAACACTGTCCCCGATAAGTTGTTCCACATTCAAGTGAAATATGAGAGGCACTGCCCTCGATAAATACACAATAACATTCACTCAAAGACAAAACACACATACACTCACTGGTAGATAAAAACTACCATCACTGCATGTCATTATGGAAGACACTGCTCCCGATAATGGGTTCAAGTATGGAAGGCACTGCTTCCGATAACATCATATAACAAACTGCTCCAAAGTAGATTGTGCAACATAAATAGCTATCAAATTATGTGACCAATCAGTTATTTTCTGGAGTGCTAAAAACGGATTTGGTAGATATGAATATTTTTTGTGCCATATTTTATTTGACATTCAACCCATTGTGAGGCACGTGCAGTTTACATTTTTAATATTTTTGTTTGATTAGCACATTTTTTCTATCGATCATCAAGGTTTTTTTTTTATAAACAATTTTGATGTATATAGTAATTTTAGTCAATTGAGGAATAACTCATCGTCATTATGCATTATACGTTATGGAGTCTGTAGCAGATGCTGCCGTAGTTTGCGACAGTATAACCGTCATAATTATGGAAGGCACTGCTTCCGATAATGTCATAAAAGACAAATCTTTATAGTGGACACTGCCACTGATAAAGCAACTTAAATAAGGAACTTAAATAAGTATTTCAGTGCTTGGATGGCAAGAGTTTACAGCGAAGGCTTCGACTGGTTTGACACTTAATTCGTAGCATTTCATTTCATCAGCATTTAGTGCTGTTTACATTTTGCTTATTTTGAGATCTCTCAAGGTTAAAATGTTAGCATCCATCTTGAGATAATGTAGACTTAGCTTATTTGTAATTTAAAGCTTGTCTTAAGTGCTTGCTATTGCTGAAAATAATCTTGCACCATCTTAAGTAGCCCTTCATCTGTGCATCAAAGCTCATACCTGTTCCCTCTCACACCCGCACACATCCATCATTCACACCCTCAACTTGTCATCTTCATCTAGATTTCATTGTCGACGTCCCAGATGTTCCCGACCATAGCATCGGCACAGCCCTGCAGGTTCCAGGTGGCCAGGGCCAGCTGAGTGTGCAGCTCCTCCATGTCAGTCATCTCCACTAAAGCGGCCAGAGTGTGGGAGCCTCTTCCCAGCAGCAGGTGGCGGAAGGGGGTCTCGTTGGGAGAGACGTACGGAGAGAGGAGGGCGTGCTCGATCTAGAAAACAATCAAAAAGGCAGTGATGGTGATTTTTGCTGTTTTTCTGCTTTAGAAACACGAGTAAAGCAACATCTACAGGGTGACTTAAGCAGCAAAGCCTTTATTTGATTAGTCAAAACTATTAAAAGCCTGACATTTCTTTGAACAATTCTGTTGTACCTGCTGAAGCCTCACCCATTGTTAGCATCAGGCCAGTGTTATATTATGCCTTAGATGTCTTTTTGGCTTGGTTTTTGGCACACAACCTTCTATATCTTGGGTATGTACAATATGTGATCTGTTTGCAGAGTATGTCTTTGAACTATCTTAAAACTAATTGGATGAAAAGTCTTACCCGCATGATTCTGTCATTGAGAAGTCGACAAGCCTCTGGGTCGTTTAGGTCAGTGTTTTTAATGTCATTGTAAATGCCGTCTGCAGCTCGTTGGAAGGAGCCTTTGGCACGGCTCAGCCAGGTCGAACTCACATCCTTCAGCTGCCCAGACTGTAGTGGCAGAGCAAGTTCATTAGTCATTGAAATACAGTTTTATGTGAAAAACGATGCAAAAAGATAAACAGTCTAACCCTTGAGAGTTCAGCGATGCGATTGTTAACACGGAGCACATTTCTGGAGATGAGCGTTTTGTAACGGGTCACGTCGAGGCTGAGCAGGTGGTCGTGGACGAGCCGCAGAGCCATTTGTCCGGCAAACTGAGTCGCAATGGCCGTGAGCTCACTGGTGCGATGGTTAGTTTCATAGTCCAGGTGGTCCTTGCTGTCCAGTAGTGTGTTGTAGTAAGAGTATTCCTCATTCTTTAAAATCCAGAGGTATTACATTTATTTAGTATTAAAAAAAATCAAGCACTGAGGAATTCAGATTTAATCATCTCTAACTAAAACATTTATATCTGTAAATAAGTGATATTTTAGGAAGACTTACACTGGGAGAGGTAAAATGGAAGGAGATGGATGGAATCCCAGAGAAGGCCAGAAAGGGATAGGCAGGGTCGTCTATTGACATAGGCCTCAGTCTGTGCACAACGTGACGTAATGTTAATATACAGAGGCCAAAAATACATACATTCCTTTCATTCTCAACAAATTTTTTAAGTTTAAACATAAACTGATCATGATTGGGATTGTGTACACTACTTACACACTAGTCCTTCCCACCATATCCGACACAGTGCCTTGACCGGTGGGACTGTTCACCTGTTTAAAGATAAGGAAAGGAAACGTCAAGCTCAAATAAGACTGTAAACAGCTAAACCAAAATGAGATGGAGGGACAAGTCGCTTACCGCTCCCATTGTGTTCTCGAGGAGGGTCTGAAGAAGGGGGCTTGCAGAGGCATAAAAGCTTCCACGGCCTTGAGAGAAGACACTCTGAATTAGTTATTATTGACAAGCTGTCTACTGTCTACTTAAAAGTATGTATTCAGGACAAACCTTGGACAATTCCATCCAGACTGATGTAGGTGAAGACACTTTTGTCAAGAGAGGACATATAAGCCTGTAATATATAAAGACAGCATTATTTGTAATTATTTGTGGTGTTTTATGCATTAGTTTAAAAAAAATGAATAAAAAAGGTCCTGACCTCCAACCATTCAGTGGCACCAATGCTGCCATACTCTCCAGCACTCCAACTTGCAAACACAATGCTTCTTCTGGGCCTGAACCCATCTAGGAAAACAAATGCATATTGGCAAAAGTGGCTGATTTTAAAAGACACTAATTATACAACTTTAAACAGAGGTATTACCTTTCTCCACCATTTCATGAACAGCTTTGGCCAGCTCGATCAATGCAGCGGTACCAACAGCAGCTTTGGCGTAACCTTTACCCCAGGCGTCTCTCTGAGCTCCCAGTACGATGTAGCGATCTGCACATTTTCACAAAACCACTATTTATTGTAGTTCTGAATTATAAAAATGCAATTTAACAAAAAGTGTGGCATCGACAGTCAGTATAGCTAAATGCCACTGGAGACATTGCCTTATTCTATATAATTAGACTTTAAAATGCATGTTCATCTTGCTGGGACTGGAATTTTGAACTAGCTAACCTTGAAAATGAAATTAATACTTTGACTATTGTTGCCCCAATATTACTATTAGCTGTGCTATGGTTGGACTAAGTGCTTTGCAACAGTGTCAGCACAATGTAAACCAAGTAAACAAATGGTAAAACAGACAAAGGCCAGTGCTTAGTGTGATACTCACATAGTTTTAGACCAACAATGATGTACTTTATGCTACTACAAAGCTGGCTTGTCTATAGTCTGCTGTGATTTACTCATGTCCTCCTGAGATAGGTTCAGATGCTGTTTCTTCAACTTTATTGTGTCCATGTGTTGTCAACTCATAGTCTCATAAGTTTTAATGTTCTATTCACAAATGACTTAAAGATTATTCAGCGGTTTATCCGCATTTAACACTACAAACATGTCATTCCATTTTATATGTTATCATTTCATTAACTCATTTCTTGCCTGAGGAAATGACAATATAATTCTTTGTATCCTTGTATCTTAGCTCTCTTTTTCCTGTATTAAAGTCTAAAAGCTTGTTTCTCTGCTGTTTATATAACCTCAGACAAAAACAGTGTGTTAAACCTACTGGAGCTATGAGAGCAGCCCGACAAAGTAGTTTGATCTAAATATAGTGAGTGACAAATCCGTATTACAGATTTGACTTACCAGGATCAGTGAATCCTTTGATAACACCAAACACATTGTGGATCTCTTTGTTGACCAGCACATTGTTCACTTCAACAGTGATGTCCTCAATGCCTCCCAGTGAGTAAGACAAAGACTGGCCTCCTCTGAAGCCACTGCTTGGATCAGGTACAGGACCTCCAATCGTCCTGGGAGAGGGTAGAAGAATATTGATTGGTGAATGCGCTCAATAAAGGCAAAACAGTCTTGTGATATAATATTTCACTTACTTTAAAATAGCTTGTGCCATGTTTGAAGTGATGGTCTGGGCTAGTATTTTGGGGAGGCCAGATGACTTAGTGGGAGGAAACTGTGTGTGGTTGAAAGACGGAAATCCAGGGGTGTAGGGGTCACCTGTACCAAGATGGACCTATAGAGCATGAAAAAATAAACTTTGTGAATGCTTTGTTCATTGTCTTCCTGTTATATTGCAAACATACATGTCCATAGAGTTCAGTGTCGGCGAGATAAGTGTAGTCTGCGTTGTCTGGGTAGATGAGAACAGCAGAGGCACCTTTTTCTTCAGCATTATCGACCTAATGAAAGAAAAAGAATAAGACGACTAAAGACTAAAGAGCACAAATGAGATAAGACCATGTTCACACAAATTTATACCTTTTGTGCAAAACTGATTTTTCCACTGCGGATTATCACCACACTGCCGTTAAGATCAACTTTACTGCTCAGCAAAACATCGAAGTCTTCTGGACGACCATAGTTGCCATAAACCAGTTTACCCTGTTCACACAAACACCAAGCATATTAAAACTTTAAACTGATGTGAAGCATTACCCAAAATGAGGTCAGGTGTGTATCACTTTACCGTAACTGTCCCGGTGCCGCTGTACGCAAGAAATCCCTGCGGATTGAAGTTGTTTGCCCCAAAGATTACACGGTTTGGACGATTACTGCAAAGAAGAAACAGAGAGGCTTGTTAAAACTTTATAGTTCATGACAACCATTTTCATTCATGATTTTACAGATGATATAATGAAATACATAAATGAATATAGGTTAACTATTTCAGAGCAATAAAGGTGCTATTATGTACTGCATGTGTGTGTGCGGTTCCTTTTTTAATCTGTCAGGGTTTCTAGTCTTTTTAATTCAATTCACCACAACAGTTTACAATGGGGAGCTACTATTTCCTTTATTAAGTTGGGTGAAATTATTCTGACAACTCCAACATTCAAATAGGTTCCCGATGGGTTTTAGAAAGAGCTTATATATAATGCTGTGTGTATTATTTAAAGCCACTGGGTTATAAATAAGGAGAGCTAAAATAAAATAAACTTTTCAAGGGCGTTATACAGTATTATCAATAGTTCTGGTCATTTGAATCACATTTCTAGTCATTCCCATCACTGTAAATATCCAGGTTTTTCCAGAAACCTGTGCTAAAATCAGTTCATAATCCAACACTCACTTAACATCCATTCCATCATTAATTAACAACAAAGAGTTGGTAATTACGTGTCTGGAGTCTGCAGCTGAACGTAGTGGGTGTCAGTCCAGGGCTCCATCTCTAGCTGCTTGAACTGGTTTAAGATGACATTTCCCAGGCTTGAGTCCTCATCGCTTCCTGCTAAACGCGTGGGCCGATCAAAGTCACTAGAAAGAGTGCACAGTTTGCAGCTTAGTTTCAACTGCTTTGGGCTTTTTTTAATGGACTTACAAGAAAATTTGAGGACAAGTAATAAATGCGGTGATTTGTAGCTTGGAAACTAAAAAACATAATCATAACTTTGGTGTACCTTAGAGTCTTGGTGAAGGCCTGGCTGGTGAGTTTCTGCTTGAGGAGTTGGGTGATGTCTCCCCAGTTCAGCTGCATCTCTGACTCCTGAGGAACAGCAGCAGCAGCATCCTTGTATTCCATGTATTCAGTGTTTTGTAAACAGTTGGCCACCACACGGGGTTTACGGTGGCACAGGTATCCCACCATGTAACCTACATGAACAATATAAACAACACAGACATTTAGAACAGGGTTAGGTTAACATTTTAGTTCAAACTGAATTAAAATGCATCAATTAAAAAGGGTACTTGATAATAAGTGTTAAATCACGTAACCATTTTATATGTAGACATTAAAAAAGACAGAAGTAACAGACAGAAATGAATGTAAAAGACAGAAGAAGCTGAAGAAGAAGCTTTAAGTAACAGTGTGTATTTTGGTGTTTATTGTCAGAAAGCTGTATTATAATGGTGACACATATCTTTGAAAAACAAGTCTTTATTGGCTTAATTTTTTAGTATTGTGTTTTGTTTTTAACCTTATATTTTGTATTTTATCTTAAAGTCCCTGCAAGAAGGTAAATAGTTATTTTTCCACCTCCAAACATAGACACATTTTCAAGGTGCTATATGTAAAATGTTGTAACATACAGTTGCGAGAACACTAAAAAAACACTAGACATTACTTCCTGTTTCTACTGCCAAAAGCGGATAAACTGAGCCTTGCATATTGATCTGATTCTAAGTATCATTTACACGATCATGAGGCAGAGAAGGACAATTTAAAAACATTTTGTACTCCTTACCAATGATAAAGATCAGTAGGGTGGTTACGACCAAGTAGCAAATGTTCCTCCGACTCTGACCCCGAGGCGCTGGCCTAAAAGTGGGAGACCCTCCGGACTGACCCTCGGCGTCTCCATCAGCGCCATCTTCTGACAGTTTGACCTCGACGCGCCTCTCTCCGTCCTGCTCGGTCTGCAGAGTGAACCGGCTGTAACGTTCACTGTTCATCTGATAAACAAACAAGAATGGTCACTATGCAGAAAATGTCTTTGTCCACAACCTGCAAAAGAGAAAATGTCAAATACTTACTAGAGTGTTGAATGCACTTCTCACTCGATCCATTGTTGTTCTGTCAGAAAAACATGGCAAGATTAAATTATATGTAAAAGGCAGATGGAAAAATAAAAGTAAACCACATGAAACTGAGAGTGGTGATGAGTGGGTGAATGTGGAGAATGTAACTCAGGTGCTTTCCTGTACAGATGTCTGGCTGTGGCTGGGTTTTTCCCCCAAAAACACAGATTGTTGTTTAAAGAAGTAGTTTGAATTAAAAAAGGATAGGATAATGTGAGTGCAATATTTACCCCACTAAAGTACAAAACTGTATTAAATAAAAAGGCATGAAGTCATCTTTCTGTTCTTTAAATGGCAAGCGTAAATAATTATTCTTTTGGTGGAGGGTTGCTGTACCAGTCTTTCAACTTTAGAATGAGTAAAATGAATATATACAAGATATACACATAAGTTTCCTAAGTGCAGAAGTGTGTTTGATTCCCAGGCGTCAGGTCTGTCAATAACAAATTTAGCCAAGCATTGATTGGTTCTGCTTTGCCTCCAATTAAATAAATCCTCTTCTGCTCATAGCTGGAAAGTGTTTAGTGGTGAAGCCAGACACAATATAGCAGAAACAGATCCAGAAATTAGTACCGAACTGATATTTCTATTGCATTTAAAGTCTTTAATGAGCAGGCCCCTCTCTATACTAAAGTTAAACTGCTGGGTTTGACAAAATGAATTTAACAAGCTCATTAATTTTAAGGCCCTCATTATGAAACTGGAACGCAGGGGTGATGATGTGATTCAGCTCTTTTTTGGCAAAGAATGATGTTTGGACCCTGCAGTTCAAAAGAAATATGCCATCATGTGATGTTTTGAATGAACGTTATCAAATCCTTTTTTCTGTGGAAGTCCAGCTCTCTTTTGTAAACATTAATGGAGTTTTACACAGCAAGGAATTCATTGTAAACTAAATGTCAATGTCATGTTTGAGCAAATTAATTGAACAAGGTCATAATGTTAAAACAAGAACATAAGTGAGGCATGGCTCAACTATTTTGTGGGAGAAACCTTGTGAGCCAATCTTAAAATGAGCAGAGGTGGATTAATAACTCCTTACATTTACTCAAGCAACTCATTCATTCATCTTTTGCTCAATCTATTTGTTCAATAAGTCATAAGCAACTCATTATTTGAGTAGTAATTTTACTGAATACTTTTCTGACTGTTACTGATAACTTTGTCTACTTCTTTTTCACTGAATAGGCTAATATGAAACTAATAAGTGTAATACTAACTAACCATGATATAAGTACATCATATAAATGTTAACCTTGACAGTAGTACAGAGTATAAAGTATCCTGCTGTTCAGAACTAACCAAACCTTGACTCCAGTGAATTATATCACTTTAATTTTTAATATAGATATGCAATTTGTGATTTTGAGACTTCGAAAGTAATTCTTTTGGTTTCTTTTCTTTTTTTTTAAAGGTTATTCTCTGGAATCATATCACTTTCAAAGGACACTTTTACTTTAGTTCGACCTTCACTTTTGGCACAGATAATATCAGAAAAACAAGACAAAAAAGGCTTTGTTTCCACAACAATGATTTGCCCGTCTTTGTTTCTTTTATAAATAATCTTTAAGGCACCAAAATAGCGCTCTTTTGAAATAGTCCCCTTGTCGTTTCCTGGTGCCTGCTGCAAAACTGAGCACACAGGTTTAACAACACTTTACAAATCTCAAGCAGGAAACTGTTAGTGACAGTTAGAGACACAATAACCATGGTCTATTTATGTGGCCTGTAACTCTTAAACCAAGCCTCTTCATGTGGTTTAGTTTACCCGCCAATCCTTTTGTAAGACTTAGAAACAAGGAAAAAGGAAACACTCAGTTTGGAAACACATTTATGAAATCCTTTTTGAGAAACACTGACAATGCAGACACGTGGTGTGGCAATAGCTTGGACTAGACGCAACTTAAAATGAAATATATGTAAGCTGAATTTACTGTAGCAATGAAATGAAAGTAAAAGATTATTGTCTTATGGTAAAAGCTAAGCAAAAAGCACAGTTTATCCTGCTAAGTGTTATTCTTCAAAGATAGTACCCTATGTCCTCATTTATCCCATAGTGGACAAGGATCTGTTTTAGAGCAGGAAACGAGGTAAGAACCTTCTAGAAGATTCCGTACACACCTTCATCAGCTTCATCACAAAATTAGCCATTTATGCCTTAACATTCATTCATTCATCCTTGTTAAACTCTGCGCTAGTGTCACACCACGCTGCCACGCTGTTAATGATGCATCATACGTGAGTAAGCTAGTTCATAACCAACCACCGGCGAAAACATAAAAACACACATTAGCGTCGCCGTCTAGACCAACAAAAGCTATTAACACGTCTTAATAAGGTTTAAAATGCTAGTTTACAAATCATACATGTGACTTGTCTCACCTTGAGCCAGCTGCCGCTCGTTTGCGCGCTTCTTGACACGAGTAATCGGCTCAGGTCGTGTCCTACTGATGACTTCCGCATACGTCACGTACGGAGGGTGACGCCCACTCGGCTGATTCTGCACGTAGTCCCTGCACACAGCGCCTCTTTCTGTGAATGGAGAAGGGATGTAAGGAGGGGTTATAAATAGGCTTATACATACAGACAGTAATAAAAAGAAATAAATAAAAATAAAAAAATCAAGTAGATTAGGTACACTAGAAAAAAAAGTGTTCTCCACTAAAATTTGTAAAAAGCAGCTGAATATTGTGACTTCTATTATATTAAAGGACGTTGAGCAAATAAGCATACATTATTTTTGTGCAAATGCAGTTACAATAAGCATCAATGTGTCATAAGATATCGACAGGAAAGCTGAGAGATTACATTTTGAGATAAGTCTTTGAGAAAAGACTTCCTTAGTGCACACTCCAAACATCCTGCAGGGGTGTGAGTATAGACAGTGTCAACAGTGAAGTTGCACAAGGGGCCATGATGAAAGAGGGCTCACTGAAAGACCAAAAGTTGTAAAAGGTCTCTTATAACTATAAATCACAGTTTTGCATATGTTTTTGCAAGAATAGCTAAAGATAAAAAGTGATTCATTTGAGTTTAGTTAAAGAAAGTTGATATATTATTGTTATAGTAGTAAAGCAAGCCTGTAACCTGATTTTTTTTTACATATGGCCTCCTACAAGGAAGTCAAAATGTGCAGTGGCTCAACTTTAAAAGTACAAAACTCTTGGTATGAGTCTCTCAAGAAACACAAATTGATTATTTGTCTCAAAACACAGGGAAGGCTTAAACTTTGCAAAAGTTGTGTGTGTGCATATGAGAAACAATGAAGAACAACAACACAAATGGTCCTTTCAAGATTGTAAAACTGTGTATCACCGTGTCCCTACTCCCCACAAGTCTGCTTTGATTTAGAAAGAGCATAAAATGTTGTTACATATTAGCTACTGTTGTTGAAACCATTTCTAGACATTGTATTGTAAACAACCATCTGAGACCTTGATTTTGATTCAATGAGAAGCACAGCATTTGTATCCTTTTATAGCTCTGTTGAAATGGCATCTTTACTTTAGAACAACATGTCTGCCAATTTTATAAAGATAACTCTTTTTTGTGATTCTTTCCCTTTCAGTTTCAGAGTCAACTGCTGCTGATGTTTTGTCTTTTCCACAGTTTTCTCTAAAGCACTCAGATCTCCACAAGAAATAGCCACTTGATTGTGAGGTGAAATATTTACACTAATGTGACACATCATGGTTTCTTGAGTGAGTGTAAAAATGTGAAATATTTAGTTGCTCAAAAGCAGCTTTGTAAATGCTGGTGGAGAGAGTAAACAGTTGTACACAGAGTGGCCTAACATGACCTGTGCTCCTGGGACTGGGAGTGGGAGATTAAAAACAACCTCTGGCTCATGGTGCAATAGCAGCTTATTCCCACATGGTGTCACCTTTGTGATTTGTGTTAAAATGACCCCTCTGACTGAAGAGAGTTACCCTTCTCTGGGTGAGAAAATCATTTATCTCTTTTAAAGAAAACTCGACACACACTGCATCATGCAGTAATTGTGCCTGAGCATATATTTATTCACTTTAAACAAGTGGTTTACATTTATGCATTTTAATGTAGCCCATTAATCAAAAGGCTACTTCAGTCTAATTGTGTTAGAAATTGTGTTTGTTAGCAATTTATTTGGTCTGTTGCATGAATTTATAAGCAGTGCCAATCTGTAACAGTAATTACATGGTCTGAAATAATGCCCCTTCCTCATGGTTTTTACCAAGTCATAAGCAACATGTCAGTTTTAAGGACCAGGGGGCACATTCACATTTTTTGCAGAGATCTAATACATTTTAATTGTTAATGCATCAATAAAATGGGTAAAAGGATAAATAATAATATAATTCATTCAGCTTCTACCTTTTAGTCCTGTTGGGGTCACAAGTGGCTGGAGCCTATCCCAGCAGCTTTGGGCCGGAGGCAGGGCACACCCTCGACAATACCCAGTGAGTGACAGGCTTATTAACAATAATAAAATGTACAAAAATAAAATAAAGTCAACTGGTTAAACTGACAAAACCATTCCTAAAGGAGCAAAACCATGCGCATCCTTAACAAAACAATGCCTAAAAGAACAATAGGCCAATGACAATGAAAAGTGTCTCTTGCCTCTGAGGTCATGTCTCTTTAGCTTCGTGGCCCTCCAACAACATAAGTTGTGGTGTCTTTGACCTTATGAGTTTAAACATGTTTAATCTATCTCTTTTTGGTCAAAAACAGGCTGAGGTCTCGTGTCACTGCCTCTATAGTTGCTAAGCAACAGGATGTAAAGCCTCTGCGTTGCCAAACTGAGTGGATTTCTGCCAAAAGTAATACAGTATATTACATGTACTGAAATACATTTAATGAATGAACAGAGAAGTCTAACCTACAACATTGTCTGTTTGTTTCCAGCTACATGGACCCATCAGACAAACTGGGTCCATTTCATCAGAGCATGAGAAACGTCTCGGCATAAAATCCAAAACTAGTCCATGCTGCAGCAAATGCTTTCCAAGCAGAAAAGCAGCTAAACATGCACAATATAATTAAACTGTGTGACAGGGTGTGTGTGAGACCCTTATTTAGGCTTTCACTATCATTACTGCTGTTTCTAACTCAACGTGTGATGGACGCTGATGAAAGTCATCTGTGAATTCTGTTCACTTTGACTTCACTCAACAGAAAATAAATGATGTGTATTATCTTACTGTGTGTGTTATAGTAATAAATCATGTTCTAAGAGTCTCTGTGACTGTCAATGCTGAAAAAAGAGTAAAATAATAAGACACATTACTCAAGGCTATGCCAAGGTTTAGTCCAAGTCAACCCACACACTGTGTTGTTATTGTCATTTCATGCAAAGCTGAGATACATTTTCATTTTTTAAATTGGAATGAACATTGGATTATCAGACATCTGTAGCACATGACAAAAACTCTTGCTCTTTTTTATCTGATAATCTTTGTGCTCAGTCCATCTCATTGTGGTCCTCTCTTTGTTGGAGCTGTTTGTGAAGCTAAATCTGAATTCCTCATCTCTACCTCATTCTTCACTTTATCTACTGTCGTTTCTGCTGCTGCCAGCACATTCAACACTGGTGTTTGATCAGGAGAGGACACTGCAGGGCTCAGTCTGTGAGTCTGTGCAGTTATTTCTCTGGTGCTCCGGCCCACCCATAAAAATATGTACAATAAAAATAATATACATGCAATATAAAACCAAGGCAGAGCTTATACTCTAATAATTTTTTAGACAATGTAAGCACATCCTTTCCACTGAACTAGTGATTTGTAGGATTATTATTGCTTATCGCGAGATTTGGCCTGCACAGGTGCGAGGATTTGGACGCAGGCATGTGCTACCTTCACAGACTGTTGGGAAATAATGAGGTTTAAGTGTAACATTTGTAAGCATTTACTGGGATTTTGATGAATTTGCATTGCGTTTTCATTCGTCTCGCTTGAACCATGTGACAGAACTTCATTTAAATCGTCCTAATGCGATTCCTAAAGGGTTATTTTGAGCTCCTATCCCGTTACCCACAGTCATTGTGTCACCGCCATCTGTTCTGCATTGGTGCCTAATGTGTGATTCAACAAATGCGTCACACCACGCCACTGTAATACGCGCTTATTATGGGAATCCGAGTCGAGGAGATGGATTTTACGCAGAGCAAGTGAAGGCAGCAAGACACAGAGCGAGAGAGAGAGATTTGTTCATCAGCGGTTTTCCGTTTTCTGGGCAGTCGCTCTGCCTCGCTCTGTTGTGTCACTGGACTGAAAAAAAGAGGAAGGAATATGGTTTCATCTGACGCTCCTCCCGTTTGACTGCGCTGCTGTAGCGGATCTGCACAAACCCTCTCCAAAAAACACAGAAACAACCACAGTACCTCAGCCTGTCAGTACCGTTATCCGCCAGCCTGCAAGACCACTACACAGAGACATATAAATGGGTAAGACACCACGCTATTTTAATTCATTCCCCCCAATGATAGCCTCTAGCTGCTTTACGCATCTGGATGGACTGCAATAAACGCTATCCAGATGCGCCTCCTCATCCTCGTTTCCTTCTTCCCACCTTGTCCTACCTCCCTGGACGTCGCAGCACACACAGGCTATCACTATCACATTTTTAGTCATGACTAGAAAGCTGCGTGGGTGTGTGGCTAGTGCTGTAGCAGTGTGCAAGTGAGGAAAGGGTCAAAGGCATTGATGAGTTGCAGATGTTGACACGTTTGCATTGACTCTAGTGTCTCTATCTGTTGTGGTATGCTGCGTTTGACTCCTAAAGGCATGGCTGAGTGGGGCATTCTTGTATTGTTATCGACGGAGACAGCATTTCCCACAGTCCTCCACGTCTCCTATAGCTTTTACTGTGTTTATTGATTACAGGTGTGTCCTTGAGTGCAATTCATCAGTCTCACTTAAACACAATGTGATGGTTGTGGGCTAAAGAAAGTAAGGTGATTGTTTGGAAGCGGTTTATTGAATGTCACATGCTCTGGAGGCATTCCTTTGGATCAACTTGAGCAAAATAAGCCCAAGTGAACGGTGAATGGATAATAAACTGGCTGTTAATAGTCAACATTTAAGCTGGAAATGTCTAACTGATTTAACTGCATGCAAACTGTTCCTCTTTGCAAAAGCAACTTAGGAAGCACCATAAGGTCACATTATGGTCAATAGAAAAACTGCACCTTTTAGTTTATAGTGCTTCTGTGAAATGCAGGCTGCAAAAAAGGACATAACAGCTTTATAAGTGGGTGTTACTGCAGTGTGCAAAGATCGAAGTGAAGTTGGGGCAAAAGGCAATGACAACTTTTACTATATAAGGGGTCCCAAAGATAAAAGATGTCTGATTATCTGGTACATGTGTTTTTAGATGGGTTGATTTGACTTTATATTGATTTTAAGCCCTCTTTTGTATAATCATGGTTTTATCACTAATATATCTTGTGTGATGTCAGTCCATTTTGCGTTGGGCCTGGATATGGGACAGTATGAGTCAGATGGTTGATAAATTATCAGCAAATACAACTTCAAATGATTTTAATTTCCTGATAAACTCGACTAATTCAAATGTCTGGGCTTTAGTATAATAGAAAATACAAATAAAGTTCTTCCAAATAAGGAATTGCATGACTTTGTTTCATCAGCATAACTTAAAACCAGTCATTGTCCCATGCCTAGTTGGGCCCCCAGGTTCCTCACGCCCAGGTCCCCAGTTTCACTAGAACCACCTCTGCAAAGCAAACAATATCTGAGAAAAGGATAATTCTTTTTTCCCATGAAACTGAGAAAACTCACTCCTCTTTTGCTTTTAATCTACTGTTGCTGTCATTGTCTCACTCCCCACCTACATAAAAAAAAAAAAAAAAAAAGCCACGAACGCACCACATCCCATCTGGGGGCTGCGAGAACAGAAGGCATTGTGGGAAATGCGAGTTGTGTACAATAAATTAAGGAATTGTCATAAATTAGCAGATTCTTTTACAAAATGGTTGCAGTGGTTTCTCAATAACTTCTGGGCTTTTTTCCGCGGATGTGTGGGAGTTTGGTGAATGTCTGTGATGTCTGAGGCGCAGTCAGGAGTGGGTGGGTTTGACTCCCAGTGGGCTGCGATCCAACGGGAATGTTTCACAGACAGATCTACGCAGCTGCTCCTAAGATCTTCAGCTCTGTGACACAGGTCTGCTGCTGCACACGGTTCAAATGTTGGCCTTTGATGGAGTCATTTGTTTTAGTTCTTAAGACCAGGCCAGGAATGATCACAGGTTTCAAAGTATTCTACGATTCTAAAATGCCACAGTAAACACAGCATAATAAAACGATAATATTGTGACATTTTGTATAATGAGACGAAGAGGCAAGAGCAGAAAGCACTGAATGACACATTTACGAAACTGATTCTCTATTTAACATAACCCTTCAACAGTTCAGCAGAATATTATGGCAGTATATTATGTGAAAACTCAGTATATTACATGTATAGGCAGTATATTATGTGTATTAGGCAGTATATTATGTTTATTGGCAATATATTACATGAATAGGCAGTATATTATGTGTATAGGCAGTATATTACATGAATAGGCAGTATATTACATGAATAGGCAGTATATTATGTGAAAACTCAGTATATTACATGAATAGGCAGTATATTATGTGAAAACTCAGTATATTACATGAATAGGCAGTATATTATGTGTATTAGGCAGTATATTACATGAATAGGCAGTATATTATGTGTATTAGGCAGTATATTACATGAATAGGCAGTATATTATGTGTATAGGCAGTATATTATGTGTATAGGCAGTATATTACATGAATAGGCAGTATATTACATGAATAGGCAGTATATTATGTGTATAGGCAGTATATTACATGAATAGGCAGTATATTATGTGTATAGGCAGTATATTACATGAATAGGCAGTATATTATGTGTATAGGCAGTATATTACATGTAGAGATTGGTATCTTCACACTTCTAAAGGCAGTGTACAGCAGTCTATGGTGTCACAGAGCAAGTGCATTTTAAATAAAAATGCTCTTAGTAAACAATTGTCTGATTAGGGGTATTTACAAGTAGACTACATACAGGGTTGCCAGGTTTAAAATCAAACAAAACTCAAACTAGCCCAATAACACCAAAAATCAAAATATGCCACTCCCATACCCTAAAATAAATAGTTTACATCACTGTATGCATTATACACAGTTTATTATTTTTTTTGGAAATCACTGTATATTAGTAATTTTCATAAATAAAATCATCTTACCTTAAGATCCTGCCAAGCTGTTATCATAGAAACAAAAACCGCCGCAAAAGTGTGCTTAATCTGTTTCATCATCTTGGCACAGTTTCTATTATTGGTAGATTATCAATTTGGTAAAATATTTCAACACAACCCTTTTCAGCTAAATATAACTGGAGCAACATGTGAAACCTTTAACTGTCAGAATAAAAAAACAACCTGCAGCAAGTGGTTAAAAGTAGACTAATTCCACAGACTTGGCAACACTAGCTACATAGAGCTTTCTGACAGTACATCATTATTTTGGGTAGTGTGCTATTACTAAGGCAGTATTTTTCCATTCAACCCATGGATCACGATGCCACAATAATAGCCACCTCATGAAAAAAAAAAGTACCTGTATGTAGCGTACTTAAATACCTAAATGGTTATTACTAGATGGTTCTCTCACTGGGGTTTTCCGATACAAACAAATAGCGTGTAAGTATGTAAAAAGAAAGAAACAGTAAAAAAATAAATAATTCTTTCTATGTTGCTATGGTTATATGTGTGTGGCTTTTTTTTTTGCATGATATTATTCCTTCCCCACTCAAGAGATTTGAATTGGATTATTCCCTGGGATCTATTCTTGGTCTCTTTCCCTAAAATGCTTGGTCCCGTCTTGGTCTTGACATCAACTCCAGCTTCAGTTTTGCGGAGCTCGCTGTTGTGTGTGCAGTTTGTTTGTGAGAGCGGAGTGTGCTCTTATCTAAACTGACTGCAGCTGTTCACGGGACACTACAGCCTCAGCTCAGTTCCTGTGTGAAAGCTGTTGACCACTTTTACTCTTCACTTGTATTTTTGGCTCACTAGACTGTGCCCCAAACGTATGACTTTTACAACTACATTGACTTCAGCCATCAGTTGTTTATGGGAACTCCTTTATCAAGTGTAAATGTGTCTTTTAGTTGCTTTTTTAGTTAATGACAGTAGACCACCACTGCCCTCCAGTAGTTGCTCATTAGCTGATCGTGAAGAGCGTTAGACTGAGGAGGCCAGCCTTTTCTAACACAGTGACACATTTTTCTTTCTTAAAATATGGCTGGGAGACACGTAGCAAGTTCCTGGGGCAAACTATGTCCGATGTTCAGAGGAAAGTGAGCAAACAAAACCCCACATTGCTCTACATTCCCCACGCCACGCTGGAAGGGCAGTAATTTATACCCTTAGATCCTCACATCTTCAAAGAACACTTACATGCTCTTGTGCTGTATCTATTTGTTTAATTTAGAGTCATTACTAAGACGGATTTCGAAGATTAAAGATGTAAAATGTAAAATGTAAGGCATGGTGTTTGATGTTGAGTGAGTGTGATGCACCTCCAGCCACTGTGTGATGTGCAGTTGGTCTAGACAGGTAATTGGTGGCCTATTTAAAGTGGAAGAAAGCACCAGTTCATGTGTTGCATAGTGTGGAGGTCTTTTTACTGTTCTGTCTGCTTGGATGGTGGTTGCACTGTTGGATTTTGGACATTTTGGCAACTGGCAGCTTCAATTAATTGTCGTTTAAGTACATAGTCGGGTGGATTTATCGTTGGAAGGCACAAATATACTGAGAGGCATTAGGAAGAGAAGACGCTTTAGCTTATGTGCTTCAATAGCTCCAAGTGCTGGATTGGCAACATATCCATATGTTTGTGGAGATTCTCAGTCGGGTAAACATGTAATTAAATTGTAAAGGACCAATGACAATAGACATCAGGTTAAACCACTCTCTCTAAACACAGATGACTTACTTTTTTAACCATCAGTGTTCTCTATGTGGCATCAGTGATAGTGATTATTTATTTATTATCTTACAAAAATAGACGTTTAAAAATAAAGTTGCACTATATTTTCTAAATGATAAGCACACTGCATTTTTTAATTTATATGTTTAGGAAAGAGTTTGACAAAAGTATGTTTTTTATTGCATGACTAAAAGGCAAAGAACTTGACTCTTTGCAGTGCAGTTCTACTCAAAGATATCGCCTTGTTTTGCAGATGGAAAGTTAAAAAAAATGCTGAGATGTAAATATTTATTTGCGCAATGTCCATATCTGCATTGGTGACATATCATTTGATCTTAACGTAGGTTTTGTGGCTTCAGCATTTCTAAATCTTGTCAGGCAGATCTCTGATTAGCACAGATCCTGAATCGATCTTTGTATAACTCTGCTTTTCCAATGTCTTGTAGCTTGTAGCGTTTAGCTGGTGTCGCCTAAATTTTAGAACATTATATCTTTAGAACATTATATCTTTACCCTTGTGGTTGTTGCTGTGCGTGGACATGTCTGCTGTACACAGGACTTTCACACCAGGCAGAGTTCCTCTTTTACAGCACATTTGGGCCTTAACTCAGTGTCACATTTAACTTGCACCATCTTTTGCACTCGGGCGCTGGGTGTTGTGTACCGAGCCACAAGCTGTTGTCATGTCTTGTGTCTACTGTACTGAAACTGACTGACGTGGGTGGCTGCACTGCTGCGATGTCCCGCTCTGCGTTTCAAACCGAGACTGTCAGTGATGCGATTTGCAAGAAGAGTGCCACGACATATCAACTCACTGTATGCACTTCTCCCGAGAGCTTCTGCAGAGCCTTCACCAGCCACTTCCGCTCTCGTATCATCAGCCACGACAGGATTTCAGCCACGTCTCTGTGTCGTTTGTGGAGGTATCTCAAGCCAGAGTCATATCCTCTCCATCTGAACTTGGAGAGCAGTCACTTGCCTGCTCAGCTGCTTTATATTGATGTCTTTCTGTACTCTTCCACTTAACTCTTGATGCCTTATTAACTCAGGGTGTAACAAGAAATTGGAAAGCTCTGAATCAAATCGTAGACTTAAAAAATCGATTTTTAACTCTTCCCTCACTGTTATTAGCAAATTAAAGGGTTTTTTAAGGATAACTAACAATGTGGCACAAGGACCACTGAGAAACATGTTTGGAACAAGACTTACATTTTGTTTACATACTTTTTACATGTATTTTGATTATTTTGCCATCTCACAAATATCTAAATCAAATTAAAGAAATTAAAATTTGTTTTCAGTGAAACAGTTTCTAACGAACGGGACGCAAGAACGATCAAATATCCTGAGACTGAAGAGACACCCCTAGCCTGAGAGTCTTAGGCGGATAACCTTGAGGTACAATATGACAACATCACAATGAGCCTACTGTAAATATGTTTAAATCTATGTGAATGGGACATAAGGGAATGTTGTTGATATTTTAATGGTGAAATACAAATAAAAAAACAAGAAGGGCTGTAATAGTGTGTGATGTGTGAAGATGTGTAGCCCTTTTTCTGTGGACAATGATCTGGCAACATTGGATACTGCAATTTCTCCCCTCAGATACCTTTCTACAATCTGTATCTACGGTAGCCTGGCAGGGACATGTTCTTTTCATAGAAATAAGAAGTAAGAAGAAGAAGAGAAACAGGAAATTATTAAAGTTTCACTGGGTTTATGGTCCTTACATGTTTTTTTCCAAGATAAGCAAGTGCTAACAAGTTTATTTTTAGGTAATTATACACTTTTGAAAACATAATTTGACCAATGTGTTTATGTACCACAAACTACTACATTTGTCAGGGCTTTAAACAATCTTTACTACTATTATATTAGTTTTACTGCCCCATTCATTATCCACACAAACACGTGATTTGAGAGAAAGGACTTTGACCGATAAACTGTAAATCCGATGAACAGCAGCAACACCTTCCACCTTTTTTTTCATTTACAGCCTCTGTCTGAATAGTTCCTCTCAGTCTTCTCTCAAACTTCACCAAAAATCATCACAACACCTTCAAAAGAGCTTATATTTTGTCATAGACTTGACAGGTTGCAGTTCATTTTCCTGTTTTTTCCAAAAGCTGTTGTGGCTGCCGTAGATCGTGATTATTATTGATTATTAGTAAATTACGACTAGTTTGATTTTGACGGTTAAAGAGTCATGTTAAATACAGAAGCCGTTTTGTAAATGTGTCATTCTGTACTTCCTGGTCTTGTCTCATGAGCTCATATTACAAAAATAGCAATATAAATAGTTTTCATACACCGTGGAATGCCTTGAGTAGTTTACCTTGATTACAATAAATAAATTATGTTGGGTATGTGTTGATTTAAATGCAGAGTAAACATTTTGGGGAACGATACCAGTCATTTGTGAGTCACTACTACTTCCATGAACACCTCTTCTCTCTGTTTTTTTTTTGTACCCAGAGTTTAGACAGGGATTAGACCTTGGCAGTCTCAGTGTGTGCACATGAGGTTAGGGCTAATAAGGCAACACTGTATGAGAAATGACACATTCAGTACATTTTTACAGGCATTAGCAGCTCCGCAACCCGTCACATGATGTTTGTGTGTGATGTTTAGAGAAAGGGAGGGAAAGGTGTGCTGACATTTTTCCCAATGTTAACTGGAGCTTTGACATTTAGGCTTGAACACAGAGCTGGAGTTACCACAGTTGTATGTTCAGTGAGAACAATAACCTTTTACCAAACATATAAACTATGTTATGTACCATTTTCATACTTAGTTTCCTGTCTAATTACTCCGCAGTGTTGTTTTAGTTCACATAATAGCAATTTTCTTATCAAAATATTAAGGTTTATTCATTATAGCTGACGTTTAAATATGTGATATGTTTTAAAAGCCCAATTTATGCAACATTTTACACTTTATCAGAGTGTCATTTGCAGTTTGCCCTACTTTTAACATCTTCATTTAGCAGGAAATACATAAAAAAAAAAGTGCCATGTTGAAAAAATGGGAAAAACTCACACAGTAGCAACTATTACACAATCTGGACAATCCTTATAATGACATATTTGTAAAGATTAGTCCTGGTTTTCTATTCCAGGAAAATCCATAACATATGATGTTTTTCTTTGCTCCTTTGGCCATAATATAACATGCATCAACTTGCTGTATGCCCCAGTCATATTTAATATATAGAGATACACTGAATAGCCCAAAATAGTCTTTTCCAAATGTAACTGAAGAATAGGAAAGTGGTTTATGAATGTTTTATGTGGGATGTAGAGTATCACTGCCTCACAGAAGATCACAGACAGGCATGTTTAGGTTAAAATGGTGAATGTAAATGTCTCATAGTGAATGAATATCAGAGTAAATGGCTCTCTGTCAGTGTGTGCCTGAAATTATCGAAATGTAGTTCAGAAAATTCACAGAACATGCTTTTAATTGACTTGACTCCATGAGTGTAACGCTGCTCTCTCTATTACAGCAGCTACAGTGTGTTAAACTGGTCATGATAATCCATACAAACAAACAAACATAAATAAATGCCTTGAACAAATAGAATTCCAACTTTTGGGCTAATGCTATTCTTATTTCCGTTTGATTATTCACATTTATTTCAAAAATTCCTCATTTATCTGGACTACTTTTGACAGTTTGTACCCGTTTACATAAATTAGACAAGTTCGATATATTGTAGTACATTGTGAGCACCCCATATTTGCTTGTTTAAAGTCAAAACATGTTAGAAAAGTGTGTTAAGACAGATGTAAATCTATCTGTAGGATTGCATAAAAGGAAGGTACACTTTATCGCTAAAGACACCAAGCTCATTTATCTCCCAAACATCTCATTTACGCAACATGTCTATCATCACTGTTGAGTAAGTTTAGTGTCATTATAGTTGTGTTTTCCTATATGTTCCTCTTTCAGTTCTTATATTGATTGAATAAAAAGAACAAACACAATCAAGTATTTCTCTTTTTAAAGGTGAAACACTGACCTTTATTGTTGCTATAAAAACCCTGTTGTCGTGTTTCCTTGGCTCTTTGTGCAGTGGAGGCCGTGGTGGAGTTCGACTATGAGGCCCAGCAGGACGACGAGTTGAGCCTGTCGGTGGGAGACATCATCGTAAACATTCGCCGCGATGACGGAGGCTGGTGGGAAGGCGAGCTCAACGGACGCAGGGGGCTATTTCCCGATAATTTCGTCCGGGTGAGTAATCGCAGTGCCCTCCTCCAAGGCTCTTACAGTCTCATTTGTTTTATTTTAGTCCGCAGAAGGCTTTCCTTAAACAGTAATGTGGATCTGCTGCCGCCAATGGCACTCTCTGTGTCAGACTCTATACAAACTGTGTAACTTGGACTCTTCAGTACTAAGATAAATACTCATAGATGAATAATAAACCTTTACACTTCTACACTTGCAGAATCTAAATCTATGCCTTTTTCAGACCATGAATTGTTTAAACAAAGTCTTATTGTCATTAAATTTGCCATTGTTTGCACTGTATGTCTATTTAAAAGACAAAGTAAGTCAGTCATTGATGAATAAAGTCCAGCGTCAAGAAGGTTGTGGGTTCGATTCCCCAGTTGAACGACTAATGCTAAATTGTCCACAGGGAATTAATGTAAAAGGTTGTCAGTTTCTATCTGTGTTTTGCAATTAAGTGCTAATTATCCATGGTGCATTTGATTTAATGCCCAGAGCAGATGTGATGGGCTTCAGCTAAATGCTTATATCTAAATTAGTAAACCAATAAACTAGCATTAAGCGCGTTGATTGGCATCTGAGACTCTTTTAGCTCGAGCAGCCATGTGGATCGATGGTATTTAGACTTCCTCTGTAGTCAGAACTCGAAGGGAAATGACACAAACCTCAAGCTAAAACTGTTTTAGCTTGAGGTTTGTGTCAGGGCATGTAGTGAGCGCATGGTTGATTTGTCATCTTCCACATTGCATTCGTACCCACTGTTTTTTATCAATTTTTCTTTTGTAGACAAATAACAATTCTATATTAATCCCTCAATTCCGCTGTTACTTTTCCTTTGTGCTCATAGTAAAATTGGGCATTAAAATATTTTTCTAATGACTTTTAACTCTTCCCTTAGCTTCTTTTCACACCTATGACCCATAAATTTGCCTCTGCCTTTCATGCATCATCAGTGTTACTTTCGTTTTAGTATCAAAAGGTTAAAATGGAAAACTAGAAAAGCAACCTCTGTTTCTAGTTGGAGACTTCACATTACAGTCTTGACGGTCAAAAAACAACATCGCAGAGGCTTGAATTTGCCGCCTGGTTGTCTTTTCTGATTCGTTGCATCGTGATCACATGACCACTCCCAGAGCAAAACAATTCCTCTTAAAAAAGATAATCCCAGTTCATGTAAGAGGAAGTTTGGCCTGAAAATGCGAGTGAGAATGGGGATTGTGTAGTTAGTTTTGCTTCACTATTTCAAAATGTCAGAATAGGTTAAGTCAGTATTAGACCTTTAGCAACAGGATACGCTAAAAGGTTTGATAAGTGACACAATCCACTTATCTGGGGACAAGTATTAGATAAACGAGCAGTAATTATTACGTAAAGGAGACTCTAACCTCTCACTGATGCCATGTGTAGGTGTATTACTGTAGATCCGTGTTGTTTACTTGCGGTGAGAAGTATTTATAGCTTTCAGTTTGACGACAGGAAGTAGAAATGCGCCACAAACCAACTCTGTTTCACTCCTTTCGCATTGAGACAGAGCTATATAAGTCGGCGTATTGTCAGGTGCGGGGCTCGATTTGTGCTGACAGACCGTCGCCGCGCACATTCACTGTCATGCACCGGGACAATGGACGCTGTTTGTTCCAGACAGAGGCGCACTGTGAGTAATGCCGCAATACCAGACCGCTCTGTCACAAGACTGCACTTATGGGAATCAGTGACATTAAGGTTGAGCCAGCTGATGAATGCACAGGAAGTGGGGGATGGACAGGTTTAAAAGGGAAGTGATGGCATTTAACCAGCCTTCCCTCGACCCCATGGTGCTCCCTTCACTGTCAGCTGGAAGAGATAACTCACCAGTGTTTGGACTGTAGGTTATTACGGCGATATTTATAGCCATGCTTGAAAAATTGATTGAAAAACATCCATGTAATGTCTGTTTATTTGATGCGTCAGGGTGAACTATGTATTTGTGATTGACTAAGTTGTGAGAAGACTTTCCAGACAGATTCTCGTTAGCTCGCTTTGTTATTGTAGTTTACTTGAAATGATTACAATTTGCGTTTTATTATTATATTATTATTGTATCTGTTTATTTAAGCTACATTTGAGCTGAACTGAGCAGGCGAGAACAGACGAGGTGCATGCGAAAGTCGATTGAAGCTAGCTTTTAAGAGCATTTATTGCGGATATGTTTTCATTTTTAGTAACTCTGCTGCACCTCTGTGTGATTTTAGATTAACAAATGGCATGTGAAGAGAATATATATATTGTATTACTTGAAAATGTCCTGGAAGAGATTGTATTGCAGCAGATATCCTCCTTATACTCTTAGCCATCAGCATCACTGTCACCAAAGTAGCCTCTAAGTCAAAGATGGGGCTTTAACAATACACACAGCTCTTCCATTAATGAGCACAACCGTCCAATCAGGTGAGAGAACGGCTGTTTTTGAGACCCTAAACGAATGGTGTACTCATTTGCATAAGAATTAATGCAGAAATGATTTTGCAGAACATCCAGGAAGTAGTAAAACAATTATTTTTTTTTACAATTTCCAGTATTTTCATGGGTGAATGTGAAAATGCTGCCACATGAACCTTTATTGTAGCTACCAAACATGTGCAGAGGCTGCTTCCAACTGCACTTTGATGTGGTGTAATTGAAAAGTGAAAACCACACAGACTACGTACGTCTGTGCTTCAAAATGCAACACTAAAATCAGTCACGCACATCACCTGATTACTTTTGAAAAGCAGAAAGAGCAATGCCAAAAAGAGCTGAGGCTAAAGAAAAGTATTCCCTTGTTACTGTTTGGTTCAGGCAAATGTCAAGTTACATGTCATGTTGAATCAGATTGAGCCCTTTTTTAACACGCCATCTTTTTAAAACACGGCATCTGATGTGTCTCTTAAGAAAGCCTCAGTCAGATCTTTGGCTAGTGTTAGAAGCGTAATTTAAACTAGAAAAGAGAGGTCTTCTTTGGTGCATTTAAAGCACTCTGTAACATTTTACCCTACAATAAGAAGCCTGAACTCACTTTAATGGTTTCTTGACATGAAACAAGGAGACAAACCCCACTTTTAAAGACATATTAAGTCTGGTTTGACAGATTTTACAAAGTGTATCTGTGAGTTTCAGGGCACGCTACCATCATGTGAAAAAACTATCCAGAATCCATCAAATCAAGTCAAATTTACTTTATAATCAGGATATGGAAAGGATATTTGTGGAAAGATAATCATTTTATGTGAGTTTTGGTGCAGTATTTGTCTTTGTTAGTGCTTTAGTGGCTATAAACCCTGAGTGTGGAGTTTTCATTCCCATCAAACGGTCTAAAACTGAGTGAAAATGCCTTTGAGTCCAAGACAAGACCAAGACTTGTAAAAAAGTGGTCTTAATACAATGCAAAACAATAAACTTTATTGTCCCTGTGGGGGTATTTGTCTTGGACTTATGCCGTAACTTTAACGCCTTGCAACAAAAACACCTTCTACATAATGACAAACGAAAACAATGGCTCATAAATTACACGAGACAATAATGAATTGCACAGAACTGCACAGAGTCAGAGAATAAAACATAAAATGCCCATAAAAAATAATTACATTGGTCATTACAAGACCAAGAATGTTGTGGGAGTATTAAGAGATTAAGGACAATATAGTTTTGTCGCCATGTGGCCAAACATGGTACTGCAACATAAACAAAGAAATTGTGGGACGTGGTAGTAAATATAACTTTAAAAATGTAAAAGCAGTGGTTAGCTTTATGTTGTTCTGTGTTGAACAATGAAATAAACACAAAAACTAGTGGGAATGACCAGATTATATTAAGAAGCTTTAGTAGGTGGAAAAACTCAAAGATTTCCTTCACAAACACCCTTTGTTTGCCATTACGTGCTCTGAAAAGCCCCTGTCCCACTGTAGAGAGAATAAAACTGTTGTATATAATGTTAGACGTAGCCCAGCGTGCTTCCTGTCACTCACTGTTTACGTGTCACCGATTTCTTTTCCTGTTTCCAAGACGAATGTGGCTGACAGAGTGATAGCTGCATCATCAGAGTGAACCGAGGGGAACGGGCCAAAGGTTACAGAAAACCACATTTAGCGATAAAATAGTCAGTGGTCTGTAAATGCACCACAGTAAACCAGGGCTCCTCCCACAGAGCCTTGACTAATTTCACATTTTCTCGGGTTTTGGACCCTGTAAATACTTAGAAATGTAATTCTTGTGATTCCTGGCCTGTATCTCTTTGCTCAAAAAAATGTGACCTTGTTTCTGCTGAAAAATGTGCCATTGTTTTGACATAAGAATAGGGAATACAGCTTATGCATCAGTCATTTAAATCATGTGCTTGAAACATGACATGAACAAAGGCCATTGGTGATCAGTCGCTTGCCAAATAGTGATCCATATAGAAGACAAAGAAATCTAGAAGACAAATTATCCTTTAGAAGCTAGTGTGGGCTCACTATTTAGCAAGAAATGAGCCCTTTGTCAATGATGGATAACCTAATTATTGTGGTTGTCTAGATGCTGATTCTAGTACTCGTACACATTTGACCTCCTCAGATACTGCCATACTTGTATCACTTTGTGTTTTTGTACCCTCTATTTTGTGTATAACATCCTTTGGACATATTTTACTATAAATGATGATAAAAGTAAAACAAAAATGGACTTTTTTAAAACCAGTCACTGATAAAACATCTGGAAAAGAAGCTGAACTGCGAGGTTAAAGTAAGTGGACTCAGTATTTGGCAAGAAACTGGTCAGGATTGCTCTTTTTAATGTATTATAAAAGCCTATTAATGATGTATAACCTATTGTCCATCCAATAATATCCAAAATTAACTTAATTATGAACCATTTATGATGGATTTATTGTGTAGGGATGTCCTGGTGCTACTTTTTGGAAACATGTTGCCTCCCAGTACTTAATAGTTATTACTGATACCGAGTACAGCTGTGAATGTTACTGTTTATGAACCATACACAAATTAAAAGTGCCATATTGATTTTACAGATGTTTTATCCAGTCCTTCTTTTAGACAGAGCATTATTTACAGATTATAATACTACGTAGAGAAAAGGGAGAATGAAAACTCACACTGCAGTGATTTAAGTACTTGTAAGGCAAATGAGTATGAGTACTAGTATTGGTATGTGGTACACTCGTAATTTTGTAAATGAATGTGATTTACTACAAGCCTGAAAGCAGACCTTGAAAGTGCTTGGATCTGACCTTGAAACTGGGGTCTGAACCCATGTAAACACTCTCACAGCGAAGCAGACATTTTGCAGGTGTTTCCTGTTCAGATATGATGAATCATGTTGTCTTCCTCTTTCATTTCTGGCGTGCTTCCCCTAACGCTGGGTTATACCTCCACATCCCTCAGGAACGAGCTGCAATAAAGTGTGAACACAGCCCCAGAACAAACAAAGGCTTCGGCAGAGGCACGGCGTCCTTTTTTTATTACGCTTTTCCACAATGATTAGTCTCAGTTTCATGCGAATACTCAGATTATTAACACTTAACAATGTTGAAGTGACACTTACGGCACAAACGGGCTGTAAACATCAGCTCTCATAAAGGAAGCTGTTGGCTGAAAAATGGAGCTGCTGCGGCGTTTTTGTGTAGGCAGCTTGTTCTGTGAATGTCTGAGATAAAAGGGGGTGTTTTCTCAGTGTCTCTGAATGAATATGCATGTGTCTAGCTGTAGCCTATATATATACTTTTTGCCGAACATGAAAACACACCGTCCGAGCCACTGAATAATCAATGCTCTCGCTCCTGTTCGACATTAAAACGGCATTAACCTACTTTGTAAAGTGCTGTTTAGCTGGGATTTTTTTTTTTACTGGCCTGAACCTTTGTCACTGCAGCTTTTATAACTAATACATGTTAGAGATTTCCCGAAGTAATTGAACTACACCATTGTTTGCCTCTAATAACGACAGGCTAATTAGTGTCTATGCAAATTATTGTTCTATGACAGCACAACTTATAACAAACACATTCATTTTTGACACAGAAACTTAAGATAACAGTTTGCTTATTGAAGAAAAAAGAGTTTTGGAAACACTGGTCTAATTACATTGCTGTGTAAAAATTGCTTATTTTTTTTACACTGCAATACAACTTTTACATTTGAGCCAATATATTTGAATAAAATATCACTTTCTCTAGGTCAAAGGATACATTTTATGATCGCAATAATCATGCACATCACATGATTTTCTCGAAATGATGCAGCACTAATCACTTAAATTACTTTAGTGGCAGAGCTTATTAATTATGTGAATCATTTTGTTTAAATACTCTGCTGCCCAAATGTTGTGCATTAAAAGAGAACGTACCAGACATACACAGGTCCAGCTTGGGTTTATTTGTCTTTCTCGCTCTCTGTTTCCTTTCTATCAACACTGTCTCTGTTAAAGAAAGACTGAAAATGGCTTTGGACTGGAGTTACTCACTCAGCACGGTTTATTCTGAAATAATGATGCATTAGGAAATCCGATCCATATTAACCAAGTGAAAAAACACCACTTTGCTTTTATTTAGCTTATTGTAAAACGAATGAATGATGTAAATATGAATAGTTCTCACATTTTGCCCAATTCCATCCTTGCATTTCCTGCAAGTGTTTTTAATTGACAAAGCAAGAGCCTAAAGATGCAGACTCTATTCAAACCGGAAACAGCTGTTACCAATAAACACCAGCTCTGTTTGAGTTTAATCAAAAAACAGTTTATCACTTGTTCCTTTTGGAAAATTGATGTTTATCACAAAAATAAGACAAGCTTTATTAAAGAAGATGATGTTCTTTTGTGTTTTAAATTTTTACCTGAATAAGGACAGTGTTGACTGGTGCAGTTTATTAAAGACGCTCTGTAGCCTTTTTGAAAATGGAAACAGCTCTAAAAGTGTTATATATGGACTAATCTGTTTATATATGGCTATGTAGTATCGGTCCCAATGGTAATAATAGTATTGTTCTGCTTGAATTGTATATTTGTCATTAATTAGGTATCTGTACATAATATCTGTGCTGTGGGGCGACAGATACATTTAACAATTACACACTACATTCTTTTCTCATTGTCTCCTGGTTGACTTTAATATGGTCTGTGAAAAAGAGGGAAATGAGAGAAAAGAGAAATTATTCGAGGATATTGCCATTTCACTTTAATAAGTCTCTTCCTGCAGGATAAATAATGCACAATCCTCATGTCACTATTGAATTATCCTCTTAGCTGCGAGGAATGTGAGTGTGAGTAAAAATGTGTCTTAGTGCATCAAAAAAACAAAAAAAAAACAAAGCGAATCCTTCCTTATGTCGGACCCGTAACCTTTGTGAACCAGCTCCTCTCGATGAGCTTCAGCTGTTGTCTGGGAAACATCTCCTCGTGCTGATATTTTTGGATGTGAGTGGCTCATTAGGGCTTTCACGCCGCACCAAGCCGCTGTCTGAGTCAGGAAGGCAGGGCTGTTTGGTTCAGCGAGCCTCGTACGCCACGGGCCACGGCTTATGAAACAGCGCCGTGATGAATGTGGAGGAAAGATGTGAACTGCCATTCCTGTGGCTGCTCTAGTTTAAAGCGGTGGCATATTGCACTGAGATCTTGATAAAGTTAAAGCGCCCGCGTGTGGCGCATCATAAAACGTAATAGCTTCAAAGACATGGCGTGCAACAGGCTAAATAACCCTCTTTCATAGACACAGCAGCACTCAGTTTGCTGAATAGTGCATTAAAGATACGGTTCTTGTCGGTGTTGAAAGTCTGATCTCAGTCTCGCTCTGATCTATGTCTGATCTCGGTGGGTTTGAGTTGTAAATGCAGAATAAGCTACTTCTGATCTCAATTATTAAGAAATGCATCATCTAAATCTAGCCTCATTTTAGGGAATAGCAGGTCAGGTTATATGGCCTTTTAAGCTTTGAAATAAATGAGATATTTGAGATTAATAATGGGATTTTTAGGTGTAAGTCTTGTTTACGTTTAATGGTGCTCAATAGACTCACAGCTGGAGGGTCGTGGGATTAAAACCAGGGTCAATTGGCTCTAAATGACCCAAAAGATAAAGGTGTTGAGTGTGAATGGTTGTCTTTGCTTTATAATGGTCAAAAGCATGTAGTAGAGAATAGGGAACAGGGAATACTATCATAGCATAAGGACTATTTTACTCTGCTTTCACTTTGTGCTACAATGATGTTTCTACAATAATTGATGCTACCTTTGTTAGTATATAATACATGAACTCACTCTAGTTTTTAGTGGTTCTGGATATTCCTCAAACTGGCAGCATCTTCCACTTGTAGTAAATCACTGTAATTACTGATATTGACAATAAAATGCGTCCCCATCTGCTCCTCGTTGTGTCACGGGGCCTGTATCTCTGCCTCGTATGTCATATCCTCTTTTATTTGTCTGGATCGGTTCAGTGAGTCTTGTGATTCTTTGCACAAGTGAAAGTCATGGGGACAGCGGGTAATCAGAGGCAGAGGGAAAGGTTGCAGCAGAGGAAGCCGTTTGTTTGCGTTTGTGTTTGTGCAAACTTTATGAGCTCCTCCGGACGCCTGCAGGTAAACAGCGAGGGTGACTTTGGATCCTGGATGTAATACTGTTGCAGCAGCCGCAAAAACACAACTCTTGGGGGAAAAAAGCCAGCAACAGTTGCGATTGATGTGAAATACTGAAGATATATACTTCAACTTTTTATTATTTCATTATTATTCAGTTACACACTTTATTTTCCGTGTTGAGGGACTGCAAAACCCAACAAGTTAGCTTCCTTTGACCCTGTTTCCTCCACTTAAATCATACAATAAATGCAATTTAAAGGTGCATTTTAAACCAAAACCTGCCAAAAAATCTTGATTGGTGCACCATTGACCATACATGGGACTTAATCCTGAATATAGCACTTAATATCATCCCATATATCTGCCATTTCTATTTATTTTTATCATTTAAAGCTTTAAAACTACCCATTTTTCCTCTAAATTGGCATTTTAAAAGCCACATTAAAGGCATATGACAGTTTTTTAGATAAGAGGGTTTGTATAGGGGTTGTTTTGCCATATTTTAACATTAAACAAGGGTGGACTTAAAAATAAATGAATATGCAGTCCACTGGTGTGCTACATTGGTCAGTTTTAGATAATCTTTCTGTATAACACCTATTATTTCAGGAAGTTTTTTATGTCTCAATTCAAATACACCGAAACAAACAGAAAAAGACGCAGTGGTTTTCATGTGCCAACAAAAAATAAGAACATCCCCAGCTTTAGTTTCCTATACGGTTTGTGTTTTCTGTGAAAGAGCAGATTCTGAATTTTAATTGTTGGCAAAACTAGCCTGGGATAGCTTAACCAAACAGGAACCAGCAGTGCCCAGTGCAGAACCACCTCCAAAACACACTGCAGAGAAAAACACAAGCAGCTGCAGTTTACCTTCAGGCCATCTGCATCATTATAAACAAATGCTCACACAACCGAGCTTTTATATTGGTATCAGGAAGTTTTACAGAGTGCTTGAGCTTATTAGTCCATTGTTTGTCATGACATTGAATTTAAACGGTGTCCTTTTTTAGTAAAACATGTTATATTTATTTAGTCTTCACTTTTAGCCAGAACAAAAGTTGTGTTTATGAATGTTTGTCTCATCCTGAATTATTCCTCATTATGTTTATTCACCTTTTTCTGTAGGAGATAAAGAAAGAAGGAAAGAGGGATGGAGGACAGGCCAGTGTCATCAAATCTGAACTCTCCAACGGCAGGGCCAGTCCTGTGTCTGACGCTGGCGTACGACCGGGAAAGAAAGGTAAACACAAAGACAGAGAAGGTGCTGTTTATTCTATCTTTTTAAGGAGTAAATAGTATACCTTCGACTTAAAGGTTTGCTGGTTCACTTTCTATTGTGGCAGATCTTTCTCAGTTTAAGATAAAGGATAGAAACACAGGCCTTTGACCATTAAGCAACGACAAATAAAAGTAAAAAGTGGCTTTGTGAAGTGTTATTCCATCAAGATATAACCAATATGTTTATGTTTAATGACATTTTTTGCTTCAGCTAAGGCAGCAAGTGATATATTGACTTTTGATCATAAGAAAAGCGTTATTAGACCCACATTGAGGAGGGAAACTGCATTAGGAGCATTAAATATTGAGATCCCATGATTACTAGCCTCTGTGACAGTTAATTTATCTTAACATTTTGCAGATTAGTGTGATTAATTATCTAAATATCCAAGGCTAATTGAATGAGTTCAAACTGTGATTGTTTGGTTTTGTGTGACAGGGTTGAAGAGACACATCTAGGGTAGGTTCAGGTGTCTTTATGGAACATGGCTCAGATGAAGACGATAATAAACAGTAGGAGATGATGATAATGTCCTTTCGGAACATATTGTCTTCTGTAACAACAAAATCCAAAGCCAGAAACATCCCAAAACATGTAAGAAACACTTTAATAGAGATGAGAAAATGTTTAATGTTGCAATACAAAGATTAACACACTGCATAAAATAATACACAGTTATTTTGTGGCATGTCTAGCTTTTTTTCTTCTTCCTTATGTGCATTTCCATGGGTGTCTAAGGTTAGTTGTGTGACTGTGAGATGTCATATATTTCACAAAAAGCAAAACAGTAAGGGGTTAAAACAGTTTGAAAGTAAGTAAAAAAAGAAAAAAAGCTTCTTAAATGTCAGAATTTCAAATGAATACCAGCTGTTTACTGTTTACACGTTTTCCTCATTGGACAACATAAAGACTTGGACAAAAAACAAAAGGCGTATAACCGTTTATAAAGCGGTTATGGCACGATACCAAGAGCCCTGTGATTAAAACATGAAAACTGTACTGACACCCAGTGGACAGAGCAGGTGTAGCCGTGTTCAACCCCAGCTGGTGTTGAATGAGTCAAAGAGTAATGAGCAGCTAATGGGAGAAGGGCAAACAACTGCAAGGCCGCAGAGAAGCGTTTGGTGTCCGAGCCGGTTAGCGTGACTGGCCTCTAATTAAAAGGTCAACGCTCCTTCTGCTATGGGCCTACGACAGAGGAAACCTTGTCCTGTAAGTAAGAATTATGCAAAACCGTCCGAGCTAATCGTGTCCGACGTGTGTGATGCAGGAGAGCAGATCCGTAAGCGCAGATGTAAAGCGGCGTTCAGCTACGTGCCGCAGCATGAGGACGAGCTGGAGCTGAAGATCGGGGACATCATCGAGATCATAGCCGAGGTAAGGCAGCGTGAATTTTTATGAGTTTTTGTGGTGGGAAGTGCAGCACAGACACGTACGGCTTTGTAGGACGCTGTAAGGTTAGGAAAATGAGGTGGTGTAATTGACATTTCACTGAGCTCCGCCCTCGAAATGCCACGAGCCTCATCTCATTTCTTCCTTAAACTTGAATAATGCATTGCTAAGTTTGGTTTTGATGTTCTGCTTTTCATAATTGTCACTTTTCTGTATAATAGCTTAAAGAAAGAGCATTATTATGTAGTATCTCTGTATATTCCACGTGTGCCACCTGTTCTGTTTGTGTTTCCGTGGGTTCAGGTGGAGGAAGGTTGGTGGGAGGGGACACTCAATGGCAAAACTGGGATGTTTCCTTCCAATTTCACCAAAGAGATTCTCCTGGATTCAGAAACGCCCTCCATAGACACATCACAGGAAGACCTCCGCAGCGGACGCACAAGTTAGTCATGCACTGTATTGTTTTTCAATCATGGAAATTACCTGGAAATTGATTTAAATGTGTGGGAAATAAGGTAAATCGTCCTGGGAAAATTTGAATCGTCCTTGTGAAAGAAAAGCCACATATTTGAATATTTTGAATGTTTTGAGCTCCCAGGGTTGTCTAATGTGTCAAATGGGGTCTTCTACTGTGGGTATAGTCATCAAAACTGCTCCAAGGACAGGACAGGGGATCGAACTCAGGACCATTTTTGTTTGAGGCAACAGCGTCGGCTGCTGACGTCAAACTTCCTTCAAAAATGTTCTCAAGTCAAAGTTAGTGAAGCAAATCTACCCACCTCTAGAGTCTGAGGAAATAATTGCCACCTTGAGAGAGTCTTTAAACTTGTTCTTGAATGAAAATTATATCTTTGTTTAGTTTAGACAGGAAGTAGCTCTAAATAAAACTGGCTCAGGATGTGTTTATTTGGAGGAAAGCTCTGAAAGTAGAAATAAATAAATGTCAGTGCTGTCCATGACAAAAACAGACCAGGTGAGCGTACTTTACTTTAATTAATTAATGAGAAAATGCCAAGAAAAAGTCCTGGAAATGTCCTGCTAAATAATTTTATTGCTTAGTCTATTTTTTTATATTTAGTGCTGCTGAATACTGATGATTCTTGTTTTTGTTTTTTTGTGATGCAGGTAAGGACAGTCCCGGCAGCGAAAGTGACGGAGCAGACAGTCGCTCAGATACGGGATCAGTCGAAATCCAGCCTAAGAAGGTAATCAGTATGTTCAGTAAACACAGTTATCACCACAGTGTAATTATCAGGTCTGAGGTAAAATATCATGTGCCAGTGTCTTCTTGGGCTGGGACGAGAATCAAAACAGCGTTATCTGTGGAAAACCAAAACAAAATGACTGGAGGAGTTCAACAAGGTCAATACACACGTCACGTCAGCCTTTTGTTTTATTAATATACAGTACGTGTGTGTTGTTTTCAGTTTGTTAGCCATATTTTTTGCCTAAAGTCCTGAAAATTGTTTAGTGGATGCTTAATCTGCCCTCATTTTACATAGTGAGGTAGATTAGTAACACAAAGATGATAAAGACGCTTAAACAGAGCAATGCCTTCTTCAAACGTAGAGATATTTTGTAGATATTTGCATTTCGTAAACAAATAGACATTTAAAGCTCTATAAAACCCAGTAGAACTCCAATTATTTCCTGTCTCTGTTTCTACAAACGCTCAGAGCGGACAATCAGAGCACTGTTATTTTAATTAAACATAGTATTGCATGAAGGCTGGAGGCAATTATGAACTAAAGGGGTTTTGTTTCAATATAATCATCATCTGTCCTCTTCCTTTGATATTTGTTCATTCACAGAAGCATAAACAGGGTCGTCTTCTTGGGTTACTTTAGGTGCTGTGGCATTGGAGAAATGGACACTTTACCTTTAAACCTCTTATAATAGACTTCAAAAAACAAATAATTCATACATAAATGAGCCAAATGGGGGTTATCCCTGCAATAAACTGGTAATTGTCCAGTAACGCATCCACTAACTCTATCTCTTATCATATTTGTTTTAGCCTTTGAGGGACAAGTTAGTTATGTCACAGTACGTTTAAGCTAAACAACTCAAGACAGTAGAAACTATTTAATGCCTGTACTATTTATTTTCTATTTGTCTGTAATTTAACCAGCCAGGTAAGTCATTAAGAACGTGTTTATATTTACAATAACAACCTGCTTAAATGAGAGTTTGTTGAAGGAAAGAAAACAGAACAAGAAAATGTATTCATCTCAAAAGAAAAAAAAAAAAAAACGTAATTAAAAGGGAAATGATTTAATTCCCTGCACAAAAGTCACACACAGCAGTTTTGTGTAAATGAGGCAAGATGCTGCTTTATTTGTGAGTGATTAATCTTTAAAATATTTAGTCAATTTTGCATTATAACTCCTATTTTTTTGACTGTATCGTTTGTCCGTGTGCAGGTGCGAGGGTTTGGCTTCGGCGACATCTTCAAAGACCAGCCGATCAAGCTCCGCCCTCGGTCTCTGGAAGTGGACGCAGAGGGGGACAAGGTCAAACCAAACACACACACACACATCTTCTTTCAGAACATGTTTTAAGACAGTCATCATTGTATTACAAGGAAAAGGAAGTCTCGGCCGTGGCTCCTCCTTTTCCTTCGTTTTAGTTTTACAGTGCAGGAAGTGGCTTCACGTTGACACACACACACACACACACAGAGAAACCCTGCAGGGATTTGACAAGCAAAGCAGAAGTGAGAGCTCCACGGGGCAGACCGAGCGAGCAGGAGGGAGGAGGAGTACGGTTTTTCACTGACGTTTACACATCCTCACACTGTCGCCTGCTGCAGCTGATGTAGCACACATTCAACTGTCTGACTGCATTTGGCTGGAACCGGTTGTTACACGGTAGGATTTTAGGACGTTTCAAGATGTTTTGGTGAATAATTTAGCTGGTTCCGTGTGGGATGTCTTCTAGTATGGCTTGTGGAAAGTTGCAATATAGCTTCTCAGTGTTTCTTTTCATATAACTGGCTATTTTCTGCAAGGACATTGTTTTATTTATCCAGGAATTATTGCTAATATCTTTGTGTTTTGAGGTGAGGGCACAAGAGAAAATGAGGAACAAACAGTGCTTTTCCACTTGTGTTTGTGCACAAATGTGAGAAACTTTCAGGTGTCTTTAAAGCTTCTTGTTTAATATTTCATCAGTTAAACACAAATATCTATATGTCTAACTATAATCTCAATAGCCTTTAGATGGAAGTCTTGTACTACTTGGGACCAGTCTTGGTTTTATGGTTTTTGGTGGTTTTGGTCTCATGATCAGTTGTTAAAAAGGCCACAGTCTTGTCTCTCTCGTGTTCATATCATTTATCTTTATCGAAATATCGTTAATTGCAATATCCAGATTATCTTTCCAGTGTTTCATGTGAGGGACTTTGTTTTGTTCCTCTCAAAATCAGCCCCCAAACAAAGCCTTAAATCAAACTAAATAAAAAAAGTCCTACATTTAGTCCTTGTTTAAAACCTGTTCAGTCCAAATTTTGTATTTAATATTGATTTAGCTCCTGCTTTGTCGAGTGGAAGTTAATCCAGAGACGTGTATTTCTAAATATTTTCTAGACCAGACTTGTTTTGCTATGTCAAGATCATTCAAATATGTTTTTTTTTGTCATTTGTGGTGACATTGGTCTTGATTTTTAGCACTTTCCCCTTGGTTTCTCTTCCCTTATGCACTAGTCTCGGTCTTGACTCGGTCTCAGTCCCTAAAAGTCCTGGTCTAGTTTATCCCTGACGCTGTAACTAGGCTGGAGGAACACACATATTTGCAGATACATAACGAGCACCTCCTGCAGATGTCTGAGCGTGTGAAGGATGTTTGTCCGCCTGTCCCGCTGAGCACCAGGCTGTAACGCTGCTTTATGGTGAGTCCGCTCCCTTTTGCTCCCTAATGAGGTGACAGCGCCGGTCTCCATCCGGGACGGGGCCGAGCTGAGTCACTCAGATCCACGTGAGTCACAGCTGATGCCCACGTCAGCCGTCTCCATCAGATGAGTGTACTTAAGTCTCCTTTTCAAATGGGTCGGTACAGTTGTTTTGCCACCCTTTAACTTCCTGTGGTGTTTTTCATCTGTGAACAAAAGACGTAGGCACTTTCTTTGTGGTGAGTCCAAACCGCTCGGCCTTGAGATTAGCTGAGTCTACATGGTTGAAACACAGAGTAAGGTGATTTTAACTTTTGATAATGAATTCCTAAGGCCAGCGATGCATAAAATATACTATTTCTGTAACTGTAACCTTTTGCAGTGAGCTCATTTTAATTAAATCCTGAAAAAATGCAAGTCTGGCTTAAGTTATTGACTAATTGAATGTTTTTGTTCCCAAATAACGCAACAACTGAACACACTGTTTAGTCTGAATTCAACAGCAGCAGAAAACGGATATAAAAGCGTATTATTATGGTGTATTATAACCTAGATAATAGCTTCATTTGGGAGTTAGTGTGTTCGTTGAGTAATTGAGAGAGTTATTGTGGCAGGAAACAAATATTAAAGTAGCGCCGTGTAAGTTTTAGCCCAAAAATATGTATTCTCACTCTCATTTTGATGGTTCTTAGACATGAGATCAGTAGAATTAGGCCTATTTTACTGACACAGTACCCTCAGCTGGATAGAAACCTCCAATAATGTAACTTTACTGCCCCGGGACGAGGACTTATCGCGAAAGATTCTCTACAACACTACACTTATAATAAAGAAAACATGCCAATACACTTGACCCTGGCAGAGTTGTATTTGTACAAAAAAAACATTAAAATACCTTTGTGTGTTTAACTTCTCTATTTGTAAATAAACATGGCGGCAGCAACATTTGTGGGTTTCACATTGAGAGAACTGCGCCCCCTGCTGGCTAAATTTTACACGGGGTTGATTGAAATGCTGTTTTATTTGCTTTTGGTTAGAAATGGTAATGTTTGTAATAGTTTAACCTCTTTCAACTCAATAAAAATGTTAGGAGAACAGGTATGTTGTATCAAAAATGTGCCAAATGAGCCAGTTTTAGAGAAAAAACATGATGTGTGATCTGTGAAGATTATCAGTTTTAGTCATCAAAGAATTATAGAGGAAGTTAAGTCGACATTGTTTTGAAAATTGAAGATGTTTTGTTGAGGCTTTGCAGTGGGGTCGACAATTAAGTACAGTCAATGCAATCAAAATGACAATGTTTATAATTAACCAATGCTAAAATCAAACTACAAATATTGCTCATTTAGTCAAAGTCTAAAACTAGTTCCTCATAAAGTGTTTCAAATCAACTTTCTGCAGTCAGTTTACTAGGAAATGTCAGATATGTTTTTCTTGTTGTCGCAGTGTTGAGTCAGTCATGTGTCCACGTAATGCCCCTTTATGACCACGACGAGCTGAACTCTGAAGTGCCGCATGTTCCCCCGCCGAGAGTTTATATTTGCAACGTCTGTGGGATGCTGTAATGATGCCCCGTGTCTGTGGACCACATGGGTCTCATTACGTCGACAGTTGGTTTTTGGAGTTGGGAGGGGGCCGAGGGTGCGGTATTTCTCGTCTGAAGTGAACAGAGCTCCGTGTGTGTTTTCGGGACAGACCGGGCCCTGTGAGGGTTTTCCTGGGGAAGAGCCTCCCTGGTTCCACAAATACAGCGGAGAAATCCACTCCAGTCGAACACAACAGGCCTTTTACTGAAGTTCACCCTGGATACACTCGCACACAGACACAAAAACACACAAAAAACATCAGCTTCTCCATCGTTTCTGAGCTGAGACACTTTAATTAGCAGGATTTGAATGTGTTGTTCACGGGAGAAAAGGGATTAGTTCAATTAATCGTTATTCTGTCACAGGGCATGAATTTTCATTGTTTACTTTAGGTATTACGTTATTAATATGAAGTAGCTAGCTTTTCAATTTACTCTGCAATTTTAATATATAAGTGTTTTATAACGGTTTTTAGGAGATGATGGGGAAAAGGGGAAAACAAGGGTTTAAAAAGACAAATAAAAACATGTAACGGGGAAAAAACTATCCAAATGTTTCATAATTGTAAGCTTTATACAAAACATTCAGAAATTAAAAAAAGAAAATAAAAACAGTCATTACAGTGGGCTAAAAACACTGATGCCCGGATATATTTGACTGAACTCCAAACTCCAAATTTTATCCTGAAATTTGTTCTCACGAAACATTTAACCCATAAAAGTAAAAGTTTTTAGATGAGTGTTTAATGGAGCTTTAAATGTGTATTTTCTGATAGATACTGTTATTTTTGCAGTTATTTGCATGTCTTTGTAACTGTAGAAAAAGGGTTTGGGCCAATGCCTGTTATTTAACTCTGACACAAGCAGAAGAAGTAAAAACTAAATACAACCATATCACACTATCCTTTTAAGAAAATTGTGAATGTCATGTCAAAAATAAAGGAACTGAATTTACTGAAGCCTGTTAAAACATGGTGTTGTCTCCTCCAGATTAAGGTCTCACATGAATGCTCTGTTTGTTTTTAGGCAAACGAGGGTAAAGCTGCGAGCGCCGCCTCAGAAACAATGAAGACTGAACCAGACGTCAAAACAAGAGGTGACCACTCACTCCAACACGTTTTAATATGAACAATTAAGGACTATAACAATCATTTGCTGTCAGACACTTTGATTAATGAACTGTATGTTTGTATGTACAGCACAAAGCTTAGCAGCATACCACACTTTTAAGATCACTTCCCTTTTCTCTTCAAGGTTTCCGTTCATTCTAATAGAGTTTGTTATTGGCACATTGTAATTTATTTCTGGGAGGTTACGGCATTGAAAATGGGCCTTGTTTGGTGGCTCTGGAAATTGTTAGTCACTCGTAACGTCAAAGAAACATATCAAACTTGGGATTTATTTATTTATGTCATATCATATCACATATACGTGGATCGTTGTATTGTTTTTGGTGGAATCTGCCAATACTATGACCATGACTAGAGCTATACTTTTTTTACCCAGGAGCCATTATCACCTTAAATGCTGCTTTGTCTTTTTAAGTGCAATATCTTTTACTTTCTTGTGCAATTTTAGGGAGCCGTGCAATAGCTGAATGTGATGGATGTGTGTGTTTTTACTCACACATAGCCTTTTTAACTTTTTAACAGTACTTTTATTTATTTATTTAGTTTTATCTGCACCGATGGTTTGCTTTTCAATTTTGTTGTACAATGACAATAAAATTATTCTATTCTATTCTACCTTTGTGAACTTGTTTGTATTTCCTGCCGTAATTAAAGTGTTAAATGTGTTAGATTTGACCTCACCACAGCCATCTTACTGTTTACTTAAATCTGCTTTTCTCTCAGGACGAGAACAGTGTAAAGTCCTCTTTCCGTACGAAGCACACAATGAAGACGAGCTTTCGATCAAAGAGGGCGATATCATCAACATCATCACCAAGGTAACCGCCACAACATTATTATTACACTACTACACCATAGACCAGGTGTTTGTCAGCGTGTGGTCGGATGTATTTGTTTGTGGGAAAGCTAGTTTTGCAAATCAGAGCTCACTGAAAGCACTTAACAAGATCCCAAAGGCTTTGATTGTTGTGTTTTGCGCAGGAGTGTGCGGACGCAGGCTGGTGGATGGGAGAGATCGGCGGACGGCAAGGAGTCTTCCCTGATAACTTTGTCAAGCTGCTAGGTCCTGAAGTGGAGAAAGAGGTAAATTTAATCAAACAGTACGCCTTGTAAAGCTACTTATACCATAGCATGAGGCAAAAGCGGTGTTTCTTGTTTGTGATTAGCTTAAATTTGTTGGATTTCTGCTGTTACAAAGCACAATGTTGCTCGTTTCACCATTTTAAACTCACACATGTCAAACTCAAGGTACTACGTTTTAGGTAGATTTGAGCAGGTTTTCGATGGATTTGAATCAGATTAATTTTATTTGTTCATGAAATCTTAAGCCAGTTTTTGGTACTATATATATAATTTGCTCAAATCCATTTAAAACCTGTTCAAATCCCATAAAAAAAAATTCAAAAACATCTAAAACCTGTTCGAATCCAACTTAAACCAGTTCGAATCCATCTTAAAAAACTGTTCAAATTCAACTAAAACCAGTTTCCTTAAAAGGAGGAAATTAATGTTAAAGATAACTTTTGTAAGACTCAAATGAAGATGAAACCTTACATTCAAAATTTAATAAAAGCTTCCAAATGTTACCATCTTCGGCCTCTGAAAGGATTCTTATTAACTATCGTGGCCCCTCACCACTTTGAGTTTGACACACTAGCTCTAAATGATTTCTTAAGTTCTATTGTTCTATTTGAATAAAATATATTGTAGCATAGTATTATTTTTATTACAAATGCAAGGAGCTGGAAAACTGTGAAAATTTACCTTGAGAAGTGCTTGTAATTTAGAATAAAAACACACTGAATCTGTTTTCTGTGTTTGCAGAGACCAAAGAAACCGCCTCCTCCCAGTGCGCCCTCAGCTAAACCCAACACAGGTGAGAACTTATACTCTTCTTCTCTTGAACAAGTCAAAGCAAAAGTCAAAAACTTGTGAACTTTGACCTGTAGAGAAAAAGACAGAGCTAAAGAAAGTCCCTCCAGAGCGGCCCGAGCATCTTCCACAGAGAGACCAGGACCGAGGTAAAGTCTAGACCCGGCTTTGGACCTGCTGCTCTGGCTCCTCCTACAGCCTTCTTACTCTTATTATATAACACTTTAACACTTCTGAAGTTGTCTGACAGATTTCAATAAGGTCAAATAAACCACACATTTTACTGAGTCATTATTTTACAAAAGTCAACTTACCACAAAAGGAAGTTCGTGGGCAAGAAATGCACAACTTTTGCTTCTTGATGTTGCTGCAGTGATCTTATCTTAGTGGAAACATCTTGTAAACATGACAAATTGTTCAGGACTGAAAATATACATACTTACAGACTGAGTTGGGCAAACTGGAGTAGAATTATTATGCTATTTAGTTCCTAGAAATGGTCTTATTTCACTGTGTTTATGATTATGCGAATGTAGCTGTGATTTTTAATGATTCAAAATTGTGTGCGACTGAATTTTTTTTTTTTACAGCGTGATTCAGACCTATTTTTTCCTCTTAGTGCTAGTTTTTCTGCAGTTCTCCAACATTTTTTCTTAGCTATCCTTTGCTTTTCCTCCTTTAAATGTTCTTTCCGCTTGTACTAACCCTGCAACTTTTGATCCCTTGTTCTCGTCTAAAGATGCATGGCTAAGTTTAAACTGTATCTTTTGTTTATTCCCTTTAACAAGCAGTGTATTTATTTTGTTTTGTGTCTGTGTGACCTTGTGCGTGTAGGTGAAGAGGTGAAGGCTGGAGACATCCCCAAACCTTCCCACCCGTCTGTCCTCCCCAAGAAACCCCTCCCCCCAAAGACAAGCAACTCCTTCTCCTCGTCCCATCCTCCGCGGCGTCCCGACAGACCGCCTGCTTTAGCGTTAGTGCACAATCACACAACAAGAAAATAAAAACGCAAACAAACCCGAGCGTAGCTTTTAGCCTAATGTTGTTGTGTGGTTTACCTGCTCAGGTGTGAAAGCCCCAAGTCTGAGGGCAGGGCTTCGACACCAGACTCTGCCCCTGACAGGTCACATGACGCTGGTGAGTCTGACCAAAGGGAACAACCAATCAGAACAGGGCTTAGTAAACTGTGGATTTCGGTTTTCGGCTTTATTTTAATTGGCTTTTAAGAAATGTTTGTTGTGAAATGTTTTGTGTGTTTTTGTCCAGATATGGATTTGGATGCAGTCGTGTCATCAACAGAGAAACTGAGTCACCCGACAGTGTCTCGACCGAGAGTCACAGACCGACGGCCGCGTTCACAAATCATCACACCAGTGAGTAACAGACTGCCCGAAAAATGGAAAATTTGGCACATTAGACACAAGACGCTGCTTCACTTCAAAATATACACATATGATTAAACATATAATGGGAAATAACAAATAACAACACTACTTTAAATTGATTTTTATAAAATGTCCATGTCCTGTGGGGTAGATTATGGGGTTAACAATGCTACATTTTTTTTCATTTTTATTTTTATTTTTTTCACACAATAAATGCAGAAGGATAAAATGACAGAAAAGTGATGGAGTGTGACAGAAACCCAAAGGGGCTTATCCTTAAGGCCACACCCCTAAAACCAAATACATTTTTTAGTTTAAATTGGTGTTAACTCAGGGATTATAGTGTCTCAAAGCAGGTTTACTTTCTATATTTAAGACTCAAAGTGTATATTATCACATGTGCAGTAAAGAAACATCTCCCTTCAATATAATCATATCTTTGTTATCCACAACAGATGATGTAACCAATTAGTAAACAAAAGCATAAAAGATAAATAATATATCTTTAACTTTATTAACTAATAAAATTAACTAGGGGAATATGGAAACAACAGAATCTAAGCTATGATACATAAATAAATAAATACATAAACAAACATGATTTAAGCTTAATGGCCATTTTAATTTACCAGCTTTCATTGTATAAATCTGTCCACATTTACATTTATTGCCATTGCTACAGGTCAGTGTGTCTTTTTCAATGCTTATGTTGTTGTGGCAAAGTGTAAAGACTCTGTGTTTTAAAGGGGTTTGAAGTTTGGGCATTTCTCGTAACCAGGACTTCACAATTAAAAACAAACTCAAATTCTGCTGAAAGACTTTTGACCGCTCTGTTGTTAACTCTGGTTTGTTGCTGTTCTGTTGCAGTCGTCTTTGTCCTCCGTAGAACCACTAGACTCCGCTGCAGCCGACGACAGAAAGGACAAGGACCGAGGGAAGGAGGAGCCGGAGTCTGTTTCGTCTCTGAGAAAAGCAGTTCCCGCCGTCTCTGTAAGAAACACTGCCTCGCTGCAACAGTTATACCCCACCAGCAGAGGGAGCCACACCACAGATATATCAAGTTCACATGTGTTTCAAGCCATTTAACCTTTTAATTGGTCCATTTTAATTTTTAATTCACCGGCCTCTGTTTTCCGCAGGCCACTGACAGTAAAGCACCTCTTCCTGCCAAACCCTCCTCTCTAAACCCACCCAACACCAGTCATCGTCCCACGTCTCCATCTTCGTCGTCAGGTCCAAGCCCCTCCCCCGAGCTGCGACACTCACCTCTGACCCCTCCCACTTTGGAGGAGCTCAGAAACCAGCTACGAGACCTGAGGGCCTCCGTGGAGCTGCTCAAGACCCAGCACAGGTCTGGATCACTCACGGTTTTAGAGGAGGACGTGTTTAAGTAAGAAAAGGGCTGATTGTGTTCATGGGTTTCAGGCAAGAGATGAAGCAGCTGGCCAGCAGTCTGGACGAGGAGAAGAGGATTCGAATTAGTTTACAGGTGAGACACACACACTTGAATTTTAAATAACTGATTGACTTATATGATACAGAAGGGCATATAACGTAATATGAATCTTCATCAAACCCATTCATGCTCATGTTATGGTTAAAAAAGGGTAGTTATATATGTAATAAATGAGTATATTCACTCTAGCCTGGCCAGCTGTACCCATTCACCCAGTCATTCATACTTCCCTTCCCTTCACAGCCTTTTCCATTTCAGTCAAAATCCCATCGGACCAATCATAGTGCGAGCTTTATGTATGCTTTATTTAGTTGTTTTTTGTTTTGTTTTCTTGGCCCTGTGCTGCCCCTTTGGAAACCCAACTTAAATCCACAGAGACCAGACTAATTCTTTGAGTAGAATAGAAAAAGAATGAGCAAATGGCTTTATTGGAGGAGGTTAAACAAGTACAAGAGGCTCTGATAGAACTGGTATTAGCCTAATTCTTAAACCAATATTTATATAGTATTTATATGTACTGTAATTCATTATTTGGTCAGTTATTGTTATTAAAAATAGGAATAACTCAAATGACGGCCCATTCCAACATGGCTTCATGTATCTTATGTGTATCAAATATACATATATATATACTAGAACAACATTACTTGATTGATATTTGTATTTTTGTTTCAGATGGAAGTAGAGCACATAAAGAAGAACCTGTTGAAATGAAATTAGAGCATCCATTTTGCCTGTTATCATCACCACATCGGACTCCAGCTCTGAAAGCACTGTCACTGCTGGACCTCACTCTTCAGCCAAATCTAAGTTTGTGCCAAAAGCTCATCGACGACCCTCCTCTTCCTCTTCCTCTTCTTCTTCTTCTTCTTCCTTCACACGGAATGAGCCCCGAGCCCCGCGACGCCGCCTTATCCTGTGTTTACTCCAGTGTTTGATTTCGAGGAGGCTTCTCTGTTACGTTTACTGCTACCCGTCAGAGCTCGCCGTGCCACCGGTCCCGACTCCGGCCGCTCGTACCTGTGCGTTGCCACGGTTACAGAACACAGAGCGACCTCACCGGTACCGTACCTGGACGACCACTGTAGCCCCCCGGCCGGTTCAGATGACCTCTGTGCTGTTCTGTGCCCACTCTGCGGCCTTTGCCTCTCATCTATGTGTGTGTCTGTGAGTGTATCTGGTGACACGAAGGCTGCGTTCACACTAGATTCAGAAGTGGCCCAGATATTAATGTGTCATTCGTGGTTTTTTTGACATTTCAAACAGCCTAAAACACATAGAGATGCAATTAGGCATGCGGCGATAACCGGTTTTGAGATATATTGTTGTTTTAATATGTGAACGTTTTGAAAATACTGTGACAAACCAAGACCAGAAATGTGTTTGTGCTTTCAAATTAAAGAATCAAATTGCATTGTAATTAAGTGGAATGACTTTGAGAAATCTGAGGGGGACGATTTAGGTGAATTCTGTGTCAAAACACTTCACTTGCCTATTATAAGTACCAAAATATTTGTTCTATTTTATGGAAATCAAAAGCATTTAAAGTGGTAATTGTGATATATTTCCTCAGCCCCATGTCCACATGTAATATTAGTTTGTAAAAGTTGTGCCAAAGTTCTTATCTCTGCCCCATTGCATAGTTTTATACTAACTTTAATGAACAGAGTGTCCATTTGTCTCATTTAGCATACTCAGCTGTTTGGGCAAAAGTTATTCCATTTAGAAAGAGGTGAGAACACGTGTTATATTTTCATATCTTTAAGTTCTTAAGGAAAAAGACATGTTAACAATTGTTGATGTAGCTCTTTGGGACATTAAAATAGGTTCAGAGGACAGATAGTGTGCAAATACATCCAACACTATGTTATTTTAGAGGAGTGTAGGTGTGGAATATCAGCGTTAATTTTTTTATGATACAATTTTATGAAAATGTTGCATATTATATCTTTGAAATATGACCTTTATGTCCCAGATTCTGTATCAGATTGGATTGTAGCAAAGTCTAAAAAGTCGCTATTAATATTAAAATAAAAAACATGTTAGTGCTTTTATCTATACAGCATGTTGAAATTTAACTCAAAAGCCAATTGGTGACACAAAATAATTGGTAACATACATTATTAAGCGTTAGTAGAGCATTAACACGTGTAATTAACAATGAATTAATGAATAAACAGTGTATAGATGACTAAAGCTTAATAGTTAATAATCTATAGTTATGTATGACCAAATTCAATTAAAACTCACTTTAGCACAAGGAAATCAAATCTGGGCTACTTTTTCCTGTAGTGTGAACAGAGCCTAACGCCTCATTTACACTGACTGCGAAACGGATTCCGTACGGAATCCGTAAGGACTGCCATTTACACCGGGAGCGGTGTGTGTGCTGTACGTATCCGGAAATCTGCATCCGCGAGACCACAAAACCACAGGGATTCACGCTGAAGAGTTGAGTTCACGTGATAACATCCATGTAAAGAGAGAGGTGCTGATAAAAACTCACCAGTATATCCCAGAGCTCCAGCTATTTCACTCCATGCCTTCTCTTTTCTGGTGTTGTCCTTATAAAAAGTATGTGAAATATCATATGTGTGGTTTTGGACTTCCGCGATAAATCTCTCGTCGTCCGTGGTCTCAAATAACCCCCGGGACCCGTCACTGCACTTGTAATGTCTTCAACTTCATGAAAATCCACATGCGGCGTCCGGAAAAAATAGACTTCTTGCGGAAACCTTCCGGAGCTTTAATTAGGCGTTACGCCTAATTTACACTGACTGCTGAACAGATACGGAACGGCGTCCGTACGGACGCCACAAGGAATAGAAACCGTTGTAGTCAGTGCGAGCATTTACACCAGCTGCGGTGTGTTACGTCTCCTGATCCGGAGCTCCGGAAGGTTTCCGCAAGGAGTCTATTTTTTCCGGACGCCGCATGTGGATTTTCATGAAGTTGAAGAAATTACGAGTGCAGTGACGGGGTCCCGGGGGTTATTTGAGACCACGGACGACGAGAGATTCATCACGGAAGTCCAAAACCACACATATGATATTTCACATACTTTTTATAAGGACAACACCAGAAAAGAGAAGGCATGGAGTGAAATAGCTGGAGCTCTGGGATATACTGGTGAGTTTTTACCAGCACTTCTCTCTTTACATGGATGTTATCACGTGAACTCAACTCTTCAGCGTGAATCCCTGTGGTTTTGTGGTCTCGTGGATGCAGATTTCCGGACACGTACAGCACACACACCGCACCCGGTGTAAATGGCAGTCCTTACGGATTCCGTACGGAATCCCTTTCGCAGTCAGTGTAAATGAGGCGTAAGAGTCTGAGAACAGGGACCTACTGGAAAGTGAGGACTTTTTACTTTTTTGTTTTATTTCAGGTTTTGACTGTGTGTTTGAAGCACATTTTTGCATCAGACCTTTGACACACTGAGCTTGATGTTTCTATGGTACACTGCAGGCTGGTGATTTTGAAACATCTACGTTTTGCTGCATTGGCGTTCAGTCGTATTGCCCCGGTTTTTATGTCTTACTTTCTTTATATTATTTAATTGGCAGTCAAATGATTTATTTTTAATTAGAATAAGCACAGGATTTCAACAAAACAATCCAAGACGGCAAGTACAATTACTCTGGGTGCTAACAGAAGGAGTAGTTTGACTTTTGGTGACATCAATCCCACTGTTTGAGAGATTATAACAATTTCTTTGGGCATTTTGTCTGCCTTAATGAATCAGGAATGCAGTTTTATTTTTACACGAGAATATGATTTTGCACTCCTAATATTAATTATATTTAGTTTAGCATTAGATTAGATTAAGGGTTACATTACATGCCTTTACATTTGCCACTTTACTTAACAACTTTAATGTTTACTTAATGAATAAAGTGTTTCTTGCAATATGTTTACAGTTCTTTAATTCTTTTCACACACAGTAGTAGCACAATACAAAACTATTTCTTGCATCAAATTGAAAACTGCCCCGAGAACTTTGACTGCGAATTAAATACCTACTTGAATGAACACATTTGATCAAGTTATATTGTTTTATTGCCTTTATTTTTTCGCATTTTTGCACCTGATGTCCAGCCCCAGGATTGAACTGATGTCCACGTTCACCTCGCTCCAGCTTGTATCTGGCAGCGGGAGGACTTTACATTTTAGCACAGGGTTAAAGGAATGTAGTCAGCGAAAGGTCCTGGAGTAGAGAGATTATATCTGTGTATGCATGTGTCCACTGAGTGCGTCTGGCTTCCTTAAATGTGCACAGAATCTATGGCAACCTGTCACTGTGGCCTTCCTGTTTCTGACTCAAACGATTACTCTTTTATTTTCTTTTTCTTTCTTTTATATGACAATGGAAATCTGCTACAAATGAGCTGCAAGATGTTTTCTTCAGTTGGTCCTTTCTCTCCAGGATAGTGAAATATATAAATAAATATATACTTTTATATTTCAGTGTAATAAAGATGCTATTATGTACTGTATGAGTGTGTTTTTTCTTGATAATTCAGAAGAGCATCCTCATTTTTATTTATTACACAGCATTCATTTTCAGCTATCACCTAAAATTATTCTGACTATTCTTCTCTGCTTTGGTTTAAACTATGTCCCACAAGCTACAGCAGCCTCAGAGGGTCAAAACTCAAACTTTAAATACCCAAGTTTCCAGAGGGCACACCATGATTTTGAATTGTGTATCTAAAGCCAGCTGAGCTTCAAACTAAACGCACTCTTAAGTTTGCAGAACACACAAAACATTTTGACATTTTATAAATTTTTCATGCTCTAAAATGATTAAAATGTTTATTCTACGGTCCAAATTCCCAGCTTTTCCAGAGCACATGGGAACCAGTTGTACAAATGAATACAAGCTCAGTCATGCCACTTATTGACAGTGTTCACAAAAGAAGAAGTGAAAGTCATGCCTGTGTCTTAACCGGCAATGGACCTGCCTTTTATTGCACAACAATCATATTTGCAATTATTACAAAGCGTACAAAAAACTGACCTTGTGCTCAAGCATAAAAGCATGAAGCTGAAAATAAGTAAACGGCCAAAAGGTTTTGAGAACTCCATCTTCCTCAGACCTATCCACAAGTAATATCCCTGTAAATGTGTGTAATCTTATTAATTACTACTACTGGTAACACGTTTAGGTGACACTTTCTGTGAAGCCTGTGTCTCTAACAGATTACAGTCACTCTTATATTAACAGTATAATTGCTGATAAAATTGCTAAATGCCTAATAAGAGGTGCTGTAACTAAATATTATACTTATTAATATTATTTGAATGCACTTGATGCACATAGTCTGTATTCAAACAAATAGAGCGGCCAGAAACAGGCGGTACTTGCATTTGGTTTTGGATTTACTGTCAGTGGGGAACCTGTTGATATGATATTTAATAACATAAATGGGTGATGAACATGATATCTGTTACATATCTTTCATAATAGATCTAAATAAGCCTGTGAGGTATTCGATGTGACTGTGTAGAGTAAAAGTGATGTGTAAACATGATCTGTTCAGACCGGGGAAAGGTTTGGAACCCATAAAACTAACGGATTGAATAATAAACCATAGAAAGTTATATGTCCATGAATTTATGTAGTGTCAGCTCAGATTATCACAACATACAATAACCTCTAACCTTCTGACTTGTGACTTTACAGGAAGTCTCAATGTTTATCTCTGTGTCCAGTTTGTAGACAAGGCCATAAGGACAAGCAGTTTTATTTTTATCCAGTGGACAGATAGCATTTCAGAGGGGAGTGCAGCTGTGGACTGAATACTGTGCCTCAACAGTCTGTGCGTGATAAAATATATAGTGAATGGTTATAATTCACTCTTTCCTCCCATGCATTCGGGGCCAGTATTACAAAAATACAATCTGATTAGGACTCATTTTTCACCAATAGTCATACTGTCACACTAAATTCAAAACTGGTCAATAAAAAATAAAAATAAAATTCTTTGTACATTATAAGCGCTAACATTTAGTCAATTATGTTACACTTCAAATGTATTACAGTCATTCTCCTGTCTAACATCTATGTAAAACAAACTAATGTAAATAAATAATCAGTGCTGTTATAAAAAAAATATAAACAATTAGCCCCATTTACGTTTTACATATTCAATTATACATTATCACTCTCACAATATTAATGATAAAACAATGCATTAATGCAAATTATAATGATTTGATTTATTTATAGCCCCGTGATCAATGGCCTTTATTGTCATGTGACCCAAACATGTGACCAAGTCTATTCCTGCTACAAATCTAAGCTAACTTAGCTACTTCAACTGAACATCTAACTTAAGTCTTTTAAGCTAAATAGCCTATATTAAAAAAGTTATATTTTTCTAGAAAATACTGGCATATTACCAATAACAAGTCCAAAGTATAGCTACGTTCGTGTAAAACGGTTTTATTATTACATATTCTTGCTTTTTTGTTGCTAAATATTAACAAACTTAAGCTAGCAGTTAGTTGCCATGGTAACACCTCATCTATGTTAGCCAGGAGTTAAACACTAGGGCTAACTTTGTAGTTTGAAAAGTCTATAACTTCAGAAACTGTCTTTCTTTAGACTGGTCTACATTTTACAGCCAGCTAACTGTCTAAGAGCTTTATGAAACCCTAGTCCATAATTTATCTCCGAACACATCTAGTCGGATCCAGTTTGGCTAAAGCGGACTTTTTGGTGCGAGATAATTGGCGCATGATGTGAGTTAATGACGCGGAAATGCTGGTGGACAACCCCAGACGCGCTCCTCTCCATCACAACTCAGAATAAAGGAATAGGCGGGAGCGAGAGGAGCTCACCGAGCGAGCTTGGCAGTATGGAGTCCGTGCAGAGTTCGCAGGTGTCGGACATGACCGGGGAGCACTCTGCCGGGATGTGCGCCGTGGAGCGGGCCGACGTGTCCAGTCCCTGTCCGGCGGCCGCCAAGCAGAGGTCCCTCCGCGTCGTGTACGTCCTGAACGACGGGATGAAGTCTGCGATGGCCATTAGTCCCGAGTCCGGAGCTCTGCAGTGTCTCCAGAGGGCGTGCGACGCGGAGAGTGCCCTGCTCACCACCGTCGCGTTTGGGAGACTGGACTTTGGAGAGACGTCGGTATTGGACAGTTTCTACGACGCAGGTGTGTGTGGAAACGCAAAGGTAGCAAATCCAGTTCTGTGCGCACGTGTTCACTTTCACTCTGGAGTAAGGGGCAGGAGCAAATTGAGTTTAAAAGTCTAGTTAAACAAACAAAAGTTGCGTAAAACATGCGTAAAGTAGACGTAGATGTCATTTACTTGTAAATGTACTTTTTTGAAATGTTTAAAAGCACATTTCAGTCCAGAATAGCTATAGTCGTCTGAAGAAGCTGCAAAAGGTTCATTTGTATACTTACTGATATAGCTCATTGTACCAGTAACTTAAAGATGTCGTAATAAAAACATGTTTTGGTGAATGGAGTAGAAACGCACCCAAATGACGACAGTATTTCTTAAAACTTTTTTTTTATGTATTGGTTTTATAGTAAAAGCTGACTGGATTGTGGAATGTGAAGAATAGTGTAGAAATAGAGTTAGAAAAATAACTACAAGCTATGATCATGAGGCCTCAGTATCTGTAAGATCCTGTGTATCCATGCATCCAAAGTTATCTCAGTCAAATCTGCATTCCAATGAAATGACTGCTATCTTTTAAGTGAAACATTGCAGAAGAAGGCACACAAGGTTATTTAGTCATATCACCTGCAGGGAAAACATATCCTTAGGAATTTGACTTAAGTCTATTGTGTTTTGTAAAGTGATTGTATGGCAGCCTTCTTGAATAGCTTCGGCAGACATGAAGCAACTTTATGTATAGTCTTTCCAATTGGAGTTTATACTTTCCTCATATATGCACTTAACTGCGTTTAAAATGTGTGGCTTGGACAGTAAAATAGGTCAATGCTAAGTTCTTGGAATTTGAAGTTGAATACATTACTATTTGGCGACAGAAAACGATCGCCTCAGAGTGAGCAGTGACAACATGCCAGAGTATGCTCTCCAGAACGATATCCAATTTCATTTGCAAGACACACAGGCAGTGCAGAGTAGATTAATGTTAGACTAGTGTTTATCCAATTAGTATGCAAAGTCTCTCCCTATTTACATCTGAGCATGTCTTATTCTCTTGATAAACTACAACAAATCTCCGTTAAATTAGCCTAAATCAGATAATAACACTGATAAATGTAACCTTGATAAATATAGAGCTGACCAGAAGACATTTGATACGAGGAATAGGAAGTTAATTTGATACTCCTCTTTCCAATACATTACCCCACATGCCCTGTCTGAGTTATTATGCACTATGATTAATTCATCTGTCTTCATTATGAAAACCCGACACCTTTTGTGGCTGACCTCAAATAACAATCCCCAAACAACGTAATCCCTTAAAAGCTTTAATTGCCCTGTAATTATACAGTCTATGATGCTGTCTACACTTTTGTGTCGCCTGGAAAAAGGTTATTCTGTAGATAGTCACGACCTCCAGCAGATCATTGTCCAAACTGGGGGTAAGGTATAATCTCACTGTTTCCATAGTAATGTGTCCACAAAATCAAAACATATATAGTAAATGACACTGTACCCCTGATTACCCTTTACATACTATCATAAGAGGAACTGTAATGCTATCCCTGGCATTTTTCCATTGAATGTAAATAGAATGAATGTATTGTTGATGTTAGAGAAGGTCTTCGTGCAGAGACATGTCTAAAAATGTGCAAAAAGTGATGGCTTTGTGTGACGTTACTGAAAGTTTTAGGCATCATTATTCATGCATTGAATTTTCACATCTGCAGGTAAGTATAAAGATGAAATTTGTAGCACATTAGTTTATTTGACTGAATATTGAAGCCATTTTTACACATGCTCATTCTTGTTTTACCTTGATTTAATAATTATGATTGATTATGTATTAGCTCAGTGCCCTTAAGCAGATGCCATCCTTTCTATGAACTATGAACAGCTATGTCTGCTGGTATTTGCACTTTCTATAAGGTCAATCTAGGGTTTCTTTGCTAATGCACTGCACTGGTGCTGACAGCAGAAAAAAATAGTCCTTACAATGTTTGCAAAACTTTGTTGTTCATGTTCTTGTTTTTGTCATAGTGCTTGTTTATTGTGATGTCCCAATACCGCTCTCCCAAGCATGAGCACAGCTATAGATAACACATATGAAGAATATCAGATTTCAGAGCTATGTTGATGCTTTAGATGTATTATAAAGTGACTTGTTTTGATGGAGGCAGTTTTTCAGACTCTCAACAGAAAACTTTTACAATTTGTCCAATTTGTATCATCTGTATTTACAATAAGATATGTCAGAAAAATGCTCTCTAAAGGAAAAACTTTTGGACAGTCCTAACTCACTATCTGTCTTCTTCCAGACATAGCCGTTGTGGACATGAGCGACGTGTTTCGGCAGCCCTCCCTCTTTTACCACCTGGGAGTCAGAGAGAGCTTCGACATGGCTAATAACGTCATCTTGTACCATGACACTGACCCTGACACAGCGCAGTCACTGAAGGTACACACACTTCTCCTTCGGTGTAGATTCGAGGTCATTGAGTTTCAGGCATGCCATTCCTTAGCGCTTCCTTTGAGCCGAGTTATCTACCGTTATTTATAAACCAGTTGTGCATAGCGTAGGCATAGCTGTGGCACAACTTTTCATATTCAAGCAAGCTTAATCACATGTGTGCTGTTGTTTTTGCAGGACATGGTGGCACAGAAAAACACAGTAAGTTTCTATGTATGCTTTTGGATCTATGTGCCAACAGTGTCACACTTTATTTGTGGACTTCGATCCGTGACAGTTGTTCTCTCACGCGGCAGACAGTGCATGCAGGAATAAACACGCACATGTTCTTTCTCTTTCAAACAACATAAAGACCACATGACAGCTCCTATAAATAGGCTTACATTATTACCAGCCACTACTTGATTTGATGGTGTCTGTCTATCCCTCTGTTTGTGTTGGTGGGGTAGGCCGCTCGTCCTTCAACACTAGGTTTTCCTTGGGTTCAGTTGCCTCCTGAATACAGAGGCTCTGGGTTGTGCAATAAAGTAGGTACTACCCCATTGCTCCATAGCATGCTCAGCCTAATAATAATAATAATCTACTTGTAAACACTGAAGTGTGGCTAATGAATGTGCTTAGGGAAAATGTGTGCATAACAATTCTCAAGACAATGCACAGGAACAAAGCCAAAGAAGAATATAATGACTCTTGGGAGATACTCAGAGATTACACTGTGTTTTCTGAGAAACTCATTACAGCTCATAGTCACTGTGTATTCTGAAGGCATGGCTCTGAATGAGTTATCGGTATTATGTTTAGTGCAGCAAAACACTGTATATGCTCTACTCTAGTGACAATTGTAAAGATAGGTGTGCTTCATGAATGGGGCTCTTTAGTTACTGCATGGTAGTGATGCATTCATGAATGAACTATGATTAATTTGAAGGAGCCAGTTGTAGCCTATCAAACATTAATAAAACACTACTGTTTTCTGTACTTCTTCATTTGCATTAAAATATGTCCAAACAGAACTAAACAGAAAAATAGGGTAACACATTTTCACACTGGAGTAAAGTATTACTAAAATGGCAGTTTCTGAAGTTTAATTTGACATATTAAACACAGAACAAAAATTTAAATGCCATTTTTCATGAGCTGAACTCAAAGAGCTAAGTCTTTTTCTATGTACACAAAAGGCCTATTTCTCTCAAATATTGTTCACAATTCTGTCTAAATCTGTGTTAATGACTTCTCCTTTGCCGAGATAATCCATCCACCTCACAGGTGTGGCATATCAAGATGCTGATTAGACAGCATGACTATTGCACAGATGTGCCTTAGGCTGGTCACAATGAAAGGCCACTCTAACATGTGCAGTTTTACTGTATTTGGGGGTCTGGAACAGAAAAAGAGCTCATTTCAGCTCATGAAAAATGGGAGCAAAAACAAAAGTGCTGTGTTTGTATTTTTATTCATATAAATATCTAAAAGGGCAGGCAACAAAAACATGTGGTCATCAGTTTTAACTGTGGAAACATTTTCACTTACTGTTTAAGTTGGTTTGAGGCCACTGCTCTGCTTTTGCCAAGAACACTTATATATAAATAAAACAAGATATGATCCCAACATAAATTTTTTTTCCTCAAACGTACTGACATTGCTGCTTCTTTGAGTTTCTATAATGAGCCTACAAGGCATGCTGCTAACCTTTACAGTGGTTTCATTACGCTACTGACAATCTGTTTATAGAGCTTATTAATCACTCTAATCCACTCACTCCCGTCACTCCTTCTTCCTTTGCATCCGGTGTTTGTGCAATCTGATGTGTGTTGTATTATATTTACACACAGCATTTCAGTAAACAGTGAAAGTTGGCTTTGCCTTTGTTTAAATAATGTTTTAAATGCCCTCATGCCCTGATCTAACTTATATTTTCCCTCCTAGGCTTCCAGTGGTAACTACTACTTCATCCCTTACATAGTGACTCCTAACCACGAGTACATGTGCTGTGAGAGCGATGCCCAGCGCAGGGCCAGTGAGTACATGCAGCCCAGCTGGGACAATCTACTGGGACCACTCTGTGTGCCCCTCATGGACCGCTTTACCAGCCTCTTGAAGGACATCCATGTTACCTCCTGGTGAGAAAGCATCCCTCCTGATATACATGACATTATCAAGGAGTGTCCTCTATAATGACTCTAGTTATTTTCATATGTGTCGATTTTAAAGTCTTTTTACAAACAGCATATAAGAAACACATGAAAAACTATTTGAGACTAAAGACTTACAGCAGAAATCAAAAGTATTTGCTCTCCCACAATCCCCAGACATGAATCTTAACTCATGATGTGTTGCTCTAACAGTAGCAGAATCTGATGTTTAAGCTTCTCTTGTTCTTGTATGTGTTTTATCTTCTTGCTGCAGTGCTTCCTTCAAGGACACGTTGTTAAATGACATCAGAAAAGCCAGGGAGAAATACCAAGGAGAGGAGCTGGCCAAAGAGCTTTCCCGAATCAAACTGCGCATAGACAACACTGAGGTCCTGACGCAGGACATTGTCATGAACCTGCTGTTCTCCTACAGAGACATACAGGTGCAAACACACATATATCACGTATTAGCACACATAACTAGCCTGATTGTTTGTTAATAATATTCCTATAATAACCATATCTAATTAGGACTACGATGCCATGGTGAAGCTTGTGCAGACTCTGGAGATGCTCCCGACCTGTGATCTGGCAACTCAGCCCATGATTCAATTCCATTATGCTTTTGCTCTAAACAGGTGAGTATGCGCCTTATTCACGACACTCATTATCCCCATTGACTTTAACACAAGCTAATGTTGATTTCTGTGCACATTTGAAGGAGGAACAGCCCAGGCGACAGGGAGCAGGCTCTCAGAGTCATGCTGCAGGTGTTACAGTCCTGTGAACACCCAGCTCCAGACATGTTCTGCCTTTGTGGACGAATCTACAAAGACATCTTCCTTGACTCGGACTGCAAAGACACCAAGAACAGAGATAATGCTATACAATGGTCGGAACTGTAGTTTTTATCTAGCAACTGAATAATTTTAGTATGTTTTCTAAACCATTTTCTATTAAACTGTAGGTACAGAAAAGGCTTTGAGCTGCAGCCCACTCTCTACTCTGGGATAAACCTGACTGTCCTGCTCATAGTGGCTGGACATCAGTTTGAAAACTCTATGGAACTGAGGAAAATAGGTGAGTTTTACTTCGGTATAGTTTTAACTGCCATAATCAATTTATGTTTTACTTTTATATGTTATTTTTTCTTCTTATTTCATAGGTGTAAGGTTAAACAGTCTGCTCGGGCGTAAAGGCTCTCTGGAGAAAATGAACAACTATTGGGACGTGGGCCAGTTCTTCACTGTTAGCATGTTAGCTCATGATGTTCCCAAAGCTACACAAGCTGCTGAAAAGCTCTTCAAACTAAAGCCACCAATCTGGTAAAGGCCTGTTCATATACTTATTAGTAGTAAAATTTTACACAGCAACTACCAAATTAGCCATACTGAAAATAACAATTTCTTCTAAAAAAAGAAATGCCCAGAATAAGTTTGCATTTTTGAAACGTTTCAATATTACTGCATATGCATTCATGTATATTATTCTCATCCAGGTATTTAAAGTCAGTGGTTCAGAACCTGCAGCTGATCCAGAGATTTAAAAAGCAGTCGATTGAGCATTCCCCGCTGCGAGAGAGACTCAACTTTTGGATGGACATCATCGTAGAGGCCACTCAGGGCACCACCAACCGCCGCAGATTTCCAGTAACTACAGACATATATACATCATTTATTCTTTATGAATATAAAAAAGGCTTGAATATGAATATTCTGTTTATTCCAGGTTTTGATTCTGGAGCCGACTAAGGTTTATCAGCCGTCTTACGTGTCCATTAATAATGAAGCTGAGGAGAAGAACGTATCCATTTGGCATGTTTCTCCAGCCGAAACGGTCAGCATTACCTTTTATGTTGTGTTAACTTTAGACTTTGTATTTTTGTGTTGATTTGACATGCTAAACACTGCTTTATTTCAGAAGGGGATACATGAGTGGAACTTCACTGCACAGTCCATCAAGGGGATAAGGTAAGAAGCACAAAGTCATTATTACACTGCACTTTTCATTTATTTTAGCTTTATTTTGGCTAATAGTAACATCACAACAATCTCATCTCACTATGAATTAAGACCTCTGCATTTTTCCCTTTTGCAGTATCAGCAAGTTCGATGAGCGCTGCTGCTTCCTGTACGTCCACGATAATTCGGATGACTTCCAAATCTACTTCTCGACGGAGGAGCAGTGCGGTCGGTGAGGACTCACTCCTCTTGATGTGTCTGTGTAGGTGTGTGTGTTTGTCCGTGCTGGTGTTTGTACAGAGCATATGAGGGATTGTGAGTAATAATATGGATTCCTCCCAGGTTTTGCTCAATGGTAAAAGAGATGATTTCAGACGGCACGGGTAATGCTGTTGAGCTGGAGGGAGAGTTGGATGGAGATACACTTGAAGTAAGAGTTTTACTTCAAATTGGTCCCAGTAGGATGTGAAATTATATTAAAGTTGTGTGTGTAATGGTCTTTTTTAACTTTTGCAGTATGAGTATGACACTAATGAGAACGGGGACAGAGTGGTATTGGGTCGAGGCACGTATGGAGTGGTTTATGCCGGCAGAGATCTGAGCAACCAGGTCCGAATCGCAATTAAAGAAATCCCAGAGAGAGATAGCAGGTAAGACTGTCAGGTAACTGTCCATTAATTAAAGAATAATCGCACATAGAGCCTCTGATGAACACAATATGTGCAACATTCATGAAAAATACATGTATAGTTCAGCATTAACACAGAAAAAGTTCACTTGGTCAATAAGGGATTTGCATTCTCCTTAAACTGTGAAGCATGAGGCATTGTATCTGTTGTGAGCTGTGATGTGTTTCTGTCTAAATCAGGTATTCCCAGCCTCTGCACGAGGAGATCGCTCTTCACAAGTATCTAAAACACAGGAACATCGTTCAGTATCTGGGCTCAGTTTCCGAAGACGGTTACATTAAGATCTTCATGGAACAAGTCCCTGGAGGTGCGTTTGAGTAAAATAAAGACAAAGAGAAAGTACTTTTCTGCACTGAAGCTACAGACAGAAGCAGATATGTATGTAAGGAAGTGCTCCTAAAGGCAGACACTGAAAGAGATCGATGCTTGTGACCTCGCAGTTACCCAGCAGTCTCTCTAACTGCCTGGTCGTGTTCCCATTTCATAATAGGTTTTGGACACTCCTTGTCTCCTTTCTCCAGGAAGCCTGTCTGCGCTGCTGACGTCTAAATGGGGTCCACTGAAGGAGGCGACCATTATCTTCTACACAAGACAGATCCTAGAGGGGCTCAGATATCTGCATGAAAACCAGATCGTCCACAGAGACATTAAAGTACGATAGATAGAGTATTAACCTGATGTAGTGACTTACCTTTGTGTGTCATGAAAGTCTTATTTTTCTTTTCAATCTCCATCAGGGCGACAACGTGTTGGTGAACACATACAGCGGTGTTTTGAAGATCTCAGACTTTGGTACCTCTAAACGTCTGGCAGGTGTCAATCCCTGCACTGAAACATTTACTGGTAACTTGCACATTTTCATTTTATTCACTTTTAAGCAGTAAGACAAGTTAAATTATACTTTGTCTTGTCCATGAAGGAAATCACAAGAACATGGAGACAAAACACATAAACGAAAAAAAACCCAAAACATAATCTACAGTCTAAATTGTTTCCTGGTTATTTAAACTAGACAAATCCCTCCAGTCAGACACATCATAATGCACTTAAGTCTGGTGCTTCTTTGTTGTCTGTGTTGTAAAGGTCTGTGCTGCATAAATGGAGCCACAGAAATGCTGAACATGAGTGTAAATATAGAATTACCCTCAAAATGTCAAGAGCCACTATCAGCGTCTATGGAAACTCTAAGCGTACGAATATCCATGCGCACACACACACGCAGGGGCATAGACAGTCATAGGCCATCTGGACCTCTCTATTTACCACTGAGGTGTGTAATTAGATTAGTTAATCAAGCGCAGGCAGAAGGGTGTTTACATTTCATTAGCAGGTGTGTGCTGTCCTCTGCTGCTCTGCTCTTTGACTCATTGACTTTTCCTTTTCTATGGTGCATTATGTGTCACTCTGTTAGGATGAGTTACCAAAGCCAGATAACCTTCATCTATTTTCTCCGATTTCAAACCCCACTGGCATGCTAAAAGGCAACAGAGACAAACTGAAAAGGTGCACTGTTTGAGATTTTTTAGTATACGGTTAAGTGTGTGTAATTACCTTAATATAACACCTTGGATTTAGATGCATTTAGAGACATATTAAGCTTAACCCAGTGTAAGTAGCCATTAGCCTCATTTCCTCCTGTTTTCCTGTACAGCTGCCCAGAGTGGACAAAGTGAATACTGTTAAAAGAGATGCACAAGTTTCTTCCCAAGATGCCACTAAAATAAGAAACTTTACCTTTAAGGCTCTATTTGCCACAATAAAGAGTGTACCAATCTGTCCTGAAGGAGACAGAAGGAAATAGTTTTTACTGATAATATATGCCTTTGTGTTTTTCAGGGACCCTTCAGTACATGGCTCCTGAAATCATTGATAAGGGCCCTCGAGGGTATGGGGCCCCAGCTGATATCTGGTCTCTGGGATGTACAGTCATAGAAATGGCCACCGGGAAGCCTCCTTTTCATGAACTCGGAGAACCACAGGCTGCTATGTTTAAGGTAGACATTTAGATGAATTATATTTCAGCCGGTAGAGTACTGTACACATTTGCCTTTTTCTTCCAGGTTGGTATGTTTAAGATACATCCAGAGATCCCTGAGTCTTTGTCTTTGGAAGCCAAGTCATTCATCTTGCGCTGCTTTGAGCCGGATCCAAACAAGAGAGCCATTGCCGTCGACCTGCTTCGAGACACTTTTGTGAGGCAGAACACTAAAGGGAAGAAGAGCAAGATCGCCTACAAACCTTCAGGTTACACAAGAATATACTGCAGTCACCACTTTCATCATTTTGGCAGCTGTAACTGTGATGTGGTAATAAATGTGAGAGTGCCTTAGATTTTCAAATATTGCAACAGAAAATGTTGCAACCAAAAGCAGCCAACAGTGATTAGCAAATCAAACTAAACACAAATCTTTTGAATAGTTAAAGGGTACTTTACATTTTATGAGAAAGTAGTTTTATTTTCTTGTCATGCCTTCCAGTTTTGCACATTGTGTTTTGTGTTCACAGACTACATCCACAACGTGTCACTGCCGGTGCAGCTGCAGTGTGAGGCGGCTGGGAGCAGCAGCAGTGAGCATGGCTCCGTGAGTCCAGACTGTGATTCAAAACATGATGTGTTCTTTCAAAAGAAGAAAAACTCTTGCTCAGAAAACCTGCTCAAGCCTCCCAACTCTAATTACCTGAGGTTAGTATAAATGAGGAACCTGCATGTCACATGGAAAATGTGACTGAATGTGTGTTATTTAATGAATGTACTTGTGTTGAGTTGGCAGGTGGTCTGATAGTGCGCCCGTACACCCCATTGCCTTTTACAATGCTAATATAATGAGCCCTGATAGTTTTACGAGTCTCAGCTGGTAGTTAGGCACACACGTGTGTACGAATGTTCATGCGTACATAGACACTCACCCATCCCGCTGACTCATCCTGTCTGCGAGGTCCCCTGGGCACACACAGTAGCCAGGAGAGGCTTGTATCTGTAAATAGACCGGCCCATGTGTCACATAGTTGTAAATCAGTTGTGGCTTGTTTGATATTACTCTGAGGTCACTTTGTGTGTTCGCAGTGTTCCCGACGAGGGCTCGGTGTCCGAGGACCGCAGTATCCCACCATCTCCCGAGGACAGAGACGGCGGCCTGTTTCTGTTAAAGAAGGACAGTGAGAGAAGGGCCATTTTGTACAAGGTCCTTAATGAAGACCAGGACAAGGTCATCTCTAACCTCAAGGAGAACCACATCCAGGTGTGTGTCAAAACAAAAAAGAGCCCAGTGAGATATATTCACCCTCAACAAAAAGGATGATCCAACTGGACGTGGGCGGTGTGGTGTCATCTTACAATAAAAGAAGCCAGGGTTGAATTACCAGCCAGGGCACAGCCTTGTTCTCCATTTATTCACTTCAGGTTGCAAAATGAAATGAATAAAATGCTGATGGGAGTAAAAAAAAAAAAGGCAGATAAAACTTGAAAAAAAACAGTAGTGTCCAGTCTGCCTTCATGAGCAGAGGATAAAACCTATCAAGACTTGTTTTTTGGATGAGCTTGTCCTCTGTCACAGCCAACTTGGCCATAATCCTGTGTTCTCGTCTGGGTACAGCTGTAATATTATCAGCTGACTGTGCCTTGGCCAGGACTCACTGTTAGCTCTGTGTGAACACCTTGTATTTGTCGACAAGGTGTTCAGATTTTCTTTACTCAAATGTAGAGGTGTCGCTTGCTGATCAAGGGCCAAAAATACATTATTAATTGACTATTTCTTTTTTTTTTAATACAATACATGTTATGACATATCCTACATCAATTTCACAGACAATTACTCAAACTGCTTGAGACAAACCTTAGAAATACTAGTGTTCAGTATTTCCTTATATAAAAAACACAAACCCAAATTGTTTTCATGCATTTCCTGTAACCTTCTAATAATTATCTACAAGGGGAGAAAGTTTGAACAAGCAAAATGACTCAGTGCTTGGCCCTTTTGCAGCATCTAGTGGCCACACTGCAGACTCACAATTCCACACCTGACTTTAAATGTCTATTTTACAAGATATATTATTCAAACACAATCATACAGCATTGAAAATCGAGTGATGTTCTCCATTTGATTTGACAGTATGACTTTATGCACCAATAAAAACACTGTCCCACATCTTTTGCGTCAGGTAGAACTTCAGATAGTAAGTGGGGTTATTTGTGGGCCAGATAAAAACTCACTGAGCTGGATTATGCTTAACAGAGATTGATTGTGAATATTTAATAGTAAAGTCATTCATTTTTACGTGTTTGTCCTAAAGGGAATAGAGGAGCTCCAGTTGTCAGTGGAACACATCAAACAGATCATCTGCATCCTCCGAGACTTCATCCATTCCCCAGAGCGACGAGTCATGGCCGCCACCATCTCAAAGCTCAAACTGGACCTCGACTTTGACTCCACCTCCATCAACCAGATACAGCTGGTGCTCTTTGGTTTCCAGGACTCAGTAAGCACTCAGAGTATAAGCAGCTACAAATTACAGTGTTACTTATGAGTGATGTCTGAATTTGTCTGTGTTTTTAGGTAAATAAAGTCCTAAGGAATCATCATATTAAGCCTCACTGGATGTTTGCTATGGATAACATCATCCGCAGAGCTGTGCAGGCTGCTATTACTATCCTCATACCAGGTGAGCAACAAGCTTTCAGCACCATCTTGTGGTTGTGCTTAAAACTACCAGCACTTATTAATCCTTTATGTATTGTATAATTTCCACATATAGAGCTCCAGATGCATTTCGGCCCAGCGTCAGAGTGTGAGGGAGCAGAAAAGGAAGACGAGGTGGATGAAGAGGAGGCAGAATATGGACAGGTCTTAGTCTCGACGAATGAAGACCACGTTACTGCCTCTGACCCGTCCACATCAGCAGTGAGCACTTTAAACTCAGGTCACTCCCAGGAGCATCAGCGCACACATCCCCAACTGAGTGCCCAGCTCGGACGGCTCAAACAGGAGACCAACAGGTAGAAGAACAAGCCAAAAGTCTAAAATAATGGTTGATATTGGATGTATCACAACACAGTATCACAAATATGCCCCGAAAGTTGGACATTTTATAGGAGGACTATAAACTGACTAAAAGGGTGGGAACCTTAACTATCTCTGTGGGTCATAATCTGCCTACTCTATTATAAAATATATGTGGAAAGGTTTGTAAAGTCACAAAACTAGGCTGCAACTTTAAAGGAGTGTCATTCATAGTGTCACCAGTTTGTCAGTGTTAAACGAGGCACATGACGATGATGAAATCCACACATATCTAGGACAGGAAGTCATATTTAACCAAAGACACGCCTGTTGCTCATACCAAGCCCTGCACATGTACTCTCACCTGAAGGATGATTCAACAGCAGCTCATTGAGTCAGAGAGGGATAGTAGGCTGTAAAACTTATCACACAGGACATCACTGACTAACCACAATATTGCTCTGTATTTTATTGCTTATTTTTAAATCTGGGAAGAATAGAGGCTAAAAAATTACAGAATCAAGGCAACTTTATTTGATTTTGGATATCGAACCTTAAGGAAACAGCTGCCTACAAGGGGCTTCTCTATATTTGGGTGTTCACGTTACATCAAACATATCTTCACCCATTTAATCCAACAAATAACAGCACTGCTACAGACACTGAAGGGAAGGTGGGGTTTTGTGTGTTTAAAGTTACTAACGATATGAAAGAATGGGTATACCAGCATAAATAACCAGGAAGTGACACTTGATCTCGATGACGCATGTTAATCCAAGAATAACCGCGAACCACAGAACACGAAAACAATGCAGATTTAAACAGAGCCTTTGACCCCTTCACTGTCGATATGTTTAATCTGTTACTAAGTCTGTATTTCAAGTCAGATATTTGATTTAGCTAGCAGACATTATAATATTATTTAGTGTTAATGTGAGGTAAGTTTGTCTTTTAACTCACTGAAAAAGAGCGATATATTATTCTATATAATGTAGATGATAAAGAAGGTCTGGGTTTTGTTACTGTGCTGCAGGCTGCTGGAGGAACTGCTTCAGAAGGAGAGGGAGTACCAGCAGGTCCTGAAGGCCACACTGCAGCAGAGAGCCCACGACCTGGACCTGGTCCGGGTCCGACACAGACCTCCAGGTACAAACACCAACTGAGCACTTAGGAGTATGTATAGAATCAGTTTATTTAATGTGTGCTTCTCTTTCAGACATCACTCCTCCGTCCATCTTTCAAATCCCACCTGACTTTGAGCCGGACAAGGAGCTCACTGATTGGCTGAAAGAGCAGGGGGCGGATCCCGACGCTATTGAAAAGGTTGAGTGACATGTTTTGGCCTGAAGCTTGATGAAGTTTGATGACTTTATATCTGTCACTTATGTCACGTTGATGTTCACTGTGACATTACATGTTTATGTTGGAATTTGGCCGTACGTTAAAAAAAAAGTAGTTTTGAAATAACCTGGTCATGAAAATATCCTGGAAAATAGCAAAAAATGGAAGTAAAACTGTGGAAATAGAGCCATACACCAATAATACTTTTATTTGGCAGATAGACCACACTTATCTATTTGGCTGGATTGAGGAAGTGAACAACTAGCAGGAATTTATCTTCCTTTACAACTGACAGCTCACAGGATTCATTTCTTGTTTTAGTTCATGCTTGAAGAGTATACGCTGGCTGATATCCTCAATGATGTCACCAGAGATGATCTACGCTGCCTACACTTACGGTATAGTCCAGCATTTGTTTTGGGGCCTGGCAATATTTCAAGTTTTCAAAGATATTTTTGTAGAAGGTATGTTACGAGACTTTAATCTATGATTTACATTAAGATATAGTTTAAGTCTTATTAACTGCACAGCCTCTTGTTAGTTCCTCTTCTTTGTGCTCAGATGAGGTGAACTAAACACTATTTAAATGTATGTGTCGGTATTTAGCTGCTGTTAGTAATTAAAAGTACTTGTGTGACAATAGGCGGGTCTCTTTTTGATTTATTAAGACATATTTTGTATATTGCAGTTTAGATAAATACATTGATGTTAAATTTACGGTTCGTGCCTGTGCTCCTTATTGCACAATTTAAATTTAATAATGGTCCAATACTGAATAATGTCAATAGAAGGAGTGTAGTTTAACTCATAGTGAGATAATTAGAGATGTCAGTGATCAGATGTTGTTCTCCCTGGACTTTCCAGTTTCAGTAGTGAAAAGTAAACAGTAACGAACAGTATCGTGCAGAATGGCAGGTCTGACATATTAAAGTGTTCATGCTATACTTTTCAGGGGCGGTGTCCTCTGTCGTATCTGGCGGGCGATCCAGCGGCACAGAGAGCGGCAGAGGCTGAAGAGTCCCGAGCGCTCTGAGGATGATGCATGATGGGAAGGATATACTCTGGAGTCTGTAGAAATACGCACACGTCCACACACTCCCAGCTGAGCTCTCTTCTTCTGTCCTTTCTCTTTCTGTGGTTGTCTCCCTGTTGCTCAGCACAATGTCCCAGTGCCTTTACTGAGTCTCTGCTCTAAACACATCAGACTTGACCAAACGCTTTAGTGCAGGGACTACTCTGTTTGTATTTGTGTTTATGAATGAAACATGAAGAGCTTTCGTGATACCGTAAATCTATGTCTTGCTTTTAAGTGCGATTGGTTACACGTCTCTTTTACAAATTCAGTAAAAAGATATTGTTTTGTCCCTTCTGTCCTTTCACTTCTTTTGTTATGTCTAAAATCACAGAAAGAGTAGTAATACACACAGTACACTTACTCCAAATCATGTTACAGTACATGTTACAGTCGTTTTTCTTTAAATATATGAAGTTGTAATTGAAGACTCATCGGCAGAATGAAAAATCAGTAAAAGTGACAGCTCTGCTCGTTATCTCAATGTTGTCACTGCACAATAAAAATGCACACTTCAGATGGCTGCTAGATACTTTCTATGTATAATATAATAATCTAATCTTTACACACCATTAATAATATTTAGTGCATATGATAAATGTACACAGTAGGCATCGGACTGTTTTTAATGTAATGGATTATTCAGGATTTCACAATAATCAAGGTTTGAAGCACAACACTGACACGTTTTGTGACATGAGCTGATGAGAAAAGACAAAAGGCACATTTAGAAAGTAGTGGAGTATATTGGTAGTAATGACCACTGTGTAATACCTGTACAAAAACACAATATCAGCGCGCACTTCTTATGCACATATCTTTGTTATAACTATACCATACTTTGATATACAATGCTATGCTGTACTGCTTTAATTGGCCGAAATATAACTACATGACACGACTACAGTGAGAGTCACAACACATGTGAGAGGGTGGCTTTACGGGCTGGACATAAACAAATGAACCCAGAAGTACTATTTTCAGCCTGTTCACCAAAAAGCAACTTTCCATTAAAAATAAACAGCCATCTTTGTCTCTTGTTAAACGTACACACACGTCACTGCCTTTATTTGAATGCATTTTATTTATTGATAGTCATGTAACATTTGCTTGTGTTAATCTTAAACTCTTTCCTTCTGTTTTCAAATCTATAAATGTCATGTGTTTTTTTGTTTTTTTTTAATTCAAACTCTGTATGTGTAAATTTGTCTTGCTGTGTCATTCACAAGTGCAATAAACCTTGAAGTTACACTGTGCCAAACATTGTTCGTCATCATTTATCAAAGTGAACAGTGGCACAGACGCTTAAAGAGTATTCATTTGAATGGAAAAGCTCCTAATTGCACAACATGAAACAAGGTGTATTGTAATTTTAGAGGCACACCTGAGGCTATTAAATGAAAATGAGGCAATAAACTCTGTGATGTCATGCTCCTTGTTCACTTTTACCAGTTCAACAGGTTGAAGGAACGAGGAAAAAGCACTGTGTCTGAACTGTTCTGAAGCGTGTTATTATAATGGTGTTGATCGGTGGACAATGAAATCAAACCAAGGAAATTGAATAAAGAGGTTTTCTATTTCAGTCAAAAAAGTACCCTTATGTTTTCTTCTCTTGATTTCCTTCCATTGAATGTTACTGTGTAGTACTAGTAATGGTGACTTACTTGTCATGTTAGATTTTGTCTTAAAATATGACTCTGTTTTGCCCAAATGACTACATCAGTTTTTGAGATAATTAGGATGGCTGAACAGGCTCATTGAAACCATCCCATCGAAAGAAACATGACGACTCTTATTTGGATGTGATATTATGGCTTTTCTATTCCACAACAGAAAGTAACATAAACATAAATGTCCCCAAATATAAACTCACTTAGATGACTTTGTAACTCACTCGGTATATTCATGTACTTGAAAATACAATCCTCCTATGTATGTGTTCATAAGAGGTGAACAATAGAGACATTTAATACTTAAAAGCAAAAGCATGGCCAAATCAAATGCTCAAGGCCCTACTTTGAGCAGCCCTAAGTAGCCTTTGCTTCTGAGTAATAGCATCAAATCGCTAAACAGCTAAATAATATAATAAATACAATATAAGAGTCTGTGTCTCTGTGTTATTAGCTTTAACACATGTATTTACCAACTATGAAGTTTTCTTTTACTCATGAGCACAATCTGTCAAAGGTGTGCACTTTATAACTTACTGTGTGCTGCCCTTAATCTGAATTAACAGCAATTAGTCATTGTGTTATGCCAAAGATGAACTATTTGCAAAAGACGTCACCAACGATACTTACTGATCATTGATTACAGCATAAATAAACTGTCGAACAATGGAGTCGGCTGCAGTGACGCGATGCCAAAAGTCCGCATTACAGCTAGCAGCATTTTAAAGGTCAACTAATCGAGTTAATGAGTAACCTCTTCACTCACAGTTTGGGAAAAAGATGAGCTAAGAGTTTGGACAACACAAATATACGTATCTGTTTGTGGGGCATTTTACCACACAAGTGCCAAAAGTTTGTGTATTTGTAACTTGAAAAGAGTAAAATAAAGGTGATGAAAACGATCCTATGCAGCTGAATGACTGTGGAGTAAAATTCTCAGACTGTGACATAACCCCAGTTCTGGCTTCAATGTAAAACCTGAGACAGTTGTGTGGATATTATAGTAGGAGCCTATGTAAAGGAGTAAATAGGCCACAACTGACATAAAAAGAAGACAATGCAGAAACTCTATACTGTGTCTTGATACACATCCGAGATACAAAGCCGGTACGACAATAGAAACATAATCTTACACTATAGATTAAGATAACAGCGCTCAGTCAGCCCTCTCTTTGTCAGGTTTTATTGATGGATTGTGGTTTGGAGAAAGTTGTACAGCAGCCATTAAGGCCTGCAAAAAAAAACTGTCTTAGTCAAACACTTCATTGCAAAACAGTCTGTGCTGATTGATCACTTTTGAGTAGTTTAGTTGGCCTCAAATCCCCAAATTAATGGATGCAACATAATATTTAGCTTTGGTTTGTTCTTTATGTCAATTTTTTTCATGAAAATCTGACAAAAATAAAATGACAAGCCTTCTTTTGTGCCTTCTAGTATTATCCTAACATTTACAACATAAATCAGTGTTGCTTTTCTGGGTCTAGTTATGAAAGATTATATTAAAAAAAAAGTTTACTGAACATCTTTGAGAAATGCATAACTAATATTTACAGGATTGCTGTGATTGAAACATGTTCAGTGACAGTTTTGCTTTACACACACCTGCTGAGTCCTGCAGATTCACTTGTTTTGATTGTGTGAGGGGCAAAGGCATTGAACCTGAAACACAACATATTCATTTTAGGCCTATAATAATACAACAAGGAAATGTGATGTATTGTTTAGAGAAAGTATAGATTAAAGCACACCAAAGACCAAACATACAACAATAGGACTTCTATTAGCCGCCTTTTGACAATGTTTAAAGTTTTGTTTTTGTTTTTTTAACTTGTATTTAGGGAAAGGGCAAATATCTTAAACCCCCAGATGTTATTCCACTGCAACTCATCATACACTTTAAAGAAAATGTGCATACCCCAAAGTGTTACGACTAAAAAGACCCCAAGAGACCTAAACAATCACTAACAGAGCAAAGTAAAAACATTTCTCTTGTTGTTCATGTTCAAATACCATAAAATAGCACTCTTCTGAGTTTACTTTTTGTATTATTGAAAAGTACCTGGGCGTTAAATCTGTAAAACCCCACACATTCTTCATCTTACTGATTGTCATCATTCTGTCAACACTTAACCAGGCATCAATTCTCAGTCAAGCAAACATTTCAAGATTGAGGACATAGTTCCCTTTCCAGCTTTGGCACTAAATAACTCACTAACCTTGTGGTTGTAGATAACAGCAGTGACGTCAACGCTTGACGTAAGATAAACTGTTGCAGAAGCGATGGGATTTTTGGGGAAACAAGAAGTGGCATGAGAAAAGAGAGTATTACAACTGTAAAAGCTGTTTTACAACTGCACATAAAGGACAAACTTGTTGAGCGAAAAGCACGTTCCTGTTTCTTATTTAAACACACATAAACAGCAGCATGTCCCTACAGGGCTACCGTAAGTGCTCACAGGCTGTAGGAAAGAAGGTATAAAAGGAGAGGAATTACATTCTGAAAAGTCACCGGTAAATGCCTCCAAAAACCATACACTGCACCTTTAATAGTCTTTTCTACTTAGCTGGCTTTTAGTTGGAGATGAGAAGAAAAAGAAGATGAAAATCACTTTTTTTTTTTTTAACCTAGTTTTGTTCTAATACAGCTTTGACCAAAACAAACAGCGTTTTTGACTCCACCGTTGCATTGCATAGATATTTAAAAATGTCACTTTAACGTGAAATTCATGGCCTTTTTTTAATTTTCTGATCTGAGCGGTGACATTTTACAATTACATAAAATACATAAAGAAAATATAACACTTTGGATTGGACTTTGAATTGGACTCCACAGTCACAACAGCCATAAAGAAAGAAGTAAAATCTTTTTAGAAAGCTGGATGCAATGACAATTTGGGCATTGATATTATCAGGGCAGCTTCATGTCATTAAAGTGATGCGTTTGGAGCCACAGAACAGGTGAATTGTAGTTTGTTCATTATTTAAAGATCAAAATCACGCTCTTTCAGCTCAAAATAGCTTAATACACATATATTCATTTCGATATTAAATGAACTGAACTGGCTTCTCCAGCTTTCAGCGTAAAATAACCACATATGTTGCTCTCTGGGGCAAGATTTACGATTTAAGTCCATTTTAAGCCTCCGTAAATGATTAGCTTGCTGTATGTGAATGAGAAAAAAACATTAAAGTAAGTGTCCCTGATGAACCTGGTGAAAATAAGCCACACAAGGACACACTAATTATATCAGAGCAGTGTAATCGCTGTAATCTTTTGTGTCACCAATAAGGAAGTAGCAGTTTTGAAATACACACAAAGTTCACATACCTGGACAGTCCCACCTTTTTAACGTTGATAACTATTTTTAGCGCAGTTGTTTAATCAAGCCCTTTCTATTCTTAGCTCTGCATTAAAAGTTAAGCCTCTTGATGTTGTGTTCTAAAAATAGATGTTGTTAAATGCTTTGCACAAACGTAAGATCAAATTTCCAAAGGAATTAGGCCATTGTGTTCTGTGCTGTGTTATATCACTTATGTGTGAGTCTTTTGTGATTGAAAAAAGAGCTTTATGAAGATCTCAGAGGTAATTATTATGGGTTTGGTGCACTCAAAGCTAAAAGAAAGTAGCTTTGACTGAACTTTGTTGAAGAAATAGAGTCAAATAGACCACCCATACATGAGCTACTTTCTGAAATTCAAATAAGTACAAAGCCCACACAGTTATTTGCATGTTTCCTCAACAGAAAAAAGTGAAAAAAGATTTTGTTGAGTTGCATTTAGACTCAGACTGACTATTAGATAAAATATATACATGCTTTTACTTTGTGAGATTCATTTAAAGTGTTGAAAGTTATGCCTATTACTGGAGCTTACTTGGATCTTACTGTGAACTTTTTTGTAATGTAACACTAGTTGCAGTCTTGCCACACCTTTCAGAAATAATGGCCCGACTAAATGCAGACGTGACAGTTAAACCCGCTAGTCAAGTAAAGGAGATTAATTAAACATAATCATTTTAAAAAGTGCTTTAGTATAATTTAAGTTCTAGTTACAAAGAGCCAAAAATATTTCTCTTTGGACTGTATGAGCATGCAAGTTTAAGAATATTAAAGTAGACTCAATAAAAAACTTGACATGACATGTTTAAGTAACAGACTCAGTAATTTGGATTCAATTGACTCCTACCCTAATCTCACAATGATGCACAATTCTGAAAAACAAAAAAATGTTACGTAACTATAGCATGGCTTTTTGTGAGCCGTACAAACTACAATCTACTACACACATGTCAAACTCAAGGCCCCGGGGCCAAATTCAATGCATTTAGCCTTTGGCACTAGTTTTATTCATTGAATTTGAACAGGTTTTAGATGGATTTGATTTTTGCTACGAAGATAAGAAACTAAAACCATCTAAATCCATCTAAAACATTTTCAAATTCAACCAAAACGTGCTGGCATTCATCTAAAATCTGTTGAAATTCAACTAAAACCTATTCAAATCTGACTAAAACCTGTTTAAATCCACCTAAAACCTGTCAAAATCCAACTAAAACTGGTTTCTATAACAGGAGGAAATTATTGTTTGTGTGTAGCCCATAATATCCCTATAATTAAATGTATTTATTGAACCCATATTGTTTACTGTTCTTTCTTCCAACCCACTGAAATCTATTCCCGCAAATCGCTTAAGACTTAGATAGATGTTGCTTATTATCTGCTTAGTTTAAGTTTGTTTGTTATTAAATGTGATCAATACAGATTTCTGCAACAACATTAAATGAGAATCAATATTATAGTACTTTGCTTGATATTTTTACAGACTATTTTGTAACAAGTGATAGTTTTGTTGTTTGCGTTTGCTTCTACTTCAATAATACGATTGACTAGCAACACTTTTATAGATGTTTAATGCAGCGGTCAAGAGGCCCTCACAGTTTAAAATTATATTAGTAACAAATGGGAACAGATTATTAAAGTGTGAAAGTAGAACAGCACTAAACAGATTCGCTGACAACGCATTCAGGTGCTTTTCAAAGCGTAAAAGGTATTTTATCTTTCAAATCTACACTGCGGATGTGTTATCTAATCATAAACTAACACTGGCATACCGTTCACATGAGCCATAGCGGCATTCTGCAACAGAGCAAAGTTCACAGCGTGCTTCTTTTCTTTTGTGTTCATCCATTTAAAAAGGTGTGGGCTCCATCTACCCCCGCACATTCACACACAAGCCCCAAAAGAGATGAAAATCATACATGGTACATTGTGGTTCCCAAAGGTGTGGTCAGTGGATAACTTAATAGAGGACGTCAAGGAAGAGTATCATTTACACATGGAAGTGCTTATCTCTTTGTCAGGTTTGTGTTCTTAGACAATAAAGTGCCATGAATTATCTAATAACACCGTTGTCAAAGGCACTGAGGTTTAGAAAAAGGATGGAGAGTGGCTTGAGTTGCTTCCTCATATCATCCAAAGTCATATTTAGGTGAAATGGTGACTGTAGGGAATAAATATGATGGTCAGTGTATTTTTTAACCCTTATGTTGGTAGACATTTGGTAAAAGAGACAAGAATGGGAAACAACCAGGCCTCAGATTTAGACTTTGTAGCTTTGACTCAATATTTATAATATAACAGAATAGTGCTAATGCTGCACAGTAAAAAATAAATCAAACCTCTCTTTCTGGTTTCAATAGTTCTGCAAATAATATATACAGTCTAACTTTGTTATTAAGAGTGCAAATTGTGTCAAACATGATGGTTGAAACTGCAAACATTTCCTGCTATCATCAACAATTTCATCATGAACAACATAAGCCTTTTCTGTTCCTACCTGAAGTGCACACCTTGATGATTCCTGGCGCGCGTCCAGGGCTGAGTTTTTTCTGTGCGGTCGAGCAGGGGAATTCCCCACAGCCACAATATAAGTAGATGTTTCTGAGTGGCTCAGAGTCAGACGATCGCTGAACACCTCCAGGCTTTTCGCTCCAACTCTCACTGAAGCATTAACATCTGCTGAAAAAGAAAAGCCATGTCGATCCAAAAAGCCTGTCTCCTCACTCTTTGTACTTTGGTCGTCCTGTCTCAGCTCATCGAACCGGCCCAGTCTTGTGAGTATAAGATTTATAAAGGATACCAACAAGCCTTAAACTGAAGTGTTGAGTCATACTTATTATTTGCTGATGTGTGTTCACAGGGAGCTGCTGCCTGAAGTACACCAAGCGTCCTTTGCCATGTAAACGGCTGCTGGCCTACAGCCTCCAAAACATCAAGCAGAACTGTGACATCAGCGCCGTCATGTGAGTCTCCTCCACATCTCAGAGAAATAACATCACACTTTACTCAGACTGTAGTAAAAATATGTTAAATGAACGAGTTTTTATAGGAAATGTGTTTTAATTCCCAGTTGAATAAGTCAGATTTGACCAAACTTTTCTCTCTGGGGATTAAATCACTTTTGTTGCTGTATCATATCATCGCAAATCATATCATATTGTATCATTCTGCATCATTCATTATTATATCATATCACATTGCATCATTTTGTATCACATTTTGTTATTTATCACATTATATTACATCATGTCGTATCACATTCCATCATATTGTACCACATCAAAGCATCATATCATATTGAATCAAATGATATCATATTGCAGCATATTGTATCACATCATGTTATGTCATATTTTGTCATGTCACAATGTATTGCATTATATCAAATCAAATCAGATGACAAGGCAATTTTCTATTTTGTGGGACTTTAAATCTATTTTATAAACCTGCCTCAGTCCTAAACTATTATATATTATATTTTGTGTGATGCTCTTTAAAATGGACAACACTTATATAGAATTGAAGTAGTCAATAGGTTATATTTTAATGTAATAGTTAAAGAGTGATGGTATGATGAACACAAAATTGATCTGGAGACTAACACATATAATCCAATAAGCTGTAAAACCCTTGAAAAAGCCCTGATAGTGACAAAAAACTTCCTGAGCAAATGCTATTATTTGTGTGAGGTCTCATGTTTTAGGGAGAAATGTTTTGTTAAAAGTCAAAAGCTGCTGCTAGTTTCCTGGAAAGAGACCCCATGCAGCGAGTCTAAAGACTGTTCAGTGTGTTTCTCATGTGAGTAATGCTGTATTTTTACCCCACAGATTCCACCTGACTAATGGGAGGTTTGTGTGCGCTGACCCTTTGGCCCCTTGGTCCGAGCGAGGAATGAAGTGTGTGAAGTGAGTGCACTATTCACTTTGAGTCCGCTGTTGTAATCTTAGTTATAAATTAATCAAGTGTGCATACTTTACAGCTTGTTCATTGTGTGTTTTCTTTTTTTCTTTTTCAGTCAAAGGCGTCAAAAGGAAGATGAAATCCTGAAAGAAGTCAAGGCCTAAGCTGCAGCCTCATCATAAACTGGTTTCTTTTTGACGACTGTCTCCAAAACCGAAGCTATTTTTATTGTCTACTATTTTAAAGTCTATTTATCTATATATTATATTATTGTGAGTATTGTTCTATTTTATGAACAGGGAAAGTAGTATTTGTAATACAAGAGATTGACATAGCAATTACTATAATGTCACTATAATGTGTTGATGCTGTGACGTCAGAGTGTTGTGTTCACTAAAGTGAATTTCATTCAAAGATTTAATAAAATGTTGACTTTATACAACAGTGTGTCTGGGTAATTGTATGTTCACATTGAATGAATACAAACTAGATTCTTAAGGCTTCATCAGGTTTAAAAAGTGTGTCATGAAATAATATCCTAAACACAGCTCCATCAAGACAGTAATATATTCAGCAGTTATCATTATAGCACTGAAATGCATTGTAAATAAGGCAATGCAAAAGTGAAACAAGTATTTTGATGTTCTTCTCTATAAATGTGTTCTGAAGCTTTACAATAATAGTTTAATAGTGAATATAATCTATATTTTAGACCATACATTGAGGATGTATTACTACTATTAGCACAAAAATGGAGTTAAATTATTACAATGTAATGTATCATAATCAAATAAATGTGAAGCAAAAGGGTACAACCTTTAAATTGTGACTTATCATTTGTCACTCTTACTTCAGATTATAAAGTGGTATTTGTGGTGAGACTTTAGCAATGTGCAAAAAACAGAAGTACTGTTGGGGTGTTTGAACATATCAAATATTCTGTACTTCTTTCTTCTTGTAATTCTGTACACTACACAGTTAAATAAAGTATTAATTCATTCTTCTTCTGCTTAGTCCCAACAGGAGTCGCTGGAAGTCAATTAAAAATATCTCAAGCAACCATTGTATGAGTAGGATTTACAAAACTCAATTAAGTATACAACAAAAATGTGTGCAGTTGATGAATGAATGAATCCCTAACTTAACGTCAAATACATCAAAAAGTCACCTGTACCATTTCATATATAACACAATACTAACTTGCTACTAATTGATAAAATCATATGATTATTACATCATAGTGTCTGTATTTTTCATAATGAGAGGTTATTGGTGTCACTGTCACATCCAGACAGTCTTAAAAAGTGCAGACAAACAGTGGGTAAGTAAACATACCACATTCCAGTCAAGAATGTGCTCATTAGAACGGGTTTATATCTCAAGGCACGTGTTTTGTTCCCTCCAAAATCATTTATTAACTACTCCATAATTATTAAATAATTACTTTATTCGAGGAGTGCAGGTCAAAGTTGAAATACCTCAGTCAAAATGGAAAACAACCTGCTCTCGTTTCTTAGTCATAACCTGGATTTCTTGTTTGGTTGTGTTCAATGTGTGGGAGATGTCGCTCCTCATTTTCCATTTCACTTGTCAGATTTGAACGGAAGATTAGTGGAAACTGTCCAGACACGCCGTGAACACGTGCAGTTTCTGTGAAAATATCCTCTTGATGATTATGAAGCAGTTTGCAGTGAAGAAATAATGAGAGAGATTAGATTAATAATGCTGTTCTGTTTCCAGCAGCACAGTTAGTACAAAGAGCCACACAAAACATTATATAAGAGTGTATTTGTGGCACAGTATCAAAAACTACAATAATATAAAGAGTCCAAGAGAGTAATAACTTTGAAATAGTTCAAAAGACATTGTAAAAGTAAAGACAGTAACTATGTACAGTCAGTATGTACAATTCAATGCAATAAAAGGAAAAAAAGATCAGTAAAAAATAAAAAAGTATAAACTCTGTAAATGTAAGTGTCAGGACCTACTAACATCTCATTAAAACATGCATCTTGCCTGAGTTGCCCACATTCACACAAATTTACATCACAATAAATAAGATATTGATGGAAAAGTGTAAATTGTTATTGCTTTATGTAAAATGAGCAAATTAAGGCCATAATTTTCTGACAGAACATAAAAAACAATAATGTAGTCAAACATAATGACACCACTTGATGATTAGAAATTAATAAGATATGATTAGATATGGTTTTAAAGTAGATAAGTGACATATTTGTGCCAAAACACAATATTTACACATACAGTAACATTACTGGCTGTAAAACTAAGGTCATGGGTCTATTTGACAAACATCTGTGTTGGACCTGGATAGAAACCTTTAAGGAACCAGCAACTTCTTTAAGAACATGTACTTTAAGGGTTCAACCTGATTAGACATGACATTAACTTTATGACAACAGCAACGTAATTATATAAATGGCACTGAATGTATTTGTTGTATAAGCCTTTACAGTACTTGGGTTTTATTTTATGTCCTTATTACATCTTTTCATGATGTAATAATGCATCTTTCATCTTCATTTGAGTCTTACAAAAGTTATCTTTAACATTAATTTTCTCCTTTGATGGAAACTGGTTTTAGTTGGATTTGAACAGGTTTTATTAGGATTTGTGGAGGTTTTAGTTGGATTCAAACAGTTTTAGATGGATTTGAACAGGTTTGATCAGGATTCATGTAGGTTTCATTTGGATTCGAACAGTTTTAGATGGATTTGAACAGGTTTGATCAGGATTCATGTAGGTTTCATTTGGATTTGAACAGTTTTAGATGGATTTGAACAGGTTTGATCAGGATTCATGTAGGTTTCATTTGGATTTGAACAGTTTTAGATGGATTTGTGGAGGTTTTAGTTGGATTCACACAATTTTAGATGGATTTTAACAGGTTTGATCAGGATTCATGTAGGTTTCATTTGTATTCGAACAGTTTTAGATGGATTTGAACAGGTTTGATCAGGATTCATGTAGGTTTCATTTGGATTTGAACAATTTTAGATGGAATTGTGGAGGTTTTAGTTGGATTCACACAATTTTAGATGGATTTGAACAGGTTTGATCAGGATTCATGTAGGTTTCATTTGGATTAGAACAGTTTTAGATGGATTTGAACAGGTTTTACTTGGATTTGAACATGTTTTATTTAGATTCTAACATGTTTTATTTGGATTTGAACATGTTTTATTTGGATTTAAGCAGTTTATATATATATCTTTGATGCAAAAACTTGTTTAAAATTTCATGAACAAATAATATTAATCTGATTCAAATCCAATTAAAACCTATTAATGCATTAGAGGGCCAAATTAAACACAGTAAAGGGCCGGATTTGGCCCCCGGGCTTTGAGTTTGACATGTGTGGTATAAACTAAGACACACATTTTTTATTAAGTTATATAGCATTCACACAGAACAACGACATATACTTTTACCGAACATGGCCACAATCTTCTTCAAGGATTAAAGATATTCTGTAAAATAATACAACTTACAAAACGAGTCCCCAAACGCCTTGATACTTGGTTGACTACACTTACATCAGCTCATATTTACAGAAAGGACCGTGTCATTGAGTGTCTGCCACAGTGAGGAGCAGCCTGTCCTCTGCAGCGTTGTCTGTGCTGCTCAGAGCCAGTCTCAGCTTCTCCCAGAACAGTTGGGCGTGCTCTCCGGCTCGAGGCCAGCTCAGGTAGGTCTGCCTCTTCAGCACTTTCCTCATGCGGTAGTACGGAGACAGCTGCGACGTGGGGATGTCTTCCAGGAAAACCAGGATCAGCACATCCTTGTGTTCATCAAACAGACGGAAACTAGACAGAGCAGGACGTCAGAGAGAGTGTCACAAGGTTTTAAAGTCGAGATGGGATGTTTTTTTTTGGCAGTATTATGCAAAAACTCCATCCTACTTTAATGGTCGAATGGAGAAGTATACAAATAAATACACAAAAAAACTTTCCAGACTGACTTCCTGTTACAAAGTGATGTATTACAGTAACATAATGAGGTTTTAAAGACAGGAAGAAGGGATAAATCCTGCAAAAGATGGACAAATTGAGATGAAACTGTCTGAATCCGTTATTTTAAATGGATTTGGTTGTGATTTTTGGTTTCTATTAACTCCGACACAAGACTAAATAATGTTGGAACACGAGCTGATCACCTGGCCACTTGTATCTCTCTGGAGCACCACTCGCTCTGGAGGTATCTGCGACTGATGACGCAGATGGTCTTCCTGCTTCCATAAATGGCATCAGTGATGTTCTCCACGATGGCTTTCCCTGAAAATACAGACCCATACAGTTCACGTTTGTAATCTTCATCAATAAAGTGACTGTAGTGACACTTAGAGGGAAACTAGGGAAACTACAGGGTTTTTTTATATTCTTGTGACTTGTGAAATGCATTTTTTTTTTTTTTTTTTTTAAACATTTCGTTCTTGGCAAACTCCCGACAAACACGACACGTCTTGGCCAAAGAAGGAACAAAGATATTAATCCTGGCATTCACACTTCCTCATTTTTTTCATTGAGGCTTGATTTCTTTGTAATTGAAGGATGAAGATGAAATGAAACCAAGAAGTAAGCAGATCTAAAACCCATTTGACATTACTTTACAATAAGCTGGTATAACATAGCTTGTGAGTTAATCTTTCCCATAGGCTTCACTCAGTCACTCTTAAACATAAAAACATGTATTTCTCTGTCTCCTGTACATTCAGTTGTACTACAAAACTATAAAAATCACTATTATTTTCATAAATAATCTTAAAAGAAACACTATTTTTAGAGTTAAAACTTCATCGGAGTCAGTTTAAAGTAGATGACAAAGGAAAATATAGTTTAGATTTTTTAGTAAAACTGTTCTTGGATTAAAGGGAAAACTAAACTGAGTATAATTTTTTAGGTTTGATTTGGGGCAATGGAAATATACATCAAACCATGATGTAAACCGGTTTCAATTTTAAACTAAGCCTTTTCACTTTTTTAAGCTTCAAGTTTAACCAAAATGGGAAAAGATCAGGTCCAAATTAAACATGTCTCATAGGAATTTTTTACAATGTGGGACTTTTTTTGAGCTATTACACAATAATTTAGGTCTTCTCGGACGCCCCCGAATGATGGCATCACGTTGTTGTTGACTACGGTGCATCTGAGACTAAAACAGATGTAAATACAGTGGTCGGTGTTGCACTAATTTAAATACCACAGTCCAAACTTGTGTTCCCTTTTTGTAGCATCTTTAGTTTGATTTCTGTTTTCACCTTTTGCTCAAATGGTTGTGTAGAAAGATGGGAAGTGTGAAGTGCATGATGCATTTATAGCACCACAGCATTTTATGTACAGTTCAAAGGGAAATGCGTTTAATTCAGTGACAGTATTATGAGTATAGTTTAAAGTAAATCATATTTTAGTTCTTTTTACTTCTATTTAGTTGCGGGTGCTGACTTTTAAATAAGGGTGCAATGTAATATTTTATGTCCTGATAGAGCTGACCCTTTAACTTTAACTCACACATGTCAAACTCAAGGCCCGGGGGCCAAATGTGGTCCTTTGCAGTGCTTTGTGTGGCCCTTCAATACATTCAGAAGGTGATATTTTTGGCACTAGGTTTTAACTGGATTTGAACAGGTTTTAAATGGATTTGAATCAGAATAATTTTAATTGTTTATGAAATCTTAAGCCAGTTATTATAAGATGTATAAAATATGATCAAATCCATTTAAAACCTGATTAAATCTAAATAAAACTCGTTCAAAACCATCTAAAACCTGTTCAAATACAAATAAAACCTGTTTAAATACAAGATGTTTGAATCCAACTTTAACCAGTTCAGGATAACATTTGTAAGAATCAAATGTAAATGAAACCTTACTTTCAAAATTTTATAAAAACTTCCAAATGTCACCATCTTTGGCCCCTGAAAGGATTCTTATTAACTACCGCGGCCCCTCACTACTGCTTTAACTCAACTAGTCTTTATACGTATATTATAGATGCCATGTTGTGAATGTGTCTGTAAACCTTAACAAATTGTTTGGGGAAAAAATAAAGTGTTGGTGTTACCTGGCTGGAAGTCCCGATGGTGCAGGCACAGCTTCCACCCCTGCTGCTCCTCCAGATGGGGCAGCAGCTCTCCGATGACCCAGGCCTCGTCGTGGGTGTTGTACGAGACAAAGGCGTCGTACTGACTGGACGCTTGCTTGTTCTTGTACTTTGTGTCAAAAAGCCAGGCCAAGAAGATGTAATAGGCGTAGGAGAGCTGCCATCTCATGAAATGGTAGGTGAATGACACCACCATCATCAAGACGGTGCCACAAGAGGTGGATATGAAACAAATGAAGCCGACGTCGATGAGGCAAGACTGGATGTTGAGGTCTAATAGTTTTTTGCCTTTATAATGTCGAGGGTAGTTGCATTTGAAGCTGTGGGCGTCATATACTTGTGTTTGGTTGTTGTTTTCTACCCACCGTACAAACCGGGAGTTGTCACAATCACAAGTGAAGCTGTTATATTTAAGATCAAGAAACACAAGCGCTGGTAAAGACTTGATAATGTCCTTACTGATGACGGAGAAGGCGTTTTTTCTTGCTTGGAAAAACTGTAGCTTTGTAAGGTTAGCTTCAGTGAGGAAGTCCAGCGAGTGAAGATTGATGCTGGTTAATCTCAGCTGTGTGAGATTGGGAATCGGTGCAAAGATTTTCGGCGAGATGTCCATGAGGTCGTTGGCGCTGATGTCGAGTGACTTCAGTCGAGGCGTGTAGGTTAAGAAGTCAACAGGGAGGGATAAAAGTTGCATGTTTTTGCAGTTTAGATTCAACAGATTCGTCAAACCTTGGAGCAAGTTCGACGGTAAGTGGGACTTTTTCGTGTAACGCTGCACATTAATGGCCAAAGTCTCTAAACGGGACAAGTTCAAAAATGGCGGCTGTTTCAAAGGAGAGCTGCTTCGATATTTGATGTGATTATTTCCTAAATCCAAGCTTCTTAAATTTACCAAATCGTTAAAAGAAGCTTTGTCTATTGTTTCCTTTTTGATGTTATTAGTTTGTAGTTGCAGAATCAAAAGGTTGCTCAAACCAGAAAAGCACCCCTTCTCCAGTGTCTCTATTTTATTTTCAAACAAAGACAAGTTTAAAAGAGACCGCAAGCCACTGAATTCCCCTTTTTTAATAACAGTCAGCATATTGTGATTCAAACGCAGTAATTTTAAATTTGGCAAGCTGGTTTTGAAGGCGTAGTTCAATTTGGCAATGGCATTTCCCTGTAGCTCCAAAACCTGCAACTTCATCAAATTGTGAAAAACGCAGTCGTTTAAGGCAGAGATTAAGTTCCACTGTAAACTAAGTTGCCAAAGATTAGTCAAATTGGCAAAATCGTGACATGTGAGCGTTTTGATCAAGTTAAAGCTGAGATCCAGTTTGTAAAGAGCCTTTAAGTCCGTTATGGCGAACGGGACAGATGGGAGTTTGTTACGGCTCATACTCAAGATCCGTAATTGTGGAAGAGACGCAAAGGAGCCGTTTTCGATTAGTTTGATCTTGTTTTTGTCCAGATCGATCTCAGTTACGTTACCGCACATCTGGAATAAATTTGAACCGATGAAAGACATTTTGTTTCGTTCGAGCTGCAAACTGGAGACGGTTGGGATTGAGCAGGACATGTTGATCAGCACGGTCGGCCTGCATTTCATCGCGTTCACTCTCAGAGAAGTCAATGAGGAGTTGAACGTTGAAAGTAGTTTTCTCAGCTTTTCATTTGACAGCGTCTGAACACTGCTGACGTCAAGAACGGTCACTTTATGTAGCGTCGTCATGTTCTTTACGTCCCACATCATGTTTAGCTTCATTGAAGGCTCGCCGATGTTTAACCAGGTTAGATTTGGAAAAACATCTGCCGTTATCTCAAATTTCTCAAGAGGATTTTGTGACAAGTCCAGATACTTAAGTTCGATCGATTTATCTGTTAATTCCTGAGACTGAAATGTCTTTATGCCGTTGTGTGAAATGCGCAGTTCTTTTAAATGTGGCATATGTTGTAGAATTAAAGGAGCTTGTGTAATGCTTCCCAATTTATTACTAGACAATTCAAGAAGTGTAAGGCCTTTCAGCGATTTAAAGGCGTTTGGTGCAACCGTTTTGATGTTATTGTAGGCGATCCGTAACTCGACGAGGTGGCTTAAGCCGTCAAAAACATCATCTTCAAGACTGACAAGTTTATTGCTGTTAAGTATCAGGCTTCTAAGGGAAATTAAATGAGAGAACGTGCCTTTACCGATTTGGGAAATGGAGTTTTGTTTTAAGTCTAACTTGGTCAAAACGGGAAAATGTGTGAAATTCGAGGCTTGTATTTTTGAAATCTTGTTGCCGCTCAGATCAATGCCTTTCACTGTCGGAGGAATGTCTGTGGGAACGAGTGTGAGTGCGCTCTTGAAGCAATTGGCTACTTCTTTACTGATGTAACAACTTTTAAGAGAAAATCCTCTGACGACCGGACTAGTTATACCCAACAAGAACAGAAAAATTATCATATTTTTTCTCAGTGATGTCTTATTTTGAAATTTGGAGCCCATTTTCAAAAGGAAGTGCTGCAAAGGTCCACGGCTGCCAAATGCAGTCCTAGGAATTAAATTAAAAAGACTGCAGTAAATAAACAGAGAGTATTATACACAGATGTGGCTAGTATTATTTATATTTACTCAAGTTACTCAACATTTAATTACTCCACAATCTTCACAAACTAGTGTCAGTGCAAGGATGTGTCACATATTATAAGCAAACATCTCAAATATGAATTAATCTTGTAGTGAATATGAACAATTTTGCATTACTCACTGTGTCTCTGTGATACTGCTGCTTCCTTTGACTCAGATGAAGAGACTGGTAACTTGAAGAGCTGGGTTGTTTGAGGAAGTAAAAAAATAGCTTCTCTCTTAACTGCTTTACTAAACTCACATCAATCGACAAACTTCTCATTTAAAGAAAAAGACTAGTTAGAAATATGAAACCGGGACCCTTTAGTAAAAAAATATACAGCTGCAAAAAAAAAAATCGATCGGACTTTATTCATAACTTTTAAGACAAACTGAATTCACTGTACAGCTATCCTCAAATGCCACTTTCTTCTTCTACTTTTTGTGTCTGTTAGTGTTTTAATCACTTCCTCAATCTACATTTACATCTTTTTTTTTACGGTGGGTGGCAAGATTGTGTCATATTTCACCATCGCCATTTAATAGACTCGTAAATAATTGATAAATTGACTACAGGGTACAACTTTGCTCATTATGTCATTGTTGCATCATGAAAATGTGTCATTTTACCTTTTGCAACCTGATGTTTTGCTCAAATAAAGGTTTCTTTTGTGTCACTAACTTCCAGCAGTGCTTAGTTTGTCCTCTCTGGGCATCTGTATGGAAAAAAAATAGTTTAAAATAGTTGGTTTCTTCAATTTTGGTCAACTTTATTTGACACAGTGCTCCTTTAATTTCTCTAGAGGCTCAGTCCAGATGTAAGGTGCACCTGTAAATGTGTAGTGTTTAAAAACATGCAGAAAAGGTTGTATTTTGTCATTCCTTTTGCTAACAGGTGTTGGGATGCATGCATAGCTTTTTCTAGGCAGGTGAATTGGTATACATTTGATCATAAATACTTCAAATTGTGTCCAAGCAAACCACAAAAGCCTGCACTACTTGTCTTGTTGGTAAAGTTCTCCATAAATAAACCTTTTTCGTGGAAACAGAAAAGACACTATTGCTCAAGTCTCCTTTTATTGATTGAGTCATACCGAGTTTCAACCGCAAGCAATTCCAGCAGTGATCCTTGTAGGCACTAGAGGGCTCTGTTTGGTAAGATAACTCCGTCTATTTGTGCTGCATTAGGTGGATAAAAGCCTTCTCTGTACTGTACACTGTGCATACATCCACCTACAAACAACATGACACAGCCTTGGACCAAATGAAAAGAAGAATAGGCTGCTTCTTTGGAAATGGCTCAACATACAAAGCTAATGGGTGCATAAAATGTGCTCCAAAACAGACCAAAAACAAAGAGCAAGTGCTGTTTCTTTATACACACTCATCAGGTAATGAATACTTAATGCACTAATTACAATGAATAACGCTCATATTATAGAGTTTGACAGATCGGACGCAAACACTGGGGCTGCTGGGCATTTTCAACAAAACCTCACAGAGCTCTGTTCAAAAAACCTGAAAGAATTGCCGAAAATGTTTATCTGAAATAGAAACTGTCAAAAGAAATACACATATCACACATTTTTAGATGCAAATAGTCATCTTTGCGGTGAATAAATGACTTCCTCTTTCGTGCTTGAATTGTCCATCTTTACATGCAGCCTCGGAGGTCGTATGTGACAGAGTAAGAGAAGAGCAGCTTGGTGCCACTTCGAGATGAAGCACCAATTCTTTCCCCAATGGGTGTCTAATTTCCTTGAGATCTGCTGACAGCGAGGTCCGTAGCCTATGATTCGCACCATTTTCCCGCTCATCAAACCAGTCACTGATCCCTAGTGGACTCTGAATGAGGCACTTATGTCGCTCGCTTCATCCACCGTTTGTCGTCTCATGACTGTGTATGGATCTGTCTATTATTAAAAAGGCTATTATTAAATAAGAAGTAGGTGAAGTAGTATGTTTACTATAGCCTATAACAGGGCAGCGTAATGGTTAACAATCTAGCTTGAGGAGATTGCTTGTCTGATGAAAAAAGATGGGATCCGCCTTGGCAACATGTCTCCCAGAATTAAAGTAAGCAATAAAAATGAACACAAATGTGAAGAAATAACATTTTCATGCCACAGATGTTTGAGATAAACAGGCCTGTAATATCTCTTTGTACCACTAGATGGATTCATGAGCTACTGCAGCTGTCAGCCCTCAGTCCAGCACTAAGAGGAGGTTTATTTAGTTCATTCTACCTCCTGTCCCATTAAAGGTCACGGGAGGCTGGAGCCAGTCCAAGGTACGAGGTGCTCTTGGGATAATGGCTCGTTAATTGAAGGGCTGAAACTTAGAGACAGACATTCACAGGGCTATTCACTCTGCCACCGTATAAGAGTTAAATATCAAATCATCATCATCATCATCATCAGAGTGGTTAGTGCTCGTGCCTCACAACAAGAAGGTCGTGGGTTCATTCCCCAGGTTCGGCCGACTCTTGGTCTTTCTGTGAGGAGTCTGCATGGGTTCTCTCCGGACGCTTTCTTCCACATTCATTTAGTTTGTTGTCAGATTTTTAACAGATAATAAGCCAGTGACAAATGCAATATACTATATAAGCATTATACCAGTGGTGTCAAACTCAAAGTGGTGAGGGGCCATGATAGTTCATAAGAATCCTTCCAGGGGCCAAAGTTGAAGCTTTTATTGAAGTTGTCTTTCCTACTTTTTTGTTTGGATTTGAACAGGTTTTAGTTGGATTTGAAAAGGTTTTAGTTGGATTTGAAAAGGTTTTAGTTGGATTTGAAAAGGTTTTAGTTGAATTTGAACAGGTTTTAGTTGAATTTGAACATGTTTTAGTTGAATTTGAACAGGTTTTAGTTGAATTTAAACAGGTTTTAATTAATAAAGACCTGTTCAAATCCAATTAAAACCTATTTGAATCCAACTAAAACCAAGTGCCAAAAATAGCACCTTTTAAATCTTCTGAAGGGCCACATAAAACATTGCAAAGGGCTGCATTTGGCCCCTGGGCCTTGAGTTTGACATATGTGTATTATACCATACCATTACACTGCAGTCAGTCAGGAAATAATCTGTTGGGAGTAAGATTTTTACTTTTGTTATAGTTTTTCTCTCTGTCTTCAGATTTCAGTAACGAGTGGCCACTAGAGGAATTAGAGACAATTTAAAGTTGGCAGTATTTTATTAGTATTTTTTCCACAAATTATTGGTTTCAAATGTATTTGTTGAGGTGAAAGCTAAAATCTATTGTAATTCTATGGGGTTTTGTGCAGGGCTGGGTCAACCTTTTGGGGATTTTGCACAATGCAGCAGTTTGGTTTCAATAAAGTCATTTTTAAAAAACACTACATTACACCAATTTAACAAAGAACAAAGGGCACTAGAACTGAGCTAGAAAGGTTGCTACTGGATTAATTATATTTCCAAGTCAAGCAGAAAGTGCAAGGGACTCCACGTTTCCCACGTCTCCTGAGGCTCTCACGTATGGCTCCAAAACACTGCTCACACTCTCAATCCACTGATTAATTATTTTGTGAGCACCCTGAACATTCAGCCTCATCATATCTGCCTGATGTTATCACTCAAAAGGGACGTATAATGCACACGGGAAGCCACCCACCCACCGAGCCTCGATGATTTAATCACGCCGGGAGAGAGAGAAGTGACTTATCTTTCTCCTCCGCTGCTGCTGTTCTGGAGAGGCACACACCTACACAGACTGAGAGGAGCTGAGAGGACTATAGCGCACTGGAAGAAAGAGCGGAGCGAGATAGAGACCCATGTCACAGCGGCGAGACGCGCGTAGGGAATGTGCCGGATTCCTGCCGCAGCACACACGCCCGGCCACGCTGCGTTAAAAAAAGGGGGTCCAGGAAGGGTTTACCGCGGACAGGACAGAAGCGCAGAGCTCCGAGAGTCACCTGGTGCTGAAGGAAGAAAGGAAGGCAGGAGGGAACGGAGGAGGAGGGAAACGGGAGACTGACTGAGCTTAGTCTCCGGTGGAGGAGCTGCTTCTGTTTGGCGCGTAACCACCCCGAGAGTCGGCGTAAAGTTTCCTCGATGGCGCTGGTGATGGAGCCGGTGAGCAAATGGAGCACGAGCCAGGTGGTGGACTGGATGAAAGGTGCGTAGAACAAGATGGACACGTTTAATAACAAAGACTGACAGTGACATTGTGACTGATGGATGGGGTACAGTATAATCATAAATTGGTGACAGATGATGCCTAGGTGTACTGTTGCTTGGATACTGACTGTAAGGAGAGGACATATGTTATTTCCTACCTTTGTCATTGGTCATTGTGGTCTTTGGAAACATATGATGTGGTATTTACAACTTTGAATGACTTTGGGGAAATGGTAAAGCTTGTGTTTAGACAATGATGCCAGTTAAAGGGATCACACACACATTTCTATCAATCTGGAACACATTATAACTCTGAATTACATTTAGGCATTCACAGTTCATCGGGGAATACCTCCTCTTTCTCTGTGGCAAAGGAAAATCCTGTTTGAACCAGTCAGAGAGCTTCCCAGTGATATAACAGGCCACCACATTTATTGAGTGTAATTCACTTTTATATCGAAAGAATATTTAACTTATAACCCTCATCGTGCACCCATTTCTAGCCTATTTTTATTTATGTTTGACTTGTTGATGGTACAGTGAATGAGAAACTACAAAAAGGCAGTGAAAGCATCATGGTTTTCTGAAAGTCTCTCGAACCACCTTCATCCGTGCTTTGATTCAATCTCAGTCGATGAACTATAACATCCTCCATTTTCATTTTTCTCAGCTTTGCCTTTACTAACATTCAGTGAAAATGTGGGAAAGTTACGTGTCTGTCGCCGTATAGCCTTGGTTTATAAAGTAATATGTCCTCTCGAAGACACTGAGACTGGACTTTGTGTGTGACTATGCATCATCTCGGCTCCCGATGACCAACAACAAAGTGTCAACACAATGTGAAAATGAGACATGTCGACGATCACTGTGAAACTCTTAACGTTAGATCTTTACGTGTGTGGATAAAGCCTTTATAATGACAGCTTCTTCATTATTGCTGTAATAAGGACGACAACATGCCAGCTGAAAAATGTAATTGGGTTTTTTTTTTTGTTTATGAAAGAATTTTGTAATACCTCTAAACCATTACAGTCATGCATTATTCAGTCTGATTAGGTGTGCGCCGAGGGGCTGGAGCGAACACTGTAAAAGATATTTGCACATGAAAAAGAAATGTCTGTGGCTGCTAAAAGTGTCTTCTGCTGATTATTTTTCTTCATAATGGTCTTATGTGCACAGTGTGACGTAGTATTTAATTCCTGCATCTCCTGCTTACACTGTGGATTGACATATCTGGAAAAAAATGTGCATTGAACCCAGATATCCTCTTTAAATCTCATTATTTATGTATCCTTTATTTAACAGCAGTAGGTGCGATGGGCTGTCGATATATTGTATGTCACTTTGGAGAAATTCTGCATCGTATAGCGCCAGGAATAAAAGGTTTCCCAAATGCATCACGAAGACGAGTTCACACTAAATTAAGCCTATACTGTAGTAAAAGCTAAGTCTTCCTCCATGCCAACACTGTAAGTAGCTGCCATTATAGAGTATCATTCATCATTTTAACTCAAAGTGTGAAGGGCATTGAGAACTGTCTAAACGATCCTGTTTTTGAAAGCATCTTGGCTCATCCTCATAGATTTCAGATTGAGCAGTGCCATCGCCTCCTGACATTTCCTCCCAGCTTTTAAAGCAAATAGCTGTTTTCCATTTTTGAAGCTGAGGTTCAAAAGTGAGCCGCAACAACATTTTTTTGGCAGAAACATGAAAGCAAACGTGACACACACCTGCCTCTTTAAATGTAAGCGCCTATATGCTTCTAACCGATCAAAATCTGTATCGTGGACTGAACTCAAATTAACTTTTAGTCCCCGCAAAGTGCTCAAGGTACTTATCTCAATACTGTGCCATTTGTCAAATTGGATTAAAACAGAGCCATAGTCTGACGCTTGACTTAGTTTCAACCTAAAGGAGTCTGAAAGTAATTGTCTCTAGTATTTGTGATGTTAATTTGTTGGTATAGCAATCACAACAAGCACGATTAATAATAAACTATGTAATAACTACTCACTATTAAGCACGACTTTGTTTTCATTTACAGAACATTATGATTAAAAATTAAGTTAAGACCTTTTTAAGATGTTTTCGTCCTGAACAATAAGCCCATCTATAATTACACATACAAATGATATTTTATCTCTTAATACTTCTCACTTAATTGTTAATAACATGTTTATTAATGCTTGATTGTGTGTAGTTAGTAGTTATATTATAAGTGTTACCCAGTTGATGCTTTACAAAGCCTTGATGAAATGCAGCATATGTTATGGCAGTCTGTAAAGTCTATTTGTTTATCATGGCTTTTCATTCAATTAAAACTCTTACTATGGCCACAGAAATAGTTTAAACAGTGTTCAGGGATATTAAATGCCTTAAAAAGTAAGCATATAAAGGTACAAGTACAAATTAATGCAAAAGATTAATAAAATTCAATTATATTTTAATGTGTATCACTTTAAATGAATCGTTTACATGTTAAAAATAGTATGTTTTATACTAAATCATGCTGGATAAGCCACTGTTTAGTTAAAGCATTTTATTGTAAACGTTACCAAATAGCGGGTATTTTGAGAGAAGTCCTGCCATAATGCACTACATCAGTTTAGATAATATGTACCCTTTGAAAGCAGTGGTTTAACTTTATGCCAACCATATTTTGTTGATCATAATTGGATTTAATTAGATACATTAATACTTATTTGTTTGATTGGATAAAACTGCCAATATGTCACTTGTATTATATTAAAACAACGACACATTACCTGTTAAAAACCTGACCCTCGTGACCTTCAACAGCTCATTGTCTTGGTGCTCCATTTGTGCCGAGCTGCATCGTCATCATCAACATCCAAATGCACGCCCCATGTACAGGAATGACCAACAGTGAGTAATAGAGGTCAGATTAAAAAGGATCTATTGAGTCACATGCTTCGATGAAATGCCAACTGGAATCGTGACAGAGTTTTATTTACATGATGCACTGTGTCGTTTGGTCTCCTCGTGGCTGGTTTTATTGGATGGTCGTGTGCATATGGCCCGTGTTTATAAGTGTGCGCTGAGAGGGAGTGGGTGTGTGGTGAGTCTCCGACCGTCTGTGCCGAACAGCTGACGGACCAGCGCAGAACAGAAGGCTCCACCCGGGCCCTAAGACGGCTCCAGATACAAACAACACACGTGGCATGGCTTTCTCTGGTATTCGCTCGCCCCGTCTCCTGGGTGTGTCTGCGGCCTCCAAACGTAATGTGATATATGTTGGATTTAGACGAGACCGCACTAACCGAGACCGGGACAAATGTATGATGCCAGAGGAAAATCCTGGAATTTAAATGTACAAGTCCAGTTTGACACCAGTGACAAACTCAGGGTGTAGTAGCTCCTGGTGATGGAGCCCACGGTGATTAAAAACAAAAGAATCAGGAAATGGACAATGTTATTGATTGGATCTGAAGATAGAGGGTCCCCATCCAACACAATAATGAGATCTAGGCAGGTTTGATTCAAAAATCAAAGTCCTCTCTGTCTGAACTCAAGACAAGAACATTTATCGTGTTTGATTCAAGAGCTTCAGAAGAGCAGTTTACAACCCACTGCATTTATTCTTTATGACATTGTAAAGGTTGGAGTCTGGACACTGGGACATGTGCCTGCCAATGTTCAGTGACTAAAACCTGAGTGTCCTTCAGCTGCTCCCTTCATGGAACCCCACAGTGAAGGGATTTGCATGTTTAGTTTGACATTTTTACGTCGGATGCTCTTCCTGTAGCGACCCTCTCCATTCACCTGGGCTTGGGCACAAGGATATGACTTATTCAGGCTGGAATTGCTCCTCAGGAGATGAGAAGATTGGCCCCAATGTTCACTGAATAAATAGTCCTGATCATAAACTTACTTTCTATCAGTTTCAAATCATATCCTACATCTAATCCTTTACACTGAGCTCCAATCATCTCACTAAGTTTTCAGGTTGAGTCTGAGATTGTCCTGGACTAGATTCACAACAGAAGCACTGTAGGGCACCATAGTGTATGCTTTTCATAGCACCTTTTTTGGTTTATTTTGCAATTGACACTTTAATGGACACTTGCCATACCAATAAATGCCAACTTGTCACACAGGTTTAATCAAATAAGGAGACTTCTTGCTCTTTCCTTCAAAATTTAAACAGAAATTCCTGCCTGCAGCAAATGTACACTCTTTTAGCTTCAGTTGCATCTCTTTCTCCACTAATTTCTCTGCGAGGCTTTGGCTTGATTCACGTCAAAAGCAACATGAGCAGCTAAAGTATACGACGAGTCATTTATTTCCAACGCACACACGCAACAGGGACTGACAAGTGACCGGGGCCACAGAGACCGCGCAAAACGTTATGCAAATGAGGAGCGACATCGCTGAAGCAGCATCCGATCACAGAACGAGATGAGATAGTCAGCCGAACGGAAAAGGTCAGAGGAAAACACAGCGGCTTGAACCTTCTGCCTCCTGTCAGCGACTTGAGCAAAGACTGGTGCCATGTGAGTGACCTGAGCTTGTCACTGCTCTGGTCGCTCAATGATTGGTGAAAATAGTTTTAAGTGACGGATTTATCCATATTACATAGCCTTTAGATAAAAAATAAAGATATGAATTTGTCAGTTCCTTTACATCTTCTCGATAAATGTTGGTCTCGCCCTTGATTTGTCTCTTTAAAAACATTACAATTAGCTGTGGCACTTTAATTTTTTGGTTATATCATGGTAATTGTGGTAATAATGGGTAATCATGGCAAATTATTAAGTAGTCCCCAGCACTGTATGAGTTCTTCGAGGTTACATGACTATAACCAGCTGTAAATGTGGATAATGTTATGAAAACTTGACCTAACTTGATTTCTTAGCCATAATTGGACTGTATTACTTTTACTATTGTTACTTCTGAGCTGGAATATAAAGTGCCCATCCAATAAATGAATGTAAAAGGCCAAATAGGAGTTACAATAGGAAAAATGCATAGGCAGACCAATGTCAAACCACCCCTACTCTTTTATTTATGTACTGTAGTAACATGGACAGATGGCATTTGGGGCCAAAAGGTCTGACCATTGTTGATTTGGCGACAGTGCAGCTTTGGGATGTGGGAGTGGTGTAGTAACATGAGAAGTGGCATAGCTGGGACTGGGAGCGTTCACCTCCTGTTTTCATCTGTTTATCATCTGTTCGCGCAAGAATCGAACTCGCCAAATCATCTCCCTCGTTTGCCTCGCATGAATTTGATGGGCACACTCGAAAATCAACAGTGAAATTTGTCCTGACAGCGCTCGACATAAACAGAAACCTGCCAAAAGTGTTGATCAAAGAGGTTATGTCTGGGTTTGATCCTGTTTAAAAGGTGAGTCTCAAAAGGATAGAGATTAAAATAAAAATGAGAGTTATCAGAGTGAGAAGCGTTTATGATTAGCATTTAGGTTGCTTATTGTAGGGCCTTATAAAGACACAATATTTAGGATTTGAGTTGTGCCAAAAGTTCATGTCTTTTACAGAATCTGCCTAATTTTCCTAGATATATCTTCTTTTAAATCCACTATTTGTGCTTTATTTGTGCCTTTTTATGCCAAAGCACTGTCACAGAGCAAATAAAGCCAGCACGTTTAATAAAGCAAGCTATATGTGCGATATGTAACCTAGAAATCATGTTGACAGAGCATGCTACCATCTTACAACAACAACATATCTCTCTAGATCAACCCAGTGCTCCACACATTTTGCATGTATAGCAGGTGCATATTAAAAACAAACAGCCTCGTGTGAGTTTAAAGCAGTGCGGTTGCAGTCCTTTCGTATGTAAATGCTGAAAAGTACTGTTGCTTTAACCGAGCCTTTTCTAAACTAAAGGCTTTACTTTGCCGCTTCCTTTTTCTAACCGTAACAAAAACACGTTCTCATTATCTCTGCAAAGTCGGGGGTTTTAACAAATAAAACAAGACGAAGCCACGTTGAGATTAGCTGTAACTTGTGTAATGAGCAGCCAACCTGTGTTTTCGAATCCCATAAGTGTTGCTTCATTGCATTTGTTATGAATTGCCATCTATTCGGTAAAAACTATTCTTCCCTGACACCTTCATAAACAGTTGTGCACTCCTTGTTTGAGCCTGCGGTCCCTAAACAGAACACCACACTAATGATACAAGTGCAACAAACTCTACCTCAAAAGCCCTCAAATATCAATTTAAAATGCAGCTCTTTGTAATTACAACTAAGCTACAAACCATGCTACTTTTCAGCTTTGACCTTAAATGACATCTAAGCTTTGCAATCCCCCGAAGTGCTATTCCCTTCATTATGTGTTTTTCATAGGCCTTTGTGGACAGTATTTTGCACTTGGCTCTTAATGGACACTTCAGGGACATTTTTACAGCGGTAAATGCCAACCTGCCGTTCCATTTCCATCCGTAAACGTGCTCCGCTCATTTTAATACTCAAACAAAATTTAAACTCGTGTGACTTTTCTCGCCTGGAGCCAATCCACATTGTTATAGCTTTAGTTGCTTTTCTCTGTCGATTTTTTTTCCCCTGCAAAAGGCCCCTTGGCTTTTCTTAGCTTTCCTAATTATATTGGCACAAGAACAATATGGAGAGTGAAGCCGAGTGATTATTCAACAAGGAAATCTTACAACAACAAAGAAACCGGCTTTATTTACAATCTCAATCTGCAAAAAATACACAGACAATGTAATAAATGGACTTGGATGTCTGGTTCATTTTGCTTAATCGGAAACTTCCCAGATGACAGTGGGATTCCTCGGGTCATAAACACACTTCTAATAACCATCTCTCAGGGACGGACTAAAGACTGGTGCGACTTTTATTGTTGCCGACGCTTCACAGAGCTATAGGAACAGATGACACATAACCCGACAGGGAGGGCCGCGGCTTTTATAGGTCTCTCAAACATCCCGGGAGTCATCACCAAATCCACTTTTATTATGTGTGTGTGTGTACGGCAGAGAGGGAGGGCGTTGGTGGGAGTTTGGCTCGCCTGCCGTTGTGAAAAGTGTGCCTCAGTGGGAGTCGAGTGAGTGAGTCAGCTCTGAATCACGCTCCGGTATCAGTCAGGCACAAACATGAAGGTGCGCATGAATGTACAGATTTACTGTACGTGCAGACGTGTAAGTATAGAGGGGCCTGTTGTGAACAAATATTAATGGGTGGGTGTGCAGCCAGGGGGCACAAAGACTAATAGAGCACTGTCAGTACGTGGTAGTTTTCATATTTGTGTACTTGTTATTGTGCTTAAAAACACTATTTAAAGGACTAGTTCACGTGTTTCATGCACAAGGGACATTGTTGGGTGTGAAATGTCTATCTTTAAAAACAAGCATAAACAGTATTTCAGTTTTATCAAAGACAAACTGCTGCATGCCTCCTTCACCTTTTCTCAATCTGATAGGACATTATGCGTCATACTTGCTATCCTTCCGAAAACATGCATTTTTATAAGATTGATCCATCATGTTTTGTTTTATGATGTAAAGCAGAGGTCCAGTTAAAAGGGGTAGTTCTTGGATGACTTAATGAGGCTTTCTGTTAAATAATTCTGTCTTGGACCATGTTTAACCATATTTTGGAGCAACACTTTACAACGTAAAATAACACTAGCTTGAAAGGGAAAAGTGTAACTTGTAGCCCCTAGAAATATATATTCAAATCATTCTGATGGGTCTTAGACATGATATCTGTAGAATCAGGCCTTTCTCTGTAATACAGTACCCTCAACTGGACAGAAACCTCCAATATAACTTGCCTGTCTGGGACGTATTCTTTGAGCCTGGGACATATTATAAGAGAAGATGTGAATTACGCATTTCACTTTACGGCATTTTACAATTGCTGGTGTAACAACACAGAGTCTGTAGAGGGATCTGTGTGCTCTACCGGCTAAAATGTTTTGCAGTTCCCCTTTAAATATGCAGATCCTACACACACACACACACACACACAAAAATGCCTCTTGACACTGTTCAATTGACACACAACCAATCAGAGAAATGAAGCCCACATCCCACTGAATTGCTGTGAAGGGAAGTGGCTTGTGATTAACTGAACTATCTTTGTGATCTTGTGATTTGTCAATGTGTCACTTTCTTAACGGTGGTTGCACGACGTTGCTTAGAAACTATTCAGCTGCGCGCATTATTAAATAAGCAGAGCAGTGACATGAGACGATTTTTACGCCCCTTTTCTTGTAATACAGTCCAATGATTCTCTCATGCAGCAGCCATAAGCACTGTTTGTATCCACTGTAAAATCATTTGTTGTCTTTTATCCAGTGTGGGCGTCTGTGCACTCACGTATGTCACAATTTGACTCATTCGTATTCGAGGCATTCGCGCGTTCGCTCGCTGCCAGTGATAAGTGATGCTGATTATCGCTGAACTTTTGCTACGCAGTGCATCGCTCCCCTTCTGCTTCCCCTGCTTCTCTCGGAGATATAGTAACACTTTAACGGCGAGAGCCAACATTGTTTTTAATCAGCTCCACGTCTATTAAGAGCCCCCCGCTATTAGGACTCATTAAAACCCAACTCTGGCTGTAAATGGAGAGAGAACTTGAGTAAAAATAGCAATACCTCAAATAAAAATACAATATATGGCTAATGACACAAAGCAGTACCGACTAATGTGCCTTTCTGAACCAGTGAAGGGTAAGATCAGAGCTACAGTGCTTAAAAAAACCTCACTATCATCTAAATATCCATTGTAAATGAGAGAATGACTATCATTTTAAGTTCTTATACATGATATTTGATTGTCATTTGTGTATCTCCTCTGAAAATGCCTCCAAATATGGTTAAACTCGTCTAGATCTAGCATCTTAGCTTGTTTTTTCCAGTCAGTTTTTCATCTAAAGAATTGGTTGTTGATATTTACACTGTGCAAATCTGTTCACACCTTTTATGTTTTCTTTGAGTCTTAATGACTCACTTGAGAGTCATGGCATCCCAGTGGGCAGAAGTGGGTAGTACTCCAGTGCAAGAATATATACTGTCATATTGTATTCAGTCAAATAAACTCTTGTCTTCTTCTGCATGGTGGGCAAAATCTTTATTTCTCCTCATTTGTGCAATTTTTCATCTACAAAACAAACTTTAATGGCTGAATGTAGTTGTGTTTGACATAGACACACAGTATATAGACAGACTAGACTTACCTAGATACAAATATATACATACATAAATACAAAATTAGGATCAAAAGGTGAAAAACTGTCTTGTGTGAGGGTGAAATGAGTAATCAAGATGCCACTTTTAAATCAGCTTTGTGGCGACATTTTGGATTTCTGGTGGAAATATGAAAGAGTTATAGACAATACACAAATAATACAGTATGTAAACATTATAAGAAGACAATGCTAACACAAAAACGATACAAAGACAGTCTTATCTCTTTCTCGTGAACCCTATCTCGTCTCGTCAAAGCACTGCTGAAAACATTTATTCTGAAGTTATATGTTTATTGCAACCTCTGGGGTGTGCTTACATGTTGTACCCAAATTAAGACTGCATCTCTTCCAAAACTATAGCATTACTCTCAGATAAAAAGATTCAGAGATTGAGTTTTGTTGATATGATCCTCATGTGACCTTGCAGTGCAGCTTAAACTGGCTTCACTTCTCTTGTTTCATATGAGTGTAATGGGGAACACTACTACAGCAGAAGACCTGAGGTAACCCTCTGTAAATGTCACCAAATAATCAATGCCTTTTCCTTATCTTGTAATTAAATGGAGCTCTGTTGACTCAAAATGGGACTTCAGATAGAAGAAGAAGTCTGATAAAGAAACAAAGAACATCTATTATTTTTGGGAGAGGAGGCCAACTGATCATTTTTTTGTTGTTTATTTGTCTTTAAAAGATAAGATGGTGTGTTATTGTGCTATTATCCATCGTATATATGGCCTTTTGGAGCTGAATGCATCATTTATACTTTAGATGCTGCAGGAGGAGGAAAAAAAGAGGGCGCAGGAAGCGACAAATGCTGCGTGTCTCTGTTGAAAGATGAATTTGTGTGGGGTGGAAATGGTTTGCATGCAATTTAACAGCTGGCTCATGGGATTTTTTTTTTTAAGTTTCCCCTTCTCTTTTTTCTTCATCTTTGTTAGTGTGTTTATGATAGATGAGCGTATTATGAAGCTGAGACTAGAAACGGGGGAAATCAATGTTCATTGCTCAGAGGTGTGCAGTGTGGACTCTGTGTGCAGCGTGTGTTTGCCAGTTGGCTGTTTGTTAAGAGGTTACAAGCTGGATACCTTCATTGTTTTGGGAGCCAAGGGCTGCAGCTGAGCCTCTCTGTCTTGATCTGCTTTTCTTTTGACTCAGCAAACCTCGCTCCGGCCACAATACCACACAAACCGCAGATCAGAGGAGGCCGACCCGTACACACTGGCTACACAGATGTTACACAATACAACAGAGAGTAACGGCGGTTTGATTGAACATCTATTACCTCTTTTGCACCAGTTTCCCTCGAGAGACTCTTAGCTGAACGCGAACCCATAAATACAGCTAAAAGTGCACATAAGTTTATGTAAGTGCTCTCGCTTAAGTCAAGTTACCCAAATATTAAGCTTATTTTTGTACAGCGTGAATCATGTTGGCTACAATATGTACATAATCCTTACAGAGGTTAATAATAAGATATTACTGTTAAATATTTATACATTGCCTATTGCTGTTAACCTTGTCATATCTTTTAAATTGAAGTTTGAGGCAGTGAAGATAATACAACAATATAGCAGCATTAATTTTAATATTTACGGCTGAATATGAAGATGAAGATTGCTATATGTTTTAATTCATGCATCATTTAAGTATGTTGTTGTTTCAATGGATCCCAAAAGACTTGCAAAATTGGAGCACAGCACTGAAGTGTCCTACATTTAATCACACTATGATCTAATAACAGAAAATAACATTAGCATTTTACATTTTCATACCAAAAAATCCACAAATGTGCCATCACAAATGTAGTAGCATTCCTTGTATGTTTCAAAAAAGCCACAATAAGCCAAAGGTATTGATGGTACTGTCTAAATGAATGAATGAGGACATGTTTGATTGTCTATAATGAGCCTGTTTCCATCAGAACATGGCCATATAACCAACTGTGAGGTCACCCTGGCCTGGACATCAGCATTTCTTCAAAACATTAAAGCATATTAATGTATAAAGCAAGAATAAAACAAATGTAAATGTCTAAACCCTGGCCCTGAATCAGAACAAACTTCACTAAAAACAAACATCTAATCCTGCTACTGCTGCATGATTACACAATTATTAGAATGAATTTAGTGACACTTTTATGAATTTAATTTATGATTGCTTTTGCCTAAATTATAAAACAAAATTGCGCTGCTATTAACGGCAATATACAAGTTGACCGCTAGGGGCGCTGTAGGAATAAATGGTCAAAATATAATAAAATAAATGAAGAACTTGATTACAGATTGCTCACACCTGCTGCACTCTTGCAAACTTCTTTATCAATGTGGTTTCCATCCCTGAGCTAAGTTTTTAACGTTATTATATTATTGATAAAATTTTTTCTCTTTTGCTGTTTCTAATGCTTCTGTATTTATCTTGTAGCATTAGCCTCAGATAGCATGCCTTAGCATTTAGCTTAGCTTTAAGTGCAATGCAACAGCTTTTCGAATGTCTTACTATTGGTAACAACAAAAATAAGGACTTTTCTCTTGAATTTACTAATTTTGACTGTATTGTATCTTATCTGCTGCACAAGTCTTGTCTATTTTATGTTAAATATACATAATATTAGGCTCTGTTTTACATAAATTGAGAAATAATGAATTGCAAATTGAAGAAATATAACAGGGATGTCAGAAACAAGAAAATGGATGGTGGAAAATATTTGCCACACATGGTGCATTGCAGTGTTTCCTTAATGTCTTTTAAACTTGACACAGCAAATGTTTCATTATCTGCGAGAAACCAGCAGTAAAAACTTCCATTGTTTTTCTCTGCAGGCATTACGAAATGAGCCATCTCCACAGACAGACAGAGAGGCAGACAGACAGACGAGTGAAATATCTGGCAAGAGTGTGGCAGTGAAAGCTGATAAGTGCCTTTCGAGGACGGGCCAAAAGCTGCAGTTTTAACAAGGGATATTCTGTCATTGATCAGAGATTTAATGTGTCTGAGCAGCGGCGGGTGATAAAGAGAGGTGGTGTAGTCTGGCATTAGTTTTTCCCTCTGTCCTGGGTCCAATAATCAAGATACCTCATGTTTAAAAAAGACATAAGTGTATGATTACAGTGAGCACAATAACGATGGACAATAGTGCTTCAGAGGACAGCTTTTGTTATACAATTGATTTTTTTTTTTAAACTTGCCAGTGATCAGTACTTCAAAAGAATATGTTGAGCATTACTCCTCCACAACAGTATTTGTTACACAGGCAAATACGTGTTCCAAAAGTCCTTTCCCGAAGTGATATCACTCATTTAAATTTTCAAAATGCAATAGCTTCCAGAGGAATATTACGTTTATTACGGATCTGACAGTGGCTACCTGGAATAAAGTCAAAAGAGAAGCAACATAAGTGTAGCTTTGCACTGTTCAATAAAACTGGAGCTAATGGAAGCACAAACAAATAAATATATCAGCTAGTCACTGCCATAAAGCCACACAGTAATTGAATTCACTCTGAGCTTGCATTTTTAACAAAAGGTAAGACCTCAGGACCTTGACCACACATTTGACTTAATATTTTCTTTTGTATGAGATTGAAGCCTGTTAGAAACACTTTTAAACCAGGCAGCCCACATTTTCATTTGATCTATGAAGTCTGCCTTCTCCCCAGCATTATTTTTTTATGTTTTTTGCCTGATAATCTTGTCATGTTGTGAAAAAGGATCTCAATAAGCAAACATATTTATTAATCAGAAACCTGTAAGTTAGAGATGAATTTACAGACTGCAGCTTTGGAAGGGCATTAGTTTTGGGGACAGGGGGGCAATTACAGACAAAACTGGAACTTCAAATCATCATTGTACAATTTCACAAACCACAAACGTAGTATTTTTTTTATTTTCTTTCCTGCAGATGAGAAATCAATTCATTTTCTCTGTGGTCATGATCTTATTTTGCAACCAATTTGATTCAGCGTAACATCAGTAACCTCTCTCGTGTCTGTTTTTCAGGTTTGGACGACTGTTTGCAGCAGTACGTGTGCGTGTTCGAGCGCGGAGGTGTGTGCGGAGAGAGGCTGCTGAGGATTAGCCACGCAGAGCTGGAGGAACTGGGCGTCTCTCGCATCGGGCATCAAGAGCTCATTTTGGAAGCTGTCGACTTACTGTGCGCTCTGGTGAGAGTTTGTTTGTTTTATATTATAGCGTGGACACTCATTAACCTTGTTTACAGCCCCGCGGATAATATATGCTCTTCGGCTCGATGCACTGGACAAAAGACGATGGACATAAATCGCCAGTGTCATACTCTCACTAAACCCAGACTTAATTTATAGTGATAAAAGCTGCAATAAATCCTCTTCAAATCTGTTGAATTATTAACTACCTGATGACTAAACAGATAATAAATCACTTGCTTCTTATGATATTACAGCCTTAATAAGTGCAAATATAATTACCAAGATAAATTCAGCATATGCTATGTTTCATTGCAGTTTGTAAAGTGTGTTTTTCTGCCAAACATGTTGAAATAAATGCACGTATCATGGGTCTGGCTTTGACTATCCTGGCACTATGGCAGCTGTCAGGGCGTAGGATTTATGCAAAGTCAATCTACAGTTGTTTCTTGAACCACTTTCTAGTCACTATATGCTGCATTATAGAGTGGGTATGCTTTTTGTAGTGTGAACTCAAATTTAGGGGAGTCAAGGTTTGCTATTTTGCATTTTTTCACTGAATAAGACTGAGATGGCAAGAGGGCTGGGTCAAAGTGTCCCTCAAACTGCAGCTAGAGAGTGTAGCAAGAAAGAAAAATAACAAACTGGAGACCGTTTTATTGAAAGTCACTTCTTGTTGTTGCCCGAGTTGAGAAAAGGATGGTGCCGTGTGATTCAACAGAAAACCTGCTGAAAATTAAGCTGCTAAAAGTTGTGTCAAACCATGCCTTGATAATTTTAGTAACTGTAATGATATGGCTGGTATTTGAAATATTATAATCGATAAATACATTACACTGACCATTAGGTTCAAAGTGTAGAAGTGACTGTGTGATGTGTTGTGGTCTGATTTGTGCAGAACTCGGGTCTGGAGACAGAGAGTGTGAGGACTCTGGCTCACAAACTGGGAGCTTCAGCCAAAAACCTGCAGAACTTCATTTCTGGCCGCCGTCGCAGCAGCCAATCAGAGAGCAGGACATCACGGCGGCTTCCCAACGACCTGCTGACGTCTGTGGTGGACCTCATCACTGCGGCCAAAAGCCTGCTCGCCTGGTTGGACAGGTAATGTTTACAGCCGCTCGAGTGTTAGTCCTCATTTTGTACTGCATCCTTTTTTAACTGCAAATCTTGTAAATGTGTCATAAGAATAGGAGACTGGTTTCATTTGGCGGAACGTCGTCTCAAATACTCTACAAATGTGATTGTAGTTATAATTAAACCATGAGAAATATGCTTTAAATATGTGTAATCTAAAGTTAGACAAATTGTCCGTCGGAATCTAAAGTATGTTTCCATTTTCTGAGGTAAACAGTGCTGCAAGGCCTTGTTTCTTTTACGAAATGAAAAAAACTAATGAGTGTTAGCCGTGAAATTGTATATCATAGAAGGAAGTGAAACCAAGGCCAAAAATCTATCGTCTGTAAACAGTCTGAGTTTTGTGTTCATTTTCTTTTGAAACAACAGCAGCGATTTCTTTTACCGACTGTTGGCATGCTTTGAAAAATATGTTATTTTGAAGAGATAATGTCAGAGCTTTTTCTTTGAATGTTTCTTTGTCTTGCGTTGCTCTCTCTGTCACTTCATTTATTCATGACTCGCACACATCAGATAGAGAGCTGAAGGTCTTTGACATCAGTTCTCAAAATGTCAAGCACCCACATCTGTCCTTAGGCCATGTAGACGAAGATAAATGCATAGCGCTGTGTCTACAAGCACACGCCGAACCATAGAGACACCCACGCACTTGTCCCGCAGTCACTCGTAGACACACACCTGTGTTTGCACGCATCCACACACACTGACACACACAACGCCTACACACAGTGATGCAACTGTAAATGGCAAAGCGACACTGAGAAAGGGATCGACTCAGCACAGCATTTAATGCTCTGTATTCTTCATTTCTAAGACACAGCTTTATGTTCAGACTGTTTGTAAAGCCTTTATTCTTTCAAATGTGAGGAAATGTATAGATGTACTAGACGCTACTGCACTGGGCAGCACTTTATGTTCCAGCTCAGTAATAGCATGGCAATTTTCCTCTGTAAAATAATGCATTACACCATGTAGTAATTTAGAGTTTATCTAAACTTAAAGGTCTGAGATCAGTTAGACCGAGGCGACCGAAGCAATTATCTCTGCCTTATTAAACACTTCACAAATCCAATATTTATCCCCATTTAACTTTGCTTCCATTTTTTCTACCTATGTTTTCTCTTTGGCGCTGTTTCACAAAAAGTCATATTCTTTCTCCTTTTTTCCAAAGTGAGCTTGTGATTGGTCAAAGACATAATATGATCTGAACATACTCATAATAGATGAGAATGTTCAGCCATAAAATCCTTGATAATAAAAACTAGAAAACGTCTTTTTCACAGATGATTCCTATTACAGTGTACTCTTAGGTGATTATTCTCACATGCATAAAAAGAATGTTTATGAAATATTGCCTTGTGGTGCATGGTGTGCATTTGTGGAGTTTAAATGTACTCCCATTGAGATGCAGTGACCATTGACACAGTGACAGCTTCATCCTTTTATCTCAATCTGATTAGGATGGATCAAAGACAGATGCACATGATAAACTGGAGATCATCAGAACCTAAGAGACTTCAGGAGAAACCACAACACAGATGGCACTAACACCGACACAATCAAATCTTCTTAAAGGATTTCAAACAGAGCAAAATTAGCATAAGTCATGCTTCAATATGAACTTTCATCTCTCAAAACTACATCTTGGACCTTTGAGGAAAGAGAAAAAAATCTGAAGTACGAGCGCTGCAATTTCATCCCAAATGGCTTGAGACATTTTGTAGCCTTTTCATGTCGAAAGTAAGAGCAGTGAAGATTAAAGGGCAACAGAGACACTCTCTCTGTATTTTATGAATATCATGGTTGTACAATGAGTGAAATTTCCAGCCTCATTTGTAATTCATTGAACATTTCCTCTCCTCATTTTATGCACATTAGAAAACCTCTTTTCTATGAATTAAAAACACGGGCATGACGAGCGCCGTGGTCCTGTCATGTATTTGGCTGAGAGCTTGGAAATGAAAAAACAAGGGTATAACTTTGTTTAATGCTATTGTAGGAAGAACTAGAATGTGTTCATTTTATTAATATGCACTGAAGCTACTCTTCAATTACATATTTAATTCTCTGGTCAAACACATGATGCATTTTCAAAATCATTCTAAGAAGTTTGTCTCTTAAATATTTAGATTTTAGAATTAGATTGAACTTAAGGTAAAGAGCATGTTTTTTATAAGTTCTGCTTGACAATTATACATTTTACTGATTGAAGGTTCACAATAGAATGAATGGGGACCTGTCACTGAACAACAGGCTTCAAACTTCATGGATAGGAACTTTAATATTACATGTGACAGTCTGGTATCCTTTAAGTACAACTCTTAACAAAAAATGGGGATGCTTTACTAAAAATGGCAAAAGTAGAGGAGAGGCCTACATAATGTTTTTCAATCCGTGAAACTCGGCGGTCTTCTCTAAGGCAAACCACCTGGAATATTTTACTTCATAAATTCTCTCAAACATTTTGTTATGATGAACTTTTTGACGCAGCAGCTGTTGCCTGTTTATACACTGAAGTCTGTGCTGGAAACTAAGGCTTATGTGGATCATACTGCAGAGATGAGAGGAGTACGACAGCAAAGCAGTGCTATAAGCTCAGATCTTATCAAGGTGTTACTCCAGCTTTTCTTTTCTCCACTTGCAACCTCATACTTTTTGCTGAATCACCCCTCTAATGTCTGTGAGGGCAATATCATATAGTTGTTCTACAGCCTCATCTGATAAATAGAGGGCGGGCTGACATTATTAGATTGACCATATGTTCTACTTTTCTGAGAGACAGCAGCATCGCAGTGAGGTAGTCAAACCAGGATTAAGATTGGGCTCCAAGCAAAAGAGTGGTTATGCTTTTTCCCAAATGAATCATCATCATATATCACATATGTTTATCAATAACGTTCACAAATAAACACACATAACAGTAGTTGAAAAGAAAATGTTCCTGAAATCATTGCACCAATTTTATGGAAAACACTCTCACACAATCTTTCTCTTTTTCCAAACTGTTTAAGCTCTGTTTGTTGTGGAGTAAAGTAACTTAAAGTATTGTATTAATTGTGAAAAGACTGAGCTGGCCACTGTTGAACCAAGTGTTGCCTGAGCGTCGTCTGTGAATTGGAGCCTAATGGTTAGTTCGCAGTCTGTGTTGCCTTAGGTTAGCGTATATATAGCACACAGCCTCAATACTGATGACCCAAATCACAGACACTACGGATATTTCAGACACTGGAGGCTGTGGCCGAATTCAATTCTGGGTCTCTGGAACAAAAGAGAGCAGTGGTATTAGATTTGAACAGTGTCATTTCACCTTGATATCAGTTTAACAGTGGTTGTAATGCATTCAGTAGTCACACACTCTGTGCGTATGCAGTCATTAGCACCCCATTAGTTTCAGCATGTTCTTTATCACCAACACCTTGTTCACAGCTGAATGGTCTATTATCTTACAATTCACCAGAGTCCTCATTTATGAATATTAGACTCATGAAAATGGCATAAAGAACCTGTTCTCTCTGGAAAATGGCTTTTTTAAGACACATTGACAGCCAATTCTTCTCACTTTAGCAGAAAATTTAAACATTACAGATGAATTGTAAGGTAAAATCCACATAGTTTTAAAAGCTCCATGTATAACTTGCTTTTGCTTGTTTATCCTTTTACCTCATGTTTCAAACTCCGAAACCAGACTGTCCTATTTACCTGGTTCACATCGCAGTTCCCTTTAACCATCCGCCGGGACCGTGTCCTCGTTCCTCTGTGAACCAACGTCACTGTCGAGGCCCCACTTAAAGAAGCCCCACGTCAGCGGCTGATTGCTCTAGTGGCCTGTTAACTGCCCTCAACCTTCAAGAGCAGTGAAATGTACTCTATATGCCATTATATTAGTGAGGGTCTCCAGCGGGAAACCAAACGAGGAGGGTATAGTAAAGATTTAGAGCTATTCATTTGAATATTTATTTGAAAGTGGTGATGATTAGCGTTAAAATCTGTTCAAGGATTTATTGACCATTTTACCTGATTATGACTGACTGTTGTATTGTAAATAGCTCAACCATTAAAACAGGGCTAACTTTAGTAGGACAGGACCTTTTATTGCTTTCGACAGGATTTCACTCTTATGTTGCTATTTAAACAGTGCAGATGTAGTTGTATCTTTTTGGAGCTGTGTTTTCCAATCTTTATTTTTTTAATGAAGCTGTTTTTATCATTTACGTCATGACTTTGTGTCTTTTTGTGTCTTTTTTTTTCATTTAATGCATAGGGACTACCAAAAACCTTTTTATTCCTTAATCTTTTGGAAAATTTCTTTGGCGGGCCCTAAATTAAAGCATTGGTGACCCTCTTTTGTGTCTGGATCCAGTGTTTGGGACGTACCGCTTCAGAGGATGAGGTCCATGCAAACATTACAAATAGATGTTAAGACTGCAATACAATCAGGCGCTATATCAAGCCAGCTTAGCCCCTGTCTCTCTCCCGGCTCCTGTCCTGTTCTATACATTTATCCAATGCCTCAGTAACAGTCTTACTCAACCCATTGTTATCTGTTTCCTCCAGGTCTCCCTTTGCTGCAGTGGCCGACTACTCTGTAACTCGAAATAATGTCATTCAGCTCTGCCTGGAGCTCACCACCATCGTACAGCAGGTGTGTACGTCCTCCGTGCTTCTTTAAGTGTGTGTGTTTGTGTACATTTGTGTGTTTTCAGGCAGATGACGGCTCTTATGCCTCTCCACTCCAAGCGTACGGCACAGGGGAGCTGCTGTGGGTTGTCATATCCCCAAAAGAATGGTTTGTGTGGGCGAGGTGCAGCAGCCTTAGACTCGGCTCGGTGTATCCTTGAGCGAGGCTTGATCCTTTACTATTTATGTGCTTACAGTCTGTCTTATGTGACTGACGTGTGTATAAATAAAAGAAAAATATGTGTCTGTTTGTGTGGGTGGGAAAAGAAAATATCTAAAGGTATGGAGCAGAGTTCAGTGATGTGAATCCCAGACAGTATACAGCTGTGAGAGTTGGGGGTTTTTTTTAGCCTGTTTAAGTCACAGGACGCTCCACTTGTGCTACATTAAACTGTGCTTTTCCCTCAGGACTGTACGGTGTTCGAGACGGAAAACAAAATCCTTCATGTGGTGAGTCCTGCTTTCTCTGCCAGCTGTCGCTTACTATTCTGTGTGAATGTTTTGACGAAAAAGAAGATTTTGTTGAGTTTAGGTCATTCCCCTACACGTTTTATTTAAACACACTTTCAGAAAAAAAGCTTTAAGGGTTGTATTATCAGTGAAAATTGATGTCCCCGTTGGTTACATGCATTTATGTTTAATAAGATCAGAATATGGCCTGTCAACAGCTAAACAAATCTATGTGAACACAGAATCTTTAGAAAAAAGGGCAATTTTTATCAGCCAAAAAACCAAAATACAATAATGGAACAGTGGCAATGGTCAAACCTGTCCTTTCAAAATAAGAAAAAAAAGGCCCTACAAAAGATGGAAACCTGAGTTTTTAGCATTATTATATTTTAATAGAGGAATGCATACAAGGGTGACTGTGTATTATGATTACTTTAATAGTGCTAATACTGTTATGATTGTTGTAACTCATTAAAATGTGTGCAGATGCTGTATGTTGATATGTGGGTGTGTTAAACAGTATTATGTCTGTCAGAAAGAATTCATCATTAATTATTTCACATCAGATTAAGCTCGATGTCATCCACAGGTGTTACTACTACGACGAGATACAGTAATTGCTAAATAACTGTACAGTCGTTCTCACAATGGCCTTTTCTAATGTCGTTAGTTCCATCTCTCATCTTTCTGCTACACCAGGTCAATGAGGAGCTGTGTAATCTGATTTGTGTGGAAACAATGTTTGACTTCTCACCACAAGTAATGTTTAAGTAGATAATTTAACACTGGGCTTATAAGTGTACCTAAAATCACATCTTGTTATACTAGATGTGGTTAAAAATGGTAGAAAAACATGGGCTAAAACATATTAACTGAATACAATCCTCCAGAAAACCTTATTTTAGGCACATACCCATATAAATAAGTGTTCATTTTAAACCAGAAGTGTTTTTACTGAGATTTGTTTGAAGAGACAAGGCACTTTAAAAGCTTTGACTTAACATTTCAAAATAATTATCAATAACTTAAATGCCATCTCATTACATCTGCTAATGTCATAAACCCACAGAAAGTCATGTAGAATAAGAGAAATCAAGAGTTTAAAGAGAATATTATGTAGTAAACACAAAACAAGCATTGTGTTAGCTCATTATTTAACTAAAAAGGAAAAAATATATAAAGCTACAGATATGCAACATGAAAAGTCAAGTTGATCCATTATTAAAGCTCCTTTGGTACGTTTCTTTGGGCACTGATCGTCTTGTTTTCTTTCGTCTTCAGTGTAAGACTCTGTCGGAGGTGTGTGAGCACATTGTGTGTGTTTCATCTGACCCACTGGTCTCTCAGTCGGCCCACCTCGAGCTGGTTCACCTCACCAACATCAAACCCTCCGAAGGCCTGGTAATGAGTCTCTCTGCTTGTGTTTGTGAAAACCCCCCGTGTAGATTATCCAGTTTATTTCACCGATTGCTGGTGTGTGTGTGTGTTTTCTTTTATTAAGAAACATTTCCATAACAGTGAACATAATCTTAGAGCTATTACATTCTGGACACACAACAGAGGCTAAAGACTGTGTGCTCCCATCCAGAAATTAATAAACATTCAATGGATTCATTCACTAGCCATGCATTTATATAGCAAATTAACAAAAAAGGACTAAACAAGGGTAAACAAGCTCTTGATATTTGCATCATAAAAGCTGAAATAGGCTTCCAACTTGTAATAACTGTGCTTTTCTTTATCAGGGAATGTACATCAAGTCAACGTACGATGGTCTTCATGTGATAACGGGGACGACTGAAGGGGTAAGAGGCTCAGAGTGCTGACAGCCACTGGTACATTATAATAATATGGCTCAACAATCTATTTATTAGTTCATTTTTTCCCACATAATAATGATTTACTGCAAGCTCAGGATATCAGGCTTTAACACCTTTTACAACCTTTCAAATGGGAAGACACTGTAAACAAGAGGATTCCATTTTATATTCAGATAGAATTCAGCCCAAATCTATAAAATGGCTGCAAATGAAAAGAATCAAGGTTTTGCAGTGCTCTCGTCAAAGTTCTCAATTAAAATGCTGCGATGGAGCTTTAGGACAGCTGTTTATAATCGACTGGCCAAAAATCTCAGCTTTGGGCCAAAATTATTCCATTAGGATGCGAAAGAAAATGATTACTTCAAGTTGTTACTGCCAAATATGGATCTACAAACATAATATATTAGTGTATAGTGTATATTATGTGTTAATTTTCATTTGAGGTTATATTATCCTCATAATAATAAGACTTGCTGTGTTTTTGCTAAAGCTATCTCTTTGTACATTAAAAGTAGTAAACTGTGACAAAAGTATTAAGTGCTAAACAGTACACAAGGTTGATTTGTATTGTAAATGTCTGCAGAACTAACAGGTTATGTGTCTATAAAAGCATATTAGATTCCATAGGGATGACTCGACAAGACCTTTCCTCTCCTGCGTTATGGCTTATTTAAGCGCACTGTGTTGTGAAACTTCCACACTGCTGCGTATGGATCGATAAACTCCAATCAATTTTTAGCCGTCTGAATTCTTACTCTGTCTCCTCTTGTTTCTTGTCTGTATAGTCGCCGGCTGACCGCTGTAAGAAGATCCACGCGGGAGATGAAGTCATACAAGTCAATCACCAGACTGTGGTGGGTTTTTGTAACGCTCTGTGTCCTCAGTGACGCAGTGAAGTGTTATGAAATAATGCACGTATATATCAAGTGTTTATAACTAAAGAAACATTCATTATACATTATAGAGATGAATTAATCAGTATAAAACAGTCTGGATGGTTTATACTAGCAAAATCTGGCATTCACAACAACAACAATACAGCATTTGTTATTTAAGGCTAATAGTTGGACCCAGAGGTTTAGGGGCCCCTGGAAAAGTGAGCCCAAATCATCCCATATGGTAATAATAATGTGTTTGTGGGGTTTTTGTATTCATGGAAATGTGATATTCATAAGACATTTACCTTTCACTACATCTGACTAAAGAGAAACCAGGATCTCAGTCGATTAAAACTTAAAACACTGGTTTAATTTTTATGATTGATTCAGATTTATACATTTGTAATAGTTTAAGCACCGTTTAACCCTGATTTAAAGTACAATATGGACACATAAGGATTATTTTTTGGGGCGTTTTTGCATTTAGTTAGAAAGTATTTAGACAGAAAACAGGGTGCGAGAGAGGGGAATGACATTGTGTAGGGGGACCTGAGCCGGACTTGATCCCCGGTCGCCTGAGTTTGTGGTATGCGCTCTACCAGTTGAGCCACAGAGGCGCCACAGCTATGATTTTTAATGCAAATGTTGGCATTGAGTGAACAAATGGGTTAGCAGTGAACGTGTGTGCCAATAGAAGCATATCATTTTATTTTAAAGTCTGTTTCCTGACATTGCACCTAAATTTTGTTGTATATTCTTGCACCATGACAAAGTGTTTGAGTCTTTTGAGGCAAACTATTAGAAATTTACAACTTTTTGTAAGCTAAGTGCCTCTTCCTATGCACTACGTATAAATAAACTAAAAATGCACTGAGTCTCCATATCACCATGACACAGCTAACCTATTTGAATTATTTTAATGTGGAAAATAAAATTAACCTCAGTTTCATGTTCTCCAGATCTAGTTATTAGAGCCAATTTAAAAGGATAACCAGTTTGAGACATATGTAGAAAGAAAAAGTCGAAGTAAGTTTATAGAGAAAGTTAGTAGCATAAGTCATTGTCAGGTTAATAATTGCTTTAGTTTTGTATCAGTTTATGAATAGTCTCTCCACGATGCACTACAATCCTTACAGGAGAATAAGTTGTGAAACAAAAATATACTTATGGCTGCCTGGACATATTTATTTTGAATGTGTTTGTTTACAGTTTGACAACATTCAGTCCTGGCCTCATTGTTTTGTGGCTAAATATATGAGATGGAGATGAGATGTATTTGTTTTTAAACTGAGGGCAGGTTACATCACATGAAAGTGCTATAGATAGACTTACCACCTCCACACCCACTTGCTTCACGCAGAAGGCTCAACCAGCTCAATCCAATCACGACGTGGACAGACTTCAAACTACAGCCTGCATATAACTGCCTCTTCTAAACTACATTACCATTGCACTGATGATAGTCCAGATAATGGTACTTTCAAGCACATAATGTCAAGCTCAAGGCCTATGGGCAAAAAACAACCCTCTGCAGTGTTTCATCTGTCGAGAAAATACATTGTGGTTGTTGAATGTCGGCTTGTGCTGTAATAACAGGTGATAGGAAACGGCCTGAAGAGGAAGGATAAGTGATAAGGTCAAGAAACATGTCGTCCAAACAATTATCAAACTTTTTGTCCCTGTGTATGACAATGTTTAGCCTTGCCACAGTTTGAATAACAAGAAGAAAGGCCATTTAGTGTTTTTGGCTGAATTTTTTAGTGATGAAAGGCCATGAACAAAAGGGTATCTGGGTGCAAAAGTAATATGCACCCACCTGTTTATCACATTTGAGAAATTCTTCATAAACAGACTGTATTTTGGAGCTGAACTAGAGGCCGAAGCGCTGGAGGCAACACATTTGTCAAGGTCCACTTTGTTTGTTGTATTTGTTGTATTTGTGTCAATAGCATAGGCAGCCTGTAGAGCTAATCGTATCTCAAAAAGCTAGAAAATGCCCCATCTTTTTTATTTACCTGTCTGGATCATGTTTGTATGTTCACTGTCTGCTCCTCTCTCTTCCAGGTGGGGTGGCAGTTACGTAACCTGGTTGGTTCACTCCGAGCCGACAAAGGCGTCGTGTCCCTGACCCTTAAGAAGCGTCCACAGAGCACGCTTAGCTCCGCCCCTGCACTGCTCAAGAACATGCGTTGGAAACCCCTAGCTCTGCAGGTGGGACCGACTTTACCTTTTATGGACTTTATTAAAACACTCCACTGGCCCACATAAATCCCCACAGTAAACCCACTCCCTTTCACGGCCTCCGCCAAAGCGTGTAATTAGGTCAGGCTACTGTGGCTCAGCGTGGTTTTGTTTGCCATCTAAAATCCACTAAAATGAACGGCACACGAAAATTGATGACTTTCACTGCCCATATTCCCAGTGCTACTCAAAACTGTGAAAGTGTATCTCTCATTAACACTGGTAAACCACAAAATCATGAGAATAACATCCCACTGCCCTTCAGCGCTGTGTGTGTGACCACATCAGATGACACATTGACAAGATGATTCACTTTTTGTGCCTTCGTTACAAAACTATGGCAAGTACAACAATTCAAGTCTGAGTCAAAGTCTGATTTGCTTTGCAGTATTGTTAGCACTGTTTGGTAACAGTGTTGCTGTATGATTCACTTTCAGTTTCTCTTTCGAATCAGCTCCACTGTTTGTTTTCCAAAGTTTGTGTGATTTGTTAGGTTTTCCAACAGAACAGAACCTAATGCAGTGTAGTGGTGCAGATCTAAGTATCAATGACATTTCCTGGTTCTAGGATATGTTGTAAACGTGTGTTTGAGGATATCCCTTATGTTGTCCCTCTTGTTCACAGCCAACCAGAAGTCCAGGCAGCAGTTCGGGAACGCCTTCAGGAACACCCACCAAGAGCAATGCCCTCCAGGATCTGTACATCCCACCTCCACCAGCCGAACCATACGTCCCCAGGTATGTGTGGTCTTGTCTCAGTGTAAATTTATGTAAAAATAAATAGCTTGATAATAGAGCTGTGATGTACATCTGCCACTGCTGTTGCCATAGAGATGAGACAGGAGCCTTGTCTGGAGATGAGACATCCCGTAACCATGGTGGCATCAGTGTGGCTAAGCGCTCTGACTCACCAAACTCCTTTCTGGATCAAGAGTCTCGCCGGCGAGAAGAGGAGGAGCCCGTTTACTGCACCACACCTACATATGGTACGCTTTTAGGACGAGGGCTGGGGCAAGTTTAGGATTAAGACTTTTCAGATCTGGCATTTAGCAGTGACGTATCCTCTAGTCACAACTGTTCAATGCAAGTCAGTAACTCTTGTCATGTGATCAGAACTCACATCTCTGCTCTATATGTAACAGTTTCTGATTGGGTAAAAGAGTTTTTTGTGATTTACAGCATCACATATTTCATATAAATGAAAGGGTTGACTTTATTGTGTCACATCCATCTGCATTTTTATGGTTGTCTTTGTTACTTAACATAAGAAAATGCAATTGTCACTGTCTCTCAGAATAAAATGTTTAAATGTAATGTGCCTAAACACCACTGAATGCATATCAATGAGGAACCCAACACCGTTAAATAACTAAATATCATACTCCTTTCACTGATAAACACAATGTCAACTGTGTGGGAGGTCTCTCAATGTGAGCCAGGACATATTCCTATTACTGTAAGACAGCCATGCCAAGTGCAGCAGGCCACCTCCAAATGTATCAGCTCTGATGAGACATTGGCCACTTGCTTGGTCTGAACACGGCCAATGTGGGAGAAGAGAAAACTGAGGTAGACTGAGTTCAGTCTCTTTCTATTTTATTGAGACACTTCAAAAAAACAACAACAAAAAAAAACAATCATCCACCTCTCAATGCAGCTGCCAGACTGCAATTTGAACAATTTTTGAAGTGGTCCATAGACGATGAAGCTTTGTACTTGTTTTGAAGAATCCCACTGTTGCTCCCCTTGAGTTGAATTATAAGTATAATTTGTTCTTAATTATAAGTTGAGGTTACTGATAAAATAAAATACAGAAAGCTAAATTCACCTTTTATACTCCATGAAATTCTCACAGAATAATAAAACAAAAACTCTCTCAGGATTGAAAAAATTGTCCATTCATTTTCTGAATGGAAAATATATATGTGTTTGAGCTTCTGATGGCATCTACACCCACACATCATATATTAGTGCACTGTCAAAGCTGACTCCGTGTTGACCTATTATATTTGTGCATATATGCTTGTAGGCAGGCTGCGGCCCATCTCCATGCCTGTGGAGTGTAACTGGGTGGGCGACTATGAAGACCCAGCCAAGCTCAACAGAGAAAGCCGCAGAGGTGAGGGCACCCCCTCGGAGCTTGTTAGATTGTGTTAAACATTACTCTCTCTCTCTCTCTCTCTCTGTTTTATGAAGATATCGGTGTGTGATGATCAATGCTGTTACCGTCTCTTTCTCTAATTCAGTTTGTCATTAGCATCACAGAGAAGCACTATCAGAGAAGCGACGGACGAAATGTAGACATCTGGCAGAGAAAATGAAAGGCAGTGATGAAAAAAAAAAACGTAAAGGAGGAACAGAGGGTTGAAGTGACAGAAAAGGAGGGACAAATGAAAGAAAAAACACCATTCTTCCTGACCTCCACCTGAATCACTTACACAGTTGCCATGGAGACTCTGACAGCAGCTCTTCTCTGTGTCTCACTTTCCTCTGGCGGCTACCTAGCAACCACCTAGCAACCAGGGGGACGACAAGGTGGCAGTCGTGCAGAGGGTAGTGAAACCTGAGTTTACTTCCCAAGGGATTAGAGAGGGAAGTTCTGCAGGAAAACGCACTTAGTCCTGGAGTGTGTGTAGAGCTGTTAATGTGCAGAGTCACTGAGACATGCATGGACCTAAGAAACTCATAAAATACTGTATAACATGCGTAGAAATCACAAATAGGATGAAATAGAGGCTTTCTCACTCCTCTTTAGTTTAAAAATCTGGGGTTGTGCTGCCTCGTTGTTAGGTTCATTGACCCTGATCTCACGGCTGTTGGTGTAGACCATAGTTAAGCATATATGCCCTATTTCTTGCTGGAATTAAAAGGGATGTCACAGCTGTTTCTGTATTTTTCATCAGACTACTTACAAAATGGATAACTCATATTTTTGAATTAAAAGTATGATTAAGACATTTACTTTAACATCTTCAAAACACTCAACTTTTTTATGAAGCGTCCACTCAGATGTTTAATGATCGAAGTAGTGACACATTCCTTGAGGTATCGCACTCAGTTTATTGTGTTAAGAAATGATTAGTTCAGTTTGTCATGACTCTGATTAGATTAAAGGTCTTTCACTCTAACACCTGTGGTCTACCTGACTTAGAGTGATTTGACCTTTCATGCAATATGCTGCTAATATATTCTTTAATTAACCTAGAAAATCTTGTGAAATAAACATCAGTGAGAAAGTGGCACAAAAATGGCAATTTAAAGGACAATATTTTAAAATATATAGTTTGTAATCCTATATAATATGAAGTTGTTCCCAGGAGACGTAACTTTGTCTCCTTGTTTGTTCAATAGAGGCGTCATTAATGCGCTACGGTGGACTTTCTGGGGCGGACGACAGAAGCACGTCTGATGATTACTCCTCTCACACCACACGCCCGGGCAAACGGTCCAATGACACGGCCAAACGAGCCAAGAGGCGGAGCCACCACAGCCAAAGCCCCTCCCACTACGTTCTCCAATCAAATCAAAGGGATTCTCCACCGAGAGACCCTGCATCACTTTATCATGTATGTGTTCATTAAGCTTTGAAGATATACAACCTCCTTCTTATTAAACAGTGCTGCATTTCAGTGTATTATTGATTTGTGATTATCTCCTGCCATTTGTCTTTTTGCTGACCCACTGTTCACCTCATCTCTCCAACACTAAGTTATTTTGTTTATTTTCAGATTAATCCAGTGTTTTAAAACTACATTAATAGCTGTAACAAAGCAACTGACTCTCTTTTACTTTAGAAACTTTGGGCTTGTCTTGTGATGTGGACTGGACGGACAGAAAATAAGACATGGCTGGCTCTGCATCGTGTCACACAAGTTTCAACATAAGAATTTAACGATATAAAAAACGTACTTTCCATGAACTGGGTTTATATGCGGTTGTGTAAGTGGGGGTTTGAGCATCTACTTATATATAATAAAAATGCTGCATTCGGCATAATACAAGTAAACGCTGAGCTGTTATTGCCCCTGTCATGCCATGACATCTGTCTCTAGGCCTGTCTGCTTCTTCTCTGTCTAACCCAGATAGTTAGTTTACCGGCCCTTGACCTTATTAATCTTGACAGCATCTCTTTGAAAATGAAAAGTGTTCGTCTGTGAGTGTATTTACAGTGTGCACGGTGCTGCGATGGCAGATGGCCTGTCAGTGGGTGTGGGCAGGCCCGTGTCGTCTGTCTTGCTGAGCTTGGAGCCGAGGATGGCCGGGCTCCAGACTTTGAGATGTGTAACGTTGTGACATCAGAGCTGCCTCTTTGACCCATCTGACCCTCGCAGAGAGGTCAGGGTTGTGTCCAAAGCTACTCCCTAGTCTCTAACTACCCCTCCATCACTACTCAAGGCTGAATTATATGATGGAGTCTATTAGTGGACGGTTTCAAACACTACCAACCACCTCTTTCTGTTGCCCTTGAGCACCTGCCAATGCTTATGTACAAACAAACATCCTCTATTAATTAATTAAGCACATGTGGACAGTTATTCCATTAATAAATAAAACAGACTGGATCATTTGTTTCTTGCCTTTAGAGGTACGCTATACAAGGCAAGATAAACTATTATTAGCAGTTTTACATCAAAATTGCTTAAAACAAATGTATAAATTAAGTAATTAAAATATGTTATTTATGATTATTTACTCTAAGTTATGACATTCCCACAGAAAGGTCACATTTATGTCTCTTACTGTTTTTATTCAAACATGTTAAACGTGTGGTTCCTAAACTATGCAAAGAATAATTAAAAGGACACAAAAGACCAAATCTATGTTAAAATAGACCATGAAATTTGGTGACAGCTTTTCAAATATGAAATATCACTTTATTGAAACACTAGTTTAAAACACGTCACTATGTTCTCCCAAAGCAGTATGTTGAATCTCCATTTGGACATTTGGACACCATTACAGAAATTGATTATGTCCCTATAAAGTGACATAGAGTGGTTTCGGACACAGCCCAGGTCTCATAGATTAAACCCTAAGTTGATTATTGTTCACTTTTGTCCTTCACATTTTGCTTACAGAACTCATATCCCAGAGGCCCTTGTTTCTACATTACATCACCTGGACGTCCTACAGCCACTGTTTGTCCCCCCTCCTTTCTCTGTTCTATGTTTAGAGCCGTGAAAGTTGCTAAAGTCCTCCATGAGCTTGACTTTTCCATCCAAACCCTTTGTGTGAGTGTCTGTGTGTAAACTCGTGTGGGAAAGAGATAATGAGACGAGCCCTGTTTCCTTTGTGTCCATGTGTCTCCTTCTTGTCTCCTCGCCGCTCTGCTCCCTAAGATCTGTCATCTTTTATACCCCATGATCCTTTGCTGCAAACAAAGGCCACTGATTCATAGTGACAGGCTGCTTGCTCTTTCTCCCTTTTTTTTTTTTTCAGACATACCAACAGTCCTCCTCCTCCTCCTCGCTGCAGTCAAAGAGCAGGAAGAAGAATAAAGGTAAGCGCTAAAGCCACCTGTTCGGTTTCACATCTCGTCACGAGCGCTAGAGTCTGCCGCAGCATTTGCCAACTGTGGTCATTCATTCATGCAATCCTTCACTCCGCAAAAAGGACATTGGGCTAATGAATGAAGTGTCAAGATGTTTGTAACAACAGCTGCCGCATTAGCTGAGCCAGTTATTTTGTTACCCTCATTTACAGGATTCATTTACCTAGTCGTGTCCCTAATTTTTAGAAGTAAGTACTCACAACTACTGTCTGGGAAATTATAGAGAAGTGACAAAGAGGATGTATGTCTGTATAAAGAGGATATGTGGTGTTATCTAAGAGAGTTTCTTACTGTCTCCGCTGTGACAAAAACAGACTGTGACTCATGTTTGGTTGTCATTTCGTCAGACATTAGTTTCACAAGAGTACAATAACTAAATTAACATGAGCTTTTGCGGATGTCATTGGTTGTTGCCATAGTAACATTGGTCATACTCTAAGATATCTCCTAATGTGAATGTATTTGACTAGATATAGCTGTCAGGATGGTGTCTAGCCTAGAAAAATGGCTCAAAATCAAAATAAAAGTATTTATATAGGAATAAAGTGGTATCATGAGTAAATATTGTTAAATGTCAACGCAAATGGTGCACAGAAATTCACAGCGATAGTATCAACCAAGCTTTTAACACACTCAAAAAGCAGAAAAAAACTGAGAAATATAATACAAGACCAAACTTAGAGAGGAATGTATTGATCAACACATAACCCACAGGACTCACTATTGTCTTTATGTCACTAGTGCAACAAAATAAGTATAAAAAAGTAATTATAAAATCAGTATCCAGTTGTGAGACGAAAATTGTAGGACACTATTGTAAGTCGGGTAGAGCACACCTGTTTCTAGCCTGGCCAACTGCAATGGGTCTTGTATCTCTTTGATTGACAACAACTTCCATTGGTAAAAATCCTGTTGGCCCAATTGAAACTATCTAATCTAAAATTGGACAAGGTTTTTTACGCTGTGTTTCACTTCTTTAATCATTATCCATTGCATTTAAAGGGAGCTTATTTTTCTTCTGTTGGTACTGAACTGATTCTTTTAGATTAGAAAAAGAATCAGGAGGGATGGCCAGGCTAATATTTTCCATGCTTTTTGCTAAACTCTCTATATTAACCTAAGAAACCACTTTAGTTACTTTCCCATTTTATATTATTGGCTCTTGTTTCTAAGGTGACGCTGCTTGTTGCTATGGTGACCAAGTTCTGAGTCAGCCTCAGGCCAAGGGGACTTCCCAGATTAAATTATAAGTCTTTCTATTGTTAAACTTGCATTATTTTTTCTCTATAGTCTTAAATACATCAGTGAAAGCTTGTCTGGACTGGTATTAATTCATTGAATAATCAATATAATAATAGTTTTTTGGTTTAACATTTAAAATGAATCCAAATCTCTAAAGCTGCAAATTAGTGACACATGTCCATCACAATCTCTCACAGATAATGAGATATTGCTGATTCATTTTCTCTCGGTTCATTGTAACACATATTTTCCCAACTTGCGAAAGAACACAAGGTGCTAATCCAGTTGTTACACACGACTTTTACGATTTTGCGAGACAGGAAGCCGGTATAAAAATGTATTTTTGGACCGAGAGAGAACATATTAGCATTTTACACGCCCGGCTCATTTCTCAGATTTACATGATTGCAGACCAGACCGCAGGCACTTCAATTACTACATTTTACCCAGATGAACATTTACATCTGAAAATCCATTCTCATCTGCATTTCATTTCTTGGGAGTGGGCAGTGCTGTAATGGAAAAAAGAACGTACATTTTAGTCGCAGTGATTTTATGGTGCATTAAAATTAGGCTATCATCAGATTAGTTATTCGATTACAGACATATTTCTTTTTCCTAGAAGATAGTTCCAGTCTTGTTCCTTGTTATAACTTTCTGTGGCACTTTGACCAAGACTTTTTCCTTTTTTCCACACTGATGAGGATAAACATGTTGGACGCCAGCCTTTCACTTGTTTGACCATCTGCCTCTGTGCAAAACTCTGAAAGCATTGGCCCCATCTGCAGCATTGGAACACTGCATTGTTTGTTTACAGCTAATTACCACCAAAGTCTCGAAATCAAAGTGATAAAACTCTATCTACGGTTTAATTATATCTGACTAGGACACTAAACACACAGGTAATTAGTAGACATGTCCTTTCTTTAAAAGGATACGTTACATTTAAAACATTGAACTACTTGAACTTAAATGTGTGGCTCACAGTGGAGGTTTATAGAGTAGATTTCTGGGAGATGGATACATTTTAGTTCACACTGTGGTTAATTCAGGTTATTTCTGGGCTTGTATAAAGGAGCAACACAATAAGAAGCAGTCATATAACAAAATAAATGCATTAAAATACATTCTACGTAACACACTTGCATTAATAATCATGTTTGAAGTTCAGAAGCCTGTGTGTTTTGACTGCCCCCATTAGCAGCCATATACAAGATAAAGCCTTTGTCATCGCTCCCGTCTGCTTCTCCAAATTAGGATTGTGCTAACATTTATCTGCTGTATCTTATTGACCCCCTTTTACACAATACTGAGCTTTAATTTACTTCCCATTGTCAAATTAGTGTTTCATCAGCGGCTATACACATTAAAGAAACTAGATTGAGTGTTCTTGCCTTTTGGATATAACTTTTTCACTTTAATAGATTAGATTCAGTCATTTTTACTTTAATATATTATAAATGCTACTCAGTTTTCTCCAAGACATTGTTGGCTGAAAAAATATTTCATGTCTAACTCAAAAGACAATGGGTACTTTCTACTGTGACTTTCTTTTAGGCCAAAATGAAATAGGCTGAAATAAATGAAATATTGAATTTCCTTCTTCTTTAAAGTTGTAAGACTTTTGATCGAGCGATTAAAGAGCTTGATTAAAATTTCTCTTGGTCCTCAGCTCACAGCCAAATTCTTTTTGTAATCTCTAATGAGAAGCCTCGAATGAAAAATGTTATAGGGCTTTTGTGCCAGAAAGAAAAGCAATTTTTATTTAACACTTTTCACCTCACTGCAGTGCTGCAGCATTTGTCAACTGCTCAGACCCAGAACCTGAACCTGTGCCAAGATGTATTGATATATTTCTGGTAAAGTCTTTATTCATGCCTATACAGTAAAGGACAGAGTTAGTACCAAGAACACTAGACGTTTGTCCTTTCTGAAATGTCGTACTTAATCTGTTTTCTGTTGTGTTTATCCAGGAAGAAGTTTGGCGTCCCTCAGTCGGAGGCGTGTTTCCTGCAAAGCACTGGGACGAGGAGACTGTGAAGGCTGGCTGTGGAGAAAGAGAGATGCCAAGGGTTACTTTTCACAGAAATGGAAGAAGTACTGGTTTGTGCTGAAGGACAACTGCCTCTACTGGTACATCAATGAAGAGGTAGGTCTATAACACTCACCCTAAGACAAGTTAACAATTTAGGAGGGAAGGAAAGTTTTATATAAATAGGTAATTTGGGGTTTTTTTTATTCTGAAACTTGGCTCAAGAGTATAGCCCAGAATTTACTGTACACTTATCTGTAAAATCAGAGACATTTGTTTGTGTACGTTCCTCAAATGTAACAGATTTTCAAACAAAGGTTATTGATGTCACTCAATTACATTCCCATTTAGGATGAAAAGGCAGAGGGTTTTGTCAGTCTTCCAGAGTTCAAGATCGACCGAGCCAGTGAATGTCGCAAAAAATAGTAAGTCCTCCACAACAAACATGTCTATGATACATTTTTGTCTGGAAACGTGCTTATATTGAGGGACTGTAATTCCTCTTTCCCCATGTCTCTGTAGTGCTTTCAAAGCATGTCACCCCAAGGTTAAAAGCTTCTACTTCGCAGCAGATGGAGTGGATGACATGAACAGGTAAAACAGCTCCTTCTAGACGTGGAAGGGTTATATACAAGGGCATTGTCTTGCTGTTTCCCCACAGGCATCAAAACACTTAGATGTTTACTGACTTCATACAAAGCTTGTTCTTTTTGGGAAATGGATGTGCATCAAATGTAGTTTGCCAGATGTTTGTAGAGTTTTTATTTTACCCTGTGTTCTCATTTACATAACGTTATGAATAATACAAAGCAATGAAAAACAAAGACATTTCTTTGAGCATATGTATTTCGTGAAAGAGCTGCTTGCTTCGAGGTGTTAGTGTCTGGTGAAGGAGGCAGTGTTAGAGCAATATTTTTTTTATGTAGAGATTAAGTTTTTATCCAATCCCAAAAAATTATAACGACAAATGTCCCAGTGGTGGTCCCAGTCTTGATTTAAAATCCTGAGACCATGTTGAAGGTCTGAGAAAGAAAGGAGTAAAAAAAAGTAAAAAGGTTTTTGAGTTTAAAAATGACTACAAATCTGGTATAATTCATAGATTTTTAAATAAGATCAGATTTTGAATGTGACCATTCATTATATTGTGTTGTATCAGATGGCTGAGCCGTCTCAACATGGCCGCTGTGGGCTATGCAGAGCGTGAAAGGCTGCGCCAGGAGCAAGGTTAGTCTAAAATGATCTAACTCTCTTCTTTTTCTTCTCTTAATATGTAAATATCAACCACCCAATCTATTCTTATCACATTTTGTAAATATAACACTGCTCTTGGCCATAACCTTGGTCTTAGGCTATTTGTTGAAAAATACTTGTTGTTTCTGACTGTTTGAGTGGGTTTGCTGCAGATTACTGGAGTGAGAGTGAACACGAGGACGATGCCACCTCCAGCCCTAAACAGGACAGCCCCCCACCTCCGTACGATACCTACCCACGGCCTCCTTCAGTGAGTCACACACATACATGACTCTATCACATGCACATAGACCGTATTCTGAACATACTGCGCTGTAGGCATAGATAATATGCTCCTACACCGTTTGTGTGAAGTTATTGCCAATCAAGGCTCGAGGGAGCGGCAGGGATAAAAGTGTGATAATTGACGCTATAATTGGGCCTCTGACTAGTTTGCTCCACATCAAACTTCTTGTTTTTTTCAAGCCAAATAGAGGCACATACAAATAGAACCATTTTACATTTATCGCCCAAAGATGCAGATATAATTGCTTACTAAATTTGTTTCAGGCAAATTAAACAATTAGGGTCATCAGAAACAAAAATGTTAATCTACTGTATGCATCTCCACCAACTAGGGCTGCACTGTTCCTTTATAGAAGCTGTGACCACCTATGGTAGCCCTTCAGGGACATGCTGTTGTTTATGGAAAAACCCAGTGGTTATATAGATGTTGTTGCTCTAAGCCAAACACATTAAAATATTACTTCTTATTTTGTTGTTTTGCTGTAATTATGTTGAAGGATGCTATTCCATTTCCTATGACACTACAGGATAATTGTCTGTCTTCCCTGTCAGATGAGTGCCTACTTGGAAGGCCGCACTCGACTGTCTTCCACAGAGACGTCGCGCTCTCGTTCTTCACAGGAGGACTTTCTCTGTGGAGAGCCTTCTTCTGCTGCCGCTGAGCCGCAGTACCACCCTGGGCCTCTGGGGGGAGGCACCACGCACAGTGGCAGAAAGCCCGGGGGCAGCAACAGCAGTGATGTGCAGTATCGATGTGATGCTGTTGAGGTGTGTGTTAGATATTGTTGAATTATTAAAAAACTAATTTGTGTTGCTAATTAACACACAATGATTGGTTTGATGAGTAGCTTAAAGACAGATGGAAAGATATGATATTGAGCAGCTAATTAATTGGACAATCTCTTTGTTAGCTGTCATTTTCTAAAGCCAAATTGTACTTGACTGCTGTGTGTGAAATCCAGGTGACTATCTTTTATACTCAGAGAAGAGTGGTTACTTTATTGTCTCCTGAACCAAGACCAGAACAAAATAACAGCTGTCCACAAAAGCTGCTGAAGGGTAATTGGCTTGTTTTGTACTTGTGTTCCCATGAAACTACACATTAGTTTTGTACACTTGTTCTCAGTGGGATGTTTGACAAAATACAAGAATGTCAACAATACACGTTCAGGCGGTGCAGTGAGGGCTATATGAGAAAAACAATAAAATGCTCTCTGTTGATGGGCCATAGCGTTTATTTATCTCTGCTTTTGTTTACAGTATCGTTCGAGTCCCGCAGGAGGCAGCAGTGAGACCGGGTCCCCTGGTCGCTCTTCTTCTTCACAAAGGCGCTCGTGGCAGGACCTGATTGAGACGCCATTAACTGAAGCGGGGCTACATTATCTACAAACAGGACCATTAGGTAATAAACAAATATATCATAACAAATGGCATCAAAAATATACATTCTGCAAAAGACTGACTGAACTGTAAAAAATGTATATCACCATCAAGTGCATGTCAATATCTTTGGCTTTAACACATTAATCTTCAACTTCTATCATGTCTAATGCCAAATGAAATAGTTATTGCAATATTTAACCATAGTATTTGTTATTAACGGCACGTACTGTTCTTGCATCAGTACAAGGACATACTGATCACTTGTCTACTCACATATTTTACTCATTTTGAAAGCTTGTGTAGTAAAAGACAATTCTTTCTTTGGCTATTTTCAAATGTTATCCCTGTTCAAAGCATTCATTTGTAGGTTTACAGCTACAAAGAATGTTGTATTGCAAGGTTTTCCACATAGTGATGTCTTCCACTTAGCAATTAGTCAACTGTGCATTTTGACAACAATTTCTTGGTCATTTCAATTCATTTTTATTAATTCAGTTGTTTGGTCTCTTCTAATAAATTAAAAAAATAAAATAATTGATTCAGACTTCATTGACATTCACTGATTGTATAGGCAGAAACCAATTAGCTTCTACAAAATGTTCAAAATCAGTGCATACAATACAAAATAATATATAAACATTTAGAAGTGGGCAATGAATATGATCAGAGATTATTATATAATTAAAATGAAACCAAAACTTATAAATAAGTCTTAAAAATGACATGAAAATAGTTTAATTTATTTCACCTGTACTAATTTAATATGGCACATACATTAAGATACTAAAAAGCCAAGTTTATTAGCCAGAATTGTTACACAAATAAGTTTAATCATCATTTATCAAGTTACAGTTACAGTCAGACTTAAATTAAATAAAATTTTGCAAAGCATCTGTTTTCTTTTCTAAGTTGCTTTATCTCATATTAACTCTGCAGAAGATGCGGTGTTTGCCGAGCCGGGTCCGGGCGGTGGGACGATGATGGCCGGTGGCGTTTACACTCTTCCTGCTCAAAGGAATGTCCCGTTGCCCATGGCGATGCAAAGGCTCATTCCTATGGCAACCCAGGGAGGGAAACCCCGCAGCTTCACACTGCCACGAGACAGCAACCTACACTCGCTGCTCACTCCCCCCGCGAAAGAAGAACAGCAAACCCACAACGGTGAGTTCAGGAACATACAGTACATACATCGTGAAACACACTGGGGTCAGTAGGCGCGCTAAGGAAGTACATTCATTTTTTATTGCTGCGGTGAAAAGGGAAATTATGTTGCAGATTGAGTGACAACCACACGGGACTGGAAAAAAAGTAGAGGTTTTCTGAGGTGAAGATGTTGACGTCAGAAAATGTCCCCGAAATAAAAACAGGCTGAACTCATTTCCATTCAAATCATGGTTAGTGAATGGCGCGGTTACTACCATCACATTCATATATTTGCTAATGAGGCTAATCAGACAGAGGTGAGCTGCTGCTGCCAGGTTGAGGCCAGCGGTAAACAGGAAGAAAGGTTGGTGTAAAAGCAGTAAACAAGGCTGATGAAAGTAATCACCGTGTGTGTATGTGTGTATGTGTTGGCAGATTTGTTAACAGATAGAAAAAAAGTAGGAGGAGTGAAGTTTTAATTTGATTTGATAGAATAACAATCTCATATCGCACTTCACTGTTATGAACTGACTGCATTTAGAAAGTCCCTAAGGCTACGGTGGAAAGGAGCAGGACTATCATTAATAACTTTCCAATGCTAATAGGAGTCATTATACAGTGAAGAGTTAGAGGTTGAGTGTGTGCTGCTGTCCTCCAGTGGCTGGGTTGAAATATATACAGTAACTCCAACCAGATATTCAATTGCTTTACAATTCAGATGGCAAAAAAAACAAAAAAACTTAGCTTTCTGGATCACACTGACACATAGAGCAAAAAAATAGCTGTGAATCCACATTTTTATAGATCAGTATAATCTTTTTTTAGACACAAAAACAATGCTCCGATCCAGTTACCTTCCATATTAAAGTATATTATATTGCAGGGGGCAGTGAGGGCGCGTCACTGGGCGACCTGTTTCGGGCCTGTGAACAGGGCGGGGTGTGTCCTTTGGGTGGTGTGTCCGAAGGGAAAGGCCAGTCAGAGTTCAGACAGTCCTTTCTGCGACGGGCGGCTGACCCTCAGCTGAACGAGCGCCTCCACCGCCTCCGCATCCTGACCTCCACACTCAAGGTTAGTCCGAAACTTTGTAGTCTGAGGCTGTAGGCACTGAGTCAACACTGGGAGGAAATATGTGTGGTGCATTTATTTCTTCTCTTTAACATACTCTAATGAGAAAAAATAAATAAATAGGGGTTAGGTGGCTAAAAAGTAGGTTTATTTCTTACTCATGCTTGCTTGACCTCCTCAGATATGCCATACAAACTGTAAATAACCCTCTGTTAAAGTCAAACTGACACAATACCACCAAAACACAAGCGGAGTTAGACTTTCATTATTGCCTAAACACTGGAAATGCAAATTTAGTTTAAGTTTTGTCACATACATTTTCCATTAATCACTGTTTACTCAATTTAATGCTCATTTGTTCTCAAACCGGTCAAAACGACAGGCCAACAATGACCACCTCAGCATTTTTATGATGTATTCACTCACAACATCCGTGTCTTGTTAGTTTTAAAGCCATTTGTCTCAGTCTGTCTCCTCTTTCCTATCAAACCTTGTCAGCCGTCTGTGGCTTCATGCTGTACGAGCACTGCTTATGTTTAAGGGCCAGGTGCCTGTGTATAGTTGCTGTCTTATTGTCCCCAGAACTACACATATATCTCTGTTGCGTCCTGCGTCTCCATTTGCAGTGACAGTCGGCAGTAATGGAGGGTTTTGTTGCTTGTAGCATTAGTTTTTTTTTCTTTGCGTCTCTCTGTGGCTTTGGCTGGCCGTGTCTGGTGCAGATTGGATGGAGGAGCTTTTAAATGTGGTCCCTGTCTGCCGTCTCTTAAAGGAATACACTAAGTTTTGGGTCAAGTCCAAAAGTTAATTTATGAAGTAATGAGAACACTGAAACAAGACAACACAATGATCTAATCTGGCCTCCCTTTCTAAGTCGCATACAAAAGCACACTCTGATGAATACAGAAGAGCTAGATAAAAAAAAACAACGTGTTTTATTGATTGCAGTAGTTTTTGTTTTTACTCTTATTTCTACTGGACAACTATTGGCTTGGCTGCTACATTAATGGCCTTGAAGACTGTAATGCTAATGACTTTAATGCTAACTAACATTTTAATTATCACACTCTTCCTCACAAACAAACAAAATACAAATGGTGAAAAGTAAAGTGGTGTCTTTATTCAAGTGACAACATTGAATTTTCCCAAACTTAGTGTATCCCTTTAACTGTGTGTCTTGCTTTCGTACGTCTTCGTTCTAAACCAAATGGGCTGAAACCAAAAAGAGTGACCCGGGCCTCTTGTTTCTGCATCCCCATATAGGACAGGGAGGGCGAGCTAGCGCTGATTGACAGGCTGTTGGCCAATCCCCAGCTGTCGTCCGCTGAGTTCCAGGAGTGGAAACGAGCCTATCAGGAGATGTTCACTCAGGACCAGTCCGACCAGAGCGGCGAGTCTGACCCCGGCCCACCGCCGCTCACCCCCTCTCTCGCTCATACTCACTCTTACATCGAGACCCACGTCTGATCTGCCCACGCTTTTCTGTAAAACGCTCCGTCTTCTCAGTCTGGAGGCGAACAAACTGGAGTTGATGTGTGACTTTATGCATCAGGGTCGCGATCAGCAAAGTGGAGGTTTTGCATCGTCGCCGACACTGATGGAGCGTGTCAAGAGGGGCGCGTAGAGACAGCACAATCCGCTTTCAAATGCCGCTGTGTACAACAAGTGCAACATGACAGCTTTCAGAGGATGCTCCTGGGCTCGTCCGTGCCCCTAATGTCACATCAGTCTGCGATCTGATTGGTTCTGCCACTCCAGCGGGCTCGGGGGCGACGATAGACAAACTTATATATTACATGTCAGCTTTTGTGCTTCGAATACTGCTAATGCAACTACAGTATGTGCAATATATTTCAACATAACATCTTTGTTCCATGGACAGAGTTCTCCAAACATTTACCAACTCAGTCTATTAGTATGTTGTTATGATGATATTTCTGCAAATTCACAGATATGAGGAATACAGTTATCACACGGGAAATACATGGAATATCTACAGTGCAATGGAAAATACACACAAGCTCATGAGTAATTCAGGTCTTATAGTAATTAATACATTTTTTTCTCCCTTCAAAAGGCGCTTTTACAAATCTGACCACATTTCCCATACTAATTTCAGCAAATTTATATCGATTTTTTATCTAAATATGAACACTATTTTCTAAAATGACCACTTTGCCTTTGACTTTGTTCTCAAAGAAAATTGGTTCTTTTATAAGCTACTGATTAGGTTTAATTGACAAAGTGGAGAGAACAAATAGCCAAATAGTCAAAATAAAGCCAGTCATAACACAGACAACCTTTGGCTCCAAAATACTTTAAAATAATAATTTAAAAAAACAACTATTTTTCTCTGAGTTATTATTATTCATGGAAATACAAAACTGAATAAAAATAGGCCTGTTAGTTATGTTATATTTCTTAATATATTAAATTAATACAACCATATTTTAAACTTTTGACAATGATGGTTTATTTTTTAAAGAACATGGGTAGATTAGATTAGAGTAGGAACGTTTTTAATATAAGCCTTTTGTATAAGGGCAGTTGCATGTATTTCATAGACTTTGAGCTTTTACTAACACAATAACTTAGGTTTAAAGGTGCATTGTATATAATTTTGTTGTATACAATACTTACATATTTGTATAACTCGATAATCAGTGTTTTTTTGTCGTTAAAACACTGTTATTCCTCATTTCTGTGGTTTGCAGAAACGTCACATTTTACATTTCATTTGATGGAGGCTGGGTTGTTCTTTCACTGTAGTCTATTTATGAGCTGCCATTCATCCTGCTTTGTGGTGCCATATTTATACCGACTGCGCAGTGAGTCATAGACCGTCTAATAGCCACAGAGTGACATCGATTGTATTCTTCTTTCAAGCCTTATACTCAGTGTCTATGATGATATTTACTGTACAGTGATAGTGTTACAGCCGAGGACAATACAGGTCTTTTTTAAATGAAGTAGTCTGAGTTTATAACTAGTTTTAGAGACCTTTGTTTGTGCTGGTTTAGTAGATAACACTATAATGCTGGGCTGGACCTGAGGCATGCACACTTTATAGCAACAGGAAGAAAAAAAAATAACTTCAGCTTTTAACACACAACCTTTATTTATTTAGATGCGTCATCCCTCAAGCTGCCAAGAAAATCAATATGTAACAAATAAGACTGAGCTGCTACTTTTAATTGTCAATTAATCGGATTGATTAGACTATATTTTATCATCTAAAAGTGTTAAGGGTGAAGTTTTCCTCGGAGATCCTGCATGCACCATAGTAATACAGAAACGGAAATATGGATTTAATAATTATATAGAAGTAATATATATACATAGATTTTAATATTTGTATGCTGCTGCCAAATGACTTGACACTGCACAAAACTATAAAAGCAATCAAACCCATAAGCACATACCGTCAAGCTGTAGTCTGATCGCTCCATGCTGCTGCCCGTGGTTGGTCGTAGTAGCATGTCTTTGTTGTAGATAAACGCAGTATTTCCTTTTTGTTTTGTGTTTTCAAGCTCTCTATATTCTCTCTTTATAGACCGTCTTGGATAATGTTCACATCTTTATTCTATCAGGTATTTTGGACAGTCGAGTAAAGATTGTTTATCGTTTAATCTATAAATTATGGTTAAAAGAAGTATTTATGTAAGTGATCATTCAAATGTCAGGAGACGAGGCTGGATCAATAAAGTTTGGTGGTTTGGATGAAGCCGTTTTGTGGTTTTTGTTGTGGTTTGTTGACAGCGAGGAGGGGGCTGATGTGTGGGGTAATGGTAACTCCTCGAGCAGCTGCTGTACTGTTTCTGTCAGCACAATAAAGAGGGGGTGTTCGAGATGAATTAACACTGTCCAAACACTTCGAACTCGGGGCAGCCTTCCCTAAAGCCATATGTACCCTTTTCCAGTTTGATGTAGAAGAAAGTGCCTCGACAAAATGTGTCTGTGAGTCAAACCGAATCACATTATCAATAATCACTGGCCGATCCCCAATGATTTAATATACTGGAAGGGTGTTTGAAATAAAGAATGTAGTAATGTATACCTTCAACAAACAGTATCAAAAAGGGGTGTCACAATTTAATAAATACTGAATTAGATTTGCTCATTAATTTACAAAGCCCATGGTTTTTTTGTCACATTATTTGTGTTTCCTGTGGTTGTGTATGGTTCACAAACATATCACTTTACAAACTGTCACCAAACTGCTGTTCTGCTCCAAAGCCAAAGAGCAGTAACTACACCATTTTAAAAAAAAGAAATTGTTGGCTTGTTTTCATCAGGACGATATGATGTGGATCCGGTCTGGTCGATTCTGGCACATTTTCATTACCAAATAGGGGTCTGAAATGTCCTCAAAAGCGTACCATATCAATTACGTTCTTCTGGCCTCAGCGAAGTACCTTGAAGAGCTTATCTGCACCAAACCGTCCCGTACTGACCCGTCCCGTACTGTACCACCAATGAAAACGACGCCATTGCTGCTTATCTTGAAGTTTTCTGTAATTTATAGAAATCACTGTGTCAGTTTGTATACTGATAATGAATGACATCCCAATAGTTTCCATGTGGCTACATAATCTACACAGATAATGTAAATTGGCTTTGTTACTTTTAAACAACACTATAGGGTTTTAATTTTTTAGAGTCTCAGCAAATTAGATGTTTACACTCTGTTATTCAGTGACAGGAATGATCATTGAAGCCTGTTTTATTTGGATTTTTCGTATTACATTGAGATAGTGACACCCCTTTTACATAATCCAAACTTTAGGCCTTGATTGACCTGAGTTTGAACATCTTTCCTTTTGAGAGCTCGCTGAAGCAACTCAAAATCCAAGCACATCAAATGGATCAATGATCCTGTTTTATTGTTGCATACAGTGAAAGTACACTCATGAAAGACAGGATACACTCTTTCAGGTCAATAAAAGGGCTTTTTTTCTAGAGACACAAAGTCTGCTGCTCTGGTTAAAAGGTTTCTAAAAATGACAACACTAAATTCAGCCTCTGATGGAAAAATCACCACATTTTAAATATGTCTTTCATCATCTGCTTCCTTTGCGAACATGTTATAGTATTTCCCAAATTATTAAAAACTGGTTTTCTTTATCTCCTCTGCCTGCCTTTTGGGGCTTTTCTGAGAACTAATTTACATTTATATTATTATTATTATATATTATTAATAAGATATGGTTTGATGCCTTAGGAAAGCTTTTGTATAGAGCCATCAAATAACCCTTATAAAACTGACTGAGATTAAACTTTCACAATGACTGAACTAAGGTCAAACACGTATAATCAAATGGAAACTTTAATAGGATATGTTGATTAATGATAATGGATAGGAATGTTGCATTTTGCCCCAGATTAAAGTAATACAAGAAATTAGAATTGATCTGCTATGTAAAAACACTGCAGTTCCAAACAAACCAAGCTCCAAAATACTTTTTTTTTTTTTTGCCCCTTATCTGCTGCAGCTTTGTCACTGCAGACGCAATGGGACAAAGAAACCCATCCACTCATTTGCCCCTGTATCCACATGGCCTCAACAGGAGAAATGTAAATTATTCAACACTTGTAATAAACAGGAATGTCGCATGCATGATGCATTTATCTACATAAAATATTTAGCTTAGCTTACTGTCATTTTATTTCAGAGACATCTTTCTCTGCCTTCCTCACCTCCGCCCTGTCCCCTCTGCTGCTGGGCTCAGCCTCGTCCTGAAAACTCATCTGTTCAGGAATTACCTTCTTCGAACTAAATCAAATGATGTCCTCTCCACTTGGTTTCAGAGATCATTTTATCCTCCATATAGCGCTTATTTTATTTCCCCTTTTAGCACAAAATGACACTGAGATGAAAGATATAGTGCAGTGAAAATGCCATGTATCCTGCTTTTGCCCAGATTCATGTCAGATTTAAGGATATTCAACTTATTGCTTTAACTCCTTTCAGACATCTAAGTATCTGCAGATTCTGTGAGCTGCTAATATTCTTATGTTGGCTTAAAATTGCCATCTTAGGCTTTGCTTAAAGTACAAATTGCTTGAGCTTGGCACATCTAGAAACAGTTTAAGGGAAATATTGTGGTGAAAAGAAAAGCTTGCTGTGCTTATAACAATGTACAACACAATGAAGAGTGTGTTTTAAATCAAATGCTGCAACCAGTTATTGACCCACCAATATTCAAACATTTAAATACATTGCAGTGCCACTAAGCATTGCCAAATGTATATGTCATTTTGATTTCAAATGAACATTAGAAAAGAATTAGATAGACAGTAGATGCATTATTTAAGTTGGACTTGAAAATATGTGGGACAATTATTGTTATTATAATTTACAGAAACAACACTTTTACTTGTGTACAGCATCTGAATAATCTACCCACTTCTGGTCAAATAATGTTTCTCACACAGTCTACCAAGAAGTATTTTCAAACCAAGTGCAAACAAGTCTTATCCTATGATATTGTAACTATACTTAGATTATACCACTGAAGCCTTGGGACTGTGTTGTACCTACTTTGGCCTGGTATTCTTTTTCTTTGGATATTTAATCACTAGTCTTGTTAAATACATTCTCACAGCGTGTCTGCTTTAGTCTGGAATGGGCAGCAGCGTGCACTCGGTCCCAGCGAGGGGTCCGGGGAGCTGACAGACCTCTCTCCACTGGTCTTTCTTGGTATCGTATTCCAACACACTCTTCACTATCACCTCCTGTCCGTCGCTCCACCTCCTTCCTCCGAAAACGAGCACGTTCCCGGACGGCATCACCACCATCCCGTAGTTAAAGGAGCCGATGAGAAGCGGCCTGAGTCGGGTCCAGTTATCCCACTCCGGGTCGTATCTTTCGATGTCACAAAAAGGCTCATACATTCCCAAAAGAGAGTATATGTAGCCGTTTGCAGCGGCCAGACGGTGTCCAAACCTTGCAATGGACATGGAAGCTCTCTTTTCCCAAACTCTACTTTTAAGATCCCAGCACAGGACGTCTTTGCTGCTTTCCCTGTGGTTATCTGGATTAAAGGTGTGGTTGCTGCCCAATATGCTGCCCTGGACACCCCCTGATATGTAGATTTTGTTGTCGAGTACAGTTGAAGCATGGCCATAAACAGGGCTTGTCAATGGAGCACCCTTCCTCCACGCTTTCACAGTCATGTCAAAGAACTCAACAGAAGCTAAAGATGATTGCGTGTTACTCTGCTGCTGAGTGTGTCTTCCACCAATCGCATAAATAACATCATCTACCACGCAACAGGTAAACTGCGCTCTCCTTTCCAGCGTGGACTCCAGTTGCTCCCATCGGTCGAAGCGAGGATCGTAGCACCACATTTTGTTTGTCGTTTCCATTCTCTGCGAGTTCTTTCCGTCCTGAAGTGCGTCGGTTACTTCTTCTCCACCGATCACAAAGAGGAAGCCGCCTACTGAGCAAACGCAGTGATGCTTTAGTCGTACGGGTAAATTTGACCTCAGAGGTGTAAACTTCCTGGTTCGAGAGTCAAACGTCAACATCTGCTGCTCTGGCCAATCAGGATTCGAACCTCCGCCGACAAGAACAACACAATTGGGCGATGATCTTAGAGTTGTTTGTTTGCTTTGTCTGATTGGCTGTTCTACGCCCGATCGGTGATACTCCAACGCTCGAGTCAGCTGACTTCGAATCAAAGGTGTGTTCATGGCTTTGTGGCTTAGATTTGTAAGATCTGACGCAGGCACCAACCCGAAACGTAGCCGACTTAACAAAAGATTGGATTTTAAAAGTGGGAGGGGCCCATTTTCATCCAGCCAATCCAAAGCCAGTTTTGTAAGCTCCACCTCCTTGACACCTGGTATCTCATCCGTGTCAAGAACCGCCATCATTGATTGGATGTTCAACCCAAGAAGATCATCCCCGCTTTCTTGTAATAAAACACTCATCTCCATGGCGATGGTATGATTGGCAGCCTCGAGTGCATCCGAAAGGGCATGGCGTTCGGCTAGGTTAGCGTAGCCACAGCAGTTCTCAGCGCTCAAGCCGTCAGTAATGAAGCGCTCACATATCGCGACAGCTGTGTCCACTTGCAGATACCTGGCTGCCTCCAGTACAACAGGAAGTGTCTGTTTTGAGATGCTAAGCCAGCCCGAATACAGAAAGTCCAAAACGGCATCTAAACCTTCAGGTGTTATCGCCGGGAGGTTAATGGAAGCCGCTAATCTCTCGGCTGTAGTCTCTCCAAACAAAGCCCAAAAATACTCACTGGAGCTGGCTAAAAGGGCTCGATGACACGGGAAGTCTACCCCTCCGGCGTGTAGGACAACATCACACATCTTCCGCTCTGTGCGCAAACGCTGGAAGCCGGCAAGAAGCCCCGTCCGGTGGGATGAACTGTAGAGGACGGAGTAGCTATCCATCCAAAAAAACTCAGCTCAAAGCAGAGAGATGGAAATGAGATTAGAGGAGAAATGTTAAGGATGATTTTGAATGTCAGTGCAAGTATTAATAGATTTACAGCGAGACATTTAAAGGAGCTTGGGGATATAAGTATTAGCTTAAAATGCAACAACAAAGGTCAGTATTGGAGGGAAAGATATGGTCAGTGCAAGTGCAAATGTAGTCTAAATGTTAGTGGTGGAAAGGCTGCAAAAGAATGAAAGCAAAGTGCATCGTTTTTAAATTGTAGCTCAGATAGTAGCTGTGAGGTATTGTGAGGAAGGGGAAGAGGAATCGGAAAGCAACAAGCAAGTGGAAAAGAAATTAAAACAACTTCAGAGCGATGTCTGAGTTCTAAGTCAAGCTCTCTCCATCTGTGTTTTTGTCCCGCTTTGCGCCAACTCAGACATGTGACTCCATGATAGGATGGTTAACAAATGCCCCCCTCCTCTCTTCACCTCCATAACTCCACCCTCTAAAGCTTAAACACGCTCTGTCCCAAAGCCTGCTGTGGTTTTTTTGTGATGTGCTAGACTTGTGTTTTTGCTGTCTGCCCTTTAGTCCTTGTCCGGGAGGGAGTATCACCCAAATACACCGCTCTAACACACACACACCGTCCAGGTTTTAGTGTCGATCCCGGTGGATGAACTCATCGGTAAATACAGCTGCTCGTCTGTGACCAAGATTCCAGGGCACGGTTGCTACGGCGCCGATCTGTGCCCTCATCGCCATGGTGACAAGAATAGAAACACACACTCGTAGCCAAGGCACATCAAGTTGACGGATTCAGTGCGAGGTACATATCAAACCCCGGCGAGTTTCGTCCGAGCTGTCAGACATTTTACAAGTGTCAAAAGTAGCGCGCAGCTCGGGGCATTAGCATAAGCTGTGTCCTTTGGCAGGCGTTTAACCTTCTTTATGCCCTGCGCTGTTTTGAAATCATGCAGATAGGAGTCATGCTATTATTTTTGGGCAGAAGTAGGAGGGGCATGTGGGAGGGAAATAATGAAGAAGAAAGATTATTTGCAGTATCGGGCGAAGAGCTGTCCAACGTGTTTACTGTTGTCTGAGTAATGCCACTGTGGGATGAGAGATTTGCTACAGTCTGCACACAAAAACACAAAAACAAATGCATTCTCCCAACTTACATCTGCACAATGAAACGGGTCAGTTGTCATGTTACCGCTAAAAACATGTCAAAGCGTCTGACCCAGGCTGTCCTCCATAACTTTGTTCAACAAAACCTTCCAAATGCAGTTTTAGGAATGTCATAAAGCTAAAAGTAAACCACTTTCATGACAGACTTACCTTTGCTAAATGCCATTTTAAAGTACAGAGCCCTGGTAAAAGTGAGGAAAAGCTTGTCATTAAAACTAAAGTAGGGTTGCTTATCCGTACAGTATCCACAGTGACAGAAGTAGGTTATGAATACAAGAAAAACTATGTCAAGTTAGTTGTATGTGATTCAAGCATTGCATTTTCATTCATTTTGAAATATGAAATGTTAAACAGTGAAATGTGTGATTTTTTTTTTTTGTCCTTGCAAAAGAAGTAATGCACATATTCTGTAAAGGAAATGAGTTTATTGAATAGAAAATGAAGTAGTTGTGTCAGACTCACATTGTCAGCTGTTTCCTGTTTAGACATACCCTGGTAAATTTAATTAGTATAGGATGACAGAAAGACCACACCATTATGCCACTTTATCAGAATATTAAATGTGTAGGTCATACCACTGTGGTTTGATCCTCACTACCTGCATTTAAACCAGTATTGTCTTCTGAATTGCTGGATGGTATGAAAAGGGTAGCTAAGAGTCAAAAGACCCACACAACTCCAGAAAAGCTGTATTTTTTTTTTCCTCAGGCAACTGAAAAATCCTTTAAAAACCTTGAGTCTGTATCATCACACAAAGCACAAAGGAAATGCACCCTATTCACTTTTTTCTTCACTTTATATTTTATGGAAACAAGTATTAAAGCCCAACTTATCTCTCCTTGAGCGAGCACTTCCTTCAAGCATGGCTCTGTAATAGAACCAGCTTCAGTGAAAAAGTGTTGGGAAAGATGGAATAGGTTATGTTTAGGTTTAGGCACAACAAAAATGTATAAATGCATCGTGATTCGAGTAACAATTTGGGCTGTTAATGGTTAGAGACAATAGCTTTTTCTCACATTTTCTCACACTCCCACAGTCTTGACTTTATGGTTTCTTATGTGTGAGATTGTTATTCTGTGAGTTCAAAAATCCAGCACAGAGGCTACTCACGATAAGAAAAAGCGTCTCACACTTCTTATAAATGTCGAAAGTGTTTTTAATGCTTCCCACACAGAGTCAGAGCTTGTCGTACGGCTGTTAAAGCACAAGTGTTTCTCTCTCTTGGCTGAATTTTCCTGCGTGACCTGATGGAGGCTAAACTTAGCTACAGCTGCTGTGTGTGTGTGAGCGTTATTGTCTGTGCACGAGGACATGTGATGTGATGATGGATATGTGTAGAAATGAAGCAGAGGTCACAGTGTATCTAGGGATTTGGCATGTATGTGGCGTTCCTCCATAAAACACAAGGATTTGAAGGTTTAGGTCGGATTAAATAGACTCCATGCATAGATTTACCCTTAACACCTGCATAAAAATGAACAATAGCCATTACATATGCACAAAATATTGGGATATAGCAGATTAACTTTACACAATACGTGTTCCATTACTTTTTCCTAACCCTTGGCTTAACATTATTTAATTTAATTCATCTTTATTGTCACATTCTGAGCGTTGTGAGCTCTGATTCCTGTTGAGAAACGTTGACTATCTTTTCAGGAATACAACTTTCATGCTGCAAACTCACAAGAAACTGAAAAGCCTCAACATATATCTTGGCTGTTTGTTTTTACCCACTTCTGGCGAGCCCTATTACTGAGAATAGTAAAGTAGCTGTTGGGACGGCTCACTTTGTCTATGAAAGAGGAAATGTTCTGTTTCATTTCACAGAAGCATCAAAACTATTGTAAAGGCCATGTATTCTAAAAGATACAAAAAAGTTGCATAGTGTTGCCTTTTAATTTTTTTTAACTATTAACCACTTTATGTCCAATGTGCTAATTTAGGAGCTTATCATCTATCCAAGACTGACCAGAGTTTCTGCAAGAGCGATATTCGACCCTCAATGTAGTTATGTTTAGACAAGAAGGAATCAGTGATGTACATTGTAAATAGCTTATGGTCATTTGTCATTATAATAATTTATAAATCAATAATAAACTCATCATTAAATGGCCAGCAGTGACCTTTTTCATGCCAAATAGTGAGCCAAGACTTACCTTTACATGTTCAGCCTCACATTAAAGGTCACCGCCTCCCATTTTTAGAGCTCCACATCCAATAAAGCAACAATGTGTGACTATAAAATACATAATCAAACTCATTAAAATATATAGTTCCCAAGTTGTTTCATGAAACTGAAAAAACAAGAGCGAGACTAAGATTTTAACAGTCCCATGTGAGTATTTAGCAGTACAATAAGTATTCAGAGTTATTGATTACTGAAAGTAATGATGTATGTAATGTATTTTTATCTTTTTTGTATAACAGCCCATTTACTGCTCTCATGACAAATAAACATACACTGACTTTTTAAAACCACCTTAATTTATTGCATCATTTTTCATAGAAGACTCTCAGCAGAAAAATCACAAAAAAATATTCTAACCTTCCTCAAAATGTCAACATCGTCTGAGCGGCATTCAGAAATACCGTTAGACAGAAAGTAGGTCAGGATAGTGGTTAAATATCAAGAAAAAGCACAAGCAAAAAAAATAAGGATTATCGGTTTTGTACAAATTCAGATTAAATCGGAAGAAAGTTTAGCTGAAATAGCGACACAGCTTTGTTTCGACCTGTTAGAGCGCTGTCTGAAAGAGAGTTTGTGGAAGTGTGCGTTCTCGTCGTATCGGCAGAGGTTGGCTTCACAGACCGCTGTTGGTTTGTTTTGCTTCAGTGGCAGTGGTCAAGTCTGTGTCTGTGAAGATTATGTGCCTCCTCCTCTTCCTCTGCACGGCTGGGCGTCCTTTAAGGAAACGACAGATAAAAACAGTCGGGGAGGTTTTCAGCTTTTTGGCTTAAAAGTTAATTTGTTATTATTCACACAAACTTTTTCACTCTGTTTGCTTTTGACTCACATTTGTGTATTGAGTTAGATGTAATATTTTAGACATCTAATTTGTCATTGCTTTTAATAATTCAGTCTTGTGGTATAATCTGATTTTGTCTCATCGTGATAAAGCAATTTTTGACATAATTAAACATCATAAGACTGGGCAGAAACATATAGATTTAAATAGCATGCTGCAGAGCTCTTAATTACCATTTACCACTGAGGTTTTTAATAGTTTCTCAGAGAATATCATTTCACACAAATGGGCCTTGGAGCTATGTTGTGAATTTATTTACTCAGATGGTTATTTTTTCAGATGAATCCTACCCAAACATCCTTCTGCATTTGACTTTCTCTTGACTTTCTCGTCGTCACGGTGTTTTTAACTGATTTATGTTCATTTTGGAAAACAATATCTAATCCCAGGAAATGATTTCTCATGTAAATCTTTTCATTTATTAACATTACATTGTAAAAGTCTGTTTCACTTTGACGAGTTTGAAGTCTTTTTGTGATATACATCTAATCAATCTGACAATGATTTGACGTTGAAAACCAAAGGAAAGTGACAAAGCCAATAAGAGTGCGTACTTTTTTATCAGCACTGTATCTCATTTGACATTTTTTACTTTCTGTGTTCCCTTATCTCTGTCTAACACCTTAGTCCAGACTTCTGCAAACCACAGAAAATCAAACATTTTATATGTTAAAGCCGATGTGAGACGCATATTCCCATTGTGAATTCAAGGTAATTGTTTTGCCTAGACTCCCAAAGCAGCTCATCAGAATATGTTCATAGCTAAAAGTTGGTACAGCTCCTGCCGTTCCCTCTCATTTGTCTCCCACGCAGCACAGCCACTGCTTTTGGGCAGGGCACAGCAGCAGCAGCCGCAGTGTTTGGATTTTGCGGCCTGTGTGTGTCCCGCTGAGAAGTGGGACTGTCTCTGAGGTCCGGGCCTTTGTCGAACGCACATATTTATCACAACACACATGCTCCTATAGAGTATAAATAGAGGCTGACTCAAGCCCTTTTGCCCACACACAGCACTGTGAACAGACTCTGCTCGACCCGACAATGGCAGCCCACACTGACCCCCTGTGGCCAGAGCGAACAGTGCATGTCGTTACACTGAAGTTGGATTCGTAGGGTTTAAATTAAAAGCACTTTATGTTTTCGGCAACACTTGAAATTACCTAAATCTTCATAGCAAGGTCTAAAATCTGTTGACTTCTCTTGAATATTTAGGCATTAATGCAAGTTTTTTTTAAATTTTTGCCAGTATAATCATCCATTAAATAAAATAGGGCTCAACACTCTCTTATACACTATTAGAAAACCTATAAGAAAAGCCAAAGGACAATGGCCAAAGACAATCCAAAGGTCTGCAAAGGTTGTCTTGTGTTGGTGCAAGCATTATGTAATCTATTTAGTGCTTTGCTAACATTAAGGTCTAGTCAGTTCCAGTCACTTTGTTTTGTGTGTTTTTAGTTCCCAAACGCTTACAGACTAAAATAACAAAACTAAAACCTCTAAGTATGGTCTATTGGAACTAACATGGGAAACTGTGGCCTCATTTTACTAGTAAATTGTGTTGTTCATAGTCAAATATAGATTGTCCTGTTGGTGTAGTGTTTATTTGAAAAGCATGGTATAGTATAGTTCCATTAGCACCGCTAGGTATATAAACTATGATAAACATTTTGACAGACTTCCCAAACTCTGACTTTTTTAAAAATATGGTACTTATTCCTGGATTCAGAAACCAATTTCACAGCTTTAAGTTAAAACAATTTCCATGTGTGACTATATTCACTGTGTGTGGTTATATACACAATTATTGACAGTAGATACTCAACTGTCATATGTCACACCAGATAAATAACACTTGCAATAAGATAAGCTACATTTAAATGTCACATAAGGTTTAAGTAAAGCTTTAGGTCATTAAATTCAGGTGAAAGAGCCATTTTTTTCTGCTTTGATGGCATTAACTTTCAGCCTTCCAAACACGTTCTTTTGCCGTCTACTTGCACATTCGTTTTATTTTATCCCAATGAGCCTCCAAATAATCCCTTATGTTGTGTTTTTTGTGATAGCTACTCTAACTTGTTTACCTCACTTCAATGATTTACAGCCTTATCATCTTAAGGTATTCTTCAGAGGGTCATTATCCCGCTCCAAGATCCATTTGTGGCCAGTTTTAGCTCCTGGGCTGATCTATAAAGCTTTAAAATACCCCCTTTATTTTCCCTACAGTGCCATCGGTTTTACAAAGTGCAGCAGCCCCTATTGCACAACATAAAAAACTCCTTTTCTTCCTCCGAACACATAAGCTATGTTATTATAATTTATCATGTAATGTGCAGGTTATAGTAAAGTCAAGTTGTCATTAAGGCAGAGCTAGTTGCTGAGGATGACTTTATTTGCATTAGTTAAACAAAACAAGGGCTTGTTTGTGAAGTTAGTCTGTGGGTTTTTTTCTATTTTGGTTCTGATTTGCATCTGTTTCTTCAGCGTATTCGCACCAGGCCATTGTGTAAAGTTTACAAGGAAGTCTTCCACTATTAAACTTGAACTTCTAAATATATTAACATAGACTGATGCTAACACCGAGGAGTGACTCATGATTCATAAAAGACTCTGATGAAAAAGATACATGACGGCAGCAACAGAAGAAGTGGTGTTTTCCATTCATTTCATCATCAAAACATTAAATTAGACTCTTTGAAGGCAGAGATAAAGCCTGTCGGGCCTTGTGCGTTTAACACAGTCATATTCTATTGTTTGGACTGTTTGTTTACAGCAGGTGGGGCTAAAATTGATGGCCTTTATGTATTCACTCAATATATGTGTCCATTTACTTTATATGTTATTGTACAATGTCAGTTTTACTTTGTTGAGGATACACAGGTCCTAAAAATGTGTTAAAAAAAAAGTCTTTGTCCTCTGTGTGGTGTAATTTGGTATTCTGTCCCAGCAAACATATATAGAGCAGCTTTAACAAGTCCCTCTGTCGTGGTCTCTACCCACTCACTGACTGCACACACTTTGGTTGCCATTTGTCAAAGTCATCCTCTTTATGCAGAACTGTAAAATGCATGGTCTTCCTAACTCCTTCTACCAAAACTCACATGCAGCTCATGTTTCCAAACAGAAAAAAGAGCTTCTTTTGGAGTTGTTTTTAACGAATTTTAAGCAGGGATTGAGCGTCACGTACACATTACTCCTTGGTGACGTATCGTAGTTCGCTCTTGACGTTTTGGAGCTCTGACAGATTGACAGCGGGTCCCGGGAGCTTCACTGCACCCGGCAACGTCTTCTTCTCCTCGGGCGTTTGGGCTGCTGCACTGGGCTGCTCCGGTGAAGGAGCCTGACACACACAAATAACGCAGGCACAGTGTATGAGTGGGATAATCAACCATTTCATTATTCCATCTCATTATTCTGGGCATTTATGGGTCGTGCACCGAGACATTACCAGGAGAATACGAAAACACAAAGGTAGTTAACAAGAGCATCTTCCCTGCTTTGTATTGTTATTTGATTTTTGTTTCTAATTTAAGCATTCAATCACTTTAACCAAGGATCCTTTAGTATACAGCACCTATTTGATCTTTTTATAATTGCACATGAGCATAAAATCATGAGTCAAAAAGCTTCACCTTTATTTATTTTGGATTGAAAGGGATCAAACCCAGGACTTTCTTGTTTTGAGGCGACAGAACTATCTACCCACCTACAATCATGTATAGTTTAGAAAATGAACTTACAAAGTATACATATTCATCCAAGTATTTGTGTATTTCCTGAGTAAAAATAACTAGTAACTTCCCAGCTTTGGTATTCAAATATTGTGTTTTATATTACGGCAAATGAATGACAGATAAGGTTTGATGACTCTCAGTTTACTGCAGAGACGTGCATTTGTTTTTAACACAACATGTTTAATGATCAGTGAGTCTCACCTCTTCTGTGTCTGCTGTCTCCTCTTTTCTTATGACAGGATGTCCCGCCCCTGGACGCAGAGCCCCCATCGGGATGTTTAAATTAGCCTGACGGACATGGAGGACAGCTAATGAGATCACGTCAACACTACTACTACTGCATTACAATTAAATCTCTCTTGTCTACTGTTTGTGTGTATGTGCGTCCCATTGTTCCACCAAAGCCTTTTCTTTTGTTTATTACCACTACTTCCTGGTTTGTGTTACTAAATGAGACTTTATGGAAATAAAGGGGACACACACATACACACAGGAACCACAGAGCTGAGAGATCTGCCTGCTAACTTGATGTACTGCTGCCTGTCTTTAAAATCTGATGTGTTTTGTATCGTTCTGTACTGTAATGTTTTGTATATAGGCTCTTATTGTACAGCTGTACAGAGAGGGAGGCAGCCTGTTCTGTCACAGATTTATGTTAAATTATAAAGTGGAAGGAGAGCTACACAACCACAAGGCATTCACAGCATGTTTACTTAAATCTTTGAAATTGCTTTGGCCTGAAATGTCTACCGTCCTATGCTTTTGCGTGTTGCCGGCAATCACCTTGTGTCATTCCAACCAAAGATTATATTTAGATTAAAAATAACTGTATAAAAAGATGGACAAAGTGACATTAGTGACGGTTTGGTTTCCATCTAGAGGCTGGCTGCAGTATGGAGCTTAAACCTTCTCCTTGCTCTTCCTTAATCTTTATCATAGAGTTCAGCAAAATGGATGACATTGTGAAAATCTTAAACAGACATTTAAAGAGACATTTCTGTTTCTACAACCGCTCAGAGACGACAAACTGAGCACAGCTGGAGAAGAGTATTGGATAAAGTCACTGGATATTTATGAATTAAATTTGTTTAATGTGATGTATCTCCACTGGATTCATTCATTGACGCCTATAGATGCTCCCAAATATTACACATTCCATCTTTAATATAACTTTACACAAAATGAATAACTCGGTGTCTAGTCTAGTACAAACTGTTGCTTCAGAAACTATTCATTACCGTCTAAAATTATCCTGGCACAAGCTAAATAACATGACAGCTGTTCAGACTATGACATTTCATACAAAAGAACTCACTTTTGTCCAGCTCTTTAGTCTGTCCAGTTTTAGTTCACTTACAAAAGCCAACTTCATACACATGACACATTAGTTTATGTCAAGCTTGTAAAATGTTATTGTAGTCAATGGGAAATTGTAAATTGTACATTTTTATTTGTAAGCTCAATCAACACACATTGCTTTTAATGCATGCTGTGATGGATGTGGACCATTTTATTAAATAACTAACAACCCTGATAAAGGTCAAGAAATCTAATTGACAAAATAAGGTTGCATGTGTATATCTTATTGTCACCAAAATGCCTCTATTGTTGTATCCTAATTGGTCCATGTCCAACACTGGCAACCATTTAAAGCAGGTGTAAACAAAGTAAACCAGAAAGATCCATTTTATGAGATGATTTTGCCATATGACTTGTGTATTTAGATGTTTATTGCTGCTGATATCTTTTTATTTTGTTGACTACAGCTGCTGAGTTGCTGGGATGGACTTGTTCAGCCTAAGTTTGTTCTGTGCTGCTAGTTAAGCCCCCAGACTCGATGCCTATCTCATGGTTAGACGAGTAAACGAGCACAAAGAGAGACGACAGATGAAGCCCTCTCTGACTTGTATACACTCAAAGCCATTAACACACATTTATAAACACACACAGGCTGCTTCCTCTGCTTCTGCACTAACGCCTTGAAACTCTATATGCACAGTCTGAATTTGCCTTTAACAATAAACTCTTAACTGTGGAATAATCGTGTGTCTTCATTCAGAAATCACACCCCAAAATGGTGCACACAGTGTTTTACCTGAAGGGCCTTAACGTTGGACGAAGGTTTGGCCATAGTCGCCCCTGTGAGTCCACTGACCTGCAACAAGCACAGATAACACACATTCAGCCTAGAGTTTCCTTGTCTCTGCGTACGGTGCAAGTCGGGGGCATTACGAGTCCGTTTCTCTGTTTGTCAAGGCCCGGGATTGCATTTCAGTTGCTTAGCGACTCTTACAGAGAAAAGCAGGTAGAGGAACTGTCGTCTGAATCATTCATGAGATGAACACAGAGGGACAAGAGGGGAATAGTCAAGTAAGAGTGTCATATCGTTGATAAATCTGCATTTGTGGGTCGTATAGTTCATATAGAATCATCAATGTTAAGGAAAATGTTTAGTTTAAAAGCTCAGAGTAACTATGCCTCAATTGAAATCTTAATAAACCTGCAATTTAGTGAATACAATCAATGTATGTCACGTTAGTAAGTATTATAAAATAAAATAAATGGTTATTAAAGTGAGTTTGCAGTGTTTCTTGATAAGTTATTAATGCAGTTTCTTCACACAAGAAAAGACCATAATGACAGTAATGAAGGGACATTGTTGTGTGAACATTGAGAGGTCTCAAAGTCATTTAATAAAACAATTAGGAAAAAAGATATGCTTAATTTTTCCATTTTTGTTTGTATTGAGTCAGTTGTTTCCATGGCAATAATAAATTGAACTTTCCAACTATAAATAGACCTGTCCAGATGCCAGTGCTTAGTATTCATCAGTATCAGAGTCTGCTGTTGTTATTCATTCATCTCATTAGATACTGTCATGGGAGTGCTTTACTCACTCTGGTGTGAGTCTTCTTCTCTGTTTTCTCTATATAGGTTATAGGCTGATTGTTTATGTACATGTAAATGATAAAAGTAAAACAGACTGTAAATAATGCTCTGTTACAGTCTCAAGAGGCTCTGAAGTCACTGATGAAACATCTGAAAATCAGCATCTCTCTGAAATCTGCGAATGATTCACAAATATTAAGTTATCCTCATCTCTTCTGTATCAGTGAGTTTACATTTTTATTCAAACTCATGCACATACTCTATTTATAACCCTTATGTACAGAAGATGCTACATGTGGCTTGTTTACCTGCATCCATACATGTGGCTGTCATTTTGGAAAAAATATCTAAGATACCTTTAACTGTTGCTGTAAATCCCTGTGTAATTCTCTTTCCAATTGCAGATCACAGCTCAAAACTGACCCAAGTGGTGAGTAGAAGTTTCCATGGCCTATTTATCTTATCTGAGGAGCTCAAAGCAGAGCAGAGGCTAAAATATAGTGTCTCTCAGACTCGGGCCACTGCTTATGCTGTTTCCACGGTGCTGTTTAGTAACAACACTGAGAGTGAGCTTTGCTGACCTTGGCGTAAGACCAAAAGCCTGGACTCACTTTAACGAACCACACATGGTATCACTATTACTAACAGCTGACCGTAACAGTGTGTATTACTACTCTGTAGTAATACACACTGTAATGGTCAGCTTTGTGCAAACAAAGACAAATCAGAGACGCACGTGTTTGCATGATACGATGCGTGACATTTCTTAAGACATTCAAAGTTTTGCCGAGTCAAATGAAGTCAAATCTTGTTTACTCTTCAGACACAAATCACAAATAACTTTCAGTAAGCTTTACATTCGACACAGTATAATACAGCCGTGGACATAGACTGAACAAAAAGTGCTGTGTTCACTAGTGATATTAAATTTTATTAAGCTTATTTTGAGTACGGCAAGGCCTCCATGAGAACATCTATAAATAGCAACTGTATATCCATATCTAAACATTTATTTTGTGTGGGCATTGAGCAATCTTTAAACACTGCTGAATATTAAATTGAATATAAGTCCCTCTAATATCAGATCCTCTTGTACTCATACTCGTTTGACCTCGTCCGATACTGTTATATAAATACGAGGGCTCACTGCGGAGTTTCTGTTCCCAAGACTGCACTGTTTGGAAATATTTTATTGCAAATAAATAAATAAATAATGGTTCAACATGGTTAAAGATTTGTGTAATATATGGTGCAATAGCAACAGTAAATACCAGTAAAAGCAAAAATACTAAGTTCAAACAGTTAGATTATTAATTGGCCAAATTGACAGAAAAATACTATAACTTGTAGGGAATAACTTCTGTAAATTAAACTAAATTACAAAATCACTGTAAGGCAACTTTAAATAGTTCAGTAGAAACACTGAATAACCACGTTTACAGTTTCTTTTACAGTCAGATTTACATTTTTAACAGTGTGTGTGTTAAATTCAAGGTATGACAGTGTTTAACATATTCCAGTTCAAGTGCTCATAGGCTGCTCATTGTGGAGATGTCCCGATTTTAAATAATAGATATTTACAGTATATTATGGGAGCAGCTGCATCTACAGAAGTACATGCTATGAACAAACAAAAACAAGGCTGGGGCCCTCATTGTGTCTCTGTGTTTGTTGACATAAGTCATAATTGTCTTTATTGTACTGCAGTTCATTATAATTGTATTGTAAATAGAAATGTGCATCTGGAGATTAGAGTTAAAGCAAACCAATCCTCTATACTGGAATATAACTGCATGTTGAAATTAACTAGGATATAATAAAATACAGTTTCATTTGGTAAGTGTTGCATAAAAGCATCCAAAGCCACACGTGCTCAATGTGCTGCATTTCCTTGAAAGCTTTGCATTGCAGGAAGTAGAATGGATTAAGTCCTCCACAGAACAGGCAAATAAGTTTGAAGATAAAGGGAAACCTGCTTGTTTTATGGCTTAGGGAATTTATTCATCATATTTTTAGCTCAATTTATTCAGATGTTGATACTGTTCTAGCGTCAGACTTTTAAAACTAGTAACATACCTGTTGATGCCCTGCTGCAGTGTGTCTCCACAAAACGGCTGCCCTCTCGTAAACTTTCTACTCATTAATACAAACTTGTTCTTCCCTGCGTGCATCTCTTTCACTTTCTCCGCCCTGCGTCTCTCTCACTGCCTCTAAGTGGCCGCAGGATTCCTGTCATATCTGGGATTTGTTCTCACTATAAATAGACGGTGATACACAGAGGGGACCTGTTTCATATCTGCACACACACTTAGTCATACATGGACACGAGAGGCGACTAACGGTAACCACATGTAACATGGCAATAACAATACAATGGTTACTTTACGACGCCTGAAGTAAATGTAATGCTATAACTGTACTGTAAGCATTTCCCATGTACTGTTGCAGATCAATAATAATAATAATAGCTCTGGTGCTGCAAACTTACATTGAAATATCAATAGTGAATGCCTGTAAAAGCCGAAAAGAACAATGAATAACAAAATAAATAGGCAAAATTAACATAAAAAGACCAATAATTCCTGCAGAATCTACTGAATTATACAATCAATACTATTTAAATGGACACAAGCAATGACTAATGGCAATCTCTTGTAAAAGTGATTCTCAAAATGAATATTATTTGTTATCATCACGGGATAAATGGCTTAAACAAGAACAAAAGAAGGCTTAATCCTAATGGGTTAAACTAGGACTGAAGCCAGAGAATCACGAGTCATTGTTGCACCACTGGCATATAATAATAATAATAACACAATAGTTCTCTTGCAACTACTGAATGAAATGCAATCCTACAACTCTGCTTTAACCTATTACAAGCCACTTATTTTCATTATTTTGAGGCTATGTATTTTATGGTACAAAAGTGATATTTGTATAAATTAATAAATATGCACACTTTCTACTACATAAATAAAGCTATAGACCTCCACAAAATAATCCTGATATCATTATCCTACATTAAACAGTGCATACAGTAGCCAGAACAACGGCATTACATACACTTAGGAACTAATTTTGATTAAAAGTATCTAATTTAAAAAGATTACAATAAAAATAGAAATTAAAATGACTGAGCATCTTTTATCAGCCAAATATAACCTCAGACAAATACTGTATATGAATTATAAATAATATATTCAAAGAGTGGGCACTAACTGTTGCACATCACTATAACTTAACTTAGAAAATAAAAAAAGAGTTCATAATATTGTGAACCTCAGACTAATGAGGATAAAAGAGCTTTTATCCTTCTCATCTTCCAAACCAAGTCCTAAAATGACTCCAGTTAGAGACAAAAATGGCACTGCCCTATTTCCACGCTGCCACTCATTTAAAGATTTAAAGACACACTCGTCCAAACACAGCAAGAGTTACGACAGCTTTCCAACACACCTCAGTGATGAATGTAATACAACAACTTGTGGTGTGTTTGTGTGTGTGTTCTCTTACCTTTTGCGGTGCGTGGCTGCTCTGCCCTGCCTTCTCTGCCTCTGAGGTCCTCTTCCAGTACCTGACCCGTTTCCTCTCGTCCTCATTGGCTCAAATAGACACCGAGCCCCGCCCCCGAAACAGAACCAGTCCCGGGATCAGAACGTGACCAAGCCCGTCTGTCATACATGTCACTATTTTGCATTCGTAAGACTTTTCTAAACTTCCCAGCTCTTCCGTGTTGTCTGTAGTCCCAGGTAGGAAAATGAAGCCTCGTGTTTCACAATATGCAAATTTTAACCCTCTCATGAACTGCTGGGAAGGCAAACTCTGGCCTAAAACAAATAAACGCCTCATTATTGGAGAAGTTTAGCTGTTACAGGCTGGGGAAAAGCTGTAAATGTAATAATAGGAGCCATAAGAAGGCAGGGGCTTCATTAAAGTTGCATCAGTGTGTAGTGTCAGCTGTAGGTCACTTTGAGCAGGAGGTAATGTGATGATGGATGGCAGCGGAGGTCTGGTGGTCAGCTGCTGTGGCCCAGTGCACACTCATTCTCTGGGCACAATGTCCCCCAACAATAAACTGATTAGCATTGTTGATGAGAACGTGAAGCCACGCTGATGTATTTCATAATAACACATAACTTTTTTTAAGTGTAGACCTGCCCTAAAGTGGGTAGATTTTATTTGGAGCCCCAAAAACAGTTTAAAGGTTTGTTGTAGTCCATAGGAATGTCATGAAAAAAGCAACTTTTAGAAAGATCTGGAATAAGAAAACAAAAACATAAAGGAATGATGCTATACTAAGATGTATTGAAAGGACACTAATAGGGAACAAACCCATGAGACGACCAAAATAAAAAGAACAAATGGCTCTAAACCAGTCCTTGGAGCTAAGTTATGGCCTCTTGCCAATTATTGAACCATGTGACAGGTTCATTTCTTATACATTTTATGAAATACTGCAGTTTCAATGTTCATTCCCCATAGGTTAAGGTTAAACTTACATCATCAAGGGTATTTGGGATTTGTTGTCTCATATAAAGTATAGTTATCTCATTGGAAATAAGACACCACCTTCAGGAGCAAAACAGACAGACATCCTGAAAACAAAATACTTGAGGAAACAAATAAATTGGCTCAGAATTTTCAACAGGGCTCTTTCAGTCTAAAGTGGTGATCAATTCTGCCAGTCACATTAAAGTCCATGATAAATCCTCCCACGGCTGCTCACATTAGATAATAGTCTCTGTCTGAGCGTCCCACACACAGAGAGATGCCACGTGAACACGTGTGGCCTCTGGAAAGTGGTAAATAATGTATCCTAACATATTCTCCTGATAACCCAACACATTGATAGATGTACTATTGAACTAAGCTTTGATTGGACCAGAGGATGTATTAATATGCAGTGCATCAACACCAGCGTAATCCACACTCAGTTTTATGTTCCCCTGGTCACTTTTATGGCCTAATGAGTCAGACTGGGAGCTTCTGACTCAGTCCCTTTAATAACTTGACCTTTTACCAACTAGAAATCCAATATCTATACTCCTGTGGTTATGTTTTTTATTGCTGTCACTTGGGCAAAGAAGCTCAAATCTTGTGTTTGACTCACTCTTCTCTGCTCCAATGTAAATGTATGGGTTTCAAATCACACTTTTGATGTTACATGTTGAAGCAGTGACCAGTTTAATTATTATTTATTTAGAGGTGGGGTTCTTAATTTTTGGCACCTTGTACAGACATGTTTGACGAATTTATTTCATAAAACCTCTGAACCTTCATCCTCTGAAATAACATGTAGACATACTCACCTGAGGGTTCAACCGTGGTTTGGTTTTTGTCTCTAATAGCCCTGAGGTGCCCGGTGGTCCTCTGACACTCACATCTGATCCACGCAGATCTTGCAGGTTGCGTGATTACAATATATTTTGAATGAAGCTGTGGTAAGCACAAATGGTGACAGGTGTATTACAAGCATGTTATAATGTCTCTTTGCATTTTTGCTTATATAATTCATATATATTGTGCTTACTCTGTGGATATTATCCCAGTGAGTCTGAATGTTGGCAAGCAGTGAATGAATAGGAACACCAAAAGTATAACAGAATAAATGAAAACTGTTTCAATGCTATCATCAGTTATACCATTAAAGTTCCTATTTTTCCATGCTTTTGTAAACATGTAAATTTGAGATGTTTGCCATTATTTAACATGTTTTATTTTTTATTTGTTGTTTTGTCATCACTCCAACTGTCATTTCGCTCCAGTCCAGTAGGTGGCGCTACTGCTCCAAGCGCCTTCAATTAAAACCCAACAAACCAGCAACAACACGGAAGTTTGTCGCCGCTGATGATCTGTCTCTATTCGGCATCTCCCTAAAACCACCACACACCAGATTAGACTCTCAAAATCACATATGTTTTACACTAAAGCTACACTTTTCATATGCGGTGATGAGTATGGCTCCCTGCGGATGAGTGCGTGAAGAACCGGGGCCGAGGGGCGATGGAGACCGGGCTGCTCGCTGATTCTTGTCCGAGGAGAGGCTGCTGTTGATGCACCATGATCCCCGTGTCTCTGCTGATCGGTGTGATGGCAGCCTGGTGCGCTGTCTATCTCGCCGACACCATGTTAAGGGTAAATCTGCACCCCTCATTAGTTTTTGATAAGAATGCACTCATAATTTGTTGCTGTAAGACATAGAAAAGGTAGGTTTGCATGTGTGATGTTTGCAGTAAATGTTGGTTTTCATCATCAGCTTAGCGCCCTCTACTTTTGCAAGGATCTAGTCCTTATCCGCTTAGTTCAGATTTACAGCAGCTGAGGATTTTTTTTTTTTTTGTCTCTGGCACAGGTGTATAATCTGGGATGAGGGGTTGTCTTTATGTAATATCAACATCATTTCACTAATACTAAAATATATGCAACATATCAGTGCAAAACTATACACTTTTGGAAGCTTTAATGTTCTGCTTCACTTATTTAGACCACTATAAGTTAATATTTCTATTCTTTCACATAGAAAATGCTTTAGTGTTGGTGTTTGCTGCTTTTTGAAGCTACTTATTTCCTGTCTTTCAATTCATGGCATTGATATACTTCACTTATTTCCTCCAAATGCCTCAAAAACATGTCACACAACACAAATGCTCCACAACAAGGTTAAGAAATTACACACGCTGATATTTATATGTGTGTTCATTGCAGTAAAATGATTATAAGTATTTTATGAATTTGTTTTTAATTCCTACTAAGGCTAGTGTTGCATCTATTGTGTACTACAGACACAAGTGGAGCAACAGCTTTTCTCAAAACTTGAGACTGAAGTTTGTTGATATTGACATTTTACTTTAATTTTGTTGCAATAATGGGTCTTTTCTCAGTGTTATTTGACATGTTTATTAAGAGAAGACTAAAAAGTCCCTAAAGCAAAGCTACTGGCTTTGTCAATGTATTTCCATGAGATTTTGTAGTCAGTCACAGTAACTAAATAAATAGTAACTTCACTCACACAATAAATATGTGGCAGCCTAGTGTTCCTATTCATTCTGCTGTTTTTCTTTACTATTGAGAAAGCAATTCAGTTCATGTTTGTACATCAAGTCTTTCATTTTCTCTCTTTCTGTAATCTTTTCTGACTTGTTTTGTCCCGCAGTCGTCCCTGACTCATCGGATCAGCTACGAGTCGTGGCTGGCGAGTCGAGGCCTGATGTTGTCTCCTTTTCACGTGAGATGGCAGACCACCATGTTCAACCGACTGTTCGCTTACTGCGCCCGCATCAAACCCAGAGCGCTCTACCTCTGGTCCGTATACTGTATTTTATTTTAGATTTTCTCCTTTAAACTTGACTATTGTCTTATATCAATATATAGAGTGACATAGTAATCCTTTACTCTTTTTAATATCCATTGTCTTTCAGGTTCAACAGTGGTCTGGTTTTCGGGGTGGGGGCCATGGTGGGCTCCGTGGTGCTGCTGATAAAGACTCTACAGCAGACCCTCGCTCAGATGACCACAGACAACCCTCGCATCGGGGGCCAGCAAACGCTACAGGTTGTGGTAAGTTCAGATGAGAGCTGACGTTTAGGATTGGCTACACAATGCTATCAGACCGTGTGATGTTGGTTTGTAGGTTCAGTTTAAAATAAATATATATAGCAATATTTACATTTAAGTCAAGGTTTAGCTCACATGTTGTAATGCCTTGTTTTGCATTTCTCCATTTTATGCATCGATGTGTTCAGTTGTTATGTGACCAGTATTTCAGCAAACCACTGTTTTGTAGGTGAGTTAAGGCAAGCTAACTTAAAAAATAAAACAAAAGCAGAGACAGTGGTGGTAAAAAAAAAAAAAAAAAAAAGGAAGAAAGAAAGAAAAAACAGAAAATGTAACGCAACTAATATGGACTAGGAAAAAAATCGGAGAAAATGAACTAAACTGTTCATTTAGATTAACTAAATTCTGTCTAACGTGAAGTGCAAATGTATAATCACTACACCAATATAATGTATACTGGCAGGATATTCATATAATTTGCACCTAAAGTGGCTTTCCCAGGTAATATTCACTGCAGATATGAAATTGAAAAGAAGTTAATTTGTAGAATAGTAACAGCAAAGTACATTTTGTGGATGTATTCATGCGTAAAATGCACCAATTAATGTTTTGAATGACTTCGGCTGATGTGAAATCTAATAGATGTGTGAGTAAAAAGACTCCTTAGTGTTAAAAGGCTGGATTATAGGATGCTACGTTTCCACTCATCCTTAATTTATTTCAAGTCATATCAAGGACACATCAGTGGATAATATTTGTATGTGTTGTTTGGATGTTCTTATGCTTTGTTTCTGTATCAGTCACTGTTGTGTGCTGCGTTCAGGTCCCGGGCGTCAACCTTCCCACCAGTCAGATGGCCTACTTCTTCATCGCTCTGCTGCTCAGTGGAGTCATACACGAGCTGGGCCATGCGGTGGCAGCACTGAGGTACAATCACAGCTGTACTTTGTGTTGCCATGTCAACAGAGAGAGGGGAATATCCATTGGGTATTACATTTCAGACTAAACCAGTCTGGTTAGTTTGAGACAGAGAAGCACTGAACAGATGTGTCATAATTTATATTCAAGCACTGCTACTATTTTGGCTTCAGTGTCACAGACCATATATATCAGAAATATTTAAAAAAACTAATTAAACTAAATACTTATTCTCCCTACTTGATAATAAGTAATATGTATTAAAGAATTTACTTTAACTGGTCAAACCAGTCTCACTAACCTTCCCTAAGGCTGCTTGGCCAAATATATTGACATGCAAATACCATCACACTGGTGCAGATTAAATAGTCTTTGGAATATGGACATAGCTCATGTTGATATTGCAGTGTTCATAATTTGCAATTTGCCTTTTTATTATACATGAAACCTGAATTCTGCATTTCATTGTTTTCCTTTTGTGCCACACTCAGGATGTTGATCTGCTGCCATAATGTCAAATACAATGCGAAGGACATAAACAAATCGATTAAACATTGCGCCTTTGTTTTTTCAGGGAGCAGGTTCGAGTCAACGGCTTCGGCATGTTTGTGTTTGTGGTTTATCCTGGTGCGTTCGTTGACCTCTTCACAACACACCTGAACCTTATATCACCCACCCAACAGCTCCGTATCTTCTGCGCTGGTGAGAGCTTCCATATAAAGATCTGCTTAATCACTCTTCATTGCCAACTAAATTGATCACTTCCATTTATCCCCATTAGTCCGTGCATTTAGCTAAATATGGGACTTTCCATTTTGCTGCTTAAGGTCACTCTGAGGTCTGGTATTAGTGAGCACCAGACATTTACTGCACATCAAATCATTTCACTCTGCAATTAAGAAAATTACATTTTAATGGAGCGATTGGATAAGCTGGTAGTTATTTACGCATGAATGTGATGTATGTCCCTCACTGGCCTCTGTAGGAGATCTAAGAGAAGTCAATGAATACTTATAGAGCAGCTTAAAAAAATGCTTACACAGTGAAGAGGAAGAAAATGCTTCCTTCTTACAAGCACTGTTTTCAATAATCGCAAAAATGGAAGATCAGCTACAACGAGGAGACAACAGTTGAGAGAAGCTGATGATAAAAGAGAGAGAATATACTGTTACCCAGCAAACCATACTTTTAATCAATATAAAAACATTTATGATTAGGTGCTTTTGAGTTTCAAAGGAAAACAGCTGAAGGGATGAAAGAGAGAAAGAATATTTTCTCAATGTTCAGTTGCGTTACTCAACAAAATGTGCCCAAACAAACCACACACTTCTGAGTGGCTTGAGTTGCCTTTAGATGGCAGCAAAGAGCTTCTGCTGAAAGTAACCTTGGTTAATGTATATACACTAACATTAAGGTAAATGGTTATGGCCCTCTGTTTGAATTTTATGCTTTTCGTGTAAAAACATTAACGTTAAAACCCAATTATCTGATCATAGTGGGTCTCGGTACAAGGTTGAACAACACCACGGTGTTTTGTATTATTTCAGGTTATATTTACCTCATAAAAGACTTGTTACTGTCAGATCATTAACTATTTCACCTCAGTCTACTGTAGAAATATAGAAATGTGACCAGAAAAGCTCACTTGTATCTTGTGGTGATTGTAAATTTGAGACAACCAGTCGAGTCTCATGACGAGGCAAGAGGTGCTGTTCCCATCGGGGAGTGAGAAGTGATGACAGAACGACACGCTGAGTTTATTTATTTGTCCGCAGCAAAGATCTCTCAGTCCGTATCTGTACAAAGAGACGGGACATAGTGGAGTTCTCTCAGATGATGTGCTTATTATTTTTATGCTCTACTGAGGTTACTTAATAATTAGAGTATGTTCACTGTTAAAAAGATTTTGGGTATCACTTGCATTAATGTTTCCCAAACAGTGAGTCGGGATAACTGTAATATTTATTTGGGTCACCACAAAAACTCGAGAGTCTGTGCAAATGTTTGACAGACAAGTCAAAACAACCATGAAGACAGAATGAAGTAAGCTAGGTTAGACAGACATTATTAGTTGATTTAACATTTTAAAATATGGACTCCCAGCAAAATTATATTAGATATTTACACTATTCCTTAATTGTAGAAGTTGTTTACATATTTAGGTAGAAAATACTAGTTGCCATTTTGTTGTTACTCAAGACTCAATTGTGCTTCAAATTTGAATATTTCACTTCAATATTTGCATAAATCGCACTTCCTCTTATGTTTTGGACCATAATTCCCTACATTTTTAGCACAGAATAACTTTGATCTTAAATGGTTGTAAGTATTTGACCCTAAAGGAAATGTTTTTGATTGAATACCCATTGTGTAAGTATTTGTTGTTTATCTTTTGCAGGTGTTTGGCACAACTTTGTTCTGTGTGTGGCAGCGTTGGCCTTCCTCTTCTTGTTGCCTGTCTTTTTGTTTCCCGTGTACAGCACCGGGGCCGGAGCGCTGGTCACTGAAGTGGTACAGGTCGGTTGATCGTACCTTCATTTATCGTTTACGCCACACTCTCATTCGATGTAAAGCATTTAAATCGTATCCATTGTTGTCCGTCTTTCCAGGGCTCTGCAGCGGAAGGTCCCAGAGGCCTCTCGGTCGGAGACATAGTGACTGGACTTGAGGACTGTCCTGTTAAAGGGGTAGAAGACTGGACCAGCTGCCTGTCTCATCTGTCCCACACTCCACAGACGGGGTACTGTGTCCCTGCTGCCAGTCTGCAGCCGAGTTGGGCCCACGGACGACGTTAGTAAATTATACGTAGCTCAATAACAAATAACTTTTTACAAATATCACAGTTCTGACCGATGTCTTTCATTTTATTGAACTGCACGCTATAAATTTTTACACAATGCACCTTTAACAATGTGTCAACTCTTATGTCGTCAATCTGTGTTTGAAAATGAATTGAGGTCGACCCCACAGAGCAGCAACAGGAGCTCTGATTGGCCAGCTGGCAGTGAATGTGATCCAAGTGTGAGGTTAGAGTTCAACAGCTGGCCAATCAGAGCCCCCGCTGCTTCTCTGTGGGCTGTTATTGTTGCACATCAGTCTGTGTAATTAAATAACCAAAAAAAAAGTGTAATCGATCATTAATTTAGGCAAAGGGAACAAAACAGACAGCCTGTCCCTTACTTCCTTCCAGAATATGCTTTACAACTGAACAGATCTGGGAATGCTGCCACTGCTTAATCCGGCGTAATTTGGTTTCATCTGGTCCTTTGTGTGCTGTTCTAAAGCAGAAAAGACATTTTTAATTGCAGTATTTGTGTTTAAAATGATTACGATAAAATACATTTGACGGAATTTGTTCATTCTTACTTTTGCTTTGTTAATTTTTTGTGTAATTCTGATCTTTTTTCAATAGCATTATGTTTCTTTTTATCCTTTTTTCATCATTTTATTCAATTTGTACCACTGACCTCTCATTTGGTTGCACCACATTGTGATTTATGCATCTGATTGGGCAATTATCTATAGCCAAAGATGTTGTTCATGCTGATATTGTCCAGGTATAATTTTTAGTAATTGTCTGTTTCCTTGAAAAGTCCTAATCCGTAATCCGTCCGCCTCTGTCACCTCTCTCTGTGTCTGTAGCCTACAAGCGTCTGGACGGGACGATTGACTGCTGCAGCAACAACAGCCTCACAGACCTCTGCTTCTCCTACGTTAAACCACAAGGCAGGGGCAGCCGTGACAGAGAGGTGACACACACAACCGCAAACGGGACGGGGTTTTTATGACTCTACCACAATGTGAACAAAACCATTCACACAGCACATATTTATAGTTTAATGTAGGATGTTTTTAGACTTTTAGCACAGAATTGTGACCATTGCAAATGATGGAAATAGAAATCAACACTTCCTGAAGTCAACAACAACATCATACATCCTCAAACTGTTTATTGTAGGACGCCATTTGACTAAAACAACATGTGTTTTCTGTGTGGTGTTATCAAAAATCATGCAGCATAGCAAATACATGTCTATCGTCCTTATGACCACACATGATATAAACATAATATCTGGTTCACAGGGGTTGTGTTCACATTTGTAGTCCACTTACAAAACAGAAAACGAAACATTTAGTTCAGTCCCTATCCCAGTCCAGCTAGTGTTCACAGCTGGCATTTTAAACCGCAGACTAAAATACAAAAAAAGGCCTTTCTTAAGAGATAATCTAGATGGTTAGACCAAATGCTGATAAGGCATTCCACCTCCTCAGCGCTCCATGTTTGCCCTCTGCTCATTTTATTCAGCTATGAGACAATATTGTTTTAGTTCATTTTTTCCACTCTCAGGGAAAGCTACATGTTGCATGACTTTTCGTCGCCAGTTCATGATGCTACTATTTGGGAATTTAGTTCACATTTTAATTGAACCATACCAGAGCTTGGTTAAAAGCGCCTTAAGACCTCTGTTTTGAGGCATTTTATGTCATAAGTGCTCCGTCTTTGGCCTTTGCTCATTTTGTGTTGTTGATGGACAAAATTGTTTTGATTTAGATTTTTGCTTTCAGGAAAACTAAAAGTTACATAAAGTATGTCGCTTTTCCTGTTTGGAAGAGGTCTTGGGGAACATTTTTGTTCAAATGGCAGTATTCACTCTTATCCAAGTGAACCGCACTCACAGAGCAACTGCACAACTTGCTTTAACTGCACCAAACCCAGTGAACACACTCTCAAACTATGTTGAGTAAAGTACTTGGCCTTCTCTGAAGAGGTATTGGTATCTGTACAAGGGAAAGGAGAGAACTGTGTCTTTGTGAAGTCCTTACACCTGTCTCATGTCACAGTACGCCTGTATGCCCGTTCGGAAAATGGTAACCGGGACCAAAGTGTGTCGCACCGATGACGATTGTGCCGCTCACTCACACGTCTCCAGTCTTTGCGTCACACCCTCTTTGGAAAATCAGACCCGCTTCATCCGGGTCACTCACCCCCCGAACACACACATGCTGTTTGTGGGCTATCCGCCGCACCTCCACCACGCTGGTATGTACACATGGGGTCTATGGTGTCGTCAGAACGTATGCTGATGCTAAAATTTGTCCAAAATCAACCTTTTTGATATATTTTAAGTATAAATCTTGGTGCTGCTTTTGCATAACTTGCCAAGACAGATTTTGCAAGATGAACAGTGTTAAAATGACACATAATGTGCCGCTTAACTGTCACAATAAAAGCTGCTGAAGATCTGTTTTTTTAACCTTGATGAAGCCAGGTGTGGTAATTACATGTAATATCACTGTAATTGTTGTTTTCATGTTGCTAATTGACTCCTGTGGCAGGCACTTGCTTTGATGTCAATAAGGCTGAAGATGTTTGAAGGACTGATAAATGTGTGTTGACATAATTGTTCTTGTAAAGTCAGGTTTTAAGTGTTTTGTTTTTTCGCAGTGAGCCTTACCAACTTTGTTCCCCGGTTTGGTTTTCTCCATCTGGATTTGCCTGTGTTTTTAGAGACTTTCTGCAAGTATCCTTTTTGCATTTAGTTAAAAGGCCGTTCCGTAACCTTTTGGGTGTGGGTGGGAACACGTATTGTAACACTCAAAAAGAAAAAAAAAAAAGAAGCTCAAAACATAGTATTTTTGTTTTCCTGAGAAGGACACGGTGCACCGGAGCTTTTTGATCATTTGATTCTGCCTTTTCCTACAAAGAGAGAAAAGCAACATGGTGTTTCTTACTCATGCTTTACCAAAAATTCATGACTTATTACAAATGTGGTGGCTGTATAGGGTTAAAAAGTCAAAGTGCCATTCATTTTTATAAGGCATATTGATTCATGTAAGTATTTTTATCTGTTGTCTTTTCCCTTTGCCCTATTATGACCTTACATTCTATGATATGTCACGTAGATTGTTTTATTTACAGGCTTTATTCATTTCTGTGTAAATATGACCAGCAGACACAGCGGGGCGTCCTTAGCCGTTTGTCAGATATGTGGTGTCACTTTCCGGTGCGTTGGCCGTGGTCAACTCGGTGCCGTGCTTCGCTCTGGACGGTCAATGGATGCTCAACGCTCTGCTGGAGGCCACGCTGGTTACCGTGGTTACGGAGCGGCAGAAGCGTGAGCTGATTGGTTTCTTTCTGCTGCTGGCGGGCAGCGCTCTGCTGGCGGCCAACGTGGCACTGGGCCTGTGGATGGTCACGGCGAGGTAAACGCGCGACCGGGGAAGAAATAAAGAGTTTACGCTCCATGTGGTGGACTGTGATCGAGGCACGTGGACCATTCAACTGTGAACATACAGCGAAAAGACCCCATTACACAGAAGTGCTGCCAAGTTCTCTGGCCACCGTTGAGAAGAACATTGCTCTGCCTTTAAGTGATTACTGGACAAACAGGGAAAACAATAAACAGCTGATTTCTTCCACACTGTTGACCACAATAGATTAAAAGCACATATACAAACCAATAATGCACTTATAATTAAGCACTAGGACTGTTTACAAAGACTGTCATATTTTCAAATTTAACATTTGTGGATAAATGTGTTTTAAACGGGCATCAGTTCAGGGGCTGTATTCCAAAACGCCATATTTCCCGTTGAACACCTTAAAACTGTGTTTGTCGTGTGTGTTTCTAAGAGATGGCTGTCAAACAAAAAAACTCTTAAAAAAGATTGAAATAAGTGCTTTAACGTTTTGTACTCTGCATGGATATGCTTTGAGCATAACTGTAAAAGTGAAGAAATGATGAATGAATAAAAACTGGTCACGTCTCTCTTACATCTGCATTGTTACTGTTTGTAAAGAGTCACCATTTATGCACATTTCAGATAAGTGTCTCCTTGTTCTCAGGCCTTGCTCTGGGATTAAGACTTTACAAAACCTTTGGCCTCTCACTGTCTGGGACTGAGATGTAAATGTTGATACATCAGACTTGTGAACTATTTAAGTGCTAAGTGGCTAATAAATTAAATTTTGAAAAGTATTAAAATGACTTCATGTTTTTTATTAGAATTGTCCAAACATGGCATCCATCTCATTTTAATGCATTAATCAAACCAAACCTTTACATTTTTAAAAACAGACAGTTTCTTGTTTAATCCCATGCTCAAACCTCTGTGCAGGAACTGTTGACCATATGATCATATATTCTTGGCAGTTTGGGTATTGGAGTCGAGTTTGTTTATTTTATTACATGTTAAACTTTAGTTTTTCAGTTTTTTTGTCTCGACACATTGGTTTCTTCAACATCACTTTCAGTTTCCTGCATATTCTGGGATTTTTCCTACGTCTTAAAGTAAAAAGGGTCTTTGAGGTAAATATTTTAGCAGGATGTGTGGTTTTTAAATGCTTTACTAAAGTGTATTATTAAGAATAGTAACATATAACTCCAGTTACTTTGCAAAATCTGATAGTGGGTATTTACCTAAAATCACAAGTTGCTTTTCCAGTCTTGGAAAAATAGACATTTAAATGGAGTCATTAGTTTTGTTCCGTCCTGTTTCTGGTTCTACTCAGAGCGGACAAACTTAGCCGTGAAGGTTTGGGACGTTCTGAATTTTAAAGTGAACACATCATCTAGTTTCTTTTCTTTCTTTTCTCATTTTAATCCCACTCCAGACTCAGTGCAGTGTCTTCCTCGTGTTTTGTGACAATGACACAAAAACAGGCTACACTTTTAGCAGCAGCTCCAGACCTGTGTGTTCCTGAAGTGTTTTGAAGAGTTGTGCGGTGATTGCACTTCCTGCGTGTGCCGGCTAAAGACACGACACATTATAATTTAGGAGGGCGTTCCTCTCAGTCGTATAAATATTGAAATGCCCCTGCGTTTAGCCGCAGAGGTGTGTTTACTGAAGGTGAGCAGACAGACACCTCCGTCAGCACGTTCAAAATTGGTGCCTTTTTAGAAACTTAGTGTTAATTAAAGACCTCTGTGTACAATACATATTAGTGCTTGCTGTGAAAGCTCATGCTGTAATGAATGTGGGTAGAGTTAAACATTTAGCAATCAGGGAATTACCTTTTTTTACTTTTATTTTTTTATCCTTATATACCTTCTTTGGAATAAACTAAGATTAATTATTTCATCATGGACTGGTTCTGTGTATTCTGTGATGTCTTTATTAACAACAGTCTTTTCAGGCGATTGTAATTTATTCCGTCAAAAATTGGACTGCTTAGATGTAAACAGCTGTAGAACGTATTTTTATTCTCAAAACCCTTTGTTATTGTCCATGTTGTGTTTATAGCCTGTAATTACTCAGCTATTCACATAAAAACATGAAGCATAGGCATAATTTGTTTTATGGTCATCATCAAAAAATACTGCTACCACGTCTGGCCACAAAAAATACACACTAGCATCCAAGCTGTGGGCTGAGTATGACTTAACTTCAGGTCATATTGGACATGAATGATTTAATGATATTAACTTGAAAGTAAAATGTGCTCATGTTGCGTTCATGTGCTGCTGTGATGGTGAGTTTTTGAGAACCACATAAATGCAGCATTATTTCAGAGAGGATTAACATTACTGTAATTTTGCATCTAGTTCTGCATGAGATACATGGTTGTAAATGCTCTAAACACAGGGAATTTAATGGAGATAGGAGTTAGTAATTGACAATAATTACTATAGTGGGACCTCTTTATAATCCTCTTATTGCTCCACTGTCACCGCAAACACTGAGCTTTAATGCTACAAAGTTTAGCGCAAGTGAAAGCATCCAGACACACACAGGTCAGAGGTTTGCAGTCATAATTCAGTTTCTATATGACTGTGAGTAAGTGAAATAAGCAGTCAGTTCAAAGGGCAAAGGTCAGGCATGTAAATGTGACAGTGTAAGTGTAAGTTTAAGCCCTCAACCACAGAACTGCACAGTGTAAAGAGATAACGTTAAAGATTGATGCCCTCGGTCGTGTGAGAAGTTTGCTCCTGAGGCCTCTTTGACATGTTTCTGTTGCTTATCTGGTGCTAATGACAAGAGAGTGGGATGTTGCAGTAAACAGACGCAGGGGGGACGAGAGAACGAGGAGGAGGAGGAGGGTATGTAGGAGGCATTTCTGCTCTGTCTGCTTCATGCTGAGAGATGGGAAACTGTCTCAACTCTGTGAACTCCTGGAGGCAAACGGGTCCATAGCGAACAAACCCTAAATATTCTATTATTGTGTCTTTCATGATTACACCAAGAGATTTTGGAGCTGTATGAAATGAGTGCTTACACTTTAAGATCTCTAAAGTGAAATAGACAGTTGGCATTACCTTTATTACTTATATAAACTTACATAAAACAAATCCAACAAGTTCAGACCTGGTGGATGTTAAACACTCTAACCCATGATGTACTAAAGGATAGACAGATGAAAACCTTAAACTATCGCCAAAACCAGAAGTGCTATGTTCTATTTGTAAACGATTGGCACAACACTGGTCACAGCGGCTGCATCCTCTTCATTTTTAGATGCACATTTTGTCATTTTGTTTAAGAAGTGAGCCTGCACAAGTCAATGGAATCAAAAATGATTACCATTTTTGGAAAGTGTAAAGCGTGAGAATCCCAAAGTTATCTATGTCTACAGCCTTTCAGTTAGCTAGTGATGCTAACTACAAATGCTAACTTCATCGACGGTATAGATTCTCCATCTTTCCTAGCGCCTATTTATGTTCTTAATCAAAAATATGCACAATGACTATTACCACATTTGTACATTTTGTGTTAGTAATATTTACCTTATTTGTTGGTGCCTTTCTGTTCACTTCAAAAAAACTAATGTCAACTTGACTTTCAAACATGGATTATGAGTGTTATAAACTATTCACTTTAACCGGGAGAAGTTGCATTTGTTTATCTTAAACCCTATAGACTCTGTACCATAATTAAGTTGGTCTACGGGGAACCACTTATGCAGATGTCAATCCTGAAAAATAAGTTGTAACAGTATAATTCATACCAATTACAGGCTTGGAGAAAAGGAAAGGAAATCCAAACTGTTGAGTCAAAATAAAACACAGGGTTTTTGAGCCAGGGCGGTGAACAATAGCATCGTGGTCGCAGTGTCCGCTTGATGAATGGGTGTTTTTAGCAGAACAGGAAGGCGAGGCTATATAAGGACCGTGTGGCCGACGCCCCAAACCCTAATGAGCACATACGGCATAGGGTTCTCACCACAACAGTGTAGTGTGTGAACAGGCCAATCAGGAGCCGCTGTACCGTCACCACTTGTGCCTGTTCAAAGAATGAATTGATGCCTTCTGACAAAAACACTGGCGGCCATGTTACCTTCATCATCATCGTTGGATTAATCAATTGTAATCAGCGGCCTGTCTGTGGATGTGTGTGTGGCACTAATTTAGTTCTGGTCTAGTGGCTGTCTGATCTGATAAACGTTTCATCGGTGCGCCCCGGTGTCCCGCACATGGGATTATTACCATCACATGTACTGTAATGCCTACCAAGCCCCAAGGCCACTACGCAAACACAGAAGGGAGAGAGGTTTTTAATAAGCAATCATCACTGGATGGGAAACCGGGTTTTCCTAAAAGGGAGGATGGACCGGACTGGGATGGGAGGAGAGGACGATAGAAGGAGGAGGGACCGGGGTGAAGAGTGTGAAGAGCTGAAGTTAGAGGAGTTACAGACAGATACACGCAGAGAAAGACACACTGGGATTAGAGGGACATAGCTCTGCAGTTTAACATTTGGAGAGAGATCAGAAATTTAAAAAAAAGAAGAAATTTACTGAATTTTTGAGAACTAACTTTTAGACTAAGATTTTGGAGCAGTTTTAGAAGCTTTTATTTTGAAATCAGATTTTTTTGCTTTTTAATCTTTGCTTTTCTGCAGAGGTGACTGTTTTATTTTATTTTTTTAATAAATTAGGAAAATCTAGAGATACGAAGAAATGTGAAACAATTAGGCTTTTAAAAACGGGATTAAAATTTTGGTCGAAATTTGTGACTTTTTCAATTTTTGGAGAGTGAGTTTTTGAGGAGGCTTTCATTTTGTAATCTTATGTTTTATTGTTAATTTTTTTATTTTTTGCCTTTTTTTTTTCCAGAGAGACAATTGTAAAATATTGTTGATTAGGGGAGATAGAAGAAATTCTTCCATTTTGTCATTCATTTTACAGATTTTTTCAGATTAAATTCCTCTTTTTGCTTCCTTTTTTGTATTTTTTTCCCAGCAGCCCTCTCTTGAGTGCACATGCTTGTATATTGTCAGCTTGTCCCACTGTGTCTAAGAGCATAAGTCATGGAGCTGGACCGTTTAGGCGGCGGAGGGGTTAAACTTGAGAGGGGCAGCACTCGTCTCTACAGGATAGCTCTGGCCATGTGTGTGTGTGTCTGCGCTGCTCTGCTGCTCGCACTCATCCTGGGTAAGTCCCATGTGCAAACTTTTTTCCTCCAAAATCCTATAATTTGACAGGAATTCCACTGAAATGTATCATACTCTGCCTTAGATTATAGCACATGCAGACTGTAAATAACCCAAGTGGGAGCAAAGGTCTCGTAGGGGACTCGCTGGTTCCTCGTGTCCAACTATTTTTGGTTCATATAAGGTTTCGTGTACACCCACAGGCTCATGCGAACCCTTGTAACCCTGTTGTAAAGCCCTGTGGGAGTCAAACAGGGAGAAATAGGAAAGAATGTTTGTGTTAAAGCTCTATTGAGGGCCTTATGTTTAGTGGAAATTAATTAGTGGCATATTGCGTAAAACAGTGATGCCATTTGTTTATGTATTAACAGGGGGCAGTGAGTTAATTAGAAGTCACTGCATATTTTATCAGTGTAGATATATGTCTCTGTCAAAACAGAAGAGAAAACAGATGTAGACAGAGTAGGATTATCACACAGTGGCATTTGCTGCTTAACTAAACATTGTTAATCTAATCTAATGATTGCATTTTAATCAAGTCGACCCAGAAAACCTTATTCTTGTACATTTTCTGCTTTCACTGTTGACAATATATGAACGTAGCAGTGCAGTTTTAGACTGTGTCCTTCGCTTGGTGCAAATCCAGACATGTCATGTAGTGTTGCTTTATGCAGATAAGAATAAACATCTTGTCGTACTAACGTTTAGATTAGGATTATGAAAACACCTTTCTTCTTGTCTGTCACTGCTTTGTCTGACACAATGCTACGATATTAATGGATAAACTTTGTTGTTGAAGTTTGTTTTCTGTAGTAGCTCACAGATCAGTTTTAACACCACTTTTTCAAGAACTCTTATCTCACATACTTATTACTCACACTCGTATTCTCGTGTACTCGTATTACTCACAGCTTGTTCTGAGCATTATTTCTCGCAATTCCCTTCACTTTGTCTTGACTCTAGTCTTGCCTCTTGATGATTTTGACTCAATCTCTGTCCCTCAAAGTCTTAGTCATGCCTTGGTCTTGATAAGTTTGGTCTTGACTTCATCATTTAATTTTTGACGACTTGCATTCACATCATTTTGTCCTACACATTTATTCTGCACTTTTACCCTAAGTGTCCTTTTTAGTTGTCAAAACAGAGAAAAAAATGTTTAAAATGAGCAAAACAAAGCTTAACACGTTATGCAATGAATCATGGGCTGTTTCTTTGTGTGATTTTCTGTACTCTTCTTATTATAATCCAAAAAATACATTGTTTTAACAAAGTAGGTATAATTAGACCTGCAAAACATGGCACCAAAACCACACTACAGTCACATAATGAAGACAATAAGTATATTTCAAATCCACCAATCCTTTATGCCTTCAGTCCGCTTTTCCTTTTTACAGCGTCTCGTGAAAGCCTCCCCCAGAGTTAATTAAAATCAAAGTGAGTAGTCCTACTGTAGCGCGGTTGAGGGGGTGGTCACGGCAGGGAGGGGTCTTCGTGTCTTGGGTTGGGTAAGTCTTGAGAATGGAAGCCAACATTTTTGTGGCTGCATTGAAGTGTAATTACATTATGTGCCTATATACGCAGTAGGACACGGCCACTCCTCCAGTCTCCAGCGTGTGATCGAATGTCAAGTTGAGAAACATCATTTGGTTTACATATATGAGTCTTGGTCTGTTTGGTATCTCCACGTCGGACACAGAAGCTCTGATATCGACATGTGTTGTGTGTGTAGTGCTGTAAAGACCACACAAACTCAGACCAAGACCGGTGTTTAAAGAGTGTAGTTCAAAGTAAACCGGAAGAAACATGAGTTAAGAGTTTGAAAAGGAAGGATTGTCCAGATCAGGGCTTACTGCAGTCATTTTTTGTACGCCCTTTTCTTCATATCGTATTATTTGGATGTATTTTGCTGTGAATAAAGATGATAAAACCAAAACAAATGGCAAAAGATACTCACATAAAGTATCAAGAGCCTGAAAACATCTTTAAAACAAGTCACGGATAAAAGATCAAAATAAATTATTGCACTCAAGTAAAGCATGGCATCTGTGTATGGCTCATAAATATGAAGTACTTGCATCTTAACTCAGTCTTTGTGAGCAGGCTAGTCAAGTATTTATTCTGGAAAAGGTTATACCAGGACACCCCTATTAAAATTCAAAACTCACCTTTAATACAGTGTGCCTAACAATAGTAGTAGTTTCAAATACATCAGAACTTGATCATTCTTTAAATTAAAAATCCAATGTAAACGACCTTAAAGATCATTTGAAGTGGTCTTAAGATCAGTCTCAAGAAATGCAAAAAGAAACTAGTAGAGTTGATGTTAAATACTCCTTAAAAGACAACCAGACTCTTGCATTTTTGCTGGACATTGATCCAAAGAAATGCAAAAACTTGTTGCAAGGCTGGATTAGTATTTGAAATTCAGATAAAAGGTATAAAAGTCATCAAACAAACAGTGTGGATGGTGAAAAACACATTTGCGGGACTGTTATTATCTTACACTTTCAAAAATTCTGTCGGAATACTTTGCTTATCTAGGACAATTTACTATAATCGAGAGAGGCTTTCATGAAGTGTAAACATTTTCAGTTTTTTTACAGACTGCTGCAGAAAAATGTAGAAAAAGATTGTAAATTGACCTTGAAACTATTTAATAAGTGCTCATTGTGGTGTATGATAAAGACTAAAGATTGGGTTACTAAATTTGCTATAGCCACATACAACATAAACACATATGTGACGGAGGTTTACAGTCTCAGGATGAATGGACGAGTCGCCCGGAAGCAGGATGTTTTGTTCTCTTTCGAGGAATGTGGAGTAAATTTGTGGTCTCGCTGCAAAACGCATAAACATTTCTGTCATCTGTGCTGGCTCCTGTTCGAGCAGCAGTCGTAAATCAAATGAAATTAAAGTCGGAAATTGTGTTTATGTCGACGTAAGTAGTCAGGAAACCGGAGGGGCAGTCCAAAAGTGGCTACCTATTGTAAGACATCAGCCAAATGCACAGTTAAAAAGTCAGCTGCTGTGTAGTGTGTGTGGCCTTATTGTCTTATAGTAATGCATTGTTTTAGTGCCAGACTCAAGGCAATAAAGCATGTCCTTCGCAGTTGATAGGAGTTATCTTTCAGCTCCATTTGACATCACATTTAGAGATAAATACGCAAACATCAAGGTTACGGAAGAATCCAGTATCTGTCTAGCTGCTAATTTCAACGTTAGAAGAAAAAGACTATTTGTTTTCAGTTGTTTTTCTCCAAATTGCTGTGTGGTTTAGACTAGATGTAGACCATTTAGAAAAACAATCTGTGGTGATGACTGCTCATTTCCAGTCATCACAAAAGCATATGTCTTGTAATGGAAAAACAAATGCAGATTGCGGAAATGTCCGTTCCTTCATTTTCTTCTGGTTTTTATTGCAATCTGAACTTAATGGAAGGGTTTTATATCAGACTGAAAGGATAGTAATTTAATAAAAGTGGAAGTGAATTTTAGAAATGGTCTGATTTGACCCATTCTTCTAAAGGTCTACTCTGCCAGTACCATTCACTTCACAGCAATTTTCACTCCTGCAAGTCCAGTTCTTACTATTATTCCAGCTTTATGCAGTGTTTTATTTCTCAGATTGGCTGTATGTCTTTTCAGTTGCATCAGGTAGCCTCTCCTGCCCACACAGACCAGACCAGATCTTTGTATAGTAAAGAAAAAGCCAGGTTACCAAAGATCAGCACCAGAAAGCAAATACATAGCTGTGTGTTGTTGTGTTTTTCATGTTTTTGTGGCAAATATATCCCACTTTTTTCCAGTCTCTCAAAAATCCAATCAAGAGGAGTTCTGTCTGACGCCAGAATGCATCGAAGCAGGTGAGAATTAAAACTTTTACATAATTGTTACTCACAACCTTTCATTTTTGGTCTAAGTGAGATCGATTTTCTCTTTCAGCGGGGTCTATTCTCAGTAAAATGGACCAGTCGGTGAACCCCTGTGATGACTTCTACACTTACTCTTGTGGAGGATGGCTGAAGGAGAACCCCATCCCTGAAGATTCATCGTCGTACGGCATCTACCCCTGGCTCCGGCAGCACGTCGACATCAAACTTAAAGGTCAATTAGATCAATGTAACGTTAACAGTTTGGCTCGATAAGAAGAAACAGCTCAAGATTGACACGTTCTTTTTCAGAGTTACTAGAGGCACCTTCAGATGTTGATGAACTGGATGCCGTGAAGAAGGCAAAGATCCTTTATCGCTCTTGTCTGAATGAAAGTGAGTCTTAAAACAAAACCACGAAAGCCTGTCTCTTCTCAAGTTGCCCTTTATTAGAGCAGCGCTATCTTGCATTCACTTAAAATATGGACAGCTAAAAAAGAAAAAAGAAACACATTGGTATAATCTCCTCAAAACACCAGCAGCAGTCACTGAAAAAGAGCTTTTCAAGTTCCTAAAAATGCAATAAAAGGAGCCATTAGTTCTATTAATTTCTGTGACTGAGCACTGCTGGACATAAAGCTCACTGATGTTTCTTTTTTCACACAAAATCTTTCAGAAAGAGTATGAGCAATTATGATTTACTAACTCATCATGCGACAGATTTGGGTGTGTTTAAAGACATTTTCCTGCAGAGCTACTGTGGGTGAGAAAAACATAGCTTGCTTAAATATATACATTTCCCTCTCATCACATCAACACTTATTATTGAGGTTTTTACTAGTAGCAAAGCATAACCAGAGCGTAACACTATAACATAAATAATGCATAGTTATTGTATGTGTCTACAAATGGGAAAGCAAAAGCCTTTATTCAGTTAATAAAGCTGAATAAGCCTAAATAATTCTTGTTCATTTAGTTTTCAAGCATATAAAATCTTCGCTAACAAATGTAATAAATGACGTAGAGTCTGACCGTGATCTTAATGTTGAACAATAAGTGACATTTTAAAGTGGCTACACATGATTTTGCAATTACAGATAAGTTTAGATAAAATCCTGCTGTTTATCTGTTGTGTGTTGTCTGTAGCTGTGCTGGAGGAGTTGGACTCTAGGCCGATGCTGAAGACCCTGAGACAGCCCGAGTTTCGTTGGCCCGTGGTGGGGGACGGTCTGGGAGGGGACTACGCGTGGTCCCAGAGTCAGTGGAACCTCTTGAAGACTCTGGCCGAGATGAGGAACCAGCACAGCAAGAGCGTCCTCATCCGTCTCTACGTGTCACCGGACGACAAAAACTCACTGCACTACATCATCAAGGTCAGACCTGATACGACACACTCTGACTGTGTAATATCTACTGTTTATCATTTATTTGGAGATGTAAAAAACGATTTATATTCACTGACTTCAATAGGATGATTGAAAACCACAGAATATAAACAGCTTTTGTAATTTGTCACTTTACTAAAACATGTGGACGTTTAATGTACAGAGTCTTTCCAGAAAATGAGACTAAAGCCTGGATTTCTTATTAATTGAAAATGCTTTACAGATGATTATTTAGTATTTGGAAACAGAAAAGCAATGTGTCTCCAAAGTCTTTTTTCTAATTTGAGAGTAATCCCAGTTGCTAATAAAACATAGACAACGATGTCTCCACTTTATTACATTTAAATCAAAATGGTTTGGAAATGCTTATTATGTCTTGGCTGAGATTATTGAAACACATTTAGAAGACTTTCATTTCAAATACGTTCAAGGGTTTGGGAGAAAATGAATGGTGCCTAAGGATTGAGAATAAACAAACAAACATCAATAAAATAAAAACAGCACTATTACCTCATACCCAGGCTATGTCCACACTAATACAGTTTTTGTCATATATGTCTTTACTGAAACTAAAACTTTAGGGCATAAATTTACAGTTTTGTTGTGGTGTGGATGGACAGAAGAATTTAAAAGACCTTCAAATAATGACAAAAACACACATTTGGAGTTTGTGGGGTTTTTTGTATGAAAAGAGTCAACAGTATGGACAAGTTTTCTTTTAATTTTTTCAGTATGTTTTTAAAAGTAAAGTGAGTTGTTGTGGACCTTGAATGAATATGTCATCCTGCTGCATTTGTTGCTGTGGTCCCAAAAACATTGACAATGTACAGCTATGAATTCACAAGTTATAAAAGTTGAGTCCAGCCTCTGTCCCTTGTGTCAACACTGTCTCTGTAAAAACCAGCCGTGTCCTTGAAAGCAGGCAAACTCAGTCTACTGGCTCTTCACATAACTTCACCATGAACTCAGAAGCCTCCGCAGCAGTTGTCGTTACAGGCCGGACATGAGCATAAAGAGTATAACTTGTTGTGTCCGTCCCTGCAGCTCGATCAGGCGTCCTTGTCGCTGCCCTCCAGGGAGGACTACATCACCAACACTTCCGCTGCCAAGGCTGTGAGTTTCTGCTTCATCTGTCAGACACTGTCATTTAAAATCTCCTCCCAGCAGCTCAGGAAATATGACAGAGAAGAAACAAGACTTTTAACGAGCAGTAGACACTTTGTGAATCAACAGCTGATGGTCTAAAGCCACTTTGTCCTGTTACCACTTCTGATTAAAATGAATGTAGTAGAGGCGGGTGTAATTGTTGCAGTATGAATAGCCGTCTGATTATAATTACAGCAACAAGCATGTCATTTTCAACACTGCAACTGTTATTCTGAAAGTATAATGACTAGTTTTTAGTCTTGTTTGTCTAGGATATGCACAAAACTTAAAAATAGAGCTTGAAAATGATTAACATGTGCTTGAATATGAACTGTATATTTGAGTAAATCCAGCAGGATAGGGTTAGCTACATTTGCTGCATGTTAAAAAAACAAAAACAAAAAAACCCACTATGATTTTGGATAATGTGCTTAAAAGTTAATCAATTTCTTTAGCGAAAATGGCTATAAATAATGGAACAAATGGTTTGCTTTGATATTGAAACAAATGGGGTGTTTTTAAATAGAACTTTTAATATTTATATTTTAGTATACAAATATAAACGGGCCTAGAAAGTGTCTTATGTTTCTTGTTCTTGTGTTTCCTCAGTACCGTGCTGCTTTGCTGAGTTTGATGGTGGATACGGCCGTCATGCTTGGAGCTCCACAGAAAGCGGCGCAAACCCAGATGGAAAACGCTCTGGCCTTTGAGACCAAACTGGCTCATGTATGAACACCACTTATAAATATTAAACTGTACTTAATGTAGGGTTAAAATAGTAGGTCACAGTGTGTTTTGACAAATGTCTACTAAGTCTACTCTGTGTTTCTGTGCAGATCCTGATCCCGTATGAAAACCGCACCAGTGAGACCATGTACAACAAATACACACTTTCTCAACTACAGCTCTCTATTCCACAGGTAAATGCACACAAAGAGTAAAAACACATACATAACAACACGTTTTAAAGAATAGCTTTTGTGTCTTTCAGTATTTTAATTAGATTTTATTTCTTTTGTTGTTGTTGAATGGCTGTCTTTTTATAGCCTCTGGATCTAGACTTAGTTTCTTACTCATCTCAAAACAATTTAACATTTATACATTGTGAAAATGCCTAACCATTTCTAAATAGGGATAATAAAACTGAGCAAGGCCAAACTCTCATTTTTGGATTAAAAAAATATATCTTCTATTACTTTTTAGTCTAGATTTGGCTCTTAACACAATGTAGTTTCCACTTGTAGCAAAATAAATTAGCTTCATATTCATCCATTCCTTCAATTTTTCTCAAAATGAAACTTTTTTAGGAGAAATATATCCTTAAATATGTTTTTCCCCTAATTTCTGAAACCATTGCCTCTATGAAAATGAAACTGTTTTATTACTTCTTCAAGAACGTAATATTAACTTTCCCCTTTGTTTTATTCTTAAATGTGTGTCACCTAATTTCTGTGAAAATGAAACTGTTTTATTACTTTTTGATCTGCGTAATATTAACTTTTCCCTTTGTTTTGCAGTTCGACTGGTTGGGTTTCGTCAAAACTGTGATGGCGTCTTCAGGAAACACGGCTCACACTGTCTCCTCGTCTGAGCCCGTCATCGTCCGAGTGCCGCTGTACTTCAAGGAACTTTTCAAACTCATTAACGCCACCGACCCGAGGTACGCACACGGAGGCAGATGAGTGGAGCTTAGGGGCTACTGTCGGTCATTAGGGGGATATTACAGTGTATAATGAGGTAACATGTGAAGGGCTTTTTATAATCCTTAAACGAGTCAAGAATGGGATCGTGTTTGTTATAATCAACGTTCTCGAAAACCTGGAAATTTAGAGAGTAGTTATTTATTCATAGAAATGACCAAATTCATTAAAAGAACCCTTCAACTCATTTTGGAAACACAACTTCAGTGATTTAACATCATGCCCTCTTTGAAGCCACTGGGAATTCTGAGTTTTATCTTTAATTTTTGAGGCTGCTGTAGTTTGACATTGAAGCAGAGTTTAAAACAATCCAGAGAGTAAAAATAAAATAAGAAAATGCTGTCCTAAATGGTCAAAAGTCCTGGAATATGACCATTACTACACAATGTGCCTAAATAATATTACATTTATATAACATTTTAAATTGATGTGTGTTAAAAAAGTGAAAGGGTCTGATTGAGTTGAGTGTGATCAAGGTATAACAAATCAATATGACTTCATTTTTACTGATGCAGATGTTGAATCATGTTTAAAGGTATGTATCTTGGAGTATTTATGTCCTGATGTCTGTTTTCTCTCGTCTGTCCAGAACTGTAGCCAACTACGTTCAGTGGAGGACAGTTTTCTCCAGAGTCACCACTTTGAGCCGTCGATTCCTCTACAGATACTTGGACTATGCACGGGTCGGTAAAAACACACCCATAATTGAAAGAAAATACTGGCCTTTTCACATGTGTTTTGTTTGTTTTATAAAATGCTCTTAAGACTTTGGAGAGGGCCAAGGTCAAGAACAAATAAACATCTCTGAAAAGAAAAATACAAACTTCCACCAATGCTTTTTAAAAACTTTAGCTTAGTTAAAGAAAAGGTTAGTCAAACAAACAAGGTTGTCCTACCCCACAAATTAGCATAAAAACATATCCAACCAAGTGTATATCAAATATTATATTCTATCTGGAGAAGGACACTGGGTCTCCTTACAGATAAATCTTACATTTCTCCTACTGCAGTTTTATCTCTCATTAGACACACACAATTCTAAAGTTTTTTTACAGTAAGATGATGACCTTTGCCCTGTTTATTTACAATAGTGTAGCCCATAAGAAAATCAATGAAGCATTTCTATTTGGCACCAACAATATTTAAATTCCTACTTTTGTCATTTGAATGTTTGAGAGGACTGTAAACAAATCATCTCATCCAAGTTTTCCCAACCTTTCCTGTTTTCAGATCCCCAAATTCCCGTCTGTAATTAAGTTCAAACCCATTTGGAGTCGTCTGGTTTCCTCTTTTAGATCTGAGTCTCAGAAACGAACACACAGCTCTCAACACTCCATAGATTCTCTTCTGCGCTGTTCGAACTAATCTGAAGTTGTTCTGAAGGGCACCTCGTCTCACCCTGTCTCACCAGGTTACCACGGGAACGACCTCCCTGACCCCTCGCTGGGATAAGTGCGTTAACTACGTGGAGAACTCGCTGGTTTACGCCACCGGTCGCCTCTTTGTCAGCACACACTTCCAGGAGGACAAGAAACACATGGTAACTGTGGCTCCCAGTGCGTCAGTGTGTGTTAGATGTTTATGTGACTGTGACATTATTTACAATACACCGCCTCACCGCATGAAAGACACTACCTACGTCTCTAAACTCCTGCATAAACTCGTGTTTGCACTTTTCCCAGATGGAGGAATTGATCGAAGGCATTCGCTGGGCTTTTATCGACATTTTAGAGAAAGAAAACGACTGGATGGATAACCCTACAAAGAAGAGGGCTATAGAAAAGGCAAGGACAACTGGATAGATTTTTTTTTTTTACCTTAACTTTTCTAATAAATATCTAGCTCCAGCTCGTATTCGTGAACGTGCCAAGGAGTTGGTCGAGAAGTGTGTGGTGATCCATCAGTGTCGGAGCACCTTGTTATAAAAATGATTGATTGGTGCAGTTTTAAATTGGAATATTGTCAAACGTATTGATTTTTCTTCTTTTCTTTGCATTTGTGATTGCTTTGCCTTTCCACACTGCGCATATATTTCTCAGACTTCTCCCCAGATCATAATTGTTCATTATTTGCTTGTATGGGATACTTATCTGTAGTACGTGCTATGTATAAAATGACGTGCCCCCAGTTTGGTGAAGCACATAAATCTGCATTGCTTCAGTGTGCTCTAGAGCGTATTAATGTAGCTTATTATGATGCAGACTTTTTCTAGGGCTGCTTTTTCACAGTTGTTGTTTGCTGGTACCATCCATAGCACTGCATTTTAATACCTTTACCTCTGGTGCTGTCTGTTTTTGTCCAGAATGGTGCTGAACTGACAACTATACACAGTATTAAATGCCCAGTCTGTTATAAATGCATTCAATGTGGCTCAGTTTGTGTTAAAAGGAGAAAAAAACAGTCACGTCAAAAGTTTGTATTAAACTACATGTTAATTCAATTGTCTGCATCATTTCACTCACTAATGATGCCCTAAAGGGATGTGTTTCCAAATATTCCTGTTGGAGTCCACATGAATGATCTAATTATTAATTGATTGTCAAAGATCATTAAGATTATTGTAATTCTTGAATTGCATTATTTTAAAATACATCGTCTCTTATGAAATCTGGCAAATACTAGCTCGGATCTCCGACTGGTATCATGTGTATTTAAAGTCACTGTTACTTAAAACATGCAAATCAACCCAATACAAGATGAGAATATTTAAAATACTGAAGGATAACTTTATTTTATTATGTTCTGTTTGCAAAGATAGCATATTTCTAGCTCACTCTTTCACAAAAAAATAAAAAATACTGCAACCTTGACTGAGGCCCAGAACCACAAGGCAATATATTTTGTGACTTAGCAATGCAGTCCTGTGCTTTAGAAGATGGAGTGAAATAACTTTTATATTATTTTTTAAATATTTTGGACGTGAACCTAAGCACTTTATCCCAACCAACTCTGATAAACACCAAAAGAACCTGAAGAAGAAGACTTGAGTATTATTACTAGTGCTTACATAACCATTGAAAACATTGTAACTATGACCTTAATCTTTCAGCAGAGCTTTTAATCCAAAATCTCAGTGGCTGTGCTTCTTTCTCAAGTGTTTTCTCTCTTGTTGCGTTTCTCTCAGGCTCACGCCGTCCTGGCTAAGGTCGGATACCCAGAGTTTATTCTGAACGACACCTACCTTAATGAAGATTTAAAGCAGGTTTGTGCAGCACACACTACACGCTTGTATTTATTGGCACATCACACAGAATGATGGAGGATGGACTGAAATCTTCCCATGTTTTTAATGCTGTGATCTGATGTGAACTGGCTAAAAGTGGGTTTCTGGACGTGTGTCTCAAACAACGTCCAATTTTGCTATTTTGCTCAGTTTTTTTCTCCATTGCCCAATTCAATGATCCACAATAAGAAACTTTGAGGAATTTGTGCTACTATTTTTGCTTTTTAAATAAAGGAAAGTTAAACAGATACAGTAAAATATAGCAGCACTCACTGGCTTTGGGGAAACACAAACAGGAAGCAAATAGGATCAAATTAAAGCTAACTTTCAGTAGAAGAAGTTGTTAGTCCCATTACTTCAGGTTTCAACATCAGACCAGAGCAGACAAACTTTTTTTTTCTTTTCACGAACACACACTGAAGCCTGCATTGAATCTCCAGACACCTATAAACTCAATTTTGTCAAAATTTTTTATCATCTGTCCCATTTCAACTGTTCATAGACAAAAGCATGTCCCTACAGGGCTACCGTAGCTGCTCACAGGCTGTATAAAGGATAGGTTTGAGGTGTGGAACTGCTTTTTGCAATAACAACTTCACATTCAAGACTCTATCTTCCAATGTTTCTCTGCGTCTGTGTGTTTATTAGCTACAGTTTGTTGACAAAGACTATTACGGGAACGTGATGCAGACGCTAAAGTTCATAGCTCGATCCGACCTCGCCTGGCTCGGGAAGACTGTCCCGCGAACGGAGTAAGTGTTTGAGCCAACATCTTGTCTATATTTGTCCCGTCGCAGTTTTGTACTAAAATGTTTTGTGTGCTTTTCCTGTAGATGGTTCACCAACCCCACAACAGTGAACGCCTTCTACAGCTCTTCTACCAATCAAATCAGTAAGATAATAACATTCAAAAAGTGAAATGTATGTGAAGGGATTTGAAAAGGTGACCTGACCGAGGTTATATGCACACGTTACATTTCTGTTCTCATTTAGGATTCCCTGCTGGAGAACTTCAGAAGCCCTTTTTCTGGGGAAAGGAGTATCCGAGGTGAGATTATCGAAATGGGACATGCTCCACTAACAGACCGAGGAAATGCTGCATCATGGTTTATTCAGCGGCAAAGTTGAACCCGGAGAGAATATGATTTTTGTGATACCGCCGCCCTAACACGAAAATAACACAGAGAAGAGAGTAGAGCTGCTGTATAAGAAATGAGACGTGTAGCTCGATCCTTTTATACATGTTTCATTAGGAGTTTCTTACCACAGTGTTGCACAAAAGTAGCGTTACCCATATTTTACATTGTATTTCTTTAAAGGTACATTGTCCTTTTGTGTTAAATCTTAGTTTATAACGTTATCTATGCAATTTAAATGCATTGACAAAGGATAGAGATAAAAAAAAGTGAGCGTATATCATCAGGTAATGTACGTCCTGTTTGAGAATGGATTTATGATATTAGTTACAACATTTCTGTACTCCTTTTGCTTGTTTCCAGGTCTTTAAGTTATGGTGCCATCGGAGTTATAGTTGGCCACGAATTAACACACGGCTTTGACAATAACGGTATGTATATTGATTAAAATGAGTGATCACACAATGTTATTATCCTCTTGCCTTTGTAACGGACTCTCTTTACTTCTCAACAGGACGAAAGTATGACAAAAACGGGAACCTGCATCACTGGTGGAGCAACTCTTCAGTAACCGCCTTCAATGAGAAAACGCAGTGTATAATTGACCAGTATAATGACTACCGCTGGGAGGAGGCGGGGCTTAATGTATGTATAAACGTATAGTGATAGTTATAGTAATTCCAAATGTTTGCCAAAGAAAAAAAAAACAGTCTCTTTCTTCCTTTTTAAGGTGCGTGGGAAAAGGACTTTGGCTGAAAACATCGCAGATAACGGAGGAATCAGAGAAGCCTTTAGGGTAAGATGATGTTCTTATTTGACATAGTTTGTTTACATTTGTGCATCTTTTATATTTAGCTGGTGACATTAGCCTCAACTGTTTCAATCTTGCTCTTGATGGGCCTTTAGGACAAAATCTAATCTCTATCGGAGTAGTACGTTAAGGGTCGACATGCTTTTAGAGATATTTTCATGTTCAAAAAGAAATGTTCCACCTCAACCCCTTGGCTTTTAGTTTTAATAGTTTGTAATGAGCCAAAGAAAAATACAAAACAGCAAATAAAGCTTGTCTTATTCTTGTGTTAATTAATCATATTTCAAGAAGAAATTATGCTAAGACTTTTTAAAAGCATAATTTATTAGCCACAGCTTTCGTAGCTTTTGAATAGAGTCGTCCTCTAATGGCTTTTCTTCATGAATAAAAACAATTGCAATAAACACAAGCATCTGACATTAACAGACGCATTAAATTTAAGAAAACTGTGCTGCGTTCTGATTTTTCTCCATCATAATGACCCGCACCGTATCTCTAAGTCTGTTGCTGCCATTAAAAACGCCATTTAAGCAAGACTGACAAACACCATCCCACAATCTCGGCTTAATTATCAGCATAAAATTTGTCTCGTGTCAGTTTCCCTGCCGTTTAAGATGCAGGTGATAGCCTTCCTGTTGCGTGTGCAGGCGTACCGGCGGTGGGTGGACGAGAGCAGAGGTGGTGTTGAGGAGCCGCTGCTTCCTGGAGTGGGACTAAACAACAACCAGCTGTTCTTCCTCAGTTATGCACATGTAAGTGTTCTCCAGTCAGTCGAGAGCTTTTCTGTCTGCTTCAGCGCTCAAAAGAAACGTCTCGTCAAGGTTGATTAGCTTCCCGCTGCAAGGTTGGCGAAATAACACAACAGAATGTGAGAAAACACACTTTTTTTTTTGGTACACATATGAAACTGTTACTCGTGGGGTAGACTTAAGAATAGGCTGATTAAATGTCCTCTTTGAACTGTAACTAATCAAATATTTTCCACTCACAGATTTTCACTACACTTGTAGACATTACAAAAACACGTGATAATCCCAGTTGATCGCAAAATGTAACATACTCATGAACAAACAGGTCATAACACATCAGATGAAATTGTAAATCACTCTCTGGAACCATTTTAGAAAACAAAATATAGCATGGATGATGTGATTAGGAGTTGCTTTCTACTCATTTTATTCTTTTAATCTAAATTTACACAAAAACATCTTTAAATTATAGTGGGATTTCCAAATTTTGATAGAGTAAAAGTAAAGTATAAAAGTATATTTGCTCTAAAAGAGTACACCTAAATCTCACATTGTAATTAAATGTTTTCAATTTCACATTAGTTCATTTAGTCCATTTATTGTACTATTCTTTGACCTTGTTGCAGGTGAGGTGTAACGCCTACAGGACGGAGGCAGCGAGGGACCAGATTCAGAGTGGGGCTCACAGTCCGCCAAAATACAGGTGAGCACTTACTCTTTCTACATTCAAACACTACATCTTAATACAGATTTCTGCTCAGATCAACTGTTTTTATTTAATCATTTCATCATCAGTCATTTTTTTAACGTCGTTGTCTCGTTGCAGAGTCATAGGAGCGATGAGCAACTACGACGAGTTCAGCAGAGCCTTCAGCTGTCCCGAGTCGTCCGTAATGAACCGGGGAGCGCTGTCCTGTCGGGTGTGGTGACCCTTGACCCTGACTTGAGTTAGCTGTTTACAAAATATGGGAACAACGTGAAACTGGAGCCCTGCTGTTCTCAACGAAACATTGAGACCCTGACGCTCAAAGACGGGGGTAAGAGGGGGGCATTTTAAAGGACTAAAGGTGGATTTTGTTTACTGTACTGCAGCAGAGGGCATTTTATCCAGATTATGGTTTGTAGGTTTGTGCTTTGGGTTTTTATTCTTATGTTAATTATGTTTTCATAATACTATTGTAAAAATGTAAGTTTTGGTAAATCTTTGTTTCAGAGAAGAGGTGTTTGCAACTAAATACTGTTATATATATGTATATGTTTGGGGTTTTTTCATGTCTTATGTCCCTGTCACACTGCATTTTATTGCCGTCACCAACAAATTATGAATTAGTCGGTTGTGGTTTTTAAACAGTGGTCGTATGTTTAACAGCATCAATGTCACAGTCGTACAACCAACTGAAATCTGACAAAATCCTGCTATAACCTATATTAAATAAATAAATAAATATCTATAGAATACTTTGCTTTTGCAGCAGTGCACTCGCAGTTTGCCGTGTAAATAAAAAATATGCTAACAACTTACCTCAATCTCTCTTTGCAGCGTTCAGTTGCTCTTTTCTCTCCTAATCTCATGAATGCTGCCTGTTGTTAAACTGTTTGGTGAAGCCTGGATCCTATCTGCTCTTATATTTATTCATGCTCTTATTTCCCAGAGGTCCATCTTTAGATTAGCTCAGTGAAATATGATTTTGTGACAAATAACAGCTGTCACATTACTGTCAATAGGAGACAAAGGATCGATTTGTTGACGTCTGCCTCTGGGGTTTTCAATGCACTTGACAACGTATAATGTATTTCACTAATGCTTTATGAAATTTAGTGGCACTTTGCAGGTAAAACCATTGCTGGCTACACAGATTGTGACCTTTACTTTCCAAATTCTGACCTTTATATCTGTGACTTTACTGTTTTGAGTCATTTTGTCATTTTGAGAAGTGAAATCAGACTGAAATCCTGAAGGCCAACTGTAACCTTTTAACTAAAATGTTGTGTGCTTAATGTGATGTTTTGTTTCTAATTGGCCATGAGGACTTCAGGGCTTGTTTATGTGTGGTTTCAAGGTACAACTGTCTCATGCTGTGTCTGTATTTTTTGTCTCAGCCATTCATTTTCATTCTGCAGCCGTTCAGCTCAAAGCAAATGAACTCTCAGCATCACAACCACTCAAACTAGATCCACTCTCTCCATTTGTCTGCATTACTGGACTGGACTGCACTGCGGAGGTGCACTCACATATCAGCGTCAGGTTGAATTCTGCATTATTTCAAGATGAATGGAGCTTTTGATTGTAAATGTACTCAATAACACAGAAAATTGAGGAACATTAAAAATCAATAGAGAATGAGTGAGGGTTTTTCACATTCAGCTGGGCCTGTGAACAGCACCACTTCAGAGCTCTTCAGTTATGTCGGGATTTATGTCAAAATGTCACAATCTCAATACCTGACACTGTATTGTAGCAAATATATGTGGACTTTGATTTTTATTTAGGTTTAATCACTTTATACTAATCTCTAATGTTGAAACACTGAATAATAAGCTTCTAATGTATATCATATCTCCACTGCATGTATTTAAACTAGTCACTTTTAACTGTATACATTTTATTTGATGATGCTTTGTTTTCTGCCATTCTATTTTCTAATTTGACTGTCAGAGCCATATTTGGGATTATTATGTACCGATGCCTTTATTGTGTTGTGTTTTGCCCATGTCCTATGTGTCAGGATTAAATAAACCTCTACTCTGAGCCGAGCTTGTGAGACACATTGATGGAAACCCTGGTAGAAAACATTAAACAACAGTCAAGACCAAGACTTTAAGCATCCAAGAACAAGTCAAAGACTGGTCAAGACCAAGACCAGTGCGTAATACCCTAATTCTACCTAAGAGTGCATGAATGAAAAGTGCAGAAGGGATTATTGTCGATTAAAAAGCATTAAAGGGACTCGAGTATATTGTATGAGCCACAACAAGTCCAAAATGACCATTAAACCAATCCAACCTTTAAATATAAAGACAAACTAACGGAAAATGGATTTTAAAAGTGACTGGTGTTGAGTGCTACAAAACCACTAGCCTCAATAAGTAGGCTTTGATGGATAAGACAAAGCAATCGGACACGCTTCTAAACACATCCCTTTATCGATTTTTGCCTCTGCATTTGCCATTAGCACCGCGTCATCTGTCATTTATTAATGTCAGCAGTTACCATGGCAACTTTGTCTTACTGTGTTCTTCCGAGAAAGAGCTCGAGCCTGACGTGTTTAATACATTGGTGTGGGTTTGCGTGTGTCTCTTTGCGTGTGTCTACAGTGCCAGGCGGGGGGTAACGTTAATGACTTGTATCTGTGGCAACACCAGCGGCTGTCGCTCCAATTAGACTCTAACCCTACGAGAACGAGATAAAGGGGGTTGGGTTACGGCCAGTCAAAGTGTTGTAAGTGAGATTAACGATAATGAGCCGAGGTCTTCTATTACACATGTAAGAGCTGTGATGTATCACAACCCCGGCAGCCATTTTTTGCCCTCAGAAATTGATTATGAATGTGAGCTTTGGCCACTTTTAACACACAAAACCCAGCTTTTTAGTCACTTGTTTGCCCTTGATGCCACTTCCCTGTTTGTTAGCAGCTGTGAACCAGACTTCCTGCTGTTGTCTGTGATAATCACACACTGACAGATTTCTAGAAATCCTGTCTCTATTCTGAGCCAGTGCTTTTATTTTAGTAAAGGGCATGACTCTGTGGTATTTCATCACTAATTACCAGATTAAAGATTACTGAGGCGATTAAACGCATTAGAGCTCTTTATTGTAAATGTATTTGAGCCTTTTAAACAAATCTACACCAGTCTGTTATGTACTATTTCTAAACCATGAAAAGGCCAAAATAAGAAATAGCATAATTACCTTGTTACCTTTATGCAAATTCTGATTTCTTAATATTGCAAAAGTCAGTGAAAGTGTCAGGAGCCTGCAGTTTGCTGCAAATGTAGACACCTTGTCTTTAGTTAAAATAGACAGACATTACCCGAGGAACTGTAATAACAACAGCGAGTTGTAATGAGTTTTCTAACATGCTGTGTATACATTCCCATAAATAACTGCTTTATCCTCATGTCAGAGCCATAACTGCACTGTGTGCCAACAAAAAAAAAAAAAATCTAATAAGTATTGTACTTTTAAAAGTGGAGCAGTATTAGGAGTCATTATTACTGCCATAACATCAAAAGGAGCCAATTTGAGATCATTTTGGACAAGTGGTCAGAAATGTCTTGCTGTTTGGGAGTTCTCTTGAATAATCATTATTTATTACCATAAAATTGACCACAATTGCTTTGTAATTGAAAGCCTATTGACAGTATCTTCTGCTCATGAATGAATGCATGAATTCTCTAATTTACTTTGTCATTAATAAGACATTGGGCTCACTGGTCCCTAACTGTGCTTTGTCTTTTATTACTTTGACACATATAGGTCACTGGAGGTCTCTGGACAATTCATATGGCCATTGATTTTGACTATGTTTGAAAACAACATTGATTTTCCTCGTGGTTGTAACGATTTGTTTGCCAGATTTTTAATGTTCGTTTTGCACAAAATGTCTTCTCCTTTAATTGCATCTGAACTCAGGAACATTCAACGTCCTCAAGACTAAATGCTTGTACTTGAAATGAATCAAAACATACTTTCTGTGTTTTCATTTTTCATTTCTCTTAAGGCTACAGCTAAACAACTGAAAAGAAAGTCATGTCATTCCAAACCCACTTGATTATGCTTGATTTCCATATGTTAAACCCATGTCTTCTCCAGTTGTAAATGCATTTTCAGTTGTTGCCAAAGAAACTTGCACTTTCTTTACAATAATTGAGATATAATATACATTGATGTGTTTCCCTCTCTGTCCCATAGGGGGCAGGATTAACAAGCCCAGGGGCCCATGTTGAGGCGGTGCACGGATTAAACGTGTGCACTGTAGTCACTCAGATTAAATTTAGCTTTACGTGAGGTGAAAACGGCTCTTCTCAGATCTCGACCTGACCTTTTATCAGATTTGTCTTTCCTCCGTCTGACTCGTCTGTCTCTCATCCTTTTGTCTGAGAGTCTTTCATCCTTTTTGAGTAGAATCTGAAGCAGAGCCAGGGTTAAATAGGATGGTATTTTTGTGTCTGTCTGCTTCTACTGTATCTTGTTGTTCTGGTTTCTTGCAGTAATCAAATTTTAGCTTCTCTAAGAGCCCGGGAAGATGATGGCTGTCTTTCTCGACCTCTTCCTACGAGTGGTCTCCTCCATCACTCCCCACCTACAGCATCCTTCCTGGCCCTGCCGCTAATGTACAAATGACATTTAGAAATGATGACCACCTCTGAAGAGATAAGACTGAAATAGCAGGAGGAAAACACAGATGGACGGATGGAAAGGAAGAGGCCAATGGGAGGTAAAGATGGATAAGATGTGGAGAGGGTTGGGTTGCTTTCTGCACGTGACAGGCATTTTGATAGGATTAAATACTATAGAGTCAAATAATGAAATGTTAATTAATAGATTAAGCTATTTTTAGTCTCTCTCTGTGCAGTCTTAAACATTTCAGTTGTAAGTACAATAGTTATTATGATTAAATGCAAGATTATTCACAGTTGGCCTCGTTTATGTTAGGCATTGTGACATATTGATTGAAATTACAGGAGAGTGACATCAGTTTAGGGAAATTGGGAAACTAATCAAAGGCTTTGATGTCTATGAATGTGGCTTTCTCTGCTTTTAACATATAATTTTGGATTTCAGACCAAGCATGAAGTTTCTATGGCGATGTATAATACTACAACATCCACAGCTTGTTTCGAATCAACGCCGGACAAACCCTGAATCCTAGCTTTTCTAAAGGAATACGGTGTGTTTCTAGTCAACTCTTGTTAACTGGGATCATCTTTTAATTCAGGTTCAACACACTTATTTTACTGTGAGCCAAATATTCCACAAGCCAGACCTTAATTGGCTTCATACTGTGTTGTTTAATACTCACTGGAGCAATTGCATCAGCTCATTACTCTTTTTAGCATTTCATTATCGCAGTCTAGGCTTTTTTTTTTGGTTTCATTAGTAAATTGCTTTTATTAAACAGGTTTACAACTGCACTTTGAACACCTGTGCTCAGGAAAATTGCAGTTTCATTTTTTTTAATACAAAGTGATGGTCTAGGTGTAGTTTTTGCCAGCAGTTTTACACCCCTCCTTCCTGCAGCCTGTGAGCAGCTACAGTAGCCCCCCTCCATTTTGTGCAAATGTATGTGGATTGATGTGTCTTTAAGGTGATATTAGATTAAAGCAAAACAGGATATCAACCCTTTTTAACTAGGTCAATTAAATATAATTAATGCAGTCTTAAAGAGAGTGCCCATCTGGACGGAGGGGCAATAGGTTAAACACAGAAAGTCATAAAAAAAATATAAAATGGTATTCAAATGAGGAGCTTCAGAGCTAATTTCAAGACGACGACCTTCATGGTCTCGATCCAGGGTTGAATACGTCACTTTCCCATCGCTATATTCCCACCAAAGCTCGGGATGGATGGCTAAATAAATAATAGAAAAGGAAGGGAAATAGAATTGAAAGGAAAAGTCTTTATTAATGGATGGGCTCCACCAAAACAGATGGACCGGGGGCTGAGAGGGGTTTGAGGGGAAAGAGATGGCTGTAAGTGGAGAGGAGGCTTGTTTATGAAACGCTGCCCTCGACCAGTTCAGAGATCACATGACTCTCCGTCTTTAATAATGAAAGGGAGATGTCATGCAAATGTATAAACACAGGAGTGAGATTAGCAAAGATGTGAAGCGAGTGAAGGTGACAGTCATAAAATGGAGTCTCTAGTCTCTATACTTTTATTTTATACCCGTTTATTTATATTTATAGCCTTTTTCATTTTTTTTGGTATCCCGTCCTCTTTTATCCAGTCAGAAGAGCCTGTGCATTCAAAGAAATTCAAGTGATGGTGGAAAAAAAAACCCAAAAACAAAGAGCAGATAAATTGTATTGACTTTACAGTAGCCATGCGGATGTTTGTTAGCTCAGGTTTGTTACCAGTGTTTGATTTTGTGTTTGTTTGCAGTTTTATTGCTTTTTAAGGAGAGTTAAATACATGGCTCGCTGTGAAAAACACACATATTTCACCTTTTAGCCGGTGTTTTTCATGTTTTTACGAGGAAAAAGAAAGAAAATGAAAGTCCCAGTCTTCTGATGAACTCCAGCAGGTGTATATTTTGTCTAAACATTACATTTACAGTGGTTTTATTTTGCTACATCATCATCATTTCCTACAAAAACGTTATTCACAGATGCATCCAGATTTGCAGATAGTGTTGACTCTTGCTCCTCCGTCCGTCTTGTGCAGATTTGTGTGTGAACGTATGTGTGTGTGTGTGTTTGCAGGCTGCAGTTTCCAGACCCTGGGGGATTCTCTGTCTTCGCCTCCTCCTCCTCTTCCTCCTCCTCCTCCTCCTCCTGCTCTGGAGCTGCAGAAAATAGCTCAGCGAAAATGGGCTCACTCAAAGGGACGTCATTCCTCATTCATTCTCTACACCTTGGCTTCCTATTCCCTTAGACTTTTTTTGGATTTCCCATAAATCATTTAGCAGTCCTAATTAGTTCTTTTGTTATCAGAAACTGCCCCGAGCCCCTTTTTTATCTCTCCTCTATGTCATTTTTCTCTTCTGCTCTTCCTTCCTCCCCAGGGAGACACTCGCTCATTCATTCCTTCACCACTCCTCTCGCAGGGCTGGTAATGGGGATTAATTCAGGGCTAATTGAATAATGGATTATTGCATGCAGGGAACCATAAGAGGACACACAGATGCTGATTTCTTATTACTTCACAATTTGTAACTCAATTTATCGAGGAAACCCTTGGTGCAGTTGCAGAAGCCTGTTGTACTGTGAGAAATAAGCCCTGTTTCTTTTGCGTGGTATAGTACAAGTCAAATACTACACATTTTGCACATACTATATGATAAATAAATTATATTTGGAGCAGTTTTAAAAAGCAATTTACTATAGTGCAAACTCAAGGCCCTTTGCAATGTCATATTTGGCCCTCCAATACATTTGGTAAGGGATTTTTTGGGACTTAAACAGAGACAAAAGGCACTAAACTATTCCAGAGACATGTAATAGGAAAGAATACCAGCCCAAAATGATACTAAACAGGGGTAACCATTTTAAAATGGCTTAAAATGAGGGCAAATGGGCACAAATTGCAGTGAATTCACAAAATGATGCGTGAAAAAGAGGCATAAAAGGACTAACTGATGTGATAAAGACTGAAATGAAGATGAAACCTTACATTAAAACATTGTCACATAGAGTAAAAGATACTTAAGTGTCACAATCTTTGGCCCCTGAAAGGATTCTTATTTATTATGGTGGAGTTTAACACCACTACTATTGTGTATAAAAGCAAGTGGTTCCTCTTGTGTTGCACGAGCCATAACTGTATCCTGCTGCAAAGAATTGGAATTTATAACTTATTTATAGCTTTCTAAACTTTATATTCAAAGAGGAGCATCAGTTTTCTACAATAAAGGGCCTCACTCAGATATTTACTTCAGAAAACTCTCCACATTTGGCAACATTTCTTGTAATACTTTAATACTTTTTAATTCTGCATTTCATAACTCATTTATTTAGCATAACATCCTCTAGCTCTTTGAATGAATTAGCATCAATTAAGGCGACTCTACAGAAAAATAAACCTACACATCATCAGTGACTGACACTCTCATCTAGCGACTATGGCACCTGTCAGAGTTGGACACAGTAGGAGCAAAGAAAGCTAACATTTTGTCCTTGAAGTGTTTGCAGGAGGAAAAACATCAGTAAAAGCCACACTGTGAATGCTACACGACAGGGACCGAGCGTTGAGAGTTAACAAGTCAACCCAAGGGGACTTTACCTCGCAGCATCCGGGACGTCACTTCAAACATTTTACAGCAGACGTTCAGAGGTCTAATGGAGTCTCAACAACGAGGTTACTGCAGGTGAAAAGAACCAGACGATTAGAAAATCAGAATGCTACGCTAGATTAGTGATAATTGCAGATAAACAACAAAGATGTATGCGTTCTGACAAGAGTATCCATCTTGAATCTTGATTGACGTTTATCTGTGAAGACGTTACCACATCTTAATGTATTCGCTGTTTCTACACAGCATTGCACACTAACTGTATGTATGACTGTCAATGATTTCCATAGCTTGGTTTATTTATAGCAGAATGTACAATATATACTATGGATGTGGATTTATCTGCAGCTTTATCAGCAAAAAATTGAAATGTAAAATGTGTTTTCATGATATAGTAGGCATACAGTGTGAATTATTTCAGACACAGGAAAATGTGTCTGACGTGCCGCATCCATAAATCCTGGTTGAATTGCATTAGATATAATAAATCCAGCATTAGCCATCGCATACATTTCCAGTATCCTTGACTTCACAATGCCCTTGTAAACAGTTTTCACCAACATAAACCACAAACGAAAGACTCTTAGTGCCACAAAGACAAGAGTTTCTGCAAATATTCTTGAAGAAAACACATTGTACTTTTCATTATACATTATTAGTAGAATATCTATCACGCTCTACAACGTTTTACACAATGCACGCAGAAGGACCTTTTTTGTTTGTTCCAAGTAAAAGCATATCTCTTTTATCTTGTTTTTAATCCTGCATTTGTCGTGTCTTGAGAGAGCGGGGATCCATTAGAGGTCCCATGTCTGAGCTGTTGCTGTTTTGGTGGAGGCCCCGATGACAGACAGAGAGACAAGACAGGCTGAAACACCGGGAGAGTGTGATCCGACCCGGTCTGCTCTTCTTATTTTCTTCACACCTCGGTCCTCTCTTCTTGAGCTGGTACTGTCAGAGTAGCACACACCTCCACACCTCCACGAGCAGATTGGGAGTCAGCCCCCCCCCCCCCCCTCCCACCCTTCTCCTTTTTTTTTTTCTTCCCTCTTCTCGCCTCTTTTTGCTTTTTTATTTCCTCGCTCCTCTTCCTTCCCTTTTTAATCATAAACTCTTGTCGCCTGAAATATCCAAAAAGTTTTTGCTGCCCTTTTCACGCCTTGCCGGGTTGAACGTATGGTAGCCGTGTTGAAAACTCCTCGCTTTTTGACCTGCACCCTTTTTTAAGTTCCCCCCCCCCCCCCCCCCCCCCCCCCCCTTAAATCACCGTTTCTATATCCAAAATCCAACCTGCACTGCTTGTCAACAAGCCCACGTACTGTTGTCCACAGAAAGAAAGGAGAAAAAAAATTATGGATATTTTCTGAAACGCTACGGCAGTCACCATTGGAAACACTCTGCTCAACTTCCAGTTTTTATGAATTAAATATCATATAGTGAAGTAAGGAAAGTAAGGCAATTTTTTGCAACGATGCACCTTTTCGGCCTCTCCTCACCCCCGCGCGCCTTTGTCTGAAAGGAAGTGGTAATTTCACCGTCACAATGTAACTAGCTGGCTGCATACTTAACATAAACATAGAGAAGAGCAAAAAGAAAGGAGACGAGTATTCTGTAAATCCGCGAGGCGACTGTACTAAGCAAATATACGAATCCTGTCATTTTTATAATATGAATTGGAAGAAAGAAAGGAGATACCCTAGCACCGGAGGGTTGAGAGGTGATGGTCGCAATGGACGCCGAAATTGCCGAACTGTGTTGTCTAAAGCGTGAGTTCGATGCCAGGCGGCAGTTCGTGCGTTGTCTGAGGCCAGTGATGCCTGTTGTCTGAGGCCCTTCGATGCTTTGTCTGAGGCCTTGATGCCGTTCAGGCAGGCTGTCTGATGCCGTTTAGGCTGAGGCTGAGGCCGTATAGTCTGAGGCCAAGTCCCTTTTGTCTATGCCTGAGGATGTCCTAAAATGGACACTGTACAGCAGGTGTGTGTGTGACACGGAGGAAGCGTGGATGTGACACTGTTTTTAGGAAATCGGAAGCATTAACGTCACCATGGAGACCAGTGTTTGTCAAAATGAAAGTTGCATTAACGATACCATCAGTACTAGCCAGAAAAAACATGCTTTTTATTGAGGGAAGAAAAGGAAAAGCTCATGATGTTCTCTTCGGCGGATTTAACTCAATAGATGAAGAAATTAATGGGTTTTTCAGTGGAACAAATGGACATCACAGGCTAATGTGTTATGATGGATACATCCTGAGACACTGGTTTAGAAACACTTGCTAAAATACACACTTTTATGGCTCATGTGTCTGGGACTACCCCGAGGACTGTAGTGGTTTACAGCAGAACTTCTGATGTGCATGAAGCTCCACACACGACAGAGAAACACCAAATCCATGCACTGTTTGCTAAACTGACTCATTTGAAAATTTTATTGTCATTTTTTTGCAGTGTAATAATCACATTTGTAAAAACAAACCAAGACACACATTAATGGGGTTCCCTTTGGAGTGCATCAGAAACATGACTCAAGAGACCTTCCAAAGTGTACAGCTACATTTTTTTTACTTTTTGGTTTTGTTCTGACAAAATCATTGCATTTTATCCAAGACACATTGTATAGCAGTTTATTTCTCAAACAAGAACAAATAGCCTAGAGCTTGTTTGCTTGCTTCTCTCTTCTGATTGGATGAAAGAGGCAGAATAGGGATTTTCTGTTTGCTGCAGAGAAAAGGGACTGGGACACTAAGATTTATGACTAGCTTCCATTAAAGTAACCTTTCTATTGATTATAGAGCTTTTTAAAATAATTACTAATTAATTATTATCAAAGGTTGACATTGTAACTGCTTTAAAATATGTTCTTTGAGCTAAAATATATAAATGAATAGATGTAATTAGGGGTTTATGTGACAAAGTTTCTGCCCAGTGTCCTTTGTCCACATCGGGGATAGAACACACTTGTGGCGTGTTCATCATCTGCATTGAAGCGGCGCGAAAAGCCAAGAGGCGGGGCTGACGCGCAGCTCCTGAGGGCGGTGCGTAAAGAGAGAGAAAAGGAGAGATGATCCAGCAGTGGTCAGGAGCTGGTAATTGAAAGCCGGTCTCCCAAAAGAGCAGCGCAGTCGCCGGGAGATCGGCAAATGAGCAGTGCATCCGCCAGAACGCGCTGCTGAGATCAGGAGAAGACGACAGAGAGCCCAGTGTCGCAGAGACGGGCCACACCAGACTCATGTGACAAACAAACCGGCTTCCCTCTGTTTCCTGCGCACCTCCTAGAGCACCGGCCAGGTTCAGGCTGTGGGGATGTAGGGTGGAGCTGGGAGCGATACTGATCTTAATGATATCTCCGCTGTGGTCTCATGTCCACGTGTGAAGGTATGTAGATAAACCATGTAAAACTCTTCCGTGTGTGCAACCTGTCCGAGTTTCATTGAGGAATAATTAGTTACGTTCACAAGGGTAAAAAGTCTCAAGGGTGTTTTAGCAACATCCTCAGTGAAGTGGTTTAACGTAAAGTGGGCTATTAATGTGCCATCTACCCAGCTGTTGTAGGTTTGGACTGATTTTAAGCTTTTGTTCACGTTCATCTTGACTGATTTCTCCCTGAGCACCCTCTGTGTGAGTAAAATTTAATGCACTGTGCCTTTTTGAATCAACATAATCATCAAAATCAATCAAAATCAATCATCTAATGACAGCACCACTCTGCAAATCTTGAGCAATTTTGTATTTTTGGTAAAGAATGACTGTATTGAGGACATTGTTGGGTTTTGTATTAAAGGAAATGTTCAAACTTGTTTCAAAATCTTTCACAAAATCATAATTCATTATAAACTTACAGTATAAATGTGTATTTCGGAGATATTTTAAATGAGCACAAATTAAACGGACTTTGCAGTAATCAGTAAACCTTATTTTTTAAACAATGCGTTGTGACAGTATGAGCAGGTATGGCTCTAAACATAAATTTCAAGATTTCGTGATGTTAGCCATTTATTTTCTAACTTTACCTTCATGGGTTGTGGAGTTATCTCAGCTACTTTGGGCGTAAGGCGACGTACACAGTGGATATTTCCCAGTAATCACACGACAACGATGACAAATATTCACATTCATTCACCTTGACCAGTTTAGAGTCATGTACGAGCGTGTCTACGTGAAGGAAGGAGGTTGGAGTATCCAGAGAGAACAGTGAGACAGGGAGGATAAGTCAACTCCCTTAACCTAACCCCTCTGTTATTGTCTGTAGTGATGGTAACATTTTACAACATTACCTCTGCCTGTCTTTGTTTTCAGTAAATGAGTGGAGGCGGGGATTGGGGCGCCCCTGTGACTGCCCCCTGTGACCTCCCCCCATCATCCGGCGCCACCTGTCCTTCCCGCCGACTGAAAACGATCCAGAAAACCGATGTGTCCGGCAGCCCCTGATGCTCCGCAGTGCCCCGGGGCATCCAGGTCGGTGGGAGAGGCTCGAGCCGCGGCCGTGCACTAGCATGCTGCGCCAGGTGTTGCACGCGGGCCTGAGGACCTCCTTCCACGCGTTGGGACGGTTCGTAGCCAGCCACCCGGTCTTCTTCGCCTCGGGGCCCGTGCTGCTGGCCATCCTCCTGGGGGCCAGCTTCAGCCGGTACCGTGTGGAGGAGGACGTGGAGGGTCTGCTGGCGCCCAAGCACAGTTTGGCCAAGATCGAGGGCAACCTGGTGGAAAGTCTGTTTCCCGTGAACAGGTCCAAACATGCCCTCTACTCGGATCTGCAGACCCCGGGACGGTACGGGCGCGTCATCATCACCACCAAGAAGGGGAGTGTGCTGGACCCGGGCCATGTGGACACCATACTGCAGGTACTTTTCATCTGATGTCAGTCTTTAAAATGAAAGAAGTAATGCCTCCTTCAACTTTAATTGTTTATATTTCAAATGCATACTGTATTTATGTTGATTTTTAACGCATTAAGCTCACGTGATAAACAACATCCTTGGATACAACTAAATTGAACTCATCTTTAATCATCAAGTTGACTCAAGACAGACGACAAATCATACTGAGATTTTCTTTGCAAGTAGAGTTACCAATTCACCTTGTGCCAAGTACATTCCCCCTAATGGTGCTTTGAGATCTGGGGTATTACTTATCCCTTTGCTTTAGAGACTATTGTGTCCTTAAAAAGACGTCAAGATGCAAGATTATTCCTCTTACATGCCTGCAAACAAGGTGAATATCTGCAAGTGCTAACAGGAGTGCTGTCTCATCCGTCTCATTGATTAGTGTCATTAAACAGTGAAACATAGTCCCATCTCTAATAACCCAAATGACCCTTAATGTTATGAAACAGAACATTTTAATTACAAAATTGGATTCAGCTGATGCTTGGAGGCCTGTGGTCTGTGTTGGTATTCTTAAACAGATTTATGAGGTTTAGTCTGACGCCCCTGGAGCAATTATCCAAATGATTTCATGAAGTTATGAGTGTGCAGAATAACAAGCTGAAGGGCTGTGTGTTTTTAATGGTCTGTCCATCTCCCAAAGATGCTGAGTGACCCACTTTCATTGACAGTAATCAGAGCGTTGGTCCACAGAGGACTGCTCCTGGGACATGCAGGCTTTTGCTGTTGATGCAAAACAGAAATTCATTCACTGTTGCATAATGTCACAGTTTTTCATACACATTATCTTTTAGCTTGATTTAAAACATGATTGCATCGTCTTTATTTTTTACGTTTGTTTCTAAACTGGGAATTGTTTTTTGCAGTGTTTGCTCTTGATGCAACTCTGAATCTGATTATCCTCAAGGTTAAGAGCCATATAATGTTTATGTCTAGACAGCTTTAGGGACACAGGGAGAAGTTGAGGACATTCAACAAAGAAGAGTGCAAAATGTTCGAGAGGACTCAGTGGGATTGATCTGATTTTTCTTGCTGAATGGTTAATGGTGATTTTATTTTATTACGTTACAATTTCAAGCTTTGAAGTGTGGTTTGATGCTTTTTGAACTGACACTTTGTGCAGCTTTTTAACAAAATCCTGTGTATTTATTTCTATTTGATAATGTTCAGTGTAGGAAGATGCCTCCAGATAACATATTAGGCATTTTATTTCATAAGTAGGGCAATTAAATCCCTATTTGAGTCAAAATCACCAAATATTTCATAGCTGTCCCAAGAATATTATATCAATACTATATCAAATGGACTTGTATTATTTGAAATTGGATTGAAGGGACTGGCTAATGAGACTAAGACTAAAGGGATGAGGGGAAGAGACACTTCTTTTTCAAGTTGCTGCATTTTCAGATGCCCAGCCCAGTGTTTGCTGCTGTGGCACAGACTGGCATCAGGCCTGTTGCTAGGTAACCACCACTGTGGATGTTGGCACTGTGGTGTCCTGCCATAGAAACGGAGGAGGATTCACAGACCACTTTTGTTACTCTGTCGATAAGGCACACACTCCCACTTACTTTTCTTAGTCCTTCGATCAAAAAGGAAGAGTAAAGGCACAGGAATTCTTCAACCGAGCTGAACACTGTGGATCTGGGGGGTTTAGATACACACTTCCAGTTGGTTTCAGTGTGGCAGAGGTGCAGGCTTCTGCCACTAAGGTTTTTCTTGCTCATGTTGGATAGTTTTATCTGGCAGTGTGTCAGTGTATTTCAGTGCTAGTAGACTGGATCGTAAATAGAAGCCTTTAATGTCCGATTTATAGAGTAATGTAATTTTATTGGCATGAGTCTCCTGAGGGTAAGACAAGTACAAGACGTACAGTGGCTTAGATCGACAAAACCAAGACTAAGCCTAAGCTAGTGTCATATTTCAAACACCAAAAGAAAAACATACATGATAAACATCAGTTCTAAATAGTGTAATGCATAAGTTTATTCAGATTTGGATGAATAATTGTTTGATCTATTCTGTTTGTGTGAGGCTTCTGAAATAAGAGCAGCTGGGTTTAGAGTCAGATGGCCTCTCTCCCTCACTCCACAAACACAAAGCTAATGATTATGGCTCGAGCAGGACGTTTACGTGGACTACAGTGTGGGTGTTTCACTAGCACTGAACACTAAACACTAAAATGCTATAAAAAATACATTTTTACGTTTCTCTGCTCTCAGCTTCACCGGAGGATCTACCAGATGCAGGTGACTGTCCCGGCCACCGGCTCCAACAGCTTCAACTACTCCTTCTCGTACCTCTGTCTCCTTGACGACAAAAACATCTGCATCATCGATGACATCATCCGCGCCATGGAGGAGACCCAATCGGCTCGCATCTCGAACCGGACCCTCCCCGTCCTGCGCTACCCCATCACGCAGCTCGCAGACGGGCGGCAGGCGTACATCGGGCACCAGCTGGGGGGCGTACAGGGCTGGGGGCCTAACGGGGCGGTGCGAGGGCCCGTGGCAGGGCTCAGAGGGGAGGGTGTGAGGTCTGCCAAGGCGCTCCAGCTCACCTACTACCTCCAGTCCCGCGGGGGGTTGATGGACCGCGTGGCCAGTCAGTGGGAAAAGGCTTTCTGCAGCGAGCTTCAACAGTTTGCAGCGTTACACCCTAAACTCGGCCTTTACCCCTCCACATCCTCTTCTCTAAGGACAGACTTCCAGTTCTCCTCTGTGCTGGCACGGCGCCCCCTGTTGGCCAGTTTGGGGGTGTGCGGCGTGCTGGCGGTCCTGTGCTGCTCTATGAGGGACTGTGTCAGGTCGAAACCATGGTTAGGACTCCTGGCTCTGCTGTCCATTACTCTGTCAGGACTTACTGCGGCTGGGATACTCAACCTGACTGGGGCCACCTATAACTCCACCTACCTGGGCATCCCTTTCGTCATGCTGGGTAAGTTTCACATATTTCAATAAGCAATGTTAAAAAACTTAAGGTATTAATGTTAAAATAAGAGATTGAGTTTTTTGAACTAAGACAGTATGAGGTACTTGTGGATAGTTAGTGTATTATCTGTGATAAATTTGTGTTTTCAGGCACAAACTGGGGAGAGTTTAAAATAAAAAAATGAAAAATTGAATATCCAATCAGAAAAGCATAACATAGAGCTCCTGTACAGAATATAATTTAGATTGTTGTTACGTTAGGTACTATTCTGTGATCTACAGCAACCATCTTCTTCCAAAGTTCACCTTCTTATAGACGTGAACTGAACTCCTACAATTCAAACCAGTTTCCAACAATCTGACCTGATGCTTAATGCAGTGCTTTGTTTTTCCTGATTAGTTGTATGTCTATGCAGTGCACCCGCTCTCTGGAAATCCCATTGGCACCAGACTTACTCAGAGTCTGGATGACTGGCCAGGCTACTCATATTCCACACTTACTATTGATTTTGTTCAATTACAGAGTGAGTCATTACTCAACTTTTAGCAACCGTTTTATTAGTTGGCATTTTGTAGCAATATATTTATTCTTTATCGCCTGGTGCACCAGTTAAAAAAATGTCTGTCTGGATTATCTAGAGGTAGCTTTATGGAGTTGCCTTCTGCAAAATGCTCCCTGGAAACACAAGGGTATTTCAGCAGACACATTCAGAGCCTGCTCTCTCAGCTCAATATCCAGCAAAGGAAAACAGTGAAATCCATAAGGTGTCCAGTTTTCTTGTTTGTACACCATTTTCCAAAACACAAAGAATAAAGCTGACAAAGCCGATAGCTCACAGAGAGTTGCGCATTGCTACTCTGAGACAACCCAACTCTCCAGACTGCATCTACTAAAGGTGAAACAGTAACTACACATTCACCTCGTACAACCCCTTTTCAAAAATATTGTTGATTTGTTTCGTCATATATTTGGACAAAGGTGCGGATCTCTCATAGGACGAATGAATAAAAGATGAATTAAACAGGTGTTGTCTTATTGTTGCTTCTACATTTGAAGCTCTATTGTGGAGAGTGACAGGAGCAGCTGACACATGTGGGCTCCATTCCTTTTACTCTCTCTATTATTACATTTACATGCACAGCTATTGCTCATGAAGCTCTTTAAGTGCACTAATGCCACTGCCACAGTTTACATACACAAGAGAACAATGATTTCTCTGTTTTGCTTTGCTTACATGATTCTGTAATGGAAGTCAAGTGGCATAATAATCTCTGAAGTGTTTGACTGTGGCCCTTACTTCACTTAACATCAAGTTCAACTTTTAACTGCATCTAAGTGTGGTACTTAAAGAAAAAAAAACAAAACAGTGAATCCAGTCAGACTAAGATGCTTTATCAACAGTCTGGTTTTAATTATTGCACATTTAGTGAATCAGAGCTCATTTATTTCACAGCCTTATCACAGTAATGACCAGCCTTTTAAAGTTAAGACACAAAATGTATAATAAGTTCATTATAAGTCTAAGTTAACCCATAGACACATATATTTTCCTTTGAGTTTGATTAAGTTAATTCATATTTGTGCAGGTTCCCTTGTATCCCATTCAGAGACCACACACACAATACATTAATGTCTGAGGGTGTGCTGTTACTCCACTCACATCACGATACATTATGTAGGTTTTATTCATAAAGAAGAAAGGCATAGGCAACTTTCAGCATCAATAGTGACAAACAAAAGCACACTTAATCTATCCTGTCTTTTTACACCGCAGAAATGTTTCAGCGCCCAGGACGGATGTGACAGAGCCTCGGGCCAAATGCCATTTCAAAATAGACAAATCAAAATGAGTGACATTTCATGAGGCATGGATTTGACTGACTGTGTGGGAGGATGAAATACAAAACAGAAACTAAAGCTGCGATGCGAGCTGGAGTCTAAAAACCTACAGCATTTCAGCCTTACCTCACCGAGATCTGCTCATAAGCTCTTCATTAAGTCATTAACTGTCACACTGCCCCTACACTGCTAAAACTAAAATGAATAATCAGATTCCACAGTTTGCATCGTGCCACAATAACAATACTTTCACATTATCCAACTGTCTGATTTTTGCCACACTTGGGAGCAATTAAAAGTGCTAAATCTCTGTTTAGTTTACAGACCTCAAAAAGACTTATTTCCAAGGACCTATCACTTTCTTTGTAGCAGATGCTGGCACCAGTTTTGAAAAGTTATACGGATTTAAAGCTTAATTATCTTTCCAAGCTTCGACAAAACCAATCAAGAACTGCTTGTTTCTTACAACTGTCATTGTTTTTTGCCAAAAGCAGCAAAAACGTGATTGCTTCAGCGCGTACACTGTGCCTGTCTGTGCAATCTGTGTTCCATATTAAGTTGTCAGTAGCAAAAAGCTGTAATCAGTAGTGAAAAATGTGACAGATGAGTAAATGAAAGTGGAAATTGTTAATGTGTGCCATATGTGTGAAGGCGTACAGACACTTAATCTTCCAGGGCATGAATAATGGATACAGGAGGATGTGCCGAACCACTCCCTTACATGCAGTCTATACCATAATTACACTGTAATGTGGGGGAGGAAGCTGCTGTTGGGCTTAAAATAACTACACGGAGTTGAACTGTAGCGACATGGGAATAGACACAGACAAAAAGGAGGATCTATGAAACAGAAAGTCTCCAGTCATGGGCTGAGATAAGGAGACTTTTACCAGAAAATTAAGTTAACTGCAGTTAGACACAGAGCAGACAGGATGTTTTTTCTGCTTGGAGCGGCCTGAAAGAGGAAAAAAAAAGTGGAGGAGGAGGAGTGGAAAAAGATGTGTTAGCACAAAATGGAAAAGGAAGAAGAAGTTGACATATTCAGTGTTTGACATCTTGACTCAAGTAGCGCTCTGCAATCATCCACAATTTATACATCGCAATTTATCAAAAGCTATGTCCAAACTAATCTCTTTTCATTTTAAAAAAGGTTAATGCTGCACCACCCCCTGAGTTCTCCATCGAAAGCACAGCCAGCGTCCTTTTAAAAGGAAAAGTTTTTATGGTTCAGATCTCTGGAGTAGTGCGGATGCTACAAGATTAAGACAAATTGCAATATGTAATAACTTTGGTGTCTACTGCAATTACAATATGACTTTTGATATTAAATTAAAACCTATAAAGAAATACACCAGTCTAAGGTCACACTGGCACCTTTAACTTTTTGAGTCAGCCTCATTACAGTGTTATTTAAGTAAGTCTCCTGATTAGCCAATTGCTTTGACATGGAAAGTGTGATTTCTGCGCTCATTCTTATTTTATTGATTTTGCTCGTGAAATGATAGATTAACTGAGGAATCCGGTAGATTGCAAATTGCTGCAAATGCCAAGAGAAATCCCAACCGAATATGTGCCCATTTTGTACATCCCACCACGTCTTTTATGCTTTATTTTCTGCACCTCGCTGTTGTTTAAACCCACTTTCACACACTCAGACACACATCAGATGCACAGACTTCGAGGCAGTTGCGCCCACGCCTGAAGTGCTGGTACGTCACACCTCTGCTGATAGGTGCTTTTCTGCAGTGAGGTCACTATTTGGAGAGAGAGAGGAGGCACATTAAGGCCAAATGGTGACTCACTGGTGCTACAGCCACCATAAAGATAGAAAAAAACATAAAAATGTGAAAATAGACACACCGTCTTAACAGCCAGCAATATTCAACTCTCTTTTATTGTTCTAGATTAACTATACTAAAATAAAGTCCATATAACCTAGTGGAAAGAGACTGTACTTCCTGTTTTTGTTCCTATAACTGCACAGAGAGGACAAACTGAGCCCAAAACAAACTGTGCACTGCTGAAAGAGTATTATGTATCTTATCTGAATCTTGTCTAAAGGCTGAGTGTCTTCAGACGGATGGATTGGCATTGACATGGTTCACCTGTCACTATAAATCAATGGAAATGGTTAATTTATGTTGCAGTCAAGGTATGTCACATAAAAAAAAAAATCCTGTCATGTTTCTCATTCCACTGGAGAATCTGAGGCAAGGCTTCAATTTCTGCACTCAGGAATTATTAAAGCCACAAAGAAAGATATTTCTCTTGGTGATACATTTGTCTTTTCACACTATTCCACTTCAGACAAGATTGAGGTGCGACCTTAAGCGTGAACTGCTAAAAGCTGGCAATGTCGGACTACTTTTGAAATTTCTTATGTAACAAATCTTGGACAATACAGACTATTTTCAGGGAAACTGTAGTTTTTAAGTTGACATTTGGACTGTGATTGTATTAAATATATTTGTAATACGTTCCTTTTCTGCTCAGGTCACGGTCTTTTTGGCTCCTTTGAGATGCTGTCTTCGTGGAGGAGGACCAGGGAGGACCAGCACGTGAAGGAGCGCGTGGCCAGTGTTTTTGAGGACGTCATGCTGCGTTTCTCCGGCTCCACCTTGATCCACCTCATGACCCTCGGCCTGGCCGCGTCCCCGCTCACCAACATGGAGGCCGTCCGACTTTTCTGCCGCACCGCAGCTTTAGCCGTCACCATTAGCTACGTTTACACTCTCTCTTTCTACAGCTCCTGTCTGGTTTTTACTGGGTATTTAGAAACCGGATACAGACATGGCTGCTTTTGTCGGAGAGTGCCCAAACCGGATCGTCTGGACTCGAAGCCAGCCTGGTACCGGTGTCTGATGTACACGCGCTACCAGGACGAGGCGCAAAACCCACCTCAGAATAATGGTCACAGCCACACTTCAAACTCCAACCTGAACCATACTCACGTGCACTCCCATCCGCTCACGGTGAACACGCCAACAGTGCACGGTCACGGCTACGTGGCTAATTCGACGCACGCACACCCTCATCCCACGGCCAGCGCAGACCCTCATCCCCTGGACTCCCACCTTTTATTGGGATGTGTGAGGCGTTGCTATGGAGACTGGATTACAAACACTTATGTCAAGCCCTTTGTGGTTCTGCTGTATCTGGTTTACATTTCCTTTGGCTTAATGGGCTTTCTGCAGGTAAGACACACACAATATATTGAGTTCTACCTCCACCTGACAGCAGTATATGCCCTTGTATAAAGAAATTTCTTTTAAAACTAGCTCTTTAAAAAAATAAATAATAAAGATGCACATGTAAAACTGTTCAAAGACTGAAGTAAAGTTTATACAACAAGAATGTGTTTAAAGGCACTATGTAGATAACATATCATTATGAATAAATTTTGTCAGTCTATGTCTATCTACAAAATAATTCCAGTATAGTTAAGAAAAACAGCAACCAAAGTACTCGTGGCAGTATCTAAATGAATACAAGTACAAGTGAGGATCAAGTACTGATATTGGGACTGGACAGAGATAACAAACCCTCCCTTAACTCTCGTTGACTGGAACTGGCGTTGACAATTTATACTTAATCAATACGTCAGTGGATTCATATATTGTACATACACATTTTGACATTGTAGGCAATTTTAATATTGGTTAGTCTATAACTTTGATTGGTTGGAAGGGTTTGAGTTTTATTTTTCTCAGATCTTTTCTTCAGTGAGTAACCAATGACATGGCAAATATTCAAAAAACGCCTGTGTTACTTGCAGCGACACTCATTTAAATGCACCACTGAATGCCACTGAAGGTCACTGCTGCTTCTGGCCGTCAAATTTCACACTAAACTGTGGTCACCAGACTGCATTTGACCTAATTGTGATTCAGAACAAGTTTCCAAGTGATTCATTTGCTGCTTTTACAGAATTGGCCTTTTTTTTTTTTTTTAAATATTGTCAATACAAGTAGCTACTGGCATTGTCAGACCTTGGTGTCGGAGGCACTTTTACTGTAAAGACTTTTGTCACTCATCGCTCATAGCTTCAAGTCTTAAATACAAAACCCCAAATATTTACTCTTTTCTTCATGTAGGAACTGAACTTTACCTCAGTCGGAGTAACTATTAAAAACGTGTTGCATTTCTGCCGTTCTTGGATGGTTCGTCCAGCTTTCTTTGTCAGTAGAAACATAAGTTTTAGAGTCATTTATCAGTGTTAAACCTTAATGCCAAATCAAGTTTAGGGTTATGTCTTTTTAAATCAAGGCTGAATGCTCATAAATACAGTGCCTAAGTGTTTAAGGACCTTAAACACTTCACAGACACCGATAGTTGCTGACTAAGCATTATACCAACACTAATCATTTCTTGTGTCAACAGGTGTCTCAGGGCTCAGATCCTAGTGCACTGGTTGCCATGGACACCGCCACAGTGTTGTACACTCGAGCACAGCAGCGTTACTTCAGCTCCTACTCTCCTGTCATCGGCTTCTACATCTACGAGAGCGCCCCCTACTGGAACTCCTCTGTACAACACGACCTGCTGGAGTACGCCAAAGGCTTCCAGAGAATCAGCTGGCTGGAGGCGTACCTGAACTATCTGTCAGACCGCAACCAGTCCACCAGCCAGCCCCGGGAGAACTTCACTCACACGCTTCGCCACTACTTCCTCCGAGAGCCACAGTTTGCCCACTTTGCCGATGACATCATATTTGCGGAGCGCGGTCAAGGCGAGGAGCCGGATGTAGCGGCTTCACGCATCTTCCTCGTCGCTAAAACCACAGAGAACAAACGTGAGGAGATGTCAGTGCTGTTGGACACATTACGCCGCCTTTCACTCACCTCACGAGTCCGTTTCTTAATATTTAACCCCTCATTTGTCTACCTGGACCGTTACGCTACTGCGGTCAGCTCACCTTTAAGACACTCTCTACTAGCTGTGCTCTTTCTTTTAGGTCTTTCCTCACTGGCTGTCGTAGAGCCACTGGTTTCTGTGTGGCTCGGGCTCACAATTCTCTCCGTACAGTTCGGAGTGCTAGGATTTATGACTTTATGGGGCGTTGAGATGGACTGTATGTCTGTTTTGTGTCTTATCTCTGCTCTGGGACACTCAGCAGACTGTAGTGCACCCTTGCTCTGCGGTTTCACTTCGGGACGAGGAGAAAGCAGGACTCGCTGGGTTCGAGTGGCCCTCGAAAGACACGGAGTTCCCTCTTTACAAACGTTAATCTGCTACAGCGCCGCTCTAGTTCCCGTCGGCTCTGTACGGTCCAATCTGACACGCACACTTTTCCGCTGCCTCACGCTCACCGCCGGCTGCTCGGCTCTGCACACGCTGGCTTTCCTCCCCACGCTCCTCACCTTCCTGCCCCCCTCGAAAAACAGGGGACACCCGCCCGACGGAGAGGGCCACAGGCAGGAAGTGGAGTGCGTGGAGATGAACGACAGCACGCGAGTGGTCGACCAGATCACCACCGTTTAAACCACACTCACCGGATGATGTTTGCTTTTCCGGACATTCGGTTGCCATGGTGACTGCCAGATGGGATTTGGCTCGGCGAAGGGGCCGCTGTGCATGCTGCAGAAACAGAAAAGTAGATCTTGAGAGGAGAGAATCCAATCATTGTAATGAGAAGGCTAAAATGAAAATGGGAGTGAGATGAAGAGGGTAAAAGCGATGGCTGTGTTCGAAATGGCACACTTCTCTGACTACTACTGATTTAATGAAAAGAGTGGGGTGTAAAGCTGTGGCTTGTGTTGCAGTATTGTTGCAACACAATTTGATTTAAAGCGCTAATTGGCCATTTACTTTGAGACGCAAGAGAAAAACCATATTGTGATTCAAGCAGTTCTTTGCTGTATGGCTATAAGGAGTGATACTGCAGTTATGATAAAGCTGGTATATATAATGTGGCTCGGGAAGACGGCAAGAGACAAACCTGAAATAAGTGGCTATATTGAGGACACCTAAATCATACACTGATATTTTGGTCAGATTCAGAGGTAGATGTTCTTGCTGCGTCCACAGATATTTTAAAGTGCATGCATTTGACTAGCTCAGAGTTTGGAAAACGCAGCAAAGGCACATTTTAGTTGTGTTGTAATGTTTGGTTCATAAAAAACAGAGATTTTAACTAAAGTCTAATAATTCAAGCAATACAGTTCGATCAGTTTTTGTACCAAATGATTACAATACTCGATCTGTGATGGTCTTTTAATTTTAATCATGGACCACAGGTTTATGTTTTATTAGGATAAAGCATTTTCATTTGACATTACAATTTTAATCCCCAAGAAATGGCACTAAAACGGCTCTTCTCACTGGGTTTAATAAAGGTTAGATATTTAAATTTCAGATAGGCAAATCCAAAAGTAAAATGAGGTGATTATAGTTCCCTTTTGTTCCAATTGATGTTACATAATTTTACAAAAAAACTGAATTTGTATGGATTTAGTCTCATCCGTCTCTTAAAATCTTCTGCAGATAATTTAATAATTCGTCAGCAGAGGAGGATCCAGGTGATTGTACGCTGCAGAAATGTGACTCTCGTGATGGCATTTCGAACACAGCTAAAGTGACAAAAACTGTGTATCCATGGTAACGCGTTTGTGAATGCTAATGATGTATGGCATGTAAGCAGCTTGTAAAAAAAAAAAAAAAAAAATCAGAAGAGGTCCAGTTAAAGGAAACAGAAGATTTTTCACTTTTATCTCGAACCGCGCTTCAGATCTGATCACTTTGTTTGGCTAATGCTATTCATTACAGCTGCAGTGACATGAGACAGTCATCACAATGCTCGACTCAATTATTTCTACTTTAAAGCTGGTCAAATAAAATCACAAAAGTTTAAAAATCACATGGTCTCTCTCATATTGTTTATTTTAAGGCAAAGTCATTATTTCTCTCATTTCTGCTGTGGTTCATTTTTAGGTTATTGCATTTTTTTTTAGCTTTAATGTTGATTATTAGCTCATTTAACTCAAATAAATATGGGCAGTTATCAATAATTTTGCCGACTAAGCTCACAAACACATATAGGCTACTGTACAGTCAATAGAGAGCTACAGTTTTCAGTTTTTATTGTCTGCAAATGTACCAACAGCCTATTTGTTGAGTTCTCTCTTCTGATTGGATAAAGCGGGATGGGATACCACCAAATTGACTCTCTATTTGTTGCTATGCAGGACTGGGACACTTTAAATCTCATATATTTGTTTGAAAATGCAGCTCTCCCCGTGATATTTAACATATTTCTTATATGTCAAAAGTGTTAACATATAAAGGTGAGGCTGAATGTCTTAAATGCTGTGAAAAAGAAGAAATGAACACAATACCTTCTTTACTGCATAAATCAGGTAAGATATGCCTTTTATGTTTCTGGGGTCACACTTTGAAGCATATACACATTGTTACTCGTTTTATGTTTAAGAATGAATGGATGTATTGTTGTCTTTCAGCGATTGTCCTCTAAAGGGAAGGAGCCTGCTGCCTTCCCCTTTTTTATCCTTTTCTTCGTCTGCGCTGTTGAAGGTCTGTGTGGGAGGGCTTCTATTGTTAATCCACGCTCCACTCTGACATTTGGTTGAATGAAGGTACTGTTCAGACACTGTGCAGGCGTCACCACAATCACTAACGCAAGGGCATGATCCTCACCAGCTTTCTGCTTAGGAACAGTAGGTATTCTTTAAAGCACAGACCAGGTTTGAACTAAGAATAATGGCAGCTGTGCCTTTTGGACATATTCTTTGAAATTTGAAGGAGATTTTGTATTTTGAATGACTACCACTGACTAAATGGAGTCCTTTTTCTATTTTTGTGACCGAAATCCAAAGCATCCTCTCGGCCAAGTTGCATTTCCTTATATATTTATGAAAAACATTAATTAAGAGTTTCACAAACTGAACTCAATGCTTAAGGGAAGGTCAGTATTGTGTATAAACAGAGATGCATTGTAATGATTCCCAAATTTAGCTCAAATACATAACAAAATATCTTAAAATCACTCTTTTACACTTTCAGAAGAACTAAAAAACAAGCCTGTAAAATATACTTCTGGGCTGAAAATGTAGTGCAACATGGCGACCAAAATAAAGGAGGGACTTTTATAGGGTTCACAGTAGAAGTGTCATTATCAATCCTGCCTAATGACAAAAAGGTTGTGTGTCCTTTAGTGGCAGTTGTTTAAAGGGCAGGGGCAAAAACACCAGGGGCTCGACTAGTGCCAGAAATTCTCTAAAAAAAACTATTATGAAAGATACATACACGGCTTAAATAAAAGGCATCACATTTATGGCTTAAGACTCCCATTTCTTACATTTCCATGCCAAATACAATAAATATGTTCATTTTTGCCACTTAATGCGACTCATTTTCAACAATGTGGCAAAAAGCACAGGGGTGTTATTCCATCTCCTGTGAGCAGAGGGTTTTCTGCAGCTGCCTCTTAAGTGTTAGCACAATTATCTGCTGATTGTCCAAGATGTGCCTCTCCTCACATCTAAAGCACCTGTCCCCTGCGACCCATAAAGGGTAAACGGTGTTGCTAACCCCTGACTTTTTAATCAGAAGTGAAAATGCTAACAATGAACTTTAAGGTTTGATCGTCAGCTTATCTGTGAAATACAAAATCTAGGATAATCGAGAACGTTGCCAACATTGAAAAATACATTGACAACTTGACAAACTGCTGTCCCTCTTTTTGCTTTGCTCCATTGAACTGTTGCTATTTTGTTATCTCTCAGTAAAAATGAACGTCATCATTAAGCCCTATAAAAACATCTCTGTTGTCTTTGTTGCCCCCTTGTGGCCAGTTCAAACAACACACACACACACACACACACAGAGACCTCTCAATCCAGGTGCAGAGACACTTCGAGATTGAATGCCTTGTTCCCCCCGAGGCTGCCTTTGTCTTGTTTAGATTCATTTTACATCTGAACACGGATGCCATTCCTCACATTCACAGCCTTGTCATTACTGTCTATGTGAGAGCTCCACGAAAGATGTCAGACTGGTTTGCCAACCCTAATCCCACATTTCATACACTCCAATTTCCTTCAAAATGACGCATATATAGTAAATAAAAAAAAAAAAGCCCTCACGCTGCTGATAAAGCCTAATACTTTGTCCAGGAACTGTCTAGCCCTGCATACTGCATACCAGCTGCTGCCCTCTAGTCAAACACAGAGAGGAAGACACACTCTTACATGACTGGCATTTTGAAAGAAATACATTAACCCTTTTGTCTAAGTTTGAACATTAAGACTCCTCTTCTCGTCTTTCATTTGAGGGGTGTGTCTGTGTTTTCTCTTGTATGTATCTCCCACAGGCATTTCAGGAAAAAAAAAAAAAAAGGAAGTGATTTCCTGACTGCACTCACGCTACAGACGATGCTCTCGTGTAAGCGGCAGGTGAATATTCAAGCGACAACAGAGAGCAACTGAGGACATACCAGAAGAGAGAGGAAGGAACTAACTCATTAAACAAAGCTTTTTTTTTTTCAATTGATATCAACTATTTGCAAAATGATGGAGAGGCACTTTGTGAATTCTCTCAAGAAGACAAGTTCTCCGCCGTAAGACGTGAAGATCCTTGACAGACTGTGGATGCTCACGTAAAGCAGCAGGTGAGCCTTTTTCTTTGCTTATATCATTGTTTTATAAGACATGGATATTTTATGAGGTGTTTTGTAACTCATAAAAGACACCTGACACCTGTAAGCAGTCGGTCAACTCGTAGACTCTAGGAAAAAGTAAAAGACATGAATTTAAAGTTCATTCTTTATTGTTATTTTAATTTGTTGATAGAAAGTCATCCCCAAATTCTGCATAGAATTCTTCATCATGTTGTAATCCCAGTTTTCTAACTAATAAACTTTAATTGGTAACTTCAGTTTTCAATCATTACTATTCTCTACCTCAAAATGGTTAAATTTGAGATGTTATCAGTATTATCTAGTGTATATTCTTAAAAGTAAAATCCAAATTGATTAAATCTATGACACCTACAGCACAAATGATAACGGTGGAAGATGAAAATACCAGAGTAGACTCGTCTTAGCTCCGTTTCGTAGTAAAGACTACGATGAGAACATGTGCTTAATGACAATGACTGTATAGTTTGTGTAGCCTTAGGCCTTTAACAGATACTGTTTCAAATAGCTTCACATACAACCGTAAACGTCTTGAATGTCATTTTTCTATCTTTAGAGGCCCACTGACAATAACAATAACACATTAACGCTCTTATTAATAATGTGTCATGCAAGAAATATCTATAAATGTGCAAAATAATTAAGACCCATTGTGTTTCATTATAAAGTGATGGCTTATTGCTTCTGAAAATGTATAAATTGTTATGGAATTGCCTTATCAACTAAATCAGTCGCAAAGTTAGTGCAGAAAACAAAAACATAAACCAGCGTCAACATAAATAACAGACCCATTAGAAACAGAGGTAAAATAAAGTGATGTTACAGCCTATGTTTTTGTGATAATGCATGCTGTGATCTTCCTGAGGTGATACAGACTCCTTGTATTAAACTGCAGTCGTTACACATTAATGGTTCATTTAGAAGATGTGATAAAATGGAAATGGTGCATTGCTTATTTTCATAATTATATAACAGAATAAATGTGTGAATAATGATACTAAACTCACTGTGAAAGTGTTCAGCAAGCTCTAAGTAAGTTTGCATCATTTTAACGAAAACAAATGAAAGTATGTCTGAATGTTAAAGGAAATGAAACTCAGTTGAAGTCAGGGCATGTTCTCTGATAAAGGATGTTTTAAGAAGAGGTCACTGACTCAGTCAAACTCATTTCCTTTCTTTGGGCAGGTCCTAGAGATATCCCAGTACCATTTTTCTCCCCAAAATGAATATCCACGTGACCCTTAACAAGTTATATAAGCATTAAGCAGTAGAAAATGAGTGAAGCATGGATGAATGAGTATGAGTACCTATAATTGAGTACTCACTGATCCGATATAGATCCAGATTTCAGAGCTATTTTTATTTTTCAGATGTTTTATAAATAACTTATTCTGACAATTGTTGAGTATTCTTTACAGCTTTGCTCTACTTTTCTCATCTTTGTTTTTTTCACACTGCTGCAGTAAGTTAAGTAGTGATTTTTAGTTACGTTAACCCAAAATGCAACCGTAACCTGTGCCGTACAAAGGTGTGAAGTGAGTGAGGTAACCCGACCCACTGTGACCGCTCCACTTCCCTGCAGCAGTCAGTGAGTCTTCCACACAAAGCCTTAGATCGTTTTAGTTTTCCAGCAGTGAATGAAGATTTTAATCGGCGTCTGATCCCGCGGGAGCGCAATGAGGCCACATCCACACTTTCGTGGAAACCGCACGAAAGACCAAAGAGATGTGTTAATATGAAAATAAAGCAGGAAACAAACAACGTGAGATAACATCAGTACAGACAGATCCATGGGTTTATATTTGAACAGGGAGCAAAAGAGAAGTCTACACAAGCAACGCTACAGAGCAAACACTAAAAGGATGAGCGTTTAAAATGATCTGTTTTCCAGGAGGATGTCTGTACACTGTTGTAAAAGACTGACAACATGGAAACGACATATTCTTCTAGTCGTCTGGGTTCTGTTGATGACAGCTCGGCCGACAGGTGAGCAAATTACCTTTATTTATTATCATGATCTTATCCTTAAAAGTAATGGCATTTGGACCAAAGCTAAATGTGTTAAGCTTTTTCTTTAATAGATTTTAAACGAGTACATTTCATTTGTACATTGACTGATTGCTGCTTTCAAGAATGCAGTCAGTATGTCTGCCCTGTGATGTCTTCAGTGTCTTTTCCATCCATAGAGATGCTTGAATGGTTGAATCTGCCCCTAAATGTCATCCCTGCAATTAACTGATGTTTGACAGCGAAAAGCAGCTGGGACTAGCACCACTAATAAGACCAAAAACTAAATTGTTCTGAACAAGTGGTGACAATTGATACAAGCTCAATAACGTTTGAAATTATAACCTCAAAAGCTAAATTACCTTTGCACTAGCTACACATCTATTCTTTGTGTCCTTCCTGATGTTTCTTTTTCCTTTTTCAGTCGATGGTTATTTCTTGGGCGACACAAAGGCCGTGTTAAATGGCTGTGACGACCACTGGACCCTCCAGGACAAGGCCTCTTTCCTACTGCTCTACAAGATGACCGTGTGCGTGAACATCCGTGTGGTGGTCCCCGGGACATGGATAGCCTTCACCTACAGCTCCATTCATGGGCTCATGCCGGAGCTGGGTCTGGAGGGGGACGACGCAGCGCTGTACGCCTGGCTGCTGAGGGTCAAACACCGCTTTCCCCTCAAACTGTCGCTTCAAGACTGGCATCAAGTGTGTCTGAGGAGGGACGTGGTGGGCAGCTCCTTCAGCCTCGAGGTACAAATGTGTCACGGCTTTTATTACTTTTTAAGAGCAAATATAATGGGGCGAATATTTAATGTACTTTTTCTCTTTCCCCAGGTTGATAATCATGTCGTGGGACACAGGATAGTCATCGCTCAGGCCATCCCGCCGTACGGCTCACTGTGGCTGGGCTGCGGACAAAGAGACCACCCCCTCGGACACGGGCCGGGGCAGGTGGAGCTGTACCTCTTTCGCGTCTGGTCCGATCTGGAACAGCACAGCTCCTGCGAAGACGGCTCGGTGATTGGCTGGGACTCTGAGTTTTGGGGCGTGACCAGCGCAAACGCCCGTCAGAGGGACCCCAGTCTGTCTTGTGGTGAGACACACTCAAGTATACAATAAATTTAGTAAAAACGATCGTCGTAATAGATAGAGATGTCATATTATTTTAAATATTGTCCACATACTGATAAAAGTACTTAGTGGAAGTGTGAGTTTTTGTTCCCCTTGAGTTTTGATATATTTTACTGTAAATTAAGACATCTATATCTGTGAGTACTCAATTTTAAGTCCTCATTCTCAATGGTTTGGGACATCCCTGATTTTAATGTCATTGTTACACTTTGCACTGTCAGTACTAACAGTTTTTCTTCTCTTCTTTTATCCAAACATCAGTAATTCCTTCTAATTTAATTCAAGGCTTAGTGTGTCTTCATCTTCTGTAATAACAGTGTCTTGCATGTCTTTTAGAGCATGTCTTTATTTCTTGTAGTCCACAGGCGGTTGCCACGTCGGGCACGTAGGTTCAGAAGAGAACCTGTAGGTGTGTTACAGTGCACTTTTTAAATGTATATAATGGGACAGATTTTGTTTCTTTCTTGCTTTCCTCTTCTTGCATGTTTGTTGTTGAATGCTGCATGCTTGTATGTGTTTTTCAGTGCAGTGGGCTACTTTATACGTGTGTTATTTAAACCTAATTAGCATTTCTGGTCAATATGGGATTACTTTAGTTATATTAGTGTAAAATTGACTGCCATTCAGGGAAAACAGAGAGGCAGGATTATGACATTGCAATTGTGGCCCACAGTTTAAATGCTTTATACTGCAGACCTTACATGACGTGTATAATATTAAACAGTTTAAATTTGTAAAGCTGTGGAGCAGAACTCTTGTTTTCTGCTAATACTGTAACTTTCTATTTAATCTTACATTAAATTTGGGAGATAAGGCTGTCAAACCATGCACACATGACATATATGATATTGGCTCCTCTTAATAACCTCTCAAACCAAATTGTAGTAAGTGTGGTTGATCTTGGTCATAAATAACACAAATATGTTGCAGTAATTTAATACATACAACAAAAAATCCATGAAATATGTCAAAGGAGCTTCTAGATCCTGGTTTCCATCCATGTCATGGGTCTATAGAGACATTTAGCACGATGAATAAAACAAAAATATTAATGTAAAACAATCAAAATGAGCGAGCATTTAATGAGAGGTAAAAACGTAAAAGCAGTCTCCCTAATATTTATGTGCATTTCACACAAAACCCCATTTGTCAAGTGAAGGGTAAGACAACACCAGCAGCAAAGTCAACAAAACAAGGTACAGTAAGTTTCCAACAGAAGAAACATCCAGTGAGTCTTATTTGTCAAGTTAGACGTTAAAAAAGATGAAATACAGTTGTGCACATAATTAACCGAATTTCCCATGTGTGCTGACGTTTTCTTCCTCTTTATAAATCAGCACCGGAAGCCACAACAACTCCAAATCCAGTCAGAACAACACCCTCTCACCCTGAACCCAACACCAAACAGCCCACAGGTGAGTGGACCCTTAGTGTAGCCATTTTGGGACATTAAAGGCATGTACAGTGATAATAATTAAACAATAAAAGAGGAAATAAGCCTCTGCTGAATGATTTTGCTTCCCATTTGTTTACTACCTTCCTCAGAATGCTGTGTTTAACGCTTATTGTTTAATGTTTACATGATGCAGTGTAGTGTTAATGATGGTATTCAGTTATGTCTGTCATCCATAACCTGATGTATTTATGTTATGTTATAGATCATATTGTTGTTTTTATATTTGGATGTCCAAATACTAATATGGTTTTAAGAATATTTTACTTATTCAAAACAGGCCACTGATAAAAACCCATGTATTTGTTTTATGAAAATGAACAGGGACAAAAAGCAAATGCAAAACATGTATTAGTCCAACATTTTATTTAATACATAGGATTGTGTAAAAGCTCAGTTATAAACAATTAATCAATAAAGTGCCAGCAAATGAGGCTTCAGTTCTTAGGCCTTTCATTTTTACTTTTATAGTTTTTAGTTTATGACGTGGCTTTTCTTCTAATGAGGCAAACTCCACCTGAGCTTTGACTTTTGATGAACCTCCAACGTGGTTACAGTATTTTTTGTTTAACACAAGCCCATCTCTTTTTTTTTTAGGCCATAATTCGCTCAAATGTCGCATTGACCAACTCTGTTCCAGTAACAGTAAGCATCTTCCTTTTTGCCTCTTACATTTTCCCACATCACTGTTGAATCACTGTATGTTTATATATTTCCTCAATACTTTTATTGCAGATACCTACTTCTGGATACCAATGAATGTAACAGCATTAGGGGAATTTCACACTGTCAACGATATCCGTGCTTTTGTAAGAACTCACTTTGCCTCTGTTTTATGCAAATTTTAATATTCTTTTAGTGTCACCACAATTCTCACCAAAGCAGAGTTAGCATCATATTTTAAAACAGACCTGAATTCATTTTACTTTATTTATTTTTCATTTAACTTGTACTCTATTGTATTCTTAGGTTAATCCTGGGTCATACTATATGTAGATGCTTATTTTTGCTCTTTTTAAGCATACATTTTCAAATTATAGTCATTTTAGCTTTTATCGTAGCATTGCTTTTCTGTGTGAGTGATAAAATGCAACATACCCTTGAAAGTATGATAAGTAAATGTATCTTATTGTGTTTCAGATGTCCCGTGTGTTTAACTGCAGCAAAAAAGGGGCAGTTCTAGCAGATATAAGATCAGATTTTGACATATTCTGTCAGTACATCAACAATCTTCAGGTGAGTATGACACAGAAATCACTTTTTATTAAGACAACTGCCACCTTAATCCTTTTTCATGTCTTCTTACAGGTAGAGCAGGTGTCTTGTGTTATGAACCAGAACATGAGGTAACATTTAATCAGTGCCTACTCAGTGCAGTACCATCCAGCCGCCGAGTGAATAATTCTCTCTGTTGCTTCAGGGAAACCCAGTGTGGTGTGGTATTGCAGCTCAGTCCCACAGTGTCGGCCTGTAAAGTGCGACAGGCTGGACTCTCTGCACTGCAGCAAGCTCCGGACGAACAAATACGAGCCACAGTCATCGGAGAGGTGCAGAGAGTCGGTATGCAGTTCCCCATTCTCACTATATATATCTGTATTAGACTGGAAACTGTGCCTTTTAAATTCATAAAGCATATTTTCTCCACATAAGTACTGATTACATTGCATTACATGAACACAGGCACATACATTTAAACAACTAGGGACACAAATATACAAATGGTTTTCCAAATAGTAAAATGCTCCCATGTTTACATCTCATGTTTGTAGGAAGAAGGATATATCTGCACAGCTATGCAAAACATTGCCTGGCTCTATACTTTATTCATACACTACACTAACATTAAGAGACATCAACATTAGAAATATTAATGCAAATGATATAATTACAATTAGTTTAAATGCATAAAGTCATACATTTAAGCACAAAATGCAAATAAAGTCTCATGTTTGTGCAAAATGGTGAGTCAAAAATCAAAGGCATCATTTGTGTTTTACTGATAATAAAATGTTTCTTACTTGTGTTGGTTCACTTCTCCAGGAGCTTATCCTAAACTTTTATTCTTATTAGACATCTAAAAGTAATATTTTAGTGTTGGCTCTGCAGGTCAGAATCTGTGCGATGATGTGGCTCCCTCTAGTGGCGGCTTTGTGACCTGCTCTTCCACTTTGTCTTTGGAGAAAATGTGTCAATCCAACATGAACACTACTCAGACCTGGTGAGCAGCAGCTTTGACTAAACACAATATATTATCAGTTTAGCTTTATTTATGAAACGTGGCACTATTCTTTTCTCCTGTAGCACTTTACTGGAGCCTGGCTCTGTCCCAGTTCAACCAGTGACAACAGCTTCTTGCAGCAGTGAGTACTGACCCTCGCCCATTATTTATTTATCACATCCACCATTAAACATATTTAAGGGTTCCCACAGGTGCTTGACGTTTTAAACTTTGAAATTCATTTAATATATGAATGTGACCATGTTTCCTAATCTGAGTTTTGAACTAGTTTGCATTGCTCTTCTTTTCTTGATTGTGATTAGCAGTCGTAACTTATTTAAGAAAAATCAATATCAATTTTTATATATATATATTTTTTTTTAGGTGAAGAGACTCACTTTTGTGACTGTACATCATTTTGCAACAATCAAAGTAAGACAGTCTCATCTTCTTTTAATCATAAACCTCTCTGATTGTGACACAATTAAGGTTTTATTATATGTTGTGACACAGCTTTTATTTCTTTCCAGATCAGTTTTATGCTCAACAGCTGCATATCACCAATGCTAGCATAGACACAAAATTCCTACAAAACCTGGTAAGTACCGCACTGTTTGACTGCCTTTATATATTTCTTCATTGTCCAAGGAGCTTCAATTTCTTGAAAGTGCCCCAGTTTTTCAATTATTAGTGTGTTTTTAAGGTTTGAAATGTGCCTTAATTACTTGATGGAGCAATGTAATAAGTCAAAGGGTCCAAAATGTTTCTCTGACAAGTAATCACTTGGAATTTGTAAACAATTTAACATGCTTAAAATGGACTGTGAAAGTCTTTTAAGTCTTGAATTTCACTCTGAAGTTGATTTATACTGACTTTATTCTGACATTTTTACAGCTGAAAAATCAGGTGATCCTAGCTTGCGGCAGAAAACCTAAGTATGTTTATTTATTTGTAATTAACACAAAGCATAATTTTTGGTGATAAATGTCTACTTTATTTTTTTTACAGGCTAGAATGTATAAAAGCTTTGGATGTTCTCAAAAATCAACTTATCAAGGTAAACCAACCAGTAATGACTTGTGGTAGATACAACGTTGTTTATTTTGACAAATGAGAAATTATACTACTTTTTTTTTCAGAGAACATACCTGGATTGCCAAAAGACCAATCAAAGGTGGACACAATCTATTTATTTTATAAGTACATATATAAACAGGGTAGACTTCTATATAGCAGTTTGTGGATTCATTTTCTGAAAGTGTGTTATATTTTTGCAATACATATTTATATGGTCTTAATAAATTGTTTCCTGACAAGTCCCACAAGTCTGAATGACAACTAATAACAGTAACCAAATTATGTGTGTAGTCATCTTCATTTATATTGAATTGTTTAAATACACAAGTAAACAAAACAGGTTATGAAAATGTGCCTTGCTTGTGCCAGAAGATGGTTTAAGATGAATCAGTGTGAATGCTGATATAAAATGTGTTAATTCTGTCTTCATGAATCTTCTGTGGTTAATATACATCCATAAAGAGCATGTATTAACCCTCAGTGTCGCTGCAGGTCTTACAGCTGCATGATGATCCTGGAAATGACCAAACCTTTAACCGACTGCTCCGCGGTAACAGTTTTACAAACACTCATGAACAACACTGAGGGCGTCACGGCTGAAGGGCCCCTCACTCACATGGGTAAGTCTGCTTTCAGCTGTAATTACTTCATGTGTTGTCTCTATTATGTTAGATCTGAATTATAATTATGTTGCTGTCCTCAGTGGTGTGTGGTGATCCTGCGCCAAGAGCTGACATTTTGTTGACTTCCAATCTGACGTGGTTTTCCAGTAACCTGCTGACATCTGACGTTTGTAAAGCGAGCCAGACTCGACTAAAATGGTAATTCTTAACGTTGTTTATGTAGAGCTGCATTAGGGCAACATTTAAAACTAGATTAGGAAGAAAGACGGGTTAATAAACTTGCAGGAAAAGCATATTTTGTATTGATATTTACTTGAGATAGGTTTTAATATGTTGAACTTTTACCAATGTCCCTCTAAAACAAAATGAACGTATCTAAAACACACTGACCATTCCTTGTATTTTACAATTTGACTCCTTTGTTTACATGGGAAGTAGGTTTTTGGGTGTGTATCTCTTAAACATGCAGACAAACAGTTTATAGAAAAATGAAAAGGCAATGTGCAAATGTGACTTTGAGCATTTGTTAATGCAGCCTCTGTTGAACTGCAGTTGAACTGGGATTAAAATGAAAGCTTCAATTTGAAAATGCTAAAATATTTGCTTTCTGCTTCCTCTTTCAGTGCGACCAATGAGACTCTTGCTGTGCTTCTAAGTGACACTTGTCCACCCAAACCAACAGAGCAGACCTCCACTCCACTCCCAACCAAAACTAGCACAACACCATCAACTATAACTAGTACAACACCAACTAAATCTAATACGGCAGAAGGCACAACCCCAATCGGTGAAATTAACAATGCGACAACAGCCAGTGCTGCCACTACACAACCCACTACACCCACTACACCCACAGAGGAAACTACAACTGCGACTAATCACGTGACGGTTTACAATATGACCACAGTTACAAGAAATCAAACTTCGGGCAGAGATTTTACTTCTTTAAATGGGACTACAGTAAACAGGACAACTAGGGTTACTCCTGATCCATCAACCAATAATCCAATAACAACGAACAGTGTAGCTACAGATGAGACACACACAAACATGACACAAACAGTTGTTGATTTAACTACCACCGAAAACAGTCTGAGCCCAACAACAGCGGACAGTGTGACTACTGTTGAAACAAACACACATGTTCCTAAACAAACTGCACCAGCAACACACACTGCTTCCACCGGAATTACAAGACAAAACACAACACAATCAGTCTCAGAAACAGTGAACAATCCAACAACACAACACACTACAGCTCACCCCAACAGTGTAACTACAGCAGATGTGTTTACACCATTTTCAAATCATTCAACAGTAAACAATGTGACTTCAGTGAGCACATTTATAACAACTGAAAGTGAAAATTCAGTAGACAGACCAACTACGACTGAAGCTTTAACACGTTCTCTTAATGATACAACAACACTGCCTGTGCACAACAAAACAACTGCATCATCACAGACATCTACACCCACTGCAACAGCACCACCTGCTGTACACACCAGCTCAACTACACCAGAGTCAGACAGTACAACACTAGAGGACACCACAGTGACATTACACCACACTACAACTACGACTGAGATCACAACAGAGACAACACCACCTACTCAAAGTCAGACAACAATCAATGACACAACTACACCCACTACATTTACACCAACTCAAAGTAAACATAATCCAAACACATCTGATACGAGCAGCACAACTGCAAACAGCTCAGTTGACAAAGTAACAACAGTGAACGCCGCTGAGGAGACGACTACATCCAATTTAATTAACAATGCAACCACAGCTAATGCGTTACTACCGTCACACACCCACACAACCACAACCAGTCCATATTACACTACAACTACAGCTAGCACAGTGCACCACACAATTATAGTTAACACAACCGAAGGCACAATCAGTGAAATTAACCATGCAACTACACCCAGTGCTACCAGTACAATGGCTCTACACCTAAACTCTACATCCAACCACGTAACTACAGTCGAAACTATTGCTCCACAACACACTACACCCACAGAGGAAGCTACAACGGCGACTAATCACGTGACGGTTTACAATATGACCACAGTTACGAGAAATCAAACTTCGAGCCGAATTTTTAGTTCTTTAAATGGGACTACAGTAAACCAAACAAGTACAGCCTCTCCTGATCCATTAACCAATAATACAATAACAAACAGTGTAGCTACAGATGAGACACACACAAACACGACTAAGCAAACAGTTGTTGATTTAACTACCACCGAAAACAGTCTGAGCCAAACAACAGCGGACAGTGTGACTACTGCTACACCAGCAACACACACTGCTTCCACTGGAATTACAAGACAAAACACAGCACAATCAGTCTCAGAAACAGTGAACAATCCAACAACACAACACACTACAGCTCATCCCAACAGTGTAACTACAGCAGATGTGTTTACACCATTTTCAAATCATTCAACAGTAAACAATGTGACTTCAGTGAGCACATTTATAACAACTGAAAGTGACAATTCAGTAGACAGACCAACTACGACTGAAGCTTTAACACGTTCTCTTAATGATTCAACAACACTGCCTGTGTACAACAAAACAACTGAATCATTACAGACATCTACACCCACTGCAACAGCACCACCTGCTGTACACACCAGCTCAACTACACCACAGTCAGACAACGACACCACAGTGACATTACACCACACTACAACTACGACTGAGACCACAACAGAGACAACACCACCTACTCAAAGTCAGACAACAATCAATGATGAAACAACACCTACTACATTCACACCAACTCAAAGTGAAGATAATCCAAACACATCTGATACGAGCAGCACAACTGAAAGCAGCAAGCGTTCACTTAATGACACAACAACACTGTCTGCGTACATAGCTTCTCCAAATCCAACAACAGAGTACAATGTGACAACAGCTGAAACACAAAGCCCTCTTCTCAGTGTCACTACAGGTAGCTCTACATCGACAGCAACTCCCACCGACTCAGAGCGTAGTGTTACAGCTAATTACACAGCAGTCAGCCCAAAATACACAGTAAACACTGAAACGGCAGTGAGCAGCGGGACACTAAACAACACTGTAGTCAACACAACAACAGCTGCACCTATCCCTAGTGTCTCAGAGGAACACGACACAACTACAGCTGGACACGAAACAACCAAAATGACTAAAGAAGAAATACAAACAATATATAGTACAGTTACAGCTTCTCCAAACAATACAGCGACACTGCCTTATAATTATACAACAGGAGTTACTACAACAGCTCAAAACACAGCTGCTCAAGACAGTTCTAACACAACAACTCCATTTGAACACACAACAGCATCTTTACCAATTAACAGTGTAACACAAAACACATCTCCAGACAATATGACAACCAGCAGCACCATAAGCCTGTTAACAGAGGTCTCTAAAGCTACTTCAGGAGCGATAGTATCACCTCAACCCACTGTTACACCCACAAACACTACTCCCATTAACACACTAGACCCCCAACCAACACCGGGCGAGACCACTACTACAAAAAGTGAAGTTCCAATAGCTTCAAGAACGACTTCCCAGACGAGCACCGCCAACTCGAGCACAGCCACCGTAAAACCTGGTATGTAGCATTAATATTTCACACTGCAAAACTGACATTAAATTGAATATGGGTCTCAAAACAACCTCATTTCAAAGCTAAAATTATCCTTGTAACCTTAAATAGTAAGAAGTGAATCTTTTTGAGCAGTTTCCTGTCAGTTTCTGCACATTTTTTCATTGTTATCCAAAGAATCTTGTGATTTTATAGTAATAAGGTTAAATAATGATATAAAAACCTAACCTATGAAGCTAAAAGCATCCATATGTTTATTGTACAGTAAGATACAGCTCACCTTCTTCTACTTTTCTCTTTTCTGCTGATTTCTCTCTTCCCATTGGATAAAGGTGAAGGGGTATAACACAAATTTACCCTAAAGTTAGTTATTTTTTGCTGTTTCTCTTAACAAGGCACTGGATTTATTTCCACAACCACAGAAGAGACCACAAGAACCCAAAAGGAGCTGGAGGACAAAGCAAATAATCTGCTTTCTAAAACTGAGAACGTGTCCAAGCTCAATTCTTCACAGGTAATGTCCAGCAAAAAGTGTAATCATATTTGTAAAAAAGCAATTTATTTCAATATAAGAACAACTGGCTGCTTTTTTTTAACAAGCCAGATAGGTTAGATATGAGGTAAATGTATGTAAATGTATTCATTGACTGGTATGTTGCAGGTGTCTAAGTTAGTGGAGCAGCTGGAGGGTCTTCTGGATGGTCCCACTGTCTCTCAGGCTTTGGGTCAAAAAGCGATAAACATAATCAGCAACTTGATGGAGGGCGACTCACAGGCCCTCGCTGCATCTGCCAATAGGTATAATCCAAAACCGATATATAAAAAAATATGTTTACAAAGACAAAAAAAGATCATATAAAGTCTTCATCTTCTCAGGCTTATTCGTTTTGTGGATGAGCTGGGTTTTAAGCTGGTGGTTTCTGGTGAAAACGAGATCCTGTCGTCCACTTCTCTGGTTTTGGCCGTCAGGACGGTAGATGAGACGAACTTTCCATCATCCGCTGTGGAGATTTTTAATCCTGATGATGTTAAGGTAAGTTGCAGTCGCTTGAGTAGCTATTTCAAAGCAACACAGAAAAAAAGTGAAAAAAAGACAGCTATCAGTTTCTTCATCCGATTCATTTTGTCTTTCCCGTCTCCAGCTGAATGCTACAAGAAGAAGCAGGTCGCTCGACGCTCCTATGGGCTCTGTTTTTCTGCCCTCGTCTCTGACCGAAGACCTAAGTCCTGATGAGCAGCTTCAGGCCAGCAGAGTCCAATTTACCTTCTACACCAAAAGCACACTCTTCCAGGTTCTTAGTTCCTTCCATTTAATAGATAAAAATGATTGGATTATTTTTAATACGGTAATATCTCTTTTAGGATGCAACATTAAAAGAGCAAACTTGTGTCAGTCCGGTCCTTGGCTCCAGCGTCGCTAACTTATCCATAAGCAACCTGAGAGAGAGCATTCAGGTCACCATTCGAAACATCAACCCTATAAAAGTATGCAACAGTTACACCAGTCTAATATAGTTTCATTTACTCAAACTAATCTCAAATGTTATCGTTTTGTTTTGTCTATAGTCTAATCATTCAGCCTCTTGTGTGTTTTGGGACTTTACCCAAAATGGTGAGTACAGACTATTGTAATCATTAAGCTGTTAAAGGTATAGAGTGCAGTTTTTGGCGGCATCTGATGGTGAAATAGCACAGACCTGCAGGAAAATACTATTGTTCTATAAAAAAACCCATTTACATACATATGTCAAGTAATAAATTAAATGTTCTGAGCTTTCATGCAAGATTGTGATGTCAAAAACAAACATAAATGAACTTGTGCTGAATTTATTCGCTCTGGCCTCAGTTTGACTTCTTTTGGTAGAAACAGAAACAGACTAATGAGTCATTGCATATTCGATGAAGCCTTAGATGTTCATTTTTCCAAGTCAAAAGTATATTGGTGTTTGTTACTTCTGTTGTGAAGATGGTGGAGGAGGCTGGAACAACGCTGGCTGCTCTGTGGTCAATGCTACACCTGAAGACACAACCTGCAGCTGCAACCACCTCACATCATTTGCAGTGCTTCTGGTACAAACTGAAATTACTTTGTTTATTACTAATGCCAAAAACTATGACAAACCTTTTTCATACCTATTGTTGTGTCGTTAAAACACAGGATCTGTCCAGAGAAGGACTGAGCGACCGTCGCCAGGCTCAGATTCTCACTTTCATCACTTACATCGGCTGTGGAGTCTCGGTTATTTTTCTGGCTGTCACTTTACTCACATATCTTTCATTTGAGTAAGAATATAACGTTTTTGTTGGAAAACAATTTAGTATATTTGTCTACAAGCTCAAATACAAATCCATGTTTAGGCTGAACAACAAGATTCACTTAAAATAGATACTAGAATAGATCTTTGGGATTTGTTTTATTGTATGTGGGTGTGAAAAACACTATTTGAAAAGAGTGATTCAGGTTTTGCCAATTACTAGTAAATGTTTATATTGTGGATGCTAAACAAACAGTATGTGGCAATGATAAAGTGTGTCATTGCTTTGAAAATGGACAGAAAATTAATACCCACTCAAAAAAGTCAGTTCATAACATCCCATTAATTTAAGGACACATCTATAATTGTAAATTCATGTCGTTTTGCCCTTTCAGAAAGCTGCTGCGGGACATCCCAGCCAAGATCCTGGTTCAGCTGTGCATATCCCTGCTTCTCCTAAACCTGGTCTTCCTGATGGACGGCTGGTTGGCTCTGTATTCGGTGAACGGCCTGTGTATTAGCACCGCCTTCTTCCTGCACTACTTCCTGTTGACATCCTTCACGTGGGCGGGGCTCGAGGCCTTACACATGTACCTCAGCATCGTGCGGGTGTTCACTCCGTACCTCAGCCAGTACATGCTCAAGTTCTCACTCATGGGCTGGGGTACGTACCCAAAGTCACCAAGACCTGTACTTTCTTTGATAGTGCACTGTGTATTTCTTGGCAGGATCCAGTGGTAAAATTTTAGATTGAAATTCCACTCCAACATTTGTATTTATTTATTTTTTTGCACAATGCACCTTCAAAGTTTATTTTTATCAATTTGTGCATGTATTTAAGTATATTTGATTGTGTATTTTCAGGTATTCCTCTTATTGTGGTGATTATTACAATAGCAGTGGACAAAAACAATTATGGACAGGTCACATATGGAAGATACACAGACGGCACTACAGATGATTTGTAAGTTTCACTAAAAAATGTCTCACTACAATTCAAACAATTCCCTTTAAAAGAGAATTTATTGTATCACTTTTGTAAAGATCCTCATTTTTTTCTTGCTGTAGCTGTTGGCTGCGTAACAACATAGCCTTCTACATCGGAGTTGTGGCCTATTTCCTCCTGATTTTCGCTCTTTGCCTGATCGTGTTCATCGTTGTTATGGTCCAACTGGCTCGCATCAAGAAGCAGAACCCCCAGAACCAGTCTCCGAACAGGGGAGTGATGACCGACCTGCGCAGCATCTCCGGACTCATCATCCTCCTGGGTCTTACCTGGGGCTTCGCTCTGTTCGCCTGGGGACCATTATACCTGCCTTTTGTTTACCTTTTCTCTATATTCAACTCACTACAAGGTGAGTTCTGCATCAGGAGGAGATCTATATCCGGAAACCAGAATATTTTACTGTATGTTACTCTATTTTTGCGTAGGTTTGTTTGTCTTTGTCTTCCACTGTGCTGTGAAGGAGAACGTCCAAAGACAGTGGAGGACATACCTCTGCTGTGGCGATCTACGACTGGCTGAAAACTCAGGTTTGTCTTTTTGAATTAAACAAAAAAAACATTAATGCTACTAGTTAGTTTCAAGGTGGAGCAGAGATGCAATATCATAGCAAAGACCAGTGCATGAACTCCTATTTTTGTACTTAATTATTCATAGTAGTATTTGAATTTGACTAGAAGAACATATGCTTACAGTTATTACATCTGTCACTTAAATGAACCCCTCAACTGATTTTTCACCACTTTTAGCATTAATTAATTCCTTTTTGAACTCAAACTATAATTTGGAGGCAGTTAAGAAGTGATAAGAAAGACTAATAGCTCTGAAAACCAAAGTAGAATGAAAATATGTGTGTAGTAGACACAAGACACACTGCACTCAGTCAGATCTATGCAGAATATACTGTGTACATTTTGCCAGTCATATGCACTTAACTAAATTTGGTTTTATTATTATTTCATGCAGACTGGAGTCGAACAGCCACCCACAACAACAGGAACATGTCATTTGCCATAATGTCCTCCTCGGCTGCTCACCTCACCTCCAGTAGTGCATCTGTCATCAGCGACACCATCAGCAGCGGTAGGACCACAAACTCAAATGTGTCACCTCTGTTATGTTTGTCAGAAATTAGAGTAAATGACTCATTCTTTTCTGCACAGCCTCAGTGTTTGCAGACAGTGGAATATCTGACGGCTCCCACAGCGACGTTGTCATGAATGAGATTCACAGACGCAACATGTCGCTGCACTGACATCGACAACAACAATGAACCATTTGGAGGGAGACCAGTGACCTTTTGGTTTCACTAAATCCTTAGCAGTGTTTAAAATAATGAAGACAAGGCTTAAGGCCAGAGACAGTGACTGAAAGAAGACTGAGGTGAGGGTGCCATCAGAATAATGTATTATTGCTTGAATTGAAAACAAATATTTATGACATGCATAATTTGCATTGAAAGTAGAATAGATATAAAAGCACAACAAATATTTTAAAAGCACTCTGTATGTATATGACTGAAGATAATAGACTACAGCTGTAGGTACGTAGTTTTTGCACTTTTTGAACATGTAATACAATATTTAAATGACATATCAATCTGTACAGACAATAATTTACATAAAGCCAGTGTTCTTTCAGAGTGTTGACGATGCCAAATATAAAACTTGTGTAAAGTGCCCTGGTACAGAAAACTCTTCCTTACATTTGATGGATAATATCAAACCACTTCAGAGTTTATGTTTAGTCAGAGTCAGGCATTGGGACAAGGTCAGAGACTGATCTGAATCATGAAAAAATGTCACATTTACACTTATTGTTGATTTCCTTAACACTAAGTAGTAATTAATGCATCTAACGGATGCAGAATTTTAGAGTCAATATAAAAACTTCTTTTGGATGTGCCATTTTTATAGATGTCACCAAACCTCAAAACAGTTCCATAGAGTGTCCTAATTAAAATATGATTTGTTTATACTATCTGTTGTATTTCATTACAGTATTTTGTACAAACAAGCAGAGGTGGGTCGTAACTAGTTACATTCACTTAAGTGTAGTTACTTTATGAGTACATATCCTAACATACTTTTACTTGAGTGCATTTCAAGGTTTTTTTTTTTTTTTATTAAATTAAGTAACATTTTTAAAATTGTAAATAAATGTGAGTAACTTTTAAATTGAATAAGATACCAACATGGTCTTGAATTAAAATCACCTGGAGTAGTACTACACATTTTTATCCAATAATGCTAAATATGAAATCAGAGTTATTTTTTGTAGTTACCATTGCTGTCTATTTATTAATAATTATATTGACTTCTTTTTCTTTTAATGTTACTTTCCTGCAGCAGTACTTCACTTGAGTGCAGATTTTGCCTCCTCTACCCACTTCTCCAAACAAGTGTTCTTCTTCTTTTCTTCTTCTTTTGTTTTTATGCTACAATCTGTACATGCCACGACAAAGAGAAAATAATAAAAGTTCGCCTCATTACCGTGTTCATTTTGTCATTATGATTCAGAGACATCCTTATCTATGCCATTGAACCTTTCATCACATCTTTTCGCAGATACCACAATTATAATCTCAGCACACTGTCTTCTTTTCACTTTTGTAACCTTCCCACACCTCAGCTTCAACTCAACCCTGGCTCAATTACAGCTGTGAAGGTCAGACGTGAAAGTGGGCTGTGGCACTATTAAAAGTTGTGTTCAGACCTCCGAACAGGGCGACCTCAAGTGAGATTCAAACAAGTGTTGGAATAATAAAGGAAGAAGCCAGTGTAAAGTATAATTCTTCATTTTAATTGTCTTAAGCACATAGGAACCTACTGCAGATAATATTTGTTTTACGAAGATGATTCTATGTAACGTGTCTGTCTTTTGTGAGCGAGACAGTAATGAATTATTTTTATTTTGTACGTTTATCAATCTTCCAGCAGATGACACTGTCGGACTAAGTACTTCTCTCAATATCAAACCTGTAAATGGTCCTCTTTACTTTTTACGTGATGTTTCATATGAAAAACTTTATGGAACTTGTACTGTCTTCCTTGCCACCTTAAAATTTCACCTAATACTATTTTATTATCTCTGTGATGACAATTTTTTTTACATTTTACATTTTTGGTCCTGTTCCATTTGCAGAGTTCAAATAGATTCAATATTACAAAACACGTGTTAATAAAGTACCCATTTTTAGCTTATCAATGCAACATTATTTGATACTCTCACCCATTTTAGGACAACGTTAAGCAATATTAACATTCTCCATGTACCTATTTAATGAAGTATCTGCAAAAACTCTTCTTCTACACAGAACTATTTCATGCTTTAATGCTCAACCATCTTTTTTTGAAGACATAAATTCATTTTTATCTTTAAATTGAGGGCTAACTCTGGACCAGAACCTTTTGTTGTCATGAAAACGTCACTTAAGATCGAGCTGTCTGACATGGTTCACTTCGGGTCGTGTGTTTTTGGGTTGAAGTGGGGATTTGCAGCCAAATATGGGCAAAGATGCTCTAAAATGGTCCATAAAACACTAATTCTGAGTATTACTGTTATGCCTTGAGGCTTATTTCTTGTAGAATATGGCTCTAATTTATCTCATGTTGGTTATGACTTTGTGCCCTTAAACAATATCAATTATTCTACATTTTAAAACGCTGATGAGACTTGGCTGTCTAATTCTAATCTACAATGTCCCCGGGTGGAAGCTGAGAAAGGACCATAGAGCGTAGTATGAAATTATAAAAGTCAAAAGTGTCTGCAGTCAGCAATAGTTTTATTTGTACGGCTAATTATCAAGGCCTTGGAGCTGTTTCAATAAAATGTCTTCATTGGCAAAAGGTTCACTTTGGGATACAGGCACTTAGACTTTCAAAATGAGCCAACAGGGGGCAGTGTTACACAAGTAATATGGGTTTAAAGGAATAAATCACTGTGTGTGCTGTGTTTTGGATGGGTCTATTAATACTTTTCTTATCAAATTTTAAAACGTGTCAAAGAACACTGAGACCAGACACATTTTCAAAAGTAAGCTCTCTGGCAGATGCTCTCACTGCACTTTTCCCTCTTTGATATTTAAAAAAAGTTGAAGGTGCAGCGCTTCATCTCCACAATTATTCATTATCAAAGCGGTTAACCTTCACGTAGGCCTTTACACAAACAAACACGGCAAATAACATCACTTTAACCTCAGCTGAGAGAGTGGTCTCCTCTGGGAAACACTGATCAATGGAGCAAATCCCTCAATCCTGTGTTGATTGATGGGAATCACTGAGTCAGCACTGTTTTGGGTCATTTCCAGTTGTCCTCAGGGGTTTCTTTCCTTCCTTTACATGCTTTTCATTTAGTCTAACGTGTTGACAAGGGCTGTTGTGGTTTAGTTTGTGGTTAGAAAGAGTAATTACATACAAGGTTATATGAGCATGAGGCATTTGAAAAATAAATGTGTCTTACAATGCTACTTGCTGCTGAAAACTAAAAGGATTTGTGGATGTGGCATGTCTGAAGTACACAGCAGATGATGAAAAAGTGCCTTGACCATGGTTTGTTCATTATGTGAGGGTGAAAAGGTTAGTTATATTTGTCTAAAACTAAATATTAGCAGCAGTTCTGTGCTGAAGAGCTTTTAAATTACAAAATGATTGCTTGTCAACACTCTAAATGAATGCATTGCTGTTTATACGTGATCCACATCAACTATAAGGACAGTCACTTGTATTTGTTAAAAGTAAGTATAGATCCGTACATCTCATGAGTCAAAACAGTCTGATTCTACCTTGTATTTCCATTCTGTGAGTAACCACGAACTCATAAAGCCTGTTTGGTCATTGACTGAGCAACTGAGGTTTAAACAGGAACTACTCAGAGGCAGATGGGAGTTACACAAGTGTTTCTTAGACTCAGGAGACATCTGACTCAGTCTGTCTATACATTTATGGAGGATGAATGAACAAAACCAGAGGAATATATGGACTCAAACATTGCTCTTGACAGGTCAGTGTTAAGTGTGTTGTAGATGGAGTAAAACTGGGACAAGCATGAACATTATAAGAGAGTGTCTGAAACATGAACAGAACAGACGTCTTTTGTTTATCCTCAGCAATAAACACTTTAAATGCATTGGTTTAGAGATCCATAAGTGCACAAAAGTCCTTCTCAGTTTGTATGAACATGAATAGACTTAGAGTTTGAACAATGTCACCAAATCTTAGCATGTGTAAATGTGTCAGCCCTTAAAGATAATTAGGCTTACTTCACTGATTAGCTGCTGTATTAAATGAATATGAAAATCAATATATTCTTCTGTTGTTTTCTAATACAGTGAAATGGAAAGGCATATTTATCTCAGTACTTTGGAAGCAAACAACTCCCGGTTTCTCAAACCAACATTGGAGTAAGTAATTTTCTACAGTTCAGCTTGTTCCCAAAGAGAAAACAGCTCTTTTAATCAAGAGGATGACTTCTGATTTCAGGGATACACCAGCAGGAGGTCTGACGAGCAGCAAACATAGCGCCGGAGCAGCAGAGAGTTGGCACAGTGCATAAAACCACAGCTTGGACTGATTTGTGGGCAGTTATGTCTCAGATAATTTTAATGTGACACACAGATTGCAGCCACTAATTAATTATCGGCTAAAACTGCTGTGAAAACTACTAATCAGCTACAATGAGATTTTCTAAGTCCATGCAAAATAACTTCTTGACCTTAAAAACAGGGGAAATGTATTTTAAACACCCACTTCCTGTCACATGACCTTAACTCTTCCAGCACACCTGCTTCTGACGACATCATCAGCTACACCTGTGTCTCTGAACCTCCATTAGCAAGTCCTATCTCCAACATGAAGCTGAAGGTAATTCAGTTTAACTCATACACATGATGCTTAAACATGAACATAATATATATAACATTCTATATAATACTAAAAACATTATTTCCTCAAATCTATAGCTGTTGTTTTGTAGATGATCAAGCTCTTTCTTATTCTCTGCATGGGTTAATGTGGTTTATTTAGATCTTGCCTGATCATTGGTGGGAAACTGCAAAAGACACCCATTTATACATGTCCAGTATTATATTTTTCATTTTTTTCATAAACAAATCATTATTAATCCTTCACTTTGAGTCAGTGACCTTTTCCATTTAGTTGGATCTGGCTTACATTTGTCCCTGGAGCTAGTGCCTTGACATTATTTTACAACAGGTTTCATAACTTATAGACTAATGGTGCATTTGAGCTTCAAGATGTTGCAGTCTCTACGTGATGAAGCAAAATAATGTTTAATCTTATAGTGAGTTCAATCGAGAGAGACAAAAATGATTAAAACTATCAGCAGAGAAAGATCTATGAGTAAATGCTGTAGTGTTTTATTTTTATTTATTTATTTACTTTTTAGTATAATATAATGGGGCAGTCCAATCATTATAACAGTGCATCCTTTTTGTTCTCTGTCTGTGGAGGTTCTCACTCATCCAGGACATATTCAAGAAAAGGTTTTGACAAGGCATCTGGACGTATGTTTGAGGTGAAGATGTTTCATCCAAGGGACTGCTGTTCTACTGCTAACATGTGTCCTGCGCAATCTCGTTTTAAAGGTTACAAGTTGCACTAGCGCCGTTCAAAGACTTCAGAAACCCTTTGGAGATATTTCAAACAGCATTTGCCTTATTTCTCATTAATGGATGTGTCAGCACGTTGACGCAGAGAGAAGTGACATGCTCTGTAGCTGTAGCTGTCGGAGTAACTCGGGGGATGTGGCGCATATTTGCTGTTTCTGATAAAGAAGTGTTTGAAATGCAGATATTAAAACTGCATTACTTTCAAATCAGTGCTTGTTGTGCATTGATGAGGTTTATTTATGTGTGTAACAGCAGTATTAACACAGTGGGGTATGCACAGGGAGACTTTGTGTTGTAAATGCTGCAGTGTAAACACAACCAGTGGGGAGCCATTTCTACGACTGAGAAGCAATTAAGGGGAAAAAAGTAGCATCTTTTTACATGTGCAAAATTTATTTCCAAAATGGCTGCCATGATTAAAACTGATTTCTGCTTTTAAAACCATGCCATTCCTTTCATAATTCCTTTCAAATTATTGGGTAAATTGCATGTTTTCAGTCCACAGCAGTCTCTTATTGAAGCTTCTGGTGTTCTTGGTTTCAGATTTCGCTCCTGCTCAGATGAAAGAGCCTGGTCCTGTCGCTTGAGTCAGACCTCAGCCTCCTGTCACAGCTCATGAATATTTGACCTTCTCCTTCGGACAGCCCGCAGTAAAGGAAACACAAGGTAATACACAGCAGTGATTTCAGGAAAGCATTAGAAGACCGTGAGCAAAATGTTACAAAAAGGGTGACCTGAAATTTATTTGGCAACGATTTTAGGAGAAATGAAGTTAAAATGGCTCAAGGTGACTCTTCACTTCAAACGCATAATCTACTTAGGTGAGTCAGACACTTCCGTATTTAACTTTGGGACACCAATATGTGGCACAGAAGTTAAATTTATATACTTTTAAGCACTTGTACTTCTTCTTAGCTGTGGTTTATCAAATATAAAACAAACACAGTGATTAAAAACAGCTTATTCTAATGTTGGTAGACAGTCCAAATCATGTAGAGACTTGTGCCATGAGAAGTTATACAAGGTTTTCTGCCAAGTCTAACATTTGGCAGACTTCAGTGTCTTGCCAGAACTAACTAGACTGAAAATAATCACATCAAGTCCCATAAGTCCGATATGAGTCCATGTTTAAAGCCAAGGGAAATCCGTCTGACACTCAATTCTTGTGAACATTAAAATATTATAATTTGAGCATTTTAAGGAACATTTCAAGTAGGCTACCTGTGTGAATCTTGTAAAATGCATTGCTTGTGAAACAAAGGTTATTGGAAAGTATGGACGCTGGATTACACCACTGTGTTGGGAAAACTGTTTGTTCAAGGATTAATATGTTGTTTTTGGCTGCATCTTTCAAAGAAAAAAAAATGAACGTGCTTCTTCTCCAGTGCTCATTTTGTCCATTCTGGACAGCTGCAAGAACAAGAACAGCAAATAAAGCAACTGGGTTTTATGTAGGTTTAAATCTCTGTTTGAATGATGGATGATAGTGTTTTGGGTTTTTTTTTTCTTTGTAAAGGTCAAATTAAGACTTTTTTTCAATACTTACAAGAGTTTGTTTAAGTCCAAAAATGTATTTACTAAGTCATTATTTTTGAAAAACCTGAATTACGACGTGTGTTAATATTTTACAGGTACTTTTTTTCTTTGCACTTGTGGAAAACCAGCTTTGACTGGAAAAGCACCTTCAAAAAGCTCATTTAAACAGAGCGTCCAATACATAAAGATTTTGTATATGAAAGTAAACCTTTGCAACGAGGGATCAATAAGACAAATCTTTACAGTCTGCACATCCACTGTTTTGGAGACCGGTCGTATTGACGTTGCCGTAGAGACCTGTTTGCTCCTGTGTTGACTTCTGAGCCAACCTTGAGTCCAAGTTCAACTGTGACACAACAAAGCAGCTTAGATCTCTTCTGTAGGAAATGCTGGAGATATCTGTCCCTGGGAAAGTCCACCTCCGGGCAGGGCTTTAAAAATGGACTTCCATCCGCTTTGCGCTCTGCTTTTGGATAAAAATAGTGCATCAATTTGACATGCCGCCGTGTCAGTCGGGAGCGCATGCAAAGAGAGAGCCGGGGGAAGTTAATTTTGGTTGATTCTGGTGGGATTTCTTTTGACTAAAGCTGTTATGTAAATCGAGCTCTCTAATAATGACCTTAAAGTCTGGGCTTGGACGTGCTTTGCTTTTAAACCTTGTAATTTAATTCAAACCTCAGTTGTTATTCGGCCAGACAGCAGATGGAAAATAATAAGAGTTTGATTCTCACTCTGTTTAACTCCATGGTGTCCTCTTCTAACCATGAACCATAGTTTAGGTTTAGTCTGGAGACATCTCAGCCTAATCTGAGGTTTATCAACGTCTGATCTCACTACACAGTGGTCATATATACTTCCTGTAGTGTCTATTGCTCAAAAAGACAAAAACAACTGTGTCTGGATTCATTTGCAGCATTAGCCCAGTATTTTCTGTTCCAGATGATTGTCTAAGTAGGTTTTGAATTGTCCCAAATGTCTTTGAGTTACTTACATTAAACTACAATATGAATTTGTCAAATTTTCAGCCATCTTGGTAAAAACTAAAATTTAATTAATGCTCATCCTGTAACAACTTTTCTTCTGCATTCCTCCCTGCTTACTCTTTTTGGGACTGTCCTAACTCATTATACAGCTCCGGTTCAGTCAGCCATCTCTCCTAATTATAGTTTGGATTCAATATGTTAACATGCAGTTCATAATTATAACTAATGGTGTTTTCAGGACACAGAAAAGGGCACTGTATTAGCCCTGACAAATCCACACCTGACAGTCTGCGAAGAACTTTTAATCAATTGAGAACGCAGTAATGAATATGTAATTAGCCAGCTCTCTATTGATTAGAGGCAACTCCAGCATGACCTCATTACGATTAAGGAATTCATTTCATTAAAAGTAGCAGGACATTAGAGTAGTTTTCCAGGTGTTTGATGGATGCTGCCATTATTGGGCAAATACAGCAATAGACATAATCATAATGGCTCTCCCTGAAGCAGGATTATGTGATAGAGCGAAGGTATAATGTGCAGATATGTTGTCTTTCTCATTAGCTTCACATAAGTGAGCACTGTGCTGTGAATGACCCAGAGGTGAATATAGTGACCTAAATCTGTCTATATTTTGTCCAATTTTTAAGTTATACTTTTTCAAAATCCCCATAAAAAAGTAAAAATTAAGTTTAGACTGAAATAAATGGGGCAAATGTAATAGGCAGACATTTACAAAAATGATGAATTGATTTTTCTCTTCCCAGTTGTTACACTTTTTGGCAACAACATGACTTTAGTTTTTATTTGGGCATAAGGGAGAAGGATAGAATAGTTTCCTTTATATTTAAATGTGATTTTCCCTGAACTTGTTTAGTCCTGTCTTGCTCTTCAAACAGCAGACACCTACTAAGCTCACTATATTCTTTCATCTACAGCCTTATCCTCAAAATCCTGTCGCTTTAATAGATTGTGTTGACATAAAAAATAGTACCCATTTGTCCGTGACTTGACTTGCTCTCCTTTTGCCGGCCTTGACTTGAAGAGGCAGTCATGTCTATAACAGAAAATAAAAGCCCATCACACACTGTAATGAGGCCCCCAAGGATGTCCGTCCTGGGCCTGATGGGACTGGGACACCTCTGCAGCATTTGACCCTGGAAACCGACCGTAAAGGGCACACACTGCAAGAGTATTGTGTAATCTGGAGGTTTAAAGGTACAAATGAACTGAATCTGTGCTTCTCTACTGCAAGTCTTGCTTAATAGATACAAACTATAAATTTGTTATGACTTTTAATGCTCCAGTGTGTGTACAATTTACAAATTTACAAATAATAATAGCTCCTCTTTCTTATATCTTGACTACAGTTTACTCCCCAGAGCCACTGAGTCTCTGATAAGGCAAAGGAGATACACTAAGAACAAAAACACATGGATCTAAGTAAGGTGCTGAGTATCACAGTTTGAACCAGATGAGTTTCTCTGATCTGAAACGGCTCCGTCAGATGATGGTTTTCCCCGGACACTAAATTAGGTCAAGTAACTCTTCATTAAGAGTTGGTAATTATCTCATCACTGCTTGATTATGGCACATCACATTTGTTGTTTTAGCTCTGACAGGCTTCATTAGCAACTTATTAACTGTCCTTGAAAGTAAAAGCAGTTTCAAATATTGTAATGGTCCATCTGTACAGAGTATATAATATACAAAATATTCTGTTAGTCTATTCTGTCAGATCCCTTTGTGGTGTGGGTGTATGTTCTCATCCTCCAGCTCTTCCCCTTCACTTCTCTTTGGAGACTATTGTGCACAGTGCAGATATCCTATGGTCTATTTCTCCATTGTTTTGGTTGATTTGTCCTTTTTTAACAGTACAATTACAAACAGTAACCATTTAACAGTATAAATGTCTTCATATTCACTTCATATTGAATGAAAACACAGCTTATGTTAGATGCATATGGTCTAATAATGTTATATTTCTGCAGACATTTCCACAAACACATGGTCAAAGCTTATGGGCTTTATTTAATTTGCAGTTTTAGTTAATGCACAAATCATATGACAAAACATGAAGATGAAATAATGTCTTAGTCATCTAGGTCGTCATAAAGTTAAAGGGTTGAAAAGAACGCATAGTGGAGTGTAGTTTGGAAACAGAAGACGTTTGGTCCCTGATCCAAGAGACTGTCAGTTCTACAGTCGACTGGTCTGAGATGAGTTTATGTCGCCGAGAGGGAGTGGTTTCATCAGAGTTTTTACCAATGAGCGGCTGAAGTAGTATCAGTCTGGTCCAGCAGGTGACGGGTCTGTGTTGGTGGAGAAACATCAGCAGAACTTAGCTTCTCTGAAGTAGATTGAGCAGATTCAGGTCCAGGATGGGCTCTTCTGGGCTGATACATCGTCTTGTGAAGGACCTGTTTGGTCTCAGCCACAAATCACTGCACTCCTCACTGACTGAACACACAGACCACACTACTCTGTTTGTGGTAGTAGTCACTGCCCAGCCCAAGGACAAGACCCCTACCACAAACAGAGCCGTGTGGTCTGAGACCAAACAGGTCCTTCACAAGACAATGTATCAGCCCAGAAGAGCCCATCCTGGACCTGAATCTGCTCAATCTACTTCAGAGAAGCTAAGTTCTGCTGATGTTCCTCAGGTGGAGACCACTACCCCATTGACACCAACACAGACCATTCACCTGCTGAACCAGACTGATCCTACTCCAGCACTCACTGGGTCAAACTCTGGTTAGACCCCTCTAAACCCCTCTAAACCCACTCATCTCAGACTGACTGGACAAAGTCCCTTCAGTTTTCAACCCTTTAACATATAATATAATGTAATATAATATGGTATACTAATAATAATACTAATAATACTAACAACAACAATAACAATAACACTAATAACAATATGAATAATACTAATAACAATAATAATAATACTAACAATACTAATAACAATACTAACAATACTAATAATAACAATACTAACAATACTAATAACAATACTAATAACACAAAAAACAATAACTAACATCAATAACAATAATATTAACAATACTAATAATACTAATAATAATACTAACAATACTAATAACAATACTAATAACACTAATAACACTACTTATCACACTACTAACACTACTACTAACACTACTACAAACACTACTAATAACAATAATAATAAAAACAATAATGTCTCAGTCTTTGCTGTCAGCCATCTTGAGCTTGTTGGTGGTGCACTCTGGTCTGACTGTGGTGCTTCAGTCTGTTCTTCTTTAAAGCAGCAGGACCACCAGTCCCATGACCATGCAGACAGCGATGGTACAAACAATGAGTCCAGTAAAAAAGCCAAGCTTTTCCAGGGCTTGCTTCAGCTTCTTCCTGGTGCTGCTCTTGTCTGGCTTCTCTTCGGTGTCATCACCGGTGCAAGCCTCTTCCAAAAGCACTTTAACAAAAAACTTTGGAAGGATAGAAGCTTCCTCGTTATCGCCAGTGAGGTCGGTGCTCTTGGACAATAACGCCATCTCCTTACTTATGATGATCTTTCTCCGATCAAAGTCAAACTCCAAAGTAGGAGTGAGCTCTAGTGTTGACACTGAATCTCCTTCCTGGGCTTTCTTTTTGCCCGGTTTGAAGCGCTTCCACACGGAAGCCTTCGTGCTTGCGGGCTCTTTCTGCTTTCGGCCTTTTGTAAACAGGCGTTTCCAGCTGAACTTAGTGGGTTGCTTCACTTCAGTGTCGGATCCCTCCGTCTCCTCCAGCAGCTCGTCGACGTAAACCGATGTTAGAATCGGTAAATCTAGGTCGGAGCTTGGGGACTCGGCCCGGTCTGGAGTCGAGGATGGTCCGGCTGGAGTCACCTCTATCCTGGAGCTGGAGTTGGTCTCAGACTCCATCTTTGGAGAGATGATCTTCACCTGATGAAAGACAAACAGAGGAATATGAAAATCAAATTAGAAATGATTTATGGTGACAGTAAAACTCACAAAACCTACACAAATTTAGATAGAAAAGTGTGTTTTTTATCTTTAAGTTAATGTTGTTTTTCATTTACTGAGCAAAGGGCAAAAGGAAAGAAAACGTGCTGCAAACTCACTCACTTCTGTGATATCTTATATTTCTAACTGTCCAGAAATGTGTTTTTATAAATTGGTACTATTCTGTACCTCTGTTGAATTTATGAAACATATGCTACGTTGATGGAAAGCGGTAACATAAACATTTACAGAAAAACGACAGCTCATTTTCTTCTGGATTCTACAAATCCAACTAAAACATTACGTTTTTTTTGCCTCTCATCAAAATGGAACATTAGTTTTGCATTTTTACCTCAAAATGATTATACATGTTGCACTAACTCAACTGCTCGTACCTGTTCCTCCGCTTTGGAGGCATCTCCACAGGAAAAAGGGTAGGCTGCTGTTATCTCGCCCTTTTCCCAAATAATCTCTGGGAGACTAGAAGTGTTATCTTCGGTGAGGTCGACGCTCTGGGAAACTATCTCTGTCTCCTCAGTGATGCCGATCACCCTTCTCCGATCGATGTCAGCGCTTGTCTTTGCAGGCTCTTTCTCCTTTCGGCCTTTTGTAAACAGGCGTCTCCAGCTGAACTTAGTGGGACCCTCCGTCTCCTCCAGCAGCTCATCGACGTAAACCGATGTTAGAATCGGTAAATCTAGGTCGGAGCTTGGGGACTCGGCCCGGTCTGGAGTCGAGGATGGTCCGGCTGGAGTCACCTCTATCCTGGAGCTGGAGTTGGTCTCAGACTCCGTTTTTGGAGAGATGATCTTCACCTGATGAAAGACAAAAGGAGGAATATGAAAATCAAATTAGAAATCATTTATGGCGACAGTAAAACTCGCAAAATCTACCCACATTTAGATAAAAAGGTGCGTTCTTGTCATTTTTGAGTTCAAATAAATTAGTTTCTTGTAGATTCTATAAAATCCAACTAAAACACCACTTTCGCTTAAATCATACAAAGTTTTTTTACTTCTCAACAAAATGGAAACACATCAGTTTTGCATTTTTACCTCAAAATATTTACACATTTTGCACAAACTCAACTGCTCGTACCTGTTCCTCCGCCTCAGCGGCCTCTCCACAGGAAAAAGGGTGGGCAGTTGTTGTCTCGCCCTTTTCCTCAGTTTCCATAAGTGAACTCATCTTGATTTCACAGTTTTTTGAGCTTTGACTCTGGCTCTTCTTAAAGTGTGTGTGTCTTTGACAAATGTCTCCAACAGAATGACTTTCAGTGGAGCAGAATTTGTAAAACTAAATGGAACGGAATCATGTGACCCGTTATGGTGTCGGTCGCTGCGGTTACACGGTTTAAACATAAACACATTCACACATAAATATATTCCCATTTTATTTGACTTTTTGAAACAAATAATTGGAGTTTGAGCTGATCTCCAGTGGCCAGCACCACAGGGCTCCTGGTTGTAAAATTTAATTATTGCATATGTTCTTTATACCAACAAATATGAAGCAGAATTCGAAGCATTAAGCCCTGTTTTCATGCTCATTGCTTATAAGCCTATGGACCCAGGCCCTTCACTGTTTTATAATGTACTGGCTCCTCCTTTTATTGTTTATTTCATGTGAATTTGATCACAGTAATGACAAAAGAAAGTTACAACTGTATCTAGAGTTACTGGCCAAAATGTCAATGACAAGCACAAAGCTGCCAATAAAGTGTATTTTCAGCTGAATATGTCTTTTCACAATATATTCAATATTTTTCTTTTCAACCCACAACGTACACATAGCACATGTTGTATTTGCAGCTTCTAGGTAATGTAATCTGTTTGTATTGTCTGTAGTATGTTCCATAATGTTCAGTAATGTTATTGAAATATAGGGCACGAAAAACATGATGCAAAATGTAAACAAAGTAAAGGAAGCCATTGATTGGACTGAAAGCAGACGATGCTTGTGCTATCTCTGTCACATGTTCAATAACAATAGGATGTTTCAAATGGGATCCCAAGGTCGTGCAGACGGCGGCGTGTGAACTTCAAACAGAGTCTCATGTTGCTTTGAATTGGTGTGAGGTTACGACCTGGGATCTATATGACCCACATCGGCTCTGGTTCCTAATCTGATCACTGCTATCTGAAATATACAGAAGCATTTTCAAAGGCTCCATTCAACTTTGTTCTCCCAATCCTACACCACGCAATCCTTTGAGCTGAGGGCCAAGAGGCATCTTCAATGAGCTCAACAAATAAATATGATGTAAGAACAGCAGTAAATGTATGGATTTATTCAGTTTTTTCATGAGTTAGTCAAAGGTTCACAGGAAAGAAAAGACATGCGACGAGATCAGATGAAAGAAACGGCATTCATAATTGGTTACAATGAAAAGCGATTGTAAAACCAATGACTATGAAAATGTGTTTTTTGTTGCACTGCTCAGTTTGTCTGCTCTGGATGGTTGTAGGAACCATAAGTAATGGGATGTCTACTTTGTTTTTCATCCAAGATAGATAAATGTCAAGTATTATTTCCATCATGCTCTTCTGAAAACATAGCATCAGCCAGTGTGTTTCAGTTTTATTTTGCTTTAGACTAAGTTGGTGAAAATGTCTTAAACGTTATCCAAATCAGCTCTTTATTGCTCTCTTGTTTACAGGAATGCCTTGCTTGATTGCACCGGCTAATTAGTCACTCAATTCCTGTGTTTCCACAAGAGTACCTGCTGTGTCCACTAGTCTCAAGTTTCATAGACACTGCTGTTAACTGGTTTTGTTTACTTGAGTCCAGAGGAAATTGCCTGTTGCAAATGGCTGCATCTTTTGAGTGGAACCAGTGAAGCTGAGTAAAAGGAGGGTATTTGTCGTGTCAATTGATTTCCACCCACAAACATCCGAGGTCCATGACTACAGCTGCATTACTTATGGCGACTGTGCTGCCTGGTCAGCACCCTTGAACCACTTGAGCGTGGCCGGCTAAGTGTTGTTTCCATTGAATAGTTTTCCTCACGTTTTTCTAAAGTGTGTAGGCTTAGAGTTGTGTTCTTGCACTAGAACACCATATTCTCTTATGACTAGAAAAGCTCAACTAATGCAGCTGTAACAAGAAGTAGGGCTATCTGCATCTGTAACAGAGCCAATGCTGTCCAGTCCAGTTTATCCAAAACCCAATAAACCGAGCTGTTGCAATGAAAAGAAAAAAAAGGATTGTTACTGGTTTATTCCCATCTCCAAACAGAAGATCCCTAGTTTTCAACATAAGGAAGAGGAACCTTTGTTTCATGTGATGTCCTCTATAAGTGACCCGACCCATACTGTACCACTCTAAAAGCGACCATTCCGTAAGTTATTTGGTTAACTTTGGTCTTGTCAGAACGTAAACACAACTCATAGAGTCCCAGATGAGGCTGAGCAGAACACAACATAATGTATGTGGATAATATGTCCAAGTGTGACCTGTATGACTTCTCCGGCTGTTACCACCTTTTTATGTCTTGCAAGATATAAAACCCTAGTGTATAAATCTCATGAATCATTTTCTAATATTGTGCCTGTTCTCGTGTGGGGACAGTGCGGTAGTAAAAGGCAGGAAAAAAAGCAATTGTGAGACTAGATGAGCGCGAGGTGAATATTATGACTCTATTGTTTTGTGTAAACATGTAAATAGGGACATCTCTCACCACACAAAATTAAACTGGTCGTGTTCTTGCTGCAGAAGAAAGCAATGGTACCTCAACGTAGCAAAGCATTTTTATGTAAAGTGGTAATTCTTCTGTAGTGATTTGTTGTGTGCTGTGTCTGCTCTAGTTCCTGACTGTGTAAAAATAATCTATTGATGCAGGAGTTTGCAGTAAAAGTTCATTTTCCTTGTGAGCAATAAAAATGGGAGTCTTGGGGCTGTTTTGGATAGAAATAATGGAGGCTAGAGCCTCTTCCTTTTCAATTAGAAAATGCCAATGCTGTATTTTTTCCTGTATTATTAGGCCATGTTGGATTGATCATGTGACCACCTGATTTTCACCCTTAGTACTTTAACGAAGTCGTTTGAGGGGGTTTGACCGAACGACTTAAAAATTAGCAAACATGATCCAGAGAAGTGTCTGATCAAAAGTTGATTGATGAAGGTTTTGTAGAATATTAAATGGTGTTGCCATGGCGACCCTTCAGATTTGGCTATTTTTGGAGTATTGGCCACCAACACTGACATAACTTGCAGATACTTTTTCTGATTTGGCTCAAATTTAAAATGTTTGATCAGTTTCTTAAAGGGCTCCATCTGAATTTTTAGGAAACAACCTCGGCTCCAGCACCGGATCGTGACGGTGAGAGCCGATCATCGCCGCTTGCAGCTATATTTGTTTTTTTTGTTTTTTTTCTTTTCAATTACTGATGTTAATTTGAAATTAATGCAAACACTGCATAGCAATCATGTTGACTTGAGGATCTCCGTGGGCATGTTTAGGGTTAATTACACTTTAATGAAACCACAATGTTGCCTACTAATCATGTAGACCTTGCCACTGGCTGTAATTTCAATTTTGAGAGAGCGCACAGTCAACTTATATAGTATAGCGTCTTAATGGTTCATTCAGTACAACCTGGAGGTAGAGTAAAAGACTTTCCCCAAAATGAAGTGCTTTGAAATGCTTCTTGTATAATATATCACTTATAATAGCCTCAACCCTTATGGAACATTTTACCTGCAATTTGAAGAAAGGCATTTACAGGCTCTCACTAGAGACAGCTGTCTCACAATCGCATCTCCAGAAACCTGGGATAGGTTAATGTTTGAGAGGTAAAATAACGTAATGCTTTCAGCAGGAAGAGCAACAATATATAAAATGACTGTTTAACCAAGAACTGTATAAAGACTATTGGGTTTTGTGTGTTATAGAAAAGTTACAATCTAAAGACATGTTTAGGTGAATTGGTGAGGATGAATGAATGTCTGTCAGTATATTCTGCAACTGTATTAAATTGGGATGTACCAATATTTTCAATGTTGGAATAGTAAATATGCCAAAACATCCTTGTGTGCTAGTGAAAATATTGTGGGCAAGTCTTTCCTGTGAAAAAATGTAGTTTCATTTCAGCTTTAGTGAACCACAAAGAGACCAATATCAAGAAGTAATGCTTTTGGCCATTATCAGCATTATTGCATTGGGACTTTGATATTGTAAGAGTCATGCAAGTCACTCCATTCATTCTGTTGTTCTAAAGCCAAATGTAGGGCATGGTTCATGATGATTAGTATTGCCTAGAACTGAATAGTTTTTTTATTTATGTGTTATTGAGTACATGTCAATAATGGTTAGATATGAGTACTGAGCCTTTATAAACCACACAAACTTCAGGAGACAGTTTTTTTTTTTTGCTTCATAACACTAGTTTTCTTTACTTTTATCATTTACAGTACAATATTTCTAAACAATGTTGTTCAGAGAAAAGGGCTTAAGACACATAACAATAACTAAACATAGCTGTATTTACATTAAACTCTTGGTTTCTTGTCATTTTTCAACCAAGTGCAAAGTGAGTCAGTGGACATGCTGCATCAACTACAGAGGAGTTATTCTCTGACTGCTGCCTCAGAAAAAGCCCGTGCACATGTCTAATCAGATCTGGCTGCTCTCTGCGTCTGGATTCCTTTCTCAATGCAACATGTTTAACAGTGTCTAAAGTGAGGCAGTGATATAATGATAACTCCTGACAGGGTTTTCCCAACAATCGGACAAGTGTTAATCGATGAGGACGCTTCCAAGAATCCATGTCCTGCAAAGGGCTGGTGAAGCAAGGCGTGTTTTACATTGAGTTCATAATAACAAAATGCATCGGCGGAAGCAAAAAGAAATAGTAAGGAATGTGCACAAGGTGATGACTGGAAAAAACAGTCAATGATTTATGCCATTTCCAAATAAACAGTCCTTTTAGCACTGGCTGTTTGTTTTTGATTGATAACTCAAATTTAAGAATATATGATGTGATCTTTGAAGCTTTAAAAAAGCTCATCAATGGGATATATGGTGATGTGTAAATCTAAGTTTTGTTCCTGTTCCCTTTTCAATTGGTTTATATTCACAACAATGATCCATCCTCAGCCAGTGAGCACCTGTAGGGACACACTTTTAAGCGTGGATATAGGGTATAGTTTAAGTCCCCCCTCTGTGCACTTGTATCATTCACTCCACTCTTTTTGTTTATATATTGTGTCTGTTAAAAATGCATGAGGAAAAGAAATGACTGAAAGCAGAAAATCAGCACTTAATGGATGAACAAATACAGCCAATAAATGAAAAAAAGTGAGAATAGAGGTTGTATTAAGAGCAAATATAACACATTTTGCTGCCAGTCTTTGATTTCACAGCTATGTTTTTACACTCTGTTACTTGGAATTTTTTTTACAAGCTGTGATAAATGGAAATCCAAAAGCTTTTCATTTTGACTGTTCTTAAAATCTCTCAGTTTAGCTGTCTGGTGTTACAAAAGACTGAAGCAGGCAGACATTTAAACATATTTTGTCAACTAAGCAAGCTTTTTATCACAAAGTACTCTATGTTGCCTGTGAATTAAGAAAATGGAAATTAGCTGTGTTTGAGTCTCTTTGACTGGTAGTTTGTCCATCCACATGCTCCAATTGGTAATTCTGCATTATAGCATGGAAATGGATGGAAAAACCCATTTGAGATTGAAAAAACCTATATAAACCTATAGATATGGACATATCTGATCTGACAAACAGCAATGAATGCCCTACATGGTGTAAAAATCTATTGGGTGTCATATAACCTTGTATCTACAATGTCAAATTGACTGAGACTATAAAGACAGATCCATAGGAGCTCATGGTGCATCCTTCTATTATTCATAGCCACTCCATAAGGCCCAGACCAAAGGCCAATCATACATATTTTAGCATCCTCTTCCTGAACTGTCAGAGTCCACACACCTCAACACTGACCACTTCTACCATTACTGACCATTGTTTACACAAAAGCATGTCATTCTGCTTCTATCTGTCTATCCCTGCTTGTATTTTTGTGGTCACTGACCTTGAGAACTCTAAATATCACAAAAAATACAGGTTCTGTATATAATTAATTTAAGGATGAATAATGTAAAATGTACATAGAGAAAAATATGAAATGCTCCAATCGTTTTGCCAGATTTAAAAGTTCGATATAACCTGCTGTGACTGTGGATCAATTGAACTGAGGGGGGTCTGTGAAAGTGAAAAGAAACTAGGGCACATCACTGTGGGCTGCAGAGTTCACTGTGGCCAATGATCTGAGGGGCAAAGGCAAATAAGCACATGCTCTTTTATTGTCCAAGTTTGTAAAATAAGGATGTGGGACGACAAAACCCAGGTCAGATGTATAATGTGAAGTGCTGCAAATGTGTCCTGTTGTGCAAAACGGCAGAAATGTCCCCTTTTGTTTCTCGACTGATATATTGTGGGAGGTTCCAGGGAAGTCCAGTATCAGGGACTGTAAATGTTAATTCAGTATTAAACCATTAAACCAAACATTGCTACCTGTTTCCCAAATGTAATCACATGTTTAACTTTTCCAGAATAACCACCCCAAGAGTCAAATGTAATTCTTGTGTTTACTATTAATTTATTATATCTATTTAAGTACTGTGAAAAAAACAAGAAAAAATGCAAATACCAGAAACCAGTGCACATTTAGTTGAGTGTATGACTTGTCAGAGAATGACAGAATCATGAGGACATGCTTTAACTCCCATTTATTCCCATTAAATAATAATAATTAACGCTGCACTTTCTTTCTGGTATGGTCCACATCATTATCCTCACTTGTGTTAAGTTTATTTCATGTGATGCCTGTTTAATTTTCACTCCTGTAGTTTTTCCACCTTGTGTTGTAAAGTCTGACCCACAAATAACCTCATTAACAATAGTGCCTAATCAACAACCCATTGATTCTGCAGATGATTAATGAATCGCATTAAAAACCGAAGAAGTAATTTTATGAAATAGCTACTTGTAGGTTCACCACTCTCCATTTAACACATTATGAAAAATCAATTATGCCTTTAATACAGTTACATTGATTTACCATCATAACAACAACTGCTGTCGGGAGGTTTCTGTCATTGGGTCCGAACAAGGCTCACAATGTATATTCCTTTGGGTGTTTTAGCAGTAGTCTGAACAAAGTTAGTTTCCATCTTGAATAAATGGGATCACAAGGCGTTAAAAGATCCAACTGTGATTCAACTCTGCTTAAAGAGTTAGATATTAAAGAGAAACTGCAGCCAAACGGAAATGATGCATTATAATTACACCTCAGTCCTGCCTAATGCTTGCTCCGGACTGTAACTGCACATAGTCAGATGCAAGAAGAACTCACGGCTCTGATTACTAGTGTAATTTGGATGTGAAGGCTCATTAGGACCATTCATGGAAGATTTTATCATGTGGATGTGTAAATAGTGCCGTCATTGCTAGTTTTTCCCACTTCACAAGAACACAAGGGACATTGTCACAGCCACAATGCCACAAGAGGCATTAAAACAGAGAGGAGAAAACTCACAATGAAGCTGGCTAAAACTTAATGCAAAATAAATCTGAATAATCTTACAGTTAACCTAATAGTTGTTAGTGATATGATGTGCTTATAGTATTTGGTTTAACACACCTGTACTGTGTGCCTACAGCTGTGTAAATTTGCACATGCCCTAAGTCCGTATAAATTAATTTGTCTCAAACACACAGTATTTAGTGAGTAAACATGAAAGAAAAATGGCAGGTTGATGTTTGAGGGCTTGTTTTACAGTGTGGAGTAACTCCCACACATAGCAGAGTAATATAGTGCTCTAATCAATAGATGTTGATACAGAAAAAAAGAAAAAGAAAAGGAAAAACTTGGGAAGCAACAGTTAAAATGTATGTTGCAGCTGCAGCACATGTACAGAACATAGTGATGATAACTACCATTAAAGGACATCATAAAGCTTTACTGTAACACACTGTATAAGATCTGACTTGGGACAGACCCCATGAAATATACAGAAGAGGAGTCTGTATAATATGAGAAGCTTTTAAAGTATGTAAACAAAGAAAATGGCTGCCATCTCTTCTCCTTATTAAGTAGCATGACAGTTTTCTGGCCTGTTTGTCTCATTTTAATGTAGCAGTTATCTACAGATGGACCTCCAGTACCATGAAACAAAAAAACTCTTTTCTTGAATAAAGTGCTTCCTTGTTAGCACATAATGTGAACCTCTTCTTCTGTTTGTGATTCCACTTCAAGTGTTTTCATCTTCATTCAACAGATGGCACTAGTCCTTACCTTGTCAATGTATTATTGTTTATTGGTTGGATCTATAAATGACCGTGACGTCTTAAAACACTGACAACTTGACGACTGAGAGAGAGGCCTGTCGAGTCAATACATTTTCCACCACAAATTGGCAACAAAGGTTCTAAATCTTTAATGAGCTGGACAGATTTACGTGGCCTTTCACAATAAGACGAGTCAGAAGGTCAGAAGACTCCGCTCTGATTACGCTCGACTTGTTTTCATCCATATCTTGCCAATTTCTCTTGCTTAATCCCTTCTAAAGTGGGCTAATTGAATTTTCATGAGATTACAGCTCCTTTCCCAAGTGTGTCTAATTTCTTGATGCTCACTTCTCTGTGTACAACTTGCAAATGTGTCGTGTGCCGTCAGTCATCGTATTAATGCCTATTAAGATGGTAATCAACGGCCTCATTGTGTGGGGAAAAAAAAAAAAATCTGTGGCACACTTCAAAGTGCAGAGTCTCATGTCAAACAGCGCTTTGGGCCAATATGTGACCAATTGAAGCCGTTTTCCTCACACTGAATGATAAGCAGATCGATAATGTTAAAATGAAATGTACATAAATAGGCCAAAAAAGGACGAGAGCGGCTGATGAATAGCGATAACAGTTGGAAATGTGTAATTCATGAGCAAACGTTGAGCAATCGATGGGAGCTCAGCAGTTAATAACCACAGGGCAGAAAGACACAACTGGTTTAAAATGGAGCACGTAATCAACATCTGCCTCAACAGATTAAATATTTTATGCCAAAGATGCACTTAAAGCTTGTAGCACATGTCTAATGTTAATATTTCTATTTTATTTTATTTATTTATTTTTTTTAATTGGCCGCATTTACTATTTTATTTCTTGTCATCAAGCTGGAAAATAAAGAATTAAATATTTTCTGTATGTTTTTTTTTTTGTTTGTTTTTTTTCTCCACTCCATTTACTGATCTGCCCACGGCAATGAAAAAAAATTAAATAAAAAAACTGCCGTATACCCACTTATACCAGGTCACCCATCAAGACATCCTAGTAAAAGATCTTGAATGTAAGCTTTTCAATGCCTGTTCAGTCTTCAGGGTTATCTTTTATGTATTTTAGTTCATGTGAATGGTTGAATTTAGCAAAAGTATAAAATGAAAAATATAAAAATTATTAGAAAACACAGGTTTGTTAGTTAAAATCTGTCCATAAACACTATCACACTGATTTAAATGTGCAGGACTTGGGTCAATAGTCCTGCCAAATCCTTTACGGCTGTTGTCTCAGAGCTTGTATTTGCACTTCTAAAACATCAACCGTGCACCAAACCAGATGCATTTAGCTTCATTTCTAACACAGAACCTGTAAAAAACTGTACATGCACACTGTAGAGCTCCAGCATGCACCATCTGGGACAGTTTTAGGTGAAAAGACAATAACAGACGACAGATTGCCCCGTCCACCGCTTACAGTGGCTTCATTAATAAAGATGCCATTGAGTCTATATCTGGTATCATAAAACAGTCAGACAAGCTTTTATATAGGAGCAGCCCAAATAGATCCAGCTCCACAGAAGAAAATGAAAAACATTAAAAAGTCTGCTCCGCTGCTGGTCTGTCTCATATTGCTCCACACATGATCAGTTTACAGCAGCGAGGAATGTAATTGGTGCTAGGGTTTCCACCAGCACTTCTCTCCTGCAGCAAAGAGATAGGCACATTTATATTAGCCATGGTATGGATTAGTCAGATCCAGTCCGGCCTTTCAAACCTGAGAGTTTTCCAATATGTCAAGTTAATAGCATGTAATTACTGTGACCACAATTATCTTTAGTGTTCATGAGATGCCTCTTTTAAACCAAGTATGTGGGCGAAGCATTAATAGCAGCTTTGTTACTGATACAGTTCATCTGGAGGTCTAAGTTAAACTTATACACGCACTATTTTAGCTCAGTAGTTGTCCTCTATTCTGATGTTTTTCTAAAGTGTGCAACCTCAGCATCTGATCTACTTAAACCAACTTCAATGAGCTGTAAGAACGGCTGACAACTTAGTCCTTTTACATTGAGACGTGACGAAAATATGAAAATGTCAATGTCAGCAACAATTTCTTAAAAATAACGAGTTGTCCAGACATTAATTAACCTGATGAATTATTAATGAGCCTACACAGAAGGTAGACCAGATAGACACACTGTTAGTGACTATATTTATATTTATTGGAAGTGTCCCAACCATCTGTAAACTCATCCAGAAGCAAACGCTGTTCACAAGGGTTTCAAATTATTTGACTTCTTTAGCCACTCACAGTTGGAAACCAAAAGATAATGAGACACAGAGGCTTTCGGGCAATACATGAATATGGATCATACATTAACCCAGTGGAGTAAATATAGATCAGTTTGATCATTCCTTCTTTGGGATATTGATACAATAGTGCCTTATAGATATAAAGCTATTAGTGTGAACTGTAAAATATCATAATATAAGAAAATATCTTCCCCATCTCTGATTTGAACTCTGCTCAACACTTTGCAACAACTTTAATGAAAGCTATCTGTTTGTATGAATTAAAAAGCAGTATTTCTTTGTAAATGTAGCCGAACAGCGTTCTGTTTAGTGTTATTGAGAAATTGTTGCGTGGAAATTAAATCATAGCTTTTTGTTAATGCTACAAATGTCTGTTTTGAGAGTTAACCAAATACTGCACTGACTCCAGACGTTTCTGTAACTGACAATAAAACCTATGATTTGCTGTAAAATGCAGGTTATTCAGACTGTTTTGAGGTGGTTGAGGTCTTCTACAGTCATCACTAGTCAGAAATCTATAATGATACAAACTGCTACTGACTAAATGGACAATATTCAATGGGGTTTAAAAAAATAAATACATAAAAAAAAAAAAAAAAAAAACCTTTATATGCAGTCTTAAACAAAAAATGTTTTTCACCAGAAATTGGTGTCAAATATTCGAACATATTGGATATGCATATATATGCACATATTGGCTGCTGCAAAAAAACTAAAAAAAACCCCCTGTGAAATATATCTAAAGTTAAAGCTAGAAAAGGTTTCAAAGAAGGCATCTGGATGTAGGTGACATTTGGACCCTCATTCAAGGGACTTGAATGAAACTTTGAAACCTTTTGTTGAATACATCCTGGATGACTGAGAACCTTCACAAACATGAAGTTAATGCTTTTTAACATGAGCTCATCTTTGGTTGGAAACTGTCTTTGCTGAAGAGTGCCTTTAGAGGGTAAACCTTACAGCATGCACAGCCGGCCAGAAATGTCTTCTCTAGCCATTTATTTATGGTATGTATTCTGCCGAGACCTGCCCACAACTATACAGCTCCATGTATTCAATGAAACCTGCTGTAAAATCCATATTTTTTTCTTCTTTGATGTGGCTTGAGTATTCATGAGTGTTTGATAAATGATGTCCTTGGAGGGTTGTTCTTGTCTTAAGAGCTGTTCACAGGTAAATGAGAAAAAGGTGGTGAATAGATGTATAGCAGAATATAGAGCAGAGCCCCTAAAGAACAAATACATCCCATGCAGTAGGCCTGAGGAATCCCATCAGCCCCCTCTGAGTGCAGGTCACACTCTTATTTTCTTTGGGACACAGCTTCATTATGGTGTTTAGCTGAAGGGTAACCAGCGTGAAACACAACACAAACCCCAAGGAAAACTGAATATGCTTTCAAACACCAGAGCTACTTTTATTCGTGGGCAGATAATAAGGTTATAAAACAGGGCATCCAGTGAAAATGATCCCCGAGCACACACAGCCTCACTCGTCTGAAATGGTGCTGCTGTTTGGATTAGCAATTGCTTCTGTGCTTTGAGCTTTTATTGCTTTGTATTTCCCAAAGCCTTATTGACTTCACTGTAGACTCTTGTTTTTCTCAGACAAAGCTCTTTACAATTTTGTAAACTCATTATTTTTATGTTTCACAAGTGAACACAAACTCATTATTTATTTAATTTTTTTATAATCTTCTACAATCTATATGTGCACTCTATGTACAGCACAAAATAAAAACATCACCAACACACACATCAACAAACAAAACCATTCTTGGTGCTCCTCCAGGGGATTTCCTTACACTTATTCCTACATGACCCCCTCCTGGAGGATAAAGGCTGCCAGTAAGTATCTCAGAGTGAGAAATTTGAGTGGACTGGATTCACACAGGAAGCCAAAGTCAACTTAAGAAGATGCAATAGATAAGGGTTTGGTTGTCTTATAACAGTACTTAGCTGGAAAGACAATGGGCTTCATTCCTCTCAGATTCACATAGAATTCTTGCATATAAGATGGTTTACAATGTGGGATTCAGTGCTTTTGCTCCTGAAGTTGGTGTACACTAGACACCACCAGGCCAATAGAGGGTGCTGTGGCGCTACTGTGAAGACAAGAGGTGAAGCGCAGGCGCAGCTTCAGAATTAAACAAGCTATGATATGGTCTCCTCTTCTTGTCTACAGGTATGTTGATAAAAGTGGTTTAAGTAACTCAAACACAATCCTCTAAAGTAAAGTGAAAGTGTTATAAAAATACTACACTAGTTTGTGAGTAGTTTTAGATGGTTTGAGATGTATTTAGAGACTGCATAAATGTTACTTTTGCCGCAAGTCGGCCATTTCCAGTAACTTAGTATTTAGGCTGGTATGTAAAGCCTTGTTAGAGCATTGTGGTGTACAGAACTGCCTTGTGGCCTGTTCCTCAAGTTGTGCTGTGTCAAAGTAGAGGGTCAGTTTCTGGTGTGGGACACGCACCATATTAGTGTTCGCAGTGATTGTTGTTCCCGCCATTTGGTGGCGTCGTTCTTTAATGTGACCGACTGCTTGTATATTTGTGTAGAGAGACAATAGAGGAGAGATGCAGCATGAAAAGAGAATATAAATGCATGAGTGCATTTTAAGCATTATTAGAGCAATATGGGAGCAAGTGTTAGTAAGAGTGAGTGGATGAATATCCATTTATATTTTGGGTTGTATAATTGATTTGAATTGTAAATTATGCATTTTTTTTTGCCAGTTTGTGTCTTTATTGTTATTCACCTTGTTGTGCTTTTGGATTAATTAGTATTTATTTCAGTTGTAATTTTTATTATTTCATGTAAATTGTCAAATATGAATTTCTTTGTCATTAATTATTAGTTGAGATTATGATGAGCTTCAGAATTAAACAAGCTATGGCCTGGTTTAATCTGACTCTGCCAGACAGAACTGCTCCACAGAACATAATCTATTTCTCAGTACCATCTGGAAGGCTCCCGTTGAAAGCGTTTGCAAAAGGGAGGCGCCTTCTGTCTTGGTGTTGATTGGATGAAGCAGCGACTAGTATCCGCTTATCATGAGGTTTCTTTAACCAATCATAGCAACGATATGACGTGACACTCTTTGCGCTTCTTTCAAAGAAGAAATACTCTCTACCTCTGATAAAACTGATTCGATAGCAGTGTCAACGCTAACGTCTTTCGACGTAGCCATGTTGAAAACAAAGAGGAGAAGAGAGCACTAGTTGCTTTCTTCAAATTAAAAACCCGCCTCTACCTGTTAGTGCTGCAACATCATTGGTCACAAGAGTCTGGTGAGTCCACGGTTTGCGACTCAAGTGGTTTGGTTGGCGCGATACAAGATGTATTTACAAGAGTTTTGGAAACTCCCAAATCTCGCGAGAATCCAGCTGCAGCGCAAGGTTAGGCCTGGTTAACACATCTCCTCTTCTTGTCTTCAGCCATAGCCACACCCACACTCAACACAGTCCCTTTAACTGTGCTACTTGCTCCCGCCCAGCTTCCTCTAGGGCTGGCGCCGGTAACACTGGCAGCTGCGTATTCCTTACTTTTTGTATTTTTCTTTTTGCAATATAAAAACCCAACCAGTAAAGGCATTGTTTGAGATATCCTTAATACCATACGTCTTTTTTCACATCGTGCAGGTAAACAGAGAGCCAGGCCCCGGCCTCAGGAGTGTCTGTACAGTAAGCAAAAATTCAATATGGTCTTAACAGTCTTAACACAAGTAAACAGTGTAATCCCTCATGAGTTTTAATGCTCAGTATGTATTTTTCTGCAGAACTCGGCACACATGAAACAACTCGGTGAATAATTTTAGAGATAAAGAATTAAATAAAAAACACATGAAAAAATTTTGTTCAAAACACCATAATTACCTTGAAATGGGTGATGTTTCTATTCACTTATTTTTATCTAATGGCTGACATCTTTAGCATTTTTATCTACAATATCACCATATATCACATCAGGTGTTTTTGATCGTTATGGTTAAAAAATGGATATTGTGGCAAAATTCCCCCAAAACATTTAGTCTCAACTTACTTTGGGGTAGCCTTTGTGTAATGGCTGCGGTTTGGGCTCAGAAGGACACCAATGAGCCATGTCTCTTCAGATCAGTGTTAGCACAAATAGTTCTTTCACTGCAGTAGAATTGATTTAAATAGTTTCTTCAGTCCACGCAGTAAAAGTACTTAGCCTTTGACCATGTTTTTCTGCTGTGATGCTTTTTGTTTAAATGCTAATGGGAGTGAAAAAGTGCAGCTGTGTCACCCAGACTTAAGTTTACTTCTGACTTTTGTTTTCTCAGCTTCATTGCTCTTATTATAGCTCCAAACAGAAACTATATACAATATGTAAAAAAACATACTCACTGCTGGCTGATCCCAAACATTGTCTGGAAAGAATAAAGGGTTTGAAATAAATCAAAGTTGTGTTGCACAGATAAAAATATATGCTGTTCTCCACTGCAGTCTTTGACCTGTGGGATATTTACACTTCAAACATGTCTACCCCGCCACAGTCCTTTTCTCTTTATGGGGGCGGGTTTTCTGAATATAGGTGAGGCCCGTGAAGTAGACAAGCAAAGTCTGTTTGGATCATCCATCTTTTCTCTGTAAAAATGTTTGACTGCACTGCTGTGAGCCTCCGAAGGAAAGTTTTGGTTGATAAGCTAAAGTACAAAGATATTCCATGATAGGAATAAGGCTAAACTTCTTCTCTTTGGTCTCATTTGTTCATTTCTTCCATAAGTGACCCTCAGTGGTGCTTTTGTGGTGTTTTTAGGTCAAGAAAGTTTGTTTTGGCAAACCCTTCCAGACAAACTGTAGTTGTTCAGGTTTGTTTCCCTCATTGCTTTGTTAAAGACTTTAATACTTCTCACTGTTTGGTCAAAGATGCAGCTCTGGGGTTGTTTTGTATTTTTCTGAACACTGGATGGTCAGAACTAGAGAGATAATTGGTAGGATGTCTACTTCTGGGAACATGGACAACCGTCTTGAATGCTTTCTACCTGTGAGCAATCCATCTCACTGTGAAGCATGGAAAGGATAATAAATAATTATTTCCATATTGATGAGCAGCAACAATTCCTTTTTTAATATAATTACTTATGTCTTTCTGTTTGGTCATTATAACAACATTACAACGACCGGGGATTAGCAGCTCCTTACTGCAACCTGCCTCTTTAATCCAATGGAACAGTCAACATTACTTAGCAAAGCAGGGTTTCCATTTTATGAAAATGTTAACAATTCAGCAGGGCACAAAAAGATGGGAGCATTAGTGCTGGAGTGCTCATGTGAGATGCCATTACAGCTCTCAGAGGACTCATCACCAGACGAGGAGGGAAACAGTGCCATTACTCACCTTGAGCTGCAGTGAGTGAGGAACATAAATTACACCGACAGAGGGTCAGTCATCTCAGTGTAATCCAAAAAGGTGGCTATCAGGGGCCAATTGTCAGTCTATTTGAGGTTATTATTGGAAATGAGCTTCACCTCACAAGCAGTAAATACATAGAGCATTTTAATCTATTCTCTGGAGACTCTAGGTGTTAGCTTCATGTAAAATCTGCTTTGTCAGTATTATATTAATAGAATGTAAAGGTGAGAAGGTGAGAAAGTTCAAGTCCAGCCAAGACAAACTTTAGGACACAATATATAATATGTTGATCTTGCACTAATTTTAAAATAATGTACATCTTTACAAAGTATGTGATCTGCTAGTCTTTGTCTTAACTTGTCCCTCCCTCTGAGGCTGCTCTGATTGGTCAAATGGTTCTGACTGGTTTGGACAGAAGCTGTAGGCAGTAAACACCCCCTTATCCCCCACCCTCAAATGTCTATTGTATTAACACAAATTCAGTTACAAGGAGCTGGTCAGAAAAGCAAACGTGGATCGTAAGGTCTGTTTTAACTTTTTGGAACTTACAGAGGTGTGTACACAATGGTGGGAAGAGTTTCTTAGTCCGATTAGGAGCGGGTTAAAGATGATGCTAAATTACCAACATGTATACCTGATAACACAATGCATTCAAACATAAAAGAATGTTTCTATGATGAATAATAATCCTTAAGTCTTTAAGAATGTACATACGTATTCACAGTTAAACATTTCTTTTAAAAGTATATGCATGTATTTATATTGACAACATAAACAGAAGGAATAAAGATAACGCTTCACAACTTTATCAAGTCTTTTATTCAAAAAGCAAAAGTATTTATTCATCAATGAACAAGTCTGGTTAAAGTTGATCCTTCAATGTTTATTCAAGTTGTTCCTTTGGAAAGGAATGTAGGGACAAGGCACAGAGAGTGACTTTGTGGGACTTCATCATTTATAGCAGCGCCATTCGTGCTCAATGTGGAGCATGTCTTTCGTCAATAAAGGTCCAATAAAGGTCCTTTAAAGTTGAACATACGTCTGGTTAAAGCAGTGTTCACAAGAAAGATATCTAAAGCTTGAGAGAGGTTCAGACGTCAGATTTTTCTAAGATGCAAAAGTAACGTAAACCCACAAGAATTACAGCCAGTGTTGGTGCCACAGTGAGAGTCTACAGAGCTGTGTTTTATATGCTGTGTGAGAATACATGTTGCTTAGTTATGGAAATGTTAATCCTCTTGGCTCTTCCTCTGTGTAACACACGAGGGATTCCCACAGCCTCAGTCACAAAAAGCCTCTGTAGCAGATCCGTTGAAGCTACTGTCACAAATTATTTCCCTGTGGAGCAAACGGCGCCATGACGGAGCGGCCACCAAGGAACCATGTTTTTGTTTTAGAAAGTGCACTCAAAAGTATAAAAATGAAGATTTTTGTCAGGGCTCTCTTTAGGGGGTGTGAGTAAACCTTTGATGCATTTACAATGAAGACGCTCAGTGAGTATCGACATGTGGAAGCTCTCAGGGGAAATAAATGAACTCAGGGTAATCTTAAATTTGCAATGAGATCCTACCCAAAATATACTGTAGAAAGTAGAGGGTGGACTACACTACACTGTCAAATATATTGGAGATTATTGTGTCTTTTCTGGCTGTATGCTCTTTCCTGATTGGCCGACTGCTGTGCAATGAAGTCATTTTGAAGTCAAGTTATGTTAGTTTAAATACTTTATATGTGCAGAGCCAAAGTTGCCAGTCATAAAAGATTTCATTGTCTGTGCACCAATGTTTTTAGTGTACAAAGATTTGAAAGCAAGCATCTTGAATGTCACAGTCTCATCACCATCTGAGTTGAACATCCTTGACATTATCACATCACTTGCATTAAACTCATCTTCTCAACAAAATGTCAAATTGTGAGAAGCAACAGTCCTTGTAAGACGTGCAACCTTTCTGAAGAGTGCCTGTGGTTTTCTTCAAGTCCCTACCGTTTTTTTTTTTCCTGGAGTTGTTTGGTCACAGAGGCCTCCGTCTCACAAATTCTCCTGACATTTATGAAACATGATTAGGTGGGATTCTTGTCATCTGTGCCCAACAAACCTTTAAATCACATTTTCCACATCACAGCAAACAAGCTCAATGCTAAACCTGAAGATCATCCTTTTTTTTCCGCTTTTGGCATGATTTTTATTTAGTGTTTTAATAGCGCCATATCCTAAAGTATATACATTTGTTTCAGTGTATGTAATATTCCAACTAGCCCTCAGCCTTTAACTGTTTGTTTGTTAAAGCAGATGTTTTTGGGGCTCAGAGTAAAAAGCACACACCTATACACCTTTCATTTTTGCTGATCTGAGTCAAAGAATAAAATCAAAAGACTCAACGCTGGGCTGCACTATAAACTTACGGTAAAAAAAGGAAAAACATGAAAGAATTCATCGTCATGAAGTTCAAAGGAAGTGCTATAAATGATCCTCTTTTTCTGAAAGCTCAGTGGAAACCAAAGTTTTTGCCGCAATAGTCAGGACTTCTGTATTCAAGACTGGCCTTGGTTTTGAGATTGGCCTTAAACCACTTTTCAAAGGTCTCGGAATCAAACACATTTTTTCTGAGTCTCGTTTCTGAAGACTTGGATCAAACTCAGACTGGCCAAGATGAGAATTGCTGTCTTCATTCAGAATTATTGTAATTTTCATTGCAAGTAACCCTTTCCTGAACTGTTTCTTGATGTGTCTTTTCATGTTTTATGCACTTCTTGGTGTTAGTCTTGCCTTGATCTCAGAACTTATAATTTAGTAGCTGCAATGCTAGCTTGTGTTATTCAAAACCACAATATGCAAGAATTCCAGCCTAAAGTTTCTAAACAAAACTGCTCACGCCCGATTCTTAAAGTTCTCATCAATGACAAAAATCCAGGTTTATTCTGACTCTATTAACTCTAGTCTTTTGTAGTTTGGCTTTATTTTCTTGATTTATGTGAGTTGTCTTTGATTGAGAGGCAGGAGAGAGGAACAAGTGGCTAGCAGTAACTAACTCTAAAACCTAAATTATTACAAAACATTTAAATGAATACAATTGATGACAGGTCTCCCATTGTGTTTCCGTGCACCACAAGCAGACCATTAGAGACAGGGCTTAATTGGCATCTGGATGTCTATTGGCACTGTTTCCACAGCGATCCATGTTATTGATAGAGTCTGCACATAAAGACTAATCAATGCTCCCGAGTGGACTAATTAGGATGGGCTCTTTATTCACATATATGCTGCTGCAGACCACACCAGTCTGGGTGGAGGAGGAAGCAAGGGCACAACTGCTTTGGCCTGCTGTGACCTTTTTAATGTTGTATAAAGGTCAAATAGTTTTTCAGCTCAGTTGTCAATATATGAAATTATATTTTATATAAGAACAACAGCCTGGATACACAAGTGGTAGTGGTGCAGATGTGAACCAACCAGAAACCACAAACATTTAGCACAAGGGCCACAACAGTTCAGTTCAGAGTTGTCTTTTTTATTTAAACATTGTGTTGAAGGGAGTTTCAGGAAGATTTAAGGTGTTTTCTGTGGGTCTTTAAAAGCCAGTTTAAATGGTCAAAGCCCTTCTCATTCATGGCGTATAATATCAAAATACAACCATTCAGTATGCAATGCATGTTTACATATTTATATTATGCAAGTATGCTAAACAACAACTCAACCAAGGATGTATGGTTAGATGAAGGATCCTGATATGCATCGCTACCATTCATTTTTCAATAGAAGTTTATTGGCGCATACACACACTAAAAGTTGTTGGTGTCCTTTCAGCCATATGCCAGGCATCTGTTTTTCATTGGAGTCTATGAAGAAAATCATTTTGTGGGTCGGCATCGGTAAAAGGTAAACTCTCAGTAACTATAAACAGAACTTTAAATGAGCATTTGAGTTCATTATTTTATTTACCATTACATATTTGGTGATGGATTTGCAAGGATTTCTGTGTATAGGGTGCATTCATTGAGGCTTGGATTGAGTCATATTCAACCAATGCATTCACATTCACTTAAAGCAGATGTAGGTCTATATAGCCATTTTGCATGGTCTTGCATCTAAACAATAAATATACAGTTTTGACGGAGAAACACTGCGCGTTAAGAAAAATGTAAATGCATAAATCTCTATGTCTGATGTGATTACAAGGCATCATGATATAATTTACATACTAAAACATAAACGGAAACCTAGAAGCACATGATTTAGACAACGACTCCATCTTTCAATGCATGACACATGTTTATGTTGTTGATACATATCAGCCTTGGAGCAGTGCTGGTATGTTTTCTATATATAAAATACACTTCATAGTTTTCCCTGTTCATTTTTTATTTTGGTCCACCACAGCGAACCCACACAGCCCCATGAATATATTCTATTTGATATTCTCTAGGCTGCTTGATCTTGATTCTCTGCCTGTTTATTTCTGTGCTATGAATACATTACAAGTGCACAAAAGGAAATCATTTTATTTGGGGTAGAAACACAGGACCGCGCTGTGAGGGAGGGAAGGGTAAAAAATGGCTGATGGAGGCCACAATATTATCAACACTACTTTTCATAAGCACTTTTTTTTCAGGAGGAAATGTGAAAGTAGGGCACAGATTTATCAGTACGTCCCAAAGCTAGCAGTTGTGACAGTGTTAGCTGTAGTTATCACACTTCTGCAAATGCATGTGGTCTGTCTTTGTCATTTTCACTGCTGTTTGCATCACTTAAAATCCCGAAGCAGTTTGGTATTGTTAACATGTCCACAGAGGTGTATGATGTATTTGTTTTAGCACCCACACATCAATTCAGAGCTACCTCACATATAGAAATACATTATGTAAAGCAGAGTTCGCCATACTCTGCCCACAGCTGCACTATAATCCTATCAAAGTGACTGTGACAGAGGCTGTTTCCACGCTGATTGAGGCCACGAGCACTCAAGCTTTACAGCCGCTTCCGGAAACACTCTTCCTGAACTTGTCAAGTGTTGAAAAAGCTATATGTATGAATTAAAATCTGTTGGAAACCTAAGGATTATAACATGTTATTGTTGCTACATGTTGACATCAGTTTTGAGAATATTTTTACAACATTCTTTTTTAATATTTATCAATTTTAACATTTCTATTACTGAGGAAGTGGATGATCATCCTCAATTTTCTCTGAGGTTTGGTTTTCACTTCCCTTTGTGGACAGTGGCTCCATTAAAGAATATTTTGAGACATATAACAGACCAATTACCCCAAAAATCAGACCACATGAGAAGAGACTGGCAGGTGTGTGTAACAATTAGCTTCAAGACATATTTTCTAAAGGTTTTTCAAGCCAATAAACTTGAAGATGGAGTATGCAATTAATTTAATTGTGGTTAGTGTATTTTTCCAATGTGTACAGTGGTAGCTACATTACTACAGATACAGATACTGAGGCTGCAACATGTGTCTAACTTCCTGAACATGGTAAACAGCACTTTTTATGTAGTAGGAGTCACAGCTGCCATTTTATTATCTGCCACAAAATAACACTATTTTAACAGCTGCTGTCAGCTCCACTGTGACCCCAAAAACAATAGTAGAGTAGTAGACAAAGATGGTACCATTAAATTACCAGAAAAACACTGCATTTTGCTGATTTGTGAGACAAAAATGGCTCTAAATGTTAAATCGCAATCTCAGCTGTTACTATAGAGCACGAAACAGGTCTTACATTGTTCATTATTTTATAAGTTGTCTGCAGACGAGATCAAAATGGGACGCAACTGCCAAGTGGGTCATGAGAAGTTCTCATGTGGGTGGAGGAAAAAACGTAAAGCCCTCTGACAGAATCTGCTCAGAGAAAAAAGTCAATGATAGCTGTATTTTTGCATTTTTTCTGTGACAGGCAAAGATTCAAAACAATTGCCCCAATCTAACATTGCATTTTATTTCCTGTCCTTGACTCAATATATGTCTGGTTTCAATTGGGAAATATTCTTAGATCCTCTGAGAGTAACACACTAATGCTTCTTGTTGCCAGTGTTGGACATGTTGCTGCTTTACTAATATTTCTCTGCAGTGCTCATGTTATCATGGGAGCCCAGAGAGATGCATATTCTGCTTCATCATTTGCCAATAAAGCGGTCATCGTATCGAGAGTACAGCAGCCGCTGGCTATTCATCTCTCGACGAACGCTGTTTAATTTAACCCCTCGTTTAGTGGGGGCTTTTCCACAGGGCAATCCATCACTGTTACAGTACAAATGACACCGGGACGCACTTCTCATCAGTAGCATACATGAGAACTGCTGAGCCATTAAAACACCATCATGGGAGAGATGCAGCTGAGGGGAAAGTGTGGGTGGGGGATATGAGGCAGAGGAGGAAATTGAGGCTCTTTATCTTAAAAAGCCTCAATTTCAAGCAGCGATAAAAGGCTGTTTTGATTTGGGAAATGGTGCCATCAAATCCTGCAAAGCTCCACTTGATTAAAAGTAATCAGAATAACCACATTTGCATTTAGCCAGTTTAGTAAGAACACTTTGACATTTAGAGTCCGTAAGTGTAACACATTAGACTAAGACCACCCTTTTTAAAGCGTTTGTTAATTATTAGGACATTATTTAGTTTGAAAGGCCAGTTGTAAACCTCTTCTTGACTGGAACCCGGGGGTGTCTGGACCAAATTTCATAGAAAGCAGAACGTCAGATGCTCCTGGACGTCTTCTTTGGCTGTTTAGGGTGTATCATACCAAGAGGAGGCCTGGGGCAGACCCAGACATTTACCAAAACACCATGTTATGACATTTACCTAAAGTGCCATAAACTGGGGAAATAAACTAGAGACTCCTGCACTGAGCAACCAATAGAAGCTCTTGCCAAATAGTGAGCACAGAACTTTAAATGCTATGAAATGGTTGTCTTAACTCAAAGTAGTGCCCCAAAAATATATGTCATTATAATTTTAACAGTCTTTAAGATCTCCCTCGCTGCTTTAAAGTCATCTATTTTTTCTCAACCTTCCAGCGCTCTGGAATAAGTCAGACTGCTTTTATCTCTCTTCAGACTCGTCACTGCTCATCTCTGTCATCAGACACTGCTCTGTCACATCTGGGCTACTGCGAGCTGCAGAGGGAACAGGCTTTTACCACTGTCTCAGAGGCACATCACTTTACAATTTTCTGTCTATGAGTTGTCACAAGGTAAAAGATGGTTGTTTCAGTCAGGTCACATCCTTTTAACCCAGCGCCCAAACTTCATTTATTATACTTTTCTTGTATGTCATTTAGCACTGACTGAAAATGTGCTTTTGCTTTTTTGTTTTTCAACAAGTGTGAAGTTCTATAAATCTGAGAAGAATTGAACATTCCAGTTATTATATTACAGTTGTTTGCACTTGTTTTTGTCCTGGGAAAATGACATTTCACCACATACACCATTTTTAATCAGTTTCTTGTTTTGAATAGAAGAGCCTTGAAAACAATTGCAATCCAACACATCCCCTCCCACATTTTACACAACAACAGCAAATTTGCACAAACAAATCCTCATTTGACTAAACATGGCTGCTTCACCTCCACAGTGCTTGAAATATGCAGCACAAGCAGTCATCTGCACCAAACACCGCATTAACAATCGTCTCACGAGATAAAATGTGAACCTTGTGTTAAAAACATGTCAAATTGTAAACTTTATTATATGTGCTATTTGCATACATTTTATCTTGTACTTAAAGTATGTTAAGGGGGACTTATTCTGTCAATACTATTCACTGAAAATGATTTTATTACATCATTAAATAAATAAGTATTAATTGATAAATTATTAAATCATAATAGTTGAGAATAAAAGTGATTTCAACCATTATCTTTCAGGAATGGCTTCTGTATCAGAACTTAAAAAAATGACTTTTGAACAATTATCAGAACATGGATCATGTCATAGGTCTTTCTTGTAAACCCTCGTCAAATAACCTCAGCTAAAAATGACTGTGTTGTATCTTAAGTTCCTCCTGGAGACTCTTATCACTTATTCTTCAAGGGTCACATGGGCCAGAGCCTATCCCAACTGTCTAGAGCTCATTTAAGAGGCAGAGGGCTCTCACAAATGAAGTGTTGTGTTTAGTGGTAGCCTAGGCCAAACCCCAACTTGAATTAAAATAATTTCAATTCACCAATTTCAATTTCAACCTGTTGATATAAAAACCTCATGTGGAAGAATAGTGTTAGAAGCTTTCTGCTTTATGTCCGATAAATGTTATTGATTAAAGTTTCAAGAGCTGAATAGTTCCCACATGGTACAACAACTGCATCCAGGGATTTTGCAAAGGCTCTAATGATCTGTGCCAAGAATCTTATTAGTTTTCAATTTAAATTCCTTTTTCTTCACTGTGCCAGCTGGAAGCCCAACACAGTGTCTTACTTAAAGTGCAAGGCAAACAGCCGAGAGACACTTCATATCTCTGCTGGGAAGTCCATCATCATCATAACCAGTTCCCTCTGACATTCATGTTGTTAACTCCAAACACAATCCAAATGTCATGCCACTGGTTTCCACTGAGATTCATTTGAATTGCAGATTTGTTCACGAAATTCAACTTTTAAAAGCAGCCATCACAGGCAGATGTGGTTTTCAAATGAACGCTGTCATCGAGCAGCTGTTGGAAACCTTTAACGGCTCGTATCCGTCCAGGAAACATAATAAATATCCCATATTACTGGTGACACTTTGGTTAATTAGACATCACACTTCACAGTAATGATGTCAAACTCTATAATTAATGTTTGCCCGTGCTTGTTATACGCTGAAACAGAAGTGATGTGAACACTGTGGGCTCTGATGATGCACTGTCATGTCACACAGCTCAGAATTACACTCATTTTCATTTTTCATTCTTCCGCTCTAAACAAAGACGGCAGATCTTCACAAATATCAATGGATTTGCCGAACACAGACAACAGACAGTAGACCCTATTGTATTAAAAATATCACTGCATGTTATTCATATGTTGAGTATTTTAAGGTAAAAGTAGTAGTTAACTAGTCTCACTTTTATTGACTTGGCCACCACTGTGTCGTTGTAGATTTTATTTTGTAGAACACCAGGTCAAGACTGAATCAAGACTCTAATAGATATAAGGCAACAGTTAAAAAATCAAAAGTCTAAGTCCAGTCTTAGACCAAGTCCAGACTCATGGAGTTGTTTTGTGAAGGAGGCAGAGTTAGTCCAGAAGAAGAAGAAGTTACACAAGTAAATGTACCTCCCACCTCCATTGATCGGTTGATATTCATGATAAAAACTGTTTTAAAGAGATAAACACTGAACAATATAAAGTAATGACAATGACTAACACTGAGAAGAAGTTCATATAGTCCACTAACATATTGGAACATAAATATTAATTTGAAGTATTTAAGTGGCCCTTTATCATTGTGAGTTTAACAGTGACTTAAGTTTTTGATATTTCTCATAAATGTAGCATAAACCACAAAAACTGAAACTGCTTGTAACCATAAACCACTAGAAAGCATTAGATTGTGTTTTGAAACCTGAACCCTGAGCCTGGAAAGTGAAATTCCCGTTGAATCTGAAATAATTTGATCTCCTTGTCTGAGGCTGTTGTTCATTTTTCTCTCTCAAGTCAATCAATAAACTTTATTTCAAAGCCTCCATTTTGATATTAAACTAAGTCTTAGCTTATCTTTCCTGTCAGAAGAATTCATTTCTTGCTTTTCAAACGTCTCATCTCTTTGTTGCATGTCAGTCATTTGATGCGATAATGCTTTTTGAATTTGGTTATCCTTCCTTGTTAGAGCATGTCTGGATGGCACTTTAACACGTCACTAATTGTTCTGCCAATTTAACTTGATGCTTGTGGGATTTATCACATTTGCATTTTGAAATTCTCGTTCGACACGGTTTACTGTGAAATACAAGACGTTTACCACAAAGATTCTGTGCTTGTTGGAGGTGTTTTTGGCTGAAAAAGTTTGCTGCTCACAACAAAATGAACTTTAGTCACACCAGATGTTCCACTTTCAGGAAAGTCGAAGGATACATTTTGTTGATTACTATGCTCCAAACAAGGCTGAAACTTGCAAACATAATTGAGTTAGCAGTGTGTTACACCTTTGTATTGATACCTGTGCTTCTCTAGAAGATTGTGGAGGTAAATGGATGTGTAAACCGACTGTATTCTAGCTGTATCTCATAATTTTACTTATTTATATTGATTCTATGGCCAACAGTGTAACACTAAAAGGTCAGGTCAGTAAACGTGTAAAGTAAAAAAGACCTAAAAAAATGTTTATATGATCAAAAAAAAGTTTCTGTTTGGGCAGGAAACTATATTTCTTCAGGTTCCCAACCAAGTTATTGATATTATGTTATGATCAGTTTGTGTCAGGCTCTGAAACCAGACTCTGAGCCCTGTGTATTTCAAATCTATCTTTAAGTTCCCCAACTTTCACCAAGGCCTTCTCTATCTCTTATACAAACCCAACTATGCAAATGAGCCTCAGATAAGAATTGCAGCCCATCTATCGCTGTGTCATAGCGCTCTGTCATCCCTTCAAGTGTGAAGTTGGTTATCACCAATAATGTGTGTGTGCATGTTGACAATTGGAGCGATGTTTCATCAGTGGAAGTGAAAAGGCTGACTGATCTGAAGTAATAACTATCTTCTGCTGGTATGAGGCAGATTGATGACTCTGATATCGGTGTGTCATGAAGTGGAAAAGGTAATTATGACTCTCAGCACATTGTGTAAAATGGACCAATCTGCACCTTCATGTGAGGCAGTGTGCTTATGACAGGTCCAACATATCAAATGAGATAGAGTTGTTAGAGGTCCCATTAGCAAGTGTCTTGGGCGTTTCAAAACCTGTCGCCTGTTGCATCTGTGGCGTCAGACTTCAGTGTCTCTTTTGTATGCAGTCATTTTTCATTACTGGATTAACAATTATGTGATTATAACCCACTGACTCATCCGTGAGCACAGAAGAGACAGACTGAGTTGAGTTTGCTCACAACATTATTATTCTCTTTACTTAGAGAGAAGAATAATTCACTATGGTCTATTTCACTGCTGTTCTCAAAGTTTCATATTTTTCTCTTCCAAATGCCCAACTTTGTGCAGACTTTTATTACATTTAAAGATTGATCCCAGAGGCATATTTGCCCCATATTTACATGTTGTCATATTATAGATTTTATTGTGGGTGTTTATTGACAGGTGCATTTTTTTAACAGTCCAATTCAAAATAAATAAATAGTCTTTCTGCCAATTGATTTAGTAATACTGTCTTCATGAATATTGATTGAGAGAAAAGTTGTAAAGCTTGTAAAGGTGCCTAATTTGCAAACTAAGTTTATGTAAACCAAAAGACAGCGACTGCAGTGTAAAAGCTGCTGTTAGTAAACTGCTCCAGAGTTACTTGCAGGAGGTGTATTTGCAGGTGGGAGGCTGGCAGCAGATGTGAACCGGGACACACAGCAGCTGCTAATCCCAAAATCTATAAAACGACCTTCCCTCCTCCGCATTTAAATCAAAGTTAAAACACACTTTACTATAAAACACACACGTTTTTATTTTTTTCCCGAAGCTTACAGTTACTTTTGTTAAATTAATTTATGCGTATAAGCTTGGCATGGAGGCCTTTTATAATGATCTGCTCTCACTGGGCTGCAGACCTGTGCTCATAACACTGCAGAGGCTCCTGACCCCAGCAGCCTCAACACTGCAATGTCACAGCAAGAAATGTCTCATGATGCAACAGTCTCTAGTGATATCCAGTCCTGCCAGTCACCCTGCAGGAGCAGAGGACCTGCTGGGGGGTAACATGCTGAGCCCTGAGGTCACTGAGTGGAGCAGGTCCTGTCATGTGGTGCAGCAGGAGTTGGGGGTCAGTATCTACAATATTAATTAAGGGCTCGAAGTAAACATTTTGGATTTTTCTGAGACTAAAGGTTACAGATGCTCTTTTAACTCTTTTTTTTGTATTTCATTTTGTAAATATGTAGTTTTCTCATCTCATATGCATCATATAAGAGTTTCTGAGATAATACTGTGGTACTATGGTGTGGCATTGATAAAACTCTTCTAGGCATTAAAGTAACACTGTCTTTAAACTTGTGCTCCCTCTTCACTGCTGCAAACTCACATGGGACTTAATGCCTCAATATGCATCATGTGACAGTGGTTCCATTTGCATTAATGCCAGCACAATCATGGTAAGTTACTAACAGCTTGTGGTTATGAAGATTTATTTTAGAATAATTCTGGCATCAGGTTTCAGCTTCAGTAGGTGCACCTCACTGCCATCTGCTTGGATTCACCGTTCTAAAGGCAAAAAAAACCACATACTGCTGTTTGGGGAAATGTTGGCACATGAAATAAGTCTGTTTGGGGTTTATTTAGCACACTAGGCAACACACACATTTCTGTTTTTAGATAAATTTTATTATTTACTGTGTTGTGGGCTCAAACTGGCACCTGCTGTGCATCTGTGCTCCCACTGTCACTGATAAAACCCCTTGGCTTCTTCTTCCAGCCTGTTTTCCACCGTATGAAGTAACACCAGTGTTGTTTTTTCAGCTTTAAATTGATTTAGTCATTATTCCCGACACATTTTTTGGAAAAGAAGAGTAGAAACATGACAAGCTAAAACTGACAAACTATCCGCTCATAAACATTTCTTTCTTTGTACCTGCATCTATTTCCTTAAACTCATTGGATTTTTCCGTGAAGTATCTGCAAAGCTGTTATTGCACAAACTTTGCAAATTCAGAAAAGGCGTCTTTAATAAAATTAGGATGCTATCGGGGAAAAAGGAGCAGTCTCCACAATAAGATTATCCTCACCGAACAGTATTATGCATAAGTCTATTATCTGGTTACAGCAACAAAGAAAGCGGCTCCTCACATTAACATTCACAATATACAGTGAGAGCGAACAGAGCGGGCATACGTCTGAATGACTTGAATACCAAAAGGTTCGTGATTCAAGATTTCAAGATAATGTCTGCCATCTTAATGTACAGGCTTTGGAAAAGTAGTGTAGCTGGGGATTTTGGGCATATTTAAAACTTGATAATCTATTAACATTCATTTATCTTCTGTTAGTCACGTCGGGGGTCGAGGGTGACTGGAGCCTATCCCAGCAACTTTAGGCCTGAGGCGGGGTACACACTGGACAATGGACAGTTAGTCAGACATTAGCACTCTAGATTCACTATTGTCTATGTACATGACTCCTCATAGAAAGGCCTGTGCTGGTCGGCCAAGGATAGACAATCCAGCCGGGGATCGAACCCACAACCTTCTTACTGTAAGGCCCTAAATGCAAAAAACCCCAAAAAACTTTCAGAATCAAATAAATAGCACTATTTAATATCTAGTTACATTGCTGTCTGACTATCAATTGAATACATGATTGTGTGACTGAAGATTTCTCTCTTGTGAATGATGTGCTGCATGCAAAAAACTAGTCAAGCCTAAACGTTTGAGGAACTTTGTCAAATATACCTCAAATGTAGTGGGTCGGGACACCTCTAAAACTGCATCTGCTCTGACTGTGCCTGTAGTCTGCAGGGGTCAGTGCAAAAAATGGTGCTACAAAGTAAAGAATCTTGAATGTTGGATGAACAGGTCTGATCCGCAGACCCCTGACTTTCCATCGGGTGCAGACCAGTCTTGATGGAGCAGGGCTTTTGGGGAAAATGAGAATTAAACAATATGTGGATTATGTGTTGTTCATGTATTGCCTGATGCACATAGATATTTAGAAAATACCATAGTAATAGTTTCACTGCTGGATCACTCCTGATTAAACTGTTCTTCTTTAGACTTTCTTTGACATCCACTGATTTTCCCGTTATCTCTGCCTAACTCACTACAGAAAAGACCAGTGTATGAGCACAGACCTGGCTCTAATGAAATGCAGTGGCCTTGTGCTGATCCTGCTGATTTCACACTAAAATCTGCACACAGAAGAACATCATAAGCTCTGTAATCAATATGGCTGTAATGGAGGTCCCCATCTAAGGCGGCGAATGGAAATACCAAGCAGAGAAAGTACTGTAAGTCAGCACTTGTGCCAAATGGAGCATAAACCCATGGCCTTACACAACTTTGAAGTGCAGCTCTCCAGTGCTGCTTTGGGTAAAAATGTGATGTTTTAATTGTGCATCTTTTTGCGTCCAAAGCCCTGTGGAAAAAAACTATACAATTAACAATGTGAAGCATGGGCCTCCTTCAGATCCAAAGGTCAGAGTTAACAGTGAACGTGTGGACATGAAAACGGCTCACGTGTCCTTATCTGTCAGTGTGGGTCAGCAGTGTCCACACAGTGACGAGTGGTCTTTGAGGCTGACTGATGGTCCGCTGATAGATTCTGTCACCAAAGTGATTTAAAAGGGACAGGGACAGACTTTGAGCAAAAGGAGAGGTCTGAGATGTGCGGGTCGCTCAAACAGACCGTCGATCTGTTGAAGTGTCCTTGGGTGAGACGGACAAAGCTTACTTATGTGTCCCATCGGGAACTCGGCCAAGCATAAAATGGAAAATTGGTTTTAAAGACAAATGTGACTTGATTATGAGTGACGTTTTGGTAAATCAGTCACGTGGTTCAGGTGGAAAAACAACAGGAGTCATATGTTTGAGGATGACTTTACAAAATGCACTGGTCTCATTAAAAGGTTTGAACATTAAGTCAATAATATTAATTTCCGTTCAGTGGCGACCAACAAACTAACCAAACCAAACACCAATGACGATCTAGATCAATAGATTTAAATTAGTTTTTGAAGCAGAATGATCACATCACAGATCACGTCGGTCTCATTCTGAACTCAGCTTGTTTAATGTAAGCTCTAAACTAAAAGGTTGTTAAAATAGAAAATAAAATCAAAAAATGCAATGATGAATTATGTTTAGGAAGGAAAGTAACATAATTATGTACAGGCATTGCAATAAAGTATAAAAAAAAAACTTCAATTTGCTGGTTTGTTTTAGTATTTTGCGGAGTCAAAATGCCAAAATTGACTAACAACCTCTGAAAATTACACAAATATATAATCTACTATTTAAAAGACATTGTAAATATATAGTTAAATGCATGTTAGATTTAATTGTAATAGAACATGACTAAGAAGTGGTGAATAATTTATTTAGATGTCTTAAAGCGTATAGAGAGACGTTTGGATGTTGGAGTTAGTGATGCATGGAGAAAAGACACTGGGAAACTGAAGGACCTTTCAATTAAAGGGCATCTTTTTATTTTAAAAGGCCAACTACTTCAGGTCCCTTTGGCCTTTTTCAGTCTCTTGTGTTGTGCAGCTCATACATTTGCTTTTATAGTGAATCTCACAGCAAGGAACTTATATGTTTGAAGGTGTTATCCCATCAAATTATAGATTTCTGTGCAGAGGGAGAATGAATGAATGATGTAAGTGTAAATAAATAACAAGGCAGTGTGAGATACATCTGTTCAACGTTGCCTTGCTTTACAATAATTGACAGCTACAGATACGTGGCGTATAGAAGAAACAAAAAAGAAAAACATGAATAAATGATACTGAAGCCATGATGTGATGTCTCAGGGCTCAGTGAAAGTAGAATAATGGAAATAATTGAAAAGCAGTGGTCTTCAGTCACCAGATCCTATCACAGTGAAGCACTTGTTCTATATTTTAGTACAACATGTAGAAAACTATACTTAAAATGTCTGTTTTGGTTCAGACTGCTTGTCACACCTGGTCTAGCTCTCTCTGTGTCAGACATCACTGGAAACTCAACCTGCTACAATCCATTTAATTGGAACTAAACAAAGTGACTACTCCGCAATTGTTGGTCGCAAATGATTTGTCATGTGAAATTGTTGCTGTCATTCATGTTGTGTCATTTTGATTGAGGTCAGCGGAGGGTTATATTAAGCACGTCAACATCAAATTGAGCAAGCGGCAAATTTGAAGTGAAGTATGAAATGTTGCAAAAAATAAAGATGCTGCCCCGACTGTTTTTGCGAATCACTTGCACAAAGCCCGCCCCATTTGAGACAGTAACAATTATCCTGACAGTATTTCCACAACATTAAAGACCCATTTTGTGTAAAGTTTTTGGCCTGGCTGCTAACCAGGATTCAGCCTAATGATACAACAAAATCCTTTCAAATGTTAAAACAAAGCATCTGGCTCGTCCGTTTCCTCTTTTCATTGGATCATGAGCTGGACAACTGATAACGTCATTGTCACATTGTCCCTTAAAATAATCAAAATATTCTGTGTGTGCGAAGCTGTGAAGAAAATTACCCATTCATCTTCTTCCACTCGTTTCCATTAGGGGTCGCAGGTGACTGGAGCCTATCCCAGGAGCTTTGGGAACACAGCACTGATTGATCCATCTTGGCTACATCATTGGGACTGCCCCAGTGAACCACATAAACCAGAGAGACCCAGAGAGATCCCAGTACAGACTGTGACATGTACCAGATGGGCAACTGGGACCAGCAGCCCTTGTGCTACCGACTAATGGTCTGAACCTTGGAGACAGGACACAGATTGGATGCATTTCCCACACATTTGGAGCACCAAAACTTGTGTGCAGTGTTTGAATAATTAGATTCTTGAGGCTTGTTGTTTTATGTAAAATGTATTTCAGTCTGTTTTGAGAGGAATGGAACAAAGTCATTAATATTATTAATTATTCTGAGCAGACAACACAGTGTCAGGAGGTGCCGATTGCTTTGTGGCTTTAAATAAACACAGCTCTCCACGGGCTTCTACTGTTACCTGCCCCATGTCACTGCTGTAGCGGAGTGTGTGGTCCCTGTTGATGTTTGTGTGGACTGGAGTGGGCGAGGAGATGTTGACAGGCTCCTTCTTCAGCCCCGTGTAGTGGAGTTGTCAGATGGGACGCGCTTGCGCAATTGGCACACTCTCACTTATACGCGCGCGCACACACATCTCCGTCAGGTTGGAGGACTGGAGAGTGTTCAAACCTGAACGCTTTCATTTCAATTAATAGATTATCTTCAGTGAAGGAGAGTTAATTTGGGAAGTTTAAGGGGATTAACTTATGTGGAAAAACGTCTTCTCTGTCGTCTCTGGACTATATCTGGGAACATACAAGTGCTGTTAAATATTCTTTCATTCATTAAGGAGAAAACAAGGAGCACGGCTGAGCACACACGACAGGTAACTCACCGATTTCTTTTTAAGTTTACACCTGTAACATACGCGCGTTTACTCCACGGCTTTTCGCTTTTCCAGAAGTTTGCGCAATGAACCAAACCGCAGGAGCCACCAACGCGTATCGCAGATGCTCCAAAGGAGGCAAGGTAAGGACCTACTGAGAGAGAAGTTGCATTTGGCATGTTTTGTTTTTCCTGTGCGTTTGTAAAAGCTTGGATAAAAAGCTGTACGGGTGATGCGTTTTATCCTTTATCCTTGGCGCTGAGTTACTGCGCTCTTGTGCGCTTTTAGAGTTCATTTACTGCCTGTAAATATTGATTAAGAGCATGTAACCCGACAGTTTAGCGGCACAACGGAGACAACAGAGGGATTTGTTTGATTATCTTACGACTCTTCCATATGGGAGCGTCAGAGGCGAAGGTTTGAAGCAGAATGGTCATCACATTTACATTTTGCTCTTGGTGGGCTGATGTTTTGATCAAGAAATGATGGCAGGGCTTTTTTAAAATTTCTTTTCTCACCTGTGACCCACATTAGGAGTGTGCTGTGGTTACAGGGGGAGAGGGGACGCTGAGGAAGGGGTGGGACATGTGGAGGAGGACAGGGATAAGATGAAAGAAAGTGCTGTAGAGAAATCCTGGCGCAACGTGGGAGTAAGTGACAGAGATAGAGACTTCCCTCGTAAAGACTCTGGAGGAGCGGGCTCTGGATCCCCAAACATCTGCCTCTGTCAACATCAGCTTGAAATGAAATGTGAAATTATGATAAGCGGCCTTCAGACATCCTCATTGTTTTCTTTTGTCCTGCCACTCATATTTAGTTGATGTGTATTGACTAGAGAGGTGCTTCATAGATGAGTGTAAAATGTAGTGAATTAGAGTTCACGCTTTTAATGAAGACAGTGGTTTTGTTTGTGTATTTTTACAGCGGCGACAATGGCACTAATAGAAATATTAAGACTTTGCTAGAAATCCAAGGACTGTCATTAGATGTATGTGTTGTTGCAAAAATGTCATATTTAATCACCAGTAGCCTGTCAATTTGCACCAAGTGACTTTATTTTTCATTTCTTTTTTCTTTTCCTTTCACTTTTTATTGACATTTATTGGTTTAATGGCACCTAAGGATAGAGTCAGATGTTTTCCATCTAATTGTCGTCTTATATCACCACAGTTACTGCAATCAAACAACAGCAATTAAAGTGAAAATTTTAGTTTAAATCCTTAAAGGACTGCATTCGTGTATTTGGAAGACTTATATTATCCCAGTCACCTGAAAATCAAAGGCATTTAAAGTGGGAACTGCAATACCAGAATGCAGTCATACATTATTTTCTTCATTAATTGTAGAAACCCATACCATCCCATGCTTATGCTGTGTAAATGTAAATGAGTAGCCATCTCTGAAGTATACAATACGTTATACACAGGTTATCATGACGGAACATAGAAACCAAAATGGGACAATGCTGTCAGAGTGTAAACTACACTAAAAAACTTATCCCATCCTTGAAATCCTGAGCTGCCTGCCTATGTCCCAGCTTACACTAAAATGCAGGCTGTATCTGTATTGTACCTGTGTTTGTCCCCAGCCAATACTATTTCCCATAATGCCGCTGCTCAGCCTCACCCACTGCTTGTTCTAATTCTGGTCCTGTTTCATCTCAACTTACAAATCAACTTTGAGAGAAAATAGATTTGAGCTAAACACTGGCGTTCACAGGCAGCAGCCAGTGTCTGTTTCGTTATCCAGCGCGTCCTGAGGACACTTTTAGCCTTTGGGTAGCGCCGCGTGCAATTTCAAACTGTTTTGGGTTTGTGTTTACTGCTGCTGAGGATAATTTTCTCTTTGATGAGTTGCCTCTCTCTCTGAGGAGTTGCTATTTCGAGGCTTGTTGACAGTGAGCCACATAGACATTTCATTCTGGATTAATGGGACTCTGATTAGGTCTGCGTGTGTTCTGCGGGACTCCCAACAGAATCAGCATCACATTGTCTGCTCCTGACCAGCTCTGACGGATTTCTAAACACTTCTAAACATATAATTTACAAAAGTGCCCTAGACAAGTCTGTAGCTCTACATCTCAGCATGGTTCAGTTCAGTACATCAGTTATTTTGTTGTCAGAAGTTGTGAAGGCTGGAATCGGAGGGGAAAAAAATGAATAAACACTGTTGCAATCCATGATATACTGACATTTAAACAAAGAGATGGTTGAAGGCCTTTTGCTGGATGTTTCTCATTGCTGCCTTTTGTGTCACCTTTGTTGTTGGATTTCATGGCAGGATATTGTACTATTGTGTTGTACTGATATGATGGCATTATATTACCCAGCCTGAGCAGTTATAGCTGATACGTCTAACAAACACCATTTAGTACAGCACTTCTAGGGAGATGATTATACACTTTCTCGCGCCTGTTGAAAGAATTTGCAAAAGGGCAGGTACTTTCAATGAATACCTGGCGGGTGATTGGATTTATTAACCGCAGTTTGATCCACTCAGAGCAGAGTTCATGATGGATTAGTGTGAGTTTGTAAAGTCAAAAAATCTGGCCATAACTCAACCCCGAGACCCTCCAATGGAAAATATCATTTATGTGTCTCCAAATGAAACAGTGTAGATAAACATGGCCCATATCAGCACTTTGTTCATGGTTAAATAGTTCGGTTGAAGTACTCTTAGTTTAAAAAGGATGTAGTGTCTGACTCTGAAACAGTGGAAGAATACAGACTAACAAAGTGTATAATATATAAACTAACAATGGACCTGTGAAGACATGAAAGTAATCCTGACCCTTAGAAAAACTTGAGACGGTTTGCAACAAAGCTATTATATTTCTCACACTGTTATTGCTGTCTGCTGATAGAAGGCTATAGACTATAATGTACTGATGCAACACCTGATACTGAGATGTTGTGAAGGTTAACTGTTACCTCCAGATTCACTTTGCACTCTAAATATCACTTCACCTGAACTCTGCATCACAGTCCTTCTGGGAAAGCAAGGAGCTTCCCTGAAATACTTCAAGTAAAGATAATAGCAGAGCGGGAAGACACAGACAAAACAAATGAAAAAACAGTTAGACTCTGCTTTGTGCTAATACTAATACCATTTTTCTCTCTCACTATTTACTATTTATCTCAAAGCAACACCTCATCCAGACTGTTTTCCACTTAGGAATTCTAAAACACATACTTCCTTAAATCTGTACGCCTTAAAAAACTTATTTGTTGGTTGTGCTGCTTGATACTGATAGAAAAACTTATTAAAACAATGCATCAGGTACATTTTTCACTGCCCGCTTGTCCTTTCTGATTTATTGCACTGGTGGAGACAGTTATTGTCTTGTTGAAATGATGACGTAGACTGTGTTTACTCTACAACCTCGTTACAAAATGAAGATGTATTAGTAGGTAGAAAGCGGAAAGGTGTAAATGATGATAAACGAAGTCTCTGAGTGATCATACGTTCATATTATAATGGTTTATCATACCACAGTATTACACACAGAGCTCTCTGTTGACATCCTTAGTTTATAAAGTGAACAATCTTGTCATAGATAATAATAATGCAGTATGTATCTCGAGTGACTGGCTTTTAGTGAGTCTCAGTGGTCATGGATCAGAATTATGTGAAATGGTGTCTGTACAAACGATGGCCACTAGAGGGCAGTGTGGTACTGTAAACCAGACCTGGGATCTAAGCCTGTCTGTTCTAAATTTGGGCATGAAATAGAAAGACATCAGCTTAATTAATAAATAACACTACCTCTTCAAATACCCGTTGTACATTTCCAAAAGCAGTGTTATTTTAAGACATAAAATTGCAGAACCTTACTGCATTTACTCATAAAGTTCTTTAATAATTGTTTTTGAACTACTCAGTATTTGTGTGAGAAAAGTTCAGATCTTAGTTTTGTTGCCGGTGCTTTCTAGCGCTCACTGCCCCGTCTCGGTCACAGCAGGGTAGTTTGATTATCTTGGCCCCTGACAGCCCTGCAGCTCTGTGTGTGCACTCTAAATTACAATTAGCTCAATTTGGTCCACTGCTTATCTCTACATCAGAAACTGGTTGAGACTTTTGTGATTATGCTTTCATAATGGTCCAGCTTCTGCACAAATATAAACAGATGACAGTGTAACTTATATGTTTATAGACCGGAGGTATTGGTCCTTGTTAAAATTTAGTTTTGTTTTAAAATCTTTCTGTGATAATGTAACATCGCAGTAAGTAAGGCCTTCACCTCAAAAAGCTAATAGGTTTAAGGAGACATTTCTCTGGTCATTTAGGAGCTGAGCTGAAAGGTATTTAGATTGAGGTTAGATTTCTTAATTACAGCAGTTTTGTTGGCCAACAGCAGAGCAAACAGTGGCAGGAATGGGCCAAGTATCGATCACAGATCTCATTACAGCGAGAGCCCATTGTAATGCACAGTTATCACTCCAACTCTGCACCAGTCTATGGAAATCATCATTGATCCTGTTCTTTTTTTCCTTTTTGCACCCTTAGAAAAAAAATGGTGCCAGTGCACTGCTTTCAATCATCTTTGCACTTTGAATTCCTGTTCCCCAGGCCTTCCCCCCATTAGAGCCAGAGCCTTTTCTCATCCTGTTACCTCTGGAGAAAAGGACCACAGCACAGACCTTTGTTGTTATACAGTAGAGGCTTTACAGTGGAGTATTTCATTTATATATTGTGCTTTTAGACATGGGGGATTTCATAGTGCTGTGAGGTTGAATGTAAATTCTTTTCTGAATGGCATTAAAAATATTTGAAGAAAAATAAGACACATGTTCAGTGTAGCACAAAACCCATGTGTGGGCAGCAACATGCTAAAGGGCACAGTTTCCTTGTGGGATACATTTCTCAGTGCAGTGATGTTTGAGCCTCTGACCCACTGTGTTCTTCCACAACTTCTTCTGACGCTCTTAAAAAGTTTAATGGCAAAGCCTTAGTTGTTAGGAAAAGCTTTTGAATTTGACAGTGGTTCTGACACACTTGGTGCTATAATGTTGTTGGTTTACCAACCTTTATTGATTTCTAAGGACACAACATCTCAAAGGATGACAGCATATGCAATGTTTACATCAGTAGAGGACTTTGACCAGATGCTATGCTACAGGAGAGGAACAGTAGCTACAGACAACTGCATTGTGACTAGATTGACATTTACTACATTTATTTGACCACAAGGTGGCGCTAATCAATTGTAACAGGTGTTTGAAGGTAAACACTGGTCTTAACCTTGCCTGCCATTGATAGTATCTACTTCTTGTGCTGAATGTTGATGTGTAGTGATGTGATCAAGGCTTCTTTGGCCCTTTGCCTGGAAACAAATATACTTTTGCCTGTCTTTCTGTTTTTCAGCTACTTGTTTACAGTCCACACAATAAAATTACATTCGGAGCCACATCTGAAACCTCTGCCTCTGTCAAATGAATAATGCAACACACAGAGAAAATAGATTTTCTCACATCCAATACCAGCAGGTTGAAGTGCAGCTTTTTTTCTCCTAAATGTGTGCAAATTGCTAATTCTGCTGGGGTGGCATTTCTTTTTGTGAGAGCCCAGTGGCGTGTGCACTTAATCATGAGGTGCTGCGGAGCTATCCTGCCTTTTTTGTGCAACATGAAGAAAATCCTTGTGTACACAGGAGTACATTACAATCTGTCAGCCCAGGGAATGCACACCAACGTAACACAATGCTTACATGCTTGGCCGGTGTGCTGCAGAAATCTGTTCTCTCTTCTTTTGTGGGGTGATTGACACAGCTGGGTTTGTAATTGCATGAGTCACTGCGACCTCCTCGACCCCCTGAGTGAGCAGTTGGCTTGGCAAAACGCTGGGGTCATGACAGCCCATCTGGTGGAGTTTCACAAGCAGTCAACAAGGCCCAGTGAGACGAACGGCAACTTTGAACAGCCACCACCGGAAAGAGACAGGCTTGAGCCATATCTGAAATCACAAGCATGTCTGCCCTTTGTCCCTGAGGCAGCAGTGTCCATCAGACTGAGGACCAGACAAAACACTGCACATTCAAAGTACACTCCAACGGTATCTTTATGTTCAGGAGGGACTTAATGCTCAATTTTCTGCCCAGATCCTAGGCTTTCGTTCGACTATTCAAGCTATGGATTAGATCAGGTAGTTTTAGGTGATGCCGTCTTACTTATTGTTCCTCAGTGTCCCTCTCTAATGCAAGTAGTATATATAGTGTAAAACATTTGTGTGATTTGTTGTTGATACCACTGAGATAATTGCACATCAATAAGAGTTACGACTGTTCTGATTCAAGACCATGTCAAAGTTTTCTGATTCAATTGGATCAAATTGGGCTGAAGTCTGAACAAAGCCTAAGCCTTACATTACTTCAGGCGTATATTCTGATCATGTAATGATGTTTGGTAACAGTAGAGAACTGAGAGAGCTGTAGATAGCTGAGGGTCTGGTTGGACTTTGCCATCTGCTGAATTAAAGGGTTTATGTTCCTCAGTGCCACACATCTTTCTTGCTAAATTTGGCACATAATGAGGCATCTGATATGGTAAGACCATTAAAATAATGGTTTCTTAATAGCGAGACTTTAAATGGAGTAGTTTGCATTACAACTAGTTTGAGAGCTTCGAAGCCTACTTTTGGAAAATTACAGTTTTTAGGGAAAACTATTTCTGTAATCACAGTGAAATGTTTTTTTCACTATGTAGCCAAAGAAAGCACTATCAAAGACACAGACACAAAGAGGACTGGCTTTTTTTTTTACTGAAGTGAGGCGTTTTAACAAAGGCAAAACTCATTATTACTGCAACTTTTTTTCTGTAACTAGATTTAAAGATGCTGCAAAATGACAAAAGTAAACTGAGTCACGTTAATGTTAATACATAATCAATTCAATGCTCTGTAGACACCCTGGCAGTAGTGCATTTATTTAATGTGTTCTTATGGAGAAATGTTCATGGCTTAAAACTATAATCACAGATTTGACCTTTGATCCACATAAAGACAAAGACGAGATCATATTTACTGTCTCAGGTCTCACAGGATCAGCTGAACTGCAATTGTCCGTTCGGGAGGATTTGGTGAGTATTAGTGTTGGCTTTAATCTTAGTGACAAATGACAACTAACTGCCCGAACAGGATGTACTTACTCCTCTGTAGAATATACTCTGTAGGATTTTATCATCTCTTTATTTTGTCATTTCAGTTTTCATTGAATTTGCGATGGTGTTATTGCACTTCATAAAACTCAAAAAAGAAGGTGCCAGTTCCGTTTAATTATATACAAAATGTTGTTCATTGTTTTGTATATTATTCCTATTTTTAATGTAAAGCTATGTATCTGTTCACAGGAGAAACCTGAGCGATGAATGGTCTTGATCTGATATCCACATATTACAAATAGCAGTGACTCGAAGTGTATATACTTGATTCTAGTGTGACGCTGTGACTCAAACTGAGACAAAAGAGCAAGTGTGGCTTTAAATGAGGTTGTAGAGACATACTTTATTGGCGTTCCTTTGACAAAGCTTCATGAAACGTGACACTCTTTCAAAACAAGTCAGCTCATGTGTTCATATATATTGAACAATGAATAGTATTAGCATGTTTTCAGCCACTTCAGTAATCATTTTGTATTGATTGGACACAGTGCTGGGGATTGTCATTTTATAGACAATGAACGAGAGAAAAAAAATGTGCACTTGAGCGAACAGCATTCTTTTACTAAAAATATTGACCTTTTTCTGTCACAGTCGTATAGATTATCAGTGTACCAATATCTGCTTTGATTACTCTGTGCTTACAACATTAGTTTAGTAGACCATATTTATCATGATGTGAATGACACATAATGAGTGTTGTTTCATTCATTTGGCACCTTTAATTCCACCATCTACTATATTTGTGGAAATTCTTTCTTCATCTTTTCATCCACCTTTTATTTAATTCATTGTCCATACAAATTTTAAATGCTTTTATTAGTATTATTAGTATCATTCATGTGGACAGAGCCTCTTCTAATTTGTGATATTATACAGGTTTAGTTTTATTACATAAGCCAACCGCAGTGAGGAGTCAGTGAGGAGCAAATTAAAGCTTAGCTCAACGCTGACAATGGTGCAAACACCAGATCTCAAACTGCTCACAAACTTGTTAAAAAGCTTGAAAACCCTTTCGTCTGAAACATGTGTTGTCCTCAGGCAACAGCTTCAAAAGAGAGTCTGCTCTAATTGATCATGTGATGTAGTTAGTTACTGTTTTAACTTTGCAAAACTTTGTCTTCTTTTCTTGGGCCCATTGAGAGGCAGAATGAGTTGCATATCTACCTCGTTATGTAACAAAGAGCCGAGCTGAAATTCTGATGGGCTGTTTCAGAAGCTTGGAGAATTACAATCTGAAGAAGAAAACTGGCTTTGGCTTTGAACTGTGAGACTTTGCTGACCTTTTGTCAGAGCGAGCGTCTAAGTTACTAAATCAGATGCAGGGAATGCTGGATGTGGGGTCATTAAGTCAAATGTTTTCTTCAAATTCACTCCAACAAACACCCATGAATGTTACGCCTTTCTTCAGGCACACACTGAAAAGTTGGTCAAAGTCCAGCGTCAGTCAGTTTATAAAACGAAATGCAGCATACAAAGAAGAAAAGAGCGTGCAACTCAAAACATTGCTCTGCTCTGGTGTGGTGTGTGCATGTGGAGGCATTTTATATTGATATGTGGGTGGATTCTGCCCTTAACCTTCACATTCATCCCTGTGCAGTTCACTAATGTGCCAGTAGCTTATTTACCAACCACAGATTAAGGCTGTCCAGACCACAATGGGCTCAGGCTTACTGTGTGGGCGACCGCTGCTTGTCCAGTACTTCAGTAAACACCCCTGATCATTCATTAAGTCTGAGAGCCTCCAACGATGCCCCCAATACCACACAACGTCCCTGTGTTTCACTGTGAAGGCTTAAGTTCTGTTCAACAACATGAGCTATGCATACATTTTGAGAATGGAAGATTTGTGAAAGGAAACACATTTTCAGTAGCCACTCTTAGATTAATAGTTCCATGAAAACTAATTGTGACATGTTTGTGCCGTCAATAAGTGGGTAGAGAACATGAACAAGTGTTAAAATAAACCCACTCTTCTTTTAGGCACCAGTTTTTTCAGGTTACAAGCAACAAATCACTTCATGCTTAGGGCTACATTGGGACTTGGGCCACATTATTATGTTAAACATACACAAAGGTAAACATGTTTAGCATGTAAACAACACAGCAGCAAACATACTTGACCCGAATGGAAATCCATCTGTTTGCATAAAGGTGAGGCCAAGGTTTTTTCATTTCCAACTTGAGGAAACAGGGGAATATCACTGCTGCTGTTGCCAAACTGGGCATGTCTCATGATGACATCGCTTGGAAAAGGGTCTATTTATACATATAAAATAAGCAGACGGATTTGGTATTATAAAAATCTATATCTCTGGGCATGAGTCAGCCCTGACATTTACAGCCCGACCTGTGTTATTAAATATGGATGTTTTTTTAGCTTTATTATTATCGATCAGAGTAAATTTGGAACATAAATCAAGTGAGCAATGACTTGTACCCTACTTCTTGTGTTTTCAAGGTTGAGCAAGTTCAGCCATTTCATTAAAGTGTGTGTGCACTTATTAATTCACTTTCACTTTGTTCCCCAAATCCTTTCAAGGAACTACAAGAGCACTTTACAAACAGCGGCCAGTGTCTTTTTTAGCCAGACTCTTATATATAGAGAGAGCCATTTAGTGCCATAATTCTTCTTCTTTCTTATTATAGTCCTAAGTATGTTCCAGGGAATATCTTGGTCTTTGAAATCCGTTTATATCCCTCTTCTGAGCCCAGCCTCTCAAAAGTAAGCTTTCAAAGACCGTCTGTTAGCTCTCTGTTGCAGATACGTGCCCGAGCACACGCCTCCATGCACCGGGCAACAAAGAAACCTTCAGGTCAATTCTTTTAATTAAAATCACTTCACTTGATTTCAGGTTAAAGGATATTAGCTTTGTACATGCTTTGAATTTGATTTTGTCACTCGCTGCACAACTCTTTCCTGTACTTTCCTTGATTTAGTTTGCTGTGTTTTTTATTGTGGCCACTAGAACTCTATGGCAATTTTGTTATCACACAAGAGGGATAATCATGGACTTGGGTCTTTTTATCACACTCAAACTGTTCCTTCTACTACCCATACAGTACTTGCATGAATATTACCTTTTATACTGAAGTTAGACGAATGGTTTCTATGTAAGAAAATGTGCTCTGATTGCTTTCTTGAATAGCACTTAATGACTTTGACTTTTCACTGGTTTAGAAAATGTCATTTTACATAAAAACTGAATGTAAGCCTTTCCCTGCTCAGTCTGTGTGAGTCACGCAGACATTTGAACTGCGACAGTCATTTGGCTCCATTTGGCCCGACTGCTCTGTGTTGGCTTGGCCCTGCCTTCACACTTTGTTTTTCGAAGCCCTGTCCTTGTCTCTCTGCTCTTTCAATCTGTGTCCTTTTATTGAAATGTATAACATGGCCCTGCCACAGCCCATTTTCATAAAACTGGCTCCGACTATCGCATTGACTTATTGCAAAAGCCTGTATATAACGGATGGCGTAGGCTTCATTTGTCCCTGTGTCCCTGGCATTTAAACAGAGATGATTTGTCATGTTAACTTCTATAGCGCTCTACGTTGCCCTAAAACAAGACGCCATCCCTCTTGCCAATAAACACTCGCCGTCTGAGCGTAAACAACAGTTTTATTGTGCTCCAGTCTGTGAGCCTCCAAATCAATGCTTTGTAAATCATCCTCAGGAGGCAGCCAAAACATCTATAGACACACAAGCACATTAATACAGATGGATAAACGGCACACGGGCCAACACCGAACAATGGCCACCAATAGTAATGGCTGTTTTGTGACGAGATGCAGAGAGTCAGAGCTGCTCAGTGAAGCTATCAGGCATCTTTACAACTCAAACTCTAAACTTGAGCCATTATTAAAGTCTAAAAAGACATTATACTTTGTGTTATTCCACTACAGCAGAACCTCACCTCACTGCCTGTTTGTATTAGCTTCACTTAATGGGATTTGTGCCTCTAGAGACAGCACAATCTAAAATGAGCAGCGTGCCGCAGACAGCAGACAATGGGACAGGTGCAGTGTGGGAAAACGGCAGAGTCAGCCCCGTGCTTTACACTAACCTGATTTAGGTTTAGTGTAGATGAGTGTTGCATGATATTTACATCAAGAGCTGCCATGATGAGTGTTGGATAAATCTTTTAGTGTCTTTAACTCTTAAACAATAAATCAACCTTTCCAACTGCAGCAAGTTTGGGCAAGCACCACAAAATGTAGAGTAATCCTTTGGTTTGTTTCTTAGCTCAGCTTCTTATCACGCTTTCCCATCATCCTGTCTGTCACTACGCCATAAAAGCACAAATACCCCAAAACAATCACCTATAAAAGTGAGCAAATTATTTAAAACCCAGAAGTCAGTCAAATGCTCAGTAATAAGATGAGAAACGTTTTCTGCAAAGTCTGTATAAAAGGTAAACAGTAAAAACACACTCTAAAATGGATCGTACACATGAAATACAGAGAAGCCAATGCATTTATCTTTCATCATCCTAGCGTCAGGTGTTTTGGTCCAAGCCCAAAGCAGCTGGGACAGGCTCCAGGTGCTGTGACCTGAAATAAAGTCAATGAAGTGAATGAATGAAGTCACTGTCACTTTTTTAAGTAAGTTTTTACATTCAGTTTCTGCATGAGCTCGTTCGATACGACTAATCTTTCTTTTTGACTTGTGCACCCAGTTTTTTTCCACCATATTTAAGTCGTTATACACACGCCTTATTGTCTGCCCTTTAGAGACATCTGTAATTGCATTAGACTTGTCTGTGGATCTATTTTTAAAATCAATTATACACCTATTCATATTTAAAAAGTAAGTATCTGTTTGGTATGCTAGACATGTCCTTTGAACAGCTTTGTGGGTTCAATAAATCACACGCCGCTCATGTAAGAAATGCCTTATAGATTTCTAAAACCTTTGTGTTTTTTAGTTTTTTTCTGATGTCAAGCTATTTGTGTGAACATATTTACACCTGAAATGTAATACAATATGAAGGGGCAAAATCACACCTTTCCTAACACCGTTTCTTTTGAATATAAATTGCCATTTACACATAGTCGCTGCAAATAATATAAAAATATTTTTGTTTACTAGACATATTTCAATTTCCGTCGAGTCTCCACATCAGTGCTGTGTGAAATGTGACACTAATTTGCATGCTGGCAACGATTTCCAGTTAGATTACAGCGGGCTGATTGATGGCCACACCGTTGCCCCAGAAACCACCTTGGGCAACGTGATATGGCGCTCTAGTTATCAGACACTAAAGCATATTCCCGTAGTTAATCTTCCCAAATGGGCGTTCATTCTGGCATCTACAGGCCCCGGTTGGTAATGAAACACGGCCTTTCACCAGCAGCGTCTCCGAATGAGCAGAAATTACACGGAGGACGATGACGGGAGGCTGTGCCGCGGTGTATCATTTTTCACTTATATGTTGTAGAAATTTCCATGGGAGACTTGAGTGTGACTGTGTGATTCAGAAAAGAGTGTTGTTTTGTTAAAGGGAGTAAAGTATACGATAAATCATTTCGTTGTTTGGTTTTGCTCTTTCAAAAGCAAAAATAACATGACGGGCAGAAAGAAAGATGGTCAAAGAAGTGAAATCTATAAAAAAAAAATCAAGCTCATGTATTCAGAGGTAGTTAGGAAAGGCAAAATCTGTACTTGAGTAAAAGCTCAGCCACTTTACTGTAAAATTTCTCAAGTAGAAGTAAAAGTAGTGAAGAAAATGATGTTGTAAGAGTAACATAGTATACAGTGAAAACACTAGCCTATTAAGTTATTATTTATTTCATGGACAAATCGACCTCTCCACTACTCTTACTTGTTTATGTAATCAGTAATGTAATATGAAGATTCTTCTCTGAAATGTAGAAGTGAAAATTATGTATTCATAAAACTCTTTCCCCAAAGTACTAAGTCACCAGGTACTTCTCATTAAACGTCAATGTCACACTTTTGGGATGTGTCTGCTTTGGGCGGCTTGAGATAATTTGTTATAATAAAAAAGTGTCAAAAACTTTTTTTTTTTTAGAATAAGTACTCAGTCAAATGAGTTTCTAGCGAATACGTGAGGATTTTACACTTTTAGACTGGACACTTGCCTTTTGACTTGTTCCTTCTAAAGCCGTAGACTCTTATAGGCACCTTCCTGTGAAATTTGTGTGGACTTTTTTTCATCATTTATTCATTCGTCTCTTATCCCTCAGCCTTGTGTTCCATTCATGCTCCAGAAGTGACACAATACAAGGCGATAGAGCCACTGTTTCCCTTTTATGCCGCGTCCTGCGTCATGTTAAACATAAACACCACACAAGCTTTTCTCACAATGGTGTTAAAGGAATAAATTATGTGGAACAAGTGCTAGATTAAATCAAAAGTACATGGCTAAGTTCCATAAATAAATAAAAATACAGTGGTGTAAGTTTTGTGCACATATTGCCGTGGGTATTTTGTGGTTCTCAGTTGTTCAGTCTCGATGTATGATACCGCAGTAGGACATGCTCTCATTTATTTACCTCAAATTAATGTTTTATCTGAATTTTTATCCCCCCGAAAAGTCAGCTTTGACACATGACCTCGAGAAATATGACCACCTCTGTTAACGTATTTAATTAGATTTCACATTAGGACAGATGAACAGTGTATAAAATCCATCAGCGACATGAAAAATTGCTTAGCTGTGTTCATCGCATCACTTTATCACTTCCAGATGCATAAGCGTGAGACGTGGAGGCATGTGCAGGATTCAGCCGCTCCTCACAGCCATCAGTCAGCTCTAATGACTGCTGGCATCACGGAGGACGCAGGTCGAATCGTTTTACAGGCCGCTGACAGCAGACTGGGACAAATACAGATGAAGCTAACACTTTGAGGGTTTGTTCTTTTGGGGAAATGTGTGACTAATGTTGCTACAAGAAGATACTAACAAGAGGTTGACTTTTTATCATAGTTGACTGAGTTAAAAATGAATAAACCTTACTTTTAGGTTGTTGGATTTTAAAGAGTGTTGGGAAAATGTGCTTTTACAGGAGATATATGGATTGTGGTTAAGAGTTTTAATAGTCAGATGTAAAAAAGTCATGGGAAAGGATGGCTTTAGAAACAGGTACCGTATCACAAAATAGATGGAAATATGATATTCTTCTAGTAATTTAACCTTTTGACAATATTGCAGTAACAACTTTAAAGGTTTGCCCTTTATTGATAAATGAGAAATGGGAAATGTTTTTGTTATACAAATACAATTTCACGGTAAAGTTAATCATTGGGGTTCATAGGGTTTTTAACTCAAGGTCAGTTGAGTTAAAGTTGTACTGGGCTGGTTTTGGTGCGTGGATGTGGTAAAAAACCCTAAAGTCTGACTCCGCCTCCTTAAAGTTTGCATGAATACTTTGCCAATATTAATCCGCGTTTCATTTTGCGTCATTTTTTTGTTTTGTTTGCTGTGTAAGCAGTGCTGGAATCGATATATCTTCTGCATTATTTGTCAAATGGTAGCATTACTTATTGAGCATTTCACTGTGAGTGGCCAAAACTTAACATACTTAGCATCCGTGATAATAAAGCCTTGATGAAGTATTAAGGTATTGTTATTTAGACTGAACATGCAGCAAAGTCAAAGTCTAAAGGCAGGCCCCTTGAAAGGAGAGATGTTACATTTGATAGGCACCACTTTACAGTAAAGACCTAAACTTGAAGCAGGACGTGTGTTGAGTTTCTTCCTCATACTTTCCCCTCCGCAGTGTGTTTACACAGTTTTAAGCTGCTCAAGTGTGAGTTGTGAAAGTCTCGCCAGCTGCTTGTGCCGTAGGAGCTCATCAGTCGTCCCCGAGCCGAGCAGGTTAAAGTGATGAATCTGATCCAAGCTCCTGACAAACGCCTGCTGTTCAAGGCAACTGTTTCATTAATATTCAGATGTGCTTAGCTGCTATGTGACGGGCGGAGGCGACCCAAGTCTCCTTAAGTTGGAAAATAATTACTGTAACTTTTCTGTGCCAAGCACCACAAAGAAGCTGCTGCATGTAAGTAAAAGTGTGCTCGACAATTTAGTGTATGTCCCATTTTACCGTGAGTTAAAGTGAATATGCTGAACTGCAGAAAGAAGAATTTAGAGCATCATGATTCTTTCTGCGCCAAGTGTGTGATTTACCAACTGGTAGCACTTTAACAAGGTTTAAGATCGACATAAAACCTCAAATAAACACGTCAAAATGTTTTAAAGACAACATATAATAACGCGTACTGGCATGCACAGTGGCATTTTTCAAAGCAAACGCCCCATTAGTTTGCAGAAGTTCTAGCTCTTTTCGAGGCTGGACGACTGCTCACAGACCTCCTGCGTCGCAACTGGAAGATTAATGTGCACTTTACATGCTTGTACTCCTTCTTTCTTTGAACCTGAATTCATTAGGGACATGAAGGATGCGTCGCGGTGACAGGACGGGGCGCGGAAGGTCAGCACAAACCTCTTATCGAGATTATGGAGCCTCCCACCAACAGAGAGGAGCAGGCAGCGCTTCTGAGAGGGCACAGATTCACAAAAAGAGCTCTGAATGGATGAGGAAGCTAATGTCTTAGGCGGGACACTTTCTGTATGTGTTGACACTTTTAAAGATATGAGGTTACTTTTCATTAAAGGAGTAAAGTTGTACAGTCGAAAGAAATTGAACACATCAGTCAAAAATGTTTTAATTTATGTACAAGCAAATCAGCGCCCCTTACTTTTGACTAAGTTAAAATGCATAAGGCGCCTTGGTGGCTCACCTGGTGCTGCATTCTCAGGCGGCCCAGGTTTGATTCCTGCTCGGATCACATGCTTAGTGTCATTGCCCTCTCTCTCGCCCTGTTTCCTCTCTGTCTACACTGTATTTATCTAGAAAAGGCAAAAATCTTTAAATAAAAAATACAGTGAAACTTCCTGGTTGCATGGGAAAAGATGTGCAAAATAACACTAACCTCTCAGTACTTATGTCCATGAACAGGCCAATCACGGATCAGTTTCTTAATTAAACTTAGGTCTTTCCACGGAGCTGAACGCAGCACAAAAGAGCTCATGGGTAACACTATAATGTTACTCCTCAATGGATAGTAATGAAATCAGAAAACCAAGACTCAAGACTGCTGTTCTTCTTTACAGAGAGGGTATTTATGAATTATGCAGTTAGTTTTAAATAATAAGCCATCCTCATACTGTACTGAACCAGTACTTGTCACCCATATTTAATCATCTTCCAAAAAAGGAATCACAATTGACAAAGGTTGAAAAGAAACAGTAGTGTGTAAGGGTAATCATCACCTCCATCATTTTGAATGCTATTCTTGCCACAAAATCAATAGACAGTCATATGATGCACTTTATTTTAATGGTGGCCTACATTTCAAGCGTATTACAAAGAAGTGTGTAATTTTGTTGCTCTTTGTTACAGCCAGAGCCAAAAACCTTAAATTTAAATTCAACAAAGGGGAGCTGCTTTCACTATTGATATTCCGCTTCAAAATATATCCTCCTAAGATTAACAGCCGAAGGGAGCCATGACAGCGGTTATTACAGTATCACAGTAAGTAATTAAGTCGATAATGGAGGCATTGATTTGTCCTGTGAAGGTGTCAGAGGAGTTTATTGTCTTGGAAGACGGCTGTCACCGGGATGGAGCTAGTCTCTGGAGTTCACTGAGGATCAAAGCCAATCAGTTTGTGATTTGTACTGGTTTTAATCACTTTTGTCTGAAGGCATCACAGCTTTACTCAGTCTGGACTTGGAGCATTTAAAGTCCCAAATGAATAAATAAACAAAACTGTCAATGTTTTTTGGGCGCAGTTCCAGGCTGGACATGGATTTACTGTGAGGTGTTTGCATGTTCTCTTCCTTCTCATTTCACTGTGTTAGACTGACCTGAGGCATGAATATTAATAGATGTCATTAAATGCCTGCACTGTGTCTAAGGCTCGAAGTCGGTTTGCATATGCTCCTGCAGCAGGCAAGCTTAAAAAACAGTCTTGACAAATACAGAGTGAAGTTGGAGTTAAGACGAGGGTGACAGGTTTTGTGGGACCTGTGTCATGACCAGTGTCTACAATTGTGCTTGGAAAATAGTATTATTTATAATTCCTGTGATTTAGAATACTTATTTGACAAGAAAACACTATTTTTGTATAATTCTATCATAACAGAAGTTGCATCAAAAGACTTTAGAGCCTTCATCAACTGCAGAAATAATTGTAGGTCAAGAAAGCATCACAAATTCAACATCTGACAGAACCTTAAATAATGGGTGAGGTGTGAAGTTTTTATTCCCATATTGGGTCTGTGCTAAAAGAACCATGTCTTTGAGCTGCATTGAGAGGCTCATTACTTTGTCAAATGGTAAAAAGTGATAACAGACCATCCTGAAAAGTAATTTGTGAATTGTATTAAAAGAATATTTCAAAAACACCATTTCAGAGTGCAATAGATTTGTTAAAGGCAACAGTGAAACATTGTTTATTAAATGCAAAGTGTTGCTGTTGAAAATTGAAATCGATTTTTCACCGATTGTCTTGCACCTCATTCAGAAAAGTCAGGATAGACACATAATCAATGCAGCAGTTTTACAAGTTTTTTTTTTTTAACATAGTGTGTTCATATAAGCAACTGTGATTCAGGGGAAAATATATATCTGTCACATAGTACTATTATCCAAATGGATCAGCGGTGACAATGTAGCTATTAACTTCAACAGCTTGTTCCAGTCCAAATGAAACACCTGGCTATTAGCTTTACCTCTAGTGAACATGATGCATTACCGTTCATTATGTATTGATGTTTTATGTGGTGGGAGTTAAATTATGAGGATTTTTCATAGAACTCAGCAGTTCACTTTTGGCAGCCCTTTAGCTCTGCTGCTCCATATTGGACCGAGGCTGCGGGCGAGCACACTCCAACAGATTTTCTCTCCCCAGCAGAGCTCCCATGCTGCTCTGTCACTTCTGCTCCTCCGTCCTTTTTAATGGATCTTTGCAGGATATGACCGCTCTCCTCATCCCCGGCCGGCCATTTCTTTTCATTATTCTGAGTTTTAACATGACACAGCTGTTGACGCCGCGGCTCGGCCGGTTTTGTTGTTACAGATGTCCTTGGCTGACGCACCTGCGCACTACGGATTCCAACTTGGCATAACATGTCTTGAATGGGAATAAACAGGAGCTGAATACAGTGTCTGAGGTGTAGTCCAAGGCAGAATTTGGATTCAGAAGGAGTCTAAATATGATGTTAGATACAAAAGTTTTTAAAAATGAATCTAGATGTTAAAAGTAAAAGAAAGTTGACATCACCTGTTACTTCCCATGGCATAGAGGTCGATGTTGGGTTACACAACAATTACTTTTATGTTCTTTCCGTGGCTTCTCTAATAGCTCCAGACGCTTCTTCTAGAGAATTTGTGACTCTGTGCTCTCCATAGTGAATGAATGTGAGAAAGAATAGCTTTTAATTAACAAGTCATAGCCCTAAATCACTGACGTCTAACAGCAAACTTAACTAAGGATGACCAATTAATATATATAAGAGCATGTTTATATGTTTTGAGAACCAAAAAAAAAAAAAGACATGATAGAACAAGGAGAAAACAAGGCCAAAAGCTTTACAAAGCCTCTCAGAAAATAATGCTCCAGACTCAAATAGGCTTATGTCCATAGACAAGAGTGTATGATTAAATATGGATATTACAGGGCTGTTTTACTGGCACTGTTTATTGAGGGACACATGCAAGAGACCTCAGTGGTGTGTGGTCTTCTAGTTGGCAAAAAAAAAGGAAAGAAAACATGAAAGTATGACCAAATGTTGCTTCTGTGAGGATCAAGCAGGAAGTGATGTGAGGAGAGACACAAGACACAACAAAACGTATCGACCATGTTGTATGGGCAGTATGGATAAGCATGTTTGACCCCATGATTTTGAGCCAAAACTACACGGAATAATTACAAAGACGGTGTAAAAACTGCAGACACAGTGAAGCTACCTATGTCTGTGGTGTTCCTCTGTCAGCAGCTGGAGTCGAGGGAGTGCCGTGCTCCCATTAGGTTGTTTTGACAGTCGTAGCCACAGTAATTAATACCAGGCACTTTTAAAATGAGATTTACGCAAGACATGCTGTTTGCACTATTCACGGCTGAGGGACCCTGCTCTTGCTGAGTTTACAAAACTCACTGGACATTTTTAGCACCTACAAACACGGGGAGAGGAGTTGAAAGGATGGAGAAGAACACAGAGTTTAACTAAATATAGAATTCAGATGAAAACAACGTATTGAAGGCACAGCAAGGAGCACGGAATAATAAATACTGCCATTTTCTAAGCAAGAGAGTAGCTTAATACCTCTAAGTTTGTCAGCGCACCAATATCTTATGATCAAGTATGGTTTTAGAGTACAGTTTTAGAATTAATACCCCGCTCTGGATGATGACAGCTTTTCTTGCGCTTTGTGTTTGCAAAATAGTGTCACAAAATGTAAAGGGATAACATGAGTGAAGTAACTTTAAAATAAACCAAACAGTTGTCCAAATGTTAACCCAGACAGAGGTTGGGCAGCTCTAATGAAGTCTTTGTTTTGGGCCAAAGAAAGAGTTCTGTAAATATCACAGTAACGTAAAGAACACAGGCAGAGTGTACAAAAAAAAAAAATACAGAGAGTTAAATGGGTCAAGATAATAAGAGCACCACAAAGGACGGATCTTTACCCGTATTTAATGTCAAGGCACTGCTGTAATAAACTTTACTTCAGCCACTATTACTGTTGTAGCCGCTGCAGTGCCATAATGTTTATGAATGTCTCATGAAAACGTCTAATTTGTCCGTCATTGGGCGCTGTTCATGTGTGATCTGATGTCTCCCTGGGGATCTCTGGCAACACGAACAGACTGTCAATACTCCCGTGACGGATAAAAGCGAGAAGAGATTTTTCTTTCGCTGAATTAAGCCTCCACTAAAGCATCTCCTGCGTTGTCTCGCGATCGCAGTTGGATTTTAAGCGTAAATGCGGAAGAAAGGAAGTGGAATAAACCACAGCGAGAGGAGATCCCACGTTGTTTCCACTCCTTTCTTCTCTTGTAATCAATCGCTGTGTTGTAAGCCCACCCATTTATGAAGTGGCTCACAACGCTGGCGCCTGGAAACCGCTGCTGTGCGCGGAAAGCTGATTGAAAAGTCTACAAATACTATACGCAGCGTTTCGAAGATAAACGTGACACAATGAAGGAAAAGAACCTGATTGAAACGGCGAAGATGCAAGGCAACATGTTGGTAAGGCGTCAGTGTGTTGTTAATTGGTCTTGCGTGGCTGTTGACGGCTCTGTTGCTCATCACAATGTTCATTTTCATGCGCTTTGATGCTCGTCTTTGGATGTTTTTGTGACGACTTCTGCTGCACTTGGTCCACTTTCAAATCACGTGTCTCATCCCAACTTGGACCGAAAGTGAGGCTATAAACCTCGTTGTTTTCCTGAGTTTATAAAGTTTTTGTGTCTCTTATGAAGCATATCTTTATTACTATTTGGGTTTTGGGCTCTGTGTCTTCTTATTGAGCTTACGGGACAGGTAACCTTTAGCCCAAGGAGTGGGGCATTAATATTTCACTGCATCTAAAGCTGTGTGGAGCTGGATATATTATCACTGTGTGCTGCAGGCTTCTCTGGTCATATAGGTGAAAGGATGAATACTAACAGCTCTTTTATATCAGTTTTGTGGGCCCTAGCTTCAATGTGCTCTGATAGTAACTGTCACTTCCTGATTATTTATCTAATAGAGTTACTTTATTGGAGTTGTTAATTTTTGATTCACTCTATGATTGCCTTATTTATCGCTGGATAATACTGTGCACTGTGCAAACACCCAGGGCCATGTTAGAAGATATGGGACACAGCTGTGTGGAGTTAGGCTTATCCTAAATGTTGCCTTCACTAAAGTCTCCTCTCCCTGCGGCTTTATTTATTCTGTGGAGAGATGTGCAGTTTGTTTATTTCTTTAGATATACTGAATAATATAAAGTAAACGTTAATGTTTATCATAAGCCTTTGGTCAATTGACAAATCTAAAAGTCACTTGTGCTGGAGTCAAATAAATTAGACGGCAGGTTTGATTATGGGAGTTTGTCGAATAGAAAAAAAAAGTGAAAATGTAAGTGCGATAGAGGGTTGTACAGAGGTCAAGGGCAAACGTCACTGTCATTTGTCCCTAATTTAAACATCAAACATGTGCTGGCTAATGGCATCCACTTAGCGTGCCTCACAGTTGCTCTAGCGCCAGACAAACACGTGTTGAGAGACATATTTGTGAAGCTGTGTCTGCAATCTATTCTTCTGCCACTCTCCGCTCCCAGCAGAAAGCAATAGACTACACAAAGACATGATGTGCACAGTCGAGACCGAGAAAAGACCATTGCACGAGAGCATATCTACCAGGAAACATTTCTAAACTCCACTACTCCACTCTCACGCTAATGAGAAACTTATTTCCTGTCTGTAGCGCCTGGTGAAGAGGAACAGAAATGTAAAATATGATTAAGCAACTAGAAATGAATGATGATGTTGGTTACATTTAAAAATAGAAGTTAACCCCGCAGTCACTGTTACTATTATTCCTCTGCTTAAAACAAAGACAAGAGGGAGAGTAAAAATGTGTCAGAGATGTGGACAGAGACCTTTAAAAAGTGGCCTAAAAAACAGTCTAGACAAGAATGAGACCAGAGTCACTTTGCAACACGATAAAGATTTGCATTTCTGTAAAAATCCATGGCATATACTTTATGTTTGTGTGCATTATTGACTATTTTGGACAGAATTTTATATAGACTTTTACTATGAAGTGATTACTGAATTAGCTAATTGACTTAACAAGAAGCTCATTAACATGTCAGTTCTTAGTTGCCTATTTTATACATTTGGGATGTCTCTCAACCAATCATATCGCTTGGATTGTAAGTAAGTGTGCCCATATAGAGCACAGCAGCCTCATAACTTTACTCTACTTTACTCTGCAGCACAGGTGTTCTCTTTTAAGTATGTGGCCTGCATTAATGGACACTAGCATATATTTTTAAACTGTTAGGTCTTCTAGAGACATTCTTCCTTTGCATTAAAAATAAAAAATCGAAGCACTCCAAATGATCAATCCCAACGTAACCAAACCGTAACGAGTCCTTATGTGTAGCCCTTCTGTCTGAAAGTTGTAAATGGAATCAGTTTTTCCTTCAATGTTTTCAGCCGCACTGCAGTGAAAGTGCACTGTCTGAAGAAATGGACAACCCATAATGGCTTCATCTCTAAGAGCAGCCTGCCGCCAGACTCTTGACATTTGTTGGTGTATTTTGGTCTCCTGTCAGTTCAGTTTACCTGCTAAACTCTCCAGAAAGCTACCGCGCTAACGTCTTGTATAAACCTGTTTTCATTGGAGCACCTTTTCTGTTACACTTTGGAAACATAATCAGATTTAATTGACAGTATGGTTATAGTCTCCCTCAATGTACTATTATGGCTGCTCTATTCACGTTTGGCTATAGATTCATTGAGCTGTAAAATTATTTGACCCTAAAGGCGTGCTTTAGCGAGATGCAACATGGGAAGTACACGGCGACAGAGCAGATAATGCACTTTGGCAGGTTTATTGCTGCAGGTGATTGCTTCTTGCAAAATAAGCCTTTACTCACGGGACGAAGACTAACTGTTTCTCGGTGGGGAGTACTCGCAATAACAGGGAGAAATCTGCACAGCAGGATTTGTGAGCTCTATCCTGACAGTTGGACATTATTACAGTCCACTGAGGATCCTGAACCAGGTAGTGGCCACTCCCCCCGAGGTGTTGTATCTGTTCAGGAAATTGCAGCTAATCACGTCTGCATTGAATGCCTAAGGGGTAATAAAAACAGAGATGTTGCCATGGGATCCTGTTAACAGCACAGCACATTGTCCAGCTCCTTGTCGGCGACATTTGTGACTGTCTGTCTCACTTTGGTACAAAGCATTAACAAAGTGTGAGGCCTTTTTGTGAAGGCTTCTTCCCTCTGCACTGCTGGTGTCTAATTGTTGTGAGACATAACACATATTCTCCTTCAAGGGCACACTCAGCCATGTTATTGAATAAGTAATTATTTGTTTTTCTGCCATTACAATAAAAACATTCATTCGTTCAACTCATTTTATCCACAGATATGAAGCAGCAGTCAAAAGGCTAACAGGGAAGTGCATAGTCGTCATGGCAATTATTGTTAAGACTTAGTAAACATTGGTGCTGATTGGAATGGGGGTCTGCATTAAAAATCATGATTATGATTTCTTTATTTCTGACCAACAGATGCTTGGCCGTTTATTCAAGGAATCCTAAAAACCTCTCTGTTATTAGCTGCTTATTGTAATGTGTGTTACAACTATAGTAACAGTCAAATAGTTGATGCTAATATTATTAAAATGAAGTCGGTAAAGCCTCTGTAGTCGTGTTGTCACACTGCAGCATGAATTAATGAGTGATGCTTGTGAGTTGATGGCTATGATTAAGTTCTTGTAAACAACATGCAGCATCAGTGGGAGTCAGCTTTAGTGGAGTTTATGGGATTAGAAAAATAGAGAAACAACAGAGGAATTGAGTTTGTACAAGTTTGAAATAAAGGACAACTTGGATAAATGCTGCAAAGAGAGCTTTGGTTAGTCACATGATCAATAGCAGATGTTTATTTACAAAGCCCTTTAGATAAATGCTATGAAAGGATATTATGCTCTGGATATTTATTATAGGATGTACAATAGTTTTGGCAGGCAGTATATTGTCTAACACTTGGTCTCACTGTGCGACAAGTAATCATCAATCTAAAGCCACGAAGAGTAATTAATTAATCATTTGGCTGTGACAGACAATCGCTGCTATTGCCTGAAGGGTTGTGTTTGACATAAACATTTAGGTTCTTATTGTGATTTGTAATAGGCACTATTGTATTTTCTGTTTGAAATATAACCAAGCTGACAATAGTTTGTTTTAAACATTATAAAGCTATTAAAGGAGATAACTAAAGAGGCTTTAGGAGGCGGGACAAGTATGAACGAGGGCTGATATGTTACACTCCACTGACAAGTAATTATTTCTCCCAAATGTTAGAACCTTTCAGATCCAGTTTTTAGGTGTTAAACCGTTGACATTTTAGGAATCAGATCATTTTGCGATAACACATTGATAAGTTCGGTCTAAACTGCCTCATCGTCTGCACCAACAGATGTGGACCTGTTTAAAGCCTGAAAAATGCCTGTGTTTTCCACCTCCAACAGCTGCTGTGGCTTATTGCGTCTTGTTTACCTGGGGGTTGATGAGTGCATTTGATGGAGGGCCCCTGTGTATGATGTGGTGCTCCACTACACACTTAATGTCTTTTCAATACAAACCTCCTGGCTGCGGGCCATTCTTGTAGGTGTTCTGTCAATAGCTCACTTCATTTGTTTTTGTGGCCAGCTCCTTTAAACCACGTGAAGAGGAAGAGAAATCACAATGCTGTTTGTGTGCCTCCGCAATGCACGCTGCGTTATTGATTGCCTGCTACACCGCGGTTTTCCAGACATCTGCTATTGGTGCACCTGTTACCTGCTGTCTTGTAGTAAGTGAGTCAGCATTATCGTCATAGCTCTCTTTACTCCGGCTTTTAGATGAAATGACTTTAGAAAATGCCCCAGAGATATGGAACATAATGGAAGTAAAAGCTGCAGTTAATGACACTTTTCCCTCACTTTATCAAATAATCATCTTTGTGTTGGCTACTGCATGACGTCAGAGGTTGTGCAACATTTCCACCAGCTATTCTCAGAACACATGTCTTTATGGGTAATTCTCTTGCATGGGTTCATCAGGTTTGGCAGAGAAAATATTTCTAACTAAGGTTTGCCCGAGATATGAACCTATCTGAGTAAAATAGTTCTGTAACAACTGTCTTGACAGGCTTTTCAGTCACCAGTGAGCTAGTTAAATAAAATAGATTGCAGAATATTTTTGTTATAATGTTAGCACTCTAATTCATTTATGTATGGCTTTGTGCAGAAAAAAATATTAGAGCTTTTACAATCTACCACATCTTCAGTAACATATTGTTGGGATCAAGATTTTAATTGATGAGTATTATTTGTAATTTTAAAGATGGCACTATGCCTGATTCATTTAAGCTGATAAATCTTAGCAAATTTCTTGTCTTTAAACACTATAGGGCTTTTAATTTCTAAGTATGGGACGTAATACTGCATCTGCTGTACTCTGATGTGTTTTTTACACCTCTCACTGCTTTTCCTGCTGGTAAGCATTGGAAATAGCAAAGCAAATGGTGATATATTGAGTCCAATAAATGAAGTCCAATAGACTGTTATTTCTATTGTCAGCAGGAAAAAGGGAGTTGCCAGATTTTACATTGATATAATGATGATGTATTTAGTGGTAAAAGTACTCACCCTCTTAAACATTTTTGGGATTGAGTATGTTTTAAGTTGAAGAAGCATTATGTAATCTTAAAAATAAAACATAGCCTATGGGACCTAGCCACATCCATCCCATAATTGTTCATTTCTTTCCGTTTAGTGATTAATCTTAGCCAAACTGGGGCTGTCCTCTACTGTTACAGGAGCAATCGACCGTAGAGGTGCCATACATCACATGATGCACAGTGTATGGAGATAAAGGCATGTGTTGATCTGCATTATTTATGACAATGGAAATGGTGATATACTGAAGGAAGACCAAAAGACTACTTTGAATGTAGTGTATTTTAGTATCTCTAGAGTCAACAAATTTGGGTCATTGGGTAACCTTAAAAAACCTTAAACTTGGACGAAAGTTGTGAACCAAGTTAAATTTACATGAGACCTGAGGCAGTATGATATTCCCCCAACATTTGCAGGCGGCGTGTTTACTCATGTTACTCTGATATTTATCAAAACATCCATTAAAACTTGCCTTACAGTTGGTTTTGGTCTGCTTTCCTTTTATGTGGCGAGGTCCATCTGAAGACAGCCACATGTGAAAGAAGACAGTTTCTTTATTCAACATAACTCTTCAACAATTAAAATATGGAGTGAAACCTGCTTATTGGTTAATGCAGTGACTATGGGTGAAGTTTGGGAGAGGACAGAAGTGTCTCACTCAAAGACCTTACTTTCAGATCACTTTTTGATGCAGCCAAATGAAGAGAGCAATAGCGCCATTCATTTATGTGAAAGAACTCTATTTGTATTCAAATCCTGAAATAACACAAACATTTGCTTACAATCGATTTACATAGAAATTGAAAACATCTAGAAGTGAATCAGCAATGCCATGATACTGTCAAACTGATCATTTTCTTCAAGTTTGTCAGAATCCCATTCCGTGTCTAGTCCTGATGAATGTCTTCTTTTTTGGATGTCTAAACTTTTGAAATAGCTCTAAACCCCATTGGATGTGAGCTTGTGTTGGTGTCAATGGCTAAAATAGAGCTTTTCTGTTGCTGTAAGGAAAACAATGCAGTATCCACTTCATTTAATTACACACAACATGAGTGTGAGCCTGATCACAATGAACTGGCACTAATAATAAGAATAGCCATATTTATAAATGTCCAGGAACTCAAGTTAGGCACAGTATCTGTTCTTTTATTTGTTAATACATATAAAAACGAAGCTCTTGTGATCTATCTGCTAAACCTGCTCCGTGACATGTGGCTCAAAGTGAGTGCTCCAGCTCAGCACTTCATATTTCTCAGAACATTTTAGGTCTACTGTTTGTTAATACTCAGGGGGGAGATACTTTTTGCATTTGCGTGGTCAGATTTGTGCAGATTACAGATCCAGGAAGCTGCAGACTTAGGAGCTTGATTTATACTGACCTTTATGCGGCCCACAGTTTTTCAGCGGTGCCGGGAAGCAACAGCAGCATTTCATTAGGCGCACTGGAAATCTATCATACTGAGTGTTTCCCCTTCGGCTACATTTGTTTGCCGAGCAATCAGGCGCTGCTGGCAGATGGACAGTTATTCTTTTTTTTTTTTTTTTAGCATATGAGGTAAGAAGTTTTAACAGAGTAAGCCACATGAGTAACACAACTCACTTGAAAAAACAACGCTAATGGTTGGCATGGGCAGTAGCGTCCAAGTGAATTATCTGTGTCTGTCTCTATCAAAGTAATTTACAAACAAACTCTTTTAATTAGAGTTACTTTCTGACTTCAGTGAACTCAATCTTCTGCCTTCTCTGACTTTTTAAAGCATAACAAAGGTGATAGATAATGTTCTAGTCACAGTCATTTCCTTCTTATAACCATGTTGTTTTTGTGGACTAAGTTTCTTGTATTGTTGCATTTGAGTGTAATAGGATGTCAGAGTAGATTAAGATATGAGGAGGTGTAGAGTCAAGTTAAGTTACCTTAAGTGCAGGTGGTGCTTTTCAAACAAATTGACATAAACATCTCAGTAATAAGATGACATTTTCAGATGCAACCTAGGTGAACTTTTCACCAAAACAAAAGTTTCAACACTTTTAAAAGTCCTTGTTTTTAGTACCAGTTCCCATTTGCTTTTGAAGCAACGTCAACATACGCTGTTCAAAATGACACAGGAATACTACCAAATAGCAATTGTAAAGACATGTGAAGGCCAAAACAGTATATGACAATCATAAGCGATAAAAAAGGAATTGTTTAACATAATTTTGCAGATACAGTATGTAGAAAACATAAGGCCACCATTAAAATGCAACATTAAAAATAGCATATTGCATGTTTACTCTGTGGTTATTTCAACACCAGAGAAATATTCTGGCTCTAATGTCAAATCATTCATTCATCACATTATGCTTTACTGTCTCAGGTGGAAATGTCTGTTATTAATATCGGGTACTTGGAAACATACAGGATCTCAGTGAAGAGTGCTTTACTAAATAATGAGTGTACAGTAGCACAGTTTGCCCATCCGTCCTTATATGGTTTGCATGTTGAGATTGAGGAGCAGCACTTGTCTGATTGCTTCACTGTTCATCTTATCGCGAGTACAGGCCATAATTGGACTTGTTCAAGTGGCCATGTTGATTCATTTCTTTCCGTTTAGTGATTAATCGTAGCCAAACTGAGGCTGTCCTCTACTGTTACAGGAGCAATCGACCGTAGAGGTGCCATACATCACATGATGCACAGTGTATGGAGATAAAGGCACGTGTTGATCTGCATTATTTATGGAATTGGAAATGGTGATATAGGAAGTCCAATAGGCTGCTAAGAATGTATTGTATGTTGACCTTAATGCCACCTTAAAAAAAACACACAGTAAAGCCAGTGGAACTCTAAAGAAATTTGTTACGAACCATGTTAGACATAAGGCAGGATGATTTGCCCCATCTCTTGTGGGCAGCGTGTTGTCCCTTGACTCATGCTAGTCTGATATTTTTCAAAGCATCCATTAAAGCTTGCCTTACAGTTGTTTTTGGTCTGCTTTGCTTTTATGTGGCGAGGTCTGAAGACAGTCTTGGAGTATGACCCAGTCTGAGAGCTCATCCATCGAAGACAGCGTTTGATCTCAAGCTCCACACTCACGATATTTGTTGTTCTGTAGAAGCTCCTAATTGGCCTTTTTCCAGTGAACAGACAATACAGCATAGTAATAAAGACAAGGCCATCATTGTGAACGAGGTTTTGAAGGAGTTCTTTTCATATCATTTTGTATAACTGGCCACTGATGGTTTGACAAAGCTATTTACTCAAGTACATTTACTTGGAAAGATGATTTATGAGTTGAAAATACACTTTTTTATGCAATTTCTAGGCACTTTTTTGAAGAGAATTGTTAAATCACATTTTAAAATTAGTATATGAGTAAGCTGGTTAGGAGTATTGCCTCATAGTGAATATACTCTCTGAGCTCTTTTTGCATTGAGGTAGAGTATTTCTGAAGTCAAGGGGCTCACTGTTTAAAATACCCCATGTGTGGTTAACTTTCTCTTACCCTTCTCTTTTGAATTCACAATAAAACCGAGACAACACAATTGGTCTGATGGATTAGTCGTATGAACAGTTTATGTGATGTGCCCTTAAAATTATGTATAATCTAACATTAATGACTCTCTTAAGACAGCAATATATAATGTATAGTTAATGGGATAAAAATACAATCATGCTTTGATCGTTTAACCTTGAGCTTGGTCACATTGAGCACTGTGCAATTTAATATCCAGATAAATTAGCTTCCATTTTGTGCTTTTGTGGGAGTCTTTTTGCAGCAGAGGAGACATTGTGGCTGTGGTCAGAACAAGGAGAAGCCATCGTACAGCGAAAATCAGGTCAAAGTGTTACCGCAGCTAACATTTTGATCTTGGGTTTGGATGCATTGAGAACAAAGGAGACGCAAGTCTTTTTCTCCTTGAGGCCTGTTTCTGTTTCTAAAGAGGAAGTCTGGAAATGTCCGTGGCTTTAATGATCTTTTATTGTCAGGACTTTGACAGTTTCCGCCACTTACTCATCCCATTGGGAGTAATCTCATTTCACTGGACAGACTGTGTACACAAAGAAAACAGTCAGTGTATACAAAATCACCCTTCAGTGTCTCTACTTCTGCAAAGGGTTCACTCCTTTATATTGGTTTAGATAGTTACATTGTCCTAATACAGTGTGGCTTTAGGTTAACAAGTAGACAATTTCCAGCAAAAACATTGACAGACAGAGAGACAGATGGAGGGAGGGAAAGAGGTTCACTGCCAAGTTTTTGACTTTCAAATTGGACCACACAGTCCGACACTACGAGGGAGATTGGAAAGCCATTAAAAAGTAAGACGAGGGAAACAAATGAGCCAAGATTAGCAGCATTCAGTCAAAGCAGGCAAACTGAAAACATCTTTATATTCAGACTCTGGGTAGAGCAGTGAGTTAGCAGAGAAATCAGCAGGCTTCCAATATCCACCACATCACAAATGGAGCAACTGTTCGAGGGAATAATACTTCCGTTGGAGATTTGCGTGAAACTTTCCACCTGCAGTGTTTGTAGTAATGGACCTTCAAATGACTTTCACCTTCGATTGTTTCAGTTTCTTGGCTTTCAATTATGACTTCCAATTACTGACCAAATAAAAATAGGGTGTGTAATGGGATATAGCATAATAGGACATATTTGTATGAAAGGAACTGTAGTAAAATAAATGCATGGCCAATGACGAGAATGAGGACGATCATTTAGAACGCTGAAAAAGTTAACTTCATTTATATTACATTTTGTTTCTCCCAATGAGCTCATGGCCTCTTCATTTGGAGGAGGTTGAAAATGTTTAGCCTTTTGTTCACACTCCATTTATATACACCACATGGAGCAGTGTTTGAGGTCACAGAAAGTCCAAATTCTTTCAGAAACTGAACACTTAAATGAGTGTTTATGTATAGACGGATGTCCTGTGCACAAATGTCATGAACAAATCACAAGTTTAATATTAAAAACAGAAATAAATAACCTTGGACATTGGACACAGATAATAAAAGAGGCATTAATATTTGTAATTTACCTCAAATTTATCCACATTGCACATTTAAGTATAATTTGTGCTCTGTTTTGCAGTAGGAGTGTCTGTCTATAGAAGCTATATGATCATCCTATAAGAGTATTTTCCCCCATAGCCACCAGGCAGTCTATGATTAATCTGTGCCATTTGATTCTTGGCAGAAGAAGTTGGGTAGACTGCCGGCACGAATTCTGGGTAATGATGTACCGCTCACTGGAAGAGGTTTCCAGGTCTGTGTGAAGCAGGGTAAGGGGTTTTTGTATTGGGCTGTACACATGGAATTCAATTATCCTCTCTGGTACAATCTGCGAGCGGTGTCCATCTTGTAAGTAAGCAGCCTGCGTGACATCACAGAGCAGCCCTGCCTCGCGTTCATCACTGTTATTGTGCTCCCTGTTGTGTGGCAAAGGGGCCACAAGCAGCCTCTAGTCACAATGGCTGTCTAATGAGATCATTAAAGCTAGCCAGACAGAAAATGAAAAAGCACCTGTTGTAGAGGGGAATGTTGTGTATTCCCTAAACATTAGAGGAATATTACCATCCGTTGCATTGGGAGAAAGCTCCGCGCTGCTAAATTAACTTTTGTGCCTCTATGCCTTGTGCAGCTGATATATTATTAATTATAATCGGGATGTAAGGGATTCATTTGAATTAATTGGGGGGCTCTTAAATGCCTCACAGATTGCCATTTTCTCTGCACATTAGCTCCAAGGGCGTCATCAACAAGTCGTATTTCAGCTGGGAAGGATTTGCTTTTGTTATTGGATTCGTTTTGTAACACAGCAATGTAATTTCCTTCCAACAAACAAAAATGCAAGGTAGAAAATCCCAAGTACAGAAGTAAATGTTTTATCTTCAAAGCGTTGCAAAGGTCAGAGTCTCAGGATGAAGAAAGAGAGGTCAGGGCTGGGTGAAAGTGCAGCATATGGAGACACTGGAGATTTATTACAGCTGCGAGACTCTGCAGCTTTTTAGGGTCAAGGCGGAGGTTATCAAAACTATTTGTGTTCTGCGTTTACAAGGGCTGCTACTGTATTTCATGAAACGGTAAGCAAGAATACAAAGACAACATGGCCAAAGGGAAAATTGAAAATAACATAACCTCACTGGCACAAATTAGGAACAATATATTGAGCACTTTATTGAACTGAATCTAAACAGCAGTCCCCACACATCTTCTGCTATGCTTTTCTCACCAGTTACAGTTTGGTTAAGCTCAATGTGGTCTACTGTAGTCCTGTGCAAGGGGCCCACTGAAGCTGAAGTAATGGCGTACAGTAGCTCCACGGGCTCGAGCGCCGGTCCCTGTGGATGAGACAGATGCTCGCCTGCAGGTGTCCACCAGCAGCACAGACCAGGCTTCACGACACACTGTCTGTGCGTTCACTCAGCGGTACAGAGATATGTGCAGAGGGACACTATAGGAACAAGTGTCTGCATAAATCCTGGCTCATACCACATGATAACTGATAATGAAATTAGTAAAATAGGAAGAACCTGGACAATTGCCTAAAAATTATATCCCAGTCTTTTGAGATTGTGTTCAAATTCAATGAACTCAAACCTAGCTGGAAAACACTCAGAGATAAATAAAGAGATCCCTTTTACTTTGTTTAGGATGCAGCAAAAACACTTATCTACATTCAGTACATGAGACTACCCAGCTCTATTATGTTAGAGAGCCTCTTTGCTACACAATAATGCTATGACCATTTATGCTATAGTCTATTTATAGATGTTATCACTGTGTTTGTGTAACTGAAGCATAGTAAAACATTATAAAAAAGCAGAAAACACACATGATTTTAGTGCTCATTTAACCTAATCTGACCAAAAAGAACAAAGTGCGTATAGTTTTGTCTTTAATGCACTCCCTCAGTCAATATCTAATTTAAAACAGCCTTTTGAATAAACATCATGTGTAATGTATCATGCGACGAACACAATAAAACATATCTCCGTCCCACTCCTGTGACGAGCACTGTTTAAACTTTTATCTCCCGTCCCAAATGTTGAGTCGACGGTGTCAGATATCCGTCCCTTGAATACTGCATTGTATTTGTCATCTTCGAGAGATGCCTCTTCTTAATGTGACCTGTCAGCTGCACGTCAACACATGGCCATATCAGCTGAAGCGCTGAGAAAACTGAGGTCCCATGATATTATAAAATACACAGACACTGCAGTATATTGAAAAGGCAATATGCTTGAGATGACATGAATAGCCCCCTGTGGCACTGCCGAGGATTCCTTGCTGTCGCTGAATACAATGGAGAGGCGTATTTTGCAAACAAATCTTTCTTTACCCAATCTATCATGTACTGCTCATGTTTTGCTAATATCTATTTGTGGGCATACAGACCTATTCAAAATAATGTGCTGCTAAGTTAATGAGAGACTGGAGGCTTGGTATTGTTAAGCCCTTAATTTGCAAGTGTCAAGGCACCTATTTAATTTTTAATTAAATGTATAAATGGTTTTACTATCGATTTAGCGCCAGACTTCCTTGATTGTGGCACGTCCGCTCTTGTTTTTGTAATTATAAACTAAATCTGTCTGGAGCAGCATTTGTGTCAGTACGTATCGATTCTAAGAGAAATACCTGGGTTCTGACATGGCCTATTTGTCATGAACAGTAGAAGCACACGCCCAGTGCCACGATACAGATTCAATTCATCACAGCGTATTGACTGGCTCCCGCTTCTTCCTGCGCATCCGTAATAATCCATCATAGGTATTAGCATCAGAGGATCTATCAACTTAAGAAAAAAGTTTAAAATGTTTGTGATTAGGCGTAATTCCATAAACGTAGCATTTATGCAACCAATATAGTCCCCTTTGGGCAGAAACAGCAAGTGATGAAAGGTATGCCTCCTTCCACTGGGTTCTGGGGAGCTTTCTTTTTTATAATTTACAAATGCACAATGTTTTAAGGCAGTTGTGCACTTTACTGAAAACATAAAGTACCTAATTTGTTTAAAATGCACCTGGACCAAATGGGAATCAGTGTTTAGCTGTGTGGGTCAAAGCTACTTCATTGTTGTTTTCATATTTTTGTTTTTATCTTTGAATTCAACACCTGCGTTAGTTTTAGAGTAAGACATTTAGCTGAGTATTCCTCATATATTCTTTACACTATACTTTTAGACACTTCAATGACGTCCTCCTCATTGTGAAGCTCTCCTCACAGTGAACCAGCAGATTGATAGATCTGGGTCGTAATGAGGAGGCTGAGCCCTCGTGCTGTCAGGTGCGGGTGTCTCTCAGCGCCCCCTGGAGCCCTCTAAAGGTCAACGTGCCTCTTAATCAAACATCAGGCAGGCCAGCCTTACTGTCAGCTGGACTCGCTCCCCACTGAGTTTAAAGTTCACTCCCATCTGCTGCCGGAAACTTAGCCTCAGCTTTAAAATGGTAGTCTTTATGCTCTCGTAAAACTGTCTGGAGGTAGATTTGATGGCCCTTTATGATGGGATCTGATGATGAAAAGGCTCAATACTGTTAAAATGAGCCCATCTCAGCTACATGGGACAGTGCATGTCAAGGTTCTCCTGTTTTATGGACTTTCATAAGGTACGCTTTATTGATAGGTTGTCATTGTACTTTAAAGATGAATAGTGCCATGAAGGTATGATGCGGAGCAAATTTACTGTCTCTCAAGTGCAATATCTACCTGAAGACATTTCAAACATGGGCACCATTTCTCAGCAGTTCATAGAGAGCGTCCCAGGACTGGTTCCCGGCTCGAACCATTTGCTTCATGTTTGAACACATTACTATATTTGTTGAATGTTTTCATTATGGCAGTATTGAAGGATGAATCTTCATTTTGTCATCTGAACATACTGAACTCTATAACTAAGATGAAAATGAGCCCCTTCAGTCTCATAGCCACTGGCACTTTTGATCATAAGACAAGACGCTCATCTCCAAAGGCTGACCACGAGGAATGACACAATGTTTCGACGCCTAATCAACTTTGGCGAGGCTCATTGGTCGTTTCTGGGCTGCGGCACACTCCACTTCCACTATTTTCCAAAGGCAAATTGGTCGTGGGGATGATGTCCTTCTAATGATTGTTTCTAATGTAAAGCTAATGTACTGGTGATCAAAGACTGCCTCTGGAATTTAAGTGGTGTGTGTGTGTATGCGAGATAGTAAGGCAAGAAGATAATTGCCTCGTAGTAAAGTTTACAGGGAAAGTAATTAGGAGAAAAAGTGAAGTGCAGTGTTGAGTATGTGCAGCATTTGTTGATAATAAATGTACTGGGGAAAAAAGCTTAAAAGAATGACTGCCTCTGCTTTTTCAACTGCATATGCTATGATTTTCAGCATTGATTTAGAGACTAACTACAACTTTTTATCTTTAATGAATTATCCAAAAGCAAGTGTCAGGTTACAATGTGTTAATTCATGTGATAATTCCTGTGTCCACCGTGAATAAGTGTGAATGGTTGTCTTTATGTGTTGTGATTATTTAGTGATTGTCCAGGGTGTGCCCCACTCAGATAGACTCCAGTCACTCCTAATGGGACTAGGCAGTAGAAGATGAATGAATGAATATGCAGTAAAAACGTTCTAATATACTTTAATCTGTTTTCACTCGTTATGGAAAGTGTGAATAACAACATGTTTGTGTGTCTTTTTGACAAAGTCGACGTGTCCAGTGCCAGAGACGGCTGCCATATTCCTCATCCGGCTCTTTCACAGCAGTAAATGAGTCTGTGCCAAGTCTGCTCTATCTCTGTCTGTTGTCCTTCACAACATCCCCGTCCTAATATTTCCAAGAGCTTTTACTTTTTATGCCTTGTCACAGCACTGTCCTGCACATGAAAACACAATTAATCCTGTTAAATCATATCAGAGAAGTTCTATGTTCAGCAGTGTGCTCACAGTCGAATAAAACAATACGCCTCGGAAATAGTCTTCTGGTCTATGGCTGCTCATCTGGTTATTATATTATAGTCACAGGAATTCGTATTTGCACCATTTCATCCATTTTGGTAACATTTTCCTCTCTATAGTCGCTTTTGTCTTTGCTTATTCTAACACTTCTCTCTGTTAACTTTCATACTTTTAAAGTCCTCTATGTACTTTTGACAGACAGGTATGAAAATAGCAGATATACATTTTAATTCAACATAATAGTTCACAGTTCTCTAAAGCTCTTGGTTCTGCTGAGTGGTTGCTTCATGCACAGCCGGCTCTCTCAAGATAAGCAGAGGTTAAGAGCTGCTCACAATGAGGAGTTTGCCTTCCAAATATATCCCAATATCTCCCAAAATATTAGGATTAGTGTGTTTGTTAATTGCACAGCTAATGACTTCACCACCAGGGAAGGACAAAGCTCCAAAACACGTGGGTTTACCTCGTGCTTTTGTTGAACCACAGGCCATTTCTGTTCAGTATTAATTGGCAACACTGTTCATTACAGGTTTGATGGACGTGGGAACTTAAAAGAATCTGTTTTTGTGACTTTGTACTTTGTGTGTCAGGACCCAAAAGGCAGTGTGTGGACTAAAGTGTGCCTCTGTTGTAGCTGCCCATGTCTCTAGACAATCAGCCGCTCTGTAATTATTGGAAAAGTCCCAGCAACCATCCGTACCTCGCTGCAAAGTTGCTGACAAATCAGAGGAGAGCAAATAGGCAAGAGAAACCTGCCTCCGTTTGTGAGAAGAAAAGAAATCCTTCACCGAACATGGGCCCAACAAAGTCTTTCTCGCATAATGAACTCACAGTAGACGTGCATTTAATTAGGAAATGCAAATGCCTTGTTCTGTCAGTGTTTCTTGTGTTAAATAGCTCCACATTTTACAGATGTGTTCTATTTTTTTCATACATTTTGTTCGTCTTATTTTAATTAACTCTGACTACAAATGGGAAAAGTTCAAATCATAAACTTGTTAAACTAATAAGCAGGTTGTTTTAATTAAAAAGTGTCGTTTTAATTATAAACTTTTTTATATTGTGAGGAAATTGAGGCTGTACCCAAACAAAACATCTGTCAGTACAGTAAATGACATCTTTATAGTGCAATGTTCACTTACTACTAATTGGCAGCTAATTTAGACTTGAGTGTAATCGTCGAATTAACTTCAGTTTCCGAGCTTCTTATTGGAATTCATTGCAGCTTTTTTGGGACTGCACTGCTTCGTTGCTAAAACGGGCCAAATGTGTTCTCGTCGAGGATCGTTCCTGTAGAGAAATCCACGCTATCCCCGGGGAAATATATCAGCATTTCTGTGGTGCTCCTTCTAAAATGACTACGTAGCCATGGGGCGGCTCTGTTGCTCAATCCCAGCCCACATAATGGTGTCTAGACAAATGTGCCACTGACATTTTGCACGTCTCTCTCCCAGAAAGGAATATAAATGAGTGCTGTTGTGTCGGATGAGTTTGTCGAACTGCGTCAGCCCCAAGTTATCATTAGCAAGGTGGTGTATACCCTCTGTTTATTGTTTGTGTTTTGGAGCGAGATAGTGACACCTGCGAAGAGAGATCATGCTGAAACTCTGGGGAATGATTTGTGCAGTGTTTATTCAATTGCTTATCAAAACTGGGAGAAAGCTGCAGGTGGAAAGGGGTGGAATAGTTAATAAGTCATGTTGGAGTATTACAAATTGCTGACATACATTCAGAATAACGGCTCTTTCTTGTAGGGATTTGCAAGTATTTGTCTTGTTTATCGCAGCTTACAGTGTCTTTGATATCAGATTAAAAATAAAACCCCATCCATGTCAGAAAACAAGAGTTTACACAAGCGGTACAACGATTGGTGGCATTTGGAGGTTGTTTAAAAGAACTGCATTTTAACGTTTTAGTGCGAAAACAGAGAAAGAGCAAGTTTAGAGTCGGGATATGAGATTTGAGGTTAATGTAGACAGGAAGAAATGGTGTTATGCACTCTTGATCCAAATTTGAATTAACTTACATCTTAATATGGGCCAGCTTTTCACAGTCCTCAAAGTTGCGCTGTGTAAAATTTGACAAATGCAGCAAAATTCAGTCACTTTAAACTTGACTTGCCATCTTCAAAAATTGCAATTTCATTTTATTTATTTATTTTACCTAGTTACATTACTTCCTGTCCCTACAACTACCCTCTGAGAAAAACTTAGTAAAAAATAGTTTACATTTAGTTGTAGTTGGGTTTTCTAATAGACAATAGTATGTCCCTGCAGGGCTACTGTAGATGCCCACATGCTCTGGAAAGAGAAGAGTTACAGAAAAACCATTAAAGGAAATACAACCAAATGCATGTGTATTGAATAGAATAGTTGTTGGGGATAACACGCCTCATTTTATTCTGTTTATTTAGAGTTTACTATATTAACTTTATCTTCAAAAATCATAAAATCACATCCATGAGTTCAGATGACTTCTAACGCAACTTTGGGTTTCTGTAGAGACATGACTGGACCGTTTTTCACGTTAAATAAAATAAACAATAAAACTAAAACTACTCCTTTATACAGTGGACATGGAAATTCTCATTGGGTTCTCTCCCAGCAATCTGTCTTCCTTCCAACGTCCAGAAACATGCCTGTAAAGTTCAATTAGAGACCCTAAATTGTGAATGAATATCAGTGTTTATCTCCAAGTGATAGCCCTGTAATTAATATTGTGTACCCTGCCTCATGCCTAAAGAGGCTGGTACAGGCTGTGCCGTAAAAGATTATTTAATGAATTCCTCAACATGAAGCAGATATAATTTTGGAGTGGCTTAGAACTCAAACAACAATATCATCTAACAAACCCTTAATCCAAATCACACATCACCCACAGTTGTGTTCGCCTTCGCATCAGTCATTGTAAAGGCATCCGTTATACTTTGTTTGCCTAAAACATCTGCGTTTTGAATCATTTACAGCTGACATGTTTAGCCATCTCCATTGATATGATCTATGTAAACGCTGTCGTACAAATCTCCAGGGAGCGCCGGCTGAGATTTCCAACTGTCAACTTTATCTCCGGCATAATCGCTTGCACAAATAATAAACGATAAGGCGAGAATGGCGGCGGGTTTCCGTGTCTGCAAATAACAAAATGCTGGCTCTGGGAACGTAGTAATAGACAGAGGCAAACCGCAGAGAGGTCTAGTGGGACAAAGTTGGCTTCACAAACATTAGAAAATAAGAATACATCTTTATGAGCTGCTAGAGCCACAAATAGCTTGTCAGAAGTGTGAGTGGAGCAGTTGCCCTTTTATTGCAGTCAGTGTTGTTATGGTGCCTTTGAGTCTTTCTCTCTGGCTCGGCAATAAACGGAAAGCCTCTTGCTAACTCTGACCACGTTTACCTTTGGGGCCTGTGTGACTGAAATGGCCCTTTCATCTAGGAGGGATATGTCTGTCTCAATATCCCCACGGTGCTCATGGCGCTGCGCACACAGAGCAGGAGGTGGAGCAGGCGGAGTTAGAGGGATCCGTATTTCTTTTGGCGTTTGTGTACCCACCTTTTTGCTCTAGTCTCGGGGGTAAAGTTAGGAGAATGCAATCAGGACAGGAAGGTAGGGGACATCTGGACCCGTCTACAGGGGAACAACGCTTGACTGGCAGCACCTCCTCCTCCTTTGCCACCGTCTGTTGAACACCGCCCCCTCCCCAGCTCTTCCCTTGTACCTGTCAGCGGTGCAGTAGTTGAGATCTCCAAGGTTCGGTGGAGCTATCCAGCCGCTTCCTGCACAATATGCCTTTATCGTTCGCCCCAGTGGCCCTCGAGATGGAACCCGCAGTGCAGACTCACATCTGACACACTTTGATAATACTTTTTGTAATCCCAAATCCCGAAGTTTTGGACAAGCTCAGTGATGGGTTTATGTTGCCAAAATGTGTGTTTGGGTAAATCTATCTATCTATGCTAGCCACGTTTCAATATCACCTCAAAAAAGTACTATTTGCATTTTGAGAATTTTGCATTTGACCTCTAAAAACTACACTTTAAATAGTTTGAGTGTCAATCAAATCCTCTAAACAGACCTGGTAAATTGTGAGTTTTGTGGAGGAAAAGCCAAAATCAAACATGAATCAGTGAGCGGCAAACTTCCAAGAGAACATTATAAGACAGAACAAATCAGATGGCATTGTCAGTCCTGCAGACTTGAGCAAAGCCTCTGTCTAGACTTTTAATTTGTTCAAGACCGAATGAGCTCTCTAAGTAAAAATAACAAAGAAAGCATGGTGTAAGGCGTCTCTTTTCCGATGTTTTATTACCAGGTTGCATTGCTTTTCATCTAGAGTATAGAGCTGAGATGGCTTTGAAAGGTTCTGAGTGCTCATGGCACAAAGGTCATGGTTGCAGGATGCCCACAGCAAAATGAAATTATAGCCACAAGCAGCAATATGACAAAAGAGCTGTAGGGTGAAAATGCAGTTTTTATATTAGAAGCATTTATTATCAGACTGAGACTCTTCCAGTAGTTATTGCATATAATGTTTTTAAGATTATTAAAGTTGAATAATTTAGCATCTTGGTTTTTGGGCAGATAATAAAACACTGTCCAGTGGAAGTTTAGTGCATTGAATCTTGCAAATGGCTTGAAATAGTCAAATAATTCGAATTAATTTGAATTAAATAGACTCTCTTTGCACCATTGATACATGACCTCTATGTATTTTTCAGATTGGGGCGTTGAACTGTGTCCTCTAATGTATTCTCTACATTACCTATAAAAAAGAAATCCCCATTTATACTCTTTTCACCAGTGGGATATTATAATTGCACTGTCTTATCCAACATACACTATCAACCTACCTCAAGATCTCTTTTGTAAATTTGTCCAGCTACCTTTCCTGTTTTTTTTTTGCTCTATCAAACACATAAATCAACACTTCCCATTTGTAGCACATTATCACAGTTACACAATGACGAAACGATTGTGCTGTGAAGTCGTATTTAAAAACAGCTCCTTCCACATTGCAATAGTAACTTCAAAGGAACCTTGTGCTCTTTTACACCAGTTTTTTTCTATCTTGGCGGTATAGTGCACAGCTGACCTTATGTTGTTGTGAATCTAAACAGCAGATCATCATGTCATCCTTGTCTGCCTCCTCCTGCCTTTTACCTTGACTCTGCGAACAACAAGCCTTTACATTATTAAACCCATCACACACACTACTCCATCTGTCACCTCACTGGCCTCTGCTGCTGCTCAACCCTGATTGGCTGTTGTATCCATCAATCATCGCTCTTCCGAATTGCTTTGCCTTTCAGACCTGACCGCCAAGTTATTCTGACCTTGTACTCATTTCTCTCATGTAAACCAAACTCCACAGAGGACGGGTGGAGGAATTCATTCCCGAAACTAACGTATGACTATTTATGAGTGTTGTAAAAGTCCTCCACCTGAAGCGTTTACTCCCTGGCGATCCCTGTGTCTCGTCAGCACCGCATGAAATTAACTAAACGCAGCAGAGTGGGCTTTTCTCACTCCTGCTTCACTCGTGACAGGCTGGAGGCTAAGAGACCAGTTGCCTCGGATTAATGTCTCCGTGTTTCGGTTTAAATACCCTTGCGAGTGAGCGAGCGGTCAAGCTGTTTGTTGGTGTCGGTGAATTTCTTTGACCTTTCTCGTCAAGTAGGAGTCAACTTTAAAGACAATTAGTGAAAAAGGAGCCATCGTTCCTCGTCTGTTTTGCCCGAGACACATTATTTTGCTGAATGCAGTATTGAGTAAAGTTAATCCCCTCGTGCTGACGTCTCTTTAAATGAATATTTTGTCAGTGGATTGCTCTATGTGTCTTAATCTTCCACCCATTTAGTTGGACAAATTGCATTGATTTTCAGAGAAGTTTGCTTGCCTGTTCAATAAGGAATTATATTTTGTTTGCAGTTTAAAATGACATCTATGACACATGTACATTATCTGTACTTACATGAAAATAGCCATATTGATTGTAGCTTTCTGAAGTTCTCGAAATAGAAACCCTACAGGCATAATGATCTCAAAGTAACCTTTTGAAAATGTCAGCCATTACATTAATGTAATAATGTGGCACTGTGGTGTAATGTGCAGTAAGAGGTGGGCAGAACAGTCACAGTCTGTACTCAATTAAAAGTCCAGCTACTTTAAAAAAAGATACTCAAGTACAAGTAATGAGTAGATAAATAAGTAGTCAACTAAATTATTTCTTGAGTGGGAGTGGCTACGTGACTATCTTGGTGTGAAGGGACAGTACCCATCCTGTCATTAATATCTAAAACTTACACCTACACATTTACAACATGTAACTTAAGTAAAAGTGAGTTTTTTCCCCCCAGAAAATATATTAAATCATTAGAGTTTAGGTCAGAATGGACTATTGTTTGTGCTTCAGAACAGCAGAAAGTGCAGAGCCTATTAATGTTAGCAATTTAGATATGGTGCCATGTTTTTGAGTAATAACGTTCATTTACAAAAAAAGAAAAAAGGGCTTGCTTCAGTAAACGTCTATTTGTACATAATAGGTAGCAATTGACTATATGATCATACCATGCTATAAGTGTTGGTATTTTTATGGAAATTACTACCATATATAATATATACTAATGATACGTCTTTATTATCATCTTATAACCATGCTATAACTGAGCTGACTTTGTTTTCTGTTACTTGTAGAGTGTGTTTTACCGACAATGTCTAATAAAATTATCCCATTAGCAGGTTTCTGTTGAGAATAACAGTGCCACAATTATAACATGGAAAGCCGAACCAACAAGCTTCAAATTGCTGCTAAAAGCCTATTAAACAGATTGATAGCCTCACGCTGTTAAACAGGAACACAGGTGTTTGGCGTTTTATCTGCGGTAGCGCTGTAGCTACAAGTCCCATGATTGATTAAAGCCCTTCATGATGCGGAGGCACTTTTTGACAGCAAGACATATAGGCTGGGCTTTTCTATACAGTGATATTATACAGCGTTTAGGGACTTTTCTCTTACTGGAGTGTCAGTCAATGTCCTCGATGTTTTAAAAATGAGAAATTTCCTTGAGCGTACCACATCATCTGCTCCTTAGAGTGTACTTAGGCACTCTGTTCTCCTCTAAACTGCCTCTGTAGTAAATGAGATGAGCCACCGGAGAGGCCAGACTTGGATCTAAGTCAAAACTTTCATATTTTATTCACGAGCACTGGCTTGAATGGCATTTTAGGCTTCCCCCCACTTTTTCAAACCTCCCAAAAGACTATTTCTCTTGTTTTTCACCCCATTGTATCCCTACATTTGGACCTAGTACTACACTTTGATAGTCCTATTAATAACAATTCCAATAAAATATAACAGCGGCAAGTCTCTCAGACACAGGTTTTATTATGAGCAATGGGGCAATTTGGCGGCGGAGCATGTGGGTGTTCAAAGACGGACCATCACTTATCTAAATAGCACAGAGCCTTATGCTGAATGTCAAGTTATTAAGTGTTCTTGTAATACAAATTCAATTCACAGGCTGGATTGAATTAGCAAAATGTTGAATGGAAATGCATTTGTTCTCCATCATGGTCATTTTTCTTGTGTGAGACTTTAACCAATGTAATAAGCGATTAAATTCAGTTCAATTAAGGAAGCATTTTGCAAATATCACAGCGGTTTTGAATCTTAATGGTGTTTTTAAGGTATTTTGTGGCACCGGAGAGTGTTGAGTGGGACCTGGCTGCCTCCAGCTCTACCCAGACTCATCTTTGTAGACAATATGTTGGAATTGCCTTCAGTGCCTCTTTAAGCCTGAGGGACTTTTTTCATTTTGTCTCCTCACTCTTCTCCTGTGATCTGGGGGAATTGAAAAGTCAGTGCTCAATAATGGAATAAATGGCTTTACGAGGCTAGAGCTAAAGAACCTGGGCTCAGTCAGGTATTGGTTAACGGCAGAAGCACCAAATCAAACTCGGGACACTCACCATCGGATTCACAGCAGCCTCAATTTCGGACTCCACTGACTATTAAATCCCTCCATAATTACATTTTGGTAATTTGATGCTATTTTATTGTTCATTGATATTAGTTACAACTTTGATGCAGCCACTTCAGAGATAATTTCATGCAAATATCTACTTTGTGTAGAGCATCACTTTCTTTTTAGTCGGGTGTGGTTATGAATGTTAAATTATTGTTAATGGAATTTCTCACACTGTTTGTCCAAACTGTGTATTAGTTTGTTCCAGACCAATCATTTTCCATTTTAAAACTTATGCTGATTTCACTTCATCTACTCTGCTTTATCTACAACAACAACAACAACAACAAAAACACCAAAGATTTAGCTCTGTGGACTTTTAGTTCAAAACTAAAACTGTGGGTTCAATTTAGATTTTCCTGCATAAATAAATTTTTACCTCCTCCAGTACAGCAGCAACGGCGTGCATATTTGCCAAGCTTGCGTACTTTGGGATTGAAAAGAGCATGTTTTCGCCTCAGGTCAATTAAATATTTAAATGAACTGCAACTTGAACTTGAAGTATACGGTCTCTGTCTTGTCTGTTGATAATTAGCAACACAAATAAACACTTAGCAGCACCCACACTCTTTAATACCTTTAAACATCTGCTAAAATGTTGTGTCATGCTCTTACAATTGTTTATTGACCATGTGTCTTCTAACAACCACAAACAGAAATATTTCACACAGCCTCTCAGGACGTCAGTGAAGCTCATTCCCAACAATGTTTGTTTTGTTTGTCTATTTCATTTCATCCACAAACAATTCAACAAGGAAATCAATCGAGCAATGTTCATTTTGTTAATTCTGCTTTCATTATTGAAATAGAAGTAATCACATGGTCTGTTGACTTTATAAACCATAACATATAAGCCATTTAGATTCAAGGAGGACCAAATTGTGGGTAAATGGCTTTTTCTACTCTATGAGTGTGTGGAGAGAAACATCTGACGTCAGGGTGAAAAATGGTCTGTCTGTTCTGAGCCAGTTTTTGAGATGGACCAGATGGACCTGCTGAGACTTTACAACAGCCTTTCATCAAATTTCTCTCAGTTATCGCTGAATTTATAGTGAATTTTACTCCTGAATTGCTATTCTGTTGAAATACACAGCACTCTTTAAGTGTCTGGAGCTATTGTTTGTCTCAGTTGAACAGAGACATGCTCTTAGTATAGGCTTTTATTTCTAATTTACTTCATTCAATGGCTGTGTGTAGAATTTTATTAAGAAGGCTTTCTGCTGCTGAAACAACAAAGTGATGCATCTTCATGAAAAAAGCAGCACTGAATAAAGCACCATGTAATTATCTTCTGAAAGAGGCAGAAGTGAAACATAATGTTTATAAATGATAGCAATACACAATATACTTCTGCATGACAAAACAGGAACGTTAACACAGAAACAGCCCCACGGCCAGTTCAGCTTACAGTGTAGATACAATATTTGAATCTAGTCACTATGTGTAATATATGTGCTTATAAACAACAATAGTTATACATAGTCTTCCACCTAAGTTATCATTTTCTTAAAGTATCAGTATAAAGTGTTTTGAGTATCATAACTTGACATGCAGTCTTCCTCAGAGAGTCGTGTGTGACATGTTCTCAGGACTTGTTTCCTAATCTTGATTTCCTCCATATTCTAACAACAGTGTTTGTTGTCTTCTGTTGCAATAATTCTGCCTTTGTCCCATTCCATCATATGGTTTTCCCTGATGCATTGGTCTGGAATTGCAGACTTTAGATAGCATTATCAATTGGTTATAAAAAGGACACTAAACACTCATTTCATTGCTCCAATCACAGACTATAGTGCCCCACCGGACCTTTGAGTGTGGAAACTCTGAATAGTTTTGCTGCTTTCATCTCTAAGTTTGTACCTTCACCTTAAATAACAAATTTCCTGTGGAAATCACACTCATAATGGAGCCAGACACTAAAGGGTTGAATGATGAATTGGCTTAATATTTTGGATCTGATACCATCTTTTTTATCAAAAAAGTGCTCCTAGTATTATCACCCACATCCCTCAGCCTTGTCTGACACCATTTCTAAGCAACAATGGCCTTCAGTAAATCATCTGCATCAGTTTTCTGACTCCTTGGACGTTTGATAGATTCAACCATTTATACAAGGTTCAGGCAGATTTCGTTTTTAATGCTCAAAACATTATCGGTCACTTATTTTCTGCAGACAGGCGTCCAAATGGCCCCTCATTTCTATCAAATGAAATACCTGCCATCATCACCAACATCAGTATCAGCTAAACCCTGGCTGCAGGCTGCTGTCTCTCTGATCTCTCCTCGTCTTTTGTGTCTCTTTGTACCTTCCCTTCAACCGAGACCCTTCTCTCTCTCTCTATCTGAGACGGGACAGATTTGATTTAAGAAAACATTTTTTTTGCTGTATGAGTTTTCTGAATCCTTTTTGTCCAACTGCTAGCATGGCAACTCTAAGTGCTTTCTCCATCAGGGCAACAAAGGGAGTCATACCAGTTGAATTATTTCTGTCAGCTCTGTAGGGCTGTTCATCAATAGCAGCTGGCTGCACTTTCTGGACCCAAATAACTCGCCCTTGAAAGTTTGTTGGACCAATATTGACCAAAGAAATTGAAATGTTCCGAAACTTATTTTTATCACAAAAAGTTGGATTTAAAGCCTCTTCTGTACTTTTTCACAGTTTTCCATTTACTTGTGGCTGACCTGGCTCTTGCTGGTTTGTGTGCACCTAGCCTTTCCATTTTGGCTCTTTGGCTTACCCTTCTGTAGCTATAAACGCTACATAAATTTAGATTGGCCGCTCTCTGTGCCGGGGACCAATCTTCCCGGAGGAGGTTGGGGTAATTTACGAGGCGCGATGCATGGCACATATATATCTCCTACAGTTTATTACAGCCATCACAGAGGCTGATTAAATTGATCTGCAGATTGGTTGACAGCAGCAGACATTCTCATTCGACTGGAGAAACAAACCCTGTGTATCATATAACTTCCCGCTAACGTTGGCAACATCCATCAACTCATAAATATAGCTGTTACTGTTAATGCCATCTTCTTCATTTTTGCTGTTTTGTTGCCCTTCTGTCTCTCTCTTTCCCTAATTTCATCATTCGTACCCTGTCCTCCTACACTCTATCTATCTATGTAACATATCTTATGTTTTAGCATGAAAAAATGTTTATGATGTTAACGTGACTGAATGTGTCATGCTCTTGTTGTGGATTGTGTTATATTTAGCCTGGCTTTCTTTTGATGCAGAATAAAAGATCTCTGGATGCATTTGGATAGACATTTATTGAGACCAATTTAGATACAATATCGATCGGTCAACAGAACTTCTTCTAGTGGGAATTGTTGTGAAGGGAAGGGATCCTTAAACTGAAAGGCCAGATGTTTTGAAGTTTACTTTTAATTAAAAACCTGGTCGCTGATTGGATGATGCACCTGTCAGTAATCACAAATAACAAGGGAATTTTATCCAATCACTTAGTAATTGTAAGTAAAAAAGTTAAAACAATGACTTCATCTCCACCATTGGCCCAAACCAGACATGGTTCAGTTGAAACTAAATAAGATTTGGCAGAACAAGATGGATTTCTGAGTTTGTGAAATTTTTTGTGGATCCAGCTGCTTTTCAAGTTAAAGTGAACCTTGAACCATTTACCATTTAAGTGAATGGATATGGCCAAGCTAATGTTATTTCTAGAAAAAAATCTAAAACAACTTATACCTGTCTATTATGAAAAAGATCCTAAATGATCAGCTCTGACAAAGAAACATGAAAACAAATAGTATTTCACCTAGGTTCAAATGTTTTAGGAACATTACTTTTGTGCAATACTGGAAATGTAAAATAGTAAAGACATTTCTGGAGACTGTGTTGCCTTTCAGTATTTTTATTCCAACCTGCCAACTCTAACAACACACACATTCGTCTCAGTAAAGCTTTGATGGAGATGTAAAGAACAGTCCTTGACCATGCTGACTGGCAGATGCCTTTATCATGGCCAGCTCAAAAGATTACACTTAAAACCCCCTTTTAGTTCAGGTGCTGAACCTGCCAAAAAGGAAAAAAAAAAAAAAAAGCCAGCTTGTTGCAGGGAAGAGCTTAGCGGTGAGGGAGAACGGTAATGAATGTGTGCACGGAGAGAGAACGGCACAGTCTGCAAGTGAGAGTTCAAGACTTATTTGTAGCGCAAAGACAGAGACCGATAAAACCTATAAGAGGAGTCAATGAGAAAGATCGAGAGGCGGCGAAAAGTCCAAGAAGAATTGGTAGTGTGCGCCGGGAAAAGAAGTAACACGGGAGGCTTTTGGAGAGACCGCAGAGGCGTGTGAAATCGAGGGAGCGCACACATTTCTATGCAGCTCTTCTTTGTGAATGGATCGCAGCGTATCCCGCCGAATCCTCGACGAGATGTGATTGATTGGCTGGAGAGTGCCGGAGCGTGCGAGTCAGCTGACAGCGGGACGGAGGAGGAGGAGGAGGAGGAGGAGGAGGAGGGAGGACGAATCTAAGGCTTAGAGAGGGGCAGAAGATTGTCCCACTAGTCCTTCCACTTTAGGTGAAGCCTCCCACTCGTTCGACACTTGTCCGGAGTACTTTTTCTGTCTGGAGACGAAGAGGAGTGCGTTACCCGTCACTTCAGCCATGTCAATGCTAATCGCCACCCAGCAGATCGATACCACCACCTCCAAAATGGTAAGAATCAAGCTGCATTAGTCATCTAGTGTGCATACTGATAAAGTGTTGGCAGGATTTTTGGCTGCAACTGCGCCTTAGCGTTCGTCTCATCTTCCGGTAGCTTCGATTGGTGCATGTGTTGCCAAAATGCTACTCCGCTTTTAATTGCAATCCGCTTTTTTTTTGCCTAAAATCTCGAGTTTGTTTGACAAGACTTATTCATTGTGGTGAAATGTTTGATCAGCGTATCTCTAGTTCAGCCACTTGACCGAGACCGTTACACTGACTGCTTTAGTGACAGGTGGTCTGTTGTTGATGGACCATTGTTGCTCCAGCCATAACTCCTCCCTGTTTCTCAAGGCTCTCGGTGGAAAGCAGGAGTTCAATCACACTCTGGGCAGTCTTGTTAAGGTCTCTCCCTTCACTTTTCCTTTCCTCCCTTTTTTCTCGTCATTTATTTCATCTTCATTTGCTTATTCTCCGTCCCGATTTGAATCCCGACGGAGAAGCCCATAACAGTATCGTCACATCAGCAGTTCGGACAAAAGTGACTCTTTTAGTGCTTTGGCTTGCTCGTTTGAGGATGAAATGTGCTGCTGCAACACACTTGTCAGGATGCTCTGACAAGTGGGACTTATATGGGCTGTGGATTTACTGGAGAATGGAGGACATGTGTGAGTTATGACTTTGGAATCAACAGTTTGTTTTGACTCTTGTTAATTCGGCAATCGACTGAACATGCTTCAGAAAGTGGATGAAGCCTTAATGAAATAAACTAGATTTTTTTTAAGGAGGTGGTCAATGTAAATGCTATTCAAGACCATAAGTTCATTGAAAAAAGGCTAACAAAACATTTCAAATCCATGTTATTTACCAAGTTCAGACTCAGTGTGTTTGGTGAAGGAGGCAGAGATGAGTTTATTAATTAAGATAGTCTTGATTTCAAATCCAGAAACCTGCATCTCCAAAACTGAGACATGACTGAGACATAAAATGGAGCTTTCTTGCATTAAAATGTTTTTTTTTTCTTTTAAGACCTTGCCTTAACACCAGTCTAAAGCACTACTCATTTGCAGCTGTTTACTGTATAGTGTTATCATTTTGTTTTTATGCCAACATTAGCTAGTTTCACTGTTGCTTTTGTCAGGTTTTGAAAAAGTCACATTAATCCAACATTTCACTGAGGATTTCCCAAACACTCCATTATAACTCCAGATATGTGCATAAACATGTGATATAAAACATGAACAGCGAGTGTCATCTTTTAATCTGCTGAGTGTGTGCTTTTTAGCCTCATTTTTCTACATGGACTGTATTTTAAACACTCATTCCTTTTGCATGACGCTCAATCACAAACTGACAGGCTTCACGCTCTTGCCTTCATTTGAATCCCTGGTAACACCCCAGTGTTTCATCAACATGTCCCCACCAGTGCATTTGAATAGTTCGATCCACTGCCCACCTCACTCATATCCATCTAAAGCCTGGGGTCAGTCTTTTGAAACTTGCAGATCAGATGATTTACAGCCCAGTAGCAGCAGTGGAGCTTGTCTTTGTCTTTTTTATGTAGCAGATTTCACACAAAGCTCCTCTAGTTCCCGTTTGTAACCTCCCCAGGCAGACATCACCGTTAAGATGTCTCATTTCCCCGCTAATGTAGCTAATTCTGATCGCCGTCTTGCATTAAAATGGTTTCCACCTCATGAACTATTATCCTTGATGGAAAGTGCTCACTTTAAGTAGCAGCCATGCTTCAAGAACAAAACACAGAATCTCAGCCCCCTTCAGACGCTGCCTTCTGCGATCTTATTTCTCTCTGTCTGAACACAATGAACCAGTACGACTCTTTCTATGCATTTACAAGATAAACTTAAGTTATTTCTCTCTTATCTTTATTAAATCTTTACATTTATGCATATTTTTACGTTAGATTGGGGCTCACTTTCAAGTTCACAGATTATTGATTGCCATATAACACTTTTCTGTCTACAGTCTTTATCATATTGAGAGAGTACATTTTACTGTAGATAAACCACTAAGAATGTGCAATTATTATATTACAGTAAGAGTTTTGCTCCCTGTTGTGTGAATTATATGATAAACCACAGAGTCCCCGATACAACTCTCTCTCTCGTGTTTACTCTGCTCTGTAAAATGCTTTTTTAATGAACACAAGTTATATGCGGACACTGCTGCTTCACTGACTCACTCTCATATAAATGCTAACATAATTAAGTGCTTAAATACAATGCCGTGCTGTACCTACAATCAGTGCTTTGGCTGTGCGTCAGTGCACTGCAGAACTTATGCACACTGACACCTCCAAATGTCTAGATCTATGTATTCACAGCTTGAATTAAGGCTTTCCACATTAGATCCCATTACTCTCTAGATTTTAGTGCCTGGTCTGAATGTTTTGTTGTTTGTAAATGGCTCGTTACTGTCTTATTTCATATTCTCCCCACGATTAGCACCATTTTTGTCATAGGAAAGATACATTTGAAGAAAAAAATCCAGATTTGATATTGATTCTTTTTGAAATGACAGGTGATTGACGGCAACATGCGTCAAAAGGCTGCAAATATGAATAAACAATTTTCTCTGTGGACATTCATCACCAGCTTGGGTTTGCTGTGGCATTTAAGTCCTATTTCTCTTCAAATAAATCAATAATTACTTACATTTTTTTATTATTTTTTAAGTCATTCTCCCAACCGTTCCAAAGCAGAATACTAAACTAAAAAATCTGAGCTCAGAAATGACTAATGTAGGCTTGAGTGCATTGATTTTTGTGTGTATGTGCTAATTGAAACCCTGGCTAACGCAGGACGACCCGTTTACTTGGCCTCGAGTCAAAACAGCGACTGAAATCCACTATGAAAACAAATTAAAACGCCACCAGATAAAGGCAGCAGGTCATCGCTGTAATAAAGGTTTTTCACCATCAAGCGTGTGTCTGGTGGATTTTAAATGCCAACACTGACACTGTGCAGTTCTCGCGTAGAGTTGGTTTATTTATTTACTGCTCTCTTGTCCCCACTGTTATTCATTCATTTAGTCCGGCCTTGGCTTCTGTATAACTCTCTCAGATATAATTTGAGGACATCTGGAGGTACAAATCAACACGAGACTCAGGGCAAACCATGCAGTCTGCAGGGAACGAGAAAAATGAGCAGTAATAAGTCTCTGAGACACAAAGGATATCACCGTTTTGCAGCTGTTTTTGTCACCTTTAAAGAAGCAATGAATAAGTCTCATTATGCAAAAAAAATCAAATTATATGTCATTATATATTCTATCACTTTTTTTGAAGTTCTACAAACATATCCATTAAATTTAAAGTGTAGCTGCCTGATTTTCTTTTTTCCGTCCCTGTCTCAGACTACACTCAACCCCAAAAGCAGCCGAGGGACCTTTCCTGCTTTTCTTTTATTAAAAAACAAAACAAAACTGTAGAGATAAACTTTTATCTCAGACTTAAGCCTCAAAACGGCTATTATCTCCTCCTCATTAAAGAATGCGTGATTAAATTGTCAATATTTATCCCTGTTTCACATTGAATCCCTTTTCTCTGTTTGTTTTTTCTTTTTCAAACCAAGCTCTGAATATACAGTACACTTTCTATGTTTTATTGGCAGCATTTACTCCTTTATTGATAAGCTGTGTCAACCAATGGGAGCACTCCTTTTTCCAGAGGTGAGCTGTGATTGGCCGAAGCTCTCTTTCAGGACTTTCTTCATCTAATAAAATCCTTGATGACATCTTAAGGTCTTGTTTTGTTTTTGTTTTTTTATGACAGATGATTCCTGTTACAATATGCAGTTGGTGATTAAAAGGTTCTTCATTCACAAGCTTACAAAAAAATGCATACTCCACTCTTAACTTCACTTTTATCACCAGCATTCACACTATTCTTTTTTTTATTTATGTTAAATATTATTACCATCAAGAGATTAAGCAAATAGACATAGTTTGCAAAGATGTGAAATAAATATATGATTTTGAGGTCTATTAGTCCTCTCTGTGTTGATCCAGAATATATAATATAGTCATTTTTACTCTAAAGAGATTTGAAATGAGTGACCACTTTCTGTCCACTAAGGCTCCTCTTTTTTTTTCTTTTTTTTTTACTTAGGATTCCAGTCACTTTTTTGGTCCTCACCACTGCATTTGTGGAGTTATTGCTGAGCCGCCAGAATGACAAATCAGCCCTCGGCAAAGTGACTATTTCTACTTGGACCAGCGTCTCCGCCATACGTGAAATTAGTCTGCTGGCTCTGTCTCACAAACAGAATCCAAATCAACGCAGTAGCTTTAGATAGCTCCCATGCACAAATTACCTTGGCTTCTCGAACACTTTGTATGTGTTCCATGTATCAGCAGTGTTACAGCTCAGGTCTGCAGACTATCCCCTCTCCATCCCCGCTTATTCTGTCCCTTTAAATTTCCCAGGCACTTTATCTCGCCCATTTCAAATAGGATTGAGACTCAATTTGCCATGCTTCGTGTCACATTGCTGGTGCATTTTACAGTTGATCTAGACACGTCATAAAACTGCAAAATGAGCAAAATACGAATTGTCAAAAAGTTTCCCCGTCCTCGTGCTATTTTTATCATTGAGCTGGTTTGTTTCTCTCTCGTAAAGCTCTGATTTGTCGTCAGAGATTGGCGAGTTTGCGCAGATGGAAGTGTCTATCACAAAAAAAGGTGCCTTCGTGTTGTTGTTGAGGCGAGTAGGTGGTTTTGCAGTAAAGTGACAGCACCTATTAATTTGGCCGTTTAATTTTAAGTCTAACCGCGTCAGGCTCCAGCTCCTTCAATCTTCCCCTGTCATTCAAAACCAGTCTGCAGCCTGCAGCCACAAACACTCAGAAAGCATGAGGGCTTTTAATCAGAGCCTCAAACTTGAGCCTGAGAGTAAACTGCAAAACCTAAAATGAATCAGACCTATATTTTAACCATATTTCCCCAATATATTGTATCTATAAATGTAAGTATCATGGTCACAGGTTGATACTGAATGGGTCACTGACTTCATTAAAGAGTATTTAGACTAGGACTGGGCATTTAATGTAATTATTTTTTAATTTTGGCTCCCAACAATCACAAAACCTATATAATCGAGGAAAAACAATTTATTACTTGTTTTTATTACTTGTTACACGAGACTGTGGAAGTGCACTACATTATTTATTTATCTTAATTATTATTTTTGTTTATTTTAAGCTATTTATTTATACATTTGAATATAGTATTTATTTTAAGGAATATTCACTGTTTTGTTCAATAATTCCAACATATTTTCCAAAGTCAACAAGTAATGATGATTTCAGTAATGACCAAAATAATAATTATGATTTTTTTTTTTTCTATAATCAAGCAGCCCTAGTTTAGATCATGGTATAATGTTACAAAGATAGACAGTAATTTGACTTCCTGAGCTTTAATTAAAGTTATTGTTCATTTAAAGATAAGCTAACCTGACGGGGTGAGCTACTTGAGAAACTGCAAATTGATCCAATTGGAGCAACGCCATGTTTTTTACATTAGTAAAATGGTTGCTTAGTTTCCAAACGTAAAACATTTACTGCCAGTACTGCCTCAATGTTTGTCTGAAGTGTCAGAAAGAGTTCAGCTGCTGTGCAAGGAACGGGAAAAGAAACAAACAAAAAACAGTTCTTAACCTGATTAGAGACAAAGATTGTGAGTAGTCAGTTCTGTGAAAAGAAGGTCTGCTGTCATGGTTTGGCTGAAAAAATGTATCTGCAACAAAAGTATATCTGGATTGAATTAAATATTACTCGACTAAGACTTGTTTAAATAGCAACAAGGCACTCGGGCTGACCAGACACCAGCTTTCCACACATCTTTTATCTGCAAAATGTACATTGAGACATAATAGTCCCATCTGCATTTTTATCTTTACAGTTGCAGAACAAGTCTCATAGTGAATGCAAATCCTAAAAACAGAGATAGTGTTGCTTTAAATCCACTTATTTAACATGGTTGGCAATACCCTCACACAGTCCAGGTCAATGCACTAGTTTTGTGTTTTGTGGGAATACTCGAAACTTAAATCGTTGCAAAGTTGTCTGATTTTGGTTCGATTTCAAACTTCTTTTTTCTACAATACTTCAGGACAAATGTAAAGGGTGTAAAATAAGCGCGGCTACAAAGTGGGCTGTCTCATCATAAAGTACAGAGGTCCAACAGACCCAAATACATCGGGTAATGGTCAAATTGATCCCCTCTGTGAAGCCCGGGATTGAGGCTGAGGCTTTATGACAGTGCTCTCTGTGAGAAATGGCCTGCAACAGAGAGATGTCACACTGCAGTAGAAATTCATGAGTTCTTGCCCCGTCTCGCTCTTTCTAACCTGAACCTTTGCTCCCGCTGTGAAAGCCCCGCTCCCATCACAGCTTCAGTTCAGGGATTTTCTCTCTCTCCACTTTTGACAAGGTCGTACTTCTCCTGCACTTCACTTATTCTTTATTTGGGAAAACTTCACTCCCCGCTCTTTATCTTTGAGTTGGATTAATTACTCCGCTGCCATATGTCGGCACATAATCAGTAAATCAACACCATGACTTCACCAGATGGAGAGCTCCATTTTCAGATGCATTCTTTTTTTATTGACTCTAAAAAAGATGTTTGCTCAAATTACATTCACATTTTCTCACTTAATTTCTGCACCTCATCCAGGATCTAAATGCACTATTTCAATTAAAACATGCTCCTGTCACAACTCAACGTCATGCATTAATTCATAACATTGTTTTATAAGTGAACATGCATAGTTTTAACAAATAATAAATGCTCAAATAGTCAAAACAACAGCATAGGGCTTATAGGGTCATAGGTATTTTGGTTTTGTATTGCAGTTAGGTAGAAGTGGCATTTAATTGTATTTTACAGTGTGTACAACTTTTGAGAATAGAGCCAAACAACAAACCTCTCAATGTAGATTTAACAGCTTAAATGTGTATATCTGGCGGATAAAACTGTACAATCTGGGGCCTATTTTATATTTTTATGTTGATATTGGACAGGACCACCACTGATGACGGACACGCACTAGTTCTTTCTTCAGCTTTTACTGCAGCTTAGCTTTTGTCCTCTTTTTCCTATGTTTGTAAAATCATAGATATAGGAATGTAATGTTCCATGATAGTGACATTCTGCAAGGAAGCTGTTTCTTCTTTTACAAAATAAATAAGGAATCGCCTTTTTTATAAGCCCTAGATATCTTAAATCAGTGGATCCATCTTTCAGGGTGTATTCATTTCAACATTGCATCTAGAAAGAGACGTACTGTATGTGCAAGTTTTGAAATGCTAAAGTGCTAATATTTATGTTCGGTGTTGCATAAACCTCAATATTTATGAATCCCAGTGTCATACCTTCTTTATCCAGCCTCATTTGTGTCTGAACATAAAAACTCTCAAACAAACTTATCCATTTTTGTATTTCATTATTTCTGCTTGCTCTTAAATGACTTAAATTACATTTATGCGCCATGACTCATTGTCCCAGTTAAAGCTGCTTATTGTTAAAATATTTTTGAACTCACTTTCCGATAACTTCATTATAGTTGCCATTGTTGACAGTATATAACCTTAAGCAGATCTATGTGTCATTTTGTCTCAGTAATGATGAACTAATAAATCCATTAGCGTGTTATATATGACTATTAAAGATTACAGTTTGAATCATGTACCTTGTCGTACGTCTGTGTGATTGACTGCCTCCCGCCGCCGCCGCATTAATTACCATCTCCTGTGGCTTCGGACCCACCACTAATGACACAGCTTTGGCAAATACTACGTACAGCGCCCAAACAAATCACAGCTACCTTCAATTTGTGTTGGAGAAATAGATTTAGAGACTGCAGGGACCGGAGCAGCTCCAGTCCAGGGAGGCGTGTGTTTTGATAAGTACAGCTCTCGCACAGCACCATGAAATGAGAAACTATCCATCACAGAACATGGCGGGTGGATGACAGCCAGGAATGGGGTGTGAAATCAGGGAGTGCTTACATTTTTTTTTTTATAGATATATATATAAGCAAAGAAAAGAAGGCATTTATTCAGCAGTAAATTTACATAAAAGACCCAGTGATATCCACTAGATGCCAGTGTTGCTTCACTTTTGTTCCCTTTAAGCCCCTTGGTGCTGTGTTGTATCAGTGTTACCTTAAATGACACTTGGAGCGGTGTTTATTAGGCCACAATGGAAGGAATTAAGCAAAAATAATCCCCTGTAACTGGCTGCTGAGAATCCCCTGTGGCACAGAAGGGAAAAGTCCCATTTACACTTGAATACATACACAGGAAGTATAAGCCAAATGATTGACGCTACAGTGGTTTTAATCCGCTTTGTGCTCCATTCTGTGATCAAGTAACATGTCCAATTGTATTTTGTCAATGGGGCTTTGGCTTTTAGTTGTAGTCTAGTAGTCCGATACCTAAAAGTTTTCACATAGGACTCAAGATGAAGGCTCCAAAATCCAAATCAGGGATACAAAATGGAGACTCTTCTGTAGAATAAAGAGCAGTCATTTCCAACTGATGTATATGTAAAGAAAGAAGGAAAATAAATTCATTTGAACTTGAAAATCATCCATTATTTTAGTGTTTAATGTGACTAGATGCTGATGTAGAAGGTGAAGGATGCTAAACTTGCAGCAGAGGAACATATGTGTATATCTATAGGATGTGTGTTGTGTTCAAAATGCAAATATATACAAAGTCTAGTACCTTGGTCCCAACTTTATGTCCAGTGCAGGTGCAGTGAATAAAATGGTTTCCCTGGTGCTTGTTAAATCTGATTTATTACTATCAAGTGAGCATTTTGTCCTTGAAGTTAAGGCTTAATAAAGAAAAATGGGTGAGCATTGGGCAGTGACTTTGCCAAAGTGACAAATGCCACACACAGTAACAGAGAAAAAGCATCTTTAACTCTGCATCTTAAGTGGGCAAAGGCGGGTAATATGTTCATCCTTTTATGGGTTATTCTTATATATTGACCTAATAAATTACTCCTGGGCTTAAAGTAAGAAACCCTCGAGTCCTGACTAAACCATGCTCTACTTGCCTCATGTAGAAGTGTGTGTCTCAGCTGGCTGATGTGAACAGAAGCTCCCCCACAGACAGAAGCCTCTGCTGGGACTAGAAACTCGGTGTACTGCCCTCTGCCGCAGCTCCAGGGCAAATTTGTTCAGGCGAAGAAATTCACAGTCAGACGCTCCAAAAACTCACTTAACTCCACTCTCACCAAGATTATTAAACATTACATTCACGCCTTTTAAAGATCTATTCAATTAAATCTGTGAGTAGAGTGTAACCATCCGTCTTTTACCGTTTTAATTTTTACTTCACGTGAAAATGTCCGGCGTCAGAGCCTTAAGGAGCTCCTGCAGTTTGACAAATCCCACTCCCTTTGCTTCCCATTTTTTCCTTTAATCACATCACTACGGCAGGAAAATCGGATTCGTTTCTAGGATCTGAGCCAAAGTCTAAGATAGATTTGGTGTTCAGGTGACTTTTTTTTTTTTTCATACCTTTCCCGGAAATTAATAGTAAAATATTTTCCTGAAGCAGAGAAGCATGGAGCTGAGTAATCAAGTCACGCAGCAGTAGGATGTGTTTTTAATCTTTTTAGGAAGCCATCCTGACGGAGAGGTGAGAGTGAGCAGATGTGAAGGCTTTTCTGCTGAGCTGCAGTCACTGAGAGGATGTGGATGTGTGGAAGGTGAAGGAGGCTGTTTGCATTTTGTGAGAGGCTCTTGGAGTGGATCTACTTACTCCTGAGACCTGTGTGTTTTAACTTTGGAGCTAAAGTCCAAGCAGAGGAACATACGTATTCTATAGGACACACACACACTGACTTTTGAATAGTTTGACTTTCCCTGAGGAAAGTCCAACAATCTTCCTAAATGAAGATTGTTGTAAAACACGTCTATGGTTCTTTTTTTGAATATATAGCAGGCTACTGTGCAAAAAGTCTTATGCCACTTTCAAATACCACCACAAGAGCATCCAGAGCTGTTTATTTATCCGTTTATTGTTCCTAATTATTATTATTATTATTATTATGTGTATACAGCATACACATTTAAAGCAATGTCAGGTTGTCTTCAGATAAAGACAATGCAAAGTATTGTATGGTTTGTTGTTAAAAGGTTAAAAAGCATCTGTTTTTTGTGATAACACTATTTCCAGTGCTATAAGTAGAGGCATTAAGCCAGTTCTTTAGGCAGTGCTTTGCTCTTCCTTCCTCTTCCTTTTTTTTTTTTTAATATTTATTGATTTATTTATTCATTTCTTTGCTCTATTACATCTTTGTCAAAAGTAGTTTAACTTTTTTGATGTGTGTTTTTTGTGTAAATGTGAAACAAAATTTAAATGGCAACAGCAGTTTGATAAATGATAATGCATGTTGATTTCATGTAAATTCGGGCTTTGACTATTGCAGCAAGAAATGATATTAATCATGCTGCGTTTCCCCAGTCACTGATGAGCACATGTTCCTTCTGTTTTGTAAAAGTATAGCAGTTATTTGTAGCACTTTGAACGAAATGAAAATGAATAGCACATAGCGCTTATATCCTAATATTTCACCTGAACCTGTGAACTGTTATGTGCCCCATTTAACTTTTAAGCATGTTTCAGATCCAAATGCATCCACGTGGAGGCGCTCTTGTTCTCTGCAAAACAACCCCTCTAACCCAAATCTCGGCACCGAATATGAGGCACTAACCGAGACACAAGATCACACTTTATCTGCAAAGTGGCTCTAAGTTTAGCGCGTCTTTGTGCGTTAAGAGTCTGAATATGCTCCAGATGTGAGGGGCGTCAGTTTTTACCCACGTGACAGGAGGTTGTAGTCTCTAAAGCGCAGTTTTGTCTGTGCCACGAGGAATATTTGGCACTGGGTGTGCTCTAGGGCTCGTGTTGGGGATTGGCATTGTACCCGTTCGTGTTTTTTTTTTTTTCTTTCTTTATTGGTTCTGACACAGATTTGCAAAGTTGGCGAAGTGTGCGTCGCTGCTCTGTCGATAGGACGTGAACAGTGAAAGTGAAAGTGGACGTGCTTTGAATCCAAACACTGCTTGGACTGATTCCAAAGCATATACAAGTAAGCGGACTCCGAGTTTTATTGATCGAAAGAAAGTTATCCCTCGGTGTTTTTTGGAAGTGGAAATGGCGTCACTTTACCAGAGATTCAGCGGCACCATCGACACTAACAACACGTTTCCAAAACCTCCGGAGGCGAGTCACCTGCTCGGGCAGAACGCGGAGGGAGAGCGGGGTCCAGAGAGCCACAGAGCCCGGCAGCAGCGCCACTACCGCCGTCAACACGACGACGAGGACGTAAGACCCACTCCCACAGCTTCTAAACAATATCAATGCATGTGTTCGTCTTTATTCATTCATGTAGCTGTTGAGTTTGTGATTATTATTTTGTGTTTTTTGAGTTCTTCTCTAAACTTCTCTCTAAACATCATCACTTCTGTTGGTCAGTTCATCTGTCAATACATGACGCATCACCTACGTATGAAGGATTTATAATGGCCTGCCTCTCAACACACACTGAAAGTATTCTATTGTCATGTGCAACGACTGTAGAGCTTAAGACTGTGAATGAATACTAGTCAGTTGACCCGTGTATAAATTGTGCACCACAATTCTTGTATTCATTTTATAGTTAACTTATATTAGTGTTCATTTTAGTCATTATTTATTGTGGTGCATTTGTGTAATTTATGCTCTTTTCCTTTAGTATTGCTTTACTCCCTTTTACAGTAGTTTTAGCACGTTTGAGTTTAAGAAGTTGGCGACTCAATGTGTGTGACCCTATTTAAGTCTGTCTTGTGTGACTGTCTGTAGTTCTGACTCCTGAGACACATGGCATAGAACAGCCACAAAAAAACCTAACCATTAATACTGTATATAGATTTACATTTATGAATATAACATGTAATCAGCCCATAGACAATAGACATAGTGCCCATAGACAACAGTGGTGTGTGTTTCAGCACCATGGACAGAGTCAGGTGGAGTAATCCCATAGACAACAGTAGTGTGTGTTTCAGAACCATGGACAGAGTCAGGTGGAGTAGTCCCATAGACAACAGTAGTGTGTGTTTCAGCACCATGGACAGAGTCAGGTGGAGTAGTCCCATAGACAACAGTAGTGTGTGTTTCAGAACCATGGACAGAGTCAGGTGGAGTAGTCCCATAGACAACAGTAGTGTGTGTTTCAGCACCATGGACAGAGTCAGGTGGAGTAGTCCCATAGACAACAGTAGTGTGTGTTTCAGCACCATGGACAGAGTCAGGTGGGGTAGTCCCATAGACAACAGTGGTGTGTGTTTCAGCACCATGGACAGAGTCAGGTGGAGTAGTCCCATAGACAACAGTAGTGTGTGTTTCAGCACCATGGACAGAGTCAGGTGGGGTAGTCCCATAGACAACAGTAGTGTGTGTTTCAGCACCATGGACAGAGTCAGGTGGAGTAGACCCATAGACAACAGTGGTGTGTGTTTCAGCACCATGGACAGAGTCAGGTGGAGTAGTCCCATAGACAACAGTAGTGTGTGTTTCAGCACCATGGACAGAGTCAGGTGGGGTAGTCCCATAGACAACAGTAGTGTGTGTTTCAGAACCATGGACAGAGTCAGGTGGGGTAGTCCCATAGACAACAGTAGTGTGTGTTTCAGAACCATGGACAGAGTCAGGTGGGGTAGTCCCATAGACAACAGTAGCGTGTGTTTCAGCACCATGGACAGAGGCCTAACTGTGAGCTTACAGCCTCGTCCTAATCCTCGCGCTGCTCTCATCTGAATATCTGGCACAGGTTCACTCTCACACAGCAGCTCAGAGTGCACGAGCCTGGATTAAAACATGGACCAGAAGGTGACCCTGCAAATAATAAAAAATATAAATCTCCCTGCAGTGCAACAGTGCAGTTTTTCTGAATTTGGGAGGTCAGAGATAAAAATATTGCTTGAGCTATGGGATACAATGATATTAATAAACCATGGACAAAATCCAATCCAAAAAGTTAGTTGAAAACTAATGAAGAGACTATTTGAATTTTCTCAAGGATGATAAGTCAAGTAAATAGAATGGATATTTTTACATTTGATCACATCATATTGTGACACTGCATCTAATAGTCCAATTGCTCTGACATGTAAATGTACAATTATGTCAGTTGTGAAAGTTTACATCCTCTTTTGAGCCTGAACGAGGACAAGCAGCAGCTGATTTAGAGTAAAATGTTTAATGTCCTACTATAGCCTTTATTTGACGTGGGTCTTGCTCTTTCTTGAGGTTATTCCTTATTAGCTGCTTAATGCAGGGATAATTAGCTGTTTTATTTGTTATTTTATTCCTTTCTATAGTAATTATTAGTTTTTATCCACATTCTTCTTCTATTGGCAGCTGTAGAATGAGAAGTGTTATATTACTGTAAGCTGCAGCAGGTAAAACACTGGTGGAGATCCACGTGAATAGAACACAGGGTTGATTTATCGACTGTCTTTGTGTTTGTTGGTGCAGCGAGCTCCGACATGATGTGAAATCAATACGAACAGTGAAGCAGTGTCCCTATTCATCAGACTGAGAGACTTTTAAACGTCAGGGCCCTGCAGTGATTATAAAATCCTCTTCCATAACAAAATGTGTCTGCACCAACCCACTTTCCACTATTCTGCAGCACACATATAATTAAAATTTCCTGCTCAAAATTACAAATGATAGACTCAATAGAGACAGGATAATGTTGAGGTGGAGGAAGAGTACATAACCTAAGACTTGAATGTTTATGAGAAAAGAAAAGCTTCTTTGGGAAGCCTTTAATTTGAAAATATTGTGCATGTTGTATGTTTTAGTTGAAAAACAAGTCACGCAACTTGGCATTTCTGGCATTCTGAATAATAATATCCTATCACACACCTCTCCTGTGTTGATATTTTACTTTTTCTGAATTGCTGGTCAAATATACAGTAGTTTAATTGAATAGATGGGGTTGATCCATACAGCAGTGCTACAATAGTCAATCTGAGCCCAGTTTTTAATATCAGCCCCAGCTCTGGCTCCTCTCCAGCTGTGTGGCCTTAATGAATGCATTTGCTGGAGGTGACATTTCCTTCACGCTGGGCAGATGAGAGCCAGAGCCCACTGGGATGAAGAGCTCATCCACTGGTTCCACCCCCGACAGAGCCCGACACACAGCCCCTCGGTGACACTTCAAAACTTTATCTAAGGCTCTCTGCTCGGCTGCTTCTCTTTACTCTACACTCCTCCACCGACGAGGGAAAATTACAAAGTCTGTCTTTTGATGCTTTGGGTCTAATTTACGAACAAAGCTTTGATTTTTCTGCAGCGCTTTGTTGCTAGATTTAGATTGATGCTTGATTAAAGATGTTTTAACACATCAGTTTGGTTTCAGTTAAACACAATTCTATCCCTAACTCTTATGTCTCATCTGTTCTTTGTTTTCACAATAACGCAGTCAAAGTTGTTCAATATGGTTGTTTAACTAAAGTCCTGTTGCTAAGTTGATGCTAATGGTTGACTTTTAGGCCTCAGGCTTGTGTTAGAAATATGTTTAACTGAAGTATTAATATCTTGAGGTTCTCAGTGGTTCACATGTCAATTATTCAGACCTGGGTTCGATTCCCAGTTTGAGTCTGCCTCCTCTATTTTATTTCCTCTCACTCTCCATTTTTTTTAGTCTATGGAGAATTAAATTAGATTGGATCAATTCAATTAAAAGTATTACATTTGCGTTTTCATAATTGTATCACCTTAATACTTAACATCTTTATACACTTGAAACTAAACCTACATATGGGCAAAAAGCACTGTATTTTCCTCATTATAACATTGTTGATGTAACCAAAAAAAAAACTGATGCTGATATATAATTATAATGTAAATCTGCTCATACTGTTATTATTGACAAGAAATATTGCACTGTTTATTATTTAATTGCTCATTAGTACAACCTATACAGCTGCAGAATTTATACCCATTACACAGTAAATATATGTAGCTACTGTTGTCAAAAGGGTAAGAAGCCGTAATAATATATTTTTCACCTCCAAATATTCCAAATTGTACAAATGGTCCTCATTATTCTGCACACAGCGGCGTCCATGTGTTTTTCTCTGTAACTCCACTGTTGTTCTACATTTGGAGTCGACAAACAGAGGAATTAGTGTCTCTCAAACTGACAATAGACAAACACCATCCCATTATCTCTTTGATTTGAGCTTCCTTTATTTCCTTTTGCCGGCTAAATCCTTATCTGTCAATATATTTGAAAGTGATCTCAGCCAGAAAATCCTCTTTGATGAGGATCTCCTGCTGCGACAACAACTCATTACATTTTAATCAAACAAGCAGCATTTTGTCCTCAGAGTTGTCCATCTGCAAAGCTTATGTTGTCTCTGCTGACGTCAAAGGTTCAACATGTCTGCCATCGTGTTGCTTTTCACACGTAGCTCTAGTGTAAATTTAGCCACATAATGATATTATGTAAAGCTTTGTGGCTCCCAGCTGAATCACGGCGCGTTCATTTTTAAAGCGAGCGCGATCTCACATTTCAGCTTCATTAATTAGCTCATCTCCGAAGGCTTGTAAAGCGGCGAAAAGACAAAAAGTCAAGAAGAAAAGAAATGCGTTTTGGCTTCCCCATCAGACGTCAGTCCCCGTGGAGCGATTTTGTTTTCCTCCGCAGACGCCATTACAAGACAAAACATCTCTGTTTCTCGAGTCTGTTCCCATCAGCACTGTCCTAATGAGGCTCAAGAGATAACTGTCTGGAAATGTTCAGATTTAGACCTCAGACGCACTCAAGTAGATGTGTGTGGTTCAGGCTGTTTACCCACAGCTCTGGAGTTCCACTAAGTTTGTGTTTAACATGATTCCTGTTCAACTCTTGACATGATTTCTATGAGTCTACGGAAGCTCACCCTGCATTAGATGGATTCACTTCATATAAACTGGTTGAGAGGTTTTATTAAATCCAGACTAATCATTATTTATTCTGAAGCACATCTATTCTTGCATTGTTTTTACACTTTTATTGTGTTTTTTTGTGGGTTGGATTGGACTGTCTTCTCAGTTTGATTGTCTGTAAGTCGTGTGTGTGTAAATTATATCTATTTTATGTTTTTAAACATTGATTTAAATGTGCTACAGAAAAAGAATTGACAATAGCCCGTTATAATTAGAAAGAGCTTGAAGTGGCATTGCTACCGTTGTTGTTGTGTTCTGTTTATGTGTAGTGTGAGAGTGTAGAAGACTCATTCAAATTGGGGAACACAATGCATATTTATCCCAAATGTAAGTCAAATCAAATCATCTAAAAGTAAATGTGATTGATTGGACCTTGCTTCCAGTTTTGACCCTGGGCAATTGTCGGATGTGGCTGAACTGTAGCAATGTGAACTTGCAAAAAAGTGTATATAGTTTCTTTTATTTTTACTTCTAACTCACACTAATAGCTTGCATTTGCACTATAAGGAAAAAAACTCACTGTGGTCACCTTGGTCAATAACACACACAAACTCATGCACACACACATTTATATTCAACTCTAGACAAAAGGGTGTATTTTACTTGACAGGAATTATGAGACAGCCGTGCCCTGATATGCCCTTTAATAAGCCGCCTGATATCAGATGCAAGTTTTACGATAACACAAAGAATAATTCAGAAAAATAGAGAAAGGAAAATAAGGCTATAAATGTACTTTATATACTGGAATGGCCTTTACTTTGTCAGCAAAAGGGAGATTATTTTGCAGTATATTAGAGTTTTTGAATAAGTCAAAGGAACTTCACTGGACAGATAAAATTCAGCCTGTTTACATTATCTTGTACTACAAAAGAATAATTTAGATACTGCGTTATTGCTTTTCCCCAAGGAGAACAAAGTTATGGCTGTGTTTGTGCACTGCAACGAGAACAAAATACATTAACCGACTCCAGACCTAAACGTCTGCAATGCACCGTTAATGAATATCGTCATTTACAGTAATGCATTGAGATTAGAGTCGTCTAATGGTGAGGTTACAGACTCCAGCGCGACACCCTTTGTATGACCCTCCATTTTCTGCAAAGTTTGGGAGCTTTCGAAGTGAAGGAAGTCGATCTGTGGAGTTCTGTTCAGTTCTGGGACGCAGCTGAAACATGGAGGACTTTGTGGAAGAGGATGAATGAATTGTGTGGGTTGTCTGTAAAACTTGGGAGTCGTGAATTTTTGGCTTTTGGGGAAACAGTTAATTTTTCTTTTTTGCTTGCTACAGTTAATAATAGTCACAGTGCACCATTCATACCCTTTTCACACTGAACAGTCTTTGTCTGGGTTCTGATAAGTAACTTTATAAAGACCAAGCCACACATTCTCCAAGTATTATTATATATTTTTATTCAACAATGACACTATTCACTGTGGATGATGAGAAGAAATGCGTTAAAGCTACCAACGCTTTGTGTAAAAGTTGAATCAAGCAATAATATGTAACTTAATTTAAATCAAAACATTATAAATCATTTAATAAGGCTCAGGAACCAGATTGCATGCTGACTTTCAACTATCCAACTGTTATTTTTGAGGTTATTTGTGGTGTGAAAGGTGTAACATTAGTTTCCATAAAGCTACCAATTTGTCTTCAAAAAAAAAAAAAAAAAAAAGCTTTAGAGACATGTTTTCAGCTTGTAAATCTTAAAAAGGATGGAAGACAGATGGATGGAAATGTTAAAAATACCAAACAGTTCAAAATGTGAACAGTAGACACACTCAAGCCTTAATTCAAATTGAATCTTATGTTTATTGTTCACATTAAATCATTATTTTATTATATTTATTAATGAAGTTACAGATGGATACCGTGATAGTCTGTTTAGCTTTAATCACTCTCTTATAGAAGCTGCTGTATTGTTTGTTCTGCGTTAATATTTGTTCCATTAGCGCTCTTGTAGGCTTGGCTTTGATTGCACTCGGATGTGGGTAACCTGCAGTGACGTTCACATTTATACTTGTGTCATGTATGTATTCCGTAAAAGAAATTGAAGAAAGTCCTGTGAGTGAGAGGAAGCTGGCTGCAGAGCTGTACAAGTCTCCTGGTCTCAATTAGTGCTAAATAATGAGCTGTACTTCTCTGCTACCACCTGATTACAGACTGTGTTTAGGTTTCATTAGTAGCTTGATTAGTAAATGTAAAGTGGGCAATCGATAATCGCAATTGAATGACGGAGTCCTCAGTCTAGACACTTGATTCTGGCACCTGCTGCTTTGCTTGTGATTTAGGATGCACGTATTTGAGTATCTTTCCAGAAACAACTGGATTTAGGCCAAACAACTCGCTGGCACTGAGTCTCCAATCAGAAAGCTGTGAATTAAGCACTTTTCTCTTGTTTACACTCCACAGTAACAACATCCGGATCTGACTTCATTACTACCGCCGTCTAAATCTTCACTGACAAGCCCCTTTTGACCCTCGGATCATTCCCCCATTGATCACAGCCTTTATGTTGATCGAACGTGACGGGTTCACATGTGAGCCATTTTACACACTGATGAATCATGCAGCTGTTAGCCTGTAAAATGCTCATATGCTTTATTTATTATTGGAAACCGAATCAGCGCTATATGATAAGTGGTGGTCCTCATGGTGGGAGCAATCACAGCACATACAAACAGGTCATGTGACTAAAGACAGGCATAGGTTAGATTTAAAATGTTCATGTGAGTTAGTGCTAAATGTATAAATGCATGAATGGATGGTTCATAATGTATCATATTTAATGCAAAGCGTGAAAGTAGCTTCATGAGTGCAGCTGAATAAAATGAATGCAAAAAGGTTAGCTTTATGTAGCAAGTGTTGTCCCGGGCGGCCTGTTATATTACTTTGAACCAGTAGGTGGAGCCCCAGTTCCCCTCGCTCCTGCTCTCATCCTTCTGTTACAGCAGTGTTGTCAAACTCAAAGTGGTGAGGGGCCACAATAGTGAATAATAATCTTTTCAGGGGCCGAAGATGGTGGCATTGAGAAGATTTCATTAAATTTTTCAATTTGAGATTTCATCTTCATTTGAGTTTTCTTTAACATTAATTTCCTCTTTTTATGGAAACTGGTTTTAGCCGGATTTGAACAGGTTTTAGTCAGATTTGAACAGGTTTTAGTTGGATTGGAACAGGTTTTAATTGGATTTGAAAGTGTTTTAGTTGGATTGGAACCCGTTTTAGTGGAAATGAGCAGGTTTTATTTATTTGAAGTCCATTAAAAACCTGTTCAAATCCAATTAAAACCTCATAAATGTCAAAAATATCACCTTCTAAATGTATTGAAGGGCCACATAAAACATTGCAAAGGGCCACATTTGGTCCCCGGGCCTTGAGTTTGACATGTGTGTGTTACAGGGAATATTAGAAAGTCTGATCTTTATTTTGAAAGGAGAACCATTCCCTTCGTAATATCAGTCTAAAACGGATGGTAGCGACGTTTATAATAGTTACCAGCGACCTTTTTTTTTTTTTTTTTAACTTTTATCGTCTCATTTCAGCAGCATCAGTCACAACCAGCTCACACAGATTATATCACAGGATTTATTCAAACATTCATGTGTGATAATCTTGTTTTCAATCATATATCTTTCATATTATTTCTGTCCAGTGCATGGTGAGGGTACAAAGTGACCCGTGGGTAGCTCTCCCGCCTCAGTGTCAAAAGATTGTGGGATTCAAAGCTTTCTTTACTTCTGTCTTTGTCCCAGCCTCATGTAGAAGTCAACAGGTGACTATAAATTACTCTTGAACTGGATAATATAAAGAAAAACAAGGCTCTGCACTGGCTTCCACTTGAACTAACTGCTTTTTCCTCATTTAGAGTTGATTATTTTGGCATACAACTGTCAAATGTGTATCACTTTGAATACATTAATAACATTACTGCAATACAAGCACGTCTTTGCGGTACAGATATTGAAGTTGTTGATATTGCAATAACAATACATAAGCGATATACTTTATTGTATGGAGGTAGTTTATGCAGAAATAGGATGATTGTTCACTAAAAAGAGCATTGTTTAAAGATACTTTTAAAACGGTAAATCATCAATACCACGGTGCTGTTTCACTGTTGACGTGTGCAACTCTCCAGGCCCGGCGCCGCATTCCTCTTTGTGTTGCTCCTGCTCGTCTGGCAGCTCGCTGACGATAACAGATGGTGGGCATTAATAACTTCATCGCGGCGTAAAATGAATTCATATCCGGCTTCCTCACAAGGCGTTTTCTCTGCGGCGAGGAAGAGAGCGAGAGGAGCAATGGGTGGCGGACTCCAAAACGTTCCACTGCTGGATTTTTTTAAACTGAGCTCTTGCCCCATCCATCTCCTGGACGCACATACACAAACGCACGCACAAAAGCCTTAAGAGCTGCACCGCATTTCACTTTTATGGGTCACAAAAGCAGAGTGCTGATTTAGTCATTATTTATGACTGGACGTGGTGTTTCTAAGATTCGGAGGGAAACGGCACAGGGGCAAAAAGCGCTGGTATTCAGGCTGGTAAACTACAAGCATCTGATTTAGATGTAACTGACTGCCTTGAATACATTATAAAAGCATCATTTATTTAGTATCTATGATGGACACATTTGAAAACGTTGTGGAAGCGCCTAAGTGTGTTCTCTGAGAAACTATAAAAATGTACAGACCACATCAAAACATAGCAAACATAACTGTATCTCAGCTAAAATCAGATTCAGAATAACCAATGTCCATTTGTGACCGAGCCACAGGGAAACTGGAAAAATAAATAAATGGCAGAACTGCAGTGTGGGTCACCGTGGCTGAAGATTACAGTCTAAAAACAACATCATAATCCCCTGCACCTCTGTGGAGGACATTGGTACTCAAGAGATTTTTTACTTTGTCCAAAATTACAAGTGGATTTGCAATATGGCCTTTTTCAGAGTTTTGTGTTTGTTGTTTTGAAGCGACCTTTTGAGCCTGGACATTTTAAGTAAAGTAATATTTGGAAGTCTGTTTTGTTCTGGATTAGTGTTGCTCTCTACAAACACTAGTACTCTCAGTAAAACAGGCCACAAGTCCAACAGTTTGATATAGTTCAGTGCACCATAAAATAAATTGTACTAGACTATTATATGAATACTAATAACACATCCCAGCTGCCTACATGTCTTCACATTTGACCTTTAACGTGTCTTTGTGTGATCTATTTCACAAAGCTTCCCAAAGGAGGAAAGTCTAAGAAGTTTGCCGAGTTGTTGTTTGCGCTCAGCCTCTAAATATAGCCCTCAGTGTGAGTACACCTGCAGGTTTGGGTTTCTGCCTTTAGATCTGCAGGTCCTTACATGTATAGTCATACCTTCTCTTTTCAAAATAGTTCCACAGACTGATTTCATAGGCTGTTTGAAGTTATTTGTATTTCTTCAGCAAACGCCAAAAATCAAAGTGTATATGTCAAGGATAATGTGAAAGGTGTTTCAGAACATTCAGAGTCACTAAATCTTCACCATGAAATGTAATAATTATCTCATGATGCAAGATATCTTCTCGTTTATTAGAAATATATCCCAGCATTAAAATGTTTCATTATTTTTGATCACTTACTTCTCTTCTATCTTATTAAACCATGGTCAGTTCTTTGTAAAATTACATTTGCATTTCTTTGCAGCCAGACATATGCAGCATAATAATTAAAGAAATGAACCCGTCAGTTGCAGTGCCTTTGATGGCCATTAGAGGCTGTCCTGTTGCCATCGGAGTGAGCACAAGGATTTGAGCTGCCACTGAAACACAGTGCCTCTGTGGGGATGCAGGCCGCTCATACAAAGTGAGGTTAAATCAATGATACAGTGGATGAGGGATGATGAAAGCCAGAGTACAGAGGCACATAGGGACGGAGGAGAGAGGAAGGGAGGAAAGGAGGAAGGGACAGCTGCACAAACGAGATGAAGTATATGGCTCGAAGGCAAAGAGGCCAACAGAGGAAGGCTCTTGATCAAAACCAGAAGCAGATAATTGAATAGCATATTATATAATAAAAGATGAAAAAGTGAATGTGAAATGCAGTAAAGACAGGATGTGACTCAGCCTGTTGAGCCTGTAGCGTCACAGCAGAGGCCGAACTGGGAAGAGAGAGAGAGAGAGCACATGCCTCTGAATCATAGTCCATTTAAGAAAGGGGCTTCATGCTGGGATTCACCGAATTACGCCATCAACAAATGAAGCAGTACTTAGAAATCTGACTGTTATGAAAGACAGACAGTGTTCTTCCCCATGAGGTTAGACAGAAAAGACCAGAATGAATCAAAAAAAGGACAGCGCCCGCAGCTCTTTGGACACTTCCAAACAAACTTCTCTACCTTTTGCACCTGTTCTTTATTTCTTACTGAGTTACCTTAGCTTTTGGCAACACTGCAGCAGCCAAGACCCAAAGATCACCCCTTTTTATTTATGAATGCAGAACTGTCAATAAAGGCAAATATTAAATCATACAAATTTCTTCATTTTTAGCTGTTTAGGGAAAATATTTTTGACAGATAAGTCCATGTTGTGAAAGTTGTGTGTATCCTCCCAACTGTTTTCCTTATGGTCAATGGGGAATATCTATTTCGGCTACATTGTTTAGTTGCAGTACTCTGAGTGGCCACTGGGGGAATGGGCGAGGTTACAGTAAAATGTCTTTATCATGCAGTTTACAAGATATTTGCAACATACTAATTACAAGCAATGGCGACTCAGCACTTCCGTTGTATCAGTGGATTTGCTCTTATAACTTATTATTTATATATACACACATATATCATAACCTTTGCTTGACTTTCTCATTGGATATGTTTTCAGTTGTTAATACATGTTTTAATGTTAAATGATAAGACTGCAGGTAAAGCCAAGCCTCGTACATTATTTACAGACAAAGGAGGAATGATCCCTATATATATTTCCAACTCAAATAAATCCAAGGATTTGAGGTAAAATGATGCTTTATGCTGTATTGCTGTGAAAATCCCTGCATTTGATTGAGGTAGGTTTAAAGAAACACCCTCCCCACATCTTTCAGCAGAGATGCACTCCAAGAATTGATTTTTTTTGCTGAGCTGTAGCTACACACGTCTACTGACAGCAGCCTCAATTATCTACAGATAAAACTGGGTGAAAATAAAACCATGTACTTCAATTCGGTGTTTCTAAATTAAACATATTTTCTATGAATCACGTCAACCCTGCAAATTTTAGCCGTTATCGTATTTCATCAAAATACTTTTATAGTTTTTATAAAGCTTGTATCACGGCTCTGAAAGCAGTCAATAATTTATCTTATAGTACATTATGCCTTGTGCTTGTTTTTTATGCTCAAAACTGCACTGAAATAGAAAAGTAATGAGTCATATATTGTTTTCGTAGTTTGTGAGAAAATGTATTCACGGTAACATTTGACACTAGTTTAACACTGATTGCTTTGCTGTGACATAATGCAATAACAACCCAGTTTTTAGCTGAACAATTTAAAGTGCATTTAATAGCAATGGTGGATTTCAGACTAGCCTGTAATTATCTGTCTGGACCTTTTCCTGCAACACGACTCCATAAGAGCTGCTGTTTTTAGCATCAAGAGGGTAATAGCTCTGCTGGGCTGAAGATAGCAGGATGATATCAGATGAGGTAAAAAAAAATAAAAGTGTAGCTGATGTGGGCTAGATAAAAGTCCTCTCTGTCATTATTATTGTTAAAGGTAAGTGCTTTATCAAAGTAAGCAAACAGATTATTCCACTAGACTGGAGATGACAAACTTGGAGTGGTATGGAGTGGGTCACAAGGCACACTTTCAGAGTCATTTCAATTATCAAAGCTTTACAGATTGTTCTTAACAAGTGCTGCATCACTTCTGTGCAGTACATTTTGAGCTTTACTGCAGTCTTTTAATTGGACCATACATTTGAAAGGGAAACACTTTTTTCACATGTACCTTTTATGCTGTTAGCAGTCAAAAAACACCTCTATTTTGCAAAAGGCATTGCATTTGACCCACTGTCCTTGAGTTGGATACGACGCAGGTGACTGATGACATAGGCCTATATCTAAGTGTCTGCGTTACCTCCACAGATTCATGCCTTTTATTCCTGCTCTCTTCAAAGGACAAACCCGCTCGCTGTGATGTCTATCTAAACTCTGCTCTTTCAGGTGGCTCCGTCATGTCAAGTGTTCAGGCTTTTAACCAGCCAGCCCTAAATGTTAAAACCTCAGAGTGCTGTGGCGTGTTGTTATTTGATGTAGAAATGGAAGGAGCAAAAGACGTTTATGTCTCAGACAGCGACAAGGAAGTGGAAATGGCATGTCGGATTGTCGGCTGTAGTTCAGTGTTGATCTGATGGAGAGAGAGGAGTGTGACGGTGCATTATTAATAAGAGGCCGTCTGAAGAATCGCATTCAGACTGGAGAGGATTCGGACAATGACACTGACTCAGATTTACTCTGGAAATGTCTTTGTAAGAGGTGAATTAGAATAGTTTGTTTAACATTGAGCCTCTTTAATTTGCTGGATTGCTGAAAGATTTGTTTAACTATAAAGGAACTCGTACCTCTTTTATTGACTCAGCTGGCTGGAAAGGCTGTTCAGTATTTGCATTAATCCCAAAACCTGGTGGGCACCAATAATGCTGCAGGACAAATGTCCACACAGATTTTAGAAAGGGTGAAAGGTTTTATTCCACTACGTCTTAATTGTGTGAGGACAAAAAATGCATGTCCAATATTGGTTTAAGTTCAATGCAAAATAACAGAGCTGTGGTGGAACCCATTGAGCTGCACAAAAAATGCCCAAAATCCTGTTTACTCTGGTAATATTCACACATTCTCTTAAAGTATATTCTCTGCTGCCAAGAACTTAATGTTATCAATTAAAGATCAGCCTTAATATGTGACTAGAAAAGGTTAATAACATTGATTGGCTGGTTACCATGGCAATTATTGTGATAGATATATAATAAGGAGCTATCAAACATTTTGCCTTAAAGTTTGTTTTGGAAGCAGAACCAATAAACATTGTAGATGAATCTTTTGCTAAAGGGGCAAATAATTGGCTAATAAAAAAATAAATGGCTAAGTGATAAGCTCGCATAAAGAAAAAAACAAGATATATATTTACTCTTTTCATCATCCCTTTATCATCTTCTCTGTTTGTATTGTGCTGCTAATAAACTACAATTACAAAAGTCCCATTATCCCCCACATCTCCCTCCCACAGTCTGCTTAGTTATTTTTATCACACATTATCCCTCTCTAGTGTTTATTCTTTTTGAAACATCTTTCAGCGATTACGGATTGTAAACATCTTTATTAGCCTCTCAGTTCAGGCTAATTTAGTGCTGAATATCTCTGAGCAGAGCTTCTGGTGTTTCTTTTGCTGATTGCTGCTGGAATAACAGTTAAGCAAGTCTCCTTGAACTCAGGTGTAATCAGATGTGCTCAGCTGTGAATCTAGTTGTTTTGACGTGACAAAGTTCTGCAGGTACTTAAAAGAAGTACTGTTTAAATTAGTATGACTCAGGTAGAAGAATATGTATATGTATATGTACAAATTGCCTTTGATTTATTGGCCCTATTCTGACCCTTCTGCTTTACTTTTACTTACTGAGGTGAAAGTATTACAGGTTTAAAACTACTAAATATTTTCTACCTAGTACCTTAATTTGAAATCGTCTCTTGTTACAAAAAGGTCTGATTGAACAATAGAAACTCAGCTAGAAGCTAAAATTTGAAATAAAAGCACAAAAAGATGCTTTTTTGTTTAGCTTAGGGCCCCTGTAAGGCTAGGTCCGGCTCTGAGTAGCTAGAATCAAAACTGTATAATTTAATTGTCTTTTATTTCTGCACTCTTCAAAGGACAAACCCACTGCTGCACCACTGGCTTTATTTATTGAGGTAAACGTGTTCGTGGTGTAAAACTAACTAGTTATTTTCTACCTTGTGCCTTCATTTAAAACCCATTTTCTGCTTCAAAGGGTAGTTCTGTTTAGCAGCCTGTATTCATCTTATGATCCAATTCTCTGAGTTGTTTCTGAGGTTGTTCACAGACTGGAATTACTTTGGTTTCCTTCGCACTGACCTGTCGAGAGTTTCTGAAATGAACCGAGCTCCTGATCCTGATCATCATCGCCTGTTTCCCTCTTCCTTCAGTCTTATTTCCTGTTTTTTCCTTCTCATTGCTTGCCTTTTTGACCCGCTGTCCTGTTGAATGCTGTCGGCTCACTGATGCGTAGCATTACATCAGAAAGCTTGTATTTTCTTCTCCGACAGAGGCTCGGCTCTTGGCTCTGGAGTCCAGACTAGACGTCTTTGTATCTCAGCTGGAATGACTTGCACAGACTACAATGTCTGTGTTTAAACCTTGTAATGCTGGTTGCAGTAAGGTGGCCGGGCTACATTTTACGTAGAACTCTGAATCTGCAGTCTGTAAACACAAAATGCTGTGGATCTGTGCAGAGGAAGGGAATCTGGCCAAAAGATCCTATCACAATGATTTTATCACAAGCAAGGTTTGCTCTGGAGCCAGACTGCAAATACATTTACAGTCCAAAATAGCTTTATTATCCTCTGCTTCTTTGAACGCTCTGCTCTCTATGTTTGCAATTTTGGGTATACATACAAGCAGAAGGATTTTTCATAGACCTGTCCTGTTTGGAACTGGATACCGTACCTTCTGACCGTGTCACCAATTGCTCCAGCTGCCACTCACGGTACTGCAATAAAAGTACCCTGCCCATCCCAGAAAGCAATTTCCCCAAAGACCACAAAGAAAAATCTATGAAACCACTGACACAACACTGACAAAACTAAAATGACAAGATATTGTCTATAGCCCACAGAGCGTGGATATGGGCCCAAAGTAAGAACCATCCACTCTTATGTGCTTTTCACAAACTTTCCACTGAAAATAACTGGAGTCATATTCAGCAATGGTCTTTCTCCAACAGGTTATTATATTTTACTTTAAAATAAGAGAATAAAGGTACAATGACCAAAAACATACAGGCTACAAATTATTGCAATGTTGTAGAAATGCTGTTGGCTCACAAAGATAATTATCAAATAAAACAGCCTGAGCATTTAGTGACAGTGTTAGTACCCATTCAAACTGCCTTTTGGGATACATTATCCTTCAAAACTTTGTAAAAGTACTCACTTTTCAAGCTAATGCAATCAAATGCTAATCCCCAACAATACTGGCACAGTGTGAGGCGTGAAAAAAGACATGAAGTTCTCAGTGTTTGAGTTTAAATGTACTCACTGTGCCGCGGTCGGCTCATCCAAAATTCATAAAGTGCACAGAAATTGGGATGCCGCTTCATATGTGGATTGAATAGTCTTATTGGAATACATTATGGTCAGTCAGAAATTCTGCTTTCTCCGAACTTAACCAAAATGTCTCTGTCTTTGTCTCTGGTTTTAAATATCTACTTATAATAACTCACCATTCATAATACTGGTAATACTTGACAATCAGACTCCATCACTTCATGACGCTCAGAGGTTTGAAACAGGTTTAACAGACTAGAACAAACCTGAGACATGGTGCATTATTAGTCTAAGTATACAAGATGTGACAGAGACAAAACACATATATTAAGCTCTGGAATAAAAACACGGATATATGGATGAGTTAATTGCATTTTTGATTCTATAAGCCATAATCACTGCTGCTGTCATTGCCTAGTGTCTAGCATCTTCTTTAGAAAAACAATAATGCCATATTCTTTTTCACATTCATCCCCTCACATCATTGTATGTGTTTTTTATCAACCATTTGGTCTTTTTTTTACAATCTCAGTGGATGCTCTCTGCCTCCCCAATGGTTATTGATAAAACATCTGTTAATACAGCAACCTCCACCTTTCCCATTGATTCATGCGTGCATATACACGCTTCATGCAGAGAGTCACTGCATGCTTTGAAAACCATTGTGTAACAAATGGCCCTGGCTCGTTTTATTTCTTTTGAATCCATACAACTATTACAGGACATTTTAAACCAGTGACTGGATTCATGATAAATTCACCTCTGTGTATGTGTGAAGAATTACACTCAGATATGAACCGAAGGGAACTGGAGAAAAAAACATTTTTATTTTGAAGGAATATTGCTTTTCTGCAGCTGTGGAGATGTATGCCGGCTGTGGAGCTGTGGATGAAAGAACTTCATATAAAACAACAAAAATAGAAATGTTACAGAAAGGTCGGCTGTACTGTGAAATGAGTTCATTTTCTCAAAAGGACTAGTTGAGGCTGTTTGTGAAGAGAAACGGCTTTGTTACGGGATTGAAGACCGTGATCTGTGAACAAAAATGAAAAGCTATATTTTACAGCAGTGATCGGAAAAATCAACTACAGTGTGACCCATGTGTCTTTGTACCAGGTCGTTTTACATGTCGTCCTGTTGTTTTCTTATAACCATTTCATTTTCTCATCTTGGCACCACACCTTTACAATATAAGATTCGTAGAAGCAGTATAACAGAAACTAAATTGCAAATACAGTATCTCTTTTTTTCACAGTGAATAGGTCTGGTCTCTGGAGATTTAATTTGGATTTTAGGGGGTTGTACCAACAAACACAGCGTACTATATATAATATGTGAATGGATATGGTTGGCGAGACTATCTATTTTAACCCTTTTTTATGAAGCCAAATCTCTAACGGCAGAAGTTAGCAAAATTCTTATTTACTCATCTATCTGTAAGGTCTTTTTAGGGTGGAAACAATGCAGATCTCAGCTCTTCTTGTTCACAACTGTCCATCAAACTGCCATCAGCAATTATGTTTCATTGAATGGGAGTTTCTTATAATATGACTACGCTCTATAATTTTAACATTATGTGCAAGTTTATTCATTAAAGCTATTAGTGTCATTATCTCCCGTTTCCATTAGCGTTAATTTTCCAAAAGCATGTATGCTCCTTAATGCACTGCTGAGAATAGCGGCCTGAATTGATGCCTTTCACATCCACATTACCTCACAACAATAACAGTCCTGGCAATGTGGAGGGACAAATAATATTTTCATCTCAGAGTGAACTGAACAAAATGATGGTGGCCTGAACTGCATACAAAAACAAATGGTGTTTTTTTTTGTTTTTTGGGGGTTTTTTTTGGTAATGTCACCATTATTGCAAAGTATACCCAGAAACTGATATGAACACATGGGTTGCTTTAGAGATTCTCTTGTTTTGTTTGGATGCAGTATGAAAAAAGGTCTGTTTAGTTGCCATGTTATTGTGGTTAAACCTTTGCCACTGAGGACTGGAGATTTGCAAATGAGACAGTTCTGAACCGGTTATAGCATCCAGCACCAGCAAAACCAGAGGATATGGACTTGTAAATGAGCTTTGTGCGACTTGGGTCTGCAGGAGTGAGATCATTACAGCTCTGACACTCCCCTGTGACGGGCGTTCGGCTTGTGTCAGCACAAAACTACCGCAGCATGAACAGAACAGGGATGCACTGGTACACGTCGGTACAAAGACAAGCATGAGCCAGATACGGTGACGTTTCACTGCATTTGACACAACACCTTTGTTTGATGTGAAAACATACAAGGAACAGAGGAAAACATTTTCAAATGCAACATCCGCCAAGTTTGTTGTGTTGCTGTCGTTATATTCAGGGTAAGAGATTGAATTCAAATCCTGTGGCAGAGCGTAAAGAGAGGAGTTCACAACACTAGAGTTTTTTGGTCACACTGAAAAAAATAAGGTTATATTTAGCGTTCAATGTATTGAATGAGGCCTTGGTATCTGTCCATAACTGCAAATAGTTACTGGTAGAAACTGCTACAATGGTCCACTACTACTTATTTATTTTACATTGAGAATAGAATTGTTGAATCAAAACATTGCTTGTAATATATGCTCGTAAATATGTTCTATGCAAACATTAGAACCATTTCCCCAGCCATCACCCGTCTATTGTGTCCCAGTTGATTTTTCTCCCCGAGGGCCACCATCCAGCGCTCACCGGGCCGTTTCTCTAAAGCCCCGTGAGATTCCCAAAGTGTCACTTTCTAATGCTTTCCTATTCATTTCCCCTCGTCCTGCTGTTGCTCTTGGCTCACATTGTGCCCCTCCCTAACAATCACCGTCCCCTCTTCCTTGGCTCCCACTAAGCCATATCTTTATTCCCCCTTTTTCTCTCGTCAAGCAGACAGGTAGCAGCCTCCACAGCCTTCTCACCCCTCTGTGGTAGTTTGTCTTTCTTGCTCCATCTGATCCATTAGTAATCCATTTCAGGGGCTGTCAGCCGTAGAGCAGCCTCCGAATGCAGCCTCCACGGTTTATCTGTCGCTGTATGTCGGCCTCGCTCTGACCGCTCAAGGCCTGGGATGAGGCTACAACACCGGCTGGACTCACTGAGCATCATATACAGGACCGGTACATACTGTAATGTCCTGTATAGATCGAAGGGGAGCTGATAGGAGAGGCTTCAGGCAGGTTTGAGTCAGTGATACTCAGTGACGCTGAAAGGATTCTCTGTCATATTTGTCACTGTAATCACCTTATGAACGCAGAAAACAGACGTTCAGTTTGATAAACATACTCATTTGTTTAAAGATGTTTAAATGTGGTTCTCAGAGTCATGAAGTCTTAGCTAGAACTTAAGATATTTTTCAATACTAACAATCGGCCCATTTCCCTTTTGGTTTTACTACTAGTTTGTTCTCACTGTCATTCATCTGATGCAAATGGAAATTTTAGTACATATCCTCGGCCACTTGAATAACAAAATAAATTCATTTACAGTATTTAGTTGCCACTGCTTACTGTCATTACTTTACGCCCTAAAACCACAAATGCAGACTCCAAAATGTCCCTATAAACAGAAAATGTGTTCTTTTGTTCCATGGTCTGTCCATTAATGTTTGGTCCAGAAGTCCAGCCAAACTCCAATGGTTTGGACAAGAAATAAACATGGTCCATTTAGGTCTGGATCGAGGGAATTTATAGTTTTGTACCAGCCAGACAGTTTTTCCTCCAATGTTTCACACATTTTGGTTTGGATTCAACAGTAATTTTATTTTTTTAAGTAAACCATGGCTCCTTAGTGTCTTTATGTTGACTGTAGTCCACATTATCCTCCTGTCATTAACTAAACCTTTACCATATTAACAAGCAATTACATAATAATCTTATACAATACAAACCTATCTTGAGGGCTACTACATAGTTTTCTGCCCTTTGTTTGCCTGCTGGTGATATTTCCTCACAGTGACCTTCATCCATTCTTCTTTTTACCATTGTGTCAAGCCAAAAGCTCCAAAATATATATTATAAATTTCCTACATAATGCATTAAATTCCTTCCATAAAGCTGTTGCTCATATCACTGTTACACACTTACTGTTTACACCGCTCAGGTTTAGCAGATATTTAGCAAAGCCTCAGACACTGGTTGAATTTAAGTGAATTTGGCACAGAGCTTATTGCGAATTACAAGCTGTTTTTGCTTTGACTTGAATTCTGTCATAATTTCATACTCTTCTTGTTATGCATTTATTTGAAATGACTGGAGAAACATTTCGTAGAAGTTGTTTAGTGACTGTTAAAGCTGATCACTGCACTGAAACCTACTGTTGGCTGCAGGATTGTATTTTCTGATTAAAGTATTGTTATAAAAGATTAGCCTCTGGGAAATTACAATCCCTAATGAATAAATGTTGTAATTAAAATTTATAGTCAGCATTGTGTAAATGTATTCTGCTCATTCTTTGATCATAAAGATACTGTTCAAACCGGGCACGTGTGGGCTGCTCTTGCAAATCGCACTGCCCCGAGTGAACGAGTGGGGCTTCTTTATTAACTGTGATCAAGTATCTCCCCAGTGAGCGATGATACCCACACACCAGCTATTTATATGAGCTTTTGGGGGTCATCATTTAGCACAGGTTAGAGCTAGTGTTTCCAGCTCATTGGGTTTGTTGAAAGAAGTCTAATTGTTTCAGAGTTTTTTTTCTCTTGAGGTTTAGATGAAGCTTATTAATATGCAAAGTCACACAATACAATAATTGTCTTTTATGCAGAGTCACAGCACTCCCCACCATTTAGTTTAACAGTGGCAGTTTTCCCATCACCGTATTCTTCATTCAGAGCTTATTAGCGACGTCCAACCGCCATCTTGGGGTTGTTTAACATATCTTTCATCAGACAAATTACAACTTAAAGCAAAGGGATGTACACAGAAAGCCATGCAGTATATTTGAAAACAGACCTTAAAGTTTTAGATTCTTTTATTTTCCAGAGCAGATAATGACGGCGCTGATGTTTAAATACCACATTCTTACGCTCAAACAAGTTATGTTTCTGAAATGTGTTGTATAATTAGCATTGGCTCTAACTTTACTCTGTTAGAAAACTTAAACATGCCTTGGGTTTCTTCAGATGTTTATATAGACTGGCTAATTATCCTTGACACCACTTTTACACCTACATTTTAATGAGCAATTCCTTGATGTGCCGCTTGTTAACGCTGCATCAAAAAACTTTACCGTATAGCTATGTGCTATATATCATTCTGTTGTTTAGCCAGTGCTGAAGCTATAAATGTATATTTTCTAGTAGTAGTCACAGCATCACCACATGTTATTTACAGCCGTATAAAGATCAAGCAGCATTTGGCATTTTTGCTCATGTATCAATGTGACAGAAGAATAAAATGGATGATTGCACATGGAGGTCGAAATAATCAAACTTGATATACTAAGACCATATAAACACAGACCAAATCATGACTTAGACCACGATGTATTTAGATCAAGACTTTACCAACAAGAAATTCAACACAAAAAAATGAATTCAAGCCTAAGACCAGACCAACATCTTTAAAATGTGTCTTCTTTTCTCGAGTGCTTCAAAAATACTACACAGTTAATTTGATATTCCTACCTGCAGTGCCTTTTCTTTAGTCAATAGTCAATTACAGGTTGTTTGAGAACTAGATGACCAATAACTGGATGTAACAAGAAATCCATAAAATAAGATAAAAATAAGATTCATGTATGGAGCTGTGTCCCAACCACTTGATCCTGCCATGACACCAGTCCATCCAACTGAGGATCTAATGTCTAAATAAACCATTTAGCACGGATTGTTCCATCATTGTCATCACACTGGGAGGGTTTTGAATTACCTCTGTTCACTGTGCACAGCCTCTCTTCTCTCTGCATCTCCAAACCCCTCCTGCTCATTTGCTTAAACCGCTAATTGCGTTGTGTTATTTAAAGTTAAGTCTCTGTTTATGGGAGCTCTCGTGATGTGGCCTGCCCCGGAGCTCAAAGTGAAAGATGATCTCGTCCGCGGCTGTCTCTGGCCTCCATTAGGGTCCGTTAATGTGCGGGCCATGAAGCAGGGTTTGGAGACAGAGGGACGGGCACGGTGTTTTTGTTTGTGTGCACTTGCTGGGAAGTCCGCAGAGTAATGGCTATGGGTGTGGCGACGGCTCGCTTCCTAAGTGGAGAAAGTCGGTGTGCCGTCAAAACAGACAATCTCTGAGTGGCAGAGCTGCTGGATTGTCCCTGTGACGGCTTAGCGGGCGGCAAGAGGCTAACTAGCTGCCGCAGGGCCCTTGAGAAATGATGTTTGAACACCCGCTGGGGACACCGCTGGGGCCCTTCCGGAAACCCTCCAGGGTGGAGACAGCCAAGAGATTCTGGAGGGTGAGTCACATAATATATGATGGGAGGAACGTCTGCCTGTGTGTGCGGAGGAGATAACAGCGTGACAGTTATTTTTTTCCGCTGTAATGGAAAAGATTGACTTAATAATATGAAAATTGGATTTTCTCATATATGGCTTCTCTGTGTGGAGTCTGCAACTTCTCTCTGCGTTTCCATGTGTTGACCAACCTACGTGTATTGGTCAGTCGATGAAATCTATATTGGCCAAAGTGAATGAATGTCAATGTGAATGGTTAGTATCTGCCTCTCATGCCCAAAGCAGCTGGGGTAGGCCGCAGTCCCCCCCAACCCACAACATTTTGAGTTAACTTGCCTTTAAGATCTGGTTTACTGTGCTGTGTTCTTGTTGTAATGGATGAGACAATGCTAAGAGTGTTTGAAAAATATGTACCCAGAGAAATACTAATGCGTTTAACAAGCTTAAGTATCATTGTATATGTTAAACAAACTGAATGGCTGTTGCCTGGAAAATAAAAGTTAAAGGCTTGAATTGGGGAAAAAAGGTTGCCCTTGCTTCTGTTTTATTAGATTTTAAAGGAGAACAAAGCTGTTAAAACAGGTTACGGGTGTTTCAAAGAAAGATTGCTCTGGTACATGATCCTTAAATATCTCTGAAGTCCTTTTTAAAAGCTTTACTACTGTCTTGAGCAGTCCCATCTCCCCATCTCGCTGATAAAGACTTGTCCTTATTGCTTCCAGCAAATCAGAGTAATGAGCCTGTAAAAGAGCAACTTCTACTGCCTTTGAAAAGCTGTCCTCTGAAGGAAAGCATTAGGCTTGTCTTCCCAGAGCACCCAGCCTCAAAGTTTGTCTGTTTCTTTGAAGGTTATCCCTGGAGAACTTAATGAAACTTGATTCTGTGCAGAGCTTTAGGACCAAAATGCTACAGGAGGTGTTTGGGACGCCCAGTCAATATTGCATTCCCCTGAGAGGATGGCTTTAAAAGGGTAAAGACTGCTCAGAGTCTAGCGCTGAATACAAATGTTTGAGAAGTGGTCTTTTCAAAATGCAATCAGAAGTGGAATCAGGGTTGGTAGCATGTTGATACTCATTGTGACCATACTTTGTTTATTCTTCTCGGAGCACACATCAATCTTGTCGTTTCAGTTCCCAGGGGCTCTCTGCTCCCTCCATATCTCTCATCATGTGGGCACCGGCTAAACACTCCCATCTCCTACTGTCGACCTTTAACTCACCACTATTTGATCCGCGCTCTGTTTGCGCTCCACCCACTTGACTCCACTCGGCGGAGTGTCAATCAGGACCAGACCACAGACACCTCCCAGTCTGCAGCCTCCTCCTGCTTTAGAAGTCTCAGAGATGCATGACTAACATTACTTTAGTTTTAGATTTTTTTTAAAATAGAACATTTATTAAGAATTTTTTTGGTCCGTTTCACACTGATTATACCAGAATTTATGCCCTATTTTATTTTCACAGTCAATGCATGAATACCTTGCCCGAACATCATTGTAATTCTATTCAATCTATTTTAATTTTTATTTGTGCTCCATATTTGTTATTTTTCTTTGTAACAGGTTTTGTTATATTTTCTCTAGCGGTTTTAGTTTGTATTTCCTAAAAAGAATCTTTTCCTTGTTGTTCAATGGATACAACTTCCATCTCCATTTCCAACTTTATTCCTGTAAGCACATATTATCTATTCATGTAAAAACTGGAGGCATTTACAGTTAGCCATTAGCCGAAGCTTTTCTGTGCCTTTTAAGGATTTTTTGTAACAGTTAATGTAGTCGACCCCTCCTCCTGAGTCTGATCCGGTGCGTCTGTTTGTCTCCTGTGGCACTATCTCAAAGTTGGTGAGGTAGAAGTCATTTTGGGGTCAGTCAAGCTCGGCACATTTCATCCCTGGAGCGGTAGTTGTTGTTTTCTCCCCATCACTGCTTCCCTGTGTACATTTAAATATTGTTTTGCTTATGTCAGTCTTTCTGACAATCTGTTGTAGCCTTGAGTGATGTCTTAACTTCCCATGGCAACACTGATGTTATTTTAGGGCCCTAAAAAGTTTGCTTTTCTGCACTTGGTGAAGATGGAGTTTGGATATCATTAGTGTATAATAACAACATACAACAACAACATATAGCCTAATGGATGTATAGTATTTGGTAATAATAACGTTCATTTTATTTTGTCAGAGGTCGTCACATTCTGTTAACGGTGTATTTTATGCTCATCCCTTGTTGCTTATAAATACCACCCACTTCTTCAATATCTTTACATTGACAACTATTTTGATAATATCCAGTTACCTTGGAAAACACCCACTGGAGACTCTTTGTGAAAATACTGTGATTTGACAAACATGAGCCTAAACTAGGAAGGATGTGGTCTAATTATAGATAGTGTTGGCAGAATATAGTGGATGAAAACCCTAACTACTTTCCAGCACTTTGATAATGAGACCAACTAGTTTACTCTGAATGTAAGAGTCAAATTCATCCTTGGTTCAGTCACCTAAATATGATGTTAATGGTTACAATGAACATTCAAAGCTAAGAATAAAACCAGGTCTTTGCAGGTCGTGCAACCATCCAACTTAGTCACATCTAACCTCACCTAAAAACATTTAATAGCCTTAAACCTAACACATTTGGGTGCCTCTATGGCTCACCTGGTAAAATGTAACGTTCAAATCCTGGTTAAGGTCTGTTTCCTCCGTGTCATTCCTTCTGTTTGCCTCTTGACTCTTTGTCAAAAAGGATCAAAATGCTTAAAAAAACACATTGATTGAACTGAGTGAACCCCAGTCTCTGCTCATCCAGTCAAGTACTCCTTTCCAATCTCCTGCCTTCTGCCTTTTACATAAAACCACATAAACTGTCTGAGCCAGAATGAAAAAGCAAATACAGATAGATATGTTTGTCCCAAAAGCTTCATCAATCTTTGTATCTGGAGATTTTGAGAAATATTAAATAGCAGCATTCTTTTTTTTTTTCTCTGTGACTGCTTCTGATGATTTATCTCTTATAATCTTCATTTTAGCTTCCTTTTAGATTTAAATTTACTTTTGTATGTAAAATCCTTTAAGCTATACTGACGATGTCTTTTTTTGCTTTCTGCCTGAAATCATAAAGTGTAGTGTTTGTTCCTTTTATTACTAGTGGATTTTAGTAAGCATCTGTCAAACTGCTTAGCCACAGATGAAGATTTATCTCCAGAGCTTTTTATCAGACAGAAAACACACAGATTATTCCTGCGTATTTGCAATTCAGACTGGTTTTCACCCTTCCTCTTCCCACATGGACACGTTTTATGCATGGACGCTCGCTCGCAGTCAGCCTTGTTCCTTGTCTTGTCTTTTCATGAAATTGAACAATACATTTCTCCTCATTTATCAGTGCTCCTCCCTTCCTCTGCCATCTTTATAACTCGCTCCATCTATTGCCAAAGCTGTGGATTTGACAGGAGGATATTGTGTCTCGTTGCAGGAAATGTGCTGCAAATGTTATTGCCGTATGTCAGGACGGCAGCGTGGAGTTTTGTGCAGAAGAACAATCAAATTATATTGTTTCCCCTCAATTAAAAATAAGTAGGTTTCCAATGGCAACTAAAATAACCATCCATAATTCCCAAAACTAGCACTTTGTACTAGTCTCTGAAAAGTTAACCCTCGAGCAACGCTAGAAACAAATGTTATGTTAAGACTGGACTTTTTTCATGTTTCTTTCACAGTTCCTCAGCCTGCGCCATGTTGTAAAGTTATGTAACTTCATATAAACTCTTGAACCACCGGTCATTCATCATGTTTTAGTTGTTGGCACAAAACTGACTTTCCTCTGATTTTGAGTTGAAGGCCATTACATGCAGCAGCTGAAATGTCTCTGTGAATGCAGTAATTTATGGCCCACTTAGAGAAGGTGCTTTATAGCCTCATGCAGTATTTATGCAGTATATATTGAGGCCTATTCTGAGCGTAACGTCTGATAAGGAAAACCCAGCCCACGAGAGAGCTTCTGTGGCTATGTGGCTATTGATGGAGCTGTAATGAAAGGGGAAAGCCTTGTACAGATTTGTCTGCGGTGTTTGTCTAACGTTAACTGAAAGTCCAGTGATTTCACAGCAAGGAGTGAAGAAAACTCGGAGTAACCTGTGGTCCTTTCTTAATGCTTATTCACAGTAGCAGACGTAGTCCTTTTCTGATAAAATAAGAATAAAATGGAGCTGCAAAAAGCTGTTTTTGTTGACTGTATAATGCATGTGGCTGAAAGCACAGACATTTATTCAGATAACATGAGCGTCAAGCCACAGTCTCGTTGTTTAAAACTTTATATAGCTTCTCTTTTTTTTACTGAAATCAAGATTTCAAAATCTGCCATTTTTCCCTTAGCTTTTTAGCCACAATTTCTATTAGATATACATTTAATACAGAACTATATGGATTACACTATATATCTTAAATATACTTTCTTATGCTATAGTTGATGAATTTATGCATTTTTTTCCCTCACAGGTTTTGTTGGTGACTTAACTTGCTTATTGTCGGTTTAAATGGTGTCTTTGTTTTATAAAAGTGTGGCTTTACAGAAACATTTTTGGTGCATGTGAATACGTTTTTAGTGTGATTAGTTTTAGTTTGCAGTGTTTGCAGGTAATCATCTGACAGAAGAGTAGGATCAGTGCTAACCTCACGCCACACTCACCACTCGCTCTGGTCACCGCAGAGAAATTTATTAGAGGCCAACTCACTCAACCCTTTTCCTGGCATTCGGCATTAGTCTCCTTTTACCTCGAGAAGAGCACATCACTGTTGCTCATATGCGTTTGCTTTTTGGAACGTTATCAGTGACAATGGTTATGCATCAGACCTGACTTTCCTCAAGGACATTACTCACAGCTCCTTTCGTTAAGAAATTTGAAGCAACGTGACTGATGTTTCTGAGCAACAAAGGGCGATAAAAACAGCAACTTAGTGAAAAAGGAAAAAAAAATGTAAAAAGGCACATTGTTAATCTTCGTTGTCTTTTTGTGAGCCAGACAGCATCATTTTTTTCCTTGTGATCTTAAAAACAACGTGAAAGATTTGTGACGTGTACAGAAATTCTTTAACAGTTTTGGACCCAGAATGTATATACGTCCCTCGGTGCACATTAACAAATAAACACATTGACAAAAACCTAAGGAAGTTCTGGGTTAGAGCCTGATGTTTCCTCCATTCTTTTATTTCTTTCAAGTTACTGTAAATGCATTTCTGAGGCAAGCACAGGTCATGGTATAGAGTTGCTGGACTAAAACAAACCGAACCCCTCGACCTGAGTCTGTGGGGTCACATCGCCTAACATCAGACCACGTCTCATGTTTCCAGTCTCACAGTCCAATTAGCACCATCCGGATGGTGCTGAGGTGCTGTCTCCTGTGTAGTGTTGTTAACAGGGGCGGCCGGTGGGCTCTCTGACTTTGTTACTTCTTCACACCTATCTACTTTTCTGAACAAGAATGTATTACTGCAGACTTGTAGAGTTGTAGTCTCTTCATTACCAAGACTGAATCTAAAAATCCATGGGCTATTATGTCCCTGATTCATTAAAAAGGGGCATTCTTTAGCATCCAAACAATATGAACTTGAGTAGTCAATATATAACTTTATTTTCATTACCAAAAAAAGGCAATTTGTCTTTTCATTACTCTCCCAGTGAAAAAAGCACACAGATTTGTTTTACACACGTCTTTACTTTGAGATGTTGTGTCTTGGCCTTTGTTAAGTTCTGCAGAAGTTGTCTACTCTAATCTTGTGGTGTTAGTGAGCAAAATGACTTTGAGCAGGCAACATTGCTAAAATAGAAAGCTGTGAAAATAAAAGGATTTATAAATGAAATGTCCTTTGCTATTCACACTCACATGCCGTATTCTCTTTTTGTTCAGCGGCTAATGAGATTCTGCGTGAACATGTGATAATGAGCACCGTTCTCCCTCTGTCGACTAATAACAGCCTTTGATGCCTGCGCGTACATTTTGTGTGGTTCATTTGCAAATCCAGAAATGCCTTTCTTTGTGCGTGCTTCTGAGATTTAAGAAGTCGTTACATGTGTGAATTGTGTTTCATTGTGTATTTATGACGCACAGCCAGCCGCACAAGATGTGGAGATGAGGAATTGGTGAATGCTTCCCAGTTCTGCTGTTAGGCTCTTATTAGGCATTGTGCACTGCTGGATTTAAGTCTCTGCATTGTGGTCATTAGCGTACAATACAAGATTTAGCAACAATATTGTTAATAATTAATGCTCACAAAAGAACACACTGTTTTTAATGTCGGCATTGAATAGTTTGACCCACTGTGGTAAGTCTTGTGTTTGTATGCATGGACAAGCTAATTTACAAGGGAGACCTTTTATATGGTTATCAAATATTTATGTTATAATGGTTTAGATGACAAGCCTTTTTTTTTAGTGTGATGCTAATGGCCCTGTTCTGCAGCCTCAGTGTGAAAACTAGAAGTTGTAAGAAAGTCAGACAAAAGGCAGGACGGGGCATGACGCAGAGGGAAATTACAAAAGGAGACGATGTTATGACAAGAAGTTGAGTTGATCTTCTACTAAAACCACCAAGCGTTCAGTGTAGATGGAGATGGATGAGGTTTAATCACAAAGTATTAGTATCATATGTGCTAAGGTTCTTTTGGGGGATCATTTAGATTTGATCTGGCAACAACTGGCTGAAAATGAATGAAATGATGTATGTAAACATTTTGAAATGCACTTAAACTCCCATTCTTTCTTAATTAATTTAATTGGGCCTCTTAAGGTAAACTTCCAGACATTATTATTGTTACTATTACAAAATGTATGCAATATTTTCTTGAGTAAATTAAAACAACCACAGCTGACTAGTGTGCTGTACATGCTAAAGATGTAAATAATTCCCATTTACATTTGCTCAAGTCAGTAACTGCACATGAAAACAATTCGGGGCTACTTTGTCTACTTTGTCACATCTTCAACATCTAACTGAACAAGATTAGATTACTTTAAACCAAAGGCTTATTGGCTGGACGTGACTTTAATGTGCTGAAGGCTCATATTTCACACAGAGAGGGATTCCATGCCCACAACTTGTCAATAATGACCTTCGGCTCAATCATTGAGGAGCCTGTGCAGGGCATGAAGCTGCAGTGCCTCTTCCTCTGCTTTCTATAACTTGTTTGTAAAAATGATAGTAGGTGTAAAAGTGTACACTGCTGTGAGACGAACAACATTATCAGCATGACTAGATCCCACGTAGCATGTAATAATGTCAGCAGCAACCAACCCCAATAATCCTTTGAATACCCATGAAAAAAACACTGCTGGCTGATAACCTTTTTCACCTTAACCTCTACATCAACCCAGCATGTTAACGCAATAATCAGCCAGTTTCTGTTTAGGTTTATGTTGTTTATGAAACCCACCGCCATAATCGCCGCTATTTCAAGTCAATAAAAGCCCATTATTAGCCTGCTGAAAAAACATGTGCACATATGTGGACCAGAGGTGTTGCTGCTGGCTTTGCTTCGACAGATAACGGCAGAATTAGAGAAGACTGACAACTGTTAAGGCCTGGTGATAAAACTGCTGAGATGTGATAAGACTGTGACCTTATACAGGGCACCAGTTTGTGCTGAGATCAAATATACAGAAGGAAAGGCCCAGCACTCACATGGGCTTTCCTGATGATAACACAGGTGAAGCTAAATGGATAAAAAAATGAAATATTTGATGTTGTCTTTCCTTTCTATCAACAAAGCTAGGATTTGTATTTCAGCTTTATCTTTGTGACTGAATCTGTGCACTGGCAACTAAGACTTGCCTCCTGTAAACATTGTGCAAGACGAATCAGTCACAATCTAATCCACTACTTCTGTTTATTCTAGAAATCTATTTTCCCTCTGATCCTCGCGCACAGCTGCATCCTTGCGTGAATTGGCCACGAGCCTCCGAGCGAAACCATTATGCACTTCACCACTGATGCCTCCTAATTATCGCTCTCCCGCCGTTGCTCTCATCGAAAGGCACGAGGTGGATGTCGACTTCCTGTCTGGGTAGAGTAAACTCTGGCAGATTATTCCTCTTCAAGATTACATTTGGCTTCAATTGCAAAGATTCGTGATTACAGTATCACAGCTGCCTAATGGCATTTTCATAATTACATCAATGAGAGTTGATGTTGTCATGGCGATCAAGCAGCTTCTTTCAGGTCTATAATCGAACATGCCATATTTAGTTCAATCAGACGGCATCAGACAGATGCTCCTCCTCTTCGTTTTGTGGCATGAAATCCTCTTATCGCTCCCCAGCTGAACCCCGCTTGCCTTTGCAAAATGAGGGATCAGGTGATGGAGACTTATGTAGATGTTCATTTCAGGATAGAGATTGATACTAAAACGGAGGCCCTTTGCTTTTCAAATGTTCTCATATTTTCAGAGATGAGGGACACTTTTCCCTTTGCGCATGTGAGTTTAATAACTATGTCTCTGTATAAATGACTCACAAAAGCCACAAAGAGCCACATGGATATTCACAGATTTTCTCTAAGCTGCATGAAATGGTTTGTTGGCTTTTGAACTTTGCTTCCTGTTTGACTGTGACATAATTAACAAAGTGAATCACAATGGACAAGATGAGGTGCAATTATCAAAGAGCCAAAATATGTCTCACTTAATCCAATGAAAGACGTAGAGCCGTGGTCTAACCAGTCAGAGCAGTGTAGGGCTTCTACACAGCCAACCACAGGATCACAAGGCTTTATGTGATCATTGCCCTCACTGATAAGCATTTCATTGACTTAAAAAGTAATTAATTAAGATCAAACATTCAATTACATCATTACATTACATCTTTGTTCACAATTAGGCCACAATTTCTAACCAAATACATCTTTTCGGTCAACGTTAAGAGTCGAAACTATAGTCACACTCATTCACTCTTTTACACTGGGTTTAAATGAGTGTGGGCAACAAGCAAATTCAGCCAAGCGATTGACAATGGGCCACCGAGGGTACAGAAGCTAGTTTAACCATCAATGTTAACGTGATAATGATCTTTAATGAATTTCAGAATCACACAAGCATACACCTGAATTTCCCCTGTGGTAAATAGTACGCATGGCTGCCTTAATCTTTTCCATCACCTCCCTAGACATTATTGTTCTGTCAGTAGAGAAAACATTTACTGCATGTGAAGTCTCGTCAGTCCTCTCCAGATTCCTGCATCTTAGCTCCGGCAGCTTGTATTTGTGCTCAGCGGGAAGTGACGGTGTCTCGCAGGTCCTCATTGACACTTTGATCACTAGACCATGTGCTGTTTTGATTTGCCTTTGATTTGACACTCGGAGTGCACCGTCTCTCTGTTTCCCCCAGACGCACACCTTGCTCGCTGACACGCACTGTGCATTGGTATTTCCAGCCTGTCATTGTCAGCTGCCATCAGCATGCAGCAGGAGTTTTCATTTTGGATTCACACATAGTTTCTGATTTATGACCATCACTGCTTCTCCCTGAGAGCTCAGAGCTGCCAGAGCTGGAGCGCATCATGCTGTCAGAAGCACACACACAGTCAAATGGAGCTGGAAAGGTTGCCCAGAAATTGCTGATACCTTTTAGTGAGTTTTTAAGACCTATACTAATATGTGTCTTTATAAAAAACACCTTGTCACACCTGCTTGGGATAGAGGTTGTCTAAATTCTGGCTTGTCTGCATATTGATTTGGATTTACATTTATAACTCATGTAATAAAGCTACATGAAGCATCCATATGTAAGGTAAAAGACACTAGAAGAAGAAGGAGATCCATCTTAGCCAATAATTCTTCTGATGCTGCCTGAAAGAAAACACTATGATGAAGAGATGGTCTACTTTTGTCTAAAAAGCCATGTTCAAGGTTGAGGTTCTTGTTACCTTTTGAAGAATCTTTTCACAGATTGATTAAAGTGTAGGGTTTTATGTTTGTGTGGATAGACTATTACTCAAAAAATGAATATGCACCCACTTTTACATAATCTTTTATCACCGTATTAAGTAACCATTCATTTGGGGGAAAATTAGAGAAAGAACTGCAGCAGTAATATCCGTGTGATAATTAGCTGTGAAGGCCAGTGTGGAGCGTTTCATTCACTGAGATGCAGTCAGAACAAAACAGTAAAATATTGTAACCTTGATCAAATTGTACAAAATGACAACATGACTTCAACATCCCCCTTTTAACACTAACTGTAGGGATAAGTCTACTAACTCTGTTCTTCATTATCTGATTTCATTTCCTCAAGCTCCGTACTGCTTCTATAATGCCTTTCAAATGAGCTCCAAGTAAATTGCACAGCCTTAGTCCTGTTCTGGGACACAGTGGAAGGTCAAGTGTCCCACCTCGGGCAGTGAGCAGTCTGCTTCGTGTTTGACGAGGACATGTCCTGCCCAGAAGACACAGTCAGTGGCTCTCCCTTTTCTCTTTTCCCCTGTGTTGGCCGTTGCAGACAAAGCAGCTCATTATGTCTTACTAAATTAGAAAATGATTCTGTGTTTGAAATCAGAGCAATGACTTTTCTCTCATTCTTCAGTGGGAGTTTAGATTTAATGACTGAGTGGGATGTGGTTCCTCTGTTTTGTTTCACATATTTTTTACACTTCATTAGCGTTCTGATTAAAACTCCCCCTTACAATGCGTCATAGTTTCCCAGGACAAAGTTTTCAGGGTTTTCGTGTATCCTTTAAAACATGGACTTGAACTTTTGAGGCTAACTTCTTATTTAGGGATTTTGGGATCTAGTCTTATTTAAAACTCTATTTTGCTTTTGTAGTTTGAGTTTTGACCCTCTGAGGCTGCTGTAGTTTGAGTTTTGACCCTCTGAGGCTGCTGTAGTTTGAGATTTGACCCTCTGAGGCTGCTGTAGTTTGAGTTTTGACCCTCTGAGGCTATTGTAGTTTGAGATTTGACCCTCTGAGGCTGTTGTAGTTTGAGTTTTGACCCTCTGAGGCTGTTGTAGTTTGAGTTTTGACCCTCTGAGGCTGCTGTAGTTTGAGTTTTGACCCTCTGAGACTGCTGTAGTTTGAGTTTTGACCCTCTGAGGCTGTTGTAGTTTGAGTTTTGACCCTCTGAGGCTGCTGTAGTTTGAGTTTTGACCCTCTGAGGCTGTTGTAGTTTGAGTTTTGACCCTCTGAGACTGCTGTAGTTTGAGTTTGACCCCTGTTGTGAGTTTTGACCCTCTAGATGTTGGTTTTGACCCTCTAGTTGGTGACCTTGGACTTGACTTAGATTAAGGACCTCTAGTTGGTTGACCTCTAGGGACCTAGTGTGAGTTTGACCCTCTGAAGCTGTGTAGTTTGAGTTTTGACCCTCTGAGGCTGCTGTAGTTTGAGTTTTGACCCTCTGAGGCTGTTGTAGTTTGAGTTTTGACCCTCTGAGACTGCTGTAGTTTGAGTTTTGACCCTCTGAGGCTGTTGTAGTTTGAGTTTTGACCCTCTGAGGCTGTTGTAGTTTGAGTTTTGACCCTCTGAGGCTGTTGTAGTTTGAGTTTTGACCCTCTGAGGCTGTTGTAGTTTGAGTTTTGACCCTCTGAGGCTGTTGTAGTTTGAGTTTTGACCCTCTGAGGCTGTTGTAGTTTGAGTTTTGACCCTCTGAGGCTGCTGTAGTTTGAGTTTTGACCCTCTGAGGCTGTTGTAGTTTGAGTTTTGACCCCCTGAGGCTGTTGTAGTTTGAGTTTTGACCCCCTGAGGCTGTTCTAGTTTGAGTTTTGACCCTCTGAGGCTGTTCTAGTTTGAGTTTTGACCCTCTGAGGCTGTTGTAGTTTGAGTTTTGACCCTCTGAGGCTGCTGTAGTTTGAGTTTTGACCCTCTGAGACTGCTGTACAGTCACTTTTGTCTCTTTGAGGCTGCTGTAGTTTATGGAGTTTGAAGCAGAGATGAATAATTCCTATTGATTTCAACACATAGACCCTGTGTAATAAAAATGTAATAAAATTGGAGCTATAAATTGAGATGCCTGTTAAATGCTGTACTGATTTGAAGTTCTGAAAATAAAATGTTTAGTCAGAACCCTGTGTTATGCTGCAATTTGTTATCCAGCCTCAAGCAAAATACTGTTGATGTTTCTCACAAATTTTGAACCCTATAACCATCACTGATTACTTTTGTGGTTTGGTTCAGGAACTGTCAGTACTTGGTTTGTTTTTGAGGTAAAAAAGAAAAAACACACTCCAGGTTTCAGTCAAGCGTCTGCAGAGACCTGATCAAACAACAACCACACGGCATTGATCCATATTTGAACCAAACTTTGTTTTCCTGGAATAAACCAAAGCACCTAAAGTTCTGCAGGGGTCTGGATGTGAAGTGTGGTCTCAGGTGACCAAGTCCTGCACTTCATACATTCACCATCGAATCCAATTCTCTTCTTTCAGGAAAGGATACAAATAATAGTTAATACTTAATAATACGTAGTCATAAAGAGTTACCCATCTCTCCTAAGTATGTTCATATACATTGGTTGCAGATGAAAGGAGCTTAAGACTCATAAAAGGTTTCTTAAGCTTCTTATTAGAGCAATAGCTATAACATAATAGCCATAATAAGCTTAAGGATGCACCAGAGCATCTTACAGAGCCACATACTGAGACAAGCAACACACATCTGTAATGTTTAGTTTATGAACAGTCTTAAGATTTTTATTTTATTTGCTCTAACTAAAGTAAAGACACAGAGAGAGGAAACATGGATACAAATCAGAGACATCAGCTGTTGTCCCCCCGTCCTCCGGGATGAGACACACAAAATCAAATCCAGTGTAACAGATTAAAAAAACAACTTCTTTCCACAAGTGGTCTAAGCAATATCCCCTCCAATACCCTCCCCCCGCGACTGAAGTAGAGAACCACTAATTGCTTTTACCTTTGTGCTGCTAAACTGTATAAATATCTGTCTTGTTTTCTTTGTATTATACGTGGTTTTATTGTCAAAATAGATGCTTATCACATGGCACAATATGCAACAACCAACCAATAGCACTATAGTTTCTCGAGTCATTTTTTGCCAGCATATATTTTGACTGCGCTGTGTTTAACTCAAGCGGCAGGCGGTGCAATCTTTAAAGCAAAATGTCACTGTGACACCTAATCTTAGGCAGCCAGACCTTTTCATTGTCGAGTTCACAGAGGTCTTCCAGCAATGTCCAAAATAAGAAAAGACTGAGGTAATGAGTTGTTGAGAATCCACAGGCTGCCATTTACAGGTCCTCGTTTAAAAAAAACACCATCAAACAGCACTGACAGTTTTCTGGCTCTCGGAGGTGTTGTCTTTCATGGCAGCCCACTGGATCTATATTTTATAAATCAAAACTCGTGGCTGTTTTCTACGAGGCTACATGAGTTCAGTTTTTAGTAGCTTGTGTAAACAAATGGGTCAGGTCCAAAAAGACTAGTTCAAGCTCAACTCCAGAGTCAATGAGACGTTGATGAATTTATTAATTTCACTGGCCTTTTTGCATTTATTTGAAAGTTAGTAGATGGACAGAAAACAGGGCGAGACAGAGGGGACATTGATCAAATTAAACCCGTGTCGCCTGAGTTTGTGATATGTGTCCTACCAGCTGAGCCTCACCAAACTAAAGCCTTTTTAAATGTCTTTTCTCTACTTGTAAATAAACATACCAGGGCTCCCTAACCTATATTGTGTGTCTATTAAAAATGTTCAAAAATCATCAGCCCTCACAAAAGGAAGATTTTTAATGACTGCAAGTTTGCTTTATATTCAACTCTTTATGCCAACTGCTTGTTTTTATCATCTGAAATGTGCAGCAGGCTTTGAGAAAAGCTTATTGTGATTCCGATCTCTGCCATTGAGGTGATTTGGTTTTTAGAACCAGTGCTCCTTAACCAATTGCTTATCTGCTGCCTTTGGAGACGGGAAGTTTTAATGAGGAATTTTATTACCTGCTTCGAAAAAGAAGAATCCCCCTGCTGGCAATCCCACCTGTAATATTTCAGCTCCTTCTAAGACTCATTTGAAAGAAATCTCAGTGGGTTTAAGCCTCCTATCTGGATTACTGACTTCTATATTTACCCCTTATATCAGCTCATCTCTCCCATCTTCAAAGCTTTACATGAAGCCAAGACTTACCTTTAAAGCTATAGCTCTGACTTGACTTCTTCTTTGAGACATAACGAGATTCAGAGTCTAGTTTTAGATTTGCTGCTTGTTGCTCCGCTGCATTATTTTTGAAGTGAAATAACGAGGCACAGATCAGAGCGAGGGCAGCTTTTGTTCGTTGGATGTGTCAAGTGGAATAAGGGAGCGGACTATAAAAGAAGATCCAATTACAATGTTTTCCTCTCTGGGCGATATCAAGTTGTGCTCATCTTGCATTGTGGTAGTTTTTACTTGTCTTTTTGCAGCGCTGCTCAACACTAAAGCGTCTCAGGGTGGCGTGTGTCTGTAAAGTCGCTATATTCAAATTTCCCTGGAGGTTTCGACGTCTCACCTGTCACAAAGTTAGCTGCGTAACCGTCTTTTTCTTCGTGTTGCCGACCTGGAAAGCGCTCCCCACCAGGCCATCCTATTACAAACCCAAGGGCACGTCTACAGCAGTGCACAGGCTCGAGCGGTGACAAATTCACAACAAAGGTTTTTTTCAGTGAGGAATGAAACTAGCGTGGAGGTGGAGGGAACGAGGGCTGAGTTGGAAAGAGAGACTGAGCAAAAAGGGAGACCTGGTGTGATGAAAGGACACGCGGTCCACTGTGACAAATGCTCTCCTGACTTGTGATTTATTATGGCCTAGAGACTGGGAACCAAACATATAGGCACCTCCAGCCCAATACAAACCACTTTTTACAGAGGAAATGTAGGTTTTAGGAATGAACTCTATACCATTTTACACTCAGGCTGCTTTAAAATAGACTAAATATTGTTAAGTAGGTTCAAAGAGTGGAAATCCTTCAAGTAACTAACTACGAAATCTTGGTAGAGGGCCTTGTGACATGCTTTTTGGTAATGTTTATATCTGTATTGCTTGGTTTTATATTACTTTACACTGTTGGAATATGTTTACCACGTTCCAGTACTGATATATCGATGCATTTACTGTCAGTGTAAAGAAACCAACCCATTAAAAAACCAACCCTGCCACAGTTCAATTCAATTAAGGTAAAAATAAGTGAACTGCCGCTTTCCTTAAGTGAACTGGCAAATAGCACAGATTGGCCCAAAGCAACATAATAATAAGTTTTGAATATTAAATTGTTGTTGACTGTTATTTATTGAAGTAGCTCTGTCACCTCAGGCTTCTTTGATTAAATAGCACTAAAACAAAAGGAATCTAGCACCAGCAATTAGAAAAACATAACAACGTTAAGGTTACTTGCTAAAACATGCTTGTAAGATCCTCTGTTATTAACACAGTGAAGCCTTATTGTTTTATTCAAAGCAAATGATCAAAATGATAAACAATCATTGCCCAAGAATATCCAGACCTGAGGACACAGAAACTAACCAAGACCCAAAGCATTTATCATGGTAAAAGTTCAGCACAGGGACTTTTATATTGGTCTAAAAAGCTTTGGTCAGTGTTCTCTATTAAAGCCATGAGTCATTTTAAAGAAACCAGACATTATCTTAATGTCTCTAAGGAACAAAAGAGATCTTTACACTGTTTGGACTCACAGGGCTATTTCTCATTCAGGCAGAAGAACAAAACTGCTGAAGCGCGCACTTGTGTGACTGGCTCCTATTGAATGTGCTTTTTAATGGAGCGTTGCACCAGTTGCTTGTGTTTAAAAGCAGGTTGGGTTTATTCTGTTTTTGTATGCCTTTATTTGCACATTTTGATTTAAAACTACGAGTTATGCTCAGACGGTTTATATTACTGTATTAAAAATAAATAATTATAATAATAAAATCAATATAACACCCAAAAGCACAGTGTTGATGTTGTGAATAACATTATTTTAGTTTTAGTCTGTAAGAACGGCGTGGTTGTCGAAGGTGCTCAGGTTGTATGAGTCTTTGGAAACAAAATGTTCCCTCTTGGTGCTATGAGAGTTACAGCAGTAATAACATGCTCAGGATGGAAACTGTCGAGCTTGGATTAGTTTTGTTATTTAACTTGAACTTACTTTAGTGCATGTTATTGGTGATTTGGGTGAATGGATAAAATGACTTAATTTAGGTTCATATTTTTATAATTCCTTGATTTAAATAAAAAGAAACTCCACTCATTTACACTCTAACATACTTTAAGCCTCTGAATTTGGTTTGTGAGGTAACACACTGAGCTCTGGTGGATCAGTTGAACCACACTCCCAGTGAAAGGAGGCTGTGCTGAGGTTATTGCTTTCTGTTGCAGTATCTGTTGGGAACAAAATCTTGAGGTCACCCAACCAATAATACTAACAAAGTCTAATGTATCTGACTGAAGCTGTACTTGGACAAGACTCTGAGACTTGTTCTTTGCTATTTGACCACAGAAGTTTTAATTAGCAGAGTCCAGCAAACTCACTTAAATAGAAAAAAGCTTCACCTTAAGTGACTAATGTGTAGTTAAAATGCATCACATAAGAAACATCAGCAAAATAACTACAATGCTGCAATTATGCATAATGATGCCTTATTAAGTATACAAAGAATAAAGCTGTCATATGAGAGCAGATCTATTTTAGTCTCATCAGTTTGTGATAATGGCAGTGCTCTAATGATATGCAACAATTTTTAAAATAATATGCCCATGGCCAGACCCCTCAGCATCTTGCACACTAGGGGAGCCGGCCCATTGTGCTGCTATTTTTCTCTCAAGGTTTCTTCTTGTCAGTGAAAAGGACTCGATGTTGTGTCGGTGAAATGCACAGTCGGAGCTGTCCGTTAAACGCTGCTGAAATGGATTTCAGCTCAGCAAGGCTTTTTGATGGTGTCTGGATCAGTATCGGGAGCTATATTCTTTGTCCGCCGCTCTAATGTGCAGCAGAATAGTTCAAGCCCTTTCAGCAAGGGTCAGGACGAGTTACCTGGCGCGCTTCAGAAAGTCTGCTGCTATTTGAGATGTGACATGAAGTGTGCGACTTAAAGGGGTTTGTTGCTGAATCAGACTTTGAACATTTCTTTCTAAAAATATTGATATACTACGGGTATTTTTTTACTTACCGTTTTACTGTGGCTCAATACATTTACATGTTTTATTAAATCTTTAATCATTATTCTGTTACTTGTTTCCACAGTTTAGATCTACAAGTTATTCTATAAAAAATATCTTCGAATGGTGGGAGGATGCCGTAGTCCCTGAAGTGAACCCACCTTAGCACAGGGAGGACATATAGACTCCACATCTAACAAATAAGAATAGAACAAATCAACAACTCCATGCAGCACCTGTTTCCCAGTATCATTACCAGTTTAGCTAAAGGGAAAAACAACATTTGCAAACCGTGCAAAAGGACTAAAACATATTAAAACCTTGCATCATTTTGTTTTTTCTTAACTTCATTATTTACTGAGAAATATCCCAAACCCAACTCCATTGTCAGTAGTCTTTCTGGGTCTCCCTTGGAGACTCCATGTTATTCTGCAGGAGTCAGAACATAATGTACACAGAGTATGCTAATAGTGGAGCTGTCTGGAAACTCATTCACTAGTAGAGCCGTGCTCACCGGCCCGGCGCTGGAGACCAGGCCTGGTGTGGAATCTGACATTTCACGGCTGAGTGCTGTGAAGCCTGATGAGTCACACCTGGAATAAAGTGCTGTATGTTCGCCTGAGAAGAAGATGGGTCCGAGCTGTATTTGTATAAGGACCTCAGCAAGCTTTCCAAGGCTGATGAAGCAGCAGGGAAAGATGGAAAAGCAATTACTTCTGCAATATCCTCATGCTTGCTGTCCTGTGTCAGACAAATAAGAGAAGAAAAATTGAAGGGTGCGGACGGTCCAACATTGTACCACCTGCTGGGAAGCAGAATCTTAGAAGCAAATCCCAGACCTTTGGACTTCCTCAGTGTCAACACTACAGTAATCACTTATCCATCCTCGACCTCTCTCTGGGGTCATGTTTTTCTTGTGGTGTGAGGTTTTTCTATCATACACTTTATAAGAATTGTCCAATTCAAAATGTATGCTCCCAGAAATGACACTGTGGCCCATAAGGGAATAGATACCCTTACTCTTTAAAATATTAAATCAAAACCAGTCATAGATGTTTTAAACTCTGTTTTTTGTAACATCCCATTGCACTTGTTCCTATTGCTATTCTCTGCTTTCGTAGCCAGCTACATTGAGAGGTTTGATATGGGGATTAATACAACACTGATAGATGGCTGTGGCCGTATGCGATGACAGAGTATGTTCTGGCAGAGTGGCGCTCAGTGTGACATAATAAAAAGCACTTTACCAGATTCAATTTATTCAGCAAATGTTTTGTTACTTGAGAATTCTGAAGTCATGGATCCACCAGATATCATATAAGGATTTGTATTGTTATTTTCTCTTTGGGATTATATTTTCATTATACTAACAAAACTCAATGGAAAGATTTTTGTGCATGATTTTATTGACAGAGAGGGCTACATGGTATATGTTTATTAGTGCAATTAAACATTAAAAACCAATGCTGTCAAATCATTGATGCTTCTTCTTTGAGACCAACCAAAATATGTTAAAAGACACAATTTTACAATTTTAGTATTTAAGGCTACATCTTCATGGTGGATGACATGGAAGGTATTGTAGATGGATGTAGAATGCCAGAGAAGTCATTTGGTGTGTTTTTAACATGTACACTGAAAATCCTGCAACAAAACCATATCAGACATAGAAATATCGTTGTGTATTTTCAACGGTAATATCATTAAGAGACAGAAATCAGAAAAACAAGCCAGCAGAATGTGATAATGGAGGTAGTGCTGACTGCTGATGGAGGTCTGTGCAGCTAAAATATCCCAGTTTGAGGAGCTGCAGGGCTGTTTCTGTATAGAGCCAGAGTGAGATCAGTAGAGATGTTTCTGACAAAGTCTTGACAGTTAAAGGTCATTACTACTGTCAGTCTGGGCCTGTGTTTGTAGCATATGGATGTGCTATAGCCCTAGTCCTACTGTTCACACTCTGAGATTCACACCTGCATGTTTCCATGAAATCTAAAAGGGCTTAGTGCTGCTGAACTGTCACTCACCTGTGACTATAATAGGTAGACGTGTTGAGCCGTTTATGAGTTCTATTACTGTTAATGAGCCCGAGTTAATGAAGAGTGAAGAGGTCAAGTCTACCTGATTTTTTATTTTTTTTTCAGGTATTTTCTCATCGCATTAATTCAGAAATCCCCAGCCTCACTAAACAAATATGCTGTAATATGTTGAATGTTATTACACCTCTAGCAATCCGGGTTACTTTCTAATTACATTTAAGGGGCTTAGTATTCCTTTACAAGATAATGCAAACAAAATGCCTTCAAATAAAAAGTATCTAACTAAGAATAACACAAAAACGCTTGGTAAGCAGCATATGACAGGGCAAAGTAAAGAACATTTCTCCTTCATCTGTGGCCGTCACTTATCTGTTGAATTAAATTGATGCTGGTTTAGCAAAGATGAGGCTCGAGGATGGGATTGAAAATGAAAATTGGACTTTAGCAGAAGAATATCTTCCAGGCATATTGGATCTACTGTATGTTTAAATCACGGGCTTAAAAATGGGTGTGTGAATTGCAGTTGCTGCGTTTACAATTGCAATTATTTTTATCAACATAATCATCTGCTGGTTGCAGTTATTTTGTTTCTAGTAATTACAAGCCTGTAATCAGTGCCAAGATAATGCACCAGTGCATAGTATTTTATAAATGTGGCAAGTATTGATTTAGCTGAAGTTTTAATTAGGCAAAAGGGCTTCCAGTTCATTAGGTTGGCTGCTACCTTGGCTCTCAGAGAGAAATTACTGGACTAAAGTGTGAGGATGGCTCCATTTATTCTGGGAATGTTGGCACTGTTGCTTTGTTAATTTCAGACTTTTGTGTGTTTAAAGTGCACCATTCAGGGAGCATTCATCACCACTGACTCGTGTCCATTCGTCAGTATCAGCAGCAGGAAAGCTGTACACACTCAGCAATGAGGTGCTCGTTGTGTTTTCAGCTGCTGCGGTCGGACCACATCACATCTGTCATCAGCCAATAGGGCTTTGGCCCAGAGTGGCCATCATGAGTTTGGAGCTGATTGATTGGCTGTTGAGAAGTTCTTTCAGTGTCATACATCACTGTGCTGATGGTAAACATGGGCTGAGCTGTCAGAGAGAGCTGCTAATGGGGTTTGGAGCCTTAAGTGAGCACCAGGTGGGCTTCACATCATCAGGATACTGCACATATAGTTGTACCTACCTTTAGCTGACAAGCAATTAGAAAACTTATGGATTGTATATTCATTCAGAACTCCACTGACACTTACTTCTTAGAGTTCACATGGGGTTGCCCCTTTCAACACTCACCTGTTAATCACAGGGCTTACACTGAGAGATACACACTGACAGACAAACATTCATTCCCTTTGAGTAAGTTAGAGTCACCAGTTCACCTTTACATGTTTTGGACAGCAGGAGGAAGTACCAGAAAACCCAAGGAAAACCCACTATAACACAAGGAGGACATGCAGACTGGTCCGGGGATTGAACCCACAACCTTCTTACTGTGAAGCAGGGGAACCACTACTCCATTATGTTTATTCTTATTCATGCATTTAAACCAACACTAATTTGCACTCTCTAGTGGACTTTGCTGCACATGCCCATGGGACTGTGAGATATCAGATAATAATCAGTATGACTTTGAGGCTATATATTTCTGTGCAAAGTTGTATAGTATTGCTTTAATGGCAGCTAGGTTCATTTGTTTTATTATCTTTGTTCTACATTTGTTTTTTTAATTGACATTTAAATAGACCCAATTAATTAAACTCATCAAGTACTTAGTGAGCAGGTTTGTATAAGGAAAACTCCCGCTTTTAATTGCTTACTCACCGATACAGCTGCTACGACGTATCGGCTCCAGATGAAAATGGTTTATGGAATTGCTTCAGAGCTGTTTGTGAAGCCATTAAAAGAACCAAAAAAAAAAAACAGATCCACTTGTGCTGAAGGTTCATCTAGTAAAATGTCAAACAAATTGTATTTTAATAATGTTTTGTGCCAAAGGAGATACGCTTAGTGGTGACCTCTTTGAAGGACGGGCCGCTGTGCACTGCCGGTCACCGTGACAACGCTCACGCGGGATTGCTGGGTATCTGACTTCTAGGAACCGAGAGCAATTAGCAAAAAAGCACAGTCAGTTGCAAACCCACAATATGTAGGAGTCAACGTGGAGACAAAGGTATTAATTAACACCAAGTACATCTCAGGGCTAATCAAAGTAAGCCGTTTCCTGCTGCTGCTTAATAGGGATTGCACAATGCTCCTTGTAAATGTAATTAATTGTACAAGTTCATGAGAGAAAGTAGCTTCTTATCGTGTAATGTGGACGACAAGAAGGCTTCCTGCTAACTTTTTACTGCTGATTATATTTCAGCCTGAAAGGATTTAGTTCAACCCTGCACTTTGTCAAAGCTTTCTGCCTCAGTAGCCGATGTAAAATGTGCTCTTTATAGCAACTATTTAATTCCCAGGATCATAAGTTTTATTAGTCTCTCATGTCCCAAATATTATTTCACACATTGTTACTACAGACTGCCATTGTTACCTGTTCAGAATTGAGGTCTGCTTGTGTTTTACTGGAATTATTAATGAACCTATATAGCTGCATGTGTCTCAGTTTTTGGTCTATTATTACAGCGGGCTTATTTTAGCTCGAATGCAAAACTAGATGGAGGTTGAAGTTATTCTGTGCTTTTAAACAGCTCTTTTCTCAAGGCTTTTAGTGAAAATACTTGATATACTTTTTCTACAATCAAGGCAGCTACCATGCTTTGTGATATTCATGTTTACAAAGCAGCCTGAAAGATTATAGATCTCAAGGTGCTGACTAGAAATCTATCTGTGTGTTCTGTCTATGTCTTTGTTGGTTACATTTACTCACAGTTTGGCCAATTATAGGTGTTCTTCTAAATATTGTAGGAACTGATTGACAGAAATATATTTTTCAAGGTCTATATCTTTATTTGTCCATCCAACAGTTGTACACATTTGTTTCAAAATTCACTTTTTTAAAATGTTCACTTTCTGATTGAAATTGCATTGTTTTACTACATTTGATTGGACGTCTCTGTGTGTCTATTACTGTGATTGGACCACTGCAGAACCTGTAGTCTTAGTGCTGTGCCTTTTTTACTGGTTCATTGTAATCAAACATCAACTTTACATCAATCATGCCTCAGTCTGAACCCCAGAATTTTATGACTTTGCACATTTTTTCTAATTTCCTCTCCTTTTATATCAGCAATAAATAAATAAATAAATAAATGGTGCGAAAATTAAAAACAAACACAAGCGATAGCCAATATTTTAAAGGTGACGCTGGTACATTTTAAGTGTTGGCTCATTTTATACATGTACTGTGTCTAGAATATTAATCTGTATTAGGTATTAATCTGTATGATGCTTATGCAGTTTTCCAACAACATTACCACACAGGGCTAAGTCAAAGTCACTTACTTTAAAGATTATATTGTATTTAACAGAATAAACTCGCATCCTATACTGTATAATTGAATTCGACTGTGATTTACTTTTTAGAGTGAATAGCAGGAACATAAAGGCGGTTAATGAGGCTGTGCATTTTAATTGATCGACGCTCTGCAACACGTGATTATCACCTCCGCTGTTTGACTTGCGTGGGCGCCCTTTACGCAGTCCATCATGCGTTTAAATCAGACGCCAGCCCCTCATTCTCACTCTCTCTCCTCTGCCTCCTCCTCCTTTGCTCTTGCGCTTTCGCCAAAAACCTTCTGCTTCTTTTCCTCTGGAGCGGCGCGTCTAGTTGCCTTTCACTCCTTGTCATTTCACACCTTGTCCGTCGGACGCGAATTTGAAACCTAAAGCCGCCGTGAATACAGACTCCTCTCCTGCTTGTTGTGCGTAGCCTACCGCTTCTCCGCTGCACCTGTGTCTGTCTCTATTTGCATTCCCTCCTCCTCGTGTCCGGAGGAGACCGCTGTATCTTCCAGCTGTACGTAAAGGAATCATGACCACAGCGAAGGAGAGCAACGCGCCGTCGAAAGCGGCTCAGCAACAAGACCAGGTACGGACCAGCTGCTGTATTCACACGCATCGCTGCTGTGTGCTTACGCGGACTTTACGCGTTGAATTGTGTCGCAGGGGAGATGCAACGTGCCCTGTTTGGACACTGGTATTGACCAAAAGTATAAGGCTTGTTTGTGGTCGTTATTACGCAGTGATTTGGATCAAGTAGGCTTAGTTTTCTCATTAACACCGGTCATTTTGACGATAAAACAGATCAATTTCCTTAGACAACTTCCCTTTAATTTCGTGTTCTTCGGCATTGATCCTGCTGTATTGTCCAGTTAGAAGGCTATGCCCAGTCTTCTGTCTTATTGTGAGACATTGTTACCTCTGTAGCTGCTGCAGGGTGGTTCAGTTTGCTGAATGGCTCACTTAGTGATGCTGAGACATCTGTTGACCACCTCCAAAGAGACTGCAGGCATGAATATTAATATAAAAGGCACTGGAGTTGGCATTATGTGGTGTTTTTGTAAATATGATTCAACTTTAGCCTAAATTAGTTTTATTCAAAGTATCCAGAAGACTAAATTGACCTAAACTGTAAATTGGCTGTTTGTGGCATCTCTAAAGAACCCTATATATATATACAACATATTGAATGGGCTTTTTTGCTTAAAGGGCAGCTGGTAAAATATTATTATATATTTATTAATATTTTTTGGCCAATAATGGACAGAAGATCTAGTGTTTCTGGGAGACAGACGATAATGGAACCTGAAAGTCCAGCCTGTGTTATTCTGTCTGATTGTGTCTGTTTGGTACACCCACTACCAACAGGCGCCACAAAGGCTCCCAATGTCATCATTTTAAACTCATAAATATAAAGTGTAAAAACTGTTTTATATTGACATGCATACAGTCTTCTCATTGCAGCGTATTTTGTCTAAATCCTTGTGCCTTTTTATGTATATTTCACTCGACTTTCCACTGTCACTCCATTGCAGTTTTTTTGTGACAGTCGGTTCATGAACAGAACCTATTACTTGGTTTGAGTGGCAGTATCCAGTGAGCGCTGCAGTCATTTGAAGACAGTAGAAAATGTGAGAGAGGGACCAGCGTACTCTCTCTGCAGAGGTCATAGTCTTCCTGCTGAGATCTGAGTTACTCTTTGTCACGGACTTCTCTGGAGGTGAAAGTCTTACCTTTACTACTTTACTGGACATTGAATGAAACGGATAAAAGAGTCAAATAGTGAAAAAGAAGAACAGCATATGACCTTTTTGTTGGTTTATTGATCGAAAAATAGACTTGTATTTGGTACCATTTGCTGAGACACACCTTCAAGAGTTGCCTGGGACTGTGTACTGCTATGGCAGCAGTGAATCTATTTTAGCCATACAAGGCCAATGAGACACTAGATCTCAAGTGTCTCTCTATGTTCATTTGCAACAAGGGTTGGAAAATATTTCAGTGTCATCCTCAACTTCGCAGATTTTACCTATTAAAACCTGAAAAGAGCAACAGTTGCCTTTATTTTTTCAGCGTATACTAAAAAGACATAAGTAATTACCAGTATGTTTGCAGATTGAGCCAATAACTGAGCCAAAGTGGTAGTATAGTGCTGTCAAAACTGTCAAATATTTGCACTTTAGATAATTGATGTAATCTCAGCATCCATAACGGTGGATGATTTAAAACTGCTGAATTGATCATCATTATAATGACACATCATTCTTGTTCAGGACGTCACCAGCATCATGTTCCGTTGTTTTCTCACCTGATTTTTCTTAAAAACTCTCTGTAGCTTTCCACAAATGTTTGCTTTTCTACCTGTGACAGCACGGAGCAGGTAACACGGCTGTAAATAATAAATATTGCCTGTCATTTTGCTGGATTTTGCTGATGTGTCACGCACCAGCAAAGTGAAAAATTGCCTCAAGCAAATTACATTGTAAAATCCGCAGCTGTGTTACATGCCTGCTCTTTCACATACAAACACACACACACATGCAGCTAGAGTGATTACGTGAGGTCCTGTTGTGGCCCCCTGATTGATGGTCCGCTCGCCGGGGCTTATGGTCCAGGGACAGAGGACGGAGATAGAGGGCAACTCAGCAGAGATAGCGGCCGCGGCTAACAGCTCAGGAGTAATCAGAGAGCCGCAGCCCACTGAGACCACAACACCACTAACCCTCATTACTGCAGCAGGTGGGGGGTCTGGAGGTGTGAGGGGTCGGGTCAGAGCAGGGCCAGTAATGCACTTTCACAGCACACTTCGGGCTAATGTGAATGTACATACTGTGCTGCAGAGACATTCTTGGTAGGTTGTTTTGTTGTATTTACCAAGTATTGATTGACCAAGGCAAGACCACAGCAATTGAATGGTACATGGAGAATACCAAGAAATAGTTCTCATATTGTACTACACATCGAGTGTCATTACAGAAGGAATTACAGAAAGAAATCACTCGGTTACAAAGACCTTCACCGCTGTAGTGTTTTAATGAACATGAGGGTAATGTCTTGATGCAACCACAACAATAGCAGTGATGCTTAATGGACTTGTTTTTCCTGTAAACCCAACATATGCCTGCACTTATCATTAATACTGCCCATGTTGTGTTCCACACCAAGAGACTTTGCTTTTTCATCTCTCAACAAGCAAGAAGTCCTGTGAATATTTACCTTTGGATCATGTCACACTCTTCCTGTTTTCGGTACAATTAGATGTCTGTATTGCATTATCATATACTTGAATACCAGTGTTTTGAGCGGCCTATTAAATGTGCCCTGAGGTCCACAAGTGAACCACAGTAACGGAGAATAAACAATTGCTTTCCATCCAAAAACGCTACCCTAGATGGTAGTTCAGTACCACAAACAGTTTCAAATACTACAGAAAAATGTTGGTCTGAACTTATGAGTGTGTACAGAGCTGTAATGATGTTGCACTGTGGGTAATTGGGATGTTTGAGTTCACATTTCTGTGTTTTTTCTCCATTTGAAGCCGGCGTTAAAGCGCGATCACAGCAGCAGATGTCTAATGGGTAAAACTTTGCTATCGACACCTCCATAAACTGCCTCTTACTGCTTCTTTGCATTCAGTGTAACTCAAGAGCCTTAGCGAGAGATGCATGCTAAAAGATGTGAGCCTTAAAGCAAGGTCTGCCCCATTAAAGCTGAATTTGTTGTATCTCAGTCAATCATTGCCAGGAGAAGGACTGGGAAGATTCGGAGCCAACAAGTGTAGATCGGGCTGTGGAGGCAGCTTGACAAACAGCTGAGTGGAGCAGACACTGGTGTTTCCTGGAGAGAACTGGCAGCACTAGGCCAAGAAATGAATCAAACACAAGTCAAAGCGTGGCTCGAATAGCAGGATTCATCCGTAGCTGTTTGCAGGCTCCAGATTTATAATGTTTACACTGTTTTTTTTCATTATGTCCTTTTATTTCATATTCATTGACAGCTGACTACACGGTGCGGGTGCCATTATGAAAGCCAAGGATAAAACTGGTAGTATCTGTGCAGGGTCAAGAACACTGTTGGCTTAACAAAGAGCAAAGAGAAAGCCAATGAATACTGTCCACAGCTATAAGTGGAACATATGTCAGGTTTTACTGTTATTGTGTGACTTTTCAGTTATTTGTACTTAATGGGACGGGTACAAGTAATGATTAATAAAGCACATTACCGATGCATATTACAAACTGTCAATAGAGATTAGAGAATTCATAAAATAGTTATCATCATGGACCATAACAATGACATCCAAAACCACCTGACATTACCTCATTCTCAGATCACATGACTCAAATCTTTTTTTTTTTTTCCCCATCAGGCTGTTGTTTATTTAACCAATTACAGAAATCACATTTAGTTCCCAGTCCTTTAGATTTCTCTTTACAGCTCGTTTGTATTCATAAGACTATTGATGTAGCACCTTAAATGTACTCTCAAATTGTGTCTCGTCTATTCTTGTTGTGGTTTTATCAAAATGTGACAACCACTTTCTATTTGCAACGCTGTCTGTCTGCAAGCAAACGATAACTCAAAGCATAAAATGAAAGCACACTCTTGAAAGTCAGTGCACAGGTCTGAAGTTGGGCAGGGTCGTCAGGAGGCTGAGCGCTAGTTAGGAGTGATTATATTTGATTTGTACATCATGCTTTCTGGGGTAATCTTCCATAGAAACAACAAATGTGGTTTTAATCAGTTGTTTTGTTTGGTTGCCGTTGCGGTGCCTCAGTGGTCTGCTGATGAATAGCTCCAGTGATGAGTGCCTAAACAGGCGTTAATTAAAGTAACACATTGCTCAGAAAACACAGTGGAATGAGGGAGGATCGTCTGCGTGGCACCTGCTTTGGCTTTTGTGCGGTTAATTGATCTCACCTCTTTGCTGCACAGAAGTGTGTTATTGCAGTGCTTCATTAGAAATTCATTGGAATAGTTTGTCCACTGACTTCAATGTCATTAATGTACAAAAGGCTAAGTTCCATAGTGCTGGTATTAATATTCTTATTAAACGTTGTCAAAAACACGTCAAGAACAAGGTCGCCTGTTGGGCAACTTTTAATTATAAGAAGGTTGTTATAGATTAAAATTTAATACATGTGAAAAGCAGTACCAATTAGTGGATACCTTTGTAGCCCAGAGTGAACTGCTTCACGGACTTGAAGCGTGCGTTAACTCTTGTTAATGATGACTCCCAATGATGGCTCCCTCTTTCTCAGCAAATAATTGTGTTCTCTAGTTAGGTGTAAGTATACTTACCGTTTATTTCAGTGGACTATCAGTATTTTCTGTACCAAGGCACTAAAGCCTATCCAACCAGATTGACTGTATGATCCCGAAAAATCAGCTGTTTATCTTTAGAGCTGACAGGCTGACATTCAAAGGCAAAATGACACAACAAGATCTGTTACATCCTAAACCAGTCAATTATCAGTTTTTGTCACGTCATTAGAGTCATAGTTTGTTCAGTCTTAGATGTCTGCCTTGTTGCTAGAAAAGAGAAATTAGAACCTTATGAACCCATTAACCAGATCAGACACGTTAAATAATGACAAGTTTAACAGTAGTATTTTGATACAAAAAGCCCAATTATATATGCATATTTATGATTTATGTTCATCTTGTTAAAGCATATAAACAGAATGACTCAATATGTAACATTTTGTATTAGCCAATGTACAGTATATAGTATAGTGTAATAAGATGCAGAAAATGTAGAAAGTGTGCCCACTTCTCGAGGGGCTCTTGTTCATATGCATGAGCTCTCTCCAGTTACCCTTGTATCCATGGTCTCTGCATAATTTTGAATGTTTTCTTGCCGGGTTGTGTATAGGAGTATAGACCTGTATTTTAATAAATTGATTAACTTTTTGGGGAAAAGTAAAGTGTAATAGTAAATCCATCGCTCTTGCAAATGAATTTTGTAGCTACTGTTATCAAGTAAACTCCTCATGTGTTTCTCAGTGTGCAATACCATTTCAGAACAGAGATAAGAAGCGTGGCTAAGATAGGTTTTGGGAAAGCAAAGAGTGACAAGATGATTCACTTTCAGAATGCAAATAGATAATAGACCAATTCTTGGTGTTTGCTGAGTGCCCTTGACTGATAAGAGGCAATAGAAGATAGATTTAGAGGAGAATTGGAAGGCCCTAATGTTTGTGCCATAGTTCATCCTAAGGGCAATTATGAACAATTGAGTCGTGATGTTGGTCTCTGAAGTGCAGATTAAAGGCGAGATTGCCAGGCAGCCACTGCAGCCATTCATCATGATTGTTGTCATGATTTGAATGTTCGCCGTCAGAGTGGCTTCTCGCGGCAGGAGAGAGGGAGGGCGCTCTAATATGGCAATAAATATTCAGCGTTTGGAGCAACAGTCAAACTAAATGCCATGACAATCCTCCATCTTGCTAATAGTCACAGTTGACATCAGGTGTGTGTGGCGGCCTCAGGAAGAGTTTCTGGAAGACGTCTACAGCCACTGTGTTTAAGAAAAGGTCAGCGTTTCTTTCCTTTGTCAGTCTTTCAAAAAAGTTTTTTCTCTGTTTTGTTGTTTCCTAATTGTGTCTCTGAGCTATAGGCGACAGCACTGAGTATGCATATACCTCCCATTAATAAACACCGCTGAGCTTTTTCTACAGCAGCCTCATATTTTCATAGCTGTTGCAACTCGCCAGGAATTTTAAACTGGTACTTTCTTTGCACTCTTATTAGCATTCAAGTGACAAGAATAGATTCAGATGGTGGTAAATAATATGAGTTTGTTTGTAGAGACTCAAACAGAGAGAAAAGTTTTAGATGAACAGCTACACGAGTTAGGTGTTTTCAGTTCATTTGATGCCTTTCAGAAAAACATTTTTTTCCTAATAAGTCTGATTAATCATGCTTCACACTGGAAACAGAGTATCATTTGTTATCAGTGCAGGCTTATAGGTGTGTGATTTTGCATTTTTATTTGCTTCTTTGTCCATTTGAGGTGTGTTTTCGGGCCTTATCGACCTGGTGTAATTACAGGCTCAGAGTCAGAGCAGGAAGGCGATCAGGATGCATCATGTTGCAACCAGTCTCTAATTGAAACATTGAGCATGACCAGCTTCACGTCGGTCCCCCTCGGGGTCCCACTGTCGTCCTCGCACCACCTCCGCACCGGTGACAAACATTCAAAAGGGCGAGAGCTAGTCACGAACGATAAGCAGGTAATTGCCTGTAGGCTCAAATACGAATTAGGAGAAGCTGCTGCTCCGGCTTCATTGGACATGCTGCCAGAGGTTGTTTATGCCACGCTGACAGCTCAAAGTGTTACACACAGCCCAACTGAGCACCGAATCTCATTAACATTGTCTTATTTAAACTCAGACGACTGTATAACATCTACAAAAATGGTCCCCAGGCTGCAAAGTTAAAGTTTTGCTATTCAGAGTCCCTGAACTAAAGTAAATCCCCATTAAAATACTACCATAAACAATAGACATTGTGATGGTTTTATTGGTTCCTTGTCATCCACCTTTCCCCAGGAGGTCCTGTTTGCTGTTAGTCTCCCCTGTCACTATTGAATAAAGACTTATTTCAAGGTCAAGCTGTAGAAAATGGCTCTGTTAACAAAAATCTGGAGTTGAATAACAGGATAAGCAATGGTCACATCATGGGCCTTTGACAACATTTAAGCCTTCTTTTTTTAAATAGAAACTTGAATGGCATCAAAGACAGACTATTTTGTTTAAACAAGTTTAAAAAGCAGGACATGAGTGAGTTTAATGTGTTCTACTTATTCCCCTTAATGTCTCATGACTGTCTAATGCTTTTCCATACTTCACACATAGGCTGTTGCTGTTGAACATTATGCGTCACCCTTTCAAATCTGTTTTCAAAGTGATGTAATAAAATTTCACATGGTTCAGATCACTCTTTCATTTGAACTAACAGAAGATATCACCTCTGAATGTGGAGACTATATGGATGCCGAGCCTCATTATGTGTGACTTAATCAAACTCAAGAGCGATTGCTTTGATTGCTGCTCTGTGCCATTTAACTCCAATTGGTTTTGTGATTCCTTTGAGCATAAAGTTGACTGGATAAAATATTTCAAGCCTTGGGATTGCATTTATATGTTATTGTAAATGGCCATTCTTGAAAGCTTTACAACAAATTCCTCACTGCGTCCTTTAGTAACAGTAATTGCCATTTATAGCCGCCCACTCTGCGAGCTGCAGGGGGCTAAAAGCTGTGCCCAACTCATGGCATCTGGCCACAGCGCCTTGCAAAAGCCGAGAGGAATGAGCGTGTGATTTCAAAGCCCCTGCTCGGCCTTCCATCCCGTGTTCCCGCTGACATTTATAGCCTCCAAACCTTTAGTGTTATTGTTATGACTGCAATAATTCTCGTCACCAGGGAACGCTGATGACGCTCCAAATTGACCAACTGGAATATTGTAATGTGACAGCTCATGACATTATGGTGATGGGAGCGTGAAAGTAGGCGTCCTGCTGCAGCGTCGTCTCTCTCGACTTCAAAAGTGAGTCCTCGTCATCGTGCTGACAGTCATGTTGTCAGCTCTATCTGCCGGCGCGCGTCCTGCTCCTGCTTCCTCTGGCTGTAAAAGAAATGTGGACGAGAAGTGGTCTTAGGCGACAATGTTAACTTCCCGCTGGTTTCCACAGTCAAAATATTGGCAGCCATTTCCGTCCCCGCGGTGGTTTTCAGCGCTTGCTCCTAAAATACAGACTTTCATCATGACATTTGCCGGGTACACTCGCCCAGTGGCTCTCCGTTTCTATGGAGATGCTTTGGCTCAGTATTCATCCTTGTTGAAAGAAAACACACAGATTAAAACAAAGTGAAAAAGAGCGGAAAATATTATTGGTCATTAAGTGCGTCGCCATCTTGTTTATGTTTTCCCCGTTGTGAAGCAGTGCCTGAAATTAAACCCAATGCTCGACTAATATGCGTCTCATTCTGGTAAATGAGCGTACAGCCCTAATTTCAGAGCGTTCCAGTAAAACGGAGCGCCTGACTTTGTTCAAACATCACACACCACACGAAGCCTGATTGCAGCTTTTGATTTTGCCATTGTTCTGCTGATATGAAAATGTGGTACACTGGCACTTAGTGGGAACTGGCTTTTCCTCACTGTGTGCTAATTAACAGAAAAAACAAGCCCCATAAATGTTTTTCCAAATTATAATTTACCACCATCACATTGTGCAGTGTTCGAGATATTTTTCAAAGTTAGCCTCTTCTTATTTGCATCATATACTCAAGAGAAGACACGTATAGCTATAGTAGCACTTAGACCACATTATTAAATCTATACCATCAATGATATTAGTGCTTCCCGCCTCCCGCTGTGTGTACTCTAGAGTTTATTATCTCATTTCTGTGATCCTTAGGGTGCTGTGGATTGCCACTGAATTATATGCTCTACCTCTTCCTCTATAAGTGGAATACCTGTTCTCTCCCACTCAGTCATTTCAAAGGAAAAGAGAAAACTACTCTCCGGGGTCTGAATGTAGCTTAGGAGCACATTCAGTTAAGTTTTTATCATACATTTATTATGGGTTGTCAGTATCCCTTAGCTTGGCTTCATGACAGGGAGATATCCAAATTAACTGTGATTTTAACACTTGAATGGTTTCACTATGAGCGCTTGCTTTATGAAGTGATGGCCCGGAAGGCCTCAGGGGGCCGTTCTGGGGCTTTTTAGAGCATGTCTTTACATTAAAGGTTAAACTCCTTCATGCTTCATTGAGAGACATATGAACCTTTGCATTTTATAGCACTAGATTTTTTTTATTTTTTGTGGTACAGTGGCTATTTAAACACTTCTGGAATATAATCTGCAGAGTATGGTTTTATTCTTATGGCAGGGTCTTAAAATTGCATGTGGTTATCAGGAGAGACCTCAAGAACTGGTAATTTATCTTTGCACAAGTTGTCAAGGATAATCGATCAAATCAGTCAATACAAACTCAGTTAGTAGCTGTGAAAAATTGATTTGATTTTATTATTTATAGATGGATGGTTAAGGTCTTAAGGTCTCTTTTACCCTATCCAATCCAGCTTTAATGAACTACATGCTATTGATATATTTTACAGTTTATTTTTATTTACTTTTTTTAAATAGGGGAAGCCTACAAATGCTTCACAATAAATACCTTGTTAAGAATGAACGTAATTATGGTTGCGGAAAGCTAGAGGAGGCTTTAATTTGAAACATAAGCATAACACATGGCTGCATGTTTCACAACAGATGGCTTTTAAATTGGATTGTGAATTTGAGTTAACAGCATATTGCCTAAGGTTTGCCTCCAAATGTTTCACAATAAAACCATACAATAACTCCACATTAAAGATGAGGTTGGCAATATTTTGGTGTTATATGTAAAAGAAAAAAAAAAGGTTCTTCAAACAAATAGTAGTTCAAGTGGCCACGAATAAGGAGACATCTGTATTTTGATTGTGTGACAGGTTTGAGTCAATCCAGCTGATGGCAGAGGAATTTAATCAATCAGAAGAAAGAATTTAATTTTCATGAACCAGTGACACACTCAACAGTTACAAATACATGGATGCTTATTTGTAAAGGGTATTTGACATAACCATTCTTTCAGCAGAAACTGGTATTATCTGGCAGTCTACCAACAAGTTAGAGCTACTATGACATTTTCCCAACTTCTTCTCCAGTCTTATAAATGTAACTAAGCATGAGGGCCAATGAAATTTAAAGGACCATGCCCGTGACTAGTCCTGTCTTAGCCAAGGTCAAAACTCATAGAGAATTAGTATTTAGTGAATTTTTTAAAAGGAAGAAGTGTTTCATGTGCACAAATGAACCTGTTGTGGCCATAGTCAGTCTTGATTTCTTTATTTAAAATTCATGCATCCAAGATTGAGCCAAGACCCAAATGAGATTGGAACTTTTAAAAATTACTCTCAAGTCCTGTCTCAAGACCAGTCTGAAGTACTCCAACACTTCTACTTGGCAATATAAATGTACAATGAATACTTTTACTGCACTTTTTAGTTATTTTTCCTCTTATTTATGCCCTTAGTTCACACAAGTGTGCTTTCATATGAAATACAAGGTCCCATACCTGTTTTGTTTGAATTTAATAAAACCCAAGTTAGAGAATGATTGGACTTATCTTGCAAAATCTGCAAATAAACTCTAGGTATGTGTAAAAAAGACATATCAAATGCTTATGCTATTATTACATTTTCAATGAATTTGAGCAGACTATTCAAGATGCATTGAAAACCTTGGACGTAACCTGATGAGGTGGGTTTTTATTGCTTGTATTGAATGGTGAAAGGCTTGTGTTGGAGGACCCGCTAGCAAGAGTGCACTATATGGGCTTGAAAAGTGAAGAGCACCTTTTTCGCACCTTGATGTGTTTTGTTTTTTTTGTTTTTTTTCTTAACACGGACAAAGAACATGTTGAAAATCTATTTCATCACACTGTGAAAGTGAATGCTGAAAATTGCTCCGACTCTGCACAACACATTTAAGAGCATTAAGACCCTTTAGCTTTACATGTTGACGCCGAACCAATAAACAGAATCATTCCAAATGTTACTTTTTAGTTATTTATTTTTCTATTTTGCTGCATTTTAAGTGAATGTTAAGTTTAATGGCTTTGAAATGCAACCGTAGAGCTGAAGTTATGGGTTAGCGCCTCAGTCGATGGGCTCTAAAGAAAGGTAAAATATGAGCAATAGCATGACAACAAACAGCACAGAGTGAGTCAGAGCTGTTAATACCAGGACTTTATGACTTCATTGTGTTTAGGGGCCTTTGGGAAAATGGAGAATCACTTGTATGCAGCACAAAAAGGAAAGCATGACGTCAATTCATTTAATAAACACTACCCAAACTACCTGGGACAAGATGTTTATTGTGTGTCTGTTATTGGATGCTTCTTTGTATTTTTAAGCCACACACTATGAATCTTCACCTACAGATTTATCACAAGTTCAAAAGGATTCATAAGACCTTGTTAATTGGCTTTCTCTACAAGGCTAATTAGAATACATGGTCTGTGGCCATGACTTAACTTTCCTGAGGAAGGATTTAAAGAAGCAGAAAACTTTTTTTTTTTTTTTTTTGTGCAGTTGGGTCAGGGCCATAGACTGGAAACGATTAGGGAACTAAAAAACAACTGTGCAAGAAGCGATGGATGTACAGAATTGGTTTCAGGGTTGGTTTGAATCACAGTAAATCACTTTCCTGCGATTTTGTTTCAGTTTTTAAAATGTTGTATATGTTAAATTGACTTGAATGTGAGCACAGGTAAAGCACTTAACATCCCTGTTAAACAACAACATGTGTCGACTAGTGTTATTGGCGGCTTACTCAATAACTTTAAAGACATACTTTACTTGTACAGCATGTTTTGTGCTTCTCAAACCTTTTTTTTTTTCAAATATGGTTATCACTTCTGGCTCCATAAACTCAGGGTTAACTTTCACAGCTTCAGCGGTCCATAACAGGTTTATATGGGAGAGGTCACAGTTTATTATCAAAATAAAATACAGTGTTGAGGTCGCATTTATCTAAGTTTTCATGGGTCATTTGTTGTATGACATTAGCAGCAAGACTGACAAATTTCTTTTACCATGTTTGTTCTTGGGGAAAGCTTTTTTAAGTGTTTATACTGCCAACAAGGATATTATAAAATGAGGTCTGCAGTAAGATTGAGCCATATGTCAAGTATTTGAGATATATTTTCATATGATAGAAGGCCTTATTGTTTTGAGATTTGTGTTTTGTTTTAGTGACTTTTCAGCTAGTGCTCATTTCTCTGCTTATGAGTAATTCTTGTACTAAAAAACCCAACTAAAAACACTGATTCAATGATCATTCAAGCTCTTCATGCTGTTTATTGTGCCATTTAAACACCATTTTTTCATGTTCATGCTGGTTTTGAGCAGCTGTTTGTTAACAAAAGGCTTTAGTGACATCTTTTAGATTACTTGAAAAAAAAACATCTTACATGATGCAGTAAATGAATGATGTTTTCATCGTTCATTTACTGCATCATGTAAGATGTTTTTTTAACTGGGATAGTCCTGTGCTTGTCAAACTCATCGTCTTTTTGTGCTGAAAAGAGCATACATAGAGAAAATAAACTCCTTCTCACTAAAGAAAACTCCAGAGGAAAAGGCTGATTTTGGAACATGCTGTAAACATGTTTTATTTAGTCTCTACAGTCACTGTTAATGTCGGTGGGAGGCAAGTGTTGCAAAGTTCAAGTGCTGCGAGTGTCGAACAAGAATTGCAGAGCTTGTTGCTTGAAAAACAGGAAACGGCTACATAAAATAAACATTTCATTTTCAGAGGCCTTTAGCGTCTGACAGCAGAATGCTCAGCTGAGAGTAGAATAATAAAACTTTGACTCCTTCTAATGATTTGTGGTTTGGCAGGATTTGTTCATGATGATGATTTGTTGTCTGATCTATATGTGATTGAGTTTAAATGACAGATAGCTAGAATTCAATAGTGTGTTTTAAATAATTTAATCATCAGACAGTTCAGAAATCAGAAAAGTAATCACCATACTGTACTGCAAGGTGATCGTGACAACAAATGTGTGTATGCAGCTTGATTGATGCTGAAAGATGATTTTTCTTTTGGCAGCTTGTTTCATTGTCAACACATTATATAGAAATGTGAGGAAATGAATGCTTTTTCTACTCCTGAACATTTCATTGTCTTCCTGTTAGAACAGAGAGACCTTATTGTTGCCTCTTTGATATGAAACAAAGACATAAAAGCAATATATTGTATAACTATATCAGGCCTCCCACCTGTCCTAAGGCTCTTGTTAACCCTTGAACGCACCGAGGCAGTCTTCATTAGATGTTGAACCTTCACAAAGTCAGACTGTCCACCTCTCACATTAGAGTAGGGTCAGCCCTTACCGCCTGGAGATTCTTATTGGACAATAATTGTCTCTGAGATACCCAGCAGGTGCCTGAATAAACCCTCTAATAGACCAATTATTCTCAAACAAAAGGTCACCTCAGGCGTGACGACAGGCCCGGAAATCAATAACACTCCCAATTACCAGCCAAGCACTGGGGCTATATTTGGTCCCGGGCCGGCAGCCATCCAAGCAAAGATCAGATTTCAAGCCAACCTCATTCCATCAAAACATCTGAAGGATTAAGTTACTAAATTTTATTTCAGGACTTTTTGCTTTACCCCTGCTTAAAAATGCATGAATAAGACTGTCCCCTTGAAGTTGCCCCATGAGTATAGCAGGCGCCCGGTGAGATGCATGGCCTTCATTTTCAGAGCTCACGTAAAAAGATTTATTCATTATGCTTAAATATTAGACTCTTCAGAAGTTTTGTTAGCTTCTCAACTAACGCATAAACAATTTTATCACATGTGCTCTTTGTAATGCATTATTTTCAGAAAATTCTTAAACTTGATGCTGAAGTTAACGATAGTGCACTCCAAACAAGTGTCTGTCTTTAGGGATGCTTTGCATGAATCCTTAAAAAACATCCTCTTTTGGAAAGACTTTAGAAAAGACCATTTAAGGATGAGCTGATGACTTTTACCTGTAATTTCACTGTTTTCAAGTAAAGACAGCAGTCTTTTATTCAAACGGAGTATTTTGTCTCCTGAAGTGGTCCTCTGCTGTCTGGGTGCATTACAATGTATGTGATTGTGAGAAGCTGGACATAATGTACTTTCCCTCTGTATTGCAAGACCAATATTGATTTTAAGGGAATAGTTTGCAAACTGGCTTGGGTTGAAGAAACTATTAGATTTCAGGAGAGGTCTATTCATTTACGATCGTGTCTAAACTGAATTTGAACTCCTCTGAATCAACAGTGCTGCATTTAATCCCAGAAAACGTCAAAGTCCTAAAAACTTTAAACATTAACCTAGCATATATAAAGTGTCTGAATGCTCCCATCTGAGTCTTGCATTGCACAGATGACAGATTCCTTTAACAGCATATTGTTGTTATAAAGTGCCTTCTTGTTGTATCATAGAAATGTTATTGCTAGTTATTTTTTTCATTATATCCATCCATTAGCAATCTCTCAAATCTCTCAAGTGGTGTCAATTTTGCAAAGTCTTTCAATGATGATAATTTTTTATTGTAGTCTGTATGCATTGACACTATAAAGCACTAGCAGCAAACAGTTTGATCCTCATTAACTATCTGCTAATAAACCTTCTCATGAGTGTGAGTGGGCAATTATTTTTACAGCTACTCTCATTAGTTTTATAGCAAATTGTACTCAATAAAATAAAATAGTGTTGGGAAACCTGAACCTGAACACATGTAATTGCTTGACTCTTGGCTGTTATTATTACTCCACAAACAAATATCCAAATGTTTATGAACGCTAGTCTTACCATCAAATTGATTTATTTAAGGGACATTAAGATTTTTCCATTTCTGCAGCGTTATTGATGAGATTCAGTTACTAGGGTCCAGACTGCAGTAACATTTGGTGACTTGGACAATTCAAATACAATTTCCAGGCTGGGATGGTACAATCAGATCCTTCAGTCACAGCAGGTTGAAAGCGACCGCATGTTCCAGCACTGGTTCCAATCTATGACCAACCAAGTCTGGAAAAACTCATATTGTGGTAATTTCCAGTCCCTTTCTGGAGAGTGGAGTGTGTGGCCTTTTGTGAAATCTGGGAGTCGTCCATACTTAGATCAAGGACCAGCTGATGTTAGCCCCCGTCGAAAAAGAGACGATACAGTACATCTCAAGGGTTTATCCCTAAACAAAGTCAATTCTCAACCAATTTATTGTGGCTCTCTAATAAGAATGCTTTTTCTTTCTTATTTTGATCCTAGACCTAAATTTCTCTGCAGAATTTTTACTTTATTGATGTTGGTGTAATAAATATTGTTGTTGAGGAGTATCTGCAATATAATCTAAATCTGGAACTACTGGAATAATTCACTTTTAGCAGACAGGCTTCACCCAAGTAAGCCCAATAAATCCTGATAAAACTTGATTATCTACATTTTATATACAGCTACTTCACCAGCCTTGATTCAATTAAGACTTCATTGCTTGGACTCAGGAGTCTTCCTTAATTACATGACAAATTGATGAAGCAACACCAATATGGATACCCTCCAGTAATTGACATATTCTATTGACTTTGGTGCAAGAGTCATTCTGCATGAACAAAAACTTGTTAACCATTTTTTCAGTGCATATTGGCATCAGCACATGCATGAGTGCACACTGTCCCCACCGGCTCCTTTGTAATTGAACACTATGAACAAATATCACACACCATAGCGTTATGTCATGTACTTTAATCACTTCAGCCCAGTGTGAACTGCACTCTCACTTTGCTTCGATAACTCAGAGGTAATATACAAGAGTTATATTCATTCAAAAATGGACTCAGGATTTGTTCAGGAACTAATAACCTTAACTCTTGTGTTTTCTTGTGCCGTAGTTAAAGTTAAACCAGCTTTAACAGTGAAGAGAAACTTACAATGTTTAATTAACCTGTAAACTTGGAGTTCAGAGTTGTTGTTTTTTATACATATTAAATATAGTCAATATTTTCTTCAGTTTGTCATAGAGTAACATCTGCAGTGTCCTGACTAATGTTGGTTTCTTTTTACTTATTGATGGATGTATAGGTTTGCCTCTATAGAAACGCTGTTGGTGTCTGTCCATTCACATTTGATGCACCGCAGAAGCTAATGCTCACTGTTGTCTTCTCTTCTGACACACTCAAAGGAAAATGTCAGAGGAGAGCATTATATATACATATATATTCAGCTGAAGGTGGGAGAGGACAAAAGAGAGAGCAGTCGATGCATGTTTTTGTTAATGGAAAAAAGTACTTACAAATCAAAGTCAAAAGTACAATACACAGAGCAACTGAAATGCTCAGGTCGTCTGTTTTACAAACATATACTATAAAAAGAACTATGCCACACAAAAACCACAGGATATATGAATGTAAAACACTTCGATGAACTTTAATAAATAGTGCAAAATAGTACTGATATAATGCAAATAGAAAGCTGTCAGACACTGTGACTTAAGGACTGATTTGCATTTTGAAATATTTAAGAATTAATTAAGGCAAAATGTTTTGGTTTTTTTCACAAAAGATAATGAGCATAAAGTGTGATGGAGGAAACCAAACTATTGTTTTATGTAAGGTTTAATCAAAATTGGACAGAAACCTGCAGTGAAATGGATGACAGAAACTGCTGTAATTTCAGACACAAATGTAGGGGTCTTACCAGAGTGGTGTTACCCTCGCTGCTCAATTTAAGTCGCATTAAAAAAAGATAAGACCCAAGCCATGAAAAAAGGCAAGTTTCCACACAAGAACCCAAGAAAAGCTCTCAGCTCTTCAGCAAAATCCATTCAAAACCTTTTTTGCTTCTCAACATTCAATAAAAATTCTACCATTTGGCATTTTTCTTCTGGTTACATTTGAAACTGTTGGCAGATTTGTGGCTTGAATTTTACCAAACCACTTTAATTTTAATAAATATTTCATCCAAGAATGGTGCATAATTGTTATTGTGTGTAGTTGTAAGCATGCCGTCTGATAAACATGTTGGTTTGAGCCGGCTGCCTTCTCCGTCTCTTAGATCTCGCTGCCTTTTTGTTACATCTGAGAATTTTTCAGCCTCTTTGACTGGTTATTGGTGCCTGGTGCTTTGGAGTTGAGCTCACAGCATTTTACTCGCCTGTTATTTTGTATTTGGCTTTGGCTGAAATGTCAAAATGTAATCGAAGTGTCACGCTCCAGATCTGAAGAAAGTCCCGTTACAGCAGAGAGCTTTATTGATTGGAGGGTCTTGAAATATTTGACCTGTTTGATTAGTATGCCGGATACCAGAAAACACAGCAGCCTGCAGCTACGTGGCTACTTTTACTTGTCTGTTAATTTGTTTTTCAGTATTTGTAAACCAAGATGTTGAATGAAGCCCATGTGGCTTGGTTAAGTCTACCATGAATCCTGTATCAAGGTTTAATTTTGAAGTATTATTGAGCTCCTCTTTTTAATTTCAATAAAGTTGTAATTTCTGAAAGGTCAGGGTGTTCTCTAGCTTGAAGCCAAGGTAACTGAATTTGGTATAAAAATGATTACTGCGTCCAACCTTGCGGTTATTCTCAAAAGTCAGCTTAAAATTTAAAATCAGTTTTTCCTAAGCACAGGCTTCAATAATTAATCAACTGTAAGGCATTGGTTTTAAACTTCTGCTACTCAAAATCAAAGCTTGAACATTCAACTTTGTCTCATGCGAGAAGTAAAGCACAGAATATTATATACATAAAAGTGGAGCTTCTCCCGACAATATGTGTCTTATTTAGACATTGTATTGTCTTGATTGTTTTCTGTTATTGGTTGCAAAGCTTCAGTAAAAACAAAGCTACAAACTTTGTTGATACTTTATTAGTAGTTACTTTCTCCTCAGTTGTTCAAGGTTATGGCTGGAAAACTCAATAAGCAGTCTGCCTTTGAACAGCATGTCTTGTGCCCTTTTGAAACAGGCTCAGTGCACTGCATTGGTTTTGGCTTCAACATTTATTGCAGAATAAACCTAGTGTAAAAAATGCCAGCAATGTCAATCTCATTGATAACTGCATAATTAGTTTTAGTTTACTTCAGTTTATATTAAGTGACCTTATTTGCAGCAGTGCTGCTACTACGCAGCAGTTTCATGTCAGAAGAATTAGCCTGTAATATCTGTTAATATAAAACAGACAGTTGTAGACACGTACTTCAGGCTGTAATCAGAACCATAATGAATATCTGTTCATCTAATATGTATCTATAATGTGCATTATATAAGCCACACAAACCACTTTATTAAATAAATATGCTACTTACAATCTTGTTAAATCATTTATTGACCACTGAAACATAAAAAGCATTTTTTCGGTTCAGTTGAGGCAGTAACAACAGGTGGCCAGAGGGTAAACAGGGAGTTATGTTTGTGCCTTTGACTGTTACTATGGCAACACAGCAAAGGGCCACTCAAACAAGGAAAGTGGATACATGGATGGGATTACACTGTGTACACATGGAAAATTCATTGCTGAATTCCTAATTATTTTTTGGATGTGTATCGTTTATAAAACTCCACTGAGTGAGTCTGAACATCTTGGAAGTGCTGCTGGAGCAGTGCCGTCTTCATGAAACAAAGAACCCATCAGTGTCCTGCTTCTTCTTGAGCTCTCACAAAGCAACTGTGACTACAAGGTGTAGCAGTGGAAATTGTTCTGCTGCAGGATTAAACCAGGTGCTTTATTTCAAAAATACAAAAGGCTGCCTTTAGCACTTACGCATGTTTTATCATGAGAACCCTACAGCCAATGATAAGAGGCATGCAGTCTATTCTTTTGTACATGAATGTTCCTATTTTTTCCAGGAAAGCAATAAAAACAGCAGGCTGGAATGCATTAGCCTGGGCAAACAGTAACCAGAGCAGCAGCATCTTTTTATTAGACCCCTTGCACCTGGAAGCAGTGGGTTGTGGGCATTTCATTTCCAGGAAGAGAGTGCATCTGCCGGTGCATATTGTTTCTGTGATGGCAATTTATTTTTCTGGAGTGGCACAACAAGTGTGTGTTATGGAATGAAGGACAGGATAGACAGAAGAACAATATGAGAGATACTTTTGAGTTTCTATTGTAGGTGAGAGCCCTGGAACTGCTGTTTGGTCGCAGTGAATGGCTCTGGATGGACCGAGGGGACATGCAGGGCCTTGCAGTGTGTGCCTTTCTCTCCTTGGACTCTTGTGTTCTCTATAGTTCTTCTCATCAAACCAGCACTGATGATTTTCTAGTTCAGTTGCAGCAGGGAAGTTGTTAGATTAATTGGTGATTGTAAATTGGCCGAAAGCAATGACTGTGACGTAAGAAGTTCACATTTATAAAATTACTTAGTTTTCATTAGCACAGTCTCAGTTAGCTCGCCACACATTTGACTTTAGAAATTAATTGTTGAAATGGTTCCTTGTGTTATCTTTGAGTAGACATAGATATTAATGCAGCTAAAAACCTAACAGGCACAAATATATCTGCAGAAATCTCTAAGCTGTGTCTTTTTGAGCATTTTAGTCCTTGTCTACCCTTTACTTTCACTGCTGGCATTAACAGATGAGGAAGCTTTGATTTGACTGAACAACTTTGCCTCCCGTGACAGATATGCCAACACAATGCCACTGAAAATGTGATGAAACGCCGAGAAACCCAGACTGTATTCAGTTTTGTTCCGTAAAGACTTTTGTAGCGAGATTGTGCTGATGTTTTATACATGAGAGCCAGCCAGGAAAAACCTTTTTTGTTATGTGTGTGCCTCATTACCGGTCTAGCCATGTCATAATACATGTTCATATAGTGCAACGGCTATAGGAGGTGCACGCTTCTTGAAATCCTTTTGTCTCATAGCAAATAAACCAGGAAACTAGTGATTAATTGTCTCATGAATATGTGCACTTGCATTTCAATGAGCGGTTTTCTGTAGCACAAAAGGCTATGAACTGCACACAATGTGAATTATGACAGATTGATTAAAGCTTATAAATCGGAAGTATTCCCTTGTGTTATTCCACTCTCTCCTCTTCAAGCACGAGGTATTGGTGGCTTTTTACAGAGATGTGATTTAGTGCAATCTGTGAGAGGAGGTCATGTGGCTGTGGTGGCCCCCTAGCATCTCTCTAATGGACTGGAAGAGATTCACCCACAAATCAAACAAACCAGCCGGAAGAGGGCTAAGAACAACATGCATGCACCACCACGCATTCACACTCACAGCGGCTGGTGGAAATTAGTTCTCCTGCCGTGAGCACGACACAAGCTGTTTATGTACAGCCAGTGTTTAGACCTTTTGGATGGCAAAACAAGACAGTCGCAATGTGTTTAGAGGCAATTGAGCAGTGTAAAGAATCTACTGAAGTGAGAATTAGAACAAAGGTTTTGGTTTATGATTTGTAGTTGGGTTTCAGACTGATCAAAAACCAAAAAAGGGCAATCATTGTGGAAGTAAATGCAGAAGAGATTAGACTACTTCCTGGTTTAATAGATGGGTCAAATATCAGCTGTGTTATGTCTGTTGTCTTGTATTATTTTTAACAAACAACTCTTCTCATACTTTATTTTTTTATGTAGTTTTCCCCAATCAGAATCTCAAACATCTGCTTAAACGTTGAAGAAAATTAAGATGACAGGATAACTCAATGAAATAAATTGCTCTCTATTGAATTGAACTGCTGGTCTGTCAGGCTACAGAGGTAATAGGCACAGTATGCCACAGTTTCAAATCCCATGGCATGAAAACCACATTCATACAGTTCTTGTTATATGAGCTGAAGAGGCAAGACCAGAAAGTACCCAGTGACACATTTATAAAACAGCTCTTAGTCAGATTCTTTTCTCACAAATCACTTGATGATATCGCCTAATTAATGAAGAAACACATATGAAACAGTGGTTAAATTTGTTCCTAAAGTCTCTTCTTCTTTTTTTTTTATTTATTATGATACCTTCATGCCATTGACATTTTTCCTCGAGTGCCTTTTATTTACCATTGTAGCCTCCAAGCATCCTTCTCCATGCCTGTGTGTTGCATGGTAAAAACACATAGCCTTTGCTGAGACTGCTAATGAGGTTAACTTTAAACTAAATTTCAAGTTTTTCCTTATTTTTTTTAGATGGAAAACTACTTTTATTCTCTGTAATTTAAAGCCTCATTTATAATATTTTACCACCTCCTGTGTCACATTAATGAGCTGCTCTTTGCTTGTTTTGTCTTTGTGAAGTGAAAGTGTCAGCAAAAAGTGTTTATTGACAAATGATTCCCAGCGGTTGCTGTTAAATTTCTCAAAGGAACCATAAGACGTTGCCACGCAGTAATAATTTGATGATTTGCATCTGTTGTTGGACTGTGAGGGTGCATCTGACCGGCCGTTATGAGTCCGAACCACTTATTTGGCAGCATGTGTGTGTTAACAGCTGGTGCTACCTCAAGCTTGTCACAAGTGTCATTAAACAACACTCCAGACCCCTGACTGCTTGTCTAGGTCTCCTGGCAAGAGCACAAATTAAAAGTACATTACATCGAAGCTAAATGTTGACAGTCATTGCACTGTGTGGCTGGGGCCTGTTTAATTTGGAGAGAAAGTAGCTGTTAATGTGATACTTGCCTCTGCCATTGCATTTGGCCCATAGCTCAGGAAATAAGGCTCTATACGTTCCCTTACACATTAAAAACCACATTGTGCCCACTGTACCCATGCATTTGAATAAAAGCTATTTTTACCAGCACACATTACACATTAAACACATGGAATATGCATGAAAGTATAGGAAATATGCAAATATCAGAGCAACACTCGCACGCAGAATAAGAATTAATGAAGTATAGAGCATTAACATCTGATCCGTGGAGAGAACATGCATACATAAGACATGGAAGTGTAAAGGTGCTGAAGTGATGTTTCCTGCCTTCATCTGCATTTACTCCTCATAAAGCAAGCACAGATACAGCACTTACGCATGATGTAAGGCTGCTCTTATGGAAATCCTTCGTGTTAGAGCAGTAGTAATAGGACAATAAATAAAATGTAATATGAATCAAAGCATGGACGAGAGGGGACATTGCTGCTTAATAGGTACATGTCACTGTTTAATTCATCATCCACAAATGCAGTCATTTAAAATACAGAATAATATGTGATTCAACTGTTTAAATCTTTAGTCAAATATGTAACCTTTTAGTTTAGAGGTATAATTCCTTACCACAATCCTCTGTTTAAGAAATTTAATTGTGATTACATTAACTTTAATGCAGTAGAGCTCCGTGTAAATGGCCAAATATGATAATATGCAAAGCTGGCACCTAAATACCATAAAATTAATGATATCTTGACAACATTATTTTTTTATTTTTTGCCCATCCTTATCCTGCTCTCATTTCAAGTGACACTTTACTGTCCTTGAAGGTCCAAGTGCAACAGCCGTAATTGTGTTTAATTTGCCAAAAAAATGATCCAAGTGTTGAAGTGGACTTTGTAAAATAGATTTTTATGTAACAGTTCTGTTGTCTGGCGTAATTATTTTCAGTTGTGGGTGAATTCAGGCTCAAATTACGGTCTAGTATTTTTGCGCACTCAAAAATGGGAGTTACCTGAATGAAATGTTGCCATAGTTACTGAATTCAGGGGTTTGAAAAGGAGCATGCGCTTATGTTTCCTTTCTCTGCAGAGAGCAAAGCTTGAATAGAAAGGTCAGTAATTAAAGATAGGCTCTCTTGAATTTAGTCAGATAAGGCTGAGTGATTCTAGAGGTACATTTTTCACCTGGAAACGAGTTGTTGCTGTGATTTGATGCTTCACCGAGCAGCTGCACTGATTCATGCTTGTGTCATAGATAATGAAACAAAATTGTGGAGACATTTAGATGACCCCTTTTTGCCTTTTTCAAATCGTTTTTACATAACATCTACTGTGCTGTTGGCGCGGTCTGATTGTAGTATTTGTACGCACCCACACAAAGACAGATAAGGTTGTTAAATTTAAGACGCTGTGATGGAATCGGCCCCAGCTTTAGATCCAAGCATACTGTACAATAAACAGCACTGCAATAGGGACTTGTGTTGTCTTTTTTATTATGCATTACACAATTTTAGTGCTCCATCTTGCTGCTTTTATATCCACTCTTTGTGTGTAAGAAGCTTCTCTCTGTAGGGTTGTCTTTGTCACCATTTCCCACACTGTAAGTCCCACTTGTGTCTGTATAATGTTGCATAATATAGATCTCAGCTTTCAGGGCTTTATGCCACTCTCATCTACAGAAAAACAAAAAAATCCAGAAGGATTTTATTTGTGAAGGGGAAAATAGATTGTTTGAGACAGAACGCTTAAAGCAAAATTAGAGAAAATAAGTCAGGTTTTACTGTGTCGAATGTTTAGTTATAGCATCTCTGAAATCATCTTTCTTCAAGAAGAACAAATGAAATATTGAGCTCCTCAGTAGTTTATACTAATAAATACTCATTTTTACACAAGTTTGTCTTTCATTACAAAGAAAGTTATGAGCTTTTTCTTCTTTTGCCAAAAAATATTAATTTAACACATGAGAAGGTTTTATGTAAAGGTGAGAACTTGGATGCAAAACTTGTCTGTGAAAGTTCTGGTTCATCTAGCACAACAATTAACATTTGACTAGTGCTTGGTTTGATTAATAGATTAATAATGGCTTGATGAATAGATACAAAAAACACCACTGCTTTGAAAGCCGTCAGGGAAGAAAGAATTCAGACGAAATTAGAAGCCATTTGGTGATTCATTTTACCACTTATCCTTGACACAATAAGTGCTGGAATCTGTGGACAATCGCCAGTAATCGCAGTAATACTTTAAAAGTACTGACAGACATTCATTCAGGCAAATAGCAAGTAGGTGCACATATATTTAACACTGCAAATAAGGTCTCTGTTCTATATAAAGGATCAGTCTGGTCTCTGTGTCTTCAAGTTGAATTACCAAGAAACCCAGAATAAACTGTATTTGGAACAACATGAATCCTACCGAGTGGAAATGGCCTTGGTTTAATCAAAATCCAGCTACATTTTGATGAGATTGGTAAAACCAGCATCACTATCAGAGCTTCACGTCCCTTCCTTCTCTCAGTCACAGATATTCTTCATTGTTGTTGTCGTGCTGCTGCTTATGACCACATTTAAGTAATTGATTTCAGTTTTAATGAATGCAGGTAATGTCCATTCTGGTAAACAGTCCCAGTTGCTCTTATCTGAAGGCTAATGATGTCTTGGGTTCTTTTCAATTAGGATGGGAATGAGGTCAGTAAAAGGCTTGCTCTGTGGCTGAACCATTCAGCGTCATTAAAGCCTTTTGCGTTTATTCATTAGCGACAGAGCCACAGGTCCCTGAAGCGAATGCTGCTTCATTCTTTTATCCTCTATAAACTAATTATGAACTTATTAATACTTCCCTAACTGTTTGGGCTTTGGATGCTTTCCATAAAGGCTATTTGGTTGTGCTACTGCTGTGGTGTTTTGTATATTTGCCAGCTGCATCGGCCACATTATATAAGTGTGAGTGTGATTTTTTTTAAGGCAGATTTATTTACTCATGAACGATTGGAGAGCAGAGTCACAGCTTTCAACATTTGCATGCATTTTATTAGTTTTAGGTCATGTTTTGTTTTTGTAACAAATTAGATGGTTGCTAAAGCACTACAAAGCTGAAGCAATAGCAGTTTTGTTGACATGATGCGACAGGACAATGAATATTCAACAAAAATGCTATAATCACTTGAAGCCTACACAGCTCCTACACTCATTAAGTGTTTATTGAGAGACATACTTACTCATTCCTTATTAGAAGTCGATTGGGTAGAAAAAAGATTTGTCTCCAGATTTGTCATTTCATTTCAGTCTCGCATTGTTTCTATAAAATGTTGTGAAACTTATTCTTAGTTAGTTTACGGATCCTAGCCACTTGCCTTAAACATCACTATGTGTCAAATTCATTTTCTCTGCACATTTGATTTGGAAATGAACTAGAAGCCACTTTCTTGCCTACTTTTCTTATTGCGTAGCCTGCAGTCCTGTTTTGACATTCTAGCCGTTTTGTTCTTTAAAATTCAATTTCCCCTTAAAATAGTATTAAACTGCAATAAATTCATTTGTTTGTTCTTTCGTTGAGCAGCGAGGAAGAAAGAAAAGCCCCTCAAGGTTGCTCATAACTCAGACACGTTTTTCCAAAGCTTCTTTCTGCTGTTGTCAAGCGTGCAATTCGCCAGTGCGTTGTGGCTCCATTTTTATCTGTCACATTCGTTTGCGGGTGATGGCCGCTGATTCCCGCCTCATTAGGGCACCCCCCCTTCCTCTTTTCCTCTCTCGACAACACTGCTGCATTCCTCCTTAAGAGCAAAAAGGCTGCGACTGAGGCCCACATTCGTCCTTGGGTGACACCCCCATTTTTGTTCTGAAGTTTTGTCTCGAGTAGATACCGCTGTTAAATATCTAATTCATAAATACTCTCAAATGCCCTGTTAATTGGTTATCATTGGATGTAAACAGAGTGAGTTAAATTTACCTTTACTTGTTCAGCCTCAAGGTCAAATAAAGATCGTGTTGGCTCTTTGTGTGTTTTTAGTGGGTGTGTATGTGGATATACAGAGTAGTGTGTGTTTGGCTTATAATACAGACCTCAAGTTTCCAGTGGGATTTCTTGGCGCTGCTCAGTGGGCTACTTCTTTCTCAGTTGATTGAAAATGCAATCATTCAACATCTCTACTTTATGCTGTTAATTCCCAGAGTACAACCATGTTTCATTTTCCTAAACCGGACACCTTCTCATGTTTACTATTTGTGACCACGTCTTTCCTCTGTCCTGTTGCAGGAGCTGGTGGGCAGTAACCCTCCGCAGAGAAACTGGAAGGGAATAGCGATCGCCCTCCTTGTCATTCTGGTCATCTGCTCGCTGATAGTCACCTCTGTCATCCTGTTGACACCAGGTACGTGGCGCCGGGAGACCGGAGAGGAGGGGCTCTATAAAGCCTATACAGCTCTGTTTACGAGGCTGTTAATATGCACAGACATGCCCATTAGGTTTCACAATCAATCTCACTGCTAACAGCTCAAAAACGGTGTCGGTGCCAGTGGTTCAGGCTCTCATACAGATACACACTGTAATATCTCAGCTCATACTCCAGCATTCCCACTGTAGAGGTCAAATGCAGTGAAGTGAAGGGGAGGAAATCTCACTGGAGTCACCTTCTGCAACAGCGTTTTCTTCATAAAGGCACTAAAAGCGGTCTCTACCATTTAGTCACACCATAGTATAAACCTTCTCTATAAAGGATTTTACATTTGACTACATTTTCGTGAGCTTTTTACCAACACAAATGCTGAGTCTTTCTTTAATGCAACAGACCACATTGAAATTTGAAAAAATCTAATCAAAATCATAGTGTTGTGTTTATTCTAATGAAATGAATGTGTCTAAAACGCAACCACACAGACATTTGTTTTAAGATAGTTTTCTTTTTACAGTTCCATTTAGGATTAAACTAGTCAATTAATTATGTTTGGATGAATTAATTTGTACATCTAACAGCTGCGGGTTAGGGTTGGACATAGATCACATTTTGTTTGAACAAATGCATGTTTTTTTGTGTGTGTGTTTACCTTGCACTTCTGACTGCGTAATTATACACATGCTTTTTTTCTTTGAATCCGTGCTGTGAGAAAGTGCAGTATCCTTGACGACCAGTTCCTTTCAAGGCTAATGTTGATATAGTTTTCATTACATAACACTGTTTAATTATGAAAATGCATTAGCAAGACACCAAACCTCATTAGCTGTGGTCTAAAATGAATGTTTTGGGGGTTTGATCAAGACATCTGCAATCTTCCAGACATACTGTTATTATAGTGCCATTGATTAGCGTCTGTTGCAGTTCTCATGTCTCTTTCTGTGAAGCTGACATTTACTGCATGTATAAAAACTCGTAAGTATACTTCAAACGTTCAAAGCGCTCCCTCTAAGGCATGCAGCTTCATCTGAAAGTGACCTTCGCGTTCTCTATTTGTACATTTACATCAAAGTTTAATCAATGGCCCATCTGTTTACATTTGCACTCATAAATGCTTCCTGATATTTTATGCATTGCCAGAGCCACGAGTCAATAATAACTCCTTATCGGTGAGTGAGATAATTCACTTCCACAGAGACAGTAACGACTATGGCTTTGTTTATGGTTCGCTGTCACAGGCAATTGCGGGTAATCCGTCCAAAGGTGTCAGGGGCGTCGAGGCGTGCGGGGTCAAAACATGATAAAGTAAAGTCAATGTTTTGTTTTTGTACATATTCCACAGAGACACATAACGGTGCGGGATTCTCACCTGATCAGACTTTAGCAGGTGTTGGAGCGGTGAGGTCTAAACAGCCGTGTCACCTTTTGGCAGTCACCTCATCCTGTCCTGGAGCGTTCGTGATGGACTCGTATGAACCAAAGCCGGCCAGTGCTGCTTTTCCAAACACAGCAGCGGGACACGGACTGAGAATCGGGCAGGTGGTGTATCCAGGTTGTGGCGCGTCCTAATCCGTCCCTCCCGCTACGACCCGATGTGCTCAAGCAGAACTATTGTTCCGCTCCGAGTCTCGACAAAAGCCTCGTCCTTGTGGTCTTCAGTAATAAGAGCTGTTTGTAGAGGGCATGTTGTGTTTCTGAGGCTTTGGGGACACAACAGTATGCTCCGGTTTCATCGAACGGGGTTGTTAAAGTCAGTGGCGTAAATAGGAACTAGACACGAGGACAAAGATGAAATCCAGTCTTGGAGGACACTGTTTTGCTGGTTTTTAGGGGTTAGAACATTTAATTGATGGAATCAGTTACCTCAATCACTTTTATACTGTCAGAAAAAGAACATTGCTTGCTTTGCATATGAAACTAACATTATGTTTACTTATTATACTGTATACACTATTAGTTTGACCTGTGTGTTCCATTTAATTCTGCTGCTAAAAGCTGTATACTGCAAACATAACTCATCATAATAAAATACAAAAATATTGTCCACTTGCCAGACCAGCAGTACTTGAAACTATTTGTGCTAGGAGGTTTTTTGTTGTTTTTTTAATAAAAGGTTCTGTCTAAAATGTAATAAACTGTCTCCACATTTTTAGGACATACCCACTATAGCATTATTACCCCTGTTGTAAATGCATATACATAATCCCGCTGCACACAGCACTCGAACACACTTGAAGTTATATTATTGTGGTCCAAAATAGCGTGTTTGAAGTGACAGCACTGGTGGGGCATGGTGTTATTCAAATCACAAATACCCCCTGACAAGCCTAGTGTATTACACACAATGCTGTTGATGATCTGTTAAGATGCAGGCGGAGGCTCTGTCCCATTCTTCTCTGTCTGGTGGTGCTGTCTATTCTCCGTCCTGTCTGAGGAGAATTACTATCTCCGGCTCAAAGATGAATACATTCCGGTGAGACTCGGTGCAAAATGGTGAATTTACAGCTCAAAACCCACTGCTTACTGCTAGATTTATTCTTCATTAACAGCCCTTGTTCTGGTACCTGATAAAATCCATTCGTTTTTTTTAATCAAGCCTCAGTTTATGCAAAATAAATGAGATTTGTACTGCATTTTTTGGTTTTAAAGACGGCTTTGCGTTTCGAATTATTTCCGTAAATGGTCCCAACATGATCAACATTTTGTAACCACATGTAAAACTGCTCTAGGGAGGATTTTCTCATTAAGATGCTAAATCCATCCGGCAATCATAACAACTTATTGTCGCTGTAATTATGCATCCAGCTGAAATGTTTTAGTGTAACAAAGGTGGCCCGTTCTGAGCAGCGAACCGCAGCAGCGATGTTCTAGTGAGAAGTTATGACATAGCATGTTGTTTCCACTCGGTTAGAAGGGTTTGTTGATGGATGTTGCTCTGCCAGACAGCACAGCCAGTTTCTAACAGCTCCTGACAAGCACTTTGTACTCTATCACACACACCACATACACACACAGTAAATCCAGGACTCCTTTTCCCACCCTGACAAGCCGCATCTGCTGTAACTGATAGCTCGATATTACTAAGAGGCCACTGTGTTCTCTATATCAATACAACTAGGTCAGGTGCTCGCTGGTGACAAATGGGTAGTTTTGAGATGGAGAGATGTCACGCTGATTGACAAAGTGACTCTAAAACTAAAGAGGACCAGTGGATGATGAGGGCATAGTTAATTTTGATACAAAATGTGCTGAAATTATAGTTTACATTAAGGTCGAATTACAAATCATCACTTTATTTAACATATTGACAACATTGGGGCGCTAGTTTTGTGCTCTAATACATTTGTGAAGGGTATTTTGAGATCAGTATTAAATAAGACCTTTTGATGCCATGAAAATATGACAAAATGTATGAAATGTATGAAAATGTATGAGAATGTCACACCAGCAAAATGCCAAAAGATTACGGTTTATTAATTTAACCTCTGTTTCAAGTGACATTACAGTGATCTGACAAGAAAAAAAAATAGTATAGACCTGTGTTCATCAACCTTTTGGAGCTTGACATCTGTGACTTCAGTTTTGGTACTAAAACTACTGCTGACATGTTAAAAAAAAAACAGTGTTACTCAACATATATTGTGATTGATGCATTAGTTACCCCTATACCCCTATTTATCAACCTGCTCTGACAAATACATCTATGCACAACCTTATCTTTTAACTCATTTAATGCCTCTACACATAAATCAAATGTCAGTGAGAAAGCCGAAACATGTCTCTCCTTCTAGTAATTATTGATATCTTGCTACTTATTTATCGTATTAAATCCCAAAGTAGCTGGTTTTGAGCTGCAGTTTGAACGTAGCCATAAAGATGCCACATTATCTTCAGTTGCAGGTTGATGAGCTCAATCAAAAAGGCCTCTGTCATTGCATTGTATTATAAAAAGACTGAGACACATTAGCATATAAACTGCTTATGGGAGCTGACCCCGCCGAGGCCCTGGGCTTTTTTTAGACTCATTCAAAGTTCCTCCTTGATATCCCAGCTCTCTGCCACCAGAAGATTAAGACTTAACTCAAGGAAATGGCTTAAAATGTCAAAGGCAGCCTCCCTGATTCTTCATCTTTTAGTGTTTGTTTAATCCATATTGATATTTAATCTGTATTCATCTCCTCTAAACCGTGCCATCTGATGGGAGCCCGCAACTTATGTGAGTTAGTACGTTTGCCTGCCGCCGACGCGCAGCACTATCACCGCCGTAATCACTGTCACAAGTCGAGTTGATTCGCCGAGCAGATGCCTTCAAAGGTGTCTCCGTCCCTCGTGATGAAATCTGCGAGGAAGTGAGTAAGCTGTTGTTGTTTCGTCCATCTGTTATTCACAATATGCCACAAACGGCACGATTCAAGTTTAGGGAGTGATGCAATTTATTGTTGTGTTTGTGCAATCGGGAGGCGCTTTGATTAAAAGGGGGAAGTGAAGACAGATTTTGTTTACTGCAATCATTTGACATTATTTGACAGAAACCTGACTGTGTTTCTCTGAGGAAGATATCATTAAATAAACTGTCTCGTCCTCTCTGAGAAAAGTCACCTCCACTTTAACATATCTGAATCAAAGAAGTAATCAAAAGGTTACACTGAGCAAAAACTTGTCTTTCAATGACACAGGCTACTTCTATTTCTATTCTTGTTAATCAAACTCCTGGATATGTTGACAGCTATTCTCTAGTAACACCAAATAAGGCCTACAATAACAGCTATAAATAAAGATGGTTTTAAGTAGGTCTTATGTCTTTTAACTTGAACTTTATCTGGTTTGGACTGGCTTTAAACTATAGATGGGTGCAGATTTTAATCAGTTTAAATGTATTCAGCTTCATCATAAACAGTTTTTGATGGGCTTTAAGTGGTTAAACACTCATCTTAACCTCTTTAGAATTCATGTAACTTGGTCAGAAATGGATTTGTACATGTTTTACGTGGTTTAGCTTGGAACTTAAGTAGTTTTTAACTTTTTAAAACTGTTTATACTCAGATTTAGAGGGGTTTGTAGTGTTAAATGCAGACCTCCACGTGTTATAAATGGTTTCCTTCAGCATAAAACTGGATTTGGACAGGTTTAACTTGGCTTAAAAGGTTTAACCTGTGTTTTACCTGGTTTTAAGGGGAAAAAAATTGTAAAAGAAAAAAGGTTTTACTTCTTAGTTTGACTCATGGTACACAGGTACAAGCTGCAGATTCATCAGGAAAATCTATACATGTACATTAGATTTTCAATGCTTTTCATTCCTCTCTTGTTTTAAATCATATTTTTTCTCTTGTGTAACACTAGACTCCAGTGATCTCACCTGCTGTTGAGATCGAACACTGACATTTCTCTTGTCAACACGCGTGCACAGTGACACTGTTAACGCGACACGTCCCTCTCTATCCGTCTGCTTCTCTTAGCGTTGAGTTTCCGGCAGCTGCGGTGCACGGATCGAAGCCTGTGTGGTGTCAGAATTAGCGGATGTGTTCACAGTCAGACTCTGCACGGGAAACATTCACAGCCTTTTCTTTGAGCTGATAAAGCCGTTTGTACCGTACCTCATTGAATAATTACATTCTTACATCAGTTCTGCACAGAGACAAACGCTATGAAAGGCATACTTTATAAAAACCCAAACCTTATAATTGTTAAAAGATGAATGCATGACTGTTTCTTAAAGCATATGTACTGTACTCCAAGGACATCACTTCTTGTCAAGGCAAGAAACTCTCTGTGTATATAATCACCAGCTTTTGTGCTGTTCAGCTTCTATATTAAATACAAAGATTGTGATATAATTATTGTAAGCTATTGTAACAGTTTTTCACTTTATTATGTGTTAGTGTTGGAATCAGTCTTTTGTTCACACACAAAAGACTGATTACTGTGATATTAAAATATTACAATTCCCTTAAAGTACTAGACTTTTCCACAACCAGAAACCCTCTATTCATTTAGATGTGACCAAGCTCAAAACACTCATCATGTATTCCTAAGCTTCAGGTGACTTGTTTGTAGCCTTTAGCTGATGTAGCCTGAATGCTTTTATAAATAGAGCAGCTGAACATTGAGCCACTAAAATGGGCTGTTTTTTGTTACTGTCTCATTCTCCAAAGCTTATCTCAGTGCTTTTCCTTTTGTAACTAAAGCCCAAAATCCTGTCATATGCTGGACTTCTTCTTCTTGTCACATAAACATTGATTAGGATTAGGTTATATATTCCCAGGAAACACAGACTGAGACATGTTAAATTTAGCCACAGCGGCACAAATTGATAATATCAGTATTCCATTCTCAGCGTTTTCTACCAGCCACCACATTGTGAGTTTCATATCCATCTATTTTTTCTCATAGATGTTGGATTTTGTCATATGGGAATCAAAATGGGTAATTGTCGATGTAAACATTTTCCCGAAGGAACCAATGGCAGATTTATTTTGATATTCAAACACAGAATTATATATCTCCAACAAACTCGGACAAATGTCAAAAATAAAACATCTCTTTTCCCATCAGTCACATACAGTGTATAATTTTTTCACCTGTCAGCTTTGATAGATGATGTATGTAATTACATGTAATTCACTTTCGTCAAAAAACATGCAGTATTTGTGTCCTCCACAGTGAGAAAGAACCAGATTGAGTTGCCATTTAGACTCCAAAAGCAGCTAAAAGCATTTCCATTGTAGCCTGTTTCAATAGCCCATAATAATGTCACATTATGGAAGTAATGGCGGATGTTCAACTTTTTTTAACGCTGCTGAAAAAGAGCACTTTTAAAGGAACAACTTCTTCTCAAAAGTGTCACAAGTCGTTCATTTCAGGTAAAAATTACACTTTGTTCTTTCACTCTGTTCTTTTTAAAATGCAGGTGAATGCCGTACTTATATCTAATAAGAGGAATTCAGAAAGAAATATCAATGGATTGCAATGTTTTTAGTTTCAAAAGCAGCAGCCTTAACAGTGATATTCCTTCAATTGTGCATTCTTTTTACTTATTTAATTTTCTTTTATCCAACCTTTACCACTACGATCATATATTTATTTAGCTGTTTATTTAACAAAGGACATATTATCTTTCTGAGGTTTACATACATGTCACAGCTGCTGTTTAAACCAAGACAAACTTATCAAAGGCAATTGTCATCCCACAATCTGTCCATCAAACGTCACATCACGCATCAAAAGACTCGCTTCAAGGATGTCAATGCAGAAACAAGAAGCGTATAATCATATATTGTTCCGTATCCATCCACAGTGCAGTGAGGTATATTGATAAGCAGGATCTGACAACAAGAATAAAGAATGAGAATGTAAGAAGGAAAGTCAAAAACGAAATATAGGCATTTTAAATACTCACATTTGTTTGATGATTGGAAACAGTGCCATTCTTCATCAAAACACAATAGTAAACACTCTCAGTTATGTTGGTTATGGGTCATTATTTAAATTTGTAATAAAATATATCCGTACACCCACAATATAATCCCTTTTCATACCGTATAACATATATAATAACATCCTGAACAGCTGTGACCTTGCTCTCTCTGTATTTCACCATTTACTAACTTTGTTTACACATGTCGGTGGCTCTCATGTAATAATAGCTCTCTGAAAAAGGGGAAAACTATATGACTGTGGGGTATTGTATATTCAAAAGCCAAAGTTAATTCACTAAAATAGAAGGTCATACATGGGGCCTGTCACCTGCTTCTTCTTCTTTCAGTGTCTGACTTGCTTTCAGTGTCATTATTAGTTAAAAACAAGCAGGAGAATGTAGGGTTCTAGGTGCTTTGATGCTGTTGAATTAAGTCTGAGCAGAAAAAACTCAATAATCAAAGACCAAACTGAAACTGTCACAAAAGGAGAAATCTGATGGTCATTCATTCTGTGGATACAAAGCACTGACATGCATTTTCTACATCTCACCGCTGTGTTTACTTCTCTTCCAGGAGAGGATGACCGCTTGGCCCTGAAGAGTAAAGTGACAGTGGGAGACTTGTTTAGGAAGGACTTCAAGGTTCATGACCCCAATGCCAAATGGATCAGCAGTAAGTGCTCCTTAACCTAATGTCTCCTAACCTAATGTTCTCTGTATATATACGTTTATATGTATTAGCAGATGAAAACAGCACTCATTTCACTGAGTTTCAGTTTTTCATTTTTCTTTATAAAGCGCTATTTTACAAATTGTTTTGCAAATGAACTATACTTCATTCAAAGCTATCGATAAGTAGTAATTTAGCTGCATTTTCTTACACTTGCATCAAAAACTTTGAGTTTGAGGATATTTAAGTCCCTAATTGATGAGGTGAATGTGCTTTTTGGTCTTTCATTTTTTGCTTTGTCTTTTCTTGCTGCATTTTGTGTCTCTACATTGTGTCATTGTTGCCTGCCTTTATTCCATATGCTTCAACAGTTTCCAAATTACCTGAATCCAAGGCCTATTTCTTTTTTTCTTTTATCAATGACATGTTTGCTTGCTGCTTGTTGTTACATCTCACTAAAAATACGTTTGCTTTTGAAGTATGAACACTGACAGCACCATAGGGAGCCAATCAGAGGAAGTCTGTTTGTATCCAGGTTTGACTGGATGGAGTTGTTTGTGTCTCAGTGCGACACTGAAAAGAGCTTGATCACAGCTCAGAGTTGTGAGAATCCCATTTGATGAAGCATTAATGAGATGGATTTTAGTCTGCCGTTTATTCCGTCACCAAAAGACGTCCTTTGGAAACGCAGCTGTCCTGCTTCAACATGGAAAACCTTATTTTTTTAGGATTGGGAAGATCTCAGATGTGTGTTTTAGCCACAGGTTTCCATATGTGCTTCAGTATGATGTCTCTCTCTCGTGACTAATTTGCCGCCATTGTTACTCGCAGTAACCCACAAAAGGTGTAAACAAATCTGTTGCACATGACTGACTGCAAACTGCTGTTGGACTGTACACATCTGGAAGGCAACATCTGCTCCTACAGCTCAAGAAAACATGGGAAAAATGTGTTTCTCTGTGTAGATTTGCCCGAATCGACGATACTGTACCTTTAAATCTGAAGTATTTATAGCCATCACACTGACAGATGGAGAGTCCAAAACTAATTGTTTCATTGGCATCATTTCTGGCTCTCCTCTCCAACCTGTGCTTTCAGACCCGTCTATGGGATTTGCAGTAATGGCCTGGAATTGACTTTTTTAAAACCTAATTTCTCTTGTATTTCCCTTCACCCATCTCCCTCAGCAACCCATCAATCTTTCCCCTCTCAGACGTTGTGAATGCACCCTCTAATGATCATATATTATACTATTGCAGCGATGAGGAATAGCTTCCCGGTGCTATTTCGGGGGTTTTCGAACACTATCGGCTTAAGTTGTGCCATTATGTGTGGCGTACCTTATCTTTCCCACACAGAGGTTGGAGAAGGCAGGATCCCTCACTCTATTTCTCAGAGTAGTCATTTCTGCTGAGATCTGGGAATGTGGATAAACTGCTAAAAGTCTCATTATAATATGACAACTATGGAATAAGTGGAGGAAAGTTCTCTGAATGTCACTTACTGAAAATACAGGGCTGTAGCATATAACATCAATGCATTAGTGAGAAAAAATGTCCTCATGCTTATTGTCAGAGAATACTTCAGACCTTACTTATGTTTTCCTGTGTAAGAGTAATATATATATTTAGCTTTAAAGCTTGTTTTAAGCTGTATTTTATGTATAATTGTAAGCTTTTTGCATTTAGGGTAAAGGTTCTTTCTAAAAGCTGAGAACCTTTTACTGAAAACATGCCCCATTTTGGCTTTTTACACCAGGACAGCGTTTCTACTCCATGAGAAACATTTCAATATGACTTGAAGCATGTATTTAAAAAAACAAAAAAAACAAACAAACCCTGGTGTAAACTGTGAAGATGTCAATCTCAATGAAAACAGTGACATCCAGTCTCAGTCCTGTTCAGTCAGACGTATTACAGCTAGACTTAGATGTGTTCATGAAGTATAATGCTACAGTGGCGTGGTGTTTGCGTTAAGTTAAAGTGTACAAAGCATTGAAAGTGCTGGAATTTGAACTTAAATAAGGACCCTGTAAACTTCAAATGTACATAACTAAAATAGGTCTAAACTGTCATTGTTGTGCCGCACCATGTTTTCTATTTGTCACAGCATCCATCCACGTTACTGTTTTGTTCGTTATTCAGACACAAGAGTTATCCCCCGTATGTCGTTTGTTTGATGAAAGGAGCTCCACTTTCACACCGTGAAGGTTAAGTTTGTCCGATGGGATCCAACACTGTCGCTTCCAGCAGCTGTTTACCGCTCTAATGGCCGTGTTCACGTTGTTCGCAGCTCCGGGACGCTCCGTGTCTAGCACTTGTTAAATACAATGAAAGAGAGGAGCCATCGACAGACAGGGACTTCCTTAATAGCCGTGACTTTGAGAGGGACGTAACGCAGATAATGGCTTCTGTTTGTTGAAGTATTACCTCGTTTCAGAGTGATCCACTGCCTTTCTTTACTAATGTTTATGTAAAGCATTGACTTTGGAGGTTATTAGTCTGTTAGTTATTGACTCCTAACAGCGACGCTCCCATGACACAAAGTGAGTAATGATGTCTTTGTCGTTTGTTAATGGATTTTGCCAATGGGTTTTTCTTTTCCAATGAGACATATCAAATTACAGACAGTGAATATATCCGGTGTTTATTCAGTGTCACACACAATCAGCTCTTCACATCGGTAACACCGTATACAGCGGCAGGTACTGTAGATACCGTCAGACGCGTTGACTGGATTTATACATGTTTTATCAAAGCGGACTAGTTCAAATTCATCGTCTTTTTCCCGTCCTCAGAGCACCAGCAGGAAAGTGATCACTCATGTTCTGACAGATACCAGCTGTCACAATCCACTGATGAATTGTTCAGTGTTTTAAAGAGAGAAAATGTACCGATGTAGAACCAGAGATGAAGAGTAGATGTTTGAACACTTGTTTTTGTGCAACTTATGACAAATTCAGACTATTTTGCCTCTTCAGCTTCTGACAAATACGGAGGTGTCCATCTTTGATTCGTGTTTTGAGACAACAAAAATCAAACAAAAACTAAAAGCTATTTTCATTGTGGAATTCATAAACTTCACTTTGACATATTCACTTCATGTATATTATTTGGGTTTTATCTTAAAGCTTTGTGTTTTTCAAAATCCTTCACAACTTGCAGAATTAAGACTTTCTCTTAAGTAGGCTCTTAAGCTAATTCTGGCTTGGCCTAGTTTTATAGGTGGACATAAGCTTTTTAATGATTTTACTTTTATTTGTTTGTTAATGTTAATACACCCAGGAGCAATATAAGTATATAAATGTGATGCTATAAAGATGTAGCAATTAACATTACGCCACTAAAAGTCCACTTGAACAGAGTGTATAGGACTCTCTACTAAAGCAGAGGTTTGGGTTATAACCTCTCAGTCTAAAGCAGGTTCCTTCTGAAGTTGATTGGAGCACTTTTATACCTTGACAAGTTCCTTCTACTGCACTCTTTATTTCTACACATGTGAAGGTAAAACATGGCCCAAAAACATTGCTGTATAGTGTAGAAATCTTTGAATGTCCTCTACAGGTTTTCACAGTGAGCTCTGCCCACTCAAGGTAGTGTAAAAACAGAGGTGTACAGCTGAACTACAACTAAAACTTCTAAAATGATCAGATATTGTTTTGCTTAAACCTTTGAAGGTCTCATTAAAGTCTACTGTACTACTTCAGTGTAGTCTACTTCCCAAAAGATGGAGCTTAACACCACAGTCCATTGCTTTGATCATGAGGAGAAAAGAGCAAATGTGAAAACATAAAACAATGTTTTCTCAAAAGAAACAGCAATCAACAGTGGCCATGACTGAGTTGAGGTCTAGATCTAATGATACACTCATGCTGTGCCAAAAGATTTGATTCAGAGCTGGTGCAGTATGGTTCCTCTAACTTACTTTTCTCTTTTGTTTTTTGGAGCCGTAGTGATGTCCACAAAAAGCTTGTTAAACACCAATCTCTTGTTTTGTAATATGTATTGTATTTTAGAAAGTTTACCTGGTCAAATGCTACTTCTTATTTGCTCTGAGCAGTTCAGTGCGATACTGACTTGAGATGTTCTCCATAGATGGATTTCTCATTGTGTTTACATATATTTTTACTGTTTTGGCGTTTGTTTTTTACTCTTCTGCCAGTTTAGTCCCACTGCACCATAGTCCCACATAACAGAAGGAGGCAAACCAGCTTCAAAAAGCCCTGTCCCGCTTCTTCCAGCCTACAGAGAGCACCGAAGACAGAGGTGGTGTTAATTAACAGAATACCATCCACCCACACCTCACTCAGAAATACGCTCATATTCACACAAATAGGCAAACAAGCACAAGGGACGGCTGTGCTCTGGCCCCTGCAGTAGCTGCTACAAAGAACTGTAACTCTATTATTTAGAGTTTGCTTTTTTATTGCTCCAAGTTCTTTGTACAGAAGGGTTTGTGGTGTTAAGATTCAGGAAATGCATGATGGGAGATTTCTTGTGTAGGCCTTGCACACACACAAAGAAAATCCAACAAACCTGTCCACAATCCACATTCACATAGTCATTTCAAATTGACTTGGATTGCTCTGAATGCCCTTTTTTCTGGGATTTCTAACCAAGTACTTCATTTTTTTGACTGAGATGTTACAGGCTTAGAAAGAAATGAACTCTGTTGTATGATTTGAATTGGGAAATCATAATTTGCCTTTACAAATAGGTGAAATATGGAAGCGTTTTGTTCACTGAGGTAAAGAATTGTCCTTTTAAACAAGAGGGGCAGAGCACCGCTGTGAAGGTAATAGTCATTATCATTGTGTTATTGTTATTTTTACGGGAGCGAGCGTCCCTAATGAGCTCCATTATTCTGAGCAGAGGTGGGTCTTTCATGTTTGGTGATCGGTGGCACGCACTGAAAAACACATTAAAGCCACGCTACGACACTCAAGTAAAAGTGGAAGCCGGGATGTGGAGGATGTGGAGGACTGCGTCGGGTTTATTAAGCAGCGTTAAAGGTTATGAGTTTTGGAGGAGTTTTTAAAGCAGCTTCAGCGTCATTAAAAGACCTCATTTGAATCAGTTAAACCTGTACGTATGTTACAAAGGGTAGATAATGAATGTAGTGAAAACTTTAAATTGCCTTTTGTTGTTGTCTCATGCTGTGTTTTAAGTAATAAATAAATTTTTTCTCCTTTTATTTCACATCACACGTCAACCTGATCAAGGTTTGACATTTCCCAAGTTAATTATGTTGAGCAAAAGAGATTTTCATCCTCACTGTGAATGATATTTTAAGCTTTCCGTGTGATTTTAACATTCTGAGAGCCTCATGTTGATTTAGTCTTTTGCTTATGTTAGGATTGAAACACACATTTGTATATAGGCGGAAAAGTTTGTAATATTCACAAAAAATACATCTGAGGGAACAGTAAGGACCATCATAGTTTGAGGTGTATAGACAACAAATATTATGACTGACTAGTGGCATCCAGTGGGTATCCAGATATTCAGGCTGCTGCTTATTTGTGGATTCAGAGGTAATTGAGTCTATACAGTTAATGTACAGCCAGCTTTGGGTTACGTCATTAAGTACGGGACACTGAGCCAAACTGATATTTACACCAGCAGCGGGTGGCTGTTATAAATAGCTTTGGTGGTTTTACTCTTTGCAGCACATTCTTGAGGCACTCACTCATTTGTTTGTTCCTCTTTTCATTTGAGTGTTTGCTCATTTATCAACCACTGAACGTATTTTCTCATTTCTAAGAGAAAGTCCCGCATACCAATGGGTTTAATTTACCAGATATGTGTGGGTGAGATTTTTAATTAAAACTCCTATTGAATTTTTTATGAGTCTATATTTTACAACATATCTAAGCTCATGTGTGGCAAAGATTTAAGGCTGTATTAATGCATTGGAGACTACACAGCAGAGGAGGGAGAGGCCATATTTCTCTGCCAACAGCTTGTGTCGCCTTTATCAGAGCCATCATGGGCAGCCTTGGGCATGGACAAATGACCTGGAACCGACAAGAAAAATCCCATTTGGTCCAGAACTAACACCACAACCCTGACTCACCTCGCGGCTAATAATGTAGCCCAGAGGATCTGGCTGTGTTTGGTAATCACTCAGTGATGTATTATGTACAGGTTATAGGTTGGACCAGGAACTATTTAACTATCTCTTTATCTGAGCCTTTCTTATGACGTGCATTAGACCATTTTGGTGCCACCTGTTTTATTTGTCTTTATTCAACTCTTTGTAATGACTTTAGTACTAAAATAAACTAGTTCTCAAAAAGCAGGCTCATACTAATGAGACTTTAACATTAAATATTTAAGGATTCTTGCAGTGTTTAGATGTCAAGACACACTAAAGACTTTTAGAAACCAAGACCAACCAAGACCATGGCAGGGAAAGACTGTCAAGACCAGGATTAGATGATGATGATCAACATCCAGGGAATAGTGCAAACACTGAAAGGACAGAATAAAACTAAGTCCAAACTCATGGAGCTGTAAAGGTTTGGCGGGAAAGAGAGAGAGGGCAGAATTAGATGGTATTATTATTAATACAAATAATTAGTAAATTAATACATAGCATAAAATACATGCAAGCCTTTATGCAAAACTGTGTTAAAAAAGAATGTGCTTTCCTGGGTAAATATGTTCCATTTGGTTGTGCTTCTAAGATTATTTATTTATTCTTATTATCTATTTATACTGGTAAATTTATCTCAAACAGCAGAGTGTTGTGTGTTGCCATCGGTACCTTTGTTCAGGTTTAATGTTTCATTCACATTTCATTCACAATTCACATTACCCTGGACAATAAAATGGAAAATGAATCCTTGAAAATGAACAGCAATGTTCTTTGAAGTGGTAGTTTGTGTAACGCTTGTGCAAACGTCCACTGTATCTCATTGTGATTCTCTGCTCAGTGTAGTTTAGTGTCACCTTGCAATGTTTCTATTGGCTGCTGTTGTTCCCAGGAGAGAGTCTGGGTTAGACCAGTGCCCAAGGCAGGAGGCTGTATTAATAAGACACACTGCCAGGGAAAGGTATAGATCAGAGAAGAAAACAGTGCCTTGGGCTAATGCACTCTCACTGAAGGCTGAGGGGAAGAGAGGGGGCAGCCACCACACAGAGATACAGAGGGGCAGCTGTAACGCCCATAGGGCAGTGTAGAGGAATGGATGCTTCAACATAAAAACAAAAGGATGGATAGGTGAAGGGAGCTGATAAGGTCTGAAATGATGAACTCAGCAGGAGAGCTTATAAAAGGCCAGCGATGGAAAGGATTCCTGAGATCTGACGGATATCTGAGGTGTCTTGGGGGTGAGTAGATAGAGCAGAGGAAGCTATTCGCCAAGAACTAAACATGAAAAGGGTGGTTTAAAAGGATGCAGGCCTTCTGGGGTTTAGAACGATAAAAAACAACTGCCATAAAGAAAAATAAGGTATATTTCCTCTGGAGTGGTTTGGAAGAGTATGGCAGGCTTTTAGAGACCATCTATCCATTGTCAAATGGAAGAGTCCCATATAAAAAGTACCAAAACCCCTGTAATTATCCCAGGCTTTGTTTACAACACGGTGGCATGTTTCCTAAAAGGTAAAGCTAAGCACTGCCGTCTGCTGATTGAACAATTCAAAATCTGGCTTCAAGAAACTTTAAATAGTGAGTCCAAAAAAGTATGAAACTGGTGCAGTGCTCTGAATTTAAAGTTTAGAAAGTTGTGAATATAACAGAACGTTTTGGTTTTTTTTATAGTATATGTCTTCACCCCCAGCCTCTCGCTCGACCAGTCACAAGGATTTATTCGCCTCTTTACTTTAAATAATGGCAGTCCATCTACATTTGCTATGTTTCAGATGCATAATTTTTCATATTGAAACATAACTTGCTCTGTCTGTACATGGTTCCTTCTGCAGATATCATAATAAACATGCAAGCCTCTTCAAGCCTCTTCATATACCAAACCCTATTGCCCCAACCTGACCTGTCCCTTACCTTTGATGCAATGTCCAGTCAATCCTTTAAAGAGCACCATGTTGTTTCTCCATTTTTCAGTCTGTCTTCTATGTTTACTGTTTAATATATCACGTTGATCGCGACGGTAAAGAGAGTCAAGCTAAAACAATCGACTGCAGTGGAGCCCTTTTCTATTTATCTCATTCATTTCCACGAAGGAGCCATTTTTACATCCTTGTTAGTATGCCGATGGTTTTTAACAAGGAGACAAAAGCTGTTGAGGGGCATTGGGCTGTGCCAATCTAAAAATGTCTAAAACTGCTCTCCCCAGCACGTTCTGGATAAAAGCCATTGTGATGGTAATTTTGTCACCTCTAATGGACAATTAGATATGCTAGCAGATAGAGAGCACTCTGCATAACAATCTCTGGGTACTAATTACCTCGCCAAATGCCGTGGTTGCTCATGCGCTCATAGATCACTAAAGCAATAAGACGGAGGCAGTGTGGATGGACTGAAGGTGACAGGGGGCAGCGGCTGAATTAAACTTATCCTTCTCTGATAAAGGCTTGATGCATGAGGAGCAGGGACAGGCTTTAAACATCTGTCCAGTAATGGCTGCTTCAAGGGATTCTTCCGGTGGCTCAGGCTGTGTTTGGGCTGGAGGCTCTGGAAACATCTGCAGTGAAATTTAAAACAGCACCTATGGCATTACAAACTCATTATAAAGAGGTGTATGGTCATTTTTCTTGGGCACACTTAAGATTTGTCTTCCTGATTATCTTCTAAGGAGTGAGGGTTGGTATCATAGACTAATTAATCATTTAAAATCACAATACAATTGCTGATAGGTAAATAGAGAATAACATTGATCATTTGGTTACCATCGGCAACTGTCAGTGTCTATGTGAAGAGCAAGATAATATTTAATAAGTGAGGGTGTAGTCCAGGTCTTTCCAGTCCCAGACAAGCACTGGGCAAATGAAACAAATGAAATGTTGTATGATATGACACTGACTCCAACATAATCACATTTATGCTACAAAAAGTGTTACTGATGAATGTGTAGTGAATGAGTAGTTACTGTTTAAGAGCAAAGTGGCTGGCTCTGTTGGCTTAAAGAAAGAAGGTCACGAGTTTGATCTCTGTTCAGGGCCTTTCTGTGTTGAGTGCAACCTCCTCCAGTCTGTAGAATTGTTGTATATAAAAAATCACTTACTTGAGCAGTAATTTCAGTGTATTCCCTGTTGCTATTACTGCAATGATAATTTTGCGGACTAATTTTACTTCTACTTGACAATCACTGATTTAAACTAGCAGTATTTTCATAAAAGTACAGATTTTGACTGCTCCATCCACTTCTATGGTACCTGTTATAGATTAGTTAGTCCATAGATTTCCCTGCCACGCTAAGCCAAGGAGTAAAATGTGTCCAGCACTTGTTGTTTTCTGTGTTTAAGTGTTTAATTGCATGTTTTTGTGAAAGGGCAGACAGTGGTCCGATCAATGGCCACAGGCAAACTCTGAACTCGTTAGAATATGGTGCGTCCTGCTGCTGTGTTTCTCCCTGGACTCATTTTGAGGGTTTTATAAAACATTGTCATTCAGGATTTTATGCATGCATCTTTGTGTGAGTGATTTGTCATCCCTGCAGTGTTTAGTGCTCTTTCCCGTTGTCATTTGCCTTGAGAAGACGCATTAAACATCTGTCTTTTTGCTTCTAGGTAATGAGCTGCTCTTCCGTAATCGAGATGGGGACGTCGTCAAGTTCAATGTTGACACCAATGAGACAACCATTTTGGTGCACAACAAGAAATTTGTAAGTCCTCTTCACTTTTGTTTACCTTCACAATGACAAGATGACAAGACTTAGGATGACTTTAGGATGAATTAGGATGGAAACTTTCCTTCGTATTTCTGCAAAATAAAGGAGTTACCAAGGTGCCTTTGTTTTAATGCTCATTCAAAGCTTGCATATGGGTTTATATAGATAATATTATCATGAACTCTGACGACATGGACACCTTAGTTTAGACTTATGACCCCTTTAGACCTGGTTTAAAATCCAAACAGGAGGATCTGATCCAATCTAATGTGGATGCATGTAAATATCAAATGTGAATACAAGTTGAGACTGCCACATGTTAGTACAGCTAGAAGACGGACTAAAATGCAAGCACTAAAAAAATGCAAGAAAAGGACTAAAGACTGAGTAATTTATTGGATTTAGAGGTGCAAAAACTTTTTGGGAGCTAAAATTCTGACTTTTTAACCCAGAAAACTAAAGAAAAGGACAGCAGTGGCTTCCATTTCCAGCACTTCATACAGAAAGTGTAGCCTCAGCATTGCAGCACCATAATGATGATACACAACATTATGTCCACAGTGTAAACAAGTCCTAGTGTTAAGATTAATGTAGCTCTAATTTGCTCCAGGAGCTTTGTAATCCATCAAACACAGTCATTTTAGAAGCAGTTAAATGGAAAAGTACTATGCATGGCTAAAGGTCTCATCCTTTTTGCCTTCTTCATTTGCTTTTTGCCCAGGAAATGTACAAAGCCACCAAGTACGAGGTGTCGCCCGACCTGAAGCACGTGCTGCTGGCCTACAACGTCGCTCCGGTGAGCTTCTCATTTGTTTGCTTGTTTTTTGAATTAGCAACCTGACAGCCAAATATGTCAACTGTGGAGGGGTGTAGGAGCAGACTCACAGAGCAGGGGAAAGGGAGGAGTAGAGGGGAGAAAGTAATCATGGCGGTGTGCGGAGGCCTGTCGCACTCGGCTGCCTGTCAGCGATGGCGGACGCTCCGGCACAGCCGAGTGGAACGGCAGAGAGGGGGGCAATGAAAGGCAAACAAAGCCCTTCAACACTACATGAGCTCACACAAGGGGAGATTGACTGGAAGTATCATGATATTCACTGGGGTTTTAGCACAATTTAAAAACTAAAAAAGGGATATGTTTGGAGCTGGTATCACCACAGAACAGGCCATCTGATTGGTGTTTCTTATACTAATTATTTACACAAACAAAACACTATCACACACTTTCCCTCTTGATAGTGGAAGATGCAGGCAGGGACAGTATAACCTTGTCTTATTGCCTGAGACGAATAGGAAATAATATGGCGCACCACAGACGTCTAGCATTTGGTTCGACGTGCTTTTGCATTTATTATTCTATTCATATTTTCATCACCTTGATGTATGACAGCAAGCGTCTTGCACATTCCTGGTGGCTCCATAAACACTCAGTAACACACTCACAAATTCACTTTTACTCATACACACTTGAGTCATGAACGTGTAGCTAATAAATATACTGTTTGCATGTAACAGAAGATAGCCTCAGCACATACTGTAGCATCCCATTGGCCTGATGTGAATGTTAATGTCACCCACAAGAAATAACTGTCCTTTGCCTGTTAAATATTCATTAAATATAGAATATGTGGCGGTGGTGTTGACCACAAATGTTGATTTGATGTGGGCACAATATTTAATTTGTCTGTACTTATTTTGGATCAGTGCAGTTTCATACCTTTGTTTGGTCCAGAGCCATGTGATATTTTTGCAATCACATGGGCCTGATGTTTACTAGTGGCAGGTTCTGATCAGATACAACTGTAAGTAACATTGTGAGTAACACATACTGCGGCCCCTGTGGCATTTCAATTGAAAATATCTTGCCATAACATGACGCAAGTATAAAGAAAGTAGGCCATTCATCACTCAAAGGATATGCGCCCCATGAGGTTAGACTTTCAATTGGATCTCCTCAAATAGATGAAAAGGTATGACTTTTGCATCTTGAACAACTGCTGGTTGGTCAGATGTGTCAAAGCATGAAATGTAGGAAGTCAGGACAAGAAGTCTAGTGCGTATAGAAAATCAGCCATTATTTATGCACTAGAACTGCACAACTCCAGACGTTTGTGGCTTCCCACATCCCAGAATGCACTGCACAACTGATTGAAAAGCCAATTTACTTACAAACCGAGAGTAACCCCAGTAAATGCATCAGATTAAAATGGGGCTACAGATTCCAGAGTTCATTTTGCCGCTTGTTGAGACCACTTTGGCTCAAGGACCTTGATATGATGTTGCTGTGCAGAGTCCTCCCACAAAGGAACAAAAAACACTCTGATTAAGTTTAAATTTGTGAGGGTTATCAAACATTCATAATGTCTTCATTAACGTAAAATCACCAGAAAGTAAGCAAAGACATTTTATTTAACATCCAATCTGTCCTTTCAAGTGGATCCTCCATCGCAGACCAATTCGATACTAAATCTATTGAGGCTCATTTATAGCAGCCACTAGTGATCCTCCTACCCATTTGGAAGGTGGGTTAAGGGGTTTTCAATTAAGTTCAGTTCAGCTGATATCGGCAGTCTGGCCCTCTACAAAGCTTTAAATCTTTCTCACTGCAACCATAAAAGACAATTACGTACTGACTCTGCCGTTCAGACTGAAGCAACAGATCACTACATCTACTTTTCAGACAAAGAGAGCTGGGTTTTCACTACAGCTATTTTATTTATCATCATCAACGTCATTATTGTGATTATTTGCTTCTTCAAATGCAACCAAAGAGCTCATTTACAGTTTTGTTTGTGTAAATCATCACCAAGTTTTACTCAGCCAGCCCTAGGGTCATTGGTAGTGAACTGAGAGCTTGTAGTAAAGTATCTTTTAAGTTATCATGCACTAATCTCCTCCTAAAAGGCTTTTTTCTCGGTCTTGCCTTGTGTTGGTCAAGTCTCACTCATTACTTGGTCTCTGTTCACTCCAGATTGCTCCAGAAAAGCGATTCAGTTTTGATTTGAGCAGGGTTCCCACACTTTTTTTGTATTCACTGACAGAAACGAAATATATTTTTAATTTCCCTCTGTCCTTGAAATAATGTCCTAAAAAGATTAATTATATTGTGTCTGTAAATGCTGTTGCACATTTTATTCAACAAGTTTAAATGGCTTTATATGATTGTGTGTATTCTCTTTGTAACCCACTGGGAATTTTCAGTTTCAGCTTTGACCCTCAGAGACTGTAGTTTGTTTTGAGTAGATTAAAGCATAGAGGAATAGTAAGAAAAATGATGACAACTACAACTGTACAATTGTGTGTCTTGTGAATGAATGAGGCATGAGACACCACTGTGAGTGTATAATCTGACATGTCTCTGTCTCTCTCGTTGCAGGTGTACCAGTATTCCTACACAGCCTTCTACATTATCTGCAGTCTGGAGACTCCGTAAGTAGGCGACGTGGCGACAGCTGTGTCCCATTTACTCGGTGTTACTTTTATCTTATCCCTAAATATCTCATCTGACCTCACACCTTCCTCCCAACTGACTGTCTGACCCTGTCAACGTGATATTAATCTTTAAACAAAAGTGCAATGTGAGGAGTCAAAGATTATCGAGTTATCTTTTTGACCTTTAACGTATTAGAGTGGATGCAAAGCCAAAGCTGTACATTAAGAGATGAAGAGTTTTTCAATAATAATAATGAGCGTATTGGTGGTTAGCACACTCCGAAACGGATTGATTTCTCTTTGTGTGTCAGAAAAAAATGAGTATTGGTCAATACAACTGTCAGTCACCGTTCTTATAAATGATGTAAATGTAATAAACACATGCTTGAGGAAGAGCCACTAGTGATATTTCAAAACCACTTTTAGAGTTTCAGAAAAACAAAGAAGGACTCACGCAATTCACATCAGAGCATTAGTTACACTTCATTTGTCCTCACTTACAGTCAAATATTTTTAACACAGTGACAAGAGAAAAACACTGCAGACCTCAAAATAATTATTTATTCTCTTTACTATAGGCTACAAACTATTTCCTCATTTTCAAACTTTGTAGTAACACTTATTTAAATATATCAAAATATTCATAAATGGGAGCACAGGTCACATAGAGACACAGCTCAGATCTATATGTGTGCTGCCCCCCAGTGGCCGTACAGTATAGTGCTGCTCTTTGCTGATGACCTCATTCATCCCGGCTCCAGACAAAGACATAAAGCCCGTGGCACCTCTAACTCTGCAGCCTGCACTGCACAGCACTTTTCCCAATCAGCCGAGGTGACAGCGTTATAGAGCGCTAGTATTTATGGATGCACTTAAACCTTTGTTCTTAGATGTGCTACACTTGTCCTACTCCGCAGAAAGGAGACAGCCATTGTGTTTGATAGAAATGTGCTTTAATGTGCTTTATAGAAATGTGTTTTTGTGTGGATTTTGCAGGGAGACATGGAACTTGAACCCTCCAGAAGTAAGAAATGCTCAGCTGCAATTTGCAGGATGGGGGCCACAAGATCAGCAACTGGTAAGAGCTACAATTAAGGAGCTTTGAGGACACAGCTGAGTTTGTTACTGACTCTCTGTAATTACAAATTCAAGTTTTCAGAACAAAATCAGTGGAGCATTTCAGTCAAACTGCAGATGGTTGAACTAACAAAACAGTTGTAATTGAGCCACAGATGAGATGTTTGGGTCGTTGCAAATATGACCTTTCATTCACTTCTAAACCAGCTGCTAACCAGAACAAACAGTGCCTCTTATGCATCACTGCTACTCTTTACATCCTCCAGTTGTTCTTCTATTGATGCCATGGATTTACAGTGATTGATGCACACAATTGCTCATAAAGATTTCATGGTTGTGTTACATTGACCAGAACGCCCTTGAATGCCCCATTACAATCACTAATTGACCAGCACATAATAGATTTTAGAAAGTAGGAGCTACAAACATAAATCACCTCTCTTTTACAAGTTTGTTTAAATGCCCTTTTGGCTCCTGCAGTCAGAGAAATGGGACAGGCTTTAATTAATTTGTCTGGGATTGTTGAGCAAACTTTCCACAGAATAAACAATTCCAAGGGCATCGAGACATATGTCCAGACTACTTCAAGTACCTCATCCCAGTGTGTTGGCAGCAAATGCACTAAAAACTAACAATTGTGCCTCAGTAGCTGGTCTGTATCTTTCCCCATTGAATGTGTTGGAGCTAAAGCAGATGACTAATGAGTGTTAATGCCCACGTTTGTTTCCAGTGTTGAAGGTTACTGGGTGTTTGTACAAGTCAATTGTCCAGATGCTAAATCTTTAATGGATGCAGCTCGCACTGTCCTCCACACGACCGTGGGACCATGGTAAACGTCCACCATAGTCCAGTAATTAGAAAGTCTCAAAAAAAAAAAACCAAAAAACAGTGAAGCTTTCCTTTAAAACTCCAAAGTCAAATATTTTGGAAAGTTAAAAGCAGGGAACAGTGCAATTCAGACAGTGTTAAATGAGTAAAGCTTTCATTTTCATTCTTACACTTGTTTTATGTTGTATTCAAAGGGTTTGAATTAAATAATGCAAGACTTGAATTGGATTTGTTCGAGTCTGAATGAAGCTAAAGGTAGCCGTTTATTAGTAAACCACTGCAAAAAAATAATAAATTGTAGCTGTAGCTTCTACTTTGGACAATACGAAAACCTGCCTGGCATTACTAAAAATGTTATGTATATTCTAAGGTGATGCTAAAAAGTCAAAAACACAAATAAAATGTATTTATGCACCATATACATGTTAAGTTATGCAAGTTATGCAGTTTTTTTTTGCCTGATGTGTAAAGTCCTTATGTTTTGTCTGTTTTATGGACTGATACAATCTTTAAAAGTCACATTCGATGGCCTTGGATTTTTTTTGGGGACATTTTTTAGTGTCAAACTGCTGTCAAACTAGGGACTACTTCAAAAGCAATGCTTAACATGCTCTTTTTTTAGCTTCCATTTACTTGTAGCTCCTAATTGTCTACAAATCCTCGGCTAATGAGAGCAAACAGTAGCTTCTATGTCTCACTGTGATAATATACATCTTACAGTGATTAATGAACGCAGATACCTGCTTTGAGGCTTCGTAAAGCTTCCTTGAACATCCATAACTTTTACAAATTTTACAATATGTTACAGATTTTGGAAAAGTGAAAGTGATGAAATGTTAGAAACCTCATTTTGAAGAAGTGACATGTTTTTTTCTACTTAGAGTCAAGATTTGAAAATGCCTTGATGAATGTGCTTAGTTGTTTGCTTTCAGGTACCAATTTACAATTTTGACTAAAAATGAATAGTTTGCTCAAAAGACATCCATCAAATTAGTCTACTTCATCCCTTAGGTTGTAAATTGGCCTAATTGTCTGAGATTTCCTTGCAAATGAATAAATAGCTGTTGAATAATTGCATGAAGAGAAGCAATGGTCCTTTGCGTTTCCTCCGAGATGAGTCATCATCCGCCTCCGTCATCACTGCCAAACTTGTCAAAGCATTAATGAGCTGCAGTGTGTCGGTTTTGCAGGGCACTATAAGTGATTAGATCCTGCGGCACAATGCTATTAATTACCTGCTATCTCGTCGTCGGATTAATTAACACAGTGGCTAGATTGATATAGCCCCAAGTTTCCCACCATTCGTCATGAAGTGTTTGCACTGGCAGCAGAGTTATGAAGCACAACGGCAGCTGGTTTCTCTGAAGGTTCCCATGCCCTCTGCTCCGATCAGGGGTCGAAGTGAGCGCTAAAGCACACTCTGCATACCAGATCATGTTTAGACATCTAATATACATAAATCAGCCCACCTGCTAATCTCCCCAAACCTCACCTGCTCTTGATTAAGTGTTACTTTCCCACAGAGACATGCACAACAACAGTAGACTCACTCATATACACGAGCACAAACAGCTGCGGAGCCACATGGTACGCTTTTCATGAGGCTAAAAGTCAATTGCGTAGCGTAAATACATCTGATATTCACAGGGTATTCATCTGTGTGAGCATGTTTTCTACTTTCATTAAACTTTATATCTTGTGTCCAACAGAGACTAGGGTTGAATGATATCACAAGAATGTTTTCTATCATATGAAAGTAGGTACTTATAAAGCTTGATTTGACACAAAGTGACGTCATTTTTGCTGTCTTAAAGTGCATCAGCTAAAAGCATAAGTAAAATACCGTTTAATTAGAAAACATCTGCACATTGTTTAATCAATATTATGAAAGACATTTTTTCAGACACTATCATTTGTACATTATACAAAAAAATTCATTATAATGGCATCTGGTTTGCAGTTCGATGTTTCTCTCTTTATCAAATTGACTATATCACTTATCTTCTAACTTATATCTTCAATACTACGTCCACTTACCTTCTTCTACAACCATTTGCATGTATAATGACCTGTATGACTCTTTACAAACGTCTGTTTTCACTCCGTATTAAGTCTTCGTACAAGCAAGACGTGCAGCCCATTTACACCATATCTGAAATGGAACCTGCCACACTAAGTTGAGTATGAGGGGTACTTCGGTGGGTTGGTAGAGTTCATCCCATAATAAACACAAGCAGCTCGGGTCTGTTTGCTGTATCCCCTTCATTTCCTGTGCCTGCTTCTCTGTATAATAAAGCCAAACGCCATTATCAACACATGAAAAACTGATTATCTTTTGCTCAAAGCTAACCAATGCATTTTATAAGACTACAAAGTGAGTCCTGTATGGAGTAGTCTCTTACTCACCACTGCTCTAATAACAGTTGCCAAACAACTATCTCTTACCCGTTTTAGTTTAAGTCCCTCGCTCCTGTCACATCCAGTGTTGCCAAAACATCCCTGTGTGGAGAGCACATCAAACCATTTTGGGCTTTTTATGTCTCTGTGTGTCTGACAGCGTTGGATGAAAGCTTTATGGTTTTGGAATGTCTTTCCAGCTCATTACCAATTCAACAATGTTCGACAAAGGTTGTTGTAACCTTCCCATTTTCAAATGTTTGACGTGTGGGTGTTCGTGATGGGAAAATGTGTGGTCGAAAGGACAAAGTTTGGTTTATGAACATGATGACAGACTGATGACTGTTTGATCAAATTTAAAGGTGTGGTGTGTAACCCTTTTTTCATACAAAGGTCAAATGGCACTTTTTTAGACTTTTTTATTCATGAGTTTAAGTACATCCCTGTAAAAAAAAAAGTTGGTCTCTACTTTTAAAACTTCTTCCCCATAAGCTTAAAGAAACTAAATATAAGTCCAGCCTCTCCAGAGTTTATTTAATCTGCTCCATATATAGTCAGGTGGATGAATGTGGATGGCAGCCGTCTCTGGCAGCGCTCTAGCCTCCTTCAGAGAACAGGGCCAGGTCTGTCTCTGAGCTGTGACCTACATGAGCTTCTGTACAGGGACTCCGTCTGCGACAAAGTGCCACGCAACCACACGGGCCCGAAACTTGTGCTCCTCCAGACAAAATCATCTGGACATCTTCCATAGTAGTACTTTTAAATGGATCACTCTACAACTTTAGATACACTAAAACACGACAATATGACAAGGAGCTGGTAGTTGGAGCAAATGTTGTGCTGTATTTCACATTTTGTGCCATTTATTTATTTATTTATCCCACTGTTGCATCTATTTTAACTCGAGTCAATCTGATGTAAACTAAGCTGTGGACACATATTCATTTATAGTGTTTTAAATATGTTTTGTGCACTACCTTCTGTCACTAATATAGGCAGCCTAATATCACATTTGCACCCACACAATTCATCCTTAATAATAAAAGGAATGCAAAGACTAATGTATTATTAATATCTTGCTGCTAATACTAATAACTATTTGGCCTCTGGATGTAAAATGCCCAAACCTTCAGTTGCACAATGAATTATTAATCCAGCTGATGGAGGGCAGTCTGGGGTTTAGGGAGAGAAAGAGAAGGATTATAAGCAGGTGCTATTTACAGCAAGAAGAAGAGACAAGATTAAACCTTAATAAGCATCATTTAATAAGCACATTATCTGCTTTTTCAAATTACCTTTATCCACTGCCTTTGATATAATTGTTATTTACTTGTGTTGCCTTATCAGTTTGAGTTTGACACTGCTGCACTCCTCTTTTCAAACACATTAAGTGAATATTTTTTCAAACGATCAGTCCCAAAGTGATACTGTGATACCCGCTGGAGGCTATAGATATTCTGTAATCCTTGAGATACTGAGTCGACTCTTTTCTGTAATAGCCGCAGATTGATTTGAGCATGGCATTAAGGCAGCAACATTTTAAAATTCCAGCCCTGAGAGTTGCCCTGCCTCGTGCACCGTGATCATCTATTATGCTTTGTAATGAAAGAGTTGACCTTCAGTTATCTGCAATGCCCCGCGAGCCTCCCCCAACGGAACATGTCGGAGAGAGCGTCAAAGTCACAATCCGCTCCCAAGGTTCGCCGTCTTATTTGAAATTGAAAAGGATATGGTCTTTTCTTTGTTATATTTGTCACATCTGCTCAACTTCGAGGTTAGAAAAGGTGCTATTGAAAATATCTTTGGAGAACCACAGGTGGATGAGCAAAATACATTTGAACCATGATGAGTGATGATAACATGGCCTTTCACTCTCACAGGTCTCTCACTTTTGATATGATTTGTCAGTAAAATGCCAGTCTTTGCTCAGTTCTCTTCTTAAATGGGTTAGTCTTAATAATAATACACTGAGGAAATTGTATTTAGAGAGTTAGGGTCAGTTACAGATCACGCTTCATATCTCTATCAAAGAAGAAAGAGTATTTGAAAGACAAAAAGACTTTCATAATCTTTTATAAAAATTGTTTTGATTTTGCAAATGTGCTTTTCGATTCTTTCAGATCTTCATCTTTGAGAACAACATCTACTTCCGCTCCAAAGTGGAGAGCCGCTCGATTCGTCTGGTGTCCACCGGCAAAGAGGGCGTCATTTTTAACGGGCTCAGCGATTGGCTTTATGAAGGTAGGACTGAGGAATAAATTCACCCAAAAACTGTAAAATTATTCAATATTCAAGCACATTTGTATTAAAACCTGTTAGCAAAATGGTCCCTGTAGTAGACATGTCCATTCATGTGAGAGAAGTAGAAGAACAGTGGAGGACACAGCTGTTTTATCTGTATTAACTCTTGTCTCCTGATAGCATCCACTACTGAGGTATTAGTTATTGTTGATTTTGTGGCTTCAATTCACACAGATACAAAATAATGGTAGCTCAAAGTAATTCCGTGCTTATCTCTCAGTGTTGCTAAATGTTAACACCTAAAATTTCTCATTTAAGTGTTGAATATTACTCTTCTCACCTACTGTCGATTTCATCTTTGTTTTTTAAAATTGTTATTCATACACTACATAACGATGACAGCTTTATTGATCTGTCACAGTCTGTGATTTGTCTGGCATCACAAGCAGCATTGAGCAGGGAAAATTACCACAATGAAATGATACTGCTCTTCAAATACGGTCTAAGTTGTTGATATAGGTTTTTCGATCAGGTTCTCACCGGGATCCTAACTTTCTCCAGACATCGTCCAGAGTATCATCTTCTAAACGGTCATAAAGTCCTGTGACCGGAGTTGTTCTTCATTAAGTTCACAGGAGCAAACGCAGTAATTACATGAGACTGCACGACTCCCCAGTGCGCTCCTCTCATTAGTATCTTTGCTGTGTAGGACTTGATTTCCTTTGGGTGAATTAAAAATGGAAACTCGCTCAATTTGCTTTAGCTTTACGCCGTTCAGAAAATGAATAAATGTTCTACATGAGTCGATTTGCATTAATTTGGAGGCGACGTGCGGCGTACACACTCGGATACAGATGTCGTGATGCTTTTGATCACCTGTGAGCCTCTCTGTAAAATAGAGTCTGGTTTAGTATTCCTCTAATGAATTTATATCCTCAGTGCTGTGTGCACTTTCTGCTCCAGTGGAATAGAGTTTTAATATCAGACGAGATGGAAGATGGGAAGAGGCGCTCAGATACAGATAGCACACATGGAGACAGCTTATGATACACCAGTTACACTATAAAACGCTCCCATATCTGCGATACTATAAACAGATGTCACCAGAGCATTGTAAGACATGATACTGAGGTTGTCTGAGGTCACAAACAACAGATGAGTGTTTTTCCTGCTTTCATTTAATGCTGTGGCTCCTTTTATCTGTGCATTAGCTCGCCTGACATATAAAACCACATTCATTCATCAAAAGCAATATTCAATCTGGGCCATTTAAACATTAATCAGTGCGATATTGCAGCAACTGACCCTCTGACATGTATTTATGGGCTGCTGAAAGCCCGGTAATTTACACTCATCATTTATTGACTGGATAAATCTTTTACTAAAAGAGATAAAGCACACTATCTTTTTGATAGCACGACAATGTGTGCCTCAGACAATGTGCTGTAATAGATTGTAACGCCAAACTTTCTCTGCTCCTTGTAAAGTGCAAGAGGTTTTGTGATGCTGTAAAAGAAACAGAGCCGTATTTGCCGGGCAATAATTGCACAAAAAGACACTTTTATCATTATCCAAAAGTTTTTTTATTAAAAATTGAGAGAGTCCATCATTGATGTAAAGTGGAATAAGGCATTTCCATCATTATAAACTAACTACAACAGTGGCTTTACTGTATGTTGGATATTTTAGTTTGCATCTAACTATTTCAAATTCTCCCAAAAGCACCAGATTCAGATTACTCTATTATATTCACACATATACAGTATTATACAGGAGTATATTATACAGTACTCTATATTTGCCAGTATCAGAGTGCCATGTAATCACTTGATATAAAGCATTACTCCTGCAACAATAATCATCACTAAGTTATAAACAGTGTTAATAATATTGCAGCCTTGATTGATAATTGTTAATTCCATATAGTAATGCTCGTCTAAAGTGTTACAGTATGTATCTGATATGCTAAAAGACTCTTCCTTATTGAAGGTAAATTGTTTTGTATAACTCTATAAGGCTGTGAATATATTTGGCTGTTCTCCCAGCGGTGTTGCTTGAATCTGCAGCTTAGACGACGCACCAGATTGTGTAATGTTTACATTCATCAGTGAGACCGCGGGCAGAGGATTTTCTGTGCTAATGACTCAGGCTGTGCACGGTCCAAGGTCGAGCTGAGGTTCACATCGCCTCATGTGACGCTCGGGGCCGAAGCGCTGGCAAATAATCTCCCTGGCTCCGGTATCTTTTGGCGTCTTTATCGTGCGTTAGTGGAAGAGAGACGGGCAAATTCAAGCCAAATTAAAAAATAGAGACTCCAAAGCCGTCTGCCGCCCAAAATGCCTCGGGAGAGTCTCTGTCGTGTGTCTGATTATTGAGGCTGTACTGATACTGACACATCCCGCGGAAACAGCTGTTTATTGAGGCACTGCTGTGACAAGATAAAAAAAAACACACACATAACCCGACGGTGCTTTGATTTAAGTCGTGTTTGCCTCATAGATGTTTGCTTAGATGACTGAGATGCTTGTTTTGTGTTTATGGCTGTTTGTGACGGAGCCTGCAGGCTGTCATTTCAGCACATATTGGCACAAAGATGAAGGTTAATATAATAAAGGGAAAGGACAGTAATAGTTTGTCAGGGAAGCTAGCTGAAAGTGGCACACTGGGAAGTTTTAGAAGCAATGTGACTCACAAAAATCATTTTGAAAAGTCACTTGCGTTTGGATTGAAAGGAAGTGATTGGTTTCCTATTGGCAGTGCAATTTAGTGCCTGTTGAATTTTCTGATTTCCTTCCTTTTACCAGGTGTGTACTGAACAGACAGGAACTGAGTAACACTGGAGCTCCCTTCAACTAAGATACACAGATAATATTATTTATCTTCTGCCATAACGCTGCATAACACCTCAGTCTGTGTCTTTTACACAACTCAGAATTAGGTTATAAATAAAGTTTTTGAAATGTCAGTGGTCTCTATGTTGTGGCTATACTTTATTACAAGTATTATAATATAAAGAATATAGTTAGTTGTTGGTAGCTTAGACTCTTCTTGACACTATTAAATAAACAAAGCAAAATATATCTGTTTTTTTCCTTAGTTTTGGTTCCTGTCCACAGTTGTTTTGGTCAGCGTAACAGGTCAATTATGTGTTTCTGAATTAATACAAAAGATACCAGGAGGGCGTTGAAGATGAAGCATGAAGCAAAAGTGGTTTTAATGAAAAGAGGCTGCCCTGCTGTGTCTGTGTAAATAGTGCCAGTTATTAGTTCCCAGCAACAGCCAACTTTGAGCTTTCCTAACTTCACTAAATAAGAACTCCATATGCTCCTCTTTACTCTCAATCTTTCAATCCCACTCTATATTTTGTACATACTCCAATGAACCTTTTACTTTTTAACATTCAACCTTCACATAACCCACACGAGACTGTTTTGTCTTCTTTCATAGCACCGTCCCATCGCTGTGCAGTGACACATCTCTACATCACATGTTTCTCTCTTTTTGTTCAATTATCACTCGCTTTGTCACATTCAGCAGGCGGTAACTGTGCATATTTATAGAAGCAGTTGTTTCACTGACACTTCACTGACGTCTGCTGGTAAAAATACAAAGTCATGTCTCTGTTCGTCCCTCAGCGTGACGAGGACGCGTCAGCACTGACAGCTAATATGAATAAATAAAATGTCCTTATTGTCATTGTACTGGGACTACTAAATTGAATATAAAGCTTTTTGGTGCAGAAACAGTAAAGATCTTGTAAAAAAAAATCATTTCTGTCAATCTAGTTTTTAAAAGTGTGGCTTACTTTGATTTCATAACAGGGGAATTTCTTCTAGCATTAGTCCATAAATATCCAAATATATGCAGTTGTATGGCAAATGCAGAGGCAGTGTCCCATATAGAATTAAGGACAAGCACTGCAGTGACTTTTCTGTATTTTGAACACATAACACTGCTGCCCTCTGTAGGTCAGATGCTTCTACTAATCTAGAGTAAATATTTCTGTAGCTACAAACAATCTCTTTGATAGAGTTTAGTTTAGACGGAAATGACAATGTTAGATTTGTCTCTGTCCCGTTACTTCTCTGCCCCATTGTGTCACCTCATTACATCCCACTGGCCACTCAGCTCATGGCGTCTTATGCATTAGTAATGACTGTAACTCGGTGAATAATGTAGTCATCGCAGCGGACAGCGGGAGGAGACGGGGCTCGACAACTCACCTTAGTTCTGTTACAATGAGATGGCATCGAGACACGGGCTCATTGCTGCACAGACAGAAAATGGGAGTTGGCTCATCAAAAAGTGTCGTGTATCTTTTCTCATTACTTTTTTTTTTTTACAACCTTGCACAGATCTGGATGTCTGTAGAAAAAAATCTTACTACTGTCTCGTTTTGGTGCCAGGGAGACTGGAGTACACTGCTCTGTCCCACACTCCACACAGGAAGGTTTTTAAATTGCTGCTGTGGAGTCAGAAAGAAGTAGCTCTTGTGACTTAAGGCTTAACCGAGGATTTATCCAGCCCTGTTAAGTTAGGTGGCCACAGGTTTAAAGGCAATAAAAGCAGTCAATACCAGTTTGAAACAACAGGATGTGTATTTAAATGTGGTTTTAAACAGAGATTACAACAGCGAGCCTTCATTTCTAGCATCCACAAATATAATGGAATTGCATGTATATACACTATATATAAGACATGAGTATTGTAGCTTCAACATACTCTTTTTTCCATTGAACCTGACTAAAAATAACACTTCTGATATTTAACAAAAGTGTACTTTATTTTTAGATTGGATGCATGTGTGTCTAAGTTACCGTTTGTCTGCAACTCTACTCCAAAATAAGCATACGAGGTGCAAGATAATAAAGAATAAAGGTGCAACAAAACTAGCATGACTTAATCAACCCATGTGAACCGAATAATCAACGGGGAATTGTAATAATTCTACCCTATAGGCAATTTAGATTCACCAATTCATCTATAAATCCATGTTTTTGGATGGTGGAGAAGTCCAAAAGTCCATCCCCAGCCCGATCCCATGACCTTCTTGACATGAACCAGGATTGCTGACTATTAGTACCCGAACGCATGGCAAAGGCTGCTGGGATAAACCAACCTGGCTCTGTTAGATAGTCTGTATTTGTAGCATCTGGGAGCTACCATAGAAAGCTTTTGCAAAGAGCAGGTACTTTAATGAATAACTGGCTGGTGATTGGACGTGTTATCTGCGAGTAACTGTAGTTTTAGCCAATCAGAGCAGAGCCGTGTTGTTTAGATTAATAACAGGAAAATGGTGGTCATCGGCCAAACCAATAACTGGGAGAATCAAGAGGAGGGGTAAACAGTATTGACTAAAACATCCCAAAAACTTAAAGCTAACTAATAAACTGTAAATTGGCAGTTATCTTAATTAATGGAGAGCACATTTGCAATTCAGTTTTAGTCGAAATCTGCAAAACTTGATTTTCCAAAAAGTGTTGTCCATAAGTATCTCTATGATAAATCCACATTCAAATACATCCACTGGAATATTTACATCTGAGGCAAGGATTTCCACCTAAAGAAACTCTTCCAAATTGACTGAAACATTTGCAGCGCTGCATCAGACAACAAATGTACATCGAGTACCTTGAGGCTGTTTATCAAATACCGCTGCATCAAGTCATTCCTCAGAGCGCTCTTTGTTAATGAAAATGCTAATTGGTGGTTGATGTTTCTTAATTCCCTGGAGCCAACACTGAGTCTCACAGATAAACAGCATTAATGAAATTTTAATTGCTAAAGTTGATATAAATGCATCCAGTGGCAGTTTGTAACAATAGGTCCAACAGTTTGAACCACAGACTTTATAATCTAGGGCATGTGCTTTATTTTTTTGTCAGGTTTTTTTTGTAGCATTTAATTCAGTAATGAGTACATGTTCGCTGATAGAAAAGTTTGTGAGAGGTACAATCAACCCAAAAAAGTGTTGAAGTGGAGCGTATAGTGGCGCCTGGGGAGAAAACGCTGTTCAGTGCTATGAACTGTGGCCGACTTCTATTTCAGGCCAAAAGCTGTTGTGATTTATGACTCCAACATTGAGGGACAGAGAGCGTAAAGGAGGCACAAAGAGGCAGAAGGAAGGAAGGAAGGAAGGAAGTGGTGTCCAAATATAGCAAACAGGTCAGGTATGAGCTGGAACAGCACACTGCTGACAGGGCACCAGGAAAGAACAACATTGTGCTACTTCTCAGATTTACAAACCATTATTTGTTTTGTTTCCTTGGAATTTCAGGAAACATTTTAGGTATTTTAATGAATTCATAATATTAATTTATGTCATTAAAGTTTTTATTAAGGTGATTTATACATATGCATCTTCAATATCATTGATCATATGATATATTTAAGCCCCCTAAGGTGAGCCTGCAAGAATCCTGAATCATTGTTTTAAACGAGGGTAAATGTATTCATATTAGGGCTGCTCAATTATGGAAAAAATTATAATCATAATTACTTTGGTTATTATTGAAATTATAATTATTTTACATGATTACTCATTGACTTTGGAAATATTTTAGATTTATTGAACAAAACAGTGAATTCTCCTTAAAATAAATAATATATTTAAACGTATAAATACATAGATTAAAAAATAAAAAGAAATAATAATTAAGATAAATAAATACGATCAACAATGTAGTACACATCCACAATCTCATGGAAAACAAGTAATAAGTAGTAAATAAAGCCAAAATTGAAACTGAATTGGAAATTTGATTAATTAATTAATTGATTAATCACAGCTAACTCTAATACTGTTATTGTATGTAGCATGGATATAACAGTCAATTTGATTAAGTTACAATTAAAGGACTAGTTTCCTTCTCAAACATGCCATTGTTGCTTTCTAACATTCATATTACAAAAAGAACATTCATTTTCATGTAAGACACAAACCTGACATTGCTTGAGATATGTCTGTGTTATTCCAGCCTGACATTTACCAACAACACACAGTCACATGTCGATGACTTTAATTTTACTTGTCATTAATAAATGTAATATATTGGGCCATAAAAGCTGAGGTCACTGGCATTATTCATGGCACCATTATAAAGTCATTTCACAGTGTCATAAAACTCAATCATGTTTTATTGACTTGTCCATCTGCACCGCATTAGTTAAGGTCAAGGGAATTATTCATGAGACAATTATAATAATGTAATGACAATCAAGGTCAAAACCAAATACCCATGAAACTTTAATGCTCAGACGAAATGATAAATATTAATAAAGTTAGATTGGCAGTGTCATGTGTTTGTCAGAATATATTGTTTTGGTTAATGTCAGGTTTTTGTAACAGGTTGTGAAGGTAATAAATCAGAGTTGAGTGGATATGTTTGGATAGTTCTTACAGAGATGAATGAAGACAGGTTTAACACCACTCATGTCTTTTCAGAGGAGATTTTCCACTCCCACATTGCTCACTGGTGGTCTCCAGATGGCGCCAGGTTGGCCTACGCTACCATCAATGACACTCTGGTTCCCAAGATGGAGCTGCCCATGTTCACCGGGACACCGTACCCGATGGGGAAAGAGTACCACTATCCAAAGGTAGACTACAGCAGCATTTAGAACAAAGGGTACAGCACAGTTTAGTTCAGAATCTGCACAGACTGGAAGAACATGAACAATTACTATTATATTATTTTATTAATTACAGTCATATTTATGTGTGTTTTCTGTTTTTAATGTCCAGGCTGGAGAGGAGAACCCGGTCATCACTCTGTACGTGGTCAACCTGAACGGTCCACTTCACACCATCGAGATGAGGCGACCGGATGATCCCAGAATAGGGTTGGTCTATTCGCTGATGCATTCTCACTTAATGTGGTCCTGAATCATTGTCCATTAGATGTAATGCCTAATTTACTCTGTTTGTTTGTTTATGCAGCTTTTTATTTATCCTGTACTGCAACTCATTATAAATAACCTTTCTATTTCACGGCAAATGCCCATTCAAATTTAATGAGTGTTTAAAACATAATTGAAGTAGTGCATGCAGTTTATTCCTGCTTTAAAATATGTCTCTCACCTTTTAGTTATCAACTTACAACAACAACAACAAATGTATAATATCAATTTAAATGTGTTGTTCCTTCTGGGTATGACAGAGAGTACTACGTGACGATGGTGAGATGGGCCACTGCTACGAAACTGGCCATAAACTGGATGAACAGAGCCCAGAACATCTCTGTCCTCACTCTGTGTGAGGCCACGACAGGGGTCTGCACCAAGGTATGTACAGTTTACGACATATGTGCTGTAAAAGTAATGCATATAAGATGTATACAGCTGTGAATTAACTCAAATATTGTGTCTTTTGTCAAATTGTGTCTTTACAGAAACATGAAGATGAAAGTGAAGGATGGCTGCACACACAGGTGAGAATGATCTCCTTTAACATATATGGTGTTTCCTTTATACTCAGGGATGAATATAAAACACAATAAAGGTAACTGTAGTCCTTATGATTAATATGATTAATTTAACTGCTGTATTTGACTGACTTTTCAAGCAAAATATGTCTATTGTTTTCTTGATCTATGCATGATTCTTGATCTTGATCCCTGATATAGACATTCAAGAAATGTCACTCACCACATTTGTAAAGTTTAGTAAATAAGAGCTTTAAGTGTTTTTTTTTTCTCTCTGTTTGTTCAGAATGAAAGCCCGTTGTTTTCCAAGGATGGCCTAAAGCTGTTCTTCACTCGGGCCATTCCTCAGGGAGGACGGGGCAAGTTCTTCCACATCTCTATGTCTACTTCACAGGTAAAACAATGAATAACTAAACATACCATCTCAGTGCTTTGTCTGAATAGATATGTACATGTAATGCACTTCTTTGTGTCTCTGCTCTAAAGGTGAACACCAGCACTGATACACTCCAGTCCATCACATCAGGAGACTGGGACGTGACCCAGGTCTTGGCCTACAACGAGGACAGCCAGCTGATGTGAGTCGACTCTGTCCCATCGTGGGGCCTGAGACGGCACAATCAATCAGACTTGATGGACAGATCATTATAAAATATACACTTCACAACGTCAATGTCCCATCTTCTCTTTTACTGCTTTAGTCCAATCCAGGTTTACTCGGGCTTTTAATAATATTTCTCTACCTCTTGCATAATCTGGTGTTTTTTCCTTTGTTCTTTGACTGGCTGAGAACTACACAATAAAAAATCACCCTCTCATTTAAATTTCCAAATACATTTAAAACCAAAATTGTTCTCTCAGCGTGGCCTGAAACTAATGTGTTTTGCTGCTTGAACAAAAAACACTGTAGCCTCTTTGTTTCTCGGCGTTTTGTCGATAGAAGTGCAGCACTGCAGACAGGACGGAGAAAAGCATTCGAGCATTTCTGTTTTGTGACAATCTGCTGAAAGTGTGACACACTGTTGCCAGATTCAGAGACAGCAGCTACACTCTGGCGCCACGTTTTATTTTTCTACCAAACAAAATAAACATCTATGAGAGCTGTGAAAGCTGTAAAAGCATAGCCCCTTGTGCCCTGTGACTCATCCCATCACAAATAATTTCACAGCTCAGTTCAGGCCATGACGTGACCATGATCTGTCTAACATGATCTCACATGAGCACACCTGCTTCCACACACGCGTTATTCTTAGTTAGAATTTCACCCAACAACCTTTTCACTGAGGGTTTTGTCAGGGCTTCATTCCATTTGTCTTTCTTTTTTTCTATTATTCATTACTAAAACCTGTTTTCTAGTAAGCTGGTAAAACTATTAATGCTATTTCTTACAGATCAAAAAAATCCTAAAAGTAGATGTGTTTCATAGGAAGCAAAATATATGACACATTTTTAAACCATGACATTTTGGACAAGGCTATAATTTTAATGTTTTTCAAGGTTTGTAAAGTGATTGCTTGAGATAAAGTGCCAAAAATGCTACTTTTTCATATTTTTCTTATACTTCTATTGATATAAGTACAGATAGGTCGAGGATAAATGTATGTATACTGATAACGCTTTGACGAGTGTGGATGTTTTGAACGCAAAATCCTCTGTAGTGACGTATAATCATAATGTTGAATATGTTTATGTACCTGTATAATTATGTAATTAACACTACTGTAAGGTGCTGATGAAGTAGACTTTGAAGTTTGTTGCAAAAGGCTTGAATTTGACATTAAAAAATACTTAGTACTGTATACATCCTGATTTAAAATTTGGGTTTATACATTCTAACAGCACTGCCCCCTGGTGTTAGTAACCTATTACTACATTTAATCCCTCCTTTTTGTTTTGTATTGTGTTCACAGATACTTCCTGAGCACTGAGGATGGCCCAAAGCGAAGACATTTGTACAGGTAAAGCTTGTCTTAACATTTTCTGAGCCACAAGGTGATCCATTTGAGTGACACGGGTGAAATAATAATCTTCTATATTCCTGCAGCGCTGATACTTCTGGCTCGTTCAACCGCCGCTGTCTGACGTGTTCGCTGCCCAACAGCTGTGGCTACGTGAGCGGATCCTTTAGCCTCAACATGAGCTACTTTCTGCTCAATTGCCAAGGTACTGCTCCTTCAAATTCATCACTTTATTTTACATAGACATTCGAAAACATCTGCACCAATAAGGGATGCGTTATTTATGCTGACAACAAACAACATCACTGCCCAGCCTAATAAACTCGTAAACTCAAATACAACCAGAGCAAAAATCATTAAAAGGTTTGACAGCATCCTCAATTATTTTCTTCGATAGTCGTAAACGAAATGGTGTAAGCTTAGAGACATACCTTAACTTTTCAAATGTTATAATAGCTTCAATAAAGCTGTGTGAATAAAGGCCACTCTACACTAGCCTTGAAAATACTACTGTGCCATTTCATTACAGTAAATTTAATAGTGGTGTTTCATCAATATAATAAAGGGCAACTTGTGCCACTGAAACCCTTTAAATTCCCTTGAGATCAAGAGAAGTAGAGAGGAATAACTTGCATAATGTCAGGGATGTTGTTATGTATAAAAAAGAGATGTTGGATTAATGTGACCTTGCTTAGTGCTCGATAAAGTATTTAATTAAAAGTTTTAAGTTCAAAAGTTCGCCCTGATTTTGTATGTGCATCTGTTTAAACAAGAAAAAACCTTGAAGAAAGGGCTGACACATTTTCTGTGCACGTTTCATCTCTGATTTATGTGTTGTGCCTTGTATTAAAAAAGAAAAATGTCAGATAACACAGTGAAAACTCAGTTAAGTGCCGACATGCCGACTCTCAGCAGCCAGGATTACACTGTCAGGAGTCAGGAGTCATTTTCTGTGATTTTAGTTGAAGGCATGTTACATTTTAATCATGGATTGAACCAGTTTTTTGTCAGTCACCTCCAAACCTTTTAAAATGCAGTTAACCTGACCTCACATCTGGCTGGTAAAGACCACAATACCACTAAACTCCCCCTGACAAACCCTTTCTGCCACTTCTAACCAGAGCTCACACCAGAAAGAGGCAGCTGCAGTGTCCCAGTATACTGCAGTGTCCAAGTATAGTGTTCCTAATTTGTTTAATGCATCATTCACTGATTTGCTCCTCCTTTAGTTTGAGGTGTTGGGCTTTACCCCTGGGCTTCTACTTCTTTATCTGACCTGGATATAAAAACCTGCTACTATATTACATAATCTGTAAATAAAAATAATCTTCTTTGTCTGACTGAAATGGTATTATATCACCCTTTTATTGTCTTGTTTTTCTTTAATCCATGTTTAAATGTTGGTTTATTAACTTGTGTGTGTCCAAGTGTCAGGTTAACATTAAACTGTTAAACAGGTTTATTGTAATAAACATAGTCTTAAAATGGTCTTTTATTTTTTACTTTGACACATTAGACAGATATGTAAACAAAGATTTTGGCAATTATTGCATCATAATCCTGGCAGAATGATAATTTTAAGGCACTTTATTACATGTATAAGGAAGCTCTCAAAGGAGTCATTTGATTAAATATTGTTTTATCCCATATTTTCCTCATCAGGTCCAGATATCCCATTTGTTTCCATATTCAAGACTCAAAGAGACCTAGAGAGTGAGACGCAGGACGGCGAGAGTGAGTATCACTTATTGTAGTGAGTGCATTATGTTAAAGACCTGACAGCTGACCTCTGTGCAGTGAATGTAATCACAACACTCAGAACGACCTTGATAAAGAGGACGGACCTGACTCACCGTCCGTCTATGAGCCGCGATGTTCATAATGATATTACCCTCACATTCAGCTTCTCATTAGATTACGACCTGCACAATGTGACACCAGCACACAGTAATACCATTACTGCAGAGTTTATGTACATCACCATCTTTAGGAGTATAATAATCTCTAACTTCATACAAATACTTAAAGATTGATATGTGAAAGCAGCAATAGAGTTACCTTGTCATGGATTGATGTAATGTTTGCGACAAAAACATAAAATTAAATAAATATTCCTAAAAATTGGTCAAACTTTGGCTGCCTTTGTATCTCACATGGTAGAGTGAGTCTTTCCTTTACTTGTTTCTCTTCTGTTACTATAAATACAATCTAAACTCCAAAAGAATAAAATATAGCATTGTCCACCTTCCATTGAGATTGACTAAATTAAATCCATCAAGAAACTGACAGAAGGCTAGTCACAGTAACAGGTAAAATAGTACAGTCCTCCTATTTTAAAGCTGCTTTTTTCAGTGTTTGTGAATAGCCACTTCTTATACAATACAACATACCATATTAACACTGTAGCACAGCTTCATAGCAGCACTATTTGACGTATTGTTGCACAAACCGCTGCAGCTGCTCCAAATGTTTTCAGTGCAACCGACCCTTTGTGAATCTGGGAGTTAGTTACTGCATCAAATCTAGGTCAAAGCTGCACCTGGAAGAATCAAGTTGCAAATATAAAGCCGACTATACGTGTTTACCACAAAACTAAAGTAGCTAAGTAAAGTAGCTAAAGATGATTATTATTTCTACGCATTAATGCATTTTGCTGACATTTAGATACTTTAATTAATTAAATATAAAGCAGCATCAGTGATTCAACTGATCTGGAGTCTGTTTTGTTGTGTGCAGCTATTATAGAAGTGTACAAACTGGAAACAAACGAGAACCTGAGGCAAACGCTGGGCTCAATGCAGATGCCCACAGTGGAGTATAAGGAGATAAATATGGACGACTACAGTAAGAGACCGTTTTTATATTTAACTCACATAGATATTAATAACTGTTATATACTGCACATACATCTGAAATGTCTTGACTCTTGTGCTCACATTACAGCCTTGTCGATGCAGATTCTCAAACCCGCTGGCTTCATGGACACAGCACACTATCCTCTTCTTCTGCTCATGTGAGTGTTAATGCATGCATGACCAGCAATTAAGAACATATACAAGATACAGCTATTGATAATAAGATGACTATTTTGACTCTCCCTAATACTCAGTTACTGTACAAACTAGAAAATGATTAAAACCAGTGTTTGATTTAATTCAAATGTACTTTTTTTGTCCTGAATGTTTGGGGATGTGTTCGTGCAGCGATGGGACCCCTGGTGGCCAAACAGTGTCGGAGCAGTTCCACCTGGACTGGTCCACGGTGCTGGTGAGCAGTTTTGGGGCCGTGGTGCTGCGCTGTGACGGCAGAGGCAGCGGTTATCAGGGAACCAACCTGCTCCACCGCATCCAGAAGAGACTGGGCGTGTTCGAGGAGCAGGACCAAAAGGACGCGCTCAAGTATGTTCTCATCTAAACACAACAGAGTGAGAAAGAGGGTTGAAGATTATCAGATAGAAGGATACATTACAGCACATGCATCTAGGACGATTAAAAGTTAAGTTTGTCTAAAGTGAGAGATGTGAGAGGGAAAATTAGAGAAATACAGATGTCTTTATGTTGTTTATTTCTTGCAAGAAAGGTCATAGAGTTGTAAACACAGAAAAAGCTTGGGTAGGTTTCTGTTGAGCAAATGTACAACATGTATGCAGAGTTATGCAGTATACATGACATTTAGTCCACAAAATGGTTATTATTTGTCTGGGACCATGTACAACAACAGTACCACAGTATTTATTATAAAACAGCTACTTTGGTTGCTACAGTCTTGATTTAATTTGTGAACTTTTTGAAGAAGTAAGTTTAGTTTCCTGATTGTCTTGCAGAAGTTTGCAAAACTAGCCCACATCACTTGATTAAATAATATGGACATAAACAAAAATTAAAGAGCACTTATTGATAAAATGTGGTACCAAAATGTTCTTCTTTTCTTTAGCTTTATTCTGAAAGAACCATACATTGACAAAACCAGAGTTGGAGCTTATGGCAAGGTAAATAAGAAACCTTTTCATACCTCGTTATAAATTCTTCTCTGCATGACTTTATCGAACTCCAGACTGGATTACATTTCCATACAAACGAGCCAAGGTCCTATTTTACCTTAAAATAAAACATGTTTCCTAACCGTAGGTGTACGGAGGCTATGTCACGAGTCTGCTGCTCAGCGGAGAGGAGTCTCCTGTAAAGTGTGGAGCGGTTCTCTCGCCCATCACTGACTTTGAATTATATGGTAAGATGTTTTTCGCAGCAGTGAAAATGTTATGTTTGTTTTCCTACTTATAACACAGCAGAGCCTTCCACGCTGTAAACAAATACATGTGTTACCCCCATATCTGTACAATAATAATAATAATGAAAAAGATCTGATTTTAGAGTTCAGATCTGGGGTACATAAATGTGCAACATGTTATCATTGTGTTGTTGCAAAACCCCGCCATAACTGTGCCTCAAAACCTCACCTCTGTCTCCAAAGGAATGGAATGTGTGAGATGTAAAAATGTGTATCTGCAGAGAGACAGAAAAGATAGACTTGCCGCATGTAGCTGTAGGCACACCTCGTTGGGAAGTGCAAATTAAGGAGGAGCTGAGCTGAGCCAGCGTGCCACTGATTTCCCATCTATTTGATTCCCCTCGCGTTGCCGCAGGGCGCGAGAGACATGTCGTAGCGGTGTGTAACTTTGGAATTGCAAATGAAGGCGGCTCGTAGCAGCTTCTAGACTAAAGAATATGGAGATTGGTGAATATATTTGAATACAGAGGATGAGAAACATGCAAATGGAGCCACTCGGAACGGTCAAATGACACTACGGTTGTTAGGCAAGGTATTTATATTCAGTGACATCTATTAATTCAATGCTTTTTCTTCTGCAGCCTCTGCTTTTTCAGAGCGATATCTTGGCCTTCCTAAACCTGATCCAAGAGCGTACACAGTAAGCTTTCACATTAATTCTCATTTATGTAACTATGTCTTGTACAAACATAATTCTTCTTCTCCTTTTTTCTTCAGATGGCCAATTTAGAGCACAGAGCCTCACAGTTTATGGACAAGAAGTTCCTCATTATCCATCCAACAGCTGACGGTAGCTTGAGCTTTTCTGAGACATTTCATTGCAGTTCTTTACACGACTCTACCTGCTGCAGTATTTTTGAAATGCTAAAAAAGTTATCATAGGAAGTGTTTGGTTATACAGTAGTTGGCCAGGCTACAAAAATTGATCTTTTACCGTTCTCTGTTGAATTTTAAACCTAAATGTCTCGTTTGTTTCCCAGAAAAAGTCCATTTCCAGCACACAGCAAAGTTCATCGCTCGGCTCATAAACGAAAAGGCCAACTACACCTTACAGGTACAGTACGTGGATCTCTGCCCATCCTTTCACTGTGTAACCTGAAGCTCTGCCAGTTTGTCCCGCCTCTCTGCTGGTCCTGGTTCAGCGTTGAGTGTGGATGAGCTGGAGCCCACTGGGATCCTCAGCTGAAGCAGGATTAGCCTCACAGTGCTTTCATGCCACATAACGGGTTTATGAGACCTGCTGTGCTTCCTGTATTCACACCAGGACTAAACCAATTACAGCACAATGCACTGTCACTCACTGTTTGTCTGAGTTCATTAGTGACCAACGCTCAGGTGACTTATAGATCACATGATTAGAAATAAACACTTCCTGTGTCAATTAAAACGTAGACAGTGATCAGACACAGATAAGTAAAGCATGGTTAGCAGGAATAAAAGATGGATTCTGCCATCTAGGTTTTATAAAAAGTAAAATTCTGGTTTACTCGTCATCTGTTGCCTTTTTTCCTTTCTTTAATGAGCTGTTAGTGGCTAAGAACAACACTCTCACGAACAACTCTCTCATGTAAACAAAAGAAGTAGGTAAGTTGTGAAGTACAAACCTCCAAAGTATCTAGACAAATAGCCTTGTTAGCAAAGAGTAAATATAAAAAGCACTATTTGCAAAGGTGTTAATGGATACTCAAAGGCAAAAGGTGGACATCTACACACAAAACAAACATAGTGTTCCTGATGTTAGGTAAAACAAACAAATACCAGAACAAACCAATGTTTACTTGAGTACGCTTTGCAAATAATGAACCTGAGGCAAAGCGAATACACTTTTACTTTTTGGGGGAAACAGGTGTCACTTTTACTCAAGTAAATTTTCAAAACTGTAAAAGAGTAACTTTGAGATATGAGGGGCAAAGTCACCTCACAGCAATAATGTCCTGAGTTCAGTCCATAGTTTTAAAAGCTGTAGGATAGATTTTGCTTGACAACTTAGGCCACTCTCTTGGCCATAATTAAGGGTAAAAGCATCTATTGTATTTTGGAAGTATTGTTTATCAAATGGAACAAACAAGTGATTTGCAAATTACTATTGAATTTTGCACACTGTGTATTTTTTTTTATTTTTTATTTAAATTTCAATCCTATTTAATGTTGAATTTGAACCCTTTTGTGTCTCAGATCTACCCAGACGAGGGCCACTTCATCCGCAGCGAGGCGACACGGCAGCATCTGAGCCAGTCCCTCGTCAACTTCTTCGAGGAGTGCTTCCGGCTCCCAGAGCGAGTGTTCGAGGAGGTGCTGGAGGAGGAGAACGAAGATGAGGTCTAATGCTCCTCTCGTGGCTCAAAACACTCCAAACTCCCATCGGTCTGTCCCACGAACGTGCCCAAGCACAACACTGGAAACCGGATGTCCACTATATGCAACTGTTATATGTTTTTCTCATTTTGTATTGGTTCCATCGGTGCATTTGGACTCTGTGGGTCCACATGCTGAAACCAAGACTGCGTTTCCAGCAGACGACAAATCCTCCATCTTATTGTCCACATTCTCCTCAGTTAAAATCATATAGTAGGCCATACATTGAGCCTACGAAGACTGGCGACCTGCCCCATCCAAACAGTATTTTGGATATACTATATAAGTGAGATCCACTGAGCAGGAAGCTTTTTATATGAAAGGACCAGCTCCTCGAAAGCAGTGGAGAGCAAGCACCAGCTCTCACAGACTTGAGACACAAAAGAGGAGAGGCAGCGACCTTTACAGCACATAACTATTGTGGGCTTGTACATAAATCAAAATGAGACGCTTGTTTATGAACTCTGGATGGATGCAGGGTTCGTATCCAATGAGGAAATGTAACTATTTTTCAAGTTGAACTTCTCATGTTGGACTGTGGTCGTGTGTTTTTATGTAAAATAGCACATTCTCTACTGCTGATATGTCTCCTTTGGATTTGCCCTGGTCTTACCTTGTAGTTTAATTTTATGTTTTTCAGTGACTGGAAGACTTGGAATGGATTCATGTTTATTGTTGCTTTCAAGACAAATGGATACTTTTAGTCACTGTGCCTTACTGTGTTAGAAAAAAAAGAAAAAAACATCTGTGGGACGTCATTTTTACACTGCAACAAGGCTCATCCTCAAGCAAATAGTTGTCATTCTGGCAAATTTAAGTATTGTGAAGAGTAATCATTTAAAATTTTCCACAATGTAGAGCTAAGCCTTTAAATCTGTAGCCTGATTACTGCACAACTAATACACTGATAATATAAGCCCCTGTCAACTAAAAAGCTGTGTCCAAAATCACTCACTGGTTCCTCTAAAGGGCACAACATCAAAAGGCATTTTTTTTAGTGATGTCTGAATGTTTCGTAGAATTTCCCACAATGGACCATGAAAAAGAGTGCAACAACCATGGCTTTATTATAATCACCTGTTGGCAAAATCTTGAATTCTGCCAAAAAAATGCTGATAAATAAAATAATTGATTTTAGTGGACAAGATATAAGGCAAGTACTTAGACAGCTTCTATTCAATATATTAATATACCACATATGTCTACTTGTAAAAGACTTTTCAATAGGGGAATTTAGAGACAGCAGAGGTAATACTTAAAATAAGTCTGATTACTCATTCAGCTTTGTTCTGTAGTGATTTTGGACACAGCAGAAGTGTACAGATTCTGCATGCAGTGTTGTTTTATGATTATGAACAATAGAGTTTATATTCAGACATCAAATGCAGTCTTTCTAGTAAATGTCATCATTTACTTTGGCTCGAATCAGCGACGATGCTGTAGCCTGATGGTTGGTGCAAAAATGAAATTAGTATTAGACCCTGAGACTTTCAATTTTTGTACATAGGAGAAAACGTGGTGTTTATGAGACCAACAAGAGCAGTGCAAATTCTCAATTTCTGAGGCACAATTTTGAGTTTTCTACATTTTAATTTAAAAGGCCATTAGTGTTTTATGAATTGCAGTGCATGTTCAGAGATGGCACTCTCCCGGTCGCTCAGTTCCTCATGGTATTTTGACATCTTGAATGTTCCTAACTGGATTGCATTATTACATTTCCAGTAGTATTGTGATGGAGATCCCAGTCTCGTCAGCTTGATGTGTAAATGTTATTCAAATATCATTTTATTCTAATAAGAAAAAAGAGACAGTATTATCTGCGTGTTATTTGTGCATAAAGCATTTTGGAAGTTACATTTGACAGTTCATTTCTGTTTTCCTGTTGCTGTTCTTGAGTTAAAAGTGGACTTTATGCAGTACATGCTTATGGCAAAGTCACTCTTTGTGATCCAAAGTTTAGGATGAGAACAGTGGCAGATTGTGGCATGAAGGTAAATGTTAGAATAAAAAATAGATATTTTATCAGTCTTTAAGGTTTTGGCATTAATCTTTTATTAGTGAAACAATGCTATTGCTGATATCTTTGGAAATGTGTCATTTTGGGCTTTTCTCAAACTAACATTTTCATTTTATGTAGTGCAAAAAATTCAGACAATGACGCAAAACCTGTATTCACTCCCTTCTCTTATCTCCAGCTCCTGTTTTGCAAAATAATAGTAATTCATCATCTTAAACATGTTTGTAAACTTTGAGAAGGCAGCTCTTTTTAATTATAATTATAATTCATCAGAAAAAATACATCTGCTCCCAGCTGCTCGTCCCCTCTTTCCCCGTGTAGACAGGAGCGTAGTTGTAGATCAACACTTCTCTCTCCTCTTCTTCTGTTTCAAATTTGTGAAGGCTTTTCCTTGCTGCATGAGAACCACTCATTAGGCAGGTAAATATACATATTCACAGTATTGCTTTGTTCATACCTTCATTGACGAAGAAGTCTGCCATGTAGAAGGAAACCTTCATTGCCAAAGGTGAGTGTGGGATAAAGGATCTGGTCCACTCAAAAGGGATCTTCTCAGGATGCCATTGTACCGCGTAAAATGGGTAATCATATGCTGCCAGGACAAAAAACTATCAACAATAATATGTGACATATTGTAAATTTCATTTATTCATTTATTTACCTTCTATTGTCGAAGCAAACGTCTTTTCCTTATGAGAGCTTGTGGAAAGGATTTTGTAAAACTGTTTTATCCCCTCGTGTTTGTTAAAAGACTGAAAGACAAAAACAATTATACAGTTGTACAAACTACACTCAGTTATACCCTCTGAGATTAGATCATCTCCTGAAGTGAACCATTACCTCGACTTCTACACTCCATTTGTGGTTGTTTACTGCCAGAGGCTCAGATGCCAAAGCTTGCAGTAGTTCACGTGGGCAGTCCTTAAACAGCCTGCTGTCTTTGGCTTCTGTTGATGAGAATATGACTTTATAAAATGGCAAAATGCTGGAATTCAGAGTAGTTTTATTAAAAACCATACCATCAGTGAAGTCCAGAGTTAAAGCCATACTCTTGGTATTTGTAATTGTCAGAATTGACTTAACCCCATCCCGCTTCAAATAGATCATATTTTGAAACCCAAGACATGCGCCCCACACTGGAAAGTAGTCACCTTTTTGGTTCGCCTGAAACATGACATAAATGTATTTAAATTACCTTCAAAACACTGAATTTGTTGCATGTAATGCCACTTTTACCTCTATAGCCAAGTCAAAAAAGATGCCTGTAGTTCTTCCATATCCAGGAGAGTTAAAGGGGACACTTCCTCCGGGGAAAACAACCCTGAAACAGAGTCATAGCGTCATATAAATAAAGTCAAATTTGTATGATTTATTAATATTTATATTTTCATACAAAGCAAAGACATGTTGATAATAGGACATTTACCCATTAATGGAGTTAAACAGTGCCCTGTACTCATCAACTGACTGGTCAATCCTGCAAAAAAAGAAAACTGGTCAAAAGTTTTCCAATAGTGTTGCATTCAGGACAACATTAACCAACACAAAGACTTTGTGAGAGTAAAAAAGAAACTAAAGGACATGTTTGATGAAAAGAAAATCAATAGTTTGACAGTTTCTTACATTACAGGAACAACTCTGGCTCCGGCCGACTCCAAGAACTTGACATAACAGGCGGGGATGCAAGCTTTTCCATGGGGCGATGGTTTAGTGACCTCCAGAGCCACAACACCTGCAAAGACACAAATCTATTATATACTAACTCCAATCCTTAATGTCATGAATTAAATAGCAGTACAGCCTTTCACTTTGTCTTCTTTTGTGGTTGAATTCCTTCATTTTTATCAAATGTACATTTTTTTTACAAATTTAGAAAGTGACTGATTGAGGAAATATTGGAGCTAAGGCTGAGAATGGAACTCAGAAGTCCCACTGGCAGATGTTTATTGATCTAATGCAGAAGATCATCTAGACTCTACACTCTCTGATTTTAAAATAAATTCACTATAAGAGTAACAATGTGAATTAATTTGCACTGTCCCTAAAAGATAGATACTAAAAGCCACAACTGAAATTAATTGAGCAAACACTATTACTCCATACCATCCTCTATTGTGCCATAACAGATCAAGATTATGTTATTCAAAAGTTATTCAAAAGACCTGAGAATTACTTGAAAGTTCAAATTAAAACCTAAAACTTTGAAAACAACAAATTGCTTTTGCAGAAAAACCATGTCTTACTGAACATGTAGAACTTACCAATAATAGGCCTGTCATTTCTCATGGTGATGAACTCAACCGCAGTCTTATTCCTGTGGAGAAAAAGAGACACTATACAACAAAATCTTGTAAAAAAAACTTTTTTAAAACGTGTTAAATGGTGTGGATGGACTGGTTTGGCTTTGTTTGGGAAACAACGGACTTGACCCTCAAGCATTTTAACATCTTCACAGTTTTGCAAGTGGTATTTATACTAGGACTACTCCATATATTTATTATGAATACCACAGAAAACACACACATATTTAAAGTATATGTATATGCAGGTACATATATAAAAAGTATATGAAGTACACATTATAACACCACATAATTAAGTCAGTTTAACCTCATCTTGTTTGCCCTAATGAATTTTGATTCTGCAGGAAACACACACTAGTTAACTGGAACATAGTCAAATAGATGATTATTTAGCATGTTTTACAAGATAAACACGTCCAGTCCAACAAAACTGAACAAACAAAGACAGAGTGCGAGTGTTTAATGTAGAATGTCTGAATGTTTCGTAGAATTTCCCACAATGGACCATGAAAAAGAGTGCAACAGCCATGGCTTTATTATAATCAACTGTGGGCAAAATCTTGAATTGTGCCATAAAAAGTGTACAGATTCTGCATGCAGTATTGTTTTATGATTATGAACGATAGAGTTTATATTCAGACATCAAATGCAGTCTTTCTAGTAAATGTCATCATTTACTTTGGCTTGAATCAGCGACGACGTAGCCTGATGGTTGGTGCAAAAATGAAATCAGTATTAGACCCTGAGACTTTCAATTTTTGTACATAGGAGAAAACGTGGTGTTTATGAGACCAACAAGAGCAGTGCAAATTCTCAATTTCTGAGGCACAATTTTGAGTTCTACATTTTAATTTAAAAGGCCATTAGTGTTTTATGAATTGCAGTGCATGTTCAGAGATGGCACTCTCCCGGTCGCTCAGTTCCTCATGGTATTTTGACATCTTGAATGTTCCTAACTGGATTGCATTATTACATTTCCAGTAGTATTGTGATGGAGATCCCAGTCTCGTCAGCTTGATGTGTAAATGTTATTCAATATCATTTTATTCTAATAAGAAAAAAGAGACAGTATTATCTGAGTGTTATTTGTGCATTAAGCATTTTGGAAGTTACATTTGACAGTTCATTTCTAGAGATGCTCCGATCAGGATTTATGAGGCCGATCACCGATACCGATCACAGCCGATACCGATCACATTAAATGTGTATTTAAGTGCTAAATTATGAATGCTATAAAACAAAAATGAACCACTGAATTAAACAATTTAACTGTTCTTTTATTTAGTAATTTTGTATTTTTTTTCAAGTAACAGCCAGTTTCCCCAAAACAAACATAGGTATAAACCATTAAAGAATCTCTTCCAATCCACAGGTAGCTCTCAACGTTGCAGGACTTAAAGGTCCTATATTATACTATTTGAACATTATACAGTGTATTTTGGATACATTTAGGTTACCATATCACGTTTTGCAACATGAAACACACAATAATGATCTTATACAAGCGGTTTGGATGAGCTCTCATCATGAGTCCAAAGTGAACGGTCTGATTTGGCGCTGTCACTTTAAGGCTCAGCTCTCCCGTGTTGGCTCCGCCCACTCATGACGTCACGCTAGCGCTGCCGCTGGAAACAGACTGAAGTAAACACGGTACATCGTAGTAATAACTTTTTCAGCAACGGCTTTGAGAGTAACTGAGCCGTATATCTTCGACCCAGAGTCTGACTCTGAGTTTGAAGAACATGAGCAAACACAAAGACCTCGAAGGCTTCTACAAGACGTTTCTGCTTGGTAAATGAGAAACTATTTATTGTGTATGTTTCTATGGTGTAGCCCGTAGCATAGCGCGTGTTAACTGCTTCTGTTTATCGGTGCACATGTGGAAATGACCGTACAATGCCTACTGAAGTTGAGAATGTATGCTGCCTGGAGACTCCTAAGGTAGCTGGTGTGCAGTATATTGAAAGTAAAGTAAAAGTATTGACTGTAAGTAAGCTAACACAGTAGCAGCGATGCTTCTCTGTGTCTGAGCTGCAGAGCACCACTTGTTGACAGTTCAGGAGGGAGGGGCAGGAGGAGTGCATAGAATGTATAAATAAGGAGGAGTGTGGAGGAGCACTTCCTGGAGAGGAGTGGTTTATTTCACATATTGACATCATTGCGTGAAACAGCTCGTTGAAAGGACTGTAGCTCAAACTAAATAAATTACTTAAACATGCGCGAATGAAACAAAACACAACTTTGGGTATATGTTTGAGGTAGAAACAACGTTATAACATGGTTAAAAGCTCAGAAAAGTCGATTTCGCATAATATGGGACCTTTAAATTAGAGTAAATAACTATTTCTCCTTTACTTAGTAAAGGTTTTCCATTTTCTAAAATTGTCCACAAGCAATTACTGGTCATTCAACAACAAACAAAAAACATGTGTTGTGGCTATTAGCAAAACATATTGCCACAGTTTTTATAAGTGCAAAAACAAAATTTGTTATATAAATAAATAAATTATAAATTATTTGGTTTATGAACCAAATAACAATCTTCTATGGTAGGCTATTTAAGGTAGGTATTCAACAACATGACTTGCCTTAACGCAGCTGATGCAGTGGAAATGCTCTCATTGTAAACAACGGATGCGTACTTGCTGCGGAGTGCGTGGCTGAGCGGAACCGCAACGCATGCAGTGGAACTTGGGAGTCCGTCTTTGACACCTCGAAAAACCGCCAAACCGGAGAAGCCGCTTAGAGTTAAACGCTATGGATAAACTTTAAGGACAAATCTCGCTTGTTCTGCGCATGCGCATGATCGCTTTTTCTGATCGGCCATTTTGCCGAGCACCGATCACACTATTTATAGCCGTGATCGGCCGATCATGATCGATGACCGATCGATCGGCGCACCTTTCCTGTTGCTCTCCTTGAGTTAAAAGTGGACTTTATGCAGTACATGCTTATGGCAAAGTCACTCTTTGTGATCCAAAGCTTAGGACGAGAACAGTGGCAGATTGTGGCATGAAGGTAAATGTTAGAATAAAAAATAGATATTTTATCAGTCTTTAAGGTTTTGGCATTAATCTTTTATTAGTGAAACAATGCTATTGCTGATATCTTTGGAAATGTGTCATTTTGGGCTTTTCTCAAACTAACATTTTCATTTTATGTAGTGCAAAAAATTCAGACAATGACGCAAAACCTGTATTCACTCCCTTCTCTTCTCCTGTTTTGCAAAATAATAGTAATTCATCATCTTAAACATGTTTGTAAACTTTGAGAAGGCAGCTCTTTATAAAAGCAGAAATCATCAGAAAAAATACATCTGCTCCCAGCTGCTCGTCCCCTCTTTCCCCGTGTAGACAGGAGCGTAGTTGTAGATCAACACTTCTCTCTCCTCTTCTTCTGTTTCAAATTTGTGAAGGCTTTTCCTTGCTGCATGAGAACCACTCATTAGGCAGGTAAATATACATATTCACAGTATTGCTTTGTTCATACCTTCATTGACGAAGAAGTCTGCCATGTAGAAGGTAACCTTCATTGCCAAAGGTGAGTGTGGGATAAAGGATCTGGTCCACTCAAAAGGGTTCTTCTCAGGATGCCATTGTACCGCGTAAAATGGGTAATCATATGCTGCCAGGACAAAAAACTATCAACAATAATATGTGACATATTGTAAATTTCATTTATTTATTTACCTTCTATTGTCGAAGCAAACGTCTTTTCCTTATGAGAGCTTGTGGAAAGGATTTTGTAAAACTGTTTTATCCCCTCGTGTTTGTTAAAAGACTGAAAGACAAAAACAATTATACAGTTGTACAAACTACACTCAGTTATACCCTCTGAGATTAGATCATCTCCTGAAGTGAACCATTACCTCGACTTCTACACTCCATTTGTGGTTGTTTACTGCCAGAGGCTCAGATGCCAAAGCTTGCAGTAGTTCACGTGGGCAGTCCTTAAACAGCCTGCTGTCTTTGGCTTCTGTTGATGAGAATATGACTTTATGAAATGGAAAAATGCTGGAATTCAGAGTAGTTTTATTAAAAACCATACCATCCGTGAAGTTCAGAGGTAAAGCCATACTCTTGGTATTTGTAATTGTCAGAATTGACTTAACCCCATCCCGCTTCAAATAGATCATATTTTGAAACCCAAGACATGCGCCCCACACTGGAAAGTAATCACCTTTTTGGTTCGCCTGAAACATGACATAAATGTATTTAAATTACCTTCAAAACACTGAATTTGTTGCATGTAATGCCACTTTTACCTCTATAGCTAAGTCAAAAAAGATGCCCGTAGTTCTTCCATATCCAGGAGAGTTAAAGGGGACACTTCCTCCGGGGAAAACAACACTGAAACAGAGTCATAGAGTCATATACGTAAAGTCAAATTTGTATGATTTAATATTCATATGTTCAAACAAAGCAAAGACATGTTGATAATAGGACATTTACCCATTAATAGAGTTAAACAGTGCCCTGTACTCATCAACTGACTGGTCAATCCTGCAAAAAATTAAAACTGTGTTGGTTAATGTTGTCCTGAATGCAACACTATTGGAAAACTTTTGACCAAAGACTTTGAGAGAGTAAAAAAAGAAACAGGTTTAAAATCTCATGACCAGAGACAAATCAGAAGTGCACAATGTTTTATTTAATTTTTTTTTATACAGTTACAGTAAGTAAAATTGAACACACTGGGGCAAAGAGTGTTGATGTGAGGCCAGTTGAATAGTTTGGACCAAACTCTTCACTGCTAAAAGAGAGGTCTTTATTTTTGAACAAACAATGCATGAAGCTTCAAGACATTATGAACTGAACTTATCTCAGGTTTATTACATGTTTGAACTGAACTCCTCATCTGGGTTTGTTTAAACAATAACAGGATGTCCCTGCAGGGCTACCGTAAGTGCCCACAGGGTGAAATATCATCTCCAGATGCCATTAAAAACTACACACAGCACCTTTTCAAGGTCTTGTCAAACGTTAGCACATTAAAGGAACACTACAGAATTGATTTGCTCCAAATGGATTGTACTGAAGGACATGTGTGATTAAAAAAAATCAATAGTTTGACAGTTTCTTACATTATAGGAACAACTCTGGCTCCGGCCGACTCCAAGAACTTGACATAAGAGGCAGCAATGCAAGCTTTTCCATGGGGCGTTGGCTCACGGACCTCCTGAGCCACGACACCTGCAAAGACACAAATCTATCACAAAACAACTCCAACGCTTAATGTCATTAATTAAATAGCAGTACAGCCCTTCTCTCTGTCTTTTTTTATTCTATTTTTTTTTTTAAGAGTAACTGTGTATTAATGTGCACCGTCCCTAAAAGATAGATGCTAAAAGCCACAACTGAAATTAATTGAGCAAACACTATTACTCCATACCATCCTCTATTGTGCCATAACAGATCAAGATTATGTTTTAACATGACGGTAGGCTTTTATTTTGAAGTGTAGGAGTTATTCAAAAGAGCTGAGAATTACCTGAAATTAAAGCTCTATGCCTTAAACGTGGAGGACTTTGAAAACAACAAATTGCTTTTACAGATAAACCATGTCTTACTGAACATGTAGAACTTACCAATAATAGGCCTGTCATTTCTCATGGTGATGAACTCAACCGCAGTCTTATTCCTGTGGAGAAAAAGAGACACTATACAACAAAATCTTGTGCAAACCTGTTTTTAAACGTGTTAAATGGTGTGGATGGACTGGTTTGGCTTTGTTGGGAAACAAAGGACTTGACCCTCAGCATTTTAACATCTTCACAGTTTTGCAAGTGGTATTTATGTAAATAAGTGTGTGGAGAAGTGAATAACTTAAAAAAGACATTCAGAAATGTAATTCAAACAGGAAATACTAGGACTACTCCATATATTTATTTTTTTGTATTGTAAGTTTATGTATATGTAAGAATATGAAAAAGTACACATTATAACACCACATTTCATAATTAAATCAGTGTAACCTCCTTTTGTTTGCACTAATGAACATTTGATTCTACAGGAAACACACACTAGTTACTTAAATAGATACTATTTAGTGTGGTTTACAAAATAAACAAGTCCAGTCAAACAAACTGGTGCTATTGTTTAATATAGAATGAGTATAGAGCATTAATGTAATGGAGCACATGACCATTTAATGCATTAGACAAGTGATTCTCAAGGAGTGGTATCTGATAAAATATTTGGCTTGTCAAGTACTATCTGCTCTTTTGTATTATGACCATAAACAGAAGGTGAAACTAAAGAGAAGCTTAAGATAATGTAGTTGTAGATTAAACAGGGTTATTTTTTTTACCTGTAGAAATAGAAGTTATCCAGAAACCCTCTTCTGCATGTGGCAGTGATAACCAGTAGATGGCGTAGTTGTGTCGCTGATTTTTTCACAATGAAGTTAAAAGCGAAAGTTTGAAAATGTTGCTTTGACGTGTCCCAGCATTTTCCAACGCAGCCTAGTTTCAGATCCTTTTGATCCTGAAGCGCGATGTCTGGATCACATCTGATCATTTCTTTGCTGTTGTCCGCAGTTTGGATTATTCACGCTTTTAAAGGTGAGTCTGCTTTAAAATGTGATCTGATTTAAGTGGTTTGGTGAAGTGCGCAGCAGGTAACGCCCAAAACAAAGACCTTCCTTTGACTGAGCGCTTAAAGAAACGCTAATGATGACCTGATTTCTGGTTTAATTTGAGAGGATATTCAGAGTGGAGGATGTTACACAAAAGTTATTGAAAGTTGTTGTGGAACAGTCAACGTGCCAGCTTTTAGAAAGAAAAGCTGCAGCTAATGCCCCATTTCCCATTTTTACAACCAGAATAGGCCTATAGCTTTTGATCCCTTCCATGTTGTATCGAAAGGAAACATATAACTCAACTGTTTATTGTTAATGTGTTATATTAATGTGAAGTTACATTTGACAGTTCATTTCTGTTTTCCTGTTGCTGTTCTTGAGTTAAAAGTGGACTTTATACAGTACATGCTTATGGCAAGGTCACTCATCTTTGTGATCCAAAGTTTAGGACGAGAACAGTGGCAGATTGTGGCATGAAGGTAAATGTTAGAATAAAAAATAGATATTTTATCAGTCTTTAAGGTTTGGGCAGTAATCTTTTATTAGTGAAACAATGCTATTGCTGATATCTTTGGAAATGTGTCATTTTGGGCTTTTCTCAAACTAACATTTTCATTTTATGCAGAGCAAAAACATTGAGACAATGACGCAAAACCTGTATTCACTCCCTTCTCTTTTCTCCAGCTCCTGTTTTGCAAAATACCAGTAATTCATCATCTAAAACATTTTTGTAAACTTTGAGAAGGCAACTCTTTATAAAAGCAGTCATCAGAAAAAATACATCTGCTCCCAGCTGCTCGTCCCCTCTTTCCCCGTGTAGACAGGAGCGTAGTTGTAGATCAACACTTCTCTCTCCTCTTCTTCTGTTTCAAATTTGTGAAGGCTTTTCCTTGCTGCATGAGAACCACTCATTAGGCAGGTAAATATACATATTCACAGTATTGCTTTGTTCATACCTTCATTGACGAAGAAGTCTGCCATGTAGAAGGTAACCTTCATTGCCAAAGGTGAGTGTGGGATAAAGGATCTGGTCCACTCAAAAGGGTTCTTCTCAGGATGCCATTGTACCGCGTAAAATGGGTAATCATATGCTGCCAGGACAAAAAACTATCAACAATAATATGTGACATATTGTAAATTTCATTCATTTATTTACCTTCTATTGTCGAAGCAAACGTCTTTTCCTTATGAGAGCTTGTGGAAAGGATTTTGTGAAACTGTTTTATCCCCTCGTGTTTGTTAAAAGACTGAAAGACAAAAACAATTATACAGTTGTACAAACTACACTCAGTTATACCCTCTGAGATTAGATCATCTCCTGAAGTGAACCATTACCTCGACTTCTACACTCCATTTGTGGTTGTTTACTGCCAGAGGCTCAGATGCCAAAGCTTGCAGTAGTTCACGTGGGCAGTCCTTAAACAGCCTGCTGTCTTTGGCTTCTGTTGATGAGAATATGACTTTATAAAATGGCAAAATGCTGGAATTCAGAGTAGTTTTATTAAAAACCATACCATCCGTGAAGTTCAGAGGTAAAGCCACATTATTAGTATTTGTAATTGACAGGATCAGCTTATTCTTATCACGCATCAAACGGACCATCTTTTGAAACCCAAGACATGTGCCCCACACTGGAAAGTAGTCACCTCTTTGGTTCGCCTGAAACATGACATAAATGTATTTAAATTACCTTCAAAACACTGAATTTGTTGCATGTAATACCATTTTTACCTCTATAGCCAAGTCAAAAAAGATCTCTGTAACTCTTCCATATCCAGGAGAGTTAAAGTCGGCATTTCCTCCGGGGAAAAGGACACTGAAAAGGTCATAAAATGTTATTTTATAAATTTGTTAGTCATACACGTAAATTCAAATTTGTATTTGTATACTGGTAACTTGCAAAATTCATATTTTCAAACAAAGCTAACAGAGGGAAGCCATTTACCCATTAATAGACTTAAATAGTGGCCTATAGTCATCATCTGACTGGTCAATCCTGCAAAAAAAGAAAAGTTTTCCAATAGTGTTGCATTCAGGTCGACATTAACCAACACAAAACCTAGACCAGTGTATGGTAACGGGTTAAAAATCTCATGAGCGGTGACAAATCAGAAGTGCACAATATTCTTGATTTCTTTTGAAGGATATTTTTCATCCAGTTACAATAATGCTGTTGATGGAGACCAAATAAAATACTTTCCAATAATTTCCAAAACATCACAGGCTTTGTGTTTTGTGTTTTGTTTTTTTGTCACAGAACTGAATTGTCCCAAACATATTGTTCTAAAGGACATGTGTGATGAAAAAAAATCAATAGTTTGACAGTTTCTTACATTATAGGAACAACTCTGGCTCCGGCCGACTCCAAGAACTTGACATAAGAGGCAGCAATGCAAGCTTTTCCATGGGGCGATGGCTCATAGACCTCCTGAGCCACGACACCTGCAAAGACACAAATCTATCACAAAACAACTCCAATCCTTAATGTCATGAATTACATAGCTTATACTTACCAATAATAGGCCTGTCATTTCTCATGGCTGATGATCTCAACTGCAGTCTTCTACTTGTGGAGAAAAAGAGACACTATACAACTAAACCTTGTGCAAACCTGTTTTTGTTTTTTGGCATTTTAAAAATGCATTAAATGGTGTGTTTGGACTGGTTTGGCTTCATCTGAGAAACAAGTGACTTCACCCTCAAGCATTTTAAACATTTGCTTAAAAAGATTTTTAACAAACACAAAATCTCAATACATTTTAAAACGGGCAACAACCTCCAGCAAAAATAATCTTGATGCAATGCCGGTTTGGACCAGTGGTGTGTTTTTGAATTTGACGAAGTAGGGACTTTGGCAACATGGCAATGCACTGACTGGATCAAATTTGGTCACTGGTAGTATTGTGTAACAGCGAGTTTAGGGATCAGCTGTGTCTATCCTTGTCTTTCTCTGTATTTAACTGTAATGATATGGAACTGTAGGTGAACTGGTGACTTTAAATTCTCCATACTGTATTGTTGAGATTGTAATAAACTTTGCTGCTTTCATGAGTAAATTGTCTTTATCCCTGCTGTATTTCAGATGCTGAAGTGTCCTGTGTTTACAAGGAGAGCTGTGTTTTGCCCTGCAGCGTCCAAGGCAGCCTCATTGAAATAATTTGGTTAAAAATACCAGAAATGATTCCTGTCCAGTGGCACTCCAAAGACCAAACCTTCCACCAACACTACAGTTACAGAAACAGGACATTTCTGTTCTGCGACCAGCTCTCCCAAGGAAACTGCTCACTGCACCTCACAGAACTGAATCCCAAAGACAACGGCAGATATGAATGTAACACCTTTAGTAACAGCAGCAGAAAGTATTCATCTGTCAACGTTAAAGTGAGCGGTGAGTGGAAAACAGGCTTCCTCAATGCAGAATAATCGTGAGCTGAGGTTATATCCTGAGGAAATATGCCATTAACATCCTTTAAATGCAGCAAACACTACTGACCCACTGTTATTAGCAACTTTTACTAAGTGTAACTGTTTTATGACAAAATAAGCCTTGTGTATACCAACTCTCTGATGAGCATAGAAATAGAAGTTTATATCATGCCATGTTTAGGTTTTATCTCAAACTCCGAACTGAGGCCTGATAAATTTTATTCATGATTAAAACAATGAGTGTGTTAGAAATCATATCTGTACAGTGCCCTTTTAGTGAAAGCACTATGCTAGACTATGCTGAGTTAACAATTTTTATCAGACAACATGAAATGCCATAACTCTGACTCACATGTGAGGCTTGTAATGGACTCTTCACAAAGAGTTTACTTCCTTACTAACTCTGGAAATAATTCTGAAAATAATCTGCATTTATGCCACACTTTTTGAGCATTAGCAAATTTGTTTTACATCAAGCATGTTATTCACCAACTCAGTGTCCCAGGCACTACACTTCCTACAAAACAGTATAATTTTACTTATAAAGTTACAAAATGAGGACTATGGGGTCATTTCAGACACAGCCTTTCAGAATCTGTATATAGTGACTCAGATAATGAGACTTTTGTTTCTAAATGATCCTGTTTTTGCAGCTCCAGTAGAGACCGTGAAGATAGAGCGATCAGGAAATGACCTGGTCTGCAGCTCAGAGGGGGTCTATCCAAAGCCTGAACTCAGCTGGACCCGGTCCAGGTCTCCATTGTCTCTGACCAACAGCCCCAGAGTTCATCAGAACAAGCAGCAGCTCTACTCCATCAGAAGCACCCTCCAGCTTTCACAGAGTGACTCACAGGAATACAGCTGTAATGTCAGCACACCGTACAGCTGGAGGAGAGCCATCTTCACAACAGCTCGTAATAATAATCATTTATCATATTTTAGAACACTGTTTACAGACTCCAAACATTTTAGTACACAGTTATAGTTACAATACAGAAAAAATAACTAAAGAATGCTAATAGCTCTAGGTGAAGTCTGCCTTTTTTAGTAATACTTTTACAGCATATTATCTTATGCATATTTCTTTTTCTTTGACAGTATGAACACCTTGACTTTCACTTAACATTCTACGATATATTGCCCATAATGTGATGTATGAATTATGTAATTTCTGAGGTCAGGTTGTCAGAAAAGAAAAACACTTGTAGACTTCACAGTGTGACACTTGACATTTTGCTAATTACATCATATTTTTTTGCAAATGACAAGCCTTATACATTATTGTTTTAATTTTCTCTCCAGCTCCAGTCACTACTTCTGAAACTGAAACAACACTCCCCTGTGCCACTTCTGTCTCTCCAATAAAGCGCCTCGTCTGGACTTTTAATAACACTCAGACCATTTTGAACCAGAGCAGTGAGACCCAGGCCTGGGAGGTGTCACCAATGTGGATCCAGCGGGTGAAGAATGTCTCTGAGTCTGGCAGCCTCACACTAATGGATCTGACTCCAGATCAGCAGGGGTTATACACATGCCGGCTCACAACTGACAAAGAGACATACACTATCAACACACAGCTGGAGATACAAGGTAAAACTGGGTTACATTCTCTCTGACTCACCTTTACTACTGATCCCAACATAAATGAGTACTTTAAGTATTATTTTATGATCCAGGAGCTGCAGAGCTTTAACATAATTCTCTTTTACAGTCTTCTCAGGTGTAGTTATAGGTGTTATGGTCACCGCCGTCGTCATTGGGACTATTCTTGTTCTCTACTTCACCTACAAACAAGACAAGGTAAACAAATAACACTTGTGTCTGTTCTGAAATAAAACCACAAACCTAATATGACTGTCAGTTGTTCTTTTTTGACACATGGCAGCGCTATTTGTTTATCGTAGAAAGCACAATCATGGGGATTTTAGCTCGGGATTTACATATTGCATGAGTAAAAAGAAAAAGTGCTGAAGCATTTATTTAAAACTGCGACTCTTGTTGCTCTCAGAACAACCATTGTGCTTCTAAGCCCAAGGAAGAGCTACCACAGACTGATCCAAGTGTTTCCTCAAGGTATGAATGCCTATACTAACATTCATATAAATACGCACGGTTACTTCTGCGTTCGATGTAAGGCCGCTGAGTCATTTCCGGTTGGGAGAGTCGATAGCAGAGCGGTGTTGTTTTGTCTTTGGAGTTTACCAGATATCTCCTGGAGCTGCTAAGTCACAATAAATGATAGTTAGTTTGGTGCATTGCTCATCTCTTTAGCTCGACACCACATAGCAAAATGGAAAAATGAAAGAAGAAGAAGGAAAATGTTGTCTTTTTGGATGTCATAATGTATACAAACTCCGACACACAACCACACAATGTAATAAAAACTAAACAAAATGACTTAATAAATGCACTTGGGAGGTCGATAGCTGCTGTAGTCAGTCAGACGTAGGCGGAAATGACTCAGCGGCCTTATTTCAAACCAGAAATACGTCTCGCCAGTCCGTGCATAGAGCCCATAGCCATCATGAATTGTCAACAGATTGGATTGTTTAGACAAATGCATGAGTAAATCCATCTAACCTGCGTTCTCTGCCCTTGTAGTTCTACCCCTCCACAGGACCAGTACAACTCAGTGAGGGTTATTTTCTTCATTCTGGGCCTCGGATCACTGCTGCCCTGGCACTTCTTTGTGACAGCTTCATTGTACTTTAAATATCGTCTGAACGCATCTAACAAGACCTGGAGCATCAGCCTAATGACCCTGATTTCCCTGTTGTCTCAGCTGCTCCCCGTTGGCCTCAGCTGCTTCTTCCACCTGAGGTTTACACTAAGAAAGCACATCACATGCAGCCTTGTCATAATGATGCTGCTTTTTCTTCTAATAGCAGTGCTTGTAAAAGTGCCAATGACTGGAGACAACTTCTTCTGCATCGCCATGGGTTTAATCTGGTTCACTATGTTATTCAGTGCCATGTTTCAGTGTAACCTGTTTGGCCTGGTGTGTCTATTCCCTGATATTTACAGAAATACTTGCACACACGGCCAGGCTGCTGCAGGGACCATCACTGCGCTCGTCCTGCTCGTTTCCATTGCGATTACGAAAGACGATGATTCAGCTGCTTTTAGTCACTTTCTCATTGCTTTTTTCGGGACACTGATCACACTCCTCTGTTACTTGTTTCTACCGCGACTGGCATTTGCTCAACATTTCTTGAACCGTAGCCAAGAGAGTAAAGAAGACTGCTCTTTTCAACTGCTGGCTGTCCAAACAAACGAAGAGCAGAATGGCACAACAAAACCAAAGAAGAAAGCAACTAAGAAAAATGGCAAAAAGAAGAACAAAAAGAAGACTGAAAATAAGAGAAGTGAGCAGCCGAAGGCACATACCTCTGTTTTTAAGAAGCTAAAAAAGATTCTCAGGGCTGTTTGTGTGGGATTAGTGCCAACAATCACTCTGTCTGTGTTCCCTGCTGTCACTGCAGACGTCCAGACCTTTTATCCAGGAAAATGGGAGCGTTTTTTCATCCCAGTGTGCTGTTTTTTGATTTTCAACACCTGCGACTGGATTGGTCAGATCACAGCCTCTTGTGTTTGCTGGTCCTGTAAAAATCTGTGTTTCCAAGTCATGTTCACAGTGTTGGTTTTCATCAGGGCAGGGTTTATTCCTCTGCTGATGTTCTGTAACGTCCAGAGTCGCACCGTCCTTCCTGTTGCCCCTCTCCTGTCCCGTGATGAAGTGTTTGTTGTTATCATGGCGCTCTTCTCCTTTTCGAATGGCTGGTTGGGGAGCCTCTCGGAGTCCTACATCCCACACCAAGAGGAGGGTAGAGCTGAATACACACCCAAGAACCTGTGGGTGGTGATAGGTATGACTTTAGGAGCCGTGCTGTCTTTTGGCTTCAGAGCGGCGATCTAAACTGTGACCTCAAACTGTGACTTTGTCATTCATCATTTCAGGGCAATTCCATCTTAAACTCAGGACAGTAGCCCAAATGGAAGCAATATGAAACTTATATTATGACAATGAATTACCAAAAAGTTATTAAGCATTTGTAACTGTGATTAGCTAGATTTTTCAACAGAATCTATTTGTAAAAGCCACTGGCACATGTATTGAGCTTATTACCTTAAGGTGTTGTTTAAAAGGTTCACTGTAAGGTACCTTTTTAAATTTTACTGTGAAGCCTTAAAGCCACTTCAGATGCAGTGTATTTGAGGTAAACTCCAGCAGTGCTCGTGTTGTCCACTCTGTGCACTTGCAGGAACACAATATGAAGTTATTTAACTTAAGTTTTGGTTGTAATAATAACTGTAGACAACTGCAATATATGCTATTTTTAGGACATTATAAATGTACTTGTACATTATTACTAAGTGCCTTTAAATCCTCCTCCGTTCATTAGATTCAGGTTTAAGTTTAAACCAGCAAAACAGGGACGTTCTGGGGCATCCTTGCTTGAAATAAACAGAATAATTAGTTGATAGGAAATAAGAAAGCTTACAAAGGGCAAACAGGGAATTAAACTTTGACAGGTCTATTGTTATGTATGGTGTTGTGCTTAAGTATTTTGTTTATTTCATTGATGCAACAATATTTGGTTTTTTAAGACTATGCATGTTTTTGTCATGATTTACTATTTTGTAATTGTCTGCGGGTTCAGAAATACATCTTGTTGTGTGCTGTAATTATGTACAACAGTTTATGTGACAAATAAATCCTTATTTATCTTTACTTAATTTTCTTTAGAATTATTCATTTGTCCATACAGGAGCAGAGTGTGTGTTTTAATGGGATAATTCCCATTTGCAAGTTATAAAATCTATTTAGACAATAGTAATAGTGAGCAGTAGTATGCCTTCTGCCAATGTGGTATTGTATTTATTGTTTCATTTCTGGGAAAAAGCCAGGCGCCTGCTCGCCCTTGTTTTGCCTGAAAGTGATCCGTGTGGGTACCTGCTCAAAGGTCACACACCTGTCCTTTCGGTCTGAAGGAGATGGACTAGATTTAAGTTTATCGTTGCAAACCAATGTTTCCTTTCGCGTATTTTCATAGAGCCGCTGCATTTTAGCCTTGATGTTGCTAAAGTTGTTATTGCACATTTATCCAGCTGCAGCGTCTCGTCAAGTCCGGACAGTTTTGTGTCTGTGGGACGCTTTAAGTGCATCTAGTCACGCCTTTTTCCCGACTCCCCGCCCCGATCATAGCCTCTCGTGTTGCTGTACCAGTAATAATTTTGTTTCCAAGTCATGGCGATTTTTGGCAAGATGATATTAAGGAAATCAAGGCAGGTTGGGATACATCGGTGCGTTCCCGAAGCGTCACGGACCAAACTGACTCGGATACACCTGGATTTTTGACCTCTCACCCTACACCAGAGTCGGGGCACATAATCTCTCTGGGGCTGTTAGACCACACCCCCGCGTTTGTTGGGACAAAATCGGGCTGAAATCGACCCGAGCTCCTTGAACTGTGAGCCAGGTATGGGAGCTACGCAAGGACTTCTCTTGTGCTCTCTGCTGTGGATTTCCTCTCGGGCAAAAGAAAACGGTAAGGACTAAACCTTTATAATCACCTCTGACCAGTAGGCTTTATTCTTCAAAATAATCATGTATTTATTGAATGGCTAGAGTTTAAAAGAAAGATGAAATTAATCTCCAGGAGAGCTTTTCAGTTGCTAGTGTTGACCAATATATACTATGAACTTGGTGCTTGCTTTAGGTCTCATTGAAACCATTGAGCATGCTCTACAGCAGTGATCATTAACTGGGGGCCCAGGGGCCACATCAAGCCCCCACAGCTTTCCATCTGGCCCCCAGCACATAATCTATCAGAAAACATGAGGGGAAAATAGGTTAAAACATAAATATAGCAATTAAATTGACTCAAAGACGACTGAAATTGAGTTAATTTAGCTGCAAGGACCACTTTTCATCTTCTGTACAGAAATGTACATCTGCTACTAGCAGTTTGAGAAGCTTTGCCTACGCTATTGGGCACTGAGCTGTCATAAATAAGACAGAGATATAGGAAACACAAGCTAAGTTGAAATACTTAACAGCACAAAAAGTAGATTAAATTGCTTTCTGATATATAAGTAATACTGTGAAACTCTTTACCTTAAAATATGTATCCTGAGAATCATTAATATTGGGACCAGAACTGTAAAATGAAATGGCTGTAGCAGACAGCTCACAGGCTACTACAGATTACATTACTGTCTGATAAACTGATAGGCCTTCTGTTTACAAATGGGAAAACCCCACCTGCAGCTTTTGAGCAGGTTACTAGTTCATAGAGCTCCTGGAAAACGGCTCCTGGAAAAGAGGCTTTGCATTTAAATGAGGAAATCCCTCTTTCACTGCAACACTCGGAAAAATAGTTCCCTGGAGTCATCCTCTCAATGTCCACAAACAAATGGTTTTAAAAAGAAACTTCGACAAGACATGAATCAAAACAGACATTTTAGAGCAAGAGCTAGGGCTGTGAAATTAATCAAATTTTCAATTTCATCACAAATGTAATCAAGAAAAAAATGTATTAAATGTATTAGTTGTTACTTGTTTTTCACAAGATTGTGGAAGTGCACAAAATTGTTGATATTATTTATTTTACTTATTATTTCTGTTAATTTTTTAAGCTATTTATTTATACATTTGAACATATTATTTATTCTGAGGAGAATACTTTGTTTTGTTCAATAAATCCAATATTACCAAAGTCAATGAGTAATCGTGTGAAATAATCATCATTTCAAATAAGTGTGACCAAAATAAGTGTGATTTTTTCCATAATTAAGCAGCCCTAGAAAGAGGTTTAGTTGATGCAAATTTCTGTGACTATCAGTTCAATTTTTGATGTAGAAAAATGCATAGAAAGCATTTGGACACAATTTTTAGGTGATTTGTTTCCCGTTTATGGAGCCAGGCCCTTTTCAAAAACTCACAAATGAAAATAGAAATATATTTCCCATGTGTATTTAGAGTTCACTGTGACCTGCACAAGTTCAGAGCCGTGTGCGCTCCCGTGTCAGTTCCACTCCGACGGCAAAGGTGCGAGGATCATGTGGTACAAGAGAGGAGCCATCGTCAGCTGCACGCGCTACGGCAACACCAGCTTTGTGATTGGCTTCAATTCACCGGCCGACAGTTACAAAGGGAGGACCGACCTGTTTGTAGACCAAGTCCTGGAGGGAAACGCTACTCTGCTGCTCAAAAACGTCACGCCACACGACCAGGGCAAATACTTCTGCATCACCATGACTGCCCCACGAACCGACCAATCAGGAGTCATCTCACTAGTTATCAAAGGTACAGATCACTGAAGCATCCCAACAAATACATCTGTTCTTTGAAATAAATGTGATCCACCATAAAGAACCCCTTGGAACTGCCTTTTTCCTCCAATACATCAAATTTTGAAAGCACTTGGTATCACATAATGTCTGTTGTTGCCTGTTCTTCTATGTTTTAGCTCCTGTCCAGAGAGTTCACATGGGCTTCAGTGATGATGCAGTGATTTGTGTCGCCAAAGGTATTTACCCGACTCCAAAGTTATCCTGGTTTACCGACCCACCGACTGACGTTGGACCACTTCAAGCCCAAACCACAACGAAGGAAAATCAACTGGGTCTCTACGACATTCAGAGCTTACTTCAGCTGAAAGAAAACAACCACACAAACAGGACGTACATCTGTCGAGTGGCCGCCGACACCAACCAAAGAACAGCCTTCCTGAATCACCACGGTAACAAATGACACTTCCCATGTAAACAAATAAACTAATGTGCTGTTTAGGGTGACCGTATTTCCAAACCTGCACTTTTTTTTTTTACAAAACCAATAAAATAAATCACAAATCTGTCAAAATATACAGCATATGGCATTATCACTGACTGTTATATTAGTTAAATAATGTTGTATAATAGAAAATACAAATGCAGTTCTTCCAAATATCATAGTACACACTCGTACACAGACACTAAGAAGTCTCAGAGGGAGATGCTTTGTGTAATAAACTAGTTTGAAAAGCAAAGTTTCGTTTTTACAACCAGTTATCATCTCATGTCATATCTCATTTTCATCAGTCTATTATGACATGAGAATTACATTTATTTTCTCACTGCTATGACCAGTATTAGTTAATGGAACATGTTAGGAGCAAGTGAATGTATTACAAACAGAAGGAAAGGTTTCAGTAAAGCATCTCATCAAATATTTACTGGACAGTGCTGTTAATAATTGATTCCCCTGTACGTCCTTATCTGTTAGCCTCCATCCTGGCCTGTCCCGGCACTAATATCACCGTTCCCTGCAGTTTACCTCAACGCCTCTTCAAAAGCTATAATCTGAGTTGGACATTCGGACTCTCAGACCTCATCCTGTCCATCTCAGTGTCCAAAGAAATGTCCCTGATCGAGGTGTCGGACCAGTGGAAACCCTACGTCTCTGTGAGCCTGCCCCCGTCCATTGCCCTGAAGCTGCTCCAAGTGAAACCGCAGCATCAAGGGACCTACACCTGTGAAGTCAACACAAAGGAGGAGACACACATCACTCAAACAGACGTTACTATGCATCAAGGTAACAAGACACGCTTACATTCAGTCACAACTGAGGACAATATGAAGAAACATGATACGACCAGCTATGGCAGACTGCTAATACAATGCTTTGCTCTCAGAAAGTATGTGGCTCATCAAATAGTGTCTTCATAGCTGCAAAATCTGGAACCTTGTCCTGTTTAACTACATTTATAATAGTTTACACAGCAGACAAATATCACTCTTTGATTTTTGTCCATTCAGCTCAATCAAAACACCAGAAGAAGTGATTATGTTTTCCTAATCAGATAACTCCTTTTTGAAGTCGCACTTTGAGCCGTCATTTATTTCCCTCTCCTGGCAACCACAGCCTTTTTGTAGATAAAGGTCGAAAGCAGTGGTGTCAAACTCAAAGTGGTGAGGGCCCAATAGTAAAAAAGAGTCTTTTGGGAACGAATGCTTAAACAACTCAAACCAATTCATCTAAAATTAAATTCAATTTTTTTAAAAATAAATCTATAGGGACCATGTTCAAATCCAACTAAAACATCTTCAAATCCAATACCTCCTTGTTTAAACCGGGTTAAAACCTGTCCAAACCCCACCCCCCCCGTGTCTATATAAAAACTTCAAATTCAGCTGAAACTTGTTCAAATCCAACTAAAACATGTTCAAATCCTACTGAAATGTAATAAATTCTATTAAAAACCTGTTCAAATCCAACTACAACCTGTTTAAGACGGTGTAAAACCTGTTCAAATCCAACTACAACCTGTTTAAGACGGTGTAAAACCTGTTCAAATCCAACTACAACCTGTTTAAGACGGTGTAAAACCTGTTCAAACCAAACTAAAACCTGTTTTAGTCCATATGAAACTTCCATCCAACTAAAACCTAAACCCCGAAAATATTATTTACCAAAAGTATTGAGTACTACCCACCTACATCCAAAACAGCTTCTTATACAGTAATATTAATCAATGTTGAACTGATGCTTGCCCCTTTATTTTTCTATAATGGTGTAAGAAAGGTATAAGCTTTGTATTACTATGTGGCCATGCATGAAATAGAATAGACAATATGTAACTATATACATTACACCTACAAAGTTATGCTCTCTTTATGAGAACGAAATCCCCAGGCAACAATAACTTCACTTCAACCAACTCTTTTAAAGCCTGTTTTTGAACTTTACTACTTTGTATTTACAGAAAAGTATGTGCCCATCTCCAGTGGACTCTGCTGTTCCCTGGTGATTGTGGGTATTCTGCTGCTACTCACTTTCAAAAGGGAGTTCTTCGGCCAGTTCGGTAACAAACAAAAAAAACATTGTACACTACTTTTTATTGTACTAGAAGCCAACAGAAAAAAGGAGTGTCTTTAAAAATTGGATCTCTGATGCTGATAAAACATTCAGGTCATGTGAGATAAAAGAAATGATCTGGAAACACACAAAAACCAAACAATACCTCATGCACCGTGATATGAAACAGGACTCTGTAACGTGACCAGGTCTATCTTTATACCTTTTCGATGTATAAATTAGAATACAAAACACTTGTTGTTCTGTAACAATGTGCACCTTTTCTGTCACAGTGAGAAGATTTAAACAAGGTCAAGTACAAGAGGTGGCAGCAGACGAAAGCCCTGAAACGGAGGAGCAAGAGGTGCTTTGATCTTGAAATCAAAAGATAATTTCAGCAGAATATATTAGACTGAGAAAGTAGCAAAGTTTTTTATAGTCCCTTAATGTGAATGCAGAATGACTGAGTAGATAGTGCTCTTAGGTTGTGGAGTTGACCTTCATGGGTGGAGCTGCCATGGGTCGTCTGTGAGTGCTCTAGTTTCCCCTATAACATCCAAATCCATGAATGTGTATGTGAGATGTGACACTAGACTACCCACGGGCCTGAAGATTATATCAGTGGGTGTCTAGAAGTGTCTGTTCCACACCTCAAGCCCAAAGGGTGTGAAAAAGGCTGCAGATAAGGATAAATAAATGAATGTGAATGCTTTTTTGCACTGAGATTTAACCAGAAAGGTTTGTTAATATAGATATTTATAGACATCTTATAGTGTTGTCTTGTGTTGTTTGTCTTTTCTATAAAATAAAACCAACAGACACATGAACAGAAGTACCTCTTTTATGTCTGAACTTAATACTTAATACTAAATTAGGGTCAAACAAACACATTGTGCCTCAACTAATAACAGGCTTTAAAAAAGGACCTCTATTTTATACATTTATTCATGATATTTGGGTAGTATTTTAGTAAAATCTTCTGAAATATCTCTTTTATTATAGCAGTGTTTAGAACAGCACCAGTGTATGACAGATATTCCCTAATCAATCATAAATATAATAACAATAAACACAAATAAAACACAGCATAACTCAAAAAAACAAAAATCAGGACATGATTCGGAATATTTTCTTACAGTTTTCATTTTCAGCATTTTATTTCAATTTTTTGCATGTATTATTACATTTACCAACTGTGAAAAAAACAGAATTAGTAAAAGTCCTAACTACAATCAACAAATCAAACACTTCAGTGAACAACTGTGAGGTGTGAAACCTGTTTAGAACAAACATCTGACAAACAGTGAGTTGTCTCTTAAGCATTTAAATAGACATTTAACAAAAAGGCATATTCCTTCCAAATAACTACTACTACTTAATTATTTTTAATGCCACCAGAAATCAAAGGAGTGCTCTAGTGTTTTCCATTTCTTTATAAATTTGTCTCTCTGTCAAATCCCAGTGTGGGTCGACTTCCTTTATGTCAACCCCATGTTATCTGTCTATTAACTCTCTGGATATTCTAACTTAAAAAAATGAAGTTGTTTCATTGTGACTTATTGTAACTGGACCAAAGATGTTTTGTCGCTTTAGTCCGAAGCTGAAACCACATTCCCACTAAGGATTCACACATTTCTGGTTCAGGTCTTACCATAAAGTTGTTGTTGTTGTTTTGGATTAGTGTGGTGTGTACAAAAAGCAAAACTTATATACATAAAGCTACCACAATAAACAAACTTTAGGTTATAAAGTAATTCACTCCAGGTCAAACCCACACATCTGAGTTAGTCTGAGCAGTTACAGGAAACGGGGGTTTTCCTCTCTGTAGTTGTAGGGGTCTCCTCTAAAAGGCAGAGGAGGAGGATGGTTGCAGATGCCCATGAGGAAGATGATGATGGTGCCTAAGGTCATCACCGGGGTAACGAGGAAGAGACAGAGACGGTCCACGGTGCGAGCAATCCCACTCCAGTTATCCTTTTCCTGCGATGACAATAGGGCAATAGAGTGATTCAATTCATTTTTGATGGTTCCTGATGGTTCTTTTTTGTGGGATTTATTTACAAGTGTTGCCATGGTTAATCCATTTTACAAAAGCAGGCCATTTCACCAGTAAAAGTAGGAGAAAAACAATTAAACTTACAAACCTGCACATCAAGTTAAATAGCTCTGTTTCAGTAATATTTAGGCCACAAATTTGAAAAGAAAAGTGTAATGTTTTACCTCGTTGTAGTCGTTCTTGTTGCGCATGTGTTTGATGATGTAGTTGGCTCCGTCCACAGCCGGTTTGATTTCTGCATAAAGCTGCTCCGTTTCTCCTCCATCTCCCTGAGGTTTAACCACTAAACACAGAAACACAAAAAAAATCAGCTTAGTCCAGTCCAGACACAGTAGAATATAGGATCAGATCAATTTATTTACTTGTAAGACTGTAAAATTGGTGAAACTTGTCATGAACATATGTAAAGTAGTTTTATTTCACTAGTTTTTACTTATATAATACATTAAATCCTCCATATGTTGCTCGTTTGTGTCTTTTAAAGTAATAATATCAATCCGTACCGGAAGCATGAGTGGTCCTGGCGATCAGTCCGTGTCTTTCTGACTGTTTCTCAAACATCAGCTCACTGCGGGACTTGACGCTGTAGTACTCCTCAGCTTTGGCGATGTATCCCACTGAGCTGGATCGCCGTGGCAACGCTCCATCCCAGTAAGGCTCTGGCTCCTCTGGACGGGACATTCGCAGGATCCGAGGTAGTCGCTCAAGGAAAAACTGCACATACCGGCAACAACATGATTATTTCAAAACAGCAGCCCATAAAGCTGATTATTCTTGGGCTACCTTTTTGGTCCACTCAGTCATGACGTGTGTGCTTGGCGTCCTGAAGTGAAGGTTGAGGACGACGACACAGTTCAACACCACCACCGTCACCAGCACCATGATAAACATCAGGTACCTGAAATAGACATAGATAGTTGTCAAGATTTTAGTCTAATCTTTATGTATGATGCTGGTTGATAGGTCCTCATTGCTTCTCTTTTAAAAGGACTTTACTCACTCACTTTAATGTCAGTTTGTCTTTGATGCAGTTATGCCCATGGGAAATATTTGGGCACTAAAACCATGTGTCATTTAAAAATAGTTCCACTTTTTGTCCACTAGAGAGCACAAATTTTCTCCCATTGGATAAGAACGCTGAGTTAGCAGCACTGGAGGACATTTACTGCCCCAATCTACACTGGTCGACACTAAAGATGCGACATATGTTTTATAGTTTCTGATTATTAGTTGTTTTTTGTGCATTTTGGGAGAAAAATAAGTGTTAAGTGTTCCACAGTGTGATGACGTACTTGACGATGAGTGGTATAGACATGGAGGTCTCTGGGAGCCTCTGGGAGATCAGCAGCAGGAAGACAGACTGAGCCAGCAGCACTGAGATGGACAGGGTCATCTTCTCACCACCTACAGATATCACTCTGTTTAAGATCTATTTACACTGTTAAAATGGCTTTAATAAGTGGTGACTCCAAAACAAAACTAAAATTCCCAGTTTTGACCAACGCTGCGGGACAATCCCTTTGACAAAGACATTACTATTTACATTCTTATTATTATTGTATTGTAGTTTAAACACTGACATTGTGGCATTAAACCATAAAAACTCACTACGATCTAGATTCTGGCAGAATTAAATGTGACTGACTGTCTGCGGGCAGGTAGTAGACCAGCGATGCCAGGAAGGAGATGAGCACACACGGGATGATGATGTTGACGATGTAGAAAAGAGGTTTGCGTTTGATGATGAGGTAGAAGGTAATGTCCTGGTGCTTGTTGCTCTCCATAGGAATGTGTTTGTATGTGTTTCTCCTCGCCGGGCGATGGATCACCTCCCACTCGCCGTTTTCTGCAGACAAGAAGCCCATAAAATTGTTACTGAACAGAAGAAAATCAATCAATCAAGGTAATACAACACTAGTACCCTATTTGGACAACCATTCTGTTCTCTTTAGAGACTCGCACAGTGGACTACAAAGAGTTTATTCATTTTAAAAGTTAATTTCATCCAGTCATAAAGTGTGGTGTCACCCATTTGCAATAAACAAAGCAAGTCATTTAAGTATCTGCCTGTGAACACATACATTCAGAGCATATCCTGCTTTAGCTTGACAACTGTTAAACAATAAACATTAGAAAGTTTGTAACACATGGAATATAGCATCCACCTAGGTGAAAATAAAAGATGAATGTGGATGATAAAAGATGAAAAAAGAAATCTTATTACAAAAAGTTAAAACATACAGCTCCAAATGATCAGTCAGTGATCAATCAGTAGTTTATGCACATTTCATCACCTGCCAAAAACCAAACTATGTGCATGATTTTATTTGATTTTGGTTGATTTCACGTTACTTCACCAATTATCTTACTTATAGTGAAAATCTTAACTATCCTCAATTGCACCATTAAAGTTAAAACCTACTGCACCAAAGCATTTCAACACAAAGGCTTCAGTTTGTAAAGTTTTGCAAAATAAAAAAATAAATCCATGCAGTGCTTTCCTCTTATTAATTGGTTTATTAATTTATTAATTAATCCACTTAATTAGAGACAGAAACATCTAGCTGCTGTCAGTGGTTCTACAGATTGATGTTCTCACGCAATGAGTTCATTTTACAAAAAAATAAATAAATAAAAATGACACTAACCTGTCCATCCAGCCGGGTCAATGACAATCCACTCTACTGTAAATTTTTGGTCGTCAACATAGTCTTCTTTTAGCAGCATCCTGATCTCTTTGGCATTGTAGGTCAGTGAACTGCAAAAAAACAAACAAAAAACAAAAACATGGGAAATGAGAAAAAAAGGGAGACTGCTGCACTGCCTTCGTAGCCTTTACTTTCTGTTTTCTCAATTGATCATAACTTATTTTTACTGGCTTTTTAAAAAATATATCTCCATCTTTATCCACATTTAGTTTGGTCGTATAATGGAACATGTCTGGTATATATTGGGCTTGAAAGGTGACCTGATGAAGTCTATTGACCAACTTTGTAACTGCAGTCTACATTTTACTCAAATGCTTGGTTTTCACTCTAAAAATCTGGTCTAACTTCTATTTTGTTCTGGATCTTTAACAAACCATGAAAGTCTGTCAATAATCAAAACCTTTTTCTGGGACTTACGTGAACTTAAGCGAGCAGTTCTGCCAATCGAACGGGAAGTAGTTGACGTTGATGGAGCAGGACGAGCGGAAGATGGCTGGAGGCAACCAGTAACAGAACCCACTGGAGTCGACCAATACATTTGAGTAATACGCAACCTGGAACTGGGCATCATTACTACGGAGACAACAGGATACGCAAAAGAGACACAAACACAGACAATAATTGACACACAAGTACAATCACTATAAACATGTGCCACACAAAGACCTGGCTAATATTTTATTGCTTATTTTCCACAAAAAGATCAAAGGAGGCTCAAATTTCTGCAAATCAATATGAAAATCCTTGAATCTCACTTGTTCTCGAGCACGATCTCGGGCAGCCACACCATACTGGACGGCAGGCGCAGCATCTCAATGCCATCAAACTCCGTCGCGTTCCACGTCAAGCGATAGTCCGTCCATGACTGAGGATTAGGATTGAAAGAGGAAAAAATGATTTAATGTTTTGTAAAAGGTCTATGAGATACTTATGTGTTTGTAATTTCTTTCTTTTAGGCATTTTCAGCACAGGCCCAGTTTGGAGAAGAAGACAGTAGTGACAATACAGACTTTGTGTTATGTATTGATGGTACAATTTCATCAAAAACTACTCAGAAACTGCTTTTAGTGTGTGTTACATTCAGGTATTTACAAGCATTTCCATCATGTGACTGCTTTTAATTCTGTTCCCATAGTTAATCAGAATAAACCAAACCTAAATAATAGAAAGATTTAAAAAAAAAAAAAAAGGGCTCTTACTCACATGATCAATCCATACGTTGGTCAGCAGTGTCTCATCTACTTCTTTCTGAAAATTAAAATGTTTCAAAATCAAAATGAGGTTTACTGTATCATGCATTCATTTACTTTTTAAACTTTAACTAATTGTGGATGAGCCTGATCAGTGAGGCTCTAATCCTGCTCTGTAAACCTCATATACATGTTTTTTTTATATATATATATATATTATTGTGTACCAGAGAGATAAGGTTGGAAAGTGTGAGCGCCAGGTATACGTCCACGGCGTCCTGCTGTCTCTCGACGGGACGCAGCTCTTTGTTGTATCCCTTCTCTTTGAATAAGTAGTTTATGAGACGTTCCTCTTCATTTCTGCACCAGCAAACTGAAATAAAATCAAGTAAACATACTCCAGTCTTTGCTTTTCATCTTCTTTAAAAAAACAATGTCAACAGTAAACAGTGAGATGCTTAAGGACGTGAATCATTGTAGTCAAATGGATTGTTTGCTGTTTAATATCTTTGGCAGTGGTATTGGTACATGCTCTTTATGATGTAGCCTGCTTAAATGGCAAAATGAGAAAATGACCAGAAGGGAAAGGTCAAGGGGCACTGTGGTTATCTCACATGTCAAATTTCAAAACAATAGCTGTCCTTGTGGCATAATTGTGGTATTTATTACCAAACTATTAGAAATATCAACCTGAACTGATCTAATGCTGCTTGTATATAAACAGAGTGTAAATACAGTGAGCCGTGACTCAGTGCGAGTGAATTCTTTCTCTGCAGTGATCGTATTTCACATCAGCTGTGCCCAACGTGTATCAGCTGCTCATCTGTGGATTTCCAACTATCGCTTTATGTTTTCATTTCACACATTCATCCAAAACCCAGTCAGACAGACTCCATGCCTCATGATTCTTCTGTGTCCTAAAATCCAAGCTGTGAAACGTCCACAAAACATTCAAAACACTAGACTAGACCCGTTATACAACAAATTTAGATATGTTCAGCCATTTTAGACAACAGCCATTCTCAAACTAACAGTATTAGTGTTAGTTACTGCACTTAACACTGAAACAAGTTTATTTCAGCCATTGTAATGCTGCTTACTTACACAACAAGCCCTTACTGTTATGACAGAAAGTGTGGTCCTATATAGCCGGTAAAGCCCTTTGATTGTCATTTTGGGCTATACAAAAAAAAAAAACTAAGTGATTTTAATTCCATACTAGAATTTTATGTTTACTAATACTACTTTACAGATAATTTTCAGGTTTAGTAAAACACTTGAAGCCTTGAAACAGTCAAATGAGTGTGTAATGGTAAAGTTTTTAATCATATGTAAAGAAATTAGAAATAAAAATGTTGTTTAAAAGGCGCAAAGGTTGAATATTCTCACCGGAGAAGAGTGTAGTGAGCAGGAGCAGAGTCCCGAGAGCTGCCCGCTGGAGCTCCATGTTTCAAAGTGAAGAGTCCTTTTACTGCGACCTTCTGCTAAACTTCTGAGCGACGGCAACAGCTGCAGAAACACAGGGAGAAAATAGACAAGCAGCACAGAGCTGCACAGGAAACAGCAGACAGAGAGCCACAGGAGAATGTGCCCGGCTTTACTGTGTTTGTTATGCTGAAATATAAAAAGAAATATATAAATGTGTGGTAAAAGAAAGCAGATTGATATATGTACGGCTGCACAATGGAAATACAATAATAATTTTAGTCCTGAAATGTAAAAGAGGTGGAAGTGGGTGCTGGACCATAGTATAGCTTTATTATTTCATACTTTGGTAACTGGTTTTTAATATTTTTGTATCATTCAGGTAGAAAAGTAACCAACCTCCCAAGGCTATCACTGTATGTATTCAGATTTTTTAATCTTTTCAGATCTGAAGTTATTTGACAGTTTTCAGCAGTTCTAGGTCAGTATTTTCCTATTGGTCACTTAGGTATTAGATGTGTTACTGTATATCGCTAAGCTGAATGTTCAACCTGTAAAGTTTAGAGTTTTTGGCAAAAGCTGAACTTTTTTTCACCTAACACACCTGTAAAACATTGCTTTTAGAGCTTCTAAGATAAAAACCCAGATTTTCACACTATGAGACCAGAGATAAGCTGCACTTGCTAAGCTCAGATGTGTCTAGTGTCTCAAATTTGTATAAGCTAAAACTTTTCCTCTCAAGGGACTATTTGTACCAGAAGTGGAGCTAAAGAAGTGAATAGTGTAGTGATATTGGGCTGAATCTTGCCTTCATATTCAATAATAAAAATATAAAAAATATGATAAATATTATCATATGCTTAATTGTCAGGTTATGAGAAAATATAATCATCCTCTCCTCTTCATAATACTTTGTCTTACTCTGTCTCATTTATTATTCAATTTTGGCTTCCTTTAACATTTTGTAGCATCACGTAGCTAAACAATCCTAGGTTACGGTTTATTTGACAGAATTAATAACCACTCCAATAACGTGAAAAGTAAAAGAGACTCTTTTATTCCAAATGAAAAAAACAAAGCAATCCTGTGTGTTTGGTCTGCAATTTCAAAATCATTGCTCATTTGACACAATTATAAAGGACATAACAGCAATCATTTTTACCATTTGTGTTATATTGTGTATATACTGTACGTAAGGAGCAGATAATAGTACTACTCAGCAACTGAAGAGAATAAAAAGTTAATTCTTTCAGAGGGTCTGGTACAGGATATACCAGTGTATATTGGTGTAGATAAAGGTAGTGTAGCTGCTTAATAATCAATAGAGCCATATGAGATACATTTGGAGTTAAAATGTAAGTGCTTCAAGTCATTATGGTATTAGTTTCATTAGGATATTGGACAAATGTGATTAGTTATTACAAACTTTAGAGCAGTGACAATGTTGTAAAGTTGCAGATAATAAACTTGGTTTATAATAGTACCTGCTCACTCAGGGCAGCAATATCTGCCAGCAAAGAGAACAGTGTTGGTGGCATTATGTCGAATGAAGAAGAGGAAGGGGTGATCTGCGATAAATGTAGCTGGAGGCGGGAGACACAGGAGTTCACATTGTGCACCAGTGGCAGCACCAGCCTCTGTTCCCTCTTCATTTACATCAACAAAAGCTTTGTGGACCACTTTTGACAACACCAGGTCGTTGGACGGAGACATGCCTGAAAATATGTATAAAGAAGTGTTAAAAAGATAAAGATTAAGTAAAGATTAAAGTTTTCATATAGCCTCATGTTTTCCATTAGACTGTGACTGACCAATCAGAGAGCCCTATGGCCTCTGAAACATAGCAGCTAATGTCTTGGATCAACGTTGAGCAGAGGCCTTTCTATGAGAAAGTAAGGTTTGCTTTATAATGGTTAAAAAGGTGAGTGGGGGTCTGTAAAAACAGGCCCAGGACTCAAGAGTATGTATATATGTATATAGATGTATATATTATATACCCATTTACTTTATGCACTACACTGTTGCTTGATTTTGTGTTCGGATTTTGTTAGAGAAAAAAAACATGACATTTAATATGAGGAAGTTCAAGTATAGGCAGTGTTCATTGTTTTTTCTGCAAAGCAGTCAACAGTAACCAAGGAAAAGGGGTCCATGGGCTGTGCTTGACAAAGGGTCTTGTCTTACCAGAGAAGTCACATTTTGACTCATTGAAGGCGTCCACCATGCCCATGCTGGTCAGGACGTTATTCAGGTCATAATTCTCCTCAATCTTAAATCGAGGAAGCTCCAGTGTGACCTGGAATTGATGCATCATGTTTCGACGGGTCCACTCCTTGAAGTTTTCATAGGTGAGCATCTGCTCCAGCTGCAAAAGACACCGTCTTGTTTCTTCAGGAAAAAGTGTTTTAATGTGAGCAACTACAGTGTCCTACCTTCTCTAGACCTGTAGAACTGTCCTCAATGTCATTGGGCAGAAAGATGAGCATACTAACGTCCCCCTTCATATAAGGCAACTCTATGACCTATTGAACAGCAAGAAGCCAGTCAGTCAGACATTTCTGAATCATATTCATTATGTTATTTTACTTACCTGGCAGCAGGCCTCTTCAATCTTCCTCAATTGAAACTTTGTGTTACGGCGCATCATCTTCACTGGCTTTGTCTCACACTGAGAACAGAGACATACAAACACATAACAACTGAATTAACTACACTTTGACCCTAACAGGAGCCTGAGTCAGTCCCTGCTAACATCCTGCCCTCTCTTCTTCCCATTTAACTTTCTGTTTTAGGTCCGAGTTTATTGTATATTAATACATTTCATCTGGGACATGGCTGTGGCTATACTCATTCCCTTTGTGTGTGTGTGTCAGTGACAAAGTTAGTGATTATTTTACTTTTTTAAGATTTTACTGATGACTGTATAAGATTGTGTCTGTCTCTAGATACACAGGAAGCTGTAGTGACCTTTCCCACACAGTTAAAACTTTGATTTCCTTCTCGCAAACTTCTCATAAATATATAACTTAGTCACACAAGTCAATTTAGAAAGGTTTCTTTTAAATAATTAGCTGTTAATTTAAAAAGGTTTGACCAATGCAAGAATGTAAAATATTGCCCATGGGTAGCACACTGAAAGCCTTAAACGCTACTAAAATAAAATATATAGATATTTTAGATGTTTTTTCTATTAGAAGATGTCAACACTTACCTTGTTGATCCTAAACATAGAATTACGTGTCTCTGTCTTCAAAAAACACTTGACCCAGTTGGCTTTCAGGTAGATGGCATTGACCAGCACCAGCCTTGTCAAACTCCCCACTGAACCTTCAGCCAGCACATCCTTAATTTTACCTGAAAAAAAACAAACAAAAAACACTTTGGTTAGTTAAACCCACAACAAAAAAACGTTGTTAAACACAAGTGAGCATTAAGTTTGTCTGTGGAGATGCAGAATTATTATTAAACTACCCTGGGTCTGCTGCTCCACCCAAGTGTTAATGTCAATCCGAGCCTCCTCTGCTTTATTAATGAAGTCCACAGGCCCAAACTCAGCACTGTAGTGCTTTTTGGTTCCTTCTAAGAAATCCTAAATTATAAGAAACAAAACATGTTTAATATATAGTCATTTGTTATTGGTCATTTTAACATTTATGTATTGGTCAGAAGAGCAAATCAAAACATCAATCATCAGTTTGGCACAGACACTACCAAGTATGTTATGTATGATGCAAAAAAGAAAAGATAAAGCACTGTATCACATCAATAATGTAAAAACAACACTATAGCTGGACAGCTCATGACCATAGGTGAGACTAGGAAAGCATGACTCTGAAATGAACCGCCAATCTCTGTTTAAATAGCAGTAAAAACAATACAATTGTTCCAGCAATTGTTGATTTAGAAATGAATCAGTGGACACACCTCAACAAACTGGTAGGACTGCTCTCCGTACAGCCTGTTGGCCACACTGAGGGCATAAGGAGCGTCTGGCTTGTTGAACTCTTGTAGCAGTGAAGAAAAGCTGGAGTGGACATCATCCTTGATATCCTTAGTTTTCAGACACTGTTGAAAAGCAAGAATAGTTTTTAAAAATCCAGAGTTTGCTCAAAACAAACCTTGATTAATGGTAAAAGTAGATCTAGTTAAGTAAAGAGAAAAATACATGCTGCTGAACTGCGGTCATGTGCGTGTTACCTCAAACATCTGTGTGGCCGTGTTGCCCCTGGCCCCCAGCAGCAGCATAGAGAGGGCTGAGGAGATGCTCAGAGGGGAGAAGAGGACATTGGATGCTCTGTCGTCATCCAGGGCTTTGAAGAGAGCCAGGGCGAAGCTGGTGTTAGCCTTGGACAGAGGAGTTTCAGATGCCATTGTGCCTGCTTCAAATGAAACACAAAACATACATAGTAGAAGTGCACACAATCAGCTTAGCCATATAAAAATAAAACAACATAAATACTAGTGATCACCATCTGATAACACAATGGTAGTGTGCAGTCAGACCTAAATAGGATCTACTGTCTGCACCCTCTGAGATATACATTATCCACTTACTGTAGTCTTCAAGAGCCTGCTGTTGTTCACAGAAAGACAACCTGGGCTATTTTGTCAAGACAGATTTATTCACGTGCTTACATCTCGGGGAAAAAATATGAATGGAATTCGGTAACTTACAGTAAAGGACTCCTATGCTGGCAGGAAATGACAGACCCTTAAAGAAATAAGCTCTTCCAGTAAAGACCTGCCCTTCAGACGTTTTCTTCTTAAGAATATGCTTATAATATCAGAACTTTGCAGGTGGATATGGTAATAAGGCGTGCCCAGTGCGTCGATGGCGTACGTGCCTTTCCTTATGCCCGCGGCTTCATTATCTACATCACTGTCCAACAGATGAAATCCAGTCCAAGCTGAGCCTATCTCAGTCTATTATATGCGTTTTCATGTCTGTTTATCTGAGTCTGACTTAGACACACGCTTTCAGACAGTTTGACTCTAAACTACACCGCCTCAGTCTCAGCGTAAATTCAACTCATTATTAATCTCACAGCACGACACATGTATAACAGCAGCCTATTTCTAATAAACGCGCCAATTAAAGGGAACATACACACCTTGATCCTATGACTTTTAGGAAAAACGCAGATAAGTTCTGTATTTAGTCTTATCTAGTGATGTGCGAGTCATAAACGAATCGTTCAGAAGTCCAGGGTCATTTTACGGACTCGTGAGTCATGTTTCCTCTGTATTAACTCGTTCACAGACTCGTCCCCGCTGCTGACCGTCTATCGTTTTTCTGCTGTGAGCTAACATTTAGAGTGCTCGATTACACCATTCTTTACGGTAAAAGCGGTTGACTGTTGCCGTAATGGACGGTATAATTGTTCATTCTAAAATTACTTGCAACTCATTTGGCCACGAAAAAACGACAAAGAGGAGACAGACAACATGCCACTATTGTGCGACTGCTATTCTAAATGCATTTCTATAAATATCGCTGTATTAGCCCTTTGGGAAAAGCCACCAAAGCTCTGGTTTATTGTTTTAACCTGCGAGTATGAACTGTGAAAGAACGGATCACTCCAGTAGCCCTGCCCAACTCACAACTCAAACAAAACACTCACTTTCCCCTTTTAGAACTGTTGATCTTTCACTCTTTTTTCACAATGAAATGGACCACTTTCCGTTTTAAATTATGCTTTTAGCGGAATTAATGGATCAGTGGGCCTGGCTGGAGTAGCGCATGTGGATTTGTTGCCTGCTGTCGCTGCGGGTCTATGTGGGTGTGTCTTCCTGGAACTTCCTGGAATCAGCATGTCAAAAAAACAAAACAAAACACTACTACTATTACCTAGAGTTGGACCTAAATTACTAATTTGTGAGAGGCTATACATAGATTCTTACTCCTAATAGAAGAGTGCTGTGGTGACAGCAGGCTGAAGGTATTTTCTTTAAAAGTCTAATCACAAATTACAACCCTTTAAAGATTTATCTGAGTTTGCATACTCCTCTCCACTCACTTTTAGTTATTATTACTGTAAATGAAAAGTAAATTTCAACGTGCACTAATAAAGTAATGGGCCATTTAATATCTTTATTATAGCTGTCTGTCATCCTTAAATAATCAAAGACACATGAATTGTACAGGCATAAAGTCTACCTTTAAAAACTACAGGAAAAGTGTTTATTTATTTTAAAAAGCAAAATACAATTCATTACAGTAGTTTATTATATGTTAAAAATGTAAAATTAATTCATTAAAATTTGACTTGTTTTTAAAAAAAATGTCCTTTCCTTGTCACTCATCTGAGCATCGTCACAACGACACGTTGACATCGTTCTTCATTTTGCCGCTGCTCAGGCTGTGGATCATGGCGATCATCGCTGAGTGTTTGTTTAACTCATCCTCCTTCTGCTTGAGCTTCAGTTCAGTCTGGCTCTTCTGCTGCTCCAGAGAAGATGCCTTCAGGAAAAAACAACACATTTATTTATAACATTTTCAAAACAGAAAAAAATAGATTTAAAATCCCTTTTACAAGACAGACAAAGACAACATAAACTCAAATGAATAAACAAGAGAATTGTAGCAAAACCTGTATCTTCAAGCTGCAACTTGTTTTATTTCATGTTTCCTATTGCGTACCTTGATGCTAGCGTCCTTTCTGGCCTGTTCTGTTTTGTCGAGCTCTTTCCTCAAAACATCCACAGTTTCCTCCAGGTCTCTCCTCTCTCTGTCCTTTTCTTTTAGTTTCTGCTCCTCAGATCGAAGCTCAGAACGCAGATCTAAAAAAACATGGGATTTAAATCACAAGGACGACAGCAAAAGTAATAACAGTAATATAATATAATCAATGCATGTGTGTAATATGTGCATAATATATTTGTAAAAGCTATATTCTGCTATAATTATTACATGATCCTTTATGAAAAACTGGCTTTTTAAATTGGTTGGTTCTTTTGGGTCACACCAGTCAAGGATGAAGCAGAAATGACTCACGGAAGTCATACAATTAGCTAAGTTTTGCCAAATTGTTTTGTGATGTCTTTTGAGAAAAATAGTAAGTGTAATAAAATAGTAATGATGTTTTTTTTAGACCAACCTGCAATGTCGTTGTCCTTCTGCTGCAGATCTGAATGAAGGGATTTAATCTCTTCTTCTCTCTCCTCCAACAACGCCACTGTCCTGAGAAACCGTGAGGCAAACATTTTGACACCTATTTCTCAGACACACTGTGCATATCTCACCAACAATTTACAATTTAACTTTGAGTGGCCTCTCAAGAACATGTATCATGTAAGAATCCATCAAATCAACAACACTGTCTACATATGTGTTATTAAAGGTAAACAATGGCCAATGTAAGTTCGCAGCAAAGCAGTAACATAAGAGGTACACTTCCAAACTAAATGTTTGATGTGAGTTACTTGTCGCTCTGAAGCTGAAGAGCCTCATGGTTTTTCTTCAGAGTGTCGTTCTGTTTTGTCAGAGAGATGTGTGCCACCTGCAGCTCCTTCAGCAGTCGTTCACTTTCATTAAACCTGCAGAAAACAACATGTCACACACAGAAATCTTTCAAGTTGTTTAGACAACTGTCAATTATATCCTATTGCTTGATTTTAATGTATAGCATTAGGTATCTAGACCTGTTGAGCAGTGTGTTGTAAGCCCCTTTAAGCGTCTGATGCTCCTCAGAGTCGCGCTGCAGTCGTGCGTTGTGTTTAAGCAGCTCTTCTATGTCAGATTTACATCTTTCAACCTCCAACACCTGATTACCCAGCTCACTCTGCAGCTCCTCGCGCCGACGCTCTGCTTCTTTCAGCAGGCAACCCAGCTTTCTAGCCTGAAATTCAAGAAACAGACTAAACAAACTGGGCACATCTCACATTACTTGCTGTAAAATAAACATTTAATTTTGATGTTATTATTGGGAAGGTAGTTTACCTCAGCTTCAGCTTGAGCTTGTTGTACTCGAAACTGAGCTATGAGTCGATCTGCCTGAGATAGAGCCAAAGCCTTCGCCTCCAACAAATCCTGCAGCCGACTCTCTTTAGACTGAAGACACACAGAGGACAAAGAATTAAAATCCAAAAAATGAGGTTAGAGGTAAAAGAATGAATATATAAAAGCACTTACTTCAAACGCAGAGAGTTTCTGTTCGTAAACATTGATAACCTCTGAGACAAGAGAATCTTTTGACTGCTCCTGCAACTACAGAGAAGACTTACTCACAAACAACTCAAATGCTCACAAATTCTTCATTAAAAGCTCAAAGCTTTCTTGGTAAGAGCTCATTAAAAATCACAAAAAACAAATGGTATGGTTTCCAGAAGGCTTGTGAATTCTTGAGTTAGTTAACACACACTGATCCCCTACCGCGAGTCCGTTCTGCATCTTGTCGGCCAAACTGCTGACGCTCTTGTGGATGGAGCTGGAGGAAGAGTCCAACATACTGCCGTTTGTCCTGGGAGATGGGAATTCCTGCACAGCAACGCGTTTGATCGACAGCTCTGCCTCCCTCTGACGATAGGCGTTGTTGGCAGCAATACACTCCCCCAGACTAAAATGAATAATTTGTTAGATAAAAACAGGACACAAGAAAATGCTGTCAACACTAACATGACCCTATTGTCCTGGTTTAGTGAGCTGCTTGTTGTTAATAAAAAAGTATTCATTGTCAATAGTCATTGGTATTTCTTTGAGCCCCTGAAATAGCTTAGTCTATCTTTTAAGATTGTAAAATTGTTTTATTAACAATGCTTTATTTAATTTATTAAAGTGGAAATCCACTTAGCGAATCTTTATCTTTTGTATGGACACATTCTTTGCAAGCATTGTGCTGCACTTTTATAGTCGAATCTCAATTTCATTTAACTCACATGAGAGCAGGGAATTCTGGGAGAGGAGTAGCCTCGAACAGCAGCGACAGTGCAGTCTGAACACTCTCTCTGTGATGAGACGTCAGCGCCAGAGACAAAGGAGTTACAATCCTCTGGTCCTGAGCACAGAAAGGTTCCAGACAGATAACACAAATGTCTCCCTGGAAGTGGACATGCATTGTATACACAGTCTTTTTGCTCTGAGAGGGCATCAGACTCTTACTAAGTAAGTGCATGGATCAAATACAACAGTGTGAGGCTGTGTTAATACTGTTGATACTCACCCTACAAATCAAACTCAAATCTAATTAGCTAATTATATATACAGAATCAAAAAAGAATAGGGATGGCTGTCCAGGCTTTCAATGATCAATGTAAATAATGACAAATTTAATTCACCATCCTGTCCTAACACTGTATTTTATAAAGGGTATAGACAATGCATAATGCCAATGTCCACTATTTATTAAGGGATGAGCATGTTGTCACCTGTAACATTTTGTAGAAGCTGGTCACCATGTCCTTCACTTGTTGCCTGAGTTTGCTCATCAGCTCCAGAGTTTTGAGCAGAGCTTCAGAACAAACCTGACTGAGAAACATAAAAATAAAGCAAACAATCTTAACAATTCACATGAGAAAACTACAGAACATTGTTTGATTAAATTAGCTGACACTCACCTGAGGCTGTTTTCAGACTGAGGTGACACACAGGTGAGGGGACTGTTGTTATGGCAACATGACAGAAGCTCCTCCACCTGCGTCAGGCAGAGCTGAGCGCTCACCTGCCGCGAGACGATACTCCTGGTGGAGTCCTCGGCGCACAGCAGTGGAGCAGTTAAGGTTCATAAAACTCAGAAAGGGTAAAGCCATGTTTATCACCATCAAGGACAAAAGATTCACCCTATTTTGTTCTTTGACATGAAATATTTTCATATTTTATGGTACCTTTTGTATTACTTAAACTTTACCTTTGAGTTCAAATGTTAAATGTTAAAGATAAAGACTGTAGGCCTTTGCTGATATCTGGTGGCAACACTGAAGATTGCAATTTCACTCATCACTTTCTGCCTGTGAACACCTACAATTACTCTGAAGGATTAATGTGTTGTGAAAGAACACATTTGGTAGAAATAGGCTGCAGGTTTACTTTAGAAACAAAATCCATTTAGTTCACAAATGACCTTCAGGTAACATTAAGACCCTTATCCAAAAGAAAAGGAGCATATATATATAACCTATATGTCAGCTACATTTCCAGGGGCCACTTAACTAAAGCTGCAGTCTGAGGAGGTGAAAGGATATCAAGCAGGAGGCTGGTGACATGTGTGATGCGGTGGCAGTGTTTTCTCAGCTGAGTGTCTCCTTCTGCAGTATCCAGGCCTTTCAGCAGGTCTAACAGTACAGGAAGAAGCATTTGTACGTAGCTCAGCACACAGTCAGCCACAGTATCTGCTCCCAGTGCCTCCTGCAAAGATATTAAGTTTTATCATTGGTGAGAACAGATGTCATAATAATATTCTGTCCCATTTATTTATGTTACCTCCAGCAGTTCGTTGAGAAGCTGCAGAGCCTGAAGTGTGCAGGTTTCAGATCCCTCCACACTCGAGCTCAAGCACTGGACTAGAGCCACACCCGACTCTTTCACGTCTGCATCGAGCCCCTGTCTGCGTCCAGTGGCTCTGAGTTTAGGCGAAGCGGGTTTGAAAACCACCTCACAAAGTAACGAACGGAGACCAGAGATGCGACACATGGACAGCAGCAGCTCCAACACCTGGACACACATAAATTCATTAGCCACAAAACACTCAAAAGTACACTCCTCATATTATTGCTAGGTGGTATAATTATTTTTAATTATTATTTTGTAGATGATGTGTCTTGCCTTTGCTGCTGACTCAGGGTCTTTTGAATGTAGAAGTCCCAAAACTTTAGACACACACACTGAGAAGTGTTTATATCTACAGGAGACAATATCAAAAGAAGTAATTCAACATAGTATATGAAATCAAACGCTACAACACATACATTGGATGATTCTCAGTCATCTAGGTCATCATGAAATGGTTAAGAATAAGGCATCTGGACAAAATTATTCCTGAATGACAATGTCCTTGGGATGAAAGATAAAACATCTCATGACTTTTTCCACACACCATGTTCTCCACCACTTCATGATAACTTGTCACATTATAAAACAGTGTTTTGTCAAATAAGTACAGTTATGAGGAGTTTCTTTTGTAGCTTAAGAAGAGGTAGTCCCTTGTAAAAGACAAATGGTGGTGTGATTTATACCTGGTTAGGTAATCTGCGATCTTGGGGTTTTTTAGAAGATCAACTAAAAGGTCAACAGCATATTTACAGGTGTTGGTGCCATTCACAATCAGGTTAAATACAAGCTGAAATGTCTGGTGGATGTTCTTTGCATCAAAAAGCTAAAAAAGAAAAATAACACACAGAGAAAAATTAAGAAGGCTCTTATTATAATGTTGATAGAGCTCATATAACATTAAAACAAATAGACTTCCAGATATTTAAAAGTGTTTCCCGGGTACCTTCTCTCCAACTTTCTCATTCATCGTGAGACTGGCCAAAATGGAGAGTGTAAACACGACCACGGTCAAACTGTTGTGAGCCAGGAAGTTTATTAGTGTTCGGTAAAATGGCTTTACATTGTCCTGCAATAAACACAAAAAACACAGATTAGACACAACTGAAAAAAGGCTCTACTGAGAAGCTTTTTACCAACTACAGAGAACAGCTGTCACAACAGAACTTTTATTTTTTTAATGCTGTCTTATTTTGTTTTGGCCAACATTTTAATGACTTGTGATGTGATTGTTATGAAATATTAAAATAGTAATTTCATATTTTTAGTTATTTTTGTTAAATCGCTGCGTTACTCACCAAAGACTTTATGTGGCTTTGTACGGAGTGATTATCTCGACAAAGATTAGCCATGAGGCCTAGGCATGGTGTGATGAGTTCATCATTGTGAGACTGTCTGTGTGGGCAAGCAGAATATGAATAATAACAGAAAATTAAACACATGTGACAGGAAACTGGAAAATACATTAATATGCAATCTGCACAGAGCCTCACATGTTGGTCATGAGGAACGTGATGAGTTCATGGATGTAGTTCATTGACTGAAAGACGCGAGTGTTATATGTCAACTTTTGCAGCACCTGAAGACACTGGAAAAAAAATTATTTACATTTTTCTCAAATTTCTGGAAATGAGGCAATAATGCTGAGATGAAAACACTTGTGATGTTGTTAATAACTAAATGGCAGACTATGTTTCTGTGTCATACCTGTAGCACCAGTGGTTCTCCAGGTGTAGCACTGTGACTGTGAATGATGGATGCCAGTGTGCTCGTGAGGCTGAAGCTGCTGTGGAGAACCTCTCGACTCTCATCATTACAAGCTGTAAAAAAAAGAGAGAAGCTCAAACTAAAAGGTCTTCTGTGATCAACATCACTGTGGTCAAATTTAATGGCTCTATCCTCCACTTCTAAGAACACCACTCCATTTTATTTCACTCAAACACTAGAGGACCTCGTCAGAGAAATTAATTCTTCGAGAATACGTCCATTCATTTACCGAGCTGTGCGAGCAGAGAGACGATGCAGCTGGTCAGTGTCGGGCTGGTGTTTGGGTTCCCAGCCAGCTCCACAAGTCCAGTCACACACTCAGTGGGCAATGCCTGTCCTGGAGTCAATAGCTGTTCTGACGGTAGATCCGACACCTCCTGTCAAAATAAAAACACAACAGAGGACCTGATGTGAGCAGGACAATTACTATTCCCCATCAAACACATAACGATCAAAACAGAAAAGCCTGAAGGGTCACGAGCTTCGTTGCAATTCAGGATTTACAATACAACAATAAAATGTTATTGGTTTATTATATACTTACTGCATCTACTATTCATAATTTAATGCTATGCAATACTTGCAACAGGTTTTAAAACCAAAATCTTTCAAATTTAAGGGATGTTCAAGGTTTTGTAAATGGAGTTAATGTGACATTTACATTAGCACTGTGGCCTTCTTTATACATCACAATGTTATTTATCGTATTGCAAAGATCTAACAAATCTTAGCCATATTACTGGACAGATTTCAGCTGTTAATAGTGCTAATATCTAATTTTTGCCATAGGATATAGTGAATGGCCAGGCATTAGTTTACAAATATCTAATGAGAAAAATCATCACCTCCACTTGTTTCTGAAGCTTAGCTGCATTTGTGGCTGTCCTGCTCTCCTTGTACTGCTGTACAGCCATCAGGAGACACTTTAGACGTGTGGTCATATCCATCCTGTCAAATATAATCAACAAAACCAACTGTAAAATCTGAGTAGTATTAAACTAGTTAGTAACAATAGCTTTATGGCTGTCAGTGTCGTTTAGCTGTATGCCGTTAGCCGAATTATCTAATAGTTTTTTCGCAAATACGAGTTACATTAAGCAGGAAATCGGTATATTAGCTACGTCTTATCACAAAATCTGAAAAAAGTGTTAGATCTCAACCTGAAATGTTATTTTATACTTTTCCACAGACAACAACAACAACCGCTCACACGACTGTAACCTCCTCCCGCTTCACTTTGAACAGAGAGGAAGAGTCCATCAGGAAAAGGAGGGACTTAAGTCAAATGAGAAAAGACAAACGAACATTCAACAATGTAATATAGTTTAAATCAAGCTTTTAAGTACAAATTACAAAATATACTCGTCATAAACAAGATACGTCTTTTCGTGATTGTTGAAAAACGTATCAAATTAAACAGCACATCCCTTAAATGTTTGTTGGTGGATGCCACGTAAAAGTACGTCATGACGGCATTACGTAAGGGAACGGCGTACAGGAAGCATACTAAATTAACCCATAGATGTATGGAACTAACTAAATTAATTAATTAATTAAAAATGGATCGATCAATCCTTCACTCAATCGCATGTCTCTATAACAACGTAAACACTGAAGCTGCAAAGAAAGAGCTGTTTTTTATTATAAAGATTCATGTAAAACAGCAGAATATTACGATATATGTATTTAATTTAGGGTTGAGTGGGTCATATGACCTGAAAGTTAGTTTTAAAAAAAAAGACTGAACTTGGCTAAAAAGCTAAAACAACAGAAAGGCCTTCTTTTTGTATTATTTTCTACAATAGCTTATACATGTTTTCATGTTTATTAAATTATAGAATAAAATTTTAAAAGACATATTTTTGCAAAATTACCCAAACAAATTACAGTGAAATTCCAAACATAAATGTAAGACACAAAACACATTATTCAAATAACCTGTGGAATGTCAAAGTTACTAAAGCATTACAGTAAATTGTCTAAACACACCCAAAAGCACAAGACATGACCCCACATCATCTTTTGGGTGTGTTGTTCACAAAAGGGTGTGATTTCTAAAAACATTTTCAGGCTGTTGCCAAGGCAGTGTCTGTGACTTCATGGGTGTGTCGAACAGTATAAGACATCCATAGATGACTCAAACAGAAAAGCCTTCTGCGAGTACATCCGAGACCACGTTTTGACTTGAAGAGGATTCTCTGTAAGTAGAGACTGTTTGATTTATTTATTTATTCAAAAGAAATACTTAATTTTCCATTAATATTGTGAAATAAGAGACTGACTGTCATTTCATTTCAGAAGATGGAGTCTGAAACTTCCCTGTCCAAAGCAAATACTACCTTTGCTTTGGCTTTGTTCAAAAAGCTGAGCGAGGATGACAAAAGTGGCAATATCTTCTATTCTCCATTTAGCATCTCCTCTGCGCTGGCAATGGTGATGTTGGGGGCCAGGGGCAACACAGCCACACAGATGTCTGAGGTAACATACACACAAACCCTCAGTGAGTAACATATGGGCGAACTGCACTCTATTTGTCCGAAAAGGTAATATGGATCGAACCTCTAACTTAAAGTCAACCACTTCTGTACAATTGATACATGTTTTATTTAGCTTTAACCTGATTGGTAACACACAGACAGAAAGAAGTGATTCAGTCCTCATGTTACAGTTACGCTCCCATTTGGCCATGTTAACACAAGGACAAGTTCAGACATTATTTTAAATCCATGGCTCTGGTTCAACATAGTTTTTGCCATTACAGCACATGCATTGCACAATCACATTGGTAATGTTACTGAATGTTACTGCAATGAGATACTGAGGTCGGCAACGGTCTCACGGAAGAAATGGAAAGTAGTGTGGCATGAGAAAGTCTTGGTACAATGTTTCAGTGTATTTAATATAGATATTCATTTAGGAATCATTAATATCTAATGTACAAAAAGAAAGGCAAAAGGACAGATCATCCAGCTTTGTTTAATAGTAGTTTGTAATCCAGTGCACTCTGACTGTTGTCCTTTATTGTTCTTACTTACTCTTTTGCATACCAATTGGTGTGGCATACTACTCATTTAACAATGTGCACACTACATTTGGGATGACAGGAAGGTCTATGCCATGAGAGACAGAAAAAGAGAGTCATTATAGGACAACAATAATGCCTGATGAATTCACCCTAACTTTTCACTATGTCCAGGTCCTTTGCTTTACTGAGTCTGAACAATCAAAGCCGGGAGAGAGTCAAGACGTGCAAATGCGGACACAGATGCAGTCAGCCATGCAGTCTCAAATGCAGACTCGGATGCAGATGAGGACGCAGATACAGCGGACTAGCAGGCTGCCACAGTATCTACTGAAGGTGCCAACTATTCAGCAAGATAAATAATGTTCTCGGTCATATGATGGTGTGGTATGGTCTAAGGTGAAAAGCGTTTTACAAACAATTCCCACCTCACTCATGTCTAAAATATGAAGCACAATAAGGACAATTTTTTGGTGGGTACTTGTGTGTAAATGCTTTTTGTAAACAACTTTCCTCTTTGTTAACATTTTACTCATATTAATGGCTTTTTCTATGAACTTTTTGTGCTTCTTCTATATCTTCTTCAAGTGGACTGCATTTTAAAGGTGGAGTTTGTAGTCACACCTGGTGGTGTAATTGAAGGTTGTGATTCCACTCCCCATACTTCCCCTCTTCTTTCAAGAGAATAAAACTCTACTTCTTGTATTTCTCACAATGAATTAACTTTTAAATCATGTACAAAGAAAATGTTTGTTGTCCTAATCTATGTTCTTATCTATACCTTCTCAGACTGTTCCTCATTGTGTCATTTTCTCCTTTTTCAGTCAACCAAATTCCTGGGATGGTTTAACAAAACACAAACTAAACTTGGCTTTTATTTGTCACTTGTTCAATGTGTACCGTATTTTTAATCACCAGGTTTTCTCTGGCTGTTCGCAGTGCCTCAAACCCCAGAACGGTAAAGACGATGATGTCCATGCCAGCTTTGCCCAGCTGCTGAACGAACTCAACAAGCCGGATGCATTGTATGCCCTGAAGGTTGCCAACAGGCTGTACGGGGAGCAGTCTTACAAGTTTGAAGAGGTGTGTATTTTCATAACCATAAAAAAAAAAAAGAAACCCAATATAGGTCAGATTTCTTTTTTGCAGTCTCATCATTTGCATTATAATGTCTATTAAATTTAAATCTGGGGCATCTCATGGCTGTCCTGGTTAAGCATGTAACCCAAAAGACCTGGGTTTGTCCTGGCTTGGGCCTGTCTCCTGTATGCCATGCCCTCTCTCTTTACCCCTGTCTAACTACACTGCATATATCTGACAAACATGTTGTTTATTATTTTATTTGTTTTTCCTTTACCTTTCTAGCATTATTTGGCTGGAACCAAGAAGCACTACAATGCTGAGCCAGAAGCTGTGGATTTCAGCTCAAATGCAGAATCTGCCAGGACCAACATCAACAGCTGGGTGGAGGAAACAACAGAGGGTAGGCTATAAAGACAAATCAGTTCCATAGAAATTTACAGTATAAAGCTGTGTTTGCTTGTTTTTCAGGGTCAAAAATATTGTGATTATAGATATTGTAGTCAATAGATGTTCAAAACTGTCAAAGGACTTGTTGTTTTGGAGACCTCGGGTATCAGCCCTTGGTCTTTTTGTGTTTTTATTAATATGTAGGAATGTATGTAGGAGTGCAGAAATTTTTCATTCAAATTTCAGTTTTTTTTTTGGCTCTGTTTGTTGCTCATTAGGTAAAATTAAGCACCTGCTGTCCCAGGAATCAGTGGATAATTTAACAAAACTGGTGCTGGTCAATGCCATTTACTTCAAAGGCAAATGGAGCACACAGTTTGAGGAAGAGTTCACAGTTGATGCTGAGTTTCGACTAAACAAGGTGAGCTGACATAAAGTCTCTTATTCACACACATTATTTTGTCTATGACTACAGACTTTATATAAAAAATAAATAAATAAAAGGAGTAGGCTTTCAAATTAAGCAAATTGTTCTGTCATTTAAGGTTAGTACTGGAGTAGGTATTGAATTGCATTGGAGATATCATGTAGCATTTACAATTTTTTTCCAATTTAGATTAAACCTCTAAACCAGCACTCAATTACAATGAAAGTATTTTACCAAAGTATTCCTTTTCACATGTTGTCAGTATGAAAGTGTTGAAATATCAGAATTCACAGTAAAAAATTAACATTGGTCATAAAAAATACAGTGAAAACTACATAAAGTTCTATCGGTTTTTGATGGCGCACTAATTCTGTTTTTGAAGGGTTGTATCGGATCAATTTAATTTTGTGTTTTTCTAGACAACCACAAAACCAGTGAAAATGATGCAACAGAAAAGTAAATTCCATTTCAGTTTTAATGAAGAGGCCAAATGCAAGGTATACAGCCATGTTACACTATCTTCTAATATTTAAAAACTTTTGGATGGATGGATGTTAATTAATACTCTTGATCAGATACTTGAAATGCCTTATAAAGAAAATGACTTGAGCATGATCATCATTTTGCCCAACGACATCGAGGACGATACGACAGGCTTAGAGCAGGTAAATATATCAACATTTTAGGCATAGTATATTTGTGATGTGAATTGAAAAGTTCTAATTGTGTTTGTCATTGTCACAGCTAGAGCAGGGGCTGACTTCTGAGAAATTTAAAGAGTGGACTCGCCAAGACACGATGGGTCAAGTTGAGGTGGAAGTGAGGCTGCCTCGGTTCAAGATGGAGGAAACGTATGACCTAAATGACGTGCTGACACGCATGGGGATGGTGGACGCTTTTGATGGTTCAAAGAGTGACTTCTCTGGTGAGACAATGCTTCTATGGCACAATACTTCTGATGTTAAGATCAAGTTTCTTAACACTTCTTTGTTTCAGGCATGTCTTCAGGAAAAGACCTGGTGCTGTCAAAGGTGGTGCACAAGGCCTTTGTGGAGGTAAATGAAGAGGGGACAGAGGCGGCTGCTGCCACTGCAGCTGTTATTTCTGAAAGATCAATAATGATTCCTGAAACCTTCATCGCAGACCACCCCTTCCTCTTCTTCATCAGACATAACGCCTCCAACAGTGTACTCTTTGCTGGACGATACTGCTCACCTGAGTAAAGATAATGTACATTGTTTAGATCAGTCCTACATTTTCAAGACTTTGCCTTTCAGGGGCCATCTTCCTTTTTCCTTTTTTTTACACAGGAGACCATTTGCTTGCCATCATTGAGCTTTACTATGTGATGGTACAAACTTCACTATCTATTATTACAGTTTTACTGGCAGTCCATAAGTTGTTTATTATTTTTAATAATTGTATTGAATTTGGTGTGTGTGTTTGGTGCCATTTGTAAAGTCATTTGCTCATGTTTTCACTGGTTTTACATGATTAGATTAGATTAGATTAGAGTATTAGTATTAAGTATCTGTACTGCATCTGTACTGCACACATTAAACAGCTAAATTAGTTAGCAATTATCTTCCATAAAATAAATTGTTTCTACAGCCAATAGACATACACTTGGGTTAGCTTTTTTTTTTTTTTTTTTAATAACTTTCTTTATCTGCTAAATGTATTGTTTTTTCCAGTTCTTTGTCTCCTGTTGTTTATTGTGAAAAATAGCCATTTTATATTTATTCAAATGTTTAAACAATACTTCATATAATCCAGAAAATACACTACCAGAAGAAGCAGACATATTTCTTATGACATTTGAACAGAAATTCTTCATTAGTGGGAGATTACAAACGGCTAAGCTAACTTTAGCAAATGTTAAGACACCAACCGTTTTCAAATCGTAATATATAATAATAATATTAATAATAATATGTGTGTTTCTCCGGTAGTTCGGATCAATTCCTTCAATTCAAACTCAAAATTCAGATTAACATTTATACACATCAGAGTTTTTACACGTCTCTGTAGCAATAATAGCATCTCCTCTTTAGAAAGACTCTCTGGTGCAACACTTCCGCCCTTGTCATTTGAGAATGCGGAAGCTCTGTCACCGCACCTTTCGGGGCGTGTCGTTTTTTAATAATAAAAACTGATGGCTCAAGCTAAGGTATTTCTGTGAAGGAAAGCCTCCTGAGCACTACAAGTAAGTGAATGATGTCTAATGTATATATAATGTAATGTATAATGTATATTTATCTTTCAGGTGGCGCAGTAGATCTTATGCTTTTAGGCCGTCTAACAAGTTTCACAAAGTAATAAGCTACTTGTTTAGGCAATAAGATAGTAATAATCTTTTAACCTACTGGAGTTTACCTGCTACAGATGACAGTTTAAAAAGGTCAGGTGATCAGTATGAGGAAGAGTGTGTAGTTCAACATCTAACACTTTTTTCTGTTTCTTGTTGAATGATCCCCTATTAAAACCTTTAGTTATTATTGTACATGCTATTTTTGCAGTGCTATAGAAGTTTAAAAGCTCCAGAAACCTTCCCATCACAGCTGTGTTTTACAGTAGCTTAGGATTTACTGTATTTCAATTAAGTAGAATAGGGTCAGGACACACTACAAGCAGGGCATATGTGTTTACTGTACTAAAGCCTAGTCCAGTAACTTTTCCAGTAATCCCTCAGTGAGCCCAACATGGCCTTGGAAAACAGGGGTAGATTATTATTTACAAATAGGTCTACTACTCTTTCTTAGGATTATGCAGTATACATATTTCATGCAAAAAATGGATGTGTTACTGTGCTTTATTTGCAGCAAACACAATGGCATCTGAAACTCCTCTGTCCAAGGCTAACACCAGCTTCGCCCTGGCTCTGTTCAAAGCCCTGGGTGACAACGACAGAGCATCCAATGTCTTCTATTCCCCTTTGAGCATCTCCTCAGCGCTCGCTATGGTGCTGCTGGGGACCAGGGGCAACACGGCCACCCAGATGTCTGAGGTAACACGCATATGACCGCAGTTCAGCAGCCTGTGTTTAGTATGAGTCACCAAATGAGTCTTTTAAAGTCAACTACAGATTTGTGCTATGTGTCTGTTGTCAAAGAGGCAGTTTTTGTTATGTTGCCATAGTAACAAGCCACATTAGATGGAAGTGTAAATGGGTTCTTTCATGCCTTATCAGTTCAACCTTGTGTACACTGGAAGCAAATATTGAACCCAATGTCTGGCTGCAGTGTTGTGTATTGTATCATTTTAATTAACCTGAAGTTAGAGTACTATACAGGTAACACTGTCATGAGTATGAAATTGATTACATTCACTAAAACTGGCTGGTTTACTTTAATGTTGCAGGTGGGGTATAATAATTATAAAACATTAGAAAACTGCCATTGTATAAAAAGCATGTTGAGTGTCACATTAAGCCACACCCGATCACTGTAACCACACCCTGGCCATTTATCATGTGGTTGGTAGAAATGTGAGTATGTGGGAATGACAGAACCTCACCTTAAAAGAAAGTAGAGCAAAGCAGTTCATTCATTCTCTGCCGAGCTAGTATGTACAAAAAAACTACATCTAATTAGACTTCAGTTACTTGTTAATCAATACTAATGTTCAGTAACTGAATTAGCAACTCATTTTTGTTATAATTCTTTCTATAATGTGTCTATAAATGAGTGGTTGTATAAATTGAAAGGTGCCCACTTTACAGTAGGTGTAATTTACTCTGTGCTATGACAAGTATTTTTAAATATTTATTTAAGTATTTTTCTTTCTCCTTCTTATTCTGGCATACTGATAAGCTTAACCAATAATAATAAAAAATCTATCAAAAAGCACATTTCCTGTAATGTTTATACCCCAGAGACATGTTATTATTTAGTTTAGAAAAGCTTTCTGTTCAGACAATATGTAATTATAAACAGAAGTCTGTGAAAATTGCAAAACAGCTTACTTGAACTAATTTGTCATAAAAAGTGTTGCAAAAAGTCAGGTCATGTCGATGACTAAATCTGCACAGCAGCTGAGTTGAATCATCATGTTTGGTCTTTAACAAAGCTTAGAAAGCGTTGCTAAAACACAATACTCACACTGTTCAAGGGAGTCATTCATGGCTTTCTAATCTAAACAGGGTGGTCCCACCTTTGACACAACCTGTGATGATTAAACTTCATGAGTTGGCGAGAGTAAATGGGTGTGTGGTTCTGTGGAAGAGACCAAAGGTTGCGACGTGCATTACTGCTCTGTGCTGGTTGTAGTAGAAAAAGTCAAGAGGTGTTTTATAGTTAGTTTCCTCATCTGAGTAGCATTTACCCTAGAAATACCATGGTCTGAAGAAATTTGTTGAATAAGAGAGTCTTTAGCTACCACGTGAAATTTTTGACTGATGAGGGATCCCATCTCACATCTAAATATTGCCACAGGATTCAGACTCAAATTGGACAATGTGCAATCCATCTATTGACTTAATGGGTAGACATAGCAGCTTATTGCCCAAGCATTGATCTCAGGGTCATTATTACACTAATTTTGGGTAAATATTAAGAGGCTTTAACAGTAGCAGAATATAAATGTATGTGTGTGGTTCTGTTCTTTTCTCATAGTTCTTATTTAAACTTTTAAAATAGTATTTCACCATCTTGTTTTCGTTGTATATGTTCATTCAATTCTATGATTATATTCACTTGATATTTCCATCTTTTTGAAGCTTTTCCAGAAAATATGGTATGAAAAAGGTATAATTCTGAAAGCACTACCATTTTACTGCACCTCTAGGTTCTCTGCTTTAAAAAGGCAGAGAAGCCATCAAAGGCAGGAGACATGCAGATGCAAATGCAGGTTCAGATGCCGGAACACATCCGAAGCAGACTGCCGCCTCATCTTCGAAAGGCGGTAACCAAAATTAATGTACAGGACGGGGCATTTTACTAACAGGTTTGAGCGGTGTGGTATGGTGTTGGGATGTTTTGAGAGACAATTTAACTCTTATTTTATTCCAGCTTTGTTTCAGTGGAAAACTGGTAACACACGAAAAGCAGCTCCACTTCTCTATTGTTCATTGAAAGTTTAGTGTGTATCTGACAGAGTAAAACCAGAGTGTTACGTAATCCAAAGGAATGTTTTTTTCTTTTTTCTGGCACACTCAGCACTTATCTGAGCAGCACAAGAAGCCACAATGTCATGGGACCAAAACTAAATACTCGTTTATCTTAAGAAACAATATGGTTCACTGTGGTTTTACTTTTGGATACACACCATCTTTACAGTAAACGTTAAAATGGTTTTATATTTTGTCATTGCCGAGCAGAAGAAGAAGCTTATAACATCACAAATGTGTTTAGACAAGTCTTTATTATCTTAATTTTATTTATTTATTTATTTTTGTTGAGGCATAATTTACGATGCCAACAGATAAAAGGGAGAGAAAAACATGGCTGGTAAATAAGTATTGCCATGGTAACTAAATGAATTAAACTTTTTTTTCTTTTGAACTAATCTAAATAGCATTACTGTTTATCTCATTATTAGTGGTAAACTTCATGGACTGGCCTAAATACTTTTGTGAAACTCATGTGATGGACGTCTTAATATTTTGGTTTTCAAAAGCTTTTGTTCTCATTTGAAGTCATTGGTACTAATATTTTCTCTCATATTCATTTCATCTTCTTTTACCAAGAGTGGCGGGATCATGTCTGGCTTAATACAACCTTATTTCTCAAAACTCTTTGCCTATTTCTCCACAGTGCCTGAAGACTAAGGAGATTACAGATGATGTCCACTCGAGCTTTTCTTCCCTCCTGGAAGCGTTCAACAAGCCAGACGCTCCTTATGCCCTCAGTGTGGCCAACCGGCTGTACGGAGAGCAGTCCTACCAGTTTGTTGAGGTGTGTGTGTCGTTTAAGTTTTGTTTTCTTAAGCTTAGATGTAGAATAGTAGCTACATGTGCTAAGACATTTTATCTTGATGAATGAAGGGAGTTGACCCGGCTAGATTAAAAGTAGACAGAGCAAACATACAGTATACTAGCAATGATTTATTGATGTAATAAACACATGTGATGCACCTAACTACAAATCACATTATAGAAAGAGGTGGTGCTTGTGACTGGATGGATTAGCCCAGTATGAATCACTGGTTTGACGTGCAGTTTCATGGACAAAAACGATAGATAAGATACCTACCTCAAGAATATATTCAGGGAAACTGATACAAAGATTACATTATTGAGTAAAAAGGCTAAAACTGAACATAGAAGACAGTCAGTGCTGAAAAAGACACTGAAAAACTGCATGGAGTGAAAAGGGTGCATGTGACTTTTTTCCAATTTCAAAAAAATGTTTATATATCCGATAAAAACCAAATGTACCAAATTGCTTGATGAAAGGAGGGTCCAAGATCAACCAAAGACCACAAATAATGATTAGTTTTATCGGATTCATACAGAAATGATGAATACAACTTTAAACATATTGTGCAGCCCTGACAAAAACGTGCTTTTTTCTGCTTAGGATTTCTTGGGAGGGACAAAGAAACACTACAAGGCAGAACTGGAGACTGTGGACTTCATTAATAAATCAGAGGAAGCACGGGTCAACATTAACACTTGGGTGGAGAAGCAGACACAAGGTTTTCACAGATTTACATTTGTGGTGTTTTTAGTGTATATCCTCACAGAATGATCTTTGCTGCTTCATCTATCATCAATAATCCCTGTGGTATTAACTAACAATTGTTTCGTCAGGTAAAATTAAGGACGTGCTGGCTAAAGGTGTGGTGGACGGCTTGACGAGGATGGTGCTGGTCAATGCCATCTACTTCAAAGGCCACTGGAACAAGCAGTTTCAGGAGAGCACCACACGTGACGCCAAGTTTAGAGTCAACAAGGTGAAAATGCAATGTTTACTTGCTACACATTCCTATATATAGTTTAAAAAGTTTACAAATAGATTTTATGTTACAATTTTAGAGGAAATCTAAACCTGCAAGCTAAAGACTACTGACTAAAATTTAGTGAAATACAACATAGAATAACAAAGCAGACTCTGGACAGTGAACTCTGTGGTTACAACAACTGTTTAGGAAAAACTCCAAGCTGTTTAGTTAAAAAGTTGGGTAATTATTATAAATATAATATGTATTTATATGTCTTGGTTTTCAGAATGAGACTAAACCAGTGAAGATGATGCACCAGAAATCAAAGTTTCCATTAACATATATTTCAGATGCCAACTGCCAGGTAACTTTACACCATGTTTTACACTGTGTACAAGTGTTAAAAGGTAAATAATATATGTTTTCATGCTTACATTTGTTGTTGTTTTGCTGATTACCAGGTCATAGACTTGCCCTATAAAGGGAAGGAGCTCAGTATGCTCATCTTTCTGCCCAATGACATTGAAGATGGCTCCACAGGTCTGGAGAAGGTAAGACTGAATGTGTAGCTGCAGACATACAAACATGTTTACTTTACAAACTAAAACATTTGTGTTTTGCAGCTGGAGCAGCAGCTGACCTATGAGAACTTTGTGGAGTGGACTCGTCCGGACATGATGGATGAAGTCGAAGTCCAGGTGGGGCTTCCTCGATTCAAGATGGAGGAAAAATATGACCTGAAGAATGTTCTGATCAGCATGGGCATGGTGGATGCTTTTGATATTTCAATGAGTGACTTCTCTGGTAAGAAATGGGCATTGAATAATAATGACATATTATCAAACTCTGATCATGTTGTTTGCATCCTAGTTTTTTGGACCACAGACATGTTGTGTGTTGCTTAGTCAAAGAAGCCCTCTGATTTTATCAATTAATCAGAAGGCCAACAAAGGCCTTAGTGTCTTGAGTGTGATTTCTGTTTAAATCTATTTCTAATCTAATCCCTTCTATTTCAGGCATGTCTCCAGCCAACGACCTAGTGTTGTCAAAGGTTGTTCACAAAGCTTTCGTGGAGGTAAACGAAGAGGGAACCGAGGCTGCTGCCGCTACTGCTGCCATCATGATGCTGCGCTGTGCCATGCCTCCAGCTCGGTTTATTGCAGATCACCCCTTCCTCTTCTTCATCCGACACAACGCCACCAATACTGTTCTCTTTGCTGGCAGATACAGTTCCCCTGCATAAGAAATCAATAATGGAAAGGCAGAAAAGGGAAGCCAGTATATCCTCTGCAACACTGTCACTGCTTAAGTTTGCAATTGCTAATCATAGTTGTCCAATATCCCAATCAAACTATTACCAGAACGGCTTGTAGAATAACATTTTAACCCCATTTGCACTTATTTGCACTTGGACAACTCAGTGCCTTTCAGTGTGTTAGTGAGCATTGGTCTTATCTTATCTCACAGGTTTACAATTGTCATATTTGCTCTATTGAATATGAGGCACCTTCACTACTGCCTTTAACTTTACCAAAGTCTAGATGCTCTCTCTCTCTGCAGAATATGCCTTCACGATCATTAAATGTATAGTAGTAAGATGATGTGCACTTTAAATATATACTAATAAAATATTGGACCACACTGTCAGATATGTGCAATGTTTTCTGAATAGCATGATTAAGGATTGCACTGGCAATAAGTATAGCGTGTTTATCTGTCTTTATGCTTTTTCATTTGGAATAAAAGTGTGTGGTTTGCAAATGCTTTTTGTCACATTCCTTTTATTTTCAAGTATTGGTATAACAAGAGGGTTAACCAAACAACGTATCAGTGTCTGTGATAGGAGTATTAACCTGTATTAACCTGTGAGGGAAACCTTTTAGCCCTGTCTGCTGCTACTTGGTTAATGTTCAACTTAAATTCACAGTAATAAAACCAATGATTGTTCTTGTCTGATCTGTGAACAGTGTGGCTTTGAAATGAGTGTAGACAAAGGGAGTAAAGTGTACTGTATGGTTTGAGTTGAATCAATATGATGTGATAGATATAGTATTATCTGATCATATCCAATTGCAGTATACAAAACAACATAGTTATATCCACCCTAATGAAGCAGTAAAATCAATATTAAAACATCGGATTCAGTAAACAATGGAAGAAAGGGCAATAGATCAAAGATTAAAATAAAACAGTAGAAAGAAACAGAACAGAGAGAACAGTAAAAGAAAAAAAGGAGAACAAAACTCTCACTCCGGGTTAAAAGCCAAAATAAAATTGTGTGGCAACTCGTAACACAAGATTGGAGTGACAGCAATAAAAGCTCTGTCCTCCATTATTTAATGGACCAAAAACTATGAATAAAAGTCAAATAGCTTAAAGCTGAAAAGACATATGAATGCATGTAATAACATCTTTAAGAAGCTGTAGACAGGCCCTATATTAAGAGCTACCATTCAAACAGAGTGCTTTTATGCCAGCCCACTAGATGGCGCTAAGTACAGTAATGGTTAGCGTTAAAAAAGTCTGAGAAGACAAGAAGAAATGTCCCACTGTAAACTTCCGGATAGATCCATGCTCCTCTTGGCTGTCAAAATGAGAGAGTAGTCATTCAAAAGAGTTAGGAATAACAACACGAAATAAATATCGTTATACAATGGCTGCGAGAGAAAGAGATAGTTTAGGTTGATTTTAGTTCTCGCTGGTGGATAGTTTTGTTATTTACTTGCAGCCTGCTTCCTCACTGCCTCTGTTTTTCTGGTTGGACTTGTCTGTCTGGAGATGGAGAGGCTAATAACGAAGCTCACAGAGAAACATGTCCTCCTCTCGGTTTCCTTCGCTGTGAGGCTGGCTCTGGTCGTTTATGGAGATTATCAGGACAAGACAATGGTGGTGAAGTTCACCGACATTGATTACCATGTGTTTACAGATGCTGCAAGATTTATTACTGAGGTATGTCCCCATTTACTCATGAATTATCACCTAAGACAAAATTATCTCATTGCAATTTTTTTGTTGTTGTTTGAATTCATTCATAATTAAACAGACACACAATCAGTTTGTAGGATATGGTCATTTTGTTCATATTCATACTAAAGTTTAGTACATTTTCTCATTTCTTGTGTCCATATTCATGTGTCTCATAGGGCCAGTCCCCATATAACAGATCCACGTACCGCTACACCCCTCTCCTCGCCTGGATGCTCACTCCCAACATCTATCTCTTCATGTCTTTTGGAAAGATCCTCTTCATTGTGTGCGACGTGTTGTCAGGAGTTCTCATTTATAAAATACTTCGCCTTAGAGGTTTGAGCTCCGAGGTAGGCTTTTTTCGTTCATATATTCCTATGGACAGTTGTTATAAAGTTGCAAAAGGGAATGTGTGGACATAGTACTGTTTTTTATGTTCAGACGGCACGTTATGTGTGTTCACTGTGGCTCCTCAACCCGCTGCCAATGGGAGTGTCCAGTCGGGGAAATGCAGAGTCCATCCTGGCAGCTCTGGTGCTGGGGACATTACTCTGCATGGAAGGTATTTTTTTTGGCTTGAATATATAAATAAAACTGTTCAGACACAACTCCAACATGGACAAAATCTCTGACACAAGAAATGTGTCGATGTTAAAAATATACATACAGTAAGTATCATGTTGTTCTATTTTCTTTTAGCACGACACCTGATGTGGGCCGCTCTACTTTATGGTCTGTCTGTGCACATGAAGATCTACCCTGTCACCTACGCACTGCCCATTGTTTTGACTCTACGAACACAAGAAACTGGTGAAGAAAACCAAAAAGCCAGATCGAGATGGAGAAGTCTTGTTGGATTTATCCAAAGCTTCATCAACAGGGAACTGTTTCTCTTTGCCAGTGTTTCAGGGGGAGTTTTCTGCCTCCTTACAGCACTCTTCTATCACATGTAAGAAATTACATTAATACAGTACTTGCCTTTTTTGTTAAATGCAGAACAGTACCACAAATAGACAATTGAGTAAATGGGAAAAAGGCTATGTGTGCCTATTAAACCTAAGCTGGTTCATTCAGTACATGTCTTTAGTTAATCAAGTCATGCAGTGTGCTACAGTAGATAATATTTTGAGATATTAGGCTTTAGAGCATTAACATGTCTAAATGATGCTACCCAAATGATATCTATTTTAGATCATACATTACTCTGTTTTCAGGTATGGTTGGGAGTTTCTACATGAGACTTACCTTTATCATCTGACAAGAAGAGATATCAGACACAACTTCTCTCCATACTTCTACATGATTTATCTCACCGCAGGTATAGTACAGATAGGAGTCATAACCAGTCTATCACGTTACAGTGTTTGACTGTTTTTTTCTTCAAACAGACACTAGATGGAGCCAGTGGCTTGGACTTGCAGCGTTTCTGCCACAGCTCGTCCTGCTCTTGGCTGTATCCTGGGCTTTCCATCCTGACCTGGCCTTCTGCTGTTTCCTGCACACTGCTGTGTTTGTGTCATTCAACAAAGTTTGCACTTCACAGGTAGGTTAAGCACAACACAAACTGGCCAAATAGTGCTACATCAGTAGTTCTCATCCAAAGTTGCTCCCTGAATTTCAGCTGAATAAAGGGAATTTGTTTTGTTTCGTGTTTGGTCTTGATAATGTAATCCAGATACTCCAGGGATAAATATTATATCCACTGATGGATAAAATGAGTAACACCGAGTTAGTCAATATCACGGTACATGTGGTATATATTAAATATCAAGTAAACTATTTGTCCCATGTTGTTCTCTTATTTAAATAAACAGGCAAGAGAGTTGAAAGACTTTGTCAGTGGCCATATTGTAATAACCAGATGAGTGGGAGAGAGCATCTCCAAAACTGCAGTTCTCATGGTTCATTCCTGGTCAAAGCTGGTCTAAAGTAGTGGTATGGATCGGGCAAAAAAGTCCAGTCCATGAAGGTCTTGTCTCCTGGTTTTAAAGGACAGGTCTGACACTACAAAACCGGGACTTGCACAGTTACAGTTAGTGCTCATGTTGTTATTGTCTAGTATCATTAGTGTACCCCATCATTTAAACCCAGAGATCGTCCCAGTTGTGTGTTTTTCTCTGCAGTATTTCCTGTGGTACCTGTGTTTACTTCCTCTGGTCATTCCTCGCCTGAGTCTCTCTGTAAAACAAGGCTTAGGACTGCTGCTCCTCTGGTTTTCTGGACAGGTGAATTAACCCAGAGCATGTATCCAGATGTATTAATGATTATCTTGTCTTCATATATATTTTGCTCTCTGAAATCCCTTTATAAACAAACTTTCCTCTCTGTCTATAGGGGATTTGGTTGGCCCCTGCTTACTTCCTGGAGTTTGAAGGTTGCAACACTTTCCTGTTGATCTGGCTCGCTGGGTTGCTCTTCTTAGTCATCAACTGCTTCATTTTGATTCAGATCATATCCCATTACAAACCACAAACATCAAAAAGATTGAAAAAAGACTGACCATCTCACAGTATTTTCGCTTTTTAACTATAATTGTGAACTTTTTCCACATCGTGCCATAGACTTTCTTGTAAATATTAATCCAAATAAACTTTTTTTATAGGACTTTAGTTTAATTTTGAGTGTAATACATTTGACATGAATGCAGTTACATCTACAGATAGTAACTCATTGATTAATATGAATGATCACACAGGGATAATGTCCAAAATCATTTAATGTTTCAAGCCTCAATATTTAGCACAGCCTTTCCGGGGTATTTGGGTTAGTGCTGGCTCTTGCGTTGTTTTATAATTGGTGGAAATTTTTGGTGAAAAACGTATTGGTAAAGTATTATTCACAATCCCCAGACAGATCAAATACATGTGTTGATGATTCACTGTGAAGAATCCAGCATTGAACAATACAAAAATGTGTCTCCTACCACTGTGGGAGAAACAACAGAGGGAGTCCATTACATATCATTTTAGAGGGTGTTTTTGCAGAGTTTTAGAGAGACTAAGGTAGCCTTTATTCATTTGTTTGTGAGAGTTTGTGATTGATTTGAATTAATTAGCTAATAGTCAAGAAATGCATATGTTTCAAGTTCATGTGGGTAGAAAAAAAAATGATTTAATTTATCTGTGGGCAAGATTTGCTATAAATTCAATCATGTCATGTCAATGTCATTACCAAAAATAAAAAATATGGGGAAAAAGAGGAAAATAATCATAGCTAAGGTTTGTAAATAAAAGAATGGTTCATTGAGGACACATAGAGAAAAATGATCACATAAACTACTTCAGTTCTCCTACATTTAAAACATAAATTAAACAATGTGGAGATAGCCTTGGTGCAGACACCGGAGCTCAAAATGGAAGAAAACTTTTTTAATTTATTTGTATGTTTTGACAGCTCAAAGAACCAGTAGGAAGTATTTTTATATTACCTCTGTGCTTCAGACAAACAGACAAGTGCTGTAGTTTCTCATTGCTGTCCATCAAAATCTTTAAATTTAGCCAGTGCTGGATATTCCCAGTCCAGATTAATAATTCAAATCATACAAAGGACAACAGTTTTTGTGACTCAGTGTCCTTATTGTAACTCCTTTAGCTCACGTGTCTATCTATATTTTAGCTGTGGTTCAAACCAGGCCACGGTGCAGTTTGCGGACACGGCCAGTAGGTAGAGGCCTGCACCAGCCGATGGGACGCTTTGAGCCATATCCTCACGTAACCCTCTCAGATTAATCACTCAAGTGGAGCATGAACGCAACCAAAACAAACAGAGCTGGCAGTGGCTCTCTAATCTCACTGTCCTCTTCGGCCTCATAATCTGACATCGAAATTATTAGACCATTCGTTTTAGTGCTTTTTGGTTCGGAGCTCTGTCGAATGGGATTGACCAGAGGAAGGCACCTCAATAAGACGTTAATCATCAGGTCCATACTTTTTTCGAATTGCTTGGATGCATCTGCTTGAACATAAAAAACGTATGTGAGGGTATAAGCTCGCTGATCTGAGTCACGGTCAGCTGTGGCCTGCATATCTCCTCGCTGAATCACTAGGTTTGCACTCAGTGACCTTTTCCTCTGGCTGGCTGCCGATGCACTACACACAAAACCCATCTCATTTTGGAGCAGCATCCCCTTAAAATACCAACACAATTTCCTGGTTTATTTTGAAACCAGGGTTGTTTGCTTTTGTGGCTTCTCTCTTTCACCATCTGAGTAAGACGTTAAACAGATAGGCCCGTTTTTACATGGGGTTAGCTTTGACATGTCCCAGTTTGGAGAAGCAGCAGGAGCAACAACAGGGACTAAATAGGGTTAAGTTAAAACCAAATCGGAATGGGATAGCAAAACAGAGTCTGCCATCAATTAAATAATCATTGATGAGAAAAATTGTCAAGAAAAACTCATGAAAATGTCTTGGAAAATTTGTAAACTAATACTTCAGTGGTTTTACAGACTATTTTTTCAACAATTTTAAGTATTACAAAATCATATGACATTTCCTAAACCCAAACTAAATGAACAGAAAATGAAAACCACCAGAACTGAAGGATTGGATGTAAAAGAGAAATCTGTTTACTCACTGTCAAGCATCATTAATTCATTGTGAATATTTTTGCTGTTGCTTCTTTATAAAGTTTTCTTACCTCATGCACATTTCATCAGAAGCATAAAGATAAAATATAGCAAAAAATTAGGGTTGTCTAGATACTGACGCCAGGACTCAGAACCTCTTGTTCTTGACCTGTATTCGTGCTGTTCGAAGTGTCCTTTGGCAAGACATAAAAACCAACTTTGCTCCCAGAGTCTGTTGCTGTCGTGAGAATTAGAGCGGGTTTACAACACATCCATTTACCTTGTTCAGTACTGCCGTTTGGACTTGATTTACTGTAAATAAAGATGATAAAATTAAAGCAAAATGTATATAATGCTCTGCTAAAGTTACAAGAGCCTCATTTAGAACTCTCAGAAAAATTGTCTCTGAAATCTATGTATGATTTATAAATATTTGATTGATCCCCACATTTGTATTCATTGTTGACAAATGCAATCTTTAAGTACTTAAAAAGTGTCAGTGGTAAATCACTAGCAAACCGTCACATTTATTATCGTATAAAAACTAAGTAGACTTAAAAAGAACAGCGACTTGAAGCTTAAGGCGTTGCTCTCTTTGTTTAGTCTTCATGAACTAATTGAAGTCAAGTTAAAGAGGCAAAGCCGTGTTGTTGTGGTCTGAGGGTTGCGTGACTGCGGCCCATATGCTTAGCAGCCTGTGTGTATATGTGCATGATAATGTATGCATATGAGTCTGTCAGATACCCTTCAGGAGTCCCCTAACCCTGTCGCTGTCATTGGGGAATAGGTTGTTGTGTCTGTAATGCACTGGTCTGTACATGGGCGTGTACTGGCGTGTGGGAGACAGTGGGTGGGTGTGACCAATTAGGCCAAATGGTGTGCCGAGAGCAGCCAACAGAGTGGTATGAACGGTCACGCAACATCGCATGGTAGCTATAGGATTAAAGGTCTGTGCGGTCTTCCCTCGGAGATACAGCTGTCAACAAGCATCAACACTTCGATTCAATTGCACTTCGCCCTGAGCCTTTGTCTGCTGGATCCGATTGGACAAGTTCATTTACAATTGTTTGCACCAAAGATGACTGCTCTTTTATCACTTTCTACCTTCGCCTCGTTTCCCCTCACCCTTCCTCCTTCATTCACTAAACGTGCCATACATTTGTCGTGAGGGGATCGCGTGCTGCTAACGAAGATTAAACATTTAAAGCGATGCTCATTGTCACAGCTAACTATAGTGAGACAAAGCTAAGTTCTCCCTCGGGTGAGAAGATACGACAGTGTGTTCGCTTGAGTTGGCCTCTACTCACATGTGAAGATGTTCATGACTGAGACACACAGTCATGGCTAATTCATGCTTTAGCCCTCGATCACAACAAATCTACAACACTGTCATCCTATTCTTTCTGGAGTAGTGTGACAAATGCCACATTTTAAGTAATTTATTGGACATCCAAAAAAGTTAGAGGGTCCAAATAAAGTACACGAGGCCTTTATATCTTGGAGCCAGCCAGTGCTCCTGCAAATTTACTTTTAGCCCATTGCCCAATATTTTATCTGTGCTCAAATTTGACTGAAACACAGCTCAAAATAAATAGGATTAAATGAGCAGAGCTAATGTTTCCAACTTTAACCACAGTTTTACTCTGTGGGACTAAAATAGTTCTGGATATTACTTGGTATTTGCTTTTAAACTAGCTTTCCGGTTATCAGTATCAGATCTCATTTACTTCCTGGTAGCTCCCCTGTAACTGCACACAGACCTCTTCAATGTGTGTTCCTCTCTGGACTGTAAATGGAGTAGGAAGTAAGAGCTTAACAAGCTGAAGGCTGTTCCTAAATAAGAGGAAGCAGAAGGTCCTTGTACAACGTCTGGCTCTGAACAGGTGTCTACTTTAAACACTGGCACGGTTTCAGTCATCGCACGAGTCAGCTGTGACATAATCAAGCAGCAACATAGTCTTCGTACTACATTAACACATTGTCAATCCATGTTATCCAGTATGTCCATGACAAATTTAATGTTAATGTTAATGGAGTGCAGTGACCACTTGAACATTTTATTTTCTGATTAAATAGACCCTTTTTAAAAGTATTAATATCTCTGGTCCTTAGTCTATTAATGACTCTATGAACTACTTATGTGTCAATGGGTTTAATCCACACGTGCCATCCAATCAGGAAACGTATTCACTCAGGCCATTTGTCCATCTCCACCAGAACCATATCATATTATCATACTGTGTTGTTTTTTGTACCTTTAACCCTGTATAGCCCATTAATACATTGACAGTTGTCTATTGCAGCGCTGACATACACTTTCGAAGCACACCTGCACTCACAAGCCCCACATACATCACATCATCCCCCTCGATCTAAAGCTGGACGATCCTATTACTCTCTCTAAGCTATGCTAGTCAGTAGTAACGCAGCTTCAGGGCGGATTAGAGTGACATGAGCCGGAGAACCAATAAGAGAGCCACAGCACGTACAAAGCATAAATCTTTTAAGTTAATATTGCATAAGATAGCATGGTGTAGAAAGTTTTTAGTCAGCAAAGTTGAGTGCAGTGTCTTATCCAACAGAAATGAAAGTATAAACTAAAGTATAATAGTTATGTGTTCACACTGCAAGTAAAAGTGACCCAGATCAGTTCCTCTTTTCTAAGAGAGCTGATTTGCACTCTCAGACATAAATAGCCTATGGTGAATGTCTGATTTGACAAAATCAAATACACTTTTTATTGATAAACCAAACCTTTTGCTAAGTGGGTTTGACAATTACTTTGTAGTAACAAGTGAGTTGTTTGAAGACCAATGCCCTTTGGCAAGAGGTGGGTTAAATAAAAACTAGTCAATCTTTGGTTTAGATCAGTGATCATCAACTGGCGGCCCGGGGGCCACATCAGGCCCCTTACAGCTTTCCACTTGGCCCCCAGCACATAATCAAAATCAGAAAACATGAGGGGAAAAATAGGTAGAGTTAGGAATAGAAATATAGGAAACAGTTTTTATGTTGAGTGCCCACTTCTGCCTGTTTCTTTGCCATCCTCTGTGTGCAGGCCAGCGCTGCCTTCGCTTCAGGCCTGATCCAAGACAGTGGTGAGAGACGAGTGTTAGGTTTCACAGATCGTGTGAAGGAGCTGTCATGCCAACTTTACTGCACATTAATCATACTAGCAATGTGGCTACTGATCCTCTGTATCCTGTTCTGCTGAGTATATATTATTAATAGAGACACAAATCTGATGGAGGAAGCCACACTCCGAATATGTGAAATATTTAAGAGCGGGTTAACAGAGCTGTCCAAACTGACAGCAATCATTCAGGAAAGTGACAGTAGAGGCAGAGGTGGTTTGGTCAAAAGATGACATTACACAGGGCTGGTCCATGTAAAGAAATGTTTTTAATAGACAAGTCCATTTGCAAAAACACGTAGAAACATTGGAAGACACTGCATATGTACACTGTGTTCGCTACCTTGCAGCTACTGCCTCTATGAGACAAACATGAGTCTTTTTTAAACATTTATCAAAAAGATAGCAAGAAAAAAGCCATTTTATTTATCTCAGAGAAACAGAAAAGCCTTCAAACTGTAGTTTTAAATTATACACTTTGTCTTCTTACAATAAATACAAATCAGCAAACAATTATTGAAATGAACACACACAAAGAGTTAGAGACAAATTCAAAACAGTGACACTTTACAGTTGTGCGTGTCGACTAAAACCTGTCTGGGCTGAACTTCAACTGAACTACTCCTCGTAGTGCAATTTAGAAACTACAACAGTAGCTTCACTTTACTGAGACACTTTGAATCAATTTGGTGCTTTTAATTAATTTGTGCAAAAATACTGATTGTGAAGACGACGCCTGATGTTTTCTGACGGAAAAGACAACATGAAAAAGTACATTTATTTAAAGGAACAGCGCTGCAGTGATCAGGCTGTGTCAAGTTTAAATGCTGATCTTATCACAAACACTAATCTGAACTGTACATGAGCTTTGATGTAACATAATTTGTACTTTTAAAAGGAGTTTAAACAGGGTTACATTATGTGCACGTTGGAAGAAGACATTTTTTTTCCTTCAGCAACAAACCATTTGTTAGTTGAAAAGAGCCTGTGTTTTGAAACCTCGTTCTTCGAGTCTTTCTGATGCTTTATAAGTAAATCCATTCTTGTTTGTCTGGCTTCAAGGATATTAAAATCATGTATCTGACAACTTGCCATGAGCACACGGACTTACACATACTGTGGGTTTTTGATGTCAGGGTAGATTGGGTCATCCACTAACCATAGAGCGGGTGTTGGGGTTAACTCAGACTGTGCTTGGCCAAGCTTCAAGTGCATGGTAGTTTGTAGTAAGGAAGAATCCCAATGTTTGTCAAAGGGCACATTTAAATATCACAAAATATATTGTTCTCAACACAATATTTGCATCCCTCATCACTACCAACAAAAAACAAAGAAAACAAATCAAAATTGTCTGTTTGCCAGATCCTTTGCTTAGGAGCCAAATAAGAAACGTCAAGTAATATGTATAATTCCCTCCACTGTTTTGTATGATTCAATTCATTAACTACCTGGGTTTCAAAGCTCAGTTGAGTGCTTAATGATCCATTTCACTGCTTCAAAGTGAAGTTGTTCTCACTGAAGTGTGCATTATGACAAGCCATTTCCCTTAAGCAGGCCCGTACGTAGATTTAAGTATAGGTCTTCTCCTGTGTACATTGTCAAGAGTATTTTTACAGCAAATTCTTCAAAAAGCCAGGTGCGCACAACACATACAACAAAAATGAAAGTGTGTATCTAGACATTATTTGCCTCATTGTCACTAAATCCAAAAAGTGCTTGGAAACAACTACAAAATGTACTCTTTTAAAACCAATTCATCCATCCATAACTGGATTCAGTAAAGAATTATTTCTGATTGTCACAACACAAACACGAGAACCTGAGCCTTATTAAGGACCTCTTCCTCAAAACTGAAGAGGACGGACTTCCTGGGAATCCTCACGTGTACAGATTGTCTTTTATAAAGCTGGTGTGACAACAATACAACACATTAATGCATATGTATTTGTGTGTAAGGTTTTGTTTACTGCATTTGTCTTCATGCCTTGATCACGTTACTGCATGTAGACATATGGGCTAGATTTGTGGTGCCCTGAGCTCATGGCACAGGGCATAACGTTCCTCGGGCCGGTCATCATGGACTGGTTCATTTCGTTTTCGGACCACGGTGGTGAATCCATGGGCTCCCGCTTGATTGAATGAATCAGACCGTGGCCTTTGAACTCGTAAGTGCTGTGTTTGTTGTAGTCCGGGTGCATGTAGGATTTGTGAGCGTCCTGAGTGCCTTGGTACACGTGAGAGTCCATGAGGTTGACTGATTGGTTGTTGCATAGAGAGTCTGAATGGGACAGTCTCTGTGGGCTGAAATGGCTGTCAGCCATTTCTTTGTCGCATTTTGACAGGCGTCCTGTGGTGTTTACGCCATTGTTTACTGCATAGTTTGGATAGTTACCGTTATTATACGGTGGACTGATGCCTGCCTTTCCTCTCTGGCACGGCGAATACTGCGGGTCATAATAATCAGCCTCAGATTTGAGTTGGAGGCTGCTGTGATCATAAATCCCATTGTTGTTGTAGCGTCGGTCAAATGAATCCGGGTCGCGACAACCCCAGGGTCGACCATAAGCATCACAACCATTTTCTGAATCCGAATCGTGCTCTACCTTGATTGGTGGCATTTCTGGCATCATGTGACCATCGTAGCATTCGCCGTAACCATTTTCACTCTTCACTAAATCCACGCAATACACATCTGGATCTGAGGGGATCTGGAGATTTCCATAGAGCTTGGAAACAAACACCTCTCCCCCTCGACCGCTGTGGCAGCTCGGAGAAAAGCGGTAAGGTTTCCCGTAATGACCAGCCTTTAAGCGGTTTGGAGGGATGTAGCCGTGGCCTCCTCTGACGGGTCCCGAGGAACGCAGCGGCCAGCCACCAGGACTCAGACCTTTGTGGGGAGCCATGGAGGACTTGCAGTAGTTGAGAGGCTCCTCCTGGTTGTAGTAACCGTCCGACCGGTATTTGAGGTTGTCCTTGGAGAGGGGCGTCCAGGGAGTGTGGTGGCCTCGCTGGTTACCTCCAGGAGTGGGACAGGACAGGAGCAGAGGGTCGGTAATGTCGCCCATCCCGCCAGTGTATGGGTGTCTTCGGAGGTGCTCCCCTCGTTCACTGGAAAATAGAATTAACGCCAGTCAACAAACAATTGGGATTATATTCACTTTTCACGCTTTTGAATGTTTGTAACACTGTGGATTTCTACATTTCAAACACTTCACCCAGATGACCACTTGGCAAAAGTCACAAATAGTTTTTCTCTTGTTTGTAAAGTGATTCAAAGCTCAAACATCTAGATTTGGTTCATTCTAGTTCACAACAGTGTTTCCAAAAGTGACTCATCTTTTCCAGGGCCTGTCTCATCTGAAAATTGAGAACAGAGCGGGACAATAACAGACACAAAAAGGGCAGCGGGGTTAAGGGCCATACGCTGTATTTTCCCAGCAACCCCCAGATGAGCGTACTTCACAATTTTTGCATTTTTCTGACTTTATGTTGAATTTTCTCTTGTTTTGGGAGGAACTAGGAAATACATTTTTGAGCTGCGCCTTCATAATCTCTTCATCAGTCAATCAAGATACTGATTACATCACATAGTATTGCAAATCCTTTAATTAATATGCTAATTAACATGAATAAAAGTAATAGTGTGTCTTTGTTCCCACAGCCCATGTTCCCACATCCCAGCCCTATGTTTCCTAACCCGCAGTAATCCTGCTTCCAGATGGGCACACAGACAAAGAAAAAAACAAACATTTGGAAATAAAAAAGCATACAATGTAATACCAAATTAAACCCTAACTTTATCATGCTATCATGCTTATGTACTAAAATCTCCTTGTTGTTTAGTTACTACTGCTTTACACATAATTTCATTGATGTATTGTATCTTGCAAGAAAACTGTTCCAAAGAGAGATTAAGATAAATAAAGTTTTCGGTAGATATTTCATATTTCTGTGAGTCCACTATTCTTTCCGTCGTGTTAAAGTGTTAATGACCAGTGCTGGAGGTGGTAGGGGTGGCTCTGGTGAACCTTGGCCTTTGAGCCTCCTTAAGTTGTTAATGATGCATAAAGCACTGAGGCTAAGGCTTTGGATTTGCTGTTAATTGGACACAGGTAACCAACCAGTGCTTCACTGTTTGTTGTCAGAGCTAGCTGGGTGAGAAATGAGCTTAGTTTTTTTCCAGAAGCGTGGTCTTAGGACAGATTCAGCCATTTTATGCAGTTTTTTTTTCTCAATGTACTTCAAATTCTCACTATTAACAATACACTCACATCCTACATCCTACAACTCATCACTTCAACAAAATTGGCCTTAAGGGGATTTTATGCCTTGACCTTTACTTGTAGCTCCCCTATCAGGAAAATCTGTGTTATTTTGTAGGGACATACCGAGGTGTTAAATACTTCAGTTTACATCAGCCTTTGGTTTACATTAGTTTGGACCAGTGCTGTCAACTTTGTGTTAACGTGTTTGACCTTTAACCAAGGCAAGCCCATTAAAGCGATCTGTGGATTTACACAAGCCTCCAGTGTGAAGAAAGTTAAAGGGTGTATACTCTGTTGATGTTTATTTGCTCATACCATAGACTGTTTATGAAGATGAAGCATTAATCTCAGTTGTAGTACGTGTCAACTTGCCCCACTTCCTTGTTTTATCCTAAAATATCAGCTAAGTGAAAAAGTGGAATATACTCCATCATATTTTGTTCATTTTTTTTTAAATTTCTGGTTATGCTACACTAAAAACATAAGAATTTAGTAATATTGCACTTATTTCTTGAATGTTTAAAATCAAATATAGTAGGTCTGGATAGATTACTCGTGTCTAATCAGTATAATGTCTGTGGTTTGTACCTTTGCTCCAGCCCAGAGAGGACTCCTGAGCCCCCTCCCTTGGTCTTCCCCCGCATCAGCATGTTCTTCATTTTCATCTCAGTGATGGAGGGCAGCAGGAGCGGGACAGCGACGCAGAACAGAGCCAACTGTGGAGGGAGCAGGGCCCCGGACGCTGACTTCTTTTTCTGACCGTGAAGAAATTTCAGCCGACCCTGGAACTGCATGGTCTGTAGAAAAGAGAGAGAATGGGAATTTATATTTTTAAAACAGGTCCAAGTACATCATAAAACCACTGACAAAGCTGCCTATGTAGCTTGTAATGCTAATGCTGAACTCAATAAGTATTAGAGCAACACATTGAAAGAAATATATTAACCTTAGGTACATTGTTCTTTAGCAGATGAGCTTCCAAAAAGTTTGCTAAAATAAAGTGAACTGAATAACAGAAAATATATACAAACACACAAGAAGTCAATATGAGAAAGTGCAAAATGACTTCCACAAGTCACTGTTTTCCTGCAGTTTTTATTCTGTCATGTGCTTATGTCGCAACAACTACAGTCTTTCCTGCAACTGCAATGACTAAAAATGAAAGCATCTCACATTTACTCAAATCTTAACTTCAAGTTCTTCCAGTTTATGAGAGAAAATAACCATAAATATGGGCATTAGAAGAACATAGTGGACTTTGCTGACCTCAGTGAATTACCCTTATTGTCTCTTCTCTGCTCTGTCATCAGGCTTTTAGCTTTTCCACTGCCCTTTTCCAAACCGCTCTAGTCACAACCATCGGAAATGAAACAAGCCCTAAAACAATAACCTCAATTCTTTGGCGCTAAAAATAATTACAATAAACATTGCAGTTTAAACTCATTCTGTTATTGTTTTTTATTATTTGGTGTAATTATATGCATTAAAATAGCTATATTTCAGTCCAAACCACTCACCAGGAAGCCAGAGGTGCTGTCCAAAAGGCACCGGACCCTGGCTATGAAACATCTGTTGAGGAAAGGGGAGAGATCTGCAGAAATCCCCCCTGCCTCCGGGGAGTGGAACAAGCTGCTTACTACATACTCCTCACCTGAAATGAAACACACATTTAATCTTCATGGTATTATATATGACAAACCAAAAAATACTGCATAATAAAGGCCAAAACAGTGCAATTATATGAGTTTTAGTAGAGTTGGAGAAGTAGGTAATTTAAAATATTGAGGAGTTATTAGAAAAAAGCTGTTCTCACTGCTTCTGTTATTATGTTAAAGAGCCTATTCTCAAGGGGATATGTTCTGACCCCAGGGATGTACCCACCGGTCCCTGCTGCCAGCTGGTTGTCCTGATGCGTTTGTGCCCCCTGATGCGGCGGGGGACACATGGCCCAGTGGAGCTGGCGTCTGAACTCCTGCCGGTCGTCTATGTGGATGTAGTCAAACACGTTCTGGTGCATGACGTCGGTCTGCAGGAAACACAGGAGAATGCTGGGTAATTTATTGTTTTACACTTCTATCTTTAGACCATTGTGACGGTGTATTGGAGATTTTTAGGCATGTGTCTTCATGATCAAGATATACATTTACAATTTATGTCGAAAGAAATAAAAATGTATTTATATGCTGAACCTAGTGTAGTTCAAGTAAATAGTTTTGTGTAGATGTCATTTAGCCACTGTTTTTGGCTCTAAATCATACCACATTGTTCAAAATATCTATTTTTCTGAATGGCAGAGGCTAGGATTACTTTTTTTTTTTGTTTCTATAATGTGTCATTGTGTCTTTCTAGTCTGAGGATGGACGTGAGTGCTGTTCTTATAGTTGAGAGGGTCCGCCTGAACGACATCCACTGCATACATTACAAAGTGAGTGAAAGTCGCAGAAACACACACATGCAAAACCATTTAGTGAGTACAGTCAGAGTAAGGGCAGCTGCGGGGCCAGTGAGGGCAGCTGTGTTTGGCAAACATCGCGTGACACCGGCCCTCGAACCGTCCAGCCCCTCTCTCTCAAACACACTGTGAGTCAGGATAGGCCTCTCTCTCTTTTCCAGCATTGCTTTCTGTCATTCCCTGACAGATTCCTCACTAAAACGTTCAACCTTCTCCTCTTCCCTCACTCCCTCCTCCCTGTACTCGCTCCATAATTTCCAGAACGGTGGCACGCAAGGCTTTTTGATCGTCTGCCTCTGAAAATACAAGCTGTTCCCACCGTCTTCAGTAAACCCTCCGTCTTGTGGTTTGGGTCCTTACTGAAATTGAGGCAGACGGACAGCTCCACCGACTATTGTTTATGCTTCTCATAAAAAAACAGAAAAGAAAAAAATGAAAAAAGTGATATTTTCACTGACCTTCAAACACAAACTGCCCAGTAACAAATAGGATCAAAAGACAGAGGAGGTTTTTCTTTCTTGTGGCGCTGCTCAGTTCTGCACCACTGTGGTACATTAGGGACCAGTCTCACTAACATTGTGGCCTAAGAACTGTGTGACGCCAGATCAAGGCCAGGACAGAAAAACTTTGAAAACAAATAAACTGGATTTCCAAAAATGTATTGCATGTGAAAGAATATTTTGATGGCAGTCTTTAAAATGTATAGAAATCTGTAGATAGTTAATTCACTAATATAATAATGTACATATGGAGAGAGGTTGATTTTATAGACAGATAAACGGGGAATTTTTCACTTTATCAAACAAATCTGCTTTGCATATGTCTGTCCATGCTTTGTCTCTGGCTGTGTTTTCAAATGCTTTTGGAAAACCACTTGTTTTGATAACATTACTTGTTATTAACTCCAGCTTCTTGCTCTCACGCTGTTTTCTAGAAGCATCAAGACATTGGTAGTACTCTTGTCGTACCTTAGTCTGGCAAAAATGCCTTCTTGCTATTGGTGTGAAAGGTGTTACTAGATGTGTATCCATGCACACAAATGTTTAGATTAAAATAAGACAATATGATGCAGTCAATATAGCTTGTCTAGTTCCTAAACCAGGAGTAAATCAAGGCACAAACACAGGGTAATAAATCTAGGACTAGTCTGAACAAAACTGAGGGCTAAACAAAATCTAAATTAGGACTGAGACAACTTGGCAACAGAAGGCTTGTCTTATACCACTTTGTACGAACAGATGGGGCTGTGAGGTATTTTAGCACTAGCTACAGTTTCCCCTCAGTCCCACACAAATGGCTGGTTAGACTGTCCAGCCATTTTCAGAGAACTATAAAGACAAGAGTGAATTGTTATTCAAAGTTCAGCAGCTGGGTTGATGTCGTCCCTTTAAATACATTTAAATATTTGATAAATTGTATTATCTACAGCTTTTAATTTCCTTTATTTGTATTGACTTTGTACACAGCCACACAGCTGTAGGAGTAGGACTTTTGCTCAGCTTTGGTTTCCATGTCGATTTCATGTCGCTGGCTCTTTGCCCCCGTGTATTTGTAAGCCAAGTGGGAGCACTGGGGCATAAATATTTGTACCCAAAGAGTGTGTCTGTTGTGTGTATCAGCAGCGCACAGGCAAACAGTAACAGTGAAAAGCACTTTATTCATGGTTTTGAAGGAGAAGGATGACTGCAGCGTCACAGGACAGACTCCCATGTGTTGATATCATTTATAATTAACGAGTGGCTGAGTTTAGCCACCGGAGAGGAAGGAAGCTAAACCGTTGGTGACTTACAGTACACCCCTCTCACAGACACCCGCCGAGAGAGACTCAGGGTAAAACAGAGGTCTTCACCTCTCTGTGGCCTCTCACTCTGCCCCGTAGACACAGTTAGGAGGAGAGCAGAGTAAAAAGTTTAATCCTGCTCCTTGCCTTGGGATGCAATGAAAAGGAACTGTAAGGATGACGGTTGAAAGAGGAGACACTGCAATAAATGGCCTGTTTGAAACTAGTTTGGAGGCATCATTGGGTCTCATTCACCAATATTATATTAACAGATGTGCACTTTCTATTCACAAAGCACTTTTACGCTACATCCATAATAATATATCTTTGCTTTGTCAATCCCATACCACAAGTGATCCTGTAAAAGACTTGTGGAAATGCAGTGGAACATGTTTAAGTTTGTAAGTGCAGTGAAAAAACACTGAAAATGATTTAGGGTTAAGAAAAAGGCATCTGAACATAGTTTTGAAGGTTAAAGATGTTTTGTCACTAATCTGAGGGACTTTGCTGACTGACATTCAGCTGAGGTTATATCCCATAGAGAAAGAAGTACCATTTGATGCATATTGTCATTTTCCAGGGTTGTTTAAAACTATGGCAGGTGCTATCTACAAATCCATTTTAGTAGATAATGCCCTAGACTGAGAAAATACATACTGTTCACACTAAGTCTACATATATGTATCCATCTGTAATTTATGCTCATTGTACTGATACTGATATATATTGTTCATACTCAAGATACTAAACATTCTTCACCTGCTGCTTATTGCACTTCTATAATAATCTATTGTTTTGTATTGTCTTGTATAGTATTTGTCCTCAAAGATGCAGTTGTGAGGTGAATGACTGAAACAAGTCCATTGGTGTCCAGCTGTCCTTTCTTTAAATCTTTTATTGTAACCCTTTTAGAACATCACATCTAAAATTTACAGTAACTCAGAGGCTGAACCCACCTGATGAAATCCCAGATAGTCCACGATGGTTGAGGAGGCGTAAAACACCATGCCATCGCTGCTCACCACCAAAGCGAACCCTGTCAGAGACTGCAGAGAGAGAGACAGATACAGAGGGTTAGCTCATGCAGCAAATAAACTCAAGTGCAAATACATTATTAACAAACGTAAACAAACAAGATAACTTCAATATAAACCACGTTTTTCATTCACCCTGAAGTTGAGGAAGTCACTATTTGATTTAGTCTCCAGCTGAGGTTCATTTTAAAGCCTCAAAAAGAGTCTGACAATAACCAGACGATTTTACAGCATAATGTTCAATTTATTCTCTGTAATTCTCAAATAACATCTCAGGCCTAATACTACAACAAGCAACTAAATGAATCCCAGATGCGTCTGGCCAATAAAGCTGGCTATTACTGCTCAGACTTTCAAAAATATGTTTGGGTTAAATATAGACGAAAGTGGTTATGCATTTCATAAGTTTTGCCTTTGATAATGAAGTCTGTTTGGAGCATGTTTTGATTTGTGATACCAAGCAAACAAATTGATTAAAAGCAGTTAAATTCCCAATACATCATTTGAACTGAGCACACGAGGGGCGATAATGTGTTAGTATATCGCAGCCAAGAGTTGATAAAAAAGATATTGGCGAAATAAAAAACTTTCTGCGCTGAGGAAAATGAGGAAGGATGGAGAAAAAGGCAGGAAAGGAGATGACACGATAGCGTGACAACTTGGAGGCTACTTGACTTGCGTGACTGCAGCTGCCAGAGTCTGTCACCTCTGTTTTACAGCGACACTTCACAGGTCTTTCCTGGTGTGTGTATGTGTGTGTTTTTATTCACTGTATGTCGCTGCAAATTCACAGCAATGCTCGCTTGTCTCCTGTCTCCTTCTTTCACTCTCTCTTAACACTGATCCGATTGCTTTAGCGAGTGCTGTGCCCAAGTCTTGTTACTACTGCTCAATCCTGACCACACAACATGCTCTGATAACAAGACATACAGAGATTTGTAGCTTTAAAAAACAAGAAGTAAAGGTGGATCAAGGTGTCCTCTGAACACCCATAGATTTTACACAAGGATGAGGAAGCTGTTGTATTACGAGGGCCCACTGTACTGTAAGTCAAAGCAACACTGTGATGAAAGGCAGTGGTGATATAAATGAAATATATCTGGAAGACACACATGAATTCATGATGAAGGGAAAGGTTGTGAGGATGACTCAGTTGTAGATGCAGATGTTGTTTGACAAGTAGAAGTGACACGGCTGACGACATCCACAGAGAGGGTGACCCCAGACACTGGTGCACACCAAACACGAGCTCCAGCGACAACCAACAGAGTAAGTGATCTTCCGACCATACATACAAAATAGTACTACACCAGATTGTAATAGTAGTCTGTAAATATTGTCAAATACTTAGCAATTGTGACATTTTAGACAAACAACACAAATACAGTGTTTTTAAGTTTACTGAAGATGCTAATTCTATTTTTTTTTAGGTGACATAGCCATTTTTTTGGTTTTTTTTCTTTTGCCCAATCAGCAGACTGCAGTGTTCAGCTCCACCTTTCCTAACTGTACCACACAGCTGTGTTTCCTAAGTACAATTTTATAGTTTAATTGGTTCATTACATCCCACTTTTGAGATAAAGTGTCTCTCAAAGCATGCCTTATCAACCTGACCTCAACTCATCCACACATTCACATAAAGCAAAGTAAGCTAGTTTTCTTTTAAAAATATTGAACGTACTCTATTAGTCATTTGGGATTGTACTAACATCTGCTAGCAGCATGTCTTGGACAAACACAATGCATTTACATCCAAGATTATGTGGCATATTATCAAAATATCAAAACCAGGTGAAATGTATCTATAAAATGCCTGAGAAAGTTTTCAGAGAGTGGCTTATCTTCTGGGATTAGCGACGAGCTTGTCCAAAAAGTACAATATTGTGGAGACATGGCTTTGCTCTTAAATAAAGGCCATCATTTACATGTTCGGCTCATTTAGGTTTATTTAGCTATTCCTTTTCCCTGTAAAATGCCATGGCACGTTTTTTTTGTAACCTATTTTCTTTTTAAAGCAACTGGACATTTATATTCTGTCTGGAACAAATATGTCGAAGATGAAACAATGCTATTTCATATATTTTGATTACTTTAATTGCCTTTTCAAAATGAAAAATCTGGCAAATACATGAGACGATCAGAGGATATTCATTATTCACATGTCAAAAACTATTATGAAGATACTCACCATTTTACTAGAAAAGAAAAAGCACATTTATTTTAGTAGAACAAGAAATAGTGTATTAATATTGGTTTGCCTCATGCTGTTTTTGTGTTCCCCGTTTCCCTTCGTTCCTGACATACTAAAGGCTGGAGGTAATGGAAACAGGCACCTGCTGCTGGCCTGCTGCTCCAACGACGCCCCTGGCTCCCATAACCGCCCCTGGAAGACTGAAAGCTTTGACTTACGAATCTTAAGAGACGCTTTGCACGCAGAGCCCAAAATAAAATATATGTTTTCTGGATTCAGAGGCAGAGGAGGGGAAGAGGAGGCAGCGGGGTTGGAGTGGCAGCAGCGGCGCTTCATTGTTTTCGACTAGGTTTCTTTCCTGCTGGGCATGTGTCGGACCGAGATGAAAGCAGAGATGATGATGAGGTCACGACAAACGGGGACCTTCTGCCACCGGTAACAGACACATCCTATGTTCGGAGCAGAGGAATTTAGAAATTGTGGGAATGTTTTTTGCCAATTTTTTGGAAGCTATAGCTTTTTTTTGGAAGGAGAATATCAATAAAATGTACTTTATATAACAACAACTCTGTTATATAAAGCAGCTGTATTCGGTAATGTTATAGGCTACATGCATATCCAAAGAGCAGCCCATGATCCAATTAAACCCAGGTTCAGGTTTACAAAATCCAGAGCTTTCTTTTTAAAATGTTATTATTTTTCCACTCAATGTCAGTGCTTAAGTCAGAGGTCAAGTCAAACATAAGAAGGATTGTTATAAATTGCACACAGCAGTAGCAGTACTATTATTTTAAATCCATTTGGACTGTATGTGACCCATTATTGACTGGCAAAATAGATGAATTTTACTTTATATATGTAAGTCCAGACCCTGTTTGTAAAATACCTGCTCTCTATTACTGTACACAATGACTATAAGCAACAGTTAACATGTCGACATGCAACAGAGATGTCTGAATGTACCTGTCAAACATACACTAAGCACATACCATAACGCACACATACCGAGACATACAATCCCAGTGAGCGCACACACGTCAGACACCCTACCCCCCTCCGGATCCGTCACCATAACGACTAATGCACAGTTTGCTCCGCGGCCGAGGTGCAGGTCGAGTCACGCAATGGGAGGCAACACATTGCTTCGGTCAATCTAGCCTTTTGTTTAGCGGCCCATTGAGACACACAACATGTTAACAGCAGCACCAGCAGCTCCGCTCTGTTCACATCACTGTCCCGGAGTAATTTGTCTTTTTACAATGATCAGATGCTAACACAAGTCCCATAGCGTGCTCCTATATGTGTCTGATTTCAGTATTATTTCTGCCCTAATGCCTTATACTATAAATAAACCTGCAAGCTTTACACATTATATACACATGTCAGCTAAATAGTGTGTCTGTATTTAGTCATCGTGCTGTATCTGTCTGTATGTTGTACTCTATGTTGAACCAATGGACAGTAGATGTAAACTGAAAAAACACAGAATGACCTGTTTATAAGACCACAGTTGAAGGGGATGCCACATTTAGAAATGGGATTACTGTATCTACAGCAATAACTGTCCATGTTTACTGCTTTTTACCACTGTTATTGCTGCCACATTTGCTACAATCTTTGCCTTCAGTCAAGATAATGCACAGTTATTGCCTACTTAGTGATACTTCTTTATGTTTCATATCATTTTACTTTTTCTTCTGCAATTTATGTTGATGTAGTAAACCACTCGAGTAGCTAACCACCTAATTCACCTTCAATATTAACATTTTAAGTCGTAAAAAATAGCTTTGAATGTATCTGTGTGTATGTATTCGTGAGTATGGGGTATTTCGTGTGTGTCTTGTCAATGGAAGAACAGCTTCATGTTTTCTTGTCAACAGTAAATCACATGGTCTACTTATTTTCTGCAATGAACTGCGTGCGAGCCAATGACAAATTTTCCCTATAGTGGACAATAAAGCTGGATTGAATGTGTAAGTTAGTGCTTATGCAATAGTAATCAGTTTGAGTGCATCCCCATTAGAGAGCAACCGCCAAACCCCAAATTGGTCTCAGCTATAATCACTGTTGACAGCCATGGTGTGTGTTTCTCGCCATCTTCTGCTCACTTTCACACAGTGCCCCACGCATTCAGACAGATGCCCCCGAACAGACCCTCGCAAACACACTTCAGTGGCCGACGCCGGCAGCTTCATCAGCTCTGACACTAGCGTCTCACCCCGATGTCACGCAACACCACGGCTCTGCAAAGGAGGTCAGCGCAGCGGGCAAAGGGCACACACGCATGCACCAACAATAGGACCCCTCACTCATGTTCCCCCCATGTTCACACTCCATCAGACACTAGCGGGGTCCCGACCTCCGTGTTTGCCGGCACGTTATACAAATAGGGGCTGGGAAATGATTATGTTCAGAGGTCTATAAGGTCTAATATCCCTCAGTCATGGGAATCTCCTTCTCCTCAAGGTTCAGTGTTCACTTTATGGAGATGCACATGTCTATATATGAGCTGTAGCAATGTTACAGCTAAACCTGAGTAAATCATAGCAAACTAGAAGCAGAACAAGTATCTGTCTGCTTATTAGCAATGTAGCTTGCATTTATTAAATATTGGGCTGTGTGTCCCAATATTGCAAGCTGTGAACATAACTATTGTATCTGAAATCTGTTCTGGAACAATGCATTTGGAGGAGATCAGAGCTCTGTGGAGACAAAGAATGGCCCTCCTAGAACTCCAAAGATGATTAGGACAGGAGTTAATAAATAATATGAGGATGCAGACACAGGAGGATGCATGTAAACAGAACAAGTTCATGTGTCCACTTGAAAAAGAATGAAAAAGTTGTTATCGTGACGTCTTTGTTGTGGGTCTTACCTCCAGAAGAAGGCTGCTCTCGTTGACAACGGAGCCCATTGAGATGCTGTCTTTCCTGGGTTCATGGTTGGAGGAGTTGTGCTTTCTGGAGCTCTTCTCTTGGGTCGCTGTAAAAAAGAAAAAAGATGAAAGAGAAACTTAGGAAGTGTCCGTAACAGTGAAACCCAAAATCAAACACACCTTGCTGCTTTAAATCAGGGAACAGAGCTGTATCAACACACAGAAAGCTGTGGATAACAATAGATTCAAGCTTCTTGGCCAACTCTGAGATCAGATCATATGGAGGACACATTAAGTGCTTTAGAATAGGATCTCTATCAGCTCTGCTCCGGTGCCAGGTTTTAGCATGTGCTGGGCTTCAGTAACAAGACAAAACTGTGTGGGATTTAATGGCTTTACAGGACCCTCTTCACACGACATTCTTTAGTTTTAGACCACGGCAAGAATCCGTAAAAATGGCAGAAAAAAAAGGAAATGTGAAGCTAATATAAGAGCTTTTGCTTGTTGTACAGCCGCAGCATATTGCCATCTTTAGACATCAAAGAATTATTAGTTTTTACAGATAATAAGTAATGCTAAAAAAGTTCAAATCATGACACGCAGCGCTTCCCTCATTCCCTCCTTCCCTCTTCAGACCACCTACAGCAGCTATGCCAAGTGGTGGATGCATGCAATTAGCCCATACAACTGTGGCGTGCAGGACTGTCACATGTGCATTGCTTGGGCTGTGTGTGTTGCGTGTTGGAGGCATGTTTGCGTGTTTCTCCTATGGGTGTGCTGTCAGGGGGCATGTGGCTCACTCCAAGAGATCAGCCCTTCACTCCGTCACTCATTGTAGCAGGCACAGATTAGTCACGCAACACACAGCACAGCCTCATTACAGAAAAACTACCTAAGTATGTAACGGATGCGTGTATGGACGCACGTCTCCTCCTGTGCTTCCCATAACGTACCCCGCCCCCACCCCATAACCCCATTAAGCCTGGCCGTCCCCCCCCTTTAACCTTGTGGTATCATCTCTCTGTTGTTCATCCCCCATCAACTCATTTTCTCATCCGTTTACCCTCTTTTTTGTTCAGCTCGCAGGCGATCGGCGACCGATTTCGTGACACCAGAACCGTTTTCCTTTTCTAATCTCATGTTTGAATCACGCAATCAAGTTATTTGGTAATTTTGGCAAACTTTCTGTCAGTTTTTGCATTACATTTTGCCACTGACCAAAGCAGTAACAGGATTCAGAAGCTCATTTATCTTAAAGCAGTATACACAATACAATAACCACTAATAACAAACTGGGTAGTGTTTTCTGTTAAAGAGACAGGCACATCCTCAGTTTGGAGAAGATACCATGAAATACATTTTCTTTAATACTTGGACACCATCCCTGACTAAACTACAGTAATGTCTACTTGAACAGAGTGATTATACTTATATATATCACTTCTCCTTTGAATATAATCTCAAATATTTTCTTTCAATCATTCATTGCTGTGAGTAAAAATAAAGAGAGTCTTGGCAGCTTAAAGCCAGGTGATGACTGCTGTAAGTGGCAGCTCCGCCAGTAATAACGTGAAGTATTTTGTCATCACCTCCGTTCGGTGTGAAACCGTGCAAACAAACAGACTCTGACAGCAGCACACACACAAAACTATTCTCCTCCGCCACGTTAATATCAACCAGCCGGTGGAAACCATTGCATGCGGAAATTAATCTAATAAGAGTCTATTTTCTTCCTTCATCGCCTCATGTATTTTTGTTTTCTCTCTTACGGCAGCTTTTGGAGAGGACGCTGCGTCAGGAAAGACAAACATGAGGGATGATTAATTATCGGCACCTACGCTTCCTCTGCCAACAATTCAGTCTTTATTCATCTTCGACTTTGCTTTCCTATAACTCTATTTTCCCCCCAAAAAAAGGAAAACAGAAGGTAATGTCGAGGTGTTTATGTGCTCGGTTTGACGATGGGGTGTTAAGTAAAGAGTGACAAGTAGCGGGATGTGGATGATGCCAAATGGGTGAGGCTCTGAGTGTCTACCTCCTTTAGTCAGCAAGGTTTGGACATTCACTTCCACTGAGAACATAATGAAATGAGACCACACGCTGAATGTTAAACAGGGCCTCAAACTGGAGTTACAATTGTCTCAAACAGGCCCTTATGAGTTTGTTTTCAGAATCTATAAATTGTGAATGTGAAACTTGACAACGAGGAAATGTCTAATCAATGTTCAGACACATCTCTCTTAAGACTTTGGCGTCAAAATTGATCAGAAAATCAATATGGCTGCTTCTCTAAACATTGATTTTCCAAAGGGTTAAGAAGTAGAATTGCACTGGCACTCTCCATCTTCTTGGGACAAGACTAGGAGAGCAGCAAAAGGTGGAAACAGATGTTGGAAACTTTTTGCCATATTCTGAGACCAAAAAATTCAATTCTAAATGTCTCTACTTCAAACACTTTGGCTATGAGATGTACCACATAATCAACATGGCAGTGCCCCTAAAGATGACTTTACTTTTCCACAACAACAGGAAGGAGAACTGCCCATCGATGCTTGGGACAAGAATAGGACGGCTAAAGATGGAGCAAAAGGATTTTACAATGTCATTGCACAACAGTATATAATGACATTCAGGTGCACTGTCAGGAAGTGGACTCAGATATACAGTACCTCGATAAAATAAACTTTCATTCACACATACCAACTCACACTGTCACTGTTCACCACACGCTCAAGGCCAAAGTATGCCTTGGAAGTTTAAAAGTTTGGGAAAAACAAATATGATGTCCTCCTGATAACAATATACATTTATACAAAAGGCTGGACAAATAAAATGGAAACAGGTTATGAGTTGTGATGACATATTTGAGGAATTACATTAAACCACTGGCCTAAAAATGCAAGAAATACTGTGTGAGCCTGGGACAAGCCTATGTAAATCAAAGGATACAGAATAAGACCTCATTAGTTCAAATGTGCAGCCTCTAGGGGGTGATTTGAGTTTGGAGCTGAGGAGTGTGAGTGCAGCAGTGTCTGTCTGTTTTCAACAACAGAGCGTCTTCCTGCTGCTCTGAGGAAGACACGAAAAAGAAAACACACGGACTGACAGTGACACTATGGACCCCTCGAGACATCTTCCTCTCCTGTGGCATGCTTTCATCCGGGTGATAATGGAAGTTAAGCACAAAGAAATGTCTCACAAAAAGAGGGAAACACGAGTATTAATATTAAATCTAAGTATGTACATTAGAGGACATGCAAAGATGTCGTGGCATGACATTATGTTGAGGGCTTTCTAAAAGACTGAGGCACGACTCGAAGCTGTGGAGCCTGTGTTTTGTAAATCATGAGACAAGAGAGGCATGTATTGTGAACTAAAAGGAGGGTTATGTTCACAGCCCATACTTTAGCTCATGCTATGCCCCTGGTGTGTGCACCGGGGGCAGGTAAGTGTTCATACATGGCTGCTTTGAGACACACCGGCTCCTACATGGCTCTAAACTGGGACCTGTGCGCTGCATGCCACTCAAAAGTAACAGCTATCCATTAGTTACCATTTCAAACATTAGAAAACACAGGATTTTGCTTTTAAATAGGGTTGTTCAGATGCTGTGCCGGTACTTGATGCAAACTATTATCAAAGCCTTAAATGGCATGCAAGTCTTATTCATTGAAATGTAAGTGAACATGGCTCTGAAATATGTATATGGTTCATAAATATTGGGTATCATCAGTCTGTATCAGAGAGTACCTATGCCAAAAGTAAATGCATGTCCCAGTACAGTTTGTTTTGCATTCCTACTTATAAAATGCTAATGACAAATGAAACAACGCCTGAAGCCAATGGAAATTAAATGTGGGGGAATCAAATTATTGGGCACAATTATTAAAACAAAAAGGGAAAAGCTGTTCACAAAATGCAACTACTTTAATAGCCTATAGAAGAGCATACTCCACATTTACAAATGTTATATATTATTGGATTATCTGAACCTGCCTGAACCTGAGTAGAAGTAAAAGTAGTCAACAAAATCATTAGTTGAGAAAGGGCAAAATATTTAGTGAAAACAATCATCTAAATGCCACTGACCAGTCATCATTTTGTGTAACCCTTAAAAGATTTGTCACTGATGGATTTTGTGGCGTAATTAAGCCAATCATTTGGCTTAAAGATAATCCTCCAAAGGCAGACGCAATTATATATCCTGACTGAAAGCCAACACATCAACTTTATAAATGTCAGTTCAAGCTGTGACTGTGACTTCTGCAGAATGGTGCCATCTTTTGGCAGCTTGTCTCCTGCTGGATGTTTGTCTTGTAGGAAAAAAAAAAAGAGAAGAAAGCGCTGAGACCTGAACATGCGAGCGCGGTCCCTCCCCTCCCACAAGGCTTGCGTGAGTAGAGAAAACTGTCTGTGTGTGTATTGGGGCTGGGTTTTTGCCTATTCCCGCCCCCTTTCCCTCAACCCTCTGTTTCTCTCTCTCTCTGAGGCACAGGAAATCCACAGCGGAGAAGCCTACACACACATATGCACAACACACATGCACACACACACACACACACACACAGACACACACATGCACACACACTTAGAAAGAGAGAGAGGAGCTGGCTGATCAAGGGCTGGTTGTCACGCGAGCGAGCCGTCTGTCAATCTCCCCCCCTTCGCCTCTGACAGGGCGCTGGCGGTCGGCCAAGGCCTTGCGTGCAAACCGGCGAGCCACATTAGCCCATAAAGAATTTCATAATAGCAACAGCTGTTAAATATTGATGACTGTTGGCAAGCGCTCAATGGTGCTCCGCAAAAAGGTTAAGCCTGCACTGTAATGGAAGCTAATACTTCATTATGCCACAGATCAAATGTCCGGATCTAGCCCTCTCCAAATCCAGCTCGTACTATTTCTACTTTTCGTCTTGTTTTTGTAATGTGGGCAGATCGCATGTGAAGAAGTAATTGAGTGAAAGACTATTATTTTAAGCAGTTCATGACTATCCTCTGTAACTTTTAGATACAGAAACAGTTTGATACACTTATGATTTAATCTCATATTGCCCTAATATCAACAAAGGTTTAATCTTTATAATCTTTCTGATATTGTTTACTTCTTCCAACATGGAATAAACTAGATTACAGGATTTAACTCCCTTTGTTAACAAAACAGTGGCTAAAAAGTACTTTCCTATGAGGCAGGAATTACAAATAATCATAATTCAAAGGAGATTATGACGTCAGTGAGTGATTGTTTGAGGGGAGCGCGTGCACAGAGGAAGCCTATTTCTAAATGAGTGAAAAAAAAACATCAAAATAGAAACTCAACAAAGGCTTTGATTGAGGGCCGAGATACGGACGTAAAAGGGAAGTGATATTATGACAAAGCAAATGGGATCACACAGAATGGCGGTGGAGATGTAAACTCAATTGTTTCCACTTCTCTGTTTTGGTTGGCAAGCATATGTGCTATTCGCCGTGTAGTACAGGCATAATACATCTTCAACAAGGGGCCCTTGGGCAAAACAGACTTGTACTGCAACTTCTCCTCAGCGGGTATACTGCTTCTGTATGTGGTAATAAAAATGGCGCCATATATAGTGCTCACACCAAGAGGCTATTACACAAATCATCATCTGAAAGTTGTCTAATTAAGTCTAAAAATAGACAACGTGACTCGCAGTGTGGCTGTGGCACAAATGTTTTATGTGAGCATGATGATTGTCCGCCGGGAAAATGGCTTTTTAGATGAAGTAACACACATAAAGAATGAGCTTAAGAGCTGTCTAAACACTCCTAAATTTGTCTCGTCAAGCCTTGGGAAAATGAACCACAACGTAAAGCCAACATGGTGCAATATTTATGCACACAATTAGCAAAACTAACAGGATGCAAATGGATGTAGAGCCCAAGGAGAGTGTGGTTCAGAGTGAAACGATGAGCGCACACAGGCTGCATTCAGCCGTGCTTCGCGTGAGACGGCCCAGTTATGCAGGAAGGCTTTTTATTTGACTCTACCCAAATGAATGAAACAGTGTATTTGTAACTGAAGACAAAAAGTCACTAAGGTCTTCGCTGCCCGTTCCCAGTTAAAGGATCACCGGCCAAATACTCAGCGACCCGGGCCTCGGTGAGCTCGGCGGGGGTCATCTCAGGATACGCTCTGCCTCATGAGTCACTTAGATCCCTGCCATATCCCGCCTGAAGGCAAAACGACTACACATTGTGCACGAGGTGATGGGGAAAAGTGTATTGTTCAAGGCCCTTTCTGCCGTTTTCTAAAATTATCTCCCACAGAATTAGTTTGAACTCAACCCAAAGACACCACAAGCAACATTTATTCTTATATTTTCTATTCACTGTTGGATTAATGGATTTAAATCCAACAAAATGACACAAATAGATAACTTTACAAGTGCATTTTTACTGTATGTACTGTATGTGGTTTATTCTAGTAAAATCTATTTTAAAGATAGAGGCCCTCTCGCTATAAAAGCTGCGTTCACATCTGAGATACATTACATTACAGTTAAAGACATGGGTTCTCACTTGCCTGAATGTGTTTAAGTGGTTAAACTATAAATAACCGTTTCTCAGATTCCTGTTTTAAAGAGAACGTCTGTGGCTTGTTGCTCTCTCAAGGAGTCAGTGCTTAATAAAAGTTGTATTCAGGAACCCCACCTGGCCACAGTAAAGCACGAGTACGGCTATTTCTGTACAATCAGGATTTTCAAGAGGAGTCGGAAATTCAAGAGTGTTGAGAGAGTGTGGGAACTTTTGTTAAACTGATGAGAAACCGCAGGCCTCGGTGCAGAGTGCTGAGAGTCTTGTCTTATGACTTGAAATGAATAGACAGTCAAGAAAATGCAACAGTTCATCAAAGGAAGGAAAATCAGGCAGCAACCTCAATTTTTTCAAACTAAACTGGGGTCTGGGGTGTTTCTGAAAAATGTTTTAGGGTCCCTAGACATTTGACATAGTGTGTGGGGAAGGAAGGTCTTATTGAATCCAGCAAGAACCCCCAAAAAACAACCATATACAATGAAACATTTAGCATGTTATTCACTAATCATTCAGTGTTATCCCATAATACAATAAACATATATTATTTGTAACATATATCTGTAATGCTTCTCACAAAGGGATGTATGAACATGTTCAATCCACTGTATTTCTCAAAAAGACAATCTTGACTTTAACTTTTATTCTGTGCTCAAACTTTGATCAGAAACCAGCCCAGGGTCCTCAGAGATAACCGTGGAGTAAAAATGTCTAAAAAGAGATTCAACAGGATTTGATTCTGATATGGCAGTTCAGTGTAAGCCTCACTTTAGCGCTCATGGTAAACACAACATGTAACGAGAGCTTCATCAGATCTTTTGAGCTTATTTTAGCACTGATCCTGTTAACAACTTTTATCCATACAGCCTTTCCATAACAAGGATGTAATCTGTTAAAAAGATTATGGTGCCGATTCCACTCAATGAGGCAAATAACAATGGGCAGATGGTCCTTCATGCTGAATCCATATGGGAGGCAAACTACACTAATGCTGCTGTAGCACGCAATGCTAAACAACAGCTAACCACTGGCATTGACAAGCTTAAAAGTCCAATTGACTAAATCCATTTGAGCCCACATTTCTAAAGAAGCACATATGGATGTAACTAATGAATAATATTGAATCAAGTTTGTATTTTTATGTAAAACACAGTGAAAAGGGAATCACAGAATGATCGATCATAAATTGTTCTATTTTACTTTCAAGCTGCTTCCTTGCAAACATATAAAAGGGATAAAACATAAATAGAGTTTGCATGTTAGGTGGTATCAAACAAATAACAAGAAAGAACCAATTATCCAGTAGTCGTCCAATTATGGGCATGCCTAATACAGAAAAATCAAATTAACTTGTCTTCTTTTTGTCAAAACTTGTAAAAAAAAAAAGTTAAAACTTATAAACTGATGATTTGTTCTTGGCAGCTGTATTGAGAAATAGGATCAAATAGGTTAAAGAAGGCTTAATGATATCAGTGTCAGTCAGAATTAGTTTTACTTTGAGGTAAGTGTGTGAATATATGTCTCTTTTATGTTTCCTGACTGTAACACTACACACTGACGGCCAGGCCCAGTGTAATTAAATGGGTGTGAGGTGGTTAATATGTCCAGGGTTGTGGGGGATCAAGTGATGGGCATGATGCGGATCATGCTTTATGTATGAGAGCCATTAAGTTGTCAGTCAACAGCCGCAGCAGAGGTGTTGTGTGTCCGCTACGCTCCTGAGCACACGGCCAATCTGTGAAGCAACAAATCTAATGAGTGTTTAACCCCTGTCTGGACCCATTTCAGCTTAAAAAAACAGGCCAAATGGATCAATTGTTGTGTTATACTCTTTACTGATTCAGTGTCATTTCAGGTTTTAAACTGCAAACTAAACGCCATCAGGCTTTGACCTCATTTAGGTTCATATAAACTCAACACTTTGCCCCTTGCACTTGACAATATCACACTCTAGTTTGGCCTCTGACAGAGCTAATTCATGAAGGAGCATGTTAACCCAACAGTAATCTGATTATCTTTCTCCTGACACCTCACCCCCTTTTTCGCATCAAGACGTGTGGCAGACAAACACCACAAGAGCCCGCATCTTTGCATCTGTTTTAAAGGACATATCATGTTAGTGTTTCCAAAAATACAGAAGTGAAAGGGCAGTTTTAAAGGGATTCATAAGTCTTAACTGTAATAAGTGTTGTAACAGTTTGGTTATTTTTAGTTTGTTGTCGGGAGTAATTGAGATTATTGGTCCGAGAAGCCTTGCTCGTCTTTCAAGTGCAGCTCGAGTCCAACAGGTGAAAATGAACAAGGTGCCGAGAGAAGTAGACGGCCTTTGACAAAGTCGGGACGTATCGTGACTGTCCACTTCACGTTTCTCCCATCTGCGCTCCTTGCATGTCATCACAACGCTCTAATCCAAGACTGTTTATTCGAGTCCGATCACTTAATTTGGCACAGGGCAGGGAGGACATATACCCCTTGTGCTGCGGCCCTATGTGTGTTTGTGTGAGTGAAGGATATAGGGGGCGGAGGACTTGATGGGAAGCAATGGTTGGGTCACGCAAGCTTGCTAAAACAGGCAAAGTCAGGGGAGAGTCACGCATGGCAGGGCTTTGCTTTAGATGCCGCTCAGTCACCACTCGGCTTCCTGGCATCTGGTGTTAGCGTGATGCTACCAGTGTATAAATGTATGTGTGTTATGTTTAATTCCCAACCAACTGAGGAGATTTTCTGTGAAGGGTAAACAAACACTGACTTGTCTGCCCTCTCCAAACACTCTGTCGCAACGAATCGGAAAACTATTTCTCGAAGATGCCAATTGAAGCGCACTTCCTTGTATCCGTCTCAAGGAAGCACTGCACAGAGGGATAATCACTGATGGTAAAACCAGATGGATGAGGCACACAACAAAATACAGACAGCTTAGATAGGAGATATGGATATGAGTTTTTACCGCTCAATATTCAGAAACACAAAGACTTGGCCACCAGAGACGCAGTTTAAATCCTGAGACAATAAAAGCACTTTGGTTTGGGGTTAAAGATCACAGTTTGACGTCATCTTTAATCTGGACTAAATAAAGTATTATCAAAGCTTCAGTGAATATACTGTATATCAAACATTAGTGGAGCAATCAGAGTAAAACATGCATCCTGAAAATAGATATTTATAAAGTTTTTTTTAAATAGGAAATTGACCTGGAAACATATTCAAATGTTTAAATGTTCTGAACATGTGCATTTTCCTGGAAAATTTGGTTTGTATTTTTAGCTTTTCATTGCTTTTGATTGCTCAGTAAGCTTTTCATATGCAGTATAAGTGTATTCATAAACACACTGGGAATTTAAAGTTTGAGTTCTGACCATCCATTCAAACATACATACTTCAAATCAAATTTTATGTTGAAAGAAAACCAACCAAACTTAACTAACCTGTTTTTATAGATAAAGGTAAAGGTGTGTTTTAATCATTGTGCCTGCTTGATGTATCTGTATTGCAGTTTGTAGGTAAGCCGTTGTTTCCCTCGTGTTCGTGTTTAACTGTGACCCTGGTCATGATCTCATCACCGTGTGCTTAAATCTCTTTGTCTCTTCAAAAATGAGACCGGACTCAGCACGAAACAGTAGCACAGACGAGTATTAACTTGAATATGTGTGTATTCGAATCAGGGAATATAAGAGGGATTGTTTTGGACAGCTAAGCACCGTACAGTGAGCTACAGAGGGGTCAGTAGACACAATTCAGTTGCTCCCTTCGCTGACCCAAAAATTCCCATGTCCCTGAATCACTGGCAAAAACTCACTGGCAGAAATATTGAAGTCTTCACTAACTACAATCTGGTCCAAAGTCCGTCCCGGTGGGCCAACAGCCACATCAGGGACACAACCCAGTTTGACAAAATAAATAAATCATAGGGATCAAAATTGTATTCTTCTTTTATATTTTATTCAAAATATATCTAACCTGTTCACAACAAGCTGCAACAGGGTCATTATAGAAGAAGTGTTATTAAATTGAGAGGAATTTATTAGTTCTGGCAAAACTTTGTAAATCAAAACAAGTAATGACAAAGCATCATCATTTGCAGCATTTTTGTCCAAAAAAAAAAAGGCTAATAGACCAACCCACTGCTTAAAAGCCAGTGCACAAAGACAAGTATCACTTTGTAAAACCTGCACAATGGTCATAGTATGTTTTATTTCAAACCAATTTCATCCTAACCCACAATCCGGCAGTGCTGTGAACAAATGACTCTATTTGATAAAGAGGTGTTTGTTTAAGCATATTTTTGGAGAAAGTCTCAAAAGGCATAGTAATTTAATTTGGGCTATTTCTGTTACATTAAAAACCCACTGGAATTTGTACTGGGGGCATTTTGTGCAGTGTTGTAGTCAAGAACGCACTGATCGAGACCGAGTCATGTCCAAGACCAGAGCGTATAAAGACCAAGGCAAGACTTTTGGGGAATTGAGACCAAGACCAGTTGAAATAGAGACGAGAGAAGAGTTATAAAATCATAACAATCTAAATCCAGTCTTAGATCTAGTCTAGTCTCATTGAGGGTTTGGTGTTGTGAAGATAAAGTGAGTCTTGGTAAAAATGAGTTTGAGATCAGATTAAAAACTATCTATAATACTCACCACAAGTGTCTTTGCAGAGCAGCTGTGTCCTCACTGACATCTGACACTGACAACCTTACATAGATGTCTCCTTTATCCTTAATGCAGCATGGTTGTCAAAATATTATTCCATGTGTGTTTTGTTCATTTCAAAATGAATTCACATGGCATTTGAGGACATTATGCAGAATTTGTGTCACTACGTTCCTGTATGAAGTAATGGCATTAGGTTAATATTGAAGAGAATCACGCTACGACGCGCAGTAGGAGGAATAAATGTGGAAAAGATTTCAGGACATTTTGCAGGCTAATTTAATCGATGTAATAGTAAGTAACACGCAGTCATCGTATAATTCGATTTGTTGGGATTTATGTTACTTAAGGAGACAGCTGTTTCCACAAATCCTGGATGAAAAGCGTGATGAGATCATCCGCTTTTTGTTTCCCAGCACAATCAAACATAAAGCATGCAAGTATCTGTCAAATGTCTCTAACACAAACAATGCCAAGTAGTGGTTTGAACTCAGGAAAACTGCTTTAAATGTTGTAAACCGAACATGAGGAACATAATGTGCTCCAGCCTTACAATTATCGCCTCGGCACTAATGAACCTGGTGTAACAGCCAGTGTAAGTAAACCACTGTTTGGTCTCGGCGGCGTGTTAACTTCCCCTTCAGCCCTCCGCAGCTGAGACCTGTGGGCAACGCTGCTGGACCAGACGCCACAGCTGCAACTCTATCTGCAACACAAGAGCCGACGGCCATGTTTTCGCTTACATTACCGGATTACTGTACAGGTTTCTGCGGGAAGAAGTTATTACGCTAATTGCTTACACTAATTCCCATAGCAACAGTTCATTTTCGACTTGTTTACGCGGCACACATTTACAGTTTCTATTAAAAGAGCCAGTTGAGCTGTAATGAAAAACAACTGCCCTGCTTTTCTGCGATGAAGCAATTTCACACTGACACTATTTTATCCAATCAAATCAGACTGAGATAGCAGGATTTATTGGCCAGAGCGCTCCTCTTAAAATGCACTAATGTCTTGTGGTTGCAAATGCAGAAACTGAAGTAGCCACTTTGTCCATTAAAAGCTCCAAAGTCAACTCATGCATTGTGGTTCGGCTTAACCCTGAATATTGACTTCAGCTGGAGTCCTTATAAATCACATTAACTATAACTCCACTGTCAAGCTGAGAGACATCTTTAAATAAATAAACGCTAAGCAGCTTTTAAAAGTCAATATTATTTACTACAAAGGGCCAAAACTACAAAAAGATGCTGGATTGTGAAGTACATCACTATAAAGTCGAGTTTTCTCCAGCTGATTTATGACAAAGGCCATAAGAATTCCTCCGCAATAGTTTCAGCATGTCGAGGATAAGAGAAATATTTCTGATTTGGAAAAGTATTAGCAGATCAAAAACGCAGTGGTGTCACTGTTGGAAACTCACGCAATGCGCTGGAAGTCTTTTACTCTCACTTTGAGGACAGGACATGAGTACATAGTGTTTCTTTTCTCACAGTTGTGAAACCTGAAAAAGAAACAGGTTGCACATAACAACTATAGTTTTATGACTTCTTCGGGCTATGATTAAAATAATTGGTAGCCATTTATAACAATCAAAACAATGAAGAAGGGTAACAGTTGATAAAATGGGTCATTTTGTGCTAAACATAACAGGCTATATGTCAAATTTGAAGCATTCAGATTCATGAGTATAGTAGCTAAATGTAAAAAAAAAAAAAAAAAAAAGTAGGCCTTTAAGTCAAATGAAGTTGTTTTGTTCATGTATTTGTGGTTTTGAGGGAAAAAGAGTTAAATGCGACAATTAAGGAAGGACGCTAATGGCTCTATGGTTTGTTATGGCTGTCATAAAGCATTCACACATCTATGAGCAACTTTATTTTAAAAGATTCACATCATCATAACACTGAAATGCCGTAAGATCTGCTCAGAGACTTAAACAGAACCGAGAGCGCCCCTGGACTTGTAGCATCCAGCCAGAGGCCAGTGTCCCGCTCCAGTCGGAGTATAAACACACCAAATAACCACATCCTCCTCACCCAACAACAGTGCTGCAACTGTTTCTCATGTGACAGAGAGCGAGGGAGAGAGGGAGAGGGAGGAGAGGCGCTGGGGGGAGGGAGTGGCAGGGAATAGCGTGAGAAGACCTAATGCAACGTTTCAAGCCCAGATGGGTCACATCAGTAGCCCGCAATCAACAAATTTGGTCTTGCCAAGTTTACACGCTTTACATGTCAAAAGGGAAAAAGAGAGAAACCTGTTGCTTATTTTTTTTTATACCACTGCTCCTCTTTATTACCTTCCTCAGCGTATTAATTACTGCAGTTTTTCCATTGTGGAAGAAGTGAGGTGCTTATGGGAATTGGAGATGCACTTGCAAATTAAAATTACACTTCATTGAACACATGATGGAAACTGAAAAAACAGATAATTTAGAGTGAAGGTTTTCAGTCAATTAAAATGTCAAAATAATATGCTGTACTGGAAATTTTAGTAAACATCTCAATGAAACTCAATTCGTTATAGATAAAATATGATGGTATGTCCTTTTGTAAATTTATTGGGAATTTGGGGTTTGACTTTTGACCCTCTGAGGCTGCTGTAGTTACTGGAGAGGAGTGTTAATGTGAAAATGTTGCCTTAAATGATGAAAAAAAAAGTCCAGAAAATTTCCTCAGAAAAGTGGGAATCCTGAAATAGATTATTGAACTGAAAAGTTAACCAAACTTAAAAGTGATGAAGTGAATATTTTTTTTAAATTAAAGTGTTTATTTTAATTTATTTATTTTAATTGTTACTGTATTGCACAGATTATTTAATATAATTTAAATTTTGTTTAATTTCGTAATTGTCCAGCTTTATTTTTGGAGTGAATTATTATTTCATTTTCTATATTGGGAAAGATTTTATTTTGTACAAATCCATGTGGTGCCTTGTGGCAAGACAGTGGTAGTCCTATAGGCATGAGGGTAAAAAGAGGGCAGAAAAAAATAGCTGGACAAAAAGGTTGAATCCCACTTTCTGTTTTAAAGGAAGTGCTCTACGGTTTGTGAGTCCACGTCCACTGTGACACCAGCGGGACCATTTAAAGCTGGCAAAACACCTTTGTATCTGTCCAAAGCGGTTAGGATGAGCCCGAGGGACACCTGGTGTGTAACTTTAGCTGGAGTGCTTCCCAGCGAGCGCACAGTGGGGTTGTTTAAATAAGCCCGATGATAATCTCTGCCTCTGAAGAAACGAAGCATGAGATAACCTCGCGGGGCGAATCTGATGCATCCTGCCCCGAATTATCAGTGACAAATCACACCCATGCATGCCTGCGTTCACACAAACACATGTAGCACCAGACGTACAGTGCCATAAGGGAATGCGCTCTTCCCGTAGCCGTGTGTGGTCTTGTCATTCAGCCTTTGTTCCACCGCGGCCTCTCATCTTTTTAAAAAGTCGTCTGTGATCTGTCCATTCGAGCGCAGACACATCAAGTTACACAGACGTTTTACAGTGCTCTGTGCATTTTTAAAAATCACCATTCAGACCAGAGATTTTTCCCATAATTACTGAGGACTGAGTCAGTGGAAAAAACTCTGGGAGAATTTTTAAAGAGCCCCACTGAGCCTCGTACGTTCAAACAGGACTGTGCCATTTTGACTTTAATAGAGGGACAAAATTAGACAATAACAATCGCAGGCTTTCGGACATTTCTACTTAATATGGACAGATGGTGCAAAGATACTCATTTACTACTTATATATATATTTTTTACTTATTTTATACTTTTTATGAAACTTTATTTTATGAAACGGCAGCAGCCATTATTTATTTAGAAACCATAATAATCAATAATACAACCCTTCTTTTTTTTTTTTCTTTTTTTTACAAATAAACAAGATAACTTAGATTTCTTTTCTTAGCATACTCCTCAAATATATCATCTTACATTACAAATACAACAGTGTAAAAAAGAATGAGACCATGATTTGTTTGTAATGCCTCATGCTCAGTATGGTTTTGCAATTCAACCCATAAAGAAAGAATAGATTCTTGAGCGATAAAACAAGGCCATAAGAGAGGAAGAAGATAACGAGAAGCCAAGGATGAGAAGTGTCTTAAAACAAGAATGGGATTCAAAGTCTTTTTCCCACTGGACAATAAAACATGAAGAAGTATGTGTTAGTAGGAAGACGAAATCCTTTTTGGCTCTGAAGGAGGCAGAGAGGGCTCCAGATGTGTCTCAAACATGCTTCAGATTTTATTGTGATACTTCGAGGGTCTTAGAGAAGCAGACCTGGGCTTGTATGAAACCCAATCCAGTCTGGCGCATGTTCACACAACCAGATGGTTCACACATGCCCCAGATCAACCTGACCTTCCTGTACAGTTATCCACGTTTAACATAATTGCAGCGACACACTCCTTCCTTTTAATGTTTGACACAAATCAAGCATCTGTGTAAGCTTTACGTTACAATTACCTATGTTTAGGTTCATTTGAGAGGCTTGACAGTGAAAGCAACGTGTGTTTACTTCACATATGTCTCTCTTTAGGTTCTATCTGTGGATTTGAAGAAAATCTGTTCCAGCAAATGTAACGCGGATGTCACACCTCTCCCTTTCAGCACTTCTTTGATGCAGGAATCAGCAACTGACATCACCTCTTCTTTTCTCTCACTGTCTCCTTCTTTCTGAACCAAAATTTGAGGCATTACTTGGCCACTACAGAGACAAACACGACACGCAAAGTTATTCCATCAGTGAAACCATATTCCTATAGATCTGGGAGCAGGATACAAAGTCAGTGGCAGTGTACATTTTAAAGAAGCACTTTTGGAACAGGTCATGCTCTCTGTCCTGCCTCATGTTTTATGTCTACACTATCAATAACGGCTAAAATATGTTTATCATTTGTCTTAATTAGCTTTATATAGATCACATCAACCATTATTTGCAGCTATTTTGAGTATCTTGTATATTGTTGTTTTTGGATTGGGACCACACTGATAAGCTGAAGTCTTGCCAACTAAAACATGAACCATTATTCAATGAGTAAAAAACCCGGCACTAAAATCAAACTGCATCAACAGCTGTGTTTAGGGAAAGTAAAAGCTAGATTGCTTTGCAGAAGGATTTCTATACAAGGTCTGCATTCGTGTGAACCTCCCTGAGATGAGCATCAGGTATGTTTTTGTGAGCTGTACTTTAGTCTTTGCCAGTGCTTTCACCTGATCAGCCCTGTCAGCTCTTTATCCCAGAGGTGTAGTGTGTGCATGTGTGCCAGTGTGGGAGGGAGCGAGAGCTGGGATTCCCTAAAGCGTGTTCAGTAAATCCTCATCCAGCACGGACTGCCAAGCATCGCGTGCAGCGGGGCGGGACTCCCGAGCTAAACCCCGCCCCCCACTCATATACTCAGCATACACTCAACATACAGCAGTAACAGAAGCCAGCGGGGCAGTTAGGTGCACAGTTTAAGCTGGTGTCGTGGGAGGGTTAATGGATTTGAAACCATTTATTCACCTGTCAGCCCCATTAAATCTATAGCTGGGCCTTTCGTGACCAAATGAGACCTCTTGTCTCAGTAACAGCCCGGGTCTGGTTAACCTCAAGCTCAGTGGAAATGCATATCTCCTGTTCACTCACAGTGGCACTTGTCAAAACAAGAAAAGATACTTAGCCCATGTAAATAAAAAAACTGAAGTGTTCAGAGGTGGGCAGAAACTACATTTAGTCCATTACATTTTCTAATTGCACTTACTAATTGCAGGTGTCCTTTACTTTTCAGCATCAACAAAGGCTGACAAAAGCATATATACAGTATGTCGGTGTTATGCTTGATTTGTGATTGAGTTAAAATAAACCCTTTAGCTTAGATACTTTTTAGTTTGACTCCATAGAGCTAATTTACCAGACATTACATTACAGGCAATTAAAGACAGACCCTTGTTAAAAGACACTAAAAGGACTCTGACCACATGGTTAATTTGCATAAATAAATAAAGCACGCTACACACAGCAGAGACAGTTTCCTTCAACTTCTAAAGCAGTGCAGCACAGTCGTAATATGACTCCTTTCGCGTCTGCAGAGTCACTATTAGAGACATTATTTGAGCATAAATTTGATTTAGTGATATGAGTATTTTTAACATTGTCCAAACTTAAATCTCAAATTAATTACATTAATTGAGTTTATCAACCAGCCCTAGCATGACTTATACAACACTGACATAAATGACGCTCATGACTTAAGTATAAACAAATAAACTGGGGCTTAAGTAGTTGTGTAAAGATCACTCCAAGTTCACACTATCATTAACTCTGGTAACTCTCTTTTCAATAAAAACATTGCAGCCGCTACTATACTTACATTTATGAAAGCCTCTATTTTATTAAACAGTGCTTTTACTTGAGTACAGATTTGAGCTCCCCTACTTACGGTCCATCTAACAAAGCACCTGCCTTCAAAGTCTCCTGACATGTGGCCAAAACAAGATGCAGTTAGATTTCTATGATTTTTGTCACTGGCTTTGACATGAGTGCGGTTTTGAAGTTAAAGAGCAGGTTTTGGGTGAGATGGATCCCACATGGTGAGCGCTGCTATGTGGGTGGTCAATCCACCAGAGCACTGCCTGGAGTGAAAAAGTGTTTTCTGTGCGTCGCAGTGCAGGGCCGAGTCGACCGTACCAAAACATGTCATTGCTGAGAAATGGCTTGTTCTCCACCTCCAACTATTTTCAGCTAAGAGAGGAAACTTTTTTTTTTCACTGGGTAGAATATCCTACTGTAAAATGGAAAATGTTTTATATAAATGCTTTAAAATATTTGAAAGTGAAATTGAAAAGTGTTGAAAACTTAAGGCCAGACTGGGACGGACAGACGGATCCATTTGTGTAATTGGCAAAGTGAGTAATTTCCACTGAGTCCATTTGGCATCAAGGTGACCTACTGTATTACTGAAATAGAGGAACCATCTTTCACCAGAGGGACTCTAGCTCCAGGTTTACTGACAGAAAGGAGAAGTCCTGCAATCAGCGCCTTATTATGTTTTGGAAACCTTTTATGCAAACTCCATAAAGGGAGCTCCTTCAAAAACTGGCTTCATTTCAAAAACAATAAATTATCCACCCTTCACCTGATTACCAAACGCACAAATTGCCAGATGATCATTGCTCTTTGCCCTGGGTAATAAATCTCATAAAAACATGTCGTCGTATTTCTCCTGCCATGTCTGAAATGCTGCGGTTAAGCATTTTAATTCGGGGCGGATCAGAAACAGTGGGTGCCAGTCCTTTGGGAAGCATTATGCCCACGATACAAATATATAACAAGACTGGATAAAAGAGTTGAGTGTATCCACCCAGACATCAATCACTTTCTTTTTGAACTGAACTGAAGCCTAAAGTTTGGTGTTTGTTGCTATTTTGGATTGAAAATGCAAAGAGATAAAACCAAGAAACTGCTATTATTTCTGCAGTTTTGTGTAGTGCTTTATTTTTGATGATTTAAAACAAAAACCAAGAAGAGTGATTGTCTATGAATAATTAGAGACCTATAACGGTAACTTCAAATTTGGCTTCACTTTCTGTCTATTACAAGCTCATAACACTTGAGTAACAGCTGTTTATTGATGCTAATCTGCCTTTGACATCAGCTGTCATTGCTGCTCAAAGTGACGTGTGTCTGGGACGCTCCTCTGACAGGTTTTGGAGATAAGACACAACAGTTTAGAGTTGTCTCTTTTGGCAACCATGCGTTTTGTCATTAGACTTGATTTCTTTTCAACTCAGAGTCAGTTGTGTTTGCCTAAGTGTATTATTTTTGTATTATTAAGTATGGGATTTTTAAAATGTTCATGAAGACATTAAAGGTACATCCTCTAAATGTCTATAGTACAGAGATGAAACAAATAGAACAGACAAATAGATCAGACAAAACTATACGTAGGTGTGTAAATGCTTCAACACAAAACTTTTTGAGTTTGCTGATCTTATAAAAATAGACATTTAAATCTCCATACAACCCAAAAGAATAGCCATTACTTCTTATTCCCTTTATATAAGTGACCAGAGTGAACAAACTAGAAGAGAAGCGCCAACAGGTTTTTTGAAGACACTTCTTACTGAAAGCTTAAGACATTTTATGAACTAACCAATTGCACTGGGTTTGTGCACCAGCATGTTCCTGCACCATAGAGGCTTACAAGCTGCAGAAAGAAGGGCATAAGGTCTAGATGTTGTGTTTTTATGCTAATAGTGTTTTTTTCTTTACTGAAAATGGGTCAATAAAATATAATAGGACTCTAACACTTTGACAAACCAAACAACAGACTCAGGTAAATGGCATTTTAGGAGAAACTGAGTTGACTTAAATCTAGACAGATTTTAGTTCCTAATTGTTCTGGTTTCCCTTTGACTGGAAATTGGGAACCAACCAAAAACAATATTCCCTATGTACTCATAGTTATTTCAGATCCTTTATTAAAAAAAATTTGAGTGTGGCCTGTGCCTTTAACTAGAAATACACATTATACCAGACTGAATTCCTGGCTCATTGAGTGTGCGTACAAGTGTAAAATGTATATCTGTTAATGTGAGTGCATGTGTAAGGCCTCCATGAATAAACCTGACACCATTACAACATGTGATGCATAGCACCTGTACAAACAGCTCTACAAAGACTTCCTTGTTTTCATGGACTGGACCTTTAATTAGCCTTTAATTAGCCGACAGCTCCCACAGCTCGGACTGTGAGACCGCTGCGGAAAAAAGGGGAACAGAAAATGGAGATTAACTGTGTAAATGACTGGAAAATGTCCTTTTCTTACATTACCCAGGCTCAGTCATTTTAATGCTGTCATGCATTAATGAAAGCAGATCTTTGTGTAAAAACTTAAATTGTTCAGTCATTTAAGTTTTAGTTTTCCTTTCTACTGTGGTCCACTCACTGTATGGGAAATCCTAGTAGAAGAATATTGGTGTGAGGTTAAAGTTGTTTAGTGGTATTTTACCCACACCTTCTCTCCCAGGAATACTCCATGATTTGCAAAGTGCATCTGAGAAGTTATGCAATGTTCAAACATGTGCCTAGCTTTGAAAACAAACCGTGGCACGCAACAGCAGAGGGGTCATTTTACACACTCTGGTTCTCGGCCTCTCTCTACCTGCTCTCTCGGTCCCAAAGGAGCACTTGTGGCGCTCCCAGGGAAAGCGGTCAGACATTATTAGCTCAGCAACATGCCAATGAGTTTTCCCTGACATGAGTCAAGACCTTAAATAGACTTCACACTGCGGCGGAGACACGCGATGTCTGCTGCTTTTTGATTAAAATGGGGCCAATTTATATTCCCTGAAATGAAAAAGGAGAACAGAAAATGACAATGTAATGCAGTTAAATGCCACAAATCCACATTTAACACCATAAATGTGCCGCAAGTTACCAAAGTGATGAGCTGCAACTGAACTAAAGCTTGTTGTTAATGCTTGATGTGAAACATGTGACAGCTTCTTGAGGTACTACATGCAGTGTAATCTTCATGTAATCGCTCCCACACTGGAGTGGCAGCAGGCCAGGCCGAGGCTTGTCTCTCTGATTTCTCAGCATCAGTATCTAAAAAGACAGAGGACTTTTAACACGAATAACGACTAACTAAATTGCATTTTAAATACATATCTTTGAATGTTATTTATTACTCATAATAATTACTCATTATATTATTACTCATTTATTACTCATACTAGCCCAGCTTTCTTGAGCTGTCCCAATTTTGGCAGGTGTTTACATGTATTAATAATAACTGTCCTTCCAATATGAAAGGAGAAAAATGTAAAAACAAATGGGGCACAATAATCATGGTAAATTATCCTTTTGTAGTAGCTCCAATTAATAAGTAATTAAGTAGCCTTTGTCCAGGGTAGAAGATGAATGAATGAATGAATGAAGTTTGGTCCAACCCTGAGTCAGCCAACACTGAGCATATATATACACACACATATGGCTATAAAACTATAAAAATGTGTGAAGACTGCAACAAAGATTCCCCCACTTGTTTTCCATTTCCTGTCCCTCAGAAGTGTTTGATGGGAAATGTGAGAATCGCACCAGCAGGTGACTTGATAAGTGGTTTTGTTTTTACAAGAGGTCATAAATTAAATGGACTCTACATCTGTGGATCCATTGTTCTGTCTGTCTGTGTGTGTTCGGAGGAAGCATCCTGTGGAGAAACAGAGGGAAATCAAACCATGGTGCGAGGAAGTCCCGACACCTCCTTCCTACTTCACTGCCGCTTCACTTTTAAGACGCACAATAGAGAATGACTGGTTTTCAACTCTAAAGTTTACTGCTAATCTTTTGAACATCTTTGCTTTTAAATGGACTACGTCTGTACTTCTATTTGTACTTCTAAATATTCGGAATATCTTGAAATACTTCATCGTTGTCACCGAAGCAAACTTTTACACCATCTTTCTTCCTAAAGTACCCAAAAAATATCAAACAAGATTAAAATAAAACAGGTGGTTCTGAAGATGCGAGAAGAAGCATTTCCCATTTAAGCAAATTGCAAGACAAGAAGGATCCTCTTTGAAAAGCTGTAAATCCTTCATAATACCACAAGAAAATGAGGAAAAAGGACTATATTTTGAATGACGCACCATTAAATTCACATCTAGCAACATTCATAGTAGACACAACAGCTGTGTGGAGAATGAAGACCTGCACTGAATGATGAGGAGATACACATATGGAACTGGGGTTAGACTGGCCATTAATGTACAGCCTCCGCACGCACTCAAAACAAGCCCATAATTGGCCTCGATCACGCTCATCCATTGAGACGTACAGTCGAAGTGACAGGCAGCGGACAGAGGAGGAGCGAGCCCAGAGACGATAAGACGATGTGACAGAGTGAATTCACCAAAGAGGATGAAGTGTAAATATTGACCCTGGAGAAGAGGGCACGACAGTCACGCTGGACCAGAAGAGGAGAATGATATCGGACACAAACACAGCGCTCCTCGATCGTGTGGAAAATCCAATAGTTATAGGTCTTATTTGGGCAAGACAAAACATGACGGTGGTTTGACCAAGTTTTTATGTGGAAGGCTCCCATTAAAGTGTTTTGACAGTATGCAGTAAATAAAGTAAATGAAGAACAAGAAGTCAGTGAACCTCGTGCTGCACTTTTATAAATGGATCAGTGTTTTGTGAAATCTCAGCTTCCTCTTTAAGTTTTTATTTGATTTACTGGAAGAAGACTTTTTTTTTTTTTTACTTTACCCATTCTTCTTTGTTGCAAGTTTTTTTCAAGACTTTTTGAACTTGGATCTCAACCAGTGTCCTTCTTAATTGATGAATTGAACTCCTTTATCCAATCAGAAGTCACGTTGTCCAAACATCACTAAGGCTCTCTGGACAATCTATAGTATATGTCTGGGGTCTAAATCACCACTTAATTTATTTAGTTTATTTTATTTAGTGCTTTATTACTTCTTTTTATGCTGTGTACTTCTTGGCTGGTCACATTTTCTGAGTAAAAAAGTCTCTTACTAATATTTACCATTCTAGACGCTTGTGCTGGGCTCTTCCCTGACACAGAGTGATGCCTTCTTACTGCTTTAATTTTTCCTATTTATGTGTCTGTCACTGTTGTGGAACATTTACTTCATGAATAGAGAAGTTGTCCCAAAACAAGTTGGTATATTTTTCGTCGGTAGTGGTTCTCAGTCTTCAGTGACAGAGCATTGAAATCATTCAAAAAGGCTTACTCATCACAAATTCAAGGAAGAATGCAGTTGGACCTGTTGTGGGTGCACTTTGAGACGCAACGGGGGAGGAATGTGTTATCGGTGCACTTAAGTTTCTTTGTTTACGGTTATGTAAGTCTGAGAACTGTATAATCATCATTACAATGGGAGTGTTTTGCTGAGAGCAGGTCCATGTGTCTTGAATTGAGTCGAAGCAATCGAGAACAACTTAAAAGTAAATGAAGCAACATCAGTGGCTTCTGCAAGAATGTGTGTCTAATTTAATGCTATTCCTTCAGTTCCTCTCGTCCCGTTCGAGCTCCGTTGGATGAACTGTCGGACGGAGGGCGACGGAGTGTCCATCTCACACCCAAAGCGTGAGAGTTGGCGTCCCCCGTCCGAAACAAAGCTCATGATTGTCGTGACACACACTCGTTCACCCCTGGCCTGTCTCCTCTCACTCTTTCCCTCCTCATCTCCTCGTCCCGGGCCGTTCCCCGCCACCCCTCCCCCTCCCTCCGACATGCCGCTGTCCCTCTTGAGCGGCTCATGTGTGGATACAATGTGCTCCACTGTGCTCTTTGAAGGCTATAGCATTACTGTTCACACGCAAAGTGCACCCTAACGCTCATATCTTTCCTTCTATCTTATCCGCTTTTTCCGACTTCTATCCCTCTTTCAGTTTTTTCCTTGCTTAGTGGTATTTAAACTTTTCAAATAAGAGGTTTCTATTTCTGATCTTAATTAACTAAACATATATAGAGTTAAAACGGTGAAGACAGCCTTTACACGCATGTTTGGGTGCATTTATTTATCCCTAAACTTGAAATACATGCAGCATCCCTGTGACGAAGTAAATGAATGGCCTGGATCTTTCTTTGATTACAAACTACAGAGTTTGCAGACGCTCTTGATGGCCAGACGAAGAGAGAAAAAAAAAAAAAAAACACGTCGCTGGACTCGCCACAATTGCATTACGGAGACTAACCTGATGTTCCTCTAATTATTTCAAACACACCGGAAACATTATGTCACATTGAGTCAAAACAAATGAGTGAACTTTTCATGAACTTTGTGTAAATGTGATTATTACATTAGATACAGTCATTAACAAATGTGTTTCGTTCAGAACTGATTCTCAAATAAATAACAGAGAAATCAACATTTGAATGCCTGTCAATAGATACAATGATGACAAAGGCATGGTGCAAATAGCCCGAGCTGTAACTCACAATGATTTTTATATTTTGCTTGAGTTTTGTGATTAGAAAAAGAGTAAACTGAAAATAGAAAAGGAAAATGAAAAAAAATTGTTTATGATTTCAGCTGTTTCTGGTTTCACAGATCACTATATGGGAACACATTTGTAATGGATGATGAGAAGACAAAACTATTGCTCAGATATTCGCTATATTTGAGGGAAAAGTCTGTTGAACGTGCCATTATTTTACATTCAGATGCCGGAGTCCTTTTGTTATGTTACAATCTTTGCTTCATGAATTAAAAACAGTGCATATAGTCTACATTTCTGGGTGGTACTGATAAGTCAAAACAGAAAGAATTACTAGTTACGAAACTGTTTTGCATTTTTCTTTTTGCAACATTTCAAAAGTCACAATAAATTCACTTTATTTTTTATGGAAACATGACGATTGTCACGCTCTTTGTTGATGTGGAGACTGGAAACAGGAAAATGTTATTCATTAAAATTCGTTTAGATTTAATCATTGGAGATTATTTTTTTATATCTGTCTTGCTTTTTGACACATTTTTGTTGCTGAAATGAAGGAGAAATGCCAACTACAAGCTTTGGTGTTGGCAGACTTCACACATTGTTTGAAGTTTTGGGCTGAGGCCATGCCTTAATCTCAAACCAAATCAGTCCAAAAGAAAAGGCCAAGAAAACTCCTCATTTTTGAAAGACATTTCGATCTGCTGAAACAGTTCATAAAAAGCAATAATGATTAAGAATTAATAATTTCCTTCAATATCTTCCACATTGCATGTTTATGTTCTACTGTAAGCTCTTTCTTGGCCGAGTCTGGCTCCAATTGTTTCCATGTGGTCAGCCTCCATCGCGGCCGGAGCCACAGGAATCTCTCCTGGATATTCAGAGCCGTGCCACTGCTGCAGCGGGAACATGATACCTGACTTTCTCTGAGTCCAACAATTCTTCCTCTTTCACTCTTTTTTCCCTCCTTACTGACCAAAACATTCCTCTTTTTTGAAACACCTCTCTCTAGGCACGCGATTGGCTCCTCTGAGATTACGTCCCATTTAAAAAACAAAAATATAGTTTTATATTCACTTTATGTCCTTCTTGTTTCATTTGATGCTATTGCTTTTTATAAAACTGTGGATTTTTTCACTACACACAACACTCTACGTTAATGCTTTGCTTATTGTAATCTTTATTATTACTTGTTTTATGCCACAACTGATTCATTGTTGTCAAGTTGTGGAGACCAATGGCCAATGGGAGAGTCCCTTTTGTAAAATGTAATAGGCCTCAAAATCTATTAATATGTGATAAATTGTGTATTTCTCCTACAGCTCCTGACACCAAATTAATCTATTTGTTTCTAAGCAGTAAATAGAATTGCATATAATGTTTTTTTTAATATATCCTCATTTTAAAAGTTTACAGATTGACTTTAAAACTCCAGCTAAGTGCATATGTAGTGAATATCTTCACGTGTTGCTCACTGGTGTCATGCAGCAGAAGCCACTGAACCCATTTCTCTGCACTCCCTCTGTTTCACACTCATTCACTCAGTCTTTCTCTCTCTTCGCTCGTTTCGACAGATCATTTTCATAACCACTTTTCTGAGGTCACAGCCTGGTCTGCAGTAGTCACGCAACCCCTTCGTCTGCTCAGTCAGCTCCACACACACATACACCACCACAGCGATACTACGCTCCTCTCTGTGCTGCACTAAAGCGTGTCTTAAAGAGACAGCGCACAGCTCTTTTGTGAGCAGCCACAACATGTTACAGACCAGGCTTTTAAAGGGTCAGCGAGTCTATTTTTATCTCAGTGTGTGTGCGCTCAAAGCATTCCTCTGTTGCTGGCGATACACATGCAACCTGTGGCTGCTGGAAGACATGAAACACTCACTAAAAACCCATTTAAACATTAAACACATGCCTCGGATCATTTTCAATATTTGAAATAATTTGAAATGTGTATTTAATAGTCTCTTTGTGAGTGTTTGTGGAAGTCAAAGCAATGCATTTTCTGTTTTTTCCAGCCCAAGTCTCCCATGTCAAATGAGACGTTTCTGTAAACCACTGCATTTCAAAAACAAACATGCAGTATAAAACTTGCATATTTAATGTTTTTTTCTGCTGTTTTGAACCATCTCATTTTGAACCAATAAATGCAGCTGAAAAGCACTAAAATAGGTATACATAATCATGAGTGAATGAATAAAAGCTCCACAAACTTTTTGATGTTTTGTGTTGGTCCAGTTAGGATTTTACATTTGACTATTATGTTACACTTTAAAGCTAGTTAGTGCAAAATTATGAGAGGGTCATGTAGGCTAATTTATTTATGTAGATGCAGATGATCCATTCAGAGCCTTAAATAAGACTGCAAATGTAAAAGTTAGAGGCTCCAATCTGTGTAAGTAAAGAGCCTCTATATTGCATGTTTTGTTTTTGTTTTTCTAATTTTGTGCAGCCCCTTTTGGGTTTGGATTCGTATTGAGTTACTTATAGACTTAAAAACAAACCATATTTGAATTGATAAAAGTTGTTTAAGCAGGTGACTTCTCCGCTAAAGTCAATAACAGTTTCCTTTCTCCATTTCCACTTGTCTAATGTTGTGTCATCCAGACGACAGAACATCCCTTTCTACTGTCTATGCGTCGTTATGTTGTTTTGTTTATGCCAACACCCTTCTAACCTTTCAGCACCTGACTTTTACAAGGACGGTCCGAGGAGGAAATACAGGGAAGAAGATTGACACAAGGAAGAAGGTGCAAACAAACACATAAGAGTCAAAGGATCAGTCACAATGGCCTCCTGTTCACGTAAACCAGTCTGAAAATGTTCAGATATAATGGCTTGTGAACTGCCTGTGCTGTATACAGACATGTGGTCATACAGTTTAAATGCTGAATCGAAGCTGTACAGCACTCAGCCAAATGTTAACCTGTTCCCTTTGCTGTTTAATCCAAGCTGACGTTTTGACGCTTTGACTACTCAAAGTGGACAATAATTCCTTACAAGTTGGAATGAGATTTTCCAGCTCATCAAATCTCAGTTTGTGTTTTTTGTCATGACATCACCGGAGCCAGTCAGAGGGAGAGGGCCACAAAACAGCCTCAATATGGCCTGGAAATTGACTGGGAATTTGGCCGGGGAGACATTGCATGAGAAGGAGTAAGGACTTGAAGTAGCAGGGAGGAGAAGCTTGCCAAGAGAAAAGGCTCATGCCTGAAGGCTTTTGGCAGGTGCTTTGTGTCTGCTATCCATCCAGCTGCTGACTGAAAACACATACAAGAGAGTATATTAGCTCTGGAGACAGATTGTAATCTTTGTAATCAGAGCTAACACACTGCTAATTTTCACTGAGGTGAAAATGCACATTCAGGACTGTGTGTGTTCAAGCATTGTCAACATATAGATGAAGTTTTTCTGTGGGTTTTCTGTGTGTTCTGTCTGTCGGTCACAGAACATGCACTTTCTGAAAAATTCCTATCAGTGTCAACCGTGTGCATTCTTATTGTTATTTCTTTACTAGATGTTGCAGGCTAAAACAGTTTGTTTGTCTGCATAACATGTATGTATAGGTGAATGGAACAGTTAGTGAATGAACATGAGAGTGAATGGTTGTCTGTCAGTGTCTTTGTCTAAGTGTCAGCCCTGCGACTATTGGCCATTGTCCAGACTGTACCCAAAGGCCCAAAGCTGCTCAGATAGGCTTTAATAACCCCTGACCCCTGACAGGACTGAGCAGACAAAGTAGATCAATGAATGAATAAAGTAAGTTGTTTTATCCTCGGTGGCCAGACGGACCTGTGGCAACTCTCTCTATGCTTCCACTCCCCCGCTCTCTGTGCATGTGCTCAAGGTATTATCTCATTGCGTGACATGTTGACCTCATTGCACACTCTCACTGGATGAGGATGGCATGAAGGTAAATACAGGCAATACAGTATTTCCAACTAAAAGTGAGGGCTGCAATAAGGTGTCAGGTTGACGTTGTCCAGGCCTCGTTGGGTCGAGCAGTGGTAGCACCAGTTCCAAAAGGAAGGATTAGACTAGAGATTAGGAAATGAAAGAATGGACCTGGAAGGAAAAAACACTGCCGTCTTATGATGTACACAATTCAACTGGAAAAATAAGGATTAAGCTTTAGTGCTGTAATCTGTGTTCTGTATAAAATGCATAAGACAGTAAAAGTTGTATTTAGACCAAAGAGGATTAAAAATGTACATAAGTTTGAAATACTTTTTTTTATTATCTATAGAGGTCAGTTTGTCTAGGAATAACAATGGCATCAAAACTCAAGTGCTCCAAAGAACTTGTGAAATGATAACAATGCAAAGAAAACTAAAAGTTGTAATTGCATCAAAAATGCCCCCCGTTTCAGAGCAGATCTCATCTAATATTGGCATCAAAAGCACATAATAAAATGTCATTAATGATTAAACAATCTCTGTCACCTATTTCAACAAATGCAACCCAGAAAGCCCTCACCATTGTAGTACAGAGGCTGCTAAATCGGACAGTGGCTGGATATATTTCCTTCATTGTAGGTCTTTTACCATGACATTTTATCTGTCCATCTCAATCTGTCAAAAAAAAGAATAGAGCCAAGCCATTGATACGTGGGCAACGCCAACGCAAGACAGTGATCATTTACACTGCAGCATTATCACATGAATTATCACATGTCGCATGACACTGCCATAAAAGAATAGGACTAAATAATGTTACGTTTTGCACCATTTGATATATCTGTATAGGCTTTGAAAGGTTAAGGCTGACTGTATCATTGGTCAGTCTTTGCACATAATGTTACACACTGGGCTTGGGTGTACACGTTTGTTTTTCAATGGCACTTTAAACCTCTTCACACTTGTCTCCCATAAAACAGCACAGATAAATCTTGTGTTTGGGCCGAACGACAATAGCTTGTAATAGGAACAGATGTTGAGGATGATCTGTTGCCTTGCAAACACTTGACAGTGCAACTAGCGGCAAACATCAACAGACACCACAGGCCCTCACTGCAGCTTCTGTGTGCATGAGAGCGGGTATTTATAAAACTATCACCACATTATCATGCCTGGGACATGTGAGCGGGTGCGGCATCTTCATCCTTAACTCGTTTAGGACATATTGAGGTCATTTTCCCCGGGTTTACACAACATTGCGTGAGAAGGGAAGGGTATCCGGTGGATCCAATTGCCCTCTGTCAGGGCGGCAGCGCCTCCATGAATGTGGCCTTTGAGTGGCGAGAGGCCAGTAGACATGCAGACAGCCTGTACTTACTGTATCTGGGAAATAGGCTGATGCGACTTCAAACGGCCACAATGATGTTATTATGGTCCCCCTCCTCCTCAAACCCTGTCTCTCTCTTATTCTGAGAAGTTACTTGTTGCTCATGAGTCACAAAAAGGAGTCTCCAGTGATCTGTTGTTTACCCTCATGTATTTATTGTGGGGTTTGGAAAGATCACAGCCTCAATTTAAGTTTTATTAGTCCTGCTTCAACAAAGATGTTCATTATGATCACTCCTCATAGAGATACTAGCCTTAAAGAAGAAGTAGTGGTTATATAATTTGATAATAAGGATCAAATGGCTCTATATTCAACCAGACATCTCTTCCATAAACTGTTCTGGCAGTAACATGGCTGAACATGGCTATCTCTTCCCCTTTTATCCAATAATAATAGAGTATCTGAAATTTACCCGTTAGCACCATATTAACACAAAACAGTTTCTTGAAGATTTGTTGTAACTAATAACCTCTATATCTGTGCTCCATTTAAAAAAGACTTTTATTTGTGCCGTCGACATTATTTAGTTTAGACTTGTTTCTACAGTTTATGTACACACCACACAAACTCTTTATATAGTGGTGCAAAAAGAAAAAAAAACAGCAGCTTGTGAAATAAAACCTAAAAAGCTTATGTTTAATTAGCATAAATCAATACAACATTCATTTTTTGCTCAATTTCCTATCAATATGGTGGACAGAATGGACTCAGTATTGTTAGAGGCTTAGCCAAAATGATCTAGTCACTTACTTCTCCTTTAAAGAAACCAAAAGCTATGATTATCTCTGTTTTTTTCATGTTAATATTGCAGTATATTTTCTGTCTTCTGGAAAAGGGATTTTGTAACTTTCATTTTCCTGAGAAAATGGTGACAATAGCATTGGCGTCATAACTGTGTGGCTTTTAGAGGAGTTGTAAAAAAGCGAGGCTGTAATGGAAAAGCACAAAACGCTGAAATGGCTTCTCCAGTGGAGCAGAAATAGTGGACTATAGCTTTACCTTTGAACAGATAACCCTGCAGTGGTTAGCTACTGACTGTGGGCAAACAAACACTTCACACCATCAAAGTCTAAAGTGGGTTAACCGTATCTTTAAGCCAAGATTTTCCTTCTGAAAATCAAACAGAAGCTCACAGCAAATATTTCACAAGCAGCAAAGTTCAACTCCATCCCCAAAGTTTTCACCAGGCGATGCTATTGCACAGACAAAAATAAGAGAAAAACCAGCTTCGGAGACTGTTTCAAGCTCAAGCGAATATTGAAGTTTCCCAAAATGATGCAGCTATGGACGCAGAGTGGGTGGGAATCAGCTTTGACTTTTGCTGCTATATTTACACCAGCTTCTAACACGGATACGAGCTGTCACAATGTCTTTGATAAGTTTTGACGGTGTAAATCTGGGTTATACTTCACTAAAACAATACCAGCGCTCTTAATTTGACAAATCGTACAAACAGAACTCACCACAACAGCCACTGACAAATAAGACAGCATTCATTCAGGGCACCTCATCATTTCATTTTCTATTATTACTGTATTGCATTTGCTCTTATTGCATTATATTGTAAATTGCAATGTCAGGACATATCCCTCGGTCTATCACATGATCACATCTGGTTCTATTTAATTAAAGTTTAGACATCCCTGCAATAAACTGTAGACAGCGCCAGGAAAATCATTCATATTTATTCTTTTTCAAAATGCCGTATTAGACATCAAATATGATTGAAAAATGACAGGAGTGCTGTGTCTGAAAAATAAACAAGGGTGGAAGCCACTTGGAGCGCTTTATTTGACAGATGAGACTGTATGAAAACAAGGATTAGGCTGTCAATGCTCCCACTGGATAAACATGGCATAAGTGTATGAACGTGAGATGCATATTTAAGACATTTGCAATTTGATGATGAAAACAAACCGTGCCACATTAGTATGGAGAATTCCTCCGCTCCGCACGCGAACATAGACGAGGGGAGGGCACCAGTCTGAGTGCTGAAGCCGGCAGCTGTTTGAATTCAGTCGCAGCAACATGCCAATTCAAACACGATCCTCTAAGACGAGAACATTCAGACTGCCTTACAAATCCACTTTTTCACTTAACATGACATAGACAGGACTTGTTCATAAGGTTTGAACAACACAAGTCACATGCAATCCCATCTTTTGTCATTTTAGTTTGTACTGTTGCTACTACTTTGTATCCAGATCAAAGCCTGTTAAAACTGAACTTAGAGGCTGCAACAGGGACAGAACAGCTTTAACCTAATGTTTCTTTTGCATTTACTGCTTGTTAAACTCAAGCTGTAGTTTATAGGTCCCACACTATTTATATATGACTGATAATGCTGACAACTACGAAACCCCCGACTGTGACCTGAAAGTAAATGCAAATTTGACAAAACGTTCTTACATTTATAAGCAGGCAGAATTCACTGAAACAAACCCAATCGACATAAACTGTTAACACAACAAATGCTTCTTATATCGTCTTATTTTGCATATTATATCCTAGACAATTATCAAATGACAAATTTATTACAGAGACGGTTAGATGTTAGACTTATGGTGGCATTGATTATCATTTAATTAAACAAGACATGACTCTTTAGCCCAGATCTCTCCATCTAGCCTGGTACCTTTTTTTTTAGATGTGGGTCAATTGGGGGTCAGAAATCAGACAAGTTGACTGCATTTAAAGCCACGGTTTAATCAATCAGACAAAAACTTTCAATTGGAGCTGATAACTGAATTAAAGTATCAGGGCCACTCGATTTGTCTATCACGTTCTGTTTTCTGACAATGCATCCTCTTTGTCTCTTTTCCCCAAATCCTGACATGTCTCTCTGCATTCACACCGCTCACAGGACTCTCACAGGACTCTCACAGGACTCTCTTGCCTCACCACACACACTGACACTAACTTTCTGCACCTGACATGATCATCTCTTACTGTGTTTGTCAGAAACCATCTTCAGCCATGAATAAGTCATTAGATCAGTGTTTGTTTCTAAAGGTCCAGCGCCCCTGGTATCATCTCTAATAAGGTCACCCACACAACGAAATGTGGCAACTAAGTTTAAAGCTTCATGTTTTTCTTTAGTCAAATCCAGTCTTAAGAATGCCATTTATGTATAGTCTGTGAGGATTTACTGCTCCTACACAAAGGAAAACTGTAAAGGCCTAAACCTGCTTAAATAACCAGCCTATGGCAATATGTAATTGTCTGAATGTACCACCATTGCACTTGTACAACTTACATTTAACAGGCGACTGAAGATACATGAGAAAGATTTAAAAATAGCACTCTTTTCTATTATTCACGGCATATTTGTCTCTTTCCTCCCTTTTCACTAACATAAAACCACCGTTAAACTCACTGGTGAAAGCCTGAGAGAGCTTTTACCATGAACTCTCCCAGTGGGCCTTTAGCGCATGCTGCCAGCGTTAGTAGAAACCTCTAGTGGTGGCAAGTGATCTGGGACGCTGCCCCAGTCCCAAAGGATACATACAAGACAAGTCTGAGCAGCACTGCAGCCTTTTGAATACAATAAAAACTCAAATAAAAAGGAAGCACTAATGCAAGTCTTGTCTGAAGAATGCTTTGGCTGCGTGATGCATTTTTTAATATTATTTTCTTGGGGGATATGAGAAAGATGCTGATCATTTTTTGCAGCACACACATCCGTAGCAAAATCCCCCGAGGCCCCTATGTCGCTCTGTTTACAGTAAAACACTTATACCTTCTTTTCTCGTGGCAAACACAGATCGCCTGGAGGCTGCAGGGCTGAGCCAAGTGCAAGTCACGCAATGCTCACTCTAGCGTCGTCCCGCCCTCTCTGTCATCATTTATCCCCTCTCTCCATCCTATAACCACTCTGTACCTGGTCAGATTGGTGACATTTGCCCTTCATGAGCTCTCCCGCTTCGACCAATCACCTGTCAATCCCGTCATCCCAGCCGCTGTAAACCTGTGTTTGTGTTGTCTTCCTTCTTGAGATTAAGGACTGTCCTCTGCACATCCCCCCGGCCTCTACGGTACCCTCGCTGTACCCTCTCCGCTCGCATCTCTCTCCACCCTAAAAATATTTTGTCAGGCTCACTCATTCGATCATAATTCGGCAGAGAGCATGAGTTCACTTGGAGTTCAGGCTGCTTTGGGTGCGTGGAGTGCACCAAAAGCCTGCCAGCCATTTACAAAAAACTCACATAACCCCTTTTAAAACACTCTCTTGCATCATATTCTTTAATTAGCTCATACTGTAGATTTTCTCACAGAAAGACAAGCCTTTTTCAGAAAAAATTTCAGTGTAATTTTAATTTTTTACCCAAATTGAGGTCAGAAAAATAAATAAATAAAGATTTTGCCCAAAGCTTACCTTAACTTTATGTGACATGATCTGAGGAACTATTTTTACTTAGGCGACTTGCAAGCTCTGTTTTTTTTTTTTCCCCATATCAAATGCTGATGTAAGAGGACCTCATCTGGCTGACGGTAGTTAGCGTATCGAGCTGTATCGGGTCAGATGCCACCTTTGGTTAGTGATCTTTCCAACCACACGGAAACATATCGATTTACATTAGGGAACAACAGCAGGGACCGAGCCCGGGCAGCGTTGCAGCACTGAAGCATGGCTCAATTAAGATAAATGGAGGTGACAGACAAAGCAAACGGTCTGATGTACTGTACGGCCAGGCAGCGTGAAATGTCCTACAGGATACGCACACCTTCTGATCTGCTTTTTAAATAGTGTATGGAGGAAGACGGCGGAAAACATCAATCATCAATCAATCAATACGTGAGAATTGCCAAAAGGAAAAACTTGAATCGATCTCGGCAATTTCAGTCAAGCAAACCAAAATGGTCTTTTTAATAGATAATAGTAAAGGTTAGTGTTGTGCAGGCTTCAAACTAATTGTATGTATTTCTAAGCACTTCGTCCAAATCTTGCACAATCAGAGCACACTGAAACAAACACCCTGAACAAACACATACCACAAATGGACAAGGTCAGGTTCAATTTCCGACTGATGCTATTTCCTTTGTGTCCATTTGTCAATCTGTCTCTGTCAGTCAAAGGCTAAAATGCCCCAAATCACTGTAAAACTCTTCTGGCAACCACAACTGCCTGTATCTCACCATAAATTTGCCTGGATTTAATGTAGGTTTTGGCCTTTATGCTGTGTGATTGATGCGTCATGTTACAATTAACCTCTTTAGGGGTTTGTCATTGTACTACTCTGGCCTGTATCGTGCTACAGTGCCAGTGTCACTGAGTTCATTCATCAGCCTCTGTGAATAGCATCTCCATTCGCTCGGTTTAGCCATCAACAGATCGCATTACTGACACCAGTGAGCTTTTTATGCGGGTGCCCGTGTTCAATTGGTTGTGCTGCGTAGCTAATAGGCCTTGGACCAGGACGACGGTCAGCGAATCTATGTCACCTCTTCAATCACTCCATTGTGTCCTGTCTCTAATCAGGGCAGCCAGGAACAACAAGCGAGTCTTATTGGGTTGAAACATTTCTGAGAAGTGATTAGCAGCTCCTGGTTTACTGATGCCTCGTATGCTTTTTGTTTGGTCATGCATATCCTCATTGTTGCAAATAGATTCGCATTCAGAGCTGCCACAACAAAACTTCTCCGGGAAGCCGTCTCTGTTGCAGAAGTGCCCACATGCCACAACGAATACAAAAGTGACTGCGTAAGGCTTAATGACTTATCAAATGGGCTTTCAGCATGTGGCTTTGGGGAGCACTAAATCTGTAAGCCATATGTTTACATGGAGATCAGCAAAGTCTGATTGTTTGATGTGTGAGGAGTGGAATATAAATTGGCAATGTGAAATTATTTAATCCAAGCCCAAAGGCATGTAGTTGGGGTTAGTGTGGCTAAAGTAGGACAATTATAAAAATAGCACAGCTACATTTGAACAAAAGCTAGATTCACTTCAATTTGGACAAAATATAAAAATGACCACACTTGTTTTGGTTTGATGTCATGATTTCCAAATGTAACACAGCTGGGATTCCTCAGTGTGTTTTAGTATCACTACATGCTTCAAGTGCTTCAATAATATAATTATCAGCCTAAACTCCAGGGGCTTTGGGCTCTTGTTGCTTTACTGCTTGTCCCTCAGTTGCTCCCTTGCGCAGGCAGAGCAGCGCGCTAGGCGGTAGCACTGACAGTAATTACACGAGACAGCTTCCAACAATAGTGTTGGGCCAACAAAGGCTTCTGCTCACGCTGCATGAGTCCAGGCCGTCTATTCACACTCACTCAAACTCTAAGCCACACTCTACCCGTCGCTTTGCACACATGCACACCTCCTATTGCTGCACAGCCGCCACTAGCTGTTACAGTTAGCGTCTAATGGGGGGCCCCCTTAGCACTGATTTGAGTAATTCACTTATGGCCTTTTGTGATCCCAGGGGTCTTTGTGGAGCCAGTATTGCAACTCCACTCAAGCGAGTTCAGTGTCTGTGGCACGAGAGGCCAAGCAGGGACAAAGCCAGTGTCATGCCTTTGATTCAAGCAACTAATGAGTTAGCTGTGAGGATCCTAAATGCATACAGCGCCCCTTCCATTCATGCTTCTCGACACATACAAGGGATTAGCATGGCTGGTCTGTCGCACTAGTTAACAGCCATTGTGTTGCTGATTACAGCAAAGAGGGCAAACACACATGGAAGAGGGTGGGAGAGTGAGCCGACATGCAAGTAATGTGCAATTTAGCGTGGAAACACAGTCAGGTTATAAATATGACACAAGGAACATGCTGGCATTTTACTGGCAAATATGCACGCAGCAAATACCAGGAGGCAAGGATAAAAGATGTAATAAAACCTGGCTAGGGAGATGCTATTTATGTGTTTTAATTATTTGACATTTAAGATCGCATTACTGTTTCTGCAAAAGATATAAAGACACCATGGCATGATATACATTTTTTTTACATACTTCATGAGAATACTATTTCACAGATACAGCTTTGCACATTGTAGCTGTGTAGTAGAAGTGAGATTGCAATATGATTGAAGAATATAAAAATCTCAACAAACTACAATGAAAAGAGCTTGATTGTATTAAAATAGTTCATTGTTATTGCCTCTACTGGGGGTCACCTAATGCCAAACAAAAGGAAACTGATGAGTGGATTCTAAGCACTGGCGTGAGCTTTGTCATAACAGAAGAACACATTAACATTTACACTGGAAACGTATTAAGCAGCCATACATCTAGCTTTGTAAACAGAACCAGCAGTAAGGGACAACAGACATCGCATGTAGAGAAAAGAGGAAGCAGAAAAAGCCTTAGCGGTGGCATTTAGCCCGATCACGCACTGTTCAGGCGAGAGGTGATTCTCTTTCACGGAGGTCAGAGAGACACACAGAGGGGCACAACCCCACAGAGAGGAAGCAGCAGCGAGGGAGGAGGGGGAGAGCCACAAATGTTAGTTATGGTCAAAGGGCAGCAGAAAAAAACGTGGACAGAAACGAGGCAACGGGTGACTCTCATTTAAAGATAGTAATCGTCTAAATTTTGTTTGCTTCAGCGGCACCGAGCAGGGGTGTAGTGATCAATTAACAGAGCCACAGAAGCTATATGAATGTTTGCTCAGGAGGTTAGGTTTGTTGTGATTTTATGGCACTTTCTACTTTTAGGAATATTTAAGGATTTTGAGCACTCATGCAACATGCTAAAATGACCTGTCAAAAGATGTCACTTTTCTGTGGACATTGACAACTTACTCATCAAGTTTAATGTATTATAATTTAAACATTTCATGTCACAACACCAGAAAAGCCCTGGAAAGTCATTTTGTCTTCAGGCTTGTTTTGACACATGACATTCAACTGATATGATGGGCCAATATCTCCTTAAGGCTCTGATTAAAAAGTATAACTACATACATGCATACACTGATTCATAGCTTGTCAGGTTGATACTAATTACTCAAGAAGTTTAACTGATTCACTGTGATTGTTTTCCCCTGACCTTCATACATCTGATTGGGGTCAAACAACAAGAAGGAAAGAGAAAGGTCAAAGGGTTTAACCTCTGGCGTCGCTTCAAAAAAAAAAGGCCGGGACAGATGTAACAAACAGGTTAATGAGCTGCGCAGCAAAAGTGGAGCGTATGATACAAGCGCCACAGGTCAAGCGAGAACTCCAATTATCCTGATTGTCAAGAAACTATTAGCAAAAAAAGGCAACGAAAACGGTGACGATAAAATAACGAGTGCCGACATGAGAAGCTGTAGAGTCTATCTCTGCCCTCTGTTCAAATACACAGTGAGCATAAATATTTAAACAGCAGGTGATCGTTGGAGTTGCTTAAGGTGTTTCTCTGTTGTTCAGCCATGCATGTTGATGTCATAGGTGTGTCGGCGTAAAATGATTCGCTGTGAGAAGAACCCTGGCAAATATGATCTGAAATGCTGCTAAAATAAAACATTATGAATCATCAGACAAACTGGCGAGCCGTCACATGTCTGAATTTATCTTACTAAAGCATTCGTGACAGAAAAAACTTCCACTTCTACTTGGATCTTATGAGCTACATATTCTATTTTAAAAACAGGAGAAAAATGACCATAGTTTGACCTTGTTTTTTCTGCTAATCCTTGTCAGCTCATTTCTGTGTGTTGTGGGTGTTGTGCTGATTTGACTTGGCCTCGGCACTACCGCCTTTGGGTTGCAAAAAGTAGAAAAGGAAAAAAAAGTCTGGAGGGTCACTGAGAGTTTAGTAAACACAAGGTTGAGCTAAAACGACAGATTTCACCAATGAAAGCTCTGTACTCATGATGCCTTACATGCTTGTGATGACTCAGAAGGATGAAAATGATAAGCCTAATAGATTACAAAGTGGTTTAAGACTGTCTTCTATGTGTCTAATGAGAAATACAATATTAAAGACCTAAAAAACTCTATATTCAAATATAGTACCATCACTGTTAGGGTTGTTAGTTTAAGTCAGTAACATGTGTGTCCTAGTTTCTCTGCTTTTCACCAAATCAAGATTACATTTTCAGTAAACTGTCTTCTTTTATCCAGTGAGGGGTGAGATCTTTGTGTTAAGAAGGTTTAAACAATGACAAACCAGAGAAAGGTAGCAGCAGTTAAGCCGTATTTAACTCTACAGAAGCTGTGTAGATGTGTTTGTTGTCTGTCAATGTTTACATGGTCTGTATAATCCAGCTAAGCTCACAGCCTGATTGCACCACACAACAGGAATATTCGCTTTATTTCAGACTCTAGATTAGGAGGAAATACTCACTTTGAGCAGGTAAACACAGAACTTTTTTTTTTTGGTTGACCTTTTCTAGTCTAAGCATTAAGGAGCATGCGCAGAAGCTAAGTTCAACCATAGTTAATCTGTATACATGCCACAATAACTCTCAAAATATCCACTAATCATGTTTGCTTGAAAATAAAATATTCCAGTTGGACTAGGACATTTTTTAAAGATTACTTTTTGGATGTATTTTTTTTTTAAATAGAGACAATGAAGACAGACAGGAAACAGGTTGAGAAAATGAGGGGAATAACAATGAGCATAAGACCCGAGCCAGATTCAAACCAGGGTCTCTTGAGTATTTGGTATGTGGTCTACCAGGTAAGCCATCGAGGCGCTAGTCAGAGTCAGATCATTTAAATTTCTCTAATGGTATGCAATGACAGTGTCTCATTATTTAAGGCAAGTGAACTAGTGTATTCTTTGATTTACAGTGAAATCACAAAATCTGACTCAAAGTTCGCCAAAAATGCCTGAGTCAGTTACTTCTCCTTTAACTTACAAAACTGTCTGTCCTGTCTGCTCGCTGACGTCACCATTGGCGTAGGCCTGCCGTGTGTCTGTGGGCTCTGCGGCCTTTCTCTTCCTCTTTTTATGACAGCCCAGACACGATTTTGAGTCAGGCAACACGCTAAATGAAACATATTGGCAAATATTTTTCTTAAGAGTTGGCAAAAGTTGGAATGATATGCCTAGTCCCATTACATTTGTGTGTGGCAGACTGGACCGGGGGCTCTGAGAGAAGGTGGGGCTTTAATTGAAGGCTTTAGAGGAACAATTTGTAAATACACCTCAGTGCAATGCGGATACACTTAGAAACGTTGATATTTTGGCATGAGGTTTGTTTTGTTACACAGTGCAGTAGCTGTGGATACAGAGATAGTTCCTGTGAAAACCCTCTCAGATAATTCAGTTTAAAACATGTCCAATAAGTGAATCAGTTCAATCTTGTTTTATTATTGGCATATTAACCAAAAACCTGTCACGTTATCTTTTCATTGGTGAAAATGTGTGTAGAGAAAATGGATTAATCCCATTTAGATGCAATTTATTAGATCATATTTTGACATGTTTATTACACTGTGAAATATTGACAAAACTAAAAAGCTAGATGTTCGAGATAGGACTTTTCATCTTGATCTAAACTTTTCCAGTCACTTGATTTTGTATCTGTTGTCACGGCATTTGCTTTTCACAGTTATTCATTGTTTTCAAATAAACACAGATTGACAGGGAAAACTGCTGCCTCAAAAAAAAAAATCATGTGATACCAACCACAAGCCTCCACTTCTACTCTCAGCGACGTGACCACGATACATGTGAACAACACCCCCAAATGGAGCATCGCTGCAGCTTTAGATTCGTGATGTATATCAAGCTGGCAGATACTATTATTTACAGCAGGACGTTACATTTTCTTGTTTTGTTTTATTACAGAGTATGTGGTTTTAGCCGGCCCCAAACTGAGCTCCCAAAATGCATCAGTGTAAGAGGGAATTAGAGGAAACAGAAAAAACTAACAGAGGATTAAGGGTTTAAAAAAAGGCGAGGAAGTGTGTCACTGAGTCAATGTCAGCATCAAAGCAATGGCTCCGTGTCCAGATGTTTTGTGTCACGTGATATAATAACTGCTTTTATGGCAGAAATACAATAGACAACCATATTTAAATAAGATAATGAAAAATAAAGGGGAATTGTCACTTTAATTACCTGAGCCTTATTACATTTGAGAACAAAAGCTAAATCTGCTTCCAAATAATGAGGAAAAGTAGAGAGCAACATTAATTTGTGGCAAACTCTGAAAAACACACGCACGCACGGTGGAAGAAAAATAAAGACAATCGAGGCAGAAAGACAAAGCAGGAGGGATAGTTAATCCTTAGGGTAAATATTTAACAAGCTCAGCAATTACAGTGAGGGCAGAGACCTAACATGGAAGAGGAGGGGAATTATGGCCTGCTGACTGTCAACACTCGCAGATATACAGATACAGAGCTAAACTCACATGGGCATCTGCCTAAAAACATGCTGAGAGGACACATACTGTGACTTAAAATTCAACAAAACAATGCCACACATGAGCAACACAGGATTTAGTCGTGATTCGAATATGTTTTTGTTATGTCACTTCTCTGAACCTATATCGATGAGGTCCTGTAAGAAGAATAGTGCAGTAGTGGTAAATAACTTATAACTAGCTAAAAAGGCACAACACTGTGTCCGAACGTTTAAACTGAGGCAGCTATCATGTTGTTTCTGATATATTTTGGAGCCACAAGGTGTACATGGCCTTATAGTGGTACTTGTTACTAAACATTTCTGAAAAGACACTCTTGTATCTCCTAAAGTCTGCTCTAATGATAGTACTCATATCTATTATTGAACTATTCTATTGATGAGCACAACTATGAAACTAGGCTTGCCACAGAGGGTACATTTATATTACCAAATGAATGGATTAGGCTACAGAAAGAGTAGCTGTACTATAGTTACAGCTAATGGAGATCTAGATAAATACAAATATCTATTCAGCATAACTAGTTCAGCATATATCTTTGTTTTTTCTTTAGGGCAGGACGTTTAATTGTGCGCCAATAAAGTCACCTGAGTCCAGGCAGAGTTTAGTTAACCTAACCATTCTGAGAAAACAACCCGAGTGATTCTTTATTGTCCTTCTGTTGTTTACACGTATACACAGACTCATATAAAGCTACACACACAGCCTCGGGGTGTATTTGCATATAGTGCCATAGGTACACACTTCATTACACTCCACCCTAAAGCAGTCACGCAACAACTGTTAAAATCTCAGGATGCCCTACAAAAACCACCTGCTCCATCTTTTTTTTTTTCTGTTTGTCTGCTCTATTTGAGAATGAAGACAATCAATCAACACTAGTGCATTGACAAGGTTTACTGTTTATGCAAAACTTGGGAGAATAACATTATGTCAGTCAACTGATTCTGCAGGCATGAGTCAGGAGGTCTGTGTGCTATTTAACTTCATGTAGTCCCCCTAGTGGACAAAAGGAAGAATGTATGAGGATTACATGTGGGAAAACTTGCACTTCTTTCTGTACAGCTGTTTATTAAAGCAGATAAACTAGAGTTTGTGTATTTATGGCCATATAATGCCACATTATAGTCAAACGGCTCAGAAGAAAATGAAAGTATTATTAGAAGCTATGCTCTAAGCAACAGAAAAGATGTGGATATGAACTTGTGGCTCTTCTTACATTTGTCTGGAAAAAAAAAGAAAAAAAAACTCCCACTGGACAAAAAATACAACTCTGAGTGAAAATGGACTCGAGCAGAGAGCAGCAGCAGCGAGGCGGAGATCACAGATGTATATGGGCTCAAAATCCCTCATGTTCCGCTCTAATTAATCTCATTAGGGCAGCATCAAAGGAGAGCTGAGCTGGTCACTACAGCCACTGATAACATGGCATCCAGCAGAGGTGCACAAAAACAAATAGGCACCTTGAGCTTTTATACAGGAAGAAGGAACTCGTAAAAGAATTCCCGAGAAATATCATGAAGTCACTGCATAGTCAGCTAGTATGAAAGCTACGAGTACTGCCAAAAATACAAACAGAGAAGTGGCATGGCTTATATTACAACTTTAACACTCCCTATTCTTCATTAGGGTCTTTAGCAGCTCACATTTGGCACATTCAGCATCACCTCAGCATCCAGGCAGCAGTTGTACCCCTGCGTGATCCTTTATCCCAGTAAAAGACACCTTTAACAAGTCCGATTAGCACCTGCACTGCAACTTTGCCTGTTGGCTAAGCTAAAATGAACATAAAAACAGCAAGTGAGCGTAAGTGAAGTCAACAGGTTGCCAATAGCCGGGTGCCATGCCAAATCGAGGCAGCAGATGATGGAGCTTAAGAGAGCTATAAGGATCATTAAAGGGAGGTGAGGGAACAATGTCACGTGTGTGGATGGAAACAGATGGACGAGAAACTGTATATAACTCAATCGAACACGAAATGAACAAGTGTCACTGTGTTTTGTTACAAACAGTCTAATGTAACTTCACCTATGAGCTCAGCCTTCAATGTTTTCCAAAGATGAATTCTCTCCTTTAGAGGCCGAATACTAAGAAAAGACAGCAATTCTCACACGGTCTCTTCACAGCGTCCACACAGACACAAAAACAATGCAGTCTATTTTTCACACAAAATAAGTGCCTCTTGTCTCTCCACACACCATTTCCAGCTGTGTCTGCAGCCCCGGTGTTGATATGGTAGCTGTTCAAGCCACCGGCAACAGTTCTGAAGCGGCCCATTAATATTTGAAAGCCTCGGAGCATATTGTGGAAAAAGGAAAGGGAGTAGATGGTGGGAAAGTGGGGAAAAAATGGCCTCAAAATGCCTTGTAATTACACAGAACAAAGGGCACAAAGGCATCACAGAGATATAAGATGAAGGGCATTAACTACACTTTATCAACTTCTATTGTATCTGCACACAATGTTGCTTACACCCATTAATTTATATAAAGAAAAATTCTATTCAATAAATAAAAAGTGCTTAGCTCATGAAAAAGAAATGAGGAAAGCAGAAACGACAAGAGGGAAAAAGAAGTTTGTAGAAGTTGACAAGCCATGACCACAACAAATGAAGTGTACTAAATCTATACGTGGGAGCAGTATATAAAAAGTTTTGAAGCCGAATCACTTGATCCTATCTGCAGACATCTTCTGCATCTAAATTTTCTTTTTACCTTGGAAGAAACTCTTGACACGGAGGTAGGACACTGCGAGGCGCAGCACAGACAGCTTGTCCAGTTTAGAGATGACATCCGGAGGGAACGGCAGCAGGTTGGCCAGCCGGTCCAACTCCGCGTTCAGCCTGTCCCGGTGCCGCTTCGAGGGGTTGGTTTTCTCGTTGGCGGAGGACGGCTTCCTAGTAAAGACGCACACAGACAAGAGAAGAGAGAGTTAACAAAAGTTGGCAGTGAAGAAAAGACGAGGTTTAATGGGTAATTTTCTCACTGCACACTGAGTGGTTTACACTTGGAACGGCTTCAAGAGGGACTTAGTGAAAGCAACACTCACAAAATGATTAAACTGTTTAACTTATTGGGGCTAATGTTAAAGGGTGAGTTTCTTTAATTAGTTTAGTCTCTCTTTTACACACTGGATGTCAGCAATTGCTAGTTATCTTTATTTATTTTTGTGATGTTTTCTCTGACTCTGTTTTAGTGCAATGCCAAACGAAGCAGAGACACGACCAAATAAACCGCACTCTGTAAAAGTCCTTCTGTCTCCAAACTTTTTTATTCCCATATAAATATCGTGTTTTTGTCTGCATCATTTATTTCAGCCTGTTATAAATACTGATATGGGTTAACAACAGTATTATTGGTGAAAGAAATACCTATCAGTCTTTAAATGGAAGTGACAATTTGTTGATTGGGCAGCAACAAGTCTCACATGAATGCTGACATTTTAGTCCGATTATATATTTTCTCTGGCTCATAATAAAAAAACATAAACATATATTTTGCAACAAATCTTTCAGGTCCAAACCACACTTTACATCTTAAAAATATGCTTTCAACATGTGACTATCTGACTAGTGCTATCGATTCAATGTGGCCGAGCAAAACATGAAAACTTTATAAATGCCACAAGCCTTGTTAAATTACCACATCCCTCTTCGAGATCTTATATAACCCAAGATTCACTATTTATGACATGAGCTGACAAGTTTGTCTACCAAAATAATATGCAAAACACAGGGACAGTTCAAAAAGCATGGAGCAAATGCTCACTGACACATACCTGCAGGAGGATTGCATGCAAAGTTCGGATAACTAAAGAACTACTGACGGCAATGCTCTTTAAGTGCCTTTTAAAACTAATTGTTGAGCACAAAAGTAAATTGAGATCCTAAAAGAGCACATTACATCATCAGAACATATTTAGTCAGCAGGCATTGATTTAACAAGTCTCCTTAACTGTTTTTGGATGGGCTTCCTCCTCTTCCTCCCCGCATACATGCAGTCTCCTGGAGGGATCATGATGGTTCGGCGCTCCGTGGAGGTAACAGGTGCGCTGTGGATGACACAGACAGCAGCCATAACTTTACATTGCACTGGAAACAGAGTTAAGAAAGTGAAGGTATATAAACATTATATGCATGACTCAAGGAAAGGCATGGTTTAAGGTGAAATCAGATACGATGAACTGAATAAAAAGGAAAAGAAATGGGATTATAGCTGAAAAAGTGGTGTGAGAAATTAACATCCCTGACTCAGAACAGTCAGTGATTTACTGTAGATTTAAAGATAAAAATATCAGAAAACAACTTAACCAAATATTTATGAAAGAGCAAAATACATCCAGGAATGATCCAGGGATAAAATAATATTAAATAATCCAACAAAGAGGTAAAATGTAAGCACTAACCCAAACGCTTTGTTGATATGAGTTAATTCCAGTATAGTGCTGAGGAATCACATTCACTTCAAGAAAAGAGACGCGTCTCCCAGGATGCACCGACTCGCTCGTGCCAAATGATAAATCCAAAGGAAATCAAATAAAGCGCAGAGGTCCTGAATGAGCTCCGAGCTGATGTTTTCATCAGCTTTGAACTGCTCAGGGCAGATGTTGCCTGATGCTTTATACCCAATTGAGTCGCCTTCACTTCCTCGCGTTTCAGGTGGCGGATTCCTCTGAATGACATGTCGAGCTCTTCGCACGCAACTCTCTGCCTCACAAACAGCGCGCCGCAGCGCACACACCGGCGCGCACACAGGCTTACGCTGCTTTCAGGCGCTGCTCACGGGTGGGAATTTTGAGGATTACACAGTCGTAGGCTCTGTAAAGAGTAACGTCTAACTCTACTCTACCACAGTGGTAAAACAAAAGCGCCAAAGACATTGGTTAATTATACTTGTACTGAATTTGACAGTACGCTTGAAAAAGTCTTTAAAACTCTTTTTTACAACAGAATAACGTACTATTCAGTCACTGAACAAAAGATACAAAATTAGTCCAAAATAGAACAATATGATACTAACATGGAGCAAAGACTGTTCTAATACTCTCTAAGAGAAACATTAGGTCATTATCTCAGCGTCAATAACCAATGATCATACCAGTGATAGGCTGATATTTAAAATAGTTTTCTGTTTTTTTTACAGGGATTCATTGAACGCAACACAAACCCAACCCGACCCGAGCGCACAGACGCGCGCTGTCCACACACACTCACACAAAGAGGGAGGGCTCACACACGAAGGGCAGCGGAGGCACACATCTCCGCATTCACAGCGAGGCTATCCGCGGTCGACAGCGCCCGAGGACCGGAGGCTTTCCCTGCGTCACACGGAGAAAAATGCTCTATTTTACAACAGAAACTGCTGTGTGTAAACACAACGCGGCACTGGACGGGACTGGGGTCGGAGAGGGTCAGTGCGCACTCTGTGGATGTGGTTTTTGAACAGACCCCGGGACAGACGCGTTTAAGGACGGAGTTGAGCTCGATGAAAACACAGGTTTACACTGGAAACGTGGGGTGATGAGAATATACTGTGAATATTCTCTGGAGTATTCACCGAGGCCAAACCAAAAGTCTTTAGGTTATTTATTTTTTACTTAACTTTTGCATGTATTTTTCAGAATGTATATTTCTATTGGTACAGGTTTAGCCCACAAATTTTAAAACAACAGACTCAATGGCTACTTTTTTGGTCTGAGAATTCATTTGCTTTTTTTCACATGGACTATTCTAACAAGTAACTCGAGTTTAGCCTCCTACAATTCTGCAAAAAAACTACTTCTGCTCTTGCGATATATTGTGCAACACTCAGCTGCATACACCAAAGCCACACTAAGGAGAATTATTGCACTCAAGCTTAACCTTTCTATTTTTGTTTCTGTACATGCATATGTTGTTTTTTATATTGTATATGCATTTCATGTCACTTAAAAATTAATAAAGTGAAAAAAACTTAGTGTGTTTTGAGCGGTTTGTAGGTGGACATTCTGCTGCACCCTGGTGTACGCCTCCATGTATGCCACAAGTGAGTATTTCACATGGCCTCAGCAAGATAAATGCACCAGATGGATATCGATCTGATTTAAGACCAGAGACAAATAATATATGTTTGAAGCCCTCATTAAGAGTACATTGACTGAACCAATCATGCTGCAAAGGCAATATTTAAACAGAAATAACTTATCTGAGTAACCTCACTCACAAACGCACATTTTACTTCAGTTTGTTTATAGGAGTGCAATCGTTTTTGAAGACAAATCACAGTGTTTATAATTCACAAAAGGCTCTCTATCAACGATATTATCAATCTCTGTGACTCAAAATGATGTATGGGCCAACAGTGTATTCTTTCACTCTTATATCTTGTATAGAGACAAAACAATGAGCGTTATATAGTGATTTTTGTCCCAGCATCAGATTTTAAACACAGTACTTAATGGAATCACAAAAGTCTAAAGCTGTGGACTGTAAAGTGTCACATGGACCGGTCTGATGCATGCTTTTGGATGAAAATCAACCAAGAAGATTATTCAAGTGAATCCCTGTGAAATGTTTGTGTAACTAAATCTTTAATCTGTAAGCTAATTAAAACATTGGACACCTTACATCTTAAAATCTTCCTTAAGGAACAGTGAGACAAGTGGAGCTCTTCATTCGAGTAATAATGAAATGTATTTATAATTAATAAATAATATAATTTAATATAATTTAAAAATAAAACACTTTATCACATTTACAAGTCCTGTGAAGTTTTTAAAATGGCGGTATTTATTCATATAATGTCCAGCACCTATGACTTGTTAAAAGAGAAGATGGGTTTTATTTTTTAACAGTCTATCCATCAATGGCAGTATTATTTGTTGTGACAGGTGGAGGCAGGGATCTGAGGAGGTCCTTAGGTCCTGTTAACGCTGTCAGTAGCTGCCATTAAAGCCACAGGGAGCTTTGGTATCAATGCAAATCCACTGGCAACACTATCCAAGCTGCCTTCCAGATTAGCCAGGACTTAAAGCCCTAGTTACGCTGCAGGGATAGACCTTCTCACGCAACCGTGTGTGTGTGCATGTGCATGTGTGTGCATCTGTGACATGTGTGTGCATCAGTCTCCGTGGCCAAACACACATCTCATTATATTGACTAGAGTTAATCAGGATGTAGTGAAAGCCAGCTGCCAGGTGCAATAGTGTGGCTTTCATTGATTATGAGGCTGTGACACAAAAACTCAGAGACTAATGGACATTTATAATATATGACACACGGTCAATAACAGAAACGTGCAAACATCTACTTTCACTCTATCGCTGTCATTAAAGAGTCAGACTGTCACTATCAGGACATAGTTTGTGAGATGAAACATTACCTCGAAAGTGAGACAATTAGGACCACAGCTGATGTAAGATAATAATTTATGAGCTCTCTTCAATATTTAATTTCAAAACATGCAAGAAACCCTAACATAAAGAGAGAAATTTATTGAGATTTTATGTGGTTTGACTTTTGAGTATTACTAGAGGACATTATTGTAAATGTAATATTTTTGTATGTAACATTTTACACAACTTATTGTAGCTCACAACTCCCTCTAGTGGTACAAAGTGATTTAACCCACTTTCTGCAACAAGGTTAATACAACATAATCATGTTCTGTCATACCCTTAACACTGTTCTTCTTAATACTATTGATATTTTAATCATTTATGAGACAGTTTTAAGGTAAAGAAAACACAACATTGAGTTCTTTTAAAACTGTTTGTGCCAAATCTACCAATAAGTGTAATCCAGGGCGAGGCCAAAGATGACCCTCAACACGAGGGTGGAGGGTTCATTGCCTGGCATGTTCTCAAAGTATAATCCATTACAGCTGAGAGTTGTTAATTCAAAAGATCAGCTGAAGAGGTCCCGTTAGGACAGGCGGGGCAGATGTGTTCACCCTATAGGACCTAACACTTACACAGTCATTTAAGTACACCCTCTATATTGAGGGTGGTTGTAAAAGTGGGTTTTAAAGATCAGTCTTATCAAGCAGAGGGAAAACATGCATTAATCATCTAAGGGAAGGCTTTGGTAAAATACATGTTAAATAGGTCTTCATTCAAACAGGCATCACTGACCCTCGGCTGTGCAAAAAAAGAGTTTGTTTTCTGCTTCTCTTGCCCCCTTTTATCCAATCATAAACAAGAACTGAGCAAATAGGCCATCTGGGTTTCAAACAATGATGGATGAGTCAAAAATGAGCAAGCAGAAAAGGTGTTCTTTACTTTACAGGAGCCTTATTTTTGTGTAGTTATTTCTGTTAGTGTTTGGTGGATTGTTTGTGTACAGTTTGAGATAAAGGAGCTATTACTCTCTCTTAGTGTGAACAAAAAAATTGCAATTCTATCTGCAAACCTGACAAAAAGTGAGTCAAATTGATCAGCTACATCCATTGCGGTTCATATTAACAAAGCAGGGCATGTGGTCCACGTTCAGTAAATTCGAGGTATTACAGGCGTTTTACTTTCAGCTCGTGCTCTGCTGTCACGTTTCTGTCAGCCCGTGTTTCAAGAGCTGTGTCAATCAGTTTAAGAGGAAATTTTGGTGTTGCCACTCTGCTGGGATAATCTTTTGATGACATTTGGATTTTGGCTTTTTCAAAGGTCATTTTGTGGTCAGCACAACGGTCAGTCAGAGGTTGCCTTGGTTCTGTGCCCCCAAAAGTCTCTCTGTAATCTGCTCGCTCCCGTGTCCCGCTTTTACCGCTCTCCTTGTTTGTGTGAGCGCTGCGTAAACTCTAACCCGAAGCAAATGAGTCACTGCAGAAATGCTAATCTGGAATGAGGCAGCAATTGTTTAGACATGCTTGAATAAACAATATGAAACAATAGTAAAGTGGTTGAGAGTGAGCGGAGTTCTAAATTAATGTGGGATGTTCTGAAAAGCTAATGAAGACTCAACTTTTCAACTCAAGTACGGCCTTTTTAACTGGAATAACTTGTGCAGCCTTTAACAAGTGTATAAGATATTGCTGCAAGGCTTTACATTTGGATGACATGAGACACCTTTTATTATTATAGTTCCTATGGGTTAATTTAATTGAATCTAATCTAGTTTTATGATTTACGCCCTTGTTCCTACTGCCCGACTACTGTATTGACAGTTACAAACAATATTATTAAATGTTATTCAATGCGATCAAAACCGTATGTGGGTGAAAACAATCGGGAGGAAATTGAATGAGTCACTCCATTTGCTGCCCACATGCCACAGCGATGTTAATATATTCCAAATGTATTTCTCGGTGTTTCCCTACAGCTCATATAGTACTGTACATCTGAGCACTCAATCTGCCACAGCTCTGGATCGGGTTAGAAAGCTTTCCTACGCTGAGTGATGCTTTTCATTAAACTCTGCAGGAACCCTGTCGCCTGCCTGTCGGCCCAGTCCATAGCCAGGTCTTCAATAATTACTTCAGTGACAGCGGGTTGCTATTTGGTCGGTTTGTTTTAGACGGTATGATCTTTCTACTCTTAAAAATCATAAATCCTAAAAGCCTGATTTTGGTGGTAAATAAAAAGACAGTTGGACTTCATTCTTGGACTTTTACAGTGTCAGAGATGAATAATGTGAGCAAACCCATGGCAGATACACTGTATAAAACACACTGTAACAGGAGGATATTTTATCAACAAGAAAACCACTGCCCTCTTGTGGAAGGAAGTAATGCATTATATTTGTTAACAGTTTTGTAAACGGTCAAGCATAATATATCAAATGTATCTGACCCACTGTTTGGGAAAGATGACCTAAACAATTCAAAAAAAAAAAAAAAATCCATCATCGTCAGTGTTCGGGAAGATGGATGGGCCATTACTGATGCCAGATTCATAAACACAGGCCAGACCCAGTGGAAACTGTTGCTCAGTGCACCTCTTTGAATTTATGCCCCATAATAAATACTTGCAAATGTTTTTGCCGACATCTCACATCCAATAAAAATCGAATTGGTGAAAAAACATTTACTTGTTGCATCATGATGATGTTTATTTATTCATTACTGCACAGTCTTGACTAAAAGGCATCTGTTTACATAGTGGTCCACAAAAACAAGACATAAAAATGTTTATTACATTTTAAAAGAAATTTTCTATTCCCTCATCAGTGCACATCGTTTCCCTGTTTTTTTTAACTGCATAACAGTTACATTGGCAACTATTAATTATTTTTGTTATTATTAAGGAATCTTTCTCATGTGCAATACAAATGCTACAGCTCACATTATTTGAGTTAAAATAAAAGTTGTCTCCTTTTCTCTCTCTGTCCCTCTTTATTTAACACTACTCCCCAAATGCTGCTTGAGGAAACACATAAGGGTTTAATCTAATTTTTGCATAGTATATTTTAGCCAAACATTACATCAGCAGCAGAGCACTGGACAAGCCCCATGTTTGATGCAAAACCCAACTTAGGGATGATCAAGATATAAAATCCTCCATAAGTAATCATCTGGGTCAAGTTCCTCAGCTACAGAGTCTTCCGTCGAGCCTCTTGTGGTTTGAGACACTGGCGTTCAGAAGACAGCTCAGGTCCACCAGCAGCTTACTTATACTCTAAGTACCTTTGGTGTGTTCAGTCTTGAGCAGAGAACTGCCAGTGGGTTTCAGTGCTACCTTTTGTTGGGGGAGCGGACCTGGTGTCTCATCCAACCTGTTGGAGCTGAAAGAGAGGTGGGAGCATAGATCAGATATGTGTAGTGGACACATTCATGTTTCTTCATTTGCTTAAGTTTAACTCACATCGTGGTTCTCCAGCTTGCCTTGAGTTGCTAGCGCTGCTACCAAAAGAAGACTGGAAGTTATGGATGGTCTCTTGAAGAATCTGTCTTTCTCTGCCCTAATGACAACAAACAACAGGGATTAGAAACCGTCACAATAATATTCAGGCAAAGATCTTTCTTCTGTCATTTATCTACACCTGTGTGTCTTTATATTTTGATTTAATCTGAATTAATTTGGTATAGTTCTTGCTTTTAAAACTTCACATTCAAGTTCAATTGACTATTTCATATAAAAAGATGGATTATGCTGTGGAGTGGATTGGACAATACATTAAAAAGAAAGATCATAGGAAAAATTAAGTAACTTGATGCACCTTCCCAGCGTTTAGCTCTGATATTGCAGCCAGGATCTGTTGCCGAGGTCCATCTGTTTTGATGCCTAACTCTTTCAGATCTCCGTCTGTTAGAGTCAAGAACGCCTCCATATCAACCTACAAACAAGAAACAGGGTTACCAATCTATATGTGCACAAGCTGTATTAATGCCACAACTGAACTGAGTTGAACTGAAGTTTGAAACATGAATCACAATTTAGTTGAAGGAAATAAATTCAAAACTGCAGTGTGACTTAAAAAAATACCTCTTGTTCTTCAAAAATGGGCTGGTATTTCTCCAGTGACAGTTTCTTTAAGATACTAGACAGCTCATCTGAAAATAGACATTACACAAAACACATTAAGTATGAATATAATATATATCTTCAAATTAACTTTATTCTGTTTTGTACCACCTTCATCAGTGATGGTCCCACTGCTGGAGCCCCCACTGCTCTTGGAGCGAGGATGGGAGGAGGCAGATGAGAGAGAGTCCCCTGGTCCAGTCGGAGGTTTGGGTGTGGGGGATGGAGATGGGGTGAGAGTTGGGGATGTGCTTTTGGAGGTGGAAGAATTTCCAGACTGAGGTCTCTTCTTTAAATCAATTTTCTACAAGGAATAAGGACAGACAATCGTTCAGACAAAACAGATAATAACATGTAGCCGTCTAGTGGGTACCAGCATTTCTCTACAAACAATCCTCTATGTGTCATTTATCACTAGTTTTAGATTTTCAAAGCATTCCTAAAAGTGAAATCCTGCATCATATTGTCGTGGCAGACTCAGCTTTTGGTTTTTATTAGGACAACTAAGTAAACGTCACAGACCCTCCTGGAGTGGATGTCTGAGGCGACCAGGCTCGGATGAGAGTGGATATCAGGCAGGTTAATATCAGGCAGTGGAGGAGCTGTTGCTGGGATTTGGACTTGGTTCTGTCCCTGATTTGCGGGTTTCTCTGGAGTTTGAGACTTCACATCGATTAAACCTGCAGCCCGCTTCCTTTGGGCTGCTATCTGAGAGAGGACGCTGTCTGCACTGCCCCCTGGTGGGAAAAGAGGCAAGTGGCATCTGAGAGTAAATAGTATAGTTTGTATCAAATGCATTATTCTAACACATGTTTGTTGTGTGTACCTGAACGATTATGGGAGTCCCGGTTGAGTCCTGCTACACCATTGGAGCCCCCCGAGGAGTGGGGGGAGTGGTAGTGGCCAGAGTTGGAAGGAGAGGTGGACGAGGGCCCTTTATTAATACTGGGAAACTTAATGGACCTGTTCACAACTCGACTGATTGATGTCTGAGGTTAAAAAGAAAGATAAAAACATAAGGATTCTAAAAATATGAATACTGTTGACTATTCCATGTGTATTAATGTTTAAACACTCACAATGTCTGAGTTTCCACTGCTGTTCAGCTTTCTCTGAGGTGGCATCGGGAGTCGGGGAGCTTCGCTCTTTCCTTCTCTGAGCACTCGAGAGCGGTCGGAGTTCCACGGCTCAAAATTTGACGGAGGCAAAAATGGAGGGATCACTGCTTTCAGCTTGTCATTAGGAAGCCGTGTCAAAGGAGCGCCACTTCTAAGCTATGGTATTAGAAACGTTAGGTCACGGATCAGATCATGAAAATATCTGATTACAATTGTTACTTAATCAAATTAGCATTTCTTATCAAATATATTTTAGAGTAAGTTAAATATTAAGTCCTACCATTGTAGTTATCAAAGGATCCTCCTTTTCTCTGCATAGGCCTGGAAAAAGATATATCATATTAATGTCTATATTTAAAAGCAATAACTCTTTGTTCTCTCTCTGTTGTCTCAAACGCTGCTGTTTACAACTGTTCCTCACCAGTGTCTTTAGTCTTAACAGCCCAGGCTGTGTTGATCTCATTCCCGCCTATAGCCGGGCTTGATGCCAGAGTCCCATTAGAGTCAGTTGCAGGATTACACTTTGCCTTCATTGTTGAATCCAATGAGGTTTCTGCATCATCAGGAAACGGAGCCAGGCGGTTGGTCGAGAGGCCGTGCCTCAGGGTGTGAGTCAACTTCAGCCTCCGGAACCGATTGGACATCCTACTCCACCAGGACTGTTCGTGCCAAACACAAACATATGGTTACTTTACTAATGACAGTATTATAGCAACTACTACAAGGTTAAGGTCAAGGTCAATGATGTATCTTTACCTTCAGTCCTCCTCTGTCGTCAGGTGGCAGAGGAATGTTGTTGAGAGAATGCCGGCTTTTAGATCGAGCCATCAAGCCTTTACCTCTTTGTTTTGTTTTATCCTTATCTACTTGCATACACACTGAGGCTAAGAGACGAACCAATTCAGTGTCTGGAGAAAAAAATCAGTAAAGTAACACGTTTGTTACATAATGCTTTAGGTTCAAATTACAGTTCTGGAAATGACAAGACTACCTGGGTCATTGAGCAGCATAACCAAATCAAAGGCTGTGTACCCATTCTTGGCTCGAAGGTTGACATCAGCTCCTTGACTCAAAAGGTACTTCACAATGTCTTTATTGCTACAAAAAGAAATATAATCACTTTAGTTCATTTTTATTACTAGGACTAACTTCAAGATGAGAAACGTACCCGTGATAAGTAGCTTGCATTAAAGCAGTCCACCCATGTACTCCATCCTGCTTGTCTATGTCCGCTTTCTTCTCCACCATCAACTGCACCACTTCTACCTGACCACTTACTGCTGCTATCATAAGAGGTGATGCTCCCTCCTGATTGGATGAATTCACCTGCGTAGGATCTTCCTCCAAGATCTCTTTGACAAGCTGGGAATTTCCTACATCAACAAAGTATGAATACAATAATAGCTTACTTAGTCAACCGCAAAATGTTAAATGAACCTGTTTATTTATTTTTTTATTGAACTCACCCAGCTTGAGGGCACTGAACACATCTGGTCTTCTTCTTTCGTCGTCTGTGAAGGACAGAGAACGATATGCTTAAAAAAAAAAAAGACTTGGCTGGACTCCACATAGCACAGAATCACTCTCAGTGTGGGGGGTTGTGTACACCAAAGAGTTCAACATTTACTAAGCACAAAGAAAAAAGGTTAACTACAGTGCCATTTAGCCTGCAGCTCGGACATTTGGACTGTTAAACAGGTACTGGAAATATGTTGCTTCTCCTTCGCTTTTAAACAGAAATATACTTTAAATACATTTCACAAATCGATATAAAGAAATAACCATACAAGAGCTTTGCAGTTCCTCCTTACAATATTTTTTTAACATTTCATTTTGTCTTTTAAACTGCAATCAAAAGCTCTGTGTTGTTTTGTTCCCATGAAAGTGTTATCTGCACTTCTTCATTGAACCTGAGAGGAAATTTTAAAACATGTTTTTGTTCTGGGACACTACAATGCACTCTTTCAGCATTAATGAACATGGGATAAAAGTGAAAACAGACTAACCTGTTTGAGGTCGGACAGTAGTTATAGAGTCTAGATAGGATTTGATGTCTTTCTGCTTTAGTTGCATGGCGAGTTCAAATGCTGTCTTGGAAAGGACGTTGACTCGGTCGGGGTCAGCACCACGCTCCACCAGCTGCTGGGTCACAGCCACCTGCAACGCATATACAACGTCTTCTGTCAGTTTGGGTTAGGGCCTTGTCTGGTTTGTCATTTGAAGTTCTGAAACTGGAGCATTTTCATTTTTAAAAAGTGTCTCCAATTTTTGGTGGAAAGTTAATTAATACGCTGACATGAAAAAATATAGTTTCCATGTCTGAGCTGAGGTATTTATATGTATATAAGTGTTGCTACCTTTCCACTGAGTGTGGCCACCATTAGTGGTCCCCAACCAGTGGTCTTCTGGGAAAAATTGACATCAGAACCCCATTCAAGCAGCAGGCGGACAGTAGCCTCATGACCGTGTTGTGATGCCACCATCAGAGGCGTGATGTCCATAAACTCTCTGCCACCACCTGCACAGCCTTCAATGCCTCCAAAACCAGTCGCGCTAAAGGAAAAAGAAGTGACATATACAAGTCAGTCCTGGTCCCAACGCAAATTTGGATTTAGATGAATTTATATCTCACCTGCAGCTGTTGTTGTTGTTGCCGTTGGAGACAACATCTGCTGCAACAGCGAGATGATCATAGTCATCGACATAGGCTCCACTTTCCAAGAGGAGTTTGACCACATGGATGTGTCCCCCACGAGCTGCCATACCCAGGACACTAGCCCCCAGCCGGTTACGTCCATTTATCTCTGCCCCGTTCTCCAAGAGCATATGGGCAACAGATAAGTGGCCAAACCTTAGAGAGCAGGGACAGAGAGTGAGACATGGGAGACACATGACTCACTGTACAGTAACGGTACTTACAATTTTTTATACAAATGTTCAGTGTACTTCTGTAGCTAGATTAACTATAAATGTGTAATATCATGTGCAGTGAAAGATGAGAAGTAATGACAATGCTTTAAGACAGTGTGACTATGTTTTCAATTAATTTTGCAATACGTTACAGGCTACTTGGTGCATTTAGTAAATATTTAGAGTTATTTCAAGGGGCTTGGGCTGCTTCATTCAATCATATGTCTAGAATTCGCCATTACCAAGCTGTTCTAAGATATATTGACTTATTTTTTTAGTAACAGACAGTCAATGGTTTTGCTGTCAAAGAAGGAATAAGTGGAACATTAAATAAAAATACAACAACATTCAGGCTATATGATGTTACAGTTGATAGAACACAATAATACACTGCATTGACGTTATCAAGTAATGAGATTGTACGAATTTCCCAAAAAATGAGCTCTTCTAAGACTCAGAAAAAGCCACCTCGCAGCCTGCATCAGCGGGGTCCAGCCGTAGTTGTTGCGGCTGTCCACGGAGGCTCCCTTCCTCAACAGAAACCGGACCAGGTTCTCGTGGCCGCTGGCCGAGGCGAACTGCAGGGCGGTGTTCCCCTCCTCGTCCGTGCAGTCCACCGGCACCAGGGACAACATGTCCGCGGAGCCGCCGCACTCCGAGCCCGCCTCGGACCGCAGCCTACTCTGCCGCCCGGACTCCTTTGGGGCTCCGGGCTCCAAGATACTCCGAGCCGTTTCATAGTCTCCTTCGTCACAAGCACGGAAAAGTAAAAGTGAATTAGCGCAAACTCCGAAATTCATCTCCTCATCTGGTTTGAAGCATTATCTGGTCTCTCTTCAACTTTATGTGTCCAAACTTTTTCCTCTGTCAGTCGTTTGGAGCCTGCGTTTAGAAATCATGACGCACCGTAAAAAGCCTCCGTAAAAATAGGTCTATTTCTGTCACTAACACAACCAATGAGTTAAAATTAAACCTAAAAAGTTTCTGGATAACTCCCTGGTGCAGTACAGCTGTGCCCCGGCCCGTTACTTGTTTTGGAATCTGAAACTCCAACAAGCTAACGGCTCCACTTCCGCTTGGACCTTTCACAATAAAAGTGTAAAACATGTAATGACGCAAATACAAAAAACAGCTTAACCACAAATGATAAGTTATAAAATCAAACTAACAATGCCCTTAAATAGACTTGTTGTTTTATTATGGCTCTTGTAGGTAATTAATGGTAATTTGTAACAATTCAAAATGTTCAAGCATAAATATCCCCCAAGTTGTATTTTTTTGGTCGTGCGATTTCACATGCCTTTCTTGTTCACTTTTTGCGGGCATTGTGTTACGTAAATGATTTTTATTGGCAGGCGAGACAAACACAATAATTGGACTGATTACATGCGACGCTGCGTATTTTGTGCGTGTAAATAGGATTTTTCTATGCACCATTATGTTCACCTTGACAGTTTTAACTTCCACACGCTCAGCAACCTTTGAGAATATTGGTCTTTTAGCGCCCTCTAATGGTATGAATTGGAAAGTGAAACTTTTTTTTTCATGACCACGAGGTGACGCTGTTGATTCAGGTTGTGTGCAAGAATAACCATAGAACAAGAAATGTCCAGGTTCCCGGATGGACGGTACATATTGAGGAAACGAGCGCTTTCTCGTCCCTTTTTCTGAAGCTAAACCACGTTGGTGGCGCCTGTTCCTGGCTCACCGCTGTTCGCTTGAATTATTTCCGAATAAGTCGGTCAGGAATAATCGCAATGGTATGTGTCTCATTTAGAAAGGTGGGATCTTGTGTATTGGAAGAGTTCCTGGAGAAATATGTTACTGGAGAAGGTTATATATTGAGTAAATGTGCTCGCCGGTCAGTGAGCTAATGTAGCTTAGCCTATGTGTCTCGTAAAGTGTTTCCCATGAGCTCTTTTCAAGTTAGTTTCTTTTAAGACATGCTTATTAAAACATAATTTGATCTTTTTGCACGGGTAATAATCGGAGACCAAACACTGAAAACATCAAGAGTTAATGATCCTTGCAGAGTAGCTCAATTAAAATTTGGGGAGTCAATTTCCAACCTTAAAATGGTGACTGAATGCACCCTATCATCATGAAACCCTTATGTACAAATGCTTTTCAGTGTACATATGGAGTGCCAGCATATGTTTATAATATTTTCTATTTTTCAGGCTTTCAAAGATACCGGTAAAGCACCTGTGGAGGCAGAGGTTGCCATTCACCGCATCCGTATCACCCTCACCAGCCGAAATGTCAAATCCCTGGAGAAGGGTAAGTCACTGTTTCCAACCCTAGTGTAATTTAACATTTATCTGAGCAATGAGGATAAAACTTTAGACAGAAATTAACCATGTTGACTGTATACGCTATTCTGAGCCACAATGTATGAGCGTTGTTTGAAATCTACTTGTTAATTATGAATGTTAAAAGTTTTGTTTTTTATTATTAGTCTGTGCTGACCTGATCCGTGGAGCTAAGGAGAAGAACCTGAAGGTGAAGGGGCCAGTCCGTATGCCAACCAAGGTACAATAACATTTTGTTAAGGGTTTAGTGGGGTTTTTTGTAATTTTGAAGATGATTTTGCCTGCTCCTCAGTATTTATGCTAGATTAAATTAATGATCCATTTGGAAAGGAAATTTTGTTGACCTTTTCACTTTGGATAATAAATTATTGAGCTGCATTAGGCATTCTATGAGCACGTTATTATCAGGATTAGTCATATAGATGTTGTAATGACTAATGAAACTGTTTAATAACCTGCCTGCTTCCTGTGTAGACCCTGCGCATCACCACCAGGAAGACCCCTTGCGGTGAAGGATCCAAAACCTGGGATCGCTTCCAGATGAGGATCCACAAGCGCCTCATCGATCTGCACAGTCCATCTGAGATCGTCAAGCAGATCACCTCCATCAGCATTGAGCCTGGTGTAGAGGTCGAAGTGACCATTGCTGATGCATAAGCAATGCAACTGTTTTGAATAAAGAAATTGGAAAAAACTGATGTGAATTTTAGTGTGGATTATTAATGAAATGTAAAACAGAATGGGGACACCAGATTAGATTTGTGTACTTGTAGGTGAGAGCAGCAAAGAAGTAAAATAACAGCTAGTAATCTGTGGTCTGAAGTTTATATTAAATTCAAATTTTAAAAAAAGTAATGCTTTATACTGGTGAGGCATTGACAGGTTGATTAAGTTATATTAGTATCTTCTCAGTACTCATAAAACAAATTGTAATGCATTTATCAAGCACTTTTATTTTACCTTTTTGGGTTCCCAAAGCGGTCATCAAATTAAATATGAAGAAGAGTACAACCTGTATCTTAAACATAAAAACTCAGTTCTAATAAATGTTATTTACACTATATTTTACATCGCAATAATGCAATCAAAATACGCACAGTATTGCAACTGTGTGACTGAAAGTTTAAACAAAAGGTTTAATTGGACGTTAGTGTTTTTAGATTTTCTGTATTCTTCACAGATCTGTCAGACTAAGAGCAGAGCACTGGTTGGTCCTTCACTAATGATACACTCAGTGGACACCTGTATTCAATTTCAACTAATCACATCCTTCTCTTTGCTTTTCAGTCAACCTTCAGGCCAATGTGGAGCCCTTTTAAAGGAAATATTTGCCTCTTTTTAAACTAAATCTCTTGAAAAACAGACCACTAAACAGTCAGGACCAGTATATATTTTAACTTACAGTTTTCAATTTGTGTAGGAATAGTTATTTCAGTTGCTCAAGATGAGTGCTGTCATTGATTTAACCGGTGATGAAACCATCAACCAACCTTTAGACATGGAAATGACTCTTGCTGCTGTCACCACTTCAGCGGAGGAGGTATTTTTTTCAAAACATCTAATTAAAATCATTTTAAAGCCCTATCGTTTGCTCTTTCAGTGTTTAAAATTTTCCTGCAACACTATGTCAATCATTTTAAATAACACCATTGGCAGCCTTTGTTCAAAACTGGGACATATTAATGTTTCTGCTGTTTTGTTGGAACCTCAGACAGGTCCAAACAGGTCCATATTTTTGTGATTTTCCTTGTAGATTAACCAGCCAAAAGACCCAGAGCCACAGACCATGACTGTGTATCTCAGAGTCCGGCCTTTCTCTAAAGAAGAGCTCAACAACTATGAAGACCAGGTACAAATCTGCCATTTTCTATAAATCTTGTGTATTTAAGCTTGAACTCTCAAACATTGTACCTTTCAGGAGTGTGTAGTGATTGAAAATGACCAGATGGTGACCCTGAACGCACCAAAGGGCTCTGCCACCATGAAGAGCAGTGAGAAAGGCATTGGCATGTCAATCCACAAATTCTCCTTCACACAGGTACGCAATATGTAAATCTTGTTGGTAAAAATAGTTTTGTTTTGCATCCATGTTGACTTTATGTTGGCTTTTAGATATTTGGACCCGACACAACTCAGGCCAAGCTTTTTGAGGAAACCGTCCAAAGTCAAATGTCAGATTTCTTGAACGGCAACGATGCACTGATATTTAGCTATGGTGTAACAAATGCTGGGAAAACCTACACGATCCAAGGTAAAGAAAAATCATTTAAACTCAGTATTTAGTAACAAGGTGTAATTATTTTATATGTGGGTTGTTTTAGGATCTCCCAAAGATCCAGGTATCCTGCCCCGAGTGCTGGATGCCACCTTCCAACACATTAGAGGCCATCAGTACGAGGCAATGGATGTGAAACCTTATCTCAGGAATGACGCACAGTTTCTCACTCCTGACCAAGTCAAGCAAGAAAAAAGTGTAAAAGCTGCTGTTTTTGCTTCATGTAAAGAGGTAAGACGAATTGATTTGACTCTGAGGGGTTTCTAGCTTACAGTTGTCTGCTTTTTATACTGCATATGTTGTTTAGGAGTGTGACTCTGTCAGAAGAAGCAGTTTAGAAACATTATCACTCTCCACAAGTCGGTCATCCTCTTGCTCATCATTCCGTGAAACTGGTAGGTCACACACTGTGTTCACATATTGATTACTCTTGATAAATGTCCTTTCATAGGCTGTACATTTGCTGTAATTCACAGTGGTTGCCAGCAGCACAGCAGGAGCAGACAGCCAGTTTGCCCTGTGGGTCGCCTTCTTTGAAATCTACAATGAGTGTGTGTACGATTTGCTTCAATCTTCTTTCTGCTCAAAGTCTAAGAAGCGTGCTGTTCTGAGAGTGTGTGATGACGGAGCTGGAAATGCCTATGTCAAAGGTGTGAGGACCAAAGGATTCAGTTGTTTGTGTACAGCTCTTTAAGGGACAGTAACCGCTATGTTTACTTGCAGATCTGAGGTGGATTAACATCACAAACTTGAGTGAAGCCAGCAAGATCCTGCAATACGGAAACAAAAATCGAAGTGCTGCTGCCACGAAGATGAACCAGTCGTCAAGCAGAAGGCAAGTCTTGAATACCAGTTATCAGCCTGTTGACATTTTAAAATGTTTTTACACTTTTCTTTTACAGCCACAGCATATTTACAATGAAGCTGCTAAAGATTGAGTCTGATGCTGTGAAGAGCATCTCAGAGTAAGTATGTCATCTCTCTAGAAACAGGAAATAACTGGGGACTACGTTGTGTGCTAAATGGCCATTGTCCTAATGATTTTATGTCCCTCAGTTGGTCTCTGTAAGCTAACAGTGCGATTGTTTCCACAGCTGTACTACAGGATATTAGAGCTGTAAACTCAATTGTGTTCTCCAGGTTTTCTTTGTGTGACCTGGCTGGTTCAGAGAGGTGCAACAAGACAAAGACCTTTGGAGAAAGACTTAAGGAGGCTGCAAATATTAACAACTCCTTGCTCATTTTGGGAAAATGCATTACTGCTCTTCGCAACAATCAGGCTGACAGGTATACACACCTAGAAATCTGAACTTATAACTAATTTACACCAAAGTTCACCAGTATATAAAGTATACTGATGAATTGTATGGAAAAAGTGACCAAATAAAAAATACATTTACCATTTGTTTTTTCAGAATGAAAAGCAGCTATATTCCCTTCAGAGAAAGCAAGCTCACAAAGCTCTTCCAGGCTTTTTTCTGCGGCAAAGGAAAAGCTTCAATGATCGTCAACATCAACCAGTGTGCCTCCACCTACGACGAGACCCTGCATGTGATGAAATTCTCAGCTGTGGCCAAACAGGCAAGTTTTCTGGATATTTATACTCGTCTAATCAAACATGTCTAAACAAACTCACCTTTGGTTTGTCCTGTCTGTAGGTGGTGCAGGTGATCCCGGACAAGACTCTACATACTCTGTCTCCTTGTCTTATTGGTCGCAATGGGAAGCCCTTGGTGAGGCCTGGGGTGACTGACAGCCAGGCATTGGAGAGTTATCTGTCTGAAGATGAGCTCCTTGATGATGAAGAAGAGGCTGACATGTCTTTAATGCCACAAAATGTACTACAATTAAACAAACATTTTCAACATTTACTACTAGACAGTATTTTTAATGGAGGTTCAATCTGCAGATTTGTGCTAACATATTCTTTCACTCTTAGGAGCTGCTCAACATGATCGAGAATTTAAAAGGCAAACTACTGGCTGAACGTCGGAAAAACTTGGTTCAGGAAATGGAAATCCGCAAAGAAATGGGAGATGCCATGATGCAGCAGATCATGGAGAGTGAAGAGCTTCGCAGGTATGTTTGTAGGTCTATGGGTTTGATAACTTTATTTCAATTGTAAAACATGATCATCATCCACAAGTTCAGATTGTTTTTGTTTTTTTCCACTGATTAGCCGAGAGATAGAGGAACTCAAAGAAAGCTACCAAGAGAAACTGGAGAACACCTTTGAGATGTACAAGGATGCTATTAAAGAGCACGCCTATCAGAGCGCTATGAGAAATCTGGAAGACAACTACGTTCCTCTTGATGAATTTACAGCTGAACAAGAGAAAGTGGAGGTATGTTCAGTGTTAAGCTTTATTTAATGCAATATTATACTGCAAAAAAATCTCTCAATAAAAGACAGAATTCCTAATTAAATAGCTCAGCTGCAGGCCACTGCATTTTATAAAGGAATGCACAATTGTGTGTTCATCCATTTTGTCTTGTTTGGGCAGAAACGGGAAACAAATTCGGGTTAAGACCATGGAGCTTTAACTGTCTATATTTCCAAAAAAAGACAAATGCACAGTGTTAATTTCATATATAAACTGTTTACTTGACACTCTTGTAGGAACTGAAGCGTAAGCTGTCTGAGTTGGAAAGTGTTGAAGGCAGAGGACGGTCAGTTCAAATGGTCGATCAGTCAAGTCAAACAGAACCATTGAAAGAGACAGAAGCAGCAGGTAAAGCTTATGCCCTTTGTCTCCTGGGCTTAACATCTGTCGTGTCCGTCCAGTTTGAGAATAGCTTACTCTGGCAAGGCACCTAAGAACTTGTATTATCCATGTTTTACAGAAGAGCGGTGCAAAAGACTTTACAAAGAAAAGTTGGCATTAGAAACTATGTGTGAGAGCAAACATCAGGTAATTGGGTCCAGCATTGGTTGCATCTCTGTTTTGCATCTTGTTTTTAATGTGCACTCCTTGGTTTCTAGTTGATATTGTCTCTTGAGAAAAATCTGAAGGAGCTAAATGAAAGGCATTGGAAGCTCACAGACAGCCTCACAGAGAAAACGCTGCAAGTAGAGGCTCTGCAGAGAAAAGCTGAAGATATGGTAAGAGACACTAAACCGAGACTCAAAACTGAAATAAATTACACATTCATTGATATGATTTGTGTTTTTTTTCAACAAGACAAAATCTCTGGAGGATGTCCTGCTGCAGAATATTGAAAAGGACAAGGAAATAGATTTACTAAAAGCAGACCTCGTCAAGCAATCCCAGAATGCCCCTGTGCAGCCTAAGACAAAGCGGGGCTTGCTCGCTAACATCAAAGACGCGGTCACTTCACCACGAAGTGCAACTCCGCGAGCCCTGAGAAAAACCGCCAGAGCTGTTAAACACTGAACAAGCCATTAGAAATTTGATTTTAATTGTTAAATAATTGTATTTATTTCATCAGGTTGGTTTTATCTGTAATCCTTTTAGAATAAATTAAAGTGGGGGAAAAAAAGTCTGGCGTGAGTGAACGGTTATGACTATTGTGGAATATTAGTGTGAAATAAAACAAAATCCACATTGTTACAAAGAGAATTTTAATTGAAAAAGCATTGTACTGAAGAGCTGTTTCACAATTGGGGCTGTCTCCATTGTGCCTGGTTATTTTGCTCAATTGGCTGCCTCACTGTTTGTTTTACATCTGGTAGAGTAGACTTTAAGAGGAAGAGGCGGTCTATGACAACAATGTAAGGCATCTTTCAGGTTTGATGCGAAACTAGAAAATAATTATCTTAGCCCCTTTTGGAAGGTAGGTGGTAGGTGGTAGGCTAATGCAGGCCAAAGCAGGTTTCTTATATTTGCTGCCCAAGTATTTTGTGGCTCAGTCCCATGCTTCCTCCCTGGTTATGTTAGGGTAGGGAAATGTGCAGTATCTCCAGTGAAAAAAAGACCCCAGTAAAACCTGAGTCCAACATGCAGCGGCTGAGTGAATGTAGTACGCACCCGGTGTAGGAGGGTCATGGTTTCAGACACACTGTAAAACGATACCACCCCTGCAGTGTGGTCCAGGTAAACTCCTATTCTAGATGAAACCGGGCCCGAGACCAAAGACTGGACTTTGTTAAACTTGAACAAATAACTTGTTTTGTCACAATTTAAGGCCCAGGATTTATCATTGAATCCAAATGCACATTCATCAGAGTTTCCTTTTCTCTTGATATTCTTGAATGCAAGTGCTATATCAACCCATGACCCGCTCCACTCCACTTCCCAGTAACAGCGGCCCATCAGACCCTCTCTGCTTAGGACCTGCCAATAGTAACTGAATCTATCTGGATGATAGGGATACCTCTGGTCTTCTTTGACAAGTGTTGCTCTTCTGTCCCCTTCAGACAGAGATATCTGAGTGTGTGCTGTATATGAGTCCAGTGTGAGCTCACGGGAATATTTTAAGAAACCCTCTCTGGTCGTGGGCTCAGGCCGAGGCAAGAAATCATGTACTTGGCTAAGAGCTGGTGAGATGTTTGCCAAGCCTTCAGTCAGAGTGAGCTTTAGTTGATCTGAGAGTCCTGCCACGGCTGCTGTCACATGCTCCAAGAACTGTATGGGCTGTTTGTCAATCCTCGGGGAGTCAGGGGCCTTGATTTCTGTGGACAGCAATGAATATTTATGTAAAAACTGGTTGTGATCTGGTGTAAGAGCCAGTGCATCCAATTGGAACTGGGTCCTCCTCAGCTCAAAGATGTACCGCTGCAGGTTGTCCTGAAGCTGTCGGACTCGAGCCTCTTCAGTTTCCTGCTGGGCCCTAATCTGCTGCTCCACTTTAAACAGTCGTTCCTCCATTAGATGCATCAGCTGAGTGAAGCTCTCCCAAGTGTCCTGCACTGCTTTATCAGCAGAGTGTCCAAAGGCTGTCATCTCCAGTTGGAGCTCCTCCAGTTCTGTCTCTTTGTCTTGGATCATGTGGAGGACCTGGTCCCGCCTGGCCTCCACCTCTATCTGTCTCTCAGCCCTCTCTGCAGACCCCATCACTGTGTCGTGTCCTTTGTGTTGGTCCACAGAGCAGAGGTAACAGATACATTCCTGGTCAGTTCGACAGAACATCTTCTTCACTTCGGTGTGTTGAGAGCAGATGTTTTCCTGGAGCTCCTTGGAGGGAGCCATCAGCTGGTGTTTTCCCAAAGCAGCTGACTGATGATGAGGCTGAAGGTGCGTCTCGCAGTAAGAGGCCAGACACTGCAGGCAGGACTTGACAGCTTTCCTCTTCCTCCCAGTGCACACATCACAGGCCACATCTCCAGACCTGGCAGAGCAGTGGTCCACTGGAGCAGCCTGGAGCCCACTCTTCTTTAACTCTTCCACCAAAGCCACTAACATAGTGCTTTTCACCAGGACAGGCCTTGGGGCAAAGCTCTGTCTGCACTGAGGACAGCTGTAGAGCTGCTCCTTGTCTTCTCTGTCCCAGTGGCTTTGAATACAGCTCATGCAATAGCTGTGTCCACAGGAAATAGTAACGGGATCCTTCAGCAGGTCTAAACAGATCGGACAAGAAAAGGCTTCAGTGTCTAGTAGAAGTTTTCTGTCCGCCATTTGTCCACTCGGTGTGTGGTTTCACTGTCAACAGCGTGTGTTTGAGTGGTCAGACTGCTCTGAGAGGCGGAGACATGTTGGATCCACCCATCTGTGCTGTGTCAATCTGAAGCAGGGAGCGCAGCACAGGCTCAGTGAGAGAGAAAAAGTAACTGCAAACAATAAGTACAATATTCTGTATATAACAAGCGTCTTAAACTCTACAATTAGTTCAAAAGCTAGTTAAGTTAATATTTTAGAATAAAATATATATTGGATCTGTGCTTGCAGTGTCAGACAGTATAGTCTAACTCTGTTTGTTAATGATCAAACTCAACTTTGTTTACTTTGATTCCATTTAGAAATAATAATACCTGAAGATCATCCATAAAAGTTCAAAATGTTGCATTTACCATCAAAATAACAAGGGGCTTTTTAACATTTAACGTAAGCCATCAGTGTGCAGTGTGAATGTGACAATACATTATGTATGATTTGATTACAAGCTTGTGCCTTTATGCCTAAAATGTCTATGCTGCAGGTTTCTGCTGTAATTGTAAACAAAGTTAAAGACATGTCTTGAGAATGTGAGGGGAACTTTTGTCTGAGGGCCATTTAGTCTAACATTTAATAACTACAGCGTAATAGTTTCTTTTCAGTAAAGTGCCTCTTCCATAGAGAATGTCTTTTGTACATGGGTATGTACACCTCTATAGCAGTCACGCCAAGGATTTCACGCTTGGTATATGTTGAACCGTGTCACACTGGTCAAATGAGGCCGTCCATTATCTTAAGACCTAAGGGAACAAAAACCTACAAAAGACTGAGATACAGGAAGGAAGCCCTCAACAATGTTAAGTGCATCACTATTCACCATTTTGCCTTTTTTTCTTTTATTAATTAATGCCTTACACTTAAGGCCTTAAATTTATAGCCAATGGGGTGTATCTTCCTCTTGCAATTCCAGCATCAAGGTTGTGGCATAGTGACCTTTACCGTTGAGTGAGAGTAACAGCGCAGCCAGCTCTCACTTAGTAAAAGGACCATTGTGGTAGACACAGCCAGCTGCTCTTCTATCTCTCTGGACCCAGTGTTAGTTAATGAGATTAGCTGTTCGTCTTAGCCTGCGTCAGTGCAAAGGGGTCAATCACAGGATTAGCACCTTACTTCAAAGTTACATCAGTTTATTACATTTTTCTCTTTGACTTTGCCACTTGCACATTTTATCCTCAGCCTTCAAAGGATGTTTAGCACCTGTCAGTTTTGCAGTTTATCACCTGGACAGAAGTATCACACTGGACGATGGGGCCTGGGGACTGACCGTCTTGCAGCTGCTGAATGAAGCACCTTTCGGGGGGACAGGACGAGCAGAGGCAGCGGGAGAAGTGAACAGCAGCTGGGCAAACATCTTCGCCTGCTGTGGCAGAGTCTGGGCGAGGCTTCCTCATGCCACTTGTAAATAATAAAGTGAGCGATGAATGCACGGTCAGCACAGATAAATCTTTGGCTGATGGAAAGGCTCTGGTCGAGTCCTTGATAAAGGTAAGTGTTTCAATAGTATGAGCAGTTGACAGGGTAAAATATTTAATTAGTTATTACCACAAAGAATGTGTTGTCCAATGCGTTTGGGCTATTTTTGAATAAACCACATATTTCATTGTCCAGGAGCTGAATGTTGAGGGTAGTTAATGGTTAAACAATGTTTTTACACTTTTATTATTTTATGAAACACCTAGATTTTGAACAGTCTGTTCACTACAAATATCTGGGCCAGATGTATACCTTTACAAAACTGAGAAACAAATAACACCTATCGGTCCATGATATTTACAGTGATTTTTTTTGTGACATACTTAAATCAGCAACACACCAGATCTCAGAACTTCTTTGCCCTGTGGCTAAAAGAGCACTCTGACTCAAGAACATTTTTTGGTCCACTGAGTCTTTTGAAGCCATTTGAATGACATACATTTACCCTCAGCTGTTTTACTTGCGTTACCAGTCGAGCCTCTTTTACACTTGGAACAGTGGAGATTTTCACTACATTTTTTGACAAAACAACAGTAAGAACAACTGTCTCCTTTGCAGGATACATTTTTGTATTTACATATGTTCAGTGCCTTGTACAGTTTCAATGGAAATGAGTCTGTACCACCATCTATCTCTGACTTACAACTGGGCCACAAGCTCCGGCTGCACAAGGTTGTTATGGCTTATCCAGAAATAGATCTCAGATAATGAGATTATTTATAATATTTCTTATTAACTCACACTATTCCATGTGGATAACCTATCAAAATGTCTGTATGGTTTATGTCCTTCAGCTAGTTCTGTCCCATTTTTATAGGCATTGAATACTGGACTGCTTTAAGGGGCTGAATGTATTATATTTACGTTACTTTTTTACAAGCATTTTTTTTAATAATCTAAAATGTTATTTGTTAAGTTAAGCTGTGTTTAGTAATAATAAAGGTCCTGAAAAGTGTCAAGGATCTATTGAATTATACGCAGACATCAACAGGAGACTCAAAAATTGCTTTTCAAATCACTTTGTTTCACTAGATGAGAGTGAGGGGAACATTCACCCTGTTCACCTTCCTTCATAAATGTCATTTAGAGTTCTGTACACTAGTAATACTCTAGTAACAATAGTAGTAGTAATTTGAATAGTAAAATGACGGTGGCTGATGGCAGAGCAACTCAAAGACTCTTTAGAGACAGTATTAAATCCAGCACTGAACTCTTATATGAGAAAAGTCATTTTGAGATTCAGTCAAAAATTGGGTCTTGTACAATATGCATACAGTGATATTGCTGGTACAGGTGTGTACTGACTGAGCGATGGACCCTGCAATGCTGAAAAGAAATGTATTCATGGCTGCTTTATTGAAATTGTATTTTAAGGACATGTGTCCAATGTTCAGTCAGGACTAAATAGGTAAAGAGGAGAAACAGTTTTTCTCTGTCAACATAAAAGTAATGAATACACCAGACTTATGAACAAGAATTAGTTGAATAAGAAAGATCAACATCAACATAGATTTCCTTTTCCTTGTTGCAGGTGGTGGCATGTCACCGTCACCTGGCGTCCTGTGTCGGTGGATGCACAGACAGTTTGCATTTGAGAGATGAGTTGAGGCAAACGAGAGAAAAAGCCCTAAAGTTGGCTGTGTCCATCTGCCAACACTTAACCAAACAGCTGCGGGACAAGAGCCTGCCTCAGGAGCAGCGTAGAGAGATGGAGCTGCTCTGGGTGGCCTTCTCCTCCAGCCTCGAGCTGCTGCACGTCGACATGAGCAAGGTCTTCAACATGGGCAACATGTTCACACTGGGCAACAATGCCTCACTGGTGCAAACTGGACTGCAAGGTAAATTAATGCATTCACAAAATCACTTTCTACCAGTCATGTAAAATAAACCATCTCTAGTTGATTTTATGATGAAATTAAATCAGATGGAGATGGTTTAGTGGGTAATAGTGTAATACCGGTCAAGAGGATTGTGAAAAATCCAAATTTCATCCATAACTTGTTAAAGAACCATTCCTTTAATTGGTTATATTCCACTCTTACTGCTTTAAGTGCAAGAAATAAAGGCAGAATTTTAAAAATAGCTTACTATTTCTTTAAGTTTACACAAATATTGGTCTCTTCTTCCTTATATTATATCATATTGTAGGAGGAGGGAGTGAGGTGGCTGCCAGAGCACTCAGTTTGCCAGACCTGAACCAGTCCGAGAGCCCGGGGCCCCCTGCTGGTCTGGAGAAGCAGGAGCGCAGCAGCCTGGAGCAGGACATCAGCCGAATGGACCACATGATCGAGGACATGGAGACGAAGGTGAACGTCCTGCGCTGGATGGTGGAGCCTCAGGGGCCACAGTTCGCCGAGCCTCTGAGCAGCACAGACAGCGCCTCTCTGGCCCTGTTCTCTGTCGACGAGGAGCGGCAGGGGCCCCCGCCGGGCCCCAAGCCTCTGTGCCAGCGCAGTCACATCTTTGTGCTCTTACTGCTGAGTGTTGTGGTCGTGGTGGCTGCAACTCTATCAGTCTGCATCGTCCTCTTCACATAAACAAAACCTCAATACACTCATCATGAAAACAGTCCAAACTCTTTAAATATTGACTGTACAGACTGACAAAAGTTACTGTACTTGTGGTAGCCGCTGAAATTATGATGCATAATTGCATGAAAGTAAATGTATTTATTGCATTAGGCCAAAGCTGCCATACATTCAAGTCTACTTTCGCTAAATAAAACAACAGTACAATAATTTGCTGAACTAGGCATGATTAAACTAATTCAGATGCCATTTAATAGTTTGATTTTTTTTTTTTTTACAACTGAGCTTGTTTTTGTTCCTGATGTTTTGAACAAAATCTTTAATGTTTTGCTGTTAAAAAAAAGAAATCGATGCTGTTGCTAAAGTGTCAAAGTATAGTGGGACAGAATAAAAAATGGTCAGTTTGATAAAACTTTTTTTCAATTTTCACTTTTCAATTTGTATAAACAAATAGACAGCATGGGTCAAGATATGTCAACGCAGAGAGAAATAAAATGAAAAGATATGCATTATGAAACTGTTGTATTCAGTATCTTTATTCATATTATTCCAAACTCACACTAGTTTATGGTAAGCTTGGTCATTATTTAGCCCCAACAGTCTTTAGACTTTGCAGGTGGCCAGTCCGTAGCCGAGGCAGGCCCACTCGTTGGTCATCTCCATGAAGTCTGGCTGTGCAGCTAGGCCACTCGCTACAAGAAAAAATGTTTAATTTGCTTATTAATATTTTGAATCTCCTCAGTGTCCGTCAGATGTGTTCCTATTAGATGATACAATAAAAGGACTCACCTGACAGCAGATTGTAGAGGTTGCAGTAGTTGAGTCCATTGTCGAGCAGACTGGTGAATTCAACCGACTGAGAATAGGTCTATGTGAGAAAAAATAAATACTATTTAAATCATACTACTTGATTAACTAAAGAAATATATGCTTCACAATCAGTAGCTAACATTACAGGCTCACAACTGCTCCCTGTTAATCATCTGGAGAAAATCAGCCACTGTTGTCCCATTAAGATTGGATTATACATTTATCTATTGCTGTCATCTGGTTGTAACATACTCATTTTGAGGATTCAATTTAAAAAAAAATCCATTCATGTTTTAATATGGTTATAATCTTTGTTACAGTGAATGATGAAGGAAGGAAGGAAAAAAGACAACAAGAAGACATTTTACTGCTGCCGCTTTCAAAACAGTTACAGAGCCTTACAGGTGTCTAATTTAAAGCTACAGACCCTACGCTGCATAGGATGCCCAGTGGCTTCAGATATCAATGACAATTCACAAAACAATTACAGTGCAAGTTACGTTTTCACGCTAAATATTGTACATAGATAGGTAAAGAAAAAAGCTTGGATTAACTCACAGAGACGCGGCAGCCCCCGGTCAGGACAGTGGGCATGAATTTGAAGCTGAGAATCTCTGATGTGAGGCCGTCCGGTGAGGTGTGGTTGGCCCTGATGGACAGAGGGGCCACTGACACAAGCTGAGGAAATAACAGCAAACATGTGTTTTGATTTTTGTACTCAAGACCACACAAACCAAGACCAGAATGTACTGAGACAAAGACCAGAACGTTTAGAGACAGGGACCAAGGCAAGACAATTGTACCTAAACTGGTCTTACATTGTAATAGCAGTCTGCACATCCAACAGCGGGACTAAAAGCCTCGATCTGCTGCTCCAGTGTGGTGCTGATCACTGAGCATGGGGTTGCAAAGAGCCTGGTTTTGAAGAGAGACAATAGGACATTCAACATTTTTGTGGAAAAATAAGGATAAACTCCAGCAGACTTCAGGAAAGTGTACTTACCAGATGGATCTGCAGAAGGCATGGTAAGGAACAGGGCCTGGGATGGGGACAGCAGCCACAGAGCAGATCAGTGCAGCAACAAGAGCAGAGGCCAGCAGCAGAGTCTTCATGTTTGCAGGTTTGTAGGTCTGTTCTCCTGAAGAGCAGAGTAGAACTGGTGACTGACAGCTTTTCTTTAAGGACTACTTATATGCAAAGACGACGCATGTCATAATTTACCCCGAAATCAATTTGGTCAACTGAGGGCTGATCGGTCTTGTGGCTTCTGTCTGACTTCATGGTATCATTATGAGACAGGACACACAAGACAATAGGCCCTGTTTGAGATGTTCAGTGAGTTTCTGTGAGCTGTGAGTATGTCAACAGAAAATCCGTTTCTATGCATTTAAGAAGCTCTAAAATACTTTGAAAACATCATAAAAATGAATGAAGATGAACTGGTGTTCAGATGTATCAACAGATGTCTCAAAAATGGCCGTTTCAAGGTGAGCTGTTATATCAGTTTCTACCACTAGAGGGAGGTGTGAGATGCTGACCCACAGATCCCAGACACCTTTAGTCTGCCTCCGTCGAATCACAGCAAGAATGAGTCAACATAAGATCACATCTGTTCAAAGAAATACAAATTAAAAGATCAAATAAGTGGCCAGTGTATAGGAGTAGTGCTGTTGGAATCATCATGCATGCATTTTATTCAGTAAGTCAATGGAGGATGAGATAAAAGAGTACTTTCATTTACAATCAAGGACTTTTCATATAGGGAAGGTAGATTATGAACAAAAATAAAGTTCCTCCTCCACTTTTTCAATCTTTAATGCAGTTTTGACCAGTCTGAAGATCTTTTTCTTGGACTGAGCTGACAGATTTATGCACCACACATGAATGCCATACCAAAATTACCTGGTAAAATAAAAGCATGATTTTATTGACACCAAAGAGCTGCAGTGCTTTTAAAAACTACATTCTCTATTTTAACATGGAGCAGAGGTTATATCACATGGACCTGCCCCACGAAAAAACTGTCAGTGTGGACACCGAGGTAGTTATGGGATGTCACTTGGATGATTGATGTTTTGTTTCCCTCCTTGACTCAGTGTTCAGTACAGCCCACACTCTCACATGGGACGGTCCATAAGTCATTTTGATATGGCCACTTTATTATTATTTAATCACTGCATTGTTCATTTCTTTCATTGTCTGTTATATTCTCTTTAAGTAGACAATGTGTCTTGAATAAAAATGTATTTGCAGTTAAAACTCATTGATGAGGTTGTCAGTGGATCAGTGGATAGTTTGCAAAATAAAAAAAAAAAGTCACTTTGATAATTTGGTATGATACACACAGACCCACACATGAGATTGTAGCATTCAGTTTGCAATTCTTTATTCACATTTTCCATTTTATAAGAATAAATACAAACCAAATCACTTTTAAGAGATCAAAATTAATCAGCTGTTTGATTTAGAAAACACTCTGCTCTTTAGATTTTGCAGGTGGCCAGTCCGTAGCCGAGGCAGGCCCACTCGTTGGTCATCTCCATGAAGTCTGGCTGTAAGGCCAGGCCGCTCGCTACAAGAAAAAACAAACACTTTCATTTAGAAAATTGTTATTCTTTTCAATGCTAGCCAAATTAATCTCTATTAAATTACACTATAAAAGTAGGAGTGGTTTATTTACTGACCTGACAACAGATTGTAGAGGTTGCAGTAGTTGAGTCCATTGTCGAGCAGACTGGAGAATTCAACCGACTGCGACTGGGCCTAAAGAACAAAAGGAAAGTAAAAGTATTTAAATAGCACTAATGCATTACATTTTTAAACAACAAAAGTTTTAATGAGCCTCAGAATTAAATAAAACAGCTATATTTTGTCAAAACAACAAAAAGCTTGGATTAACTCACAGAGACACGGCAGCCCCCGGTCAGGACAGTGGGCATGAATTTGAAGCTGACAGTCTCTGTTGTGAGGCCGTCTGGTGAGGTGTGGTTGGCCATGATGGACAGAGGGGTCACTGACACGAGCTGAGGAAACAAAAGAAAATATAACTTGTAATTTTTCAATGTAATAGTGTTGTACTCAAGACCACACAAACCAAGACCAGAATGTACTGAGACAAGACCAACACATTTAGAGACTGGGACCAAGGCAAGACAATTGTACCTAAACTGGTCTTACATTGTAATAGCAGGCTGCACATCCAACAGCGGGACTAAAAGCCTCGATCTGCTGCTCCAGTGTGGTGCTGATCACTGAGCATGGGGTTGCAAAGAGCCTAGTTTTGAAGAGAGACAATAGGACATTCAACATTTTTGTGGAAAAATAAGGATAAACTCCAGCAGACTTCAGGAAAGTGTACTTACCAGATGGATCTGCAGAAGGCATGGTAAGGAACAGGGCCTGGGATGGGGACAGCAGCCACAGAGCAGATCAGTGCAGCAACAAGAGCAGAGGCCAGCAGCAGAGTCTTCATGTTTGCAGGTTTGTAGGTCTGTCCTCCTGAAGAGCAGAGTAGAACTGGTGACTGACAGCTTTTCTTTAAGGACTACTTATATGCAAAGACGAGGCCTGTCAAAATTCACCCCGAAATCAATTTGGTCAACTGAGGGCTGCTGGGTCTTGTGGCTTTTGTCTGACTTCATGGTATTGTTGTGAGGCACAAGACATTGGGCCTCAGTGTGTAAAGGTGTGCTAATGAAATGGTTTTGTTTGGTTGCAATAAATAAAATATGCAACGATAAACCTTTCTGCTTTATGTTAATTCCTTTTGATACATATACAATAAGATGCTGAAATTTGTCTCAGTGATGGTAATTTTCGTACAGGTGTAAATGGAGCTCGCAACATTTTTACATAGGTGTGTGTTTTATATTATACTGTGCTCCTTTTTATTCTAAATTCATGTAGGTCATGTAACACTGAGATTAGAGAGAAACAGTATTTTGAATTATATGTTATGGAGTTGACTCTAAAGCTACTTTGAGTGTAATCAAATGCAACACTTCCAAGAGAATAATAACAGGGGAAATCCCCAGAAGTCTTGACTGGGCCGTGAGAAAAGGACAGCAGATATTTCCGGTAAATTCTCTCCTCCTCATTGGCCCATTCATCGTCTAACTGTGAGAGTCACCTGGTACATCAGTGATCATTAGGCCTCTTTGAATCTAATGACAAACTGATTTTACACTCATAGGTTTTGTGGCCATTGTGACGCTATACACTGCTCCATTACAGAGGGGTTCAGGTCAAGCTTCAATGCATCCAAGAAATGTATTGTGAATTGTTATTTTTTAATTTTCTTTCAATTGTAAATATCTTCTTCATGTCCATGGTTAAAAATAACCAAGCGAAAGAGGTTATGACCTTGTCTATGTATTGGCTTTATTGAACAGAGGAAGCTTAAATTTAATAATTGAATTGTTTTCAGATCTTTACGCTGGCGCCCTGTCTCTCAAATTATCCAATTAAAAATAATATTGCCGGTCTATAAAGCATCAAATGATTAAAGCTCAAAAAACTGCTTAAATAAACAGCATATGTGCAATTTTAATTCCTTACATACCATCAATATTTTGCTTGTGTTCAGCTTTTGTTTTGAAAGAAAAGACCGGATGTCATAAAGTTAGTTTTCTTCCTCTAATTTCCGGTAATCTGGTAATGGTTTGTAAACTACGGAAAGGTGAGGCAGCGATGACATTTTGAGTAGAGAGGAATATAAAGTTTTGTTACCAGTGGGAAGGCAAGTTTGGACAATGTTGGCGACGACAGTGAAGTCACGAATCAAACCGATCATTTATCCTCATTTAGATAAGTTTTATGACCACGTCTACTGTCAACACAGACTTAGTTTTCTGTCAAAGCTCTCCTCGTGTCCTGTGACATCTCCAAACTCAACATCTGTGTCTCGTACGCGCTCTCAGTCACATTTTAGACACTTTTCGAAGACAGAAAAACAGCTTTATGGAGCAGCGAGGCATCTCTCTGGAGTGACCCCCCGGAGGTCCATAAGAGGTAACCGTGAAGCGACACTAATTATCTGTAAAATACACCATTAAATATGACTTTATGACTCCATCAAGTGACTTCACGATGCGTAAAACCCAGTCATTACAGACAATGGCTTCACTTGAAACAATAGGCTATGCGGAACAGTAGAGGTCATTGTGTTACTCTGAATGTCACTATAAAAGTCTATTTTAAATGACATGACACTATTTACTAAAGCTTTTTTCTTTTCTTTGTACGAATAGTGTCATTAGTAATTAATCAAATATACTTATTGTGTCTTAATCATATTTTTCATGTTATTTGTTCTTTTATTTTTTATTAGCAAGTAGGATTAAGTTTTGTTTGTTTGTTTGTTTTTTTTATTAGGTCACACTCACAAGAGTAATAGTGCATGTTGTAAAGGCTCGTGTAGGTACAGGAATTAATATAAACCACTTGGAGACAGATATCTATTCATTACTTATGGGCAATTAACCCTGTAGATACATATATTGTGTTTGGTTATTTATTTGTTTCACTGTAATGACATTATTCAGAAGGAATGTTTAAAATAGCAGCATTTTGCAGTTTAGTAAGTTTAATCTTTGCTTTGTGCTGAACTATTCTCTAATGACATTACAATAGAGGCCACATTTTATTTGTTTGCTAAAGAAAGTTAATTATGCTTGTCTACTTCTGTTTCTTTCCTTGTTTTGTTCCTTATAGGAGTCTCGAGGGCTATGGACCGCATTAGCCTTTGTAAAACTACACTTTTCTGCACTGCCTATAGTGTCTTGTCCGTGACCATCACATGCAGTGTTATTATGGAAATGCTCGCCCTGGTCTTATGCTGTATTTACAAAATATTCCATTGTGCTTCCCAGTTTTCCGTGCGTCATTGTAAATATATGACATAGTAATGAGGAACATATTCATATAAAGAAAATATATGTTAGCACTACGCTTGCTGTTATAATATCATTACACATTATTTTTAATTAAATGTGTCTTTTTAGAGTTTTCATCTTCTACGCCGTCAATTCAATACAGTTTAAACCCAGATGTCCCAAAGACCGAGGGGAGGACGTTGTTTTTTGACACACATGCAGTGGTGCGACTTCTTGAGGATAATGGTGTGTCATCTTCTTTACTATTTCCTCCTAAAATTATTTCAAATTTTTCATAATAACACACTGTATTTTTCTCCTCTAAGGTTTTACTACTCAGCAGGCCGAGGTGATAGTTAAGGTATTGGTCCGGATGACAAACTCCAACATGGATGTGATTTATGGTGACATGGTAACCAAAGTGCAGCAGGTGAGAGATTTGTGTGTGTATTTAGGTTGGTGTAGTTGCATTATTTACATTCTGTATATTTTTTTCTTGATTTTGCAGGAGATTATGTTACAGCGTGTGATGTCTCAAATAGCAGCTGTGAAAAAGGACATGATTATCCTTGAAAAAAGCGAGTTCTCTACTTTGCTGGCAGAAAATGAAGTAAGTGTTTAAAGGAAAAGGAAAACTAAAAGCGCTTGCCATATTGCTGATTATTGCTTTGAGTAGTCATAACATTAATCACTCTTATGTATTTTTCACTTTGAATTAATGTGTCATTATTTTGCATAGAAACTCAAAATCCAGTTATTGCAGCTCAAAGTCCAACTGGCTGTAAGTGCATATTATATTTTATTCAGATAAAAAAAAAAAGTGTTTATTTTTATACAGTCAATGTAAATCATGTCTTGCAGGATGTAATGAACAAGGTCCGTTCAGACAATCTTTTGGACATGAACTTGGAGAAAAGTCGAGTAAAAGAATTGGTAAGTTTAGTTTTTTTTTAAAATCCTGTTTTGTCCTTTGTAATCTGTGTTTTGTATTCTTATTTATGTATGTGTTTGCAGAAAGCAGAGCACGAGAAGAAGCTTTTAGAGACGCGGACTGAGATTTTGGAAATGGTTAGTAATGTGTCAGTTGTGGTGAATTTGTCTCGTTAGGGAGTATACAGTCATTTTTTTTTCTACAGACTGCTGAACACGAGCGTCATCTGACTCAGACCAACATGAAGATCGATACAGAAGTGGCTGGACTGAAGACCATGTTAGAGTCTCACAAACTGGATACTATTAAATATCTTGCAGGTAGGCTACACCTTACTCCAAGCAGGTTTTTGGAAAATAATTATATATTATAAGACTAACATTTGCTTTTTTTTTCCTTTTCTCTTTTAGGTTCAATATTCACCTGTCTCACCGTGGTTCTAGGTTTCTATCGTATTTGGATGTAAACAGGACTGACTCTTGTCTGACATGAAGCACTGAACAACGTAGAGGAGCTGTATATAGTATTGAGATTCAAAATGAGCTCCTTTCTACATGAAATTTTGGTTTGTGCTGGAGGCTGACAAAGAAAACATGTAATTTTAAACCGTGAGCTATCTAGACTGACAGTCATTAAAAATAATTTTGATAGCCCACTTTGTTGGTATTGGATTAGTTTGGACCAAGTCGACTACCTCTACCTCTTTAATACAGCACATTTATTTCTTTGGCATATCTTCAAAACTGCTATTTTTAAGCACACAAATATTTTTTGGAGTATAAATATTATATATAGTCCTTTTACATGTGTCTTAATCGCACAATTTGACATTCAAGAACATGTATTGACTTGACTGCATTTCCTCTTTTAATTCTCTTTGCACTTTTCAATGCAAACCTATTCTTCAATTGTGCTTTGACATTATTATTTATTGAACATTGTGCAACTGTTTTGATATCCACAGTTTATGATAAAGGCTTTTACAAACCAGTTTCCTAATATAACCCATTTCAAATGACAAAATGTAACATCAATGTGCATAAATTTCAGTTTCTGACAATGTAAGAACCACTAAATAACAAGCATATTCTGATTTTAGATGTAAATATGTTAAATGCTAGTCTAATTAGTTTGTATATATTTACATGAGACTAAATTTTTTTCTGTCTTGCAGCACAATGTTGATATGTTTTTAGCTTTGCAAAAGAAATCTTATTATGTTATTGTGGTGGCACTTCAATAAAGATGATTGATTTTTTTTTCCTCTAAATGAACTCTAAATAATTTTTTTCAAACATATACCATCTGAATTGGTTAAAAAATGAATGGGGTCAGTACAAAACGCATTTTAAGACTATTATTCAAAGTTAAAATGCCTGACTCAAACCACCAGATGATGGCACTAAAGGCTGCAGTCAAACGGAAAGAGGAAGCACTTTATTTTGAAAAGAATAAAACGCACTTTAAACCGGAAGTGTTTATCCCCGGTTTATCTGTAGTTTGTGTTACATGATTTACACGTGTGTCACTGTCAGTACAACTTTTTAGATTATTAATAGCTGGCTACTCAAAATCAAATTTGTGTCATCTTAAAAATGTTAATGTAGAGAACTCTATATTTAGGCTTTATTGTTTGGCCGTGAACAAGAGAGGAACGAGGTAAAACTGCGCAGTGATGATACTTTGAGTCCAGGTGTAAGGATCTATCACTGTGTTATTGATATGTTTTGGTTTTGTTTGCCTCACAGGCTCTGTTTGGCTCTGTTGTGTGGAGTGACCATGGCTGACGCCTTCAGCAGCAGCTCCGAGGACGTGCTTCAGCGCGTCATTGACGTCCCTCTGAAGACTGGAGCTCCTCTGGATAAACTTGAAGAGCTGTATCTGATCAGCGAGACCTGTGACTTCATTAGTCAGCATCACTTTGAAAAGGTGTGGACACTGCTGTTAAACACAGGGCTACCCAATTAGCAACCAGCCCTATTATAGTATTGCCTAATGGTAATGCGTAATGTTCCTACTTACGTGTCATATACTTAATGAAAGTACATTTAAGATCACTGTCTATAGTTTACATCCAGATATTGTCTTTAATCTTATTTGGAGGAAGTCAAGTGGATTGTTTTTTGTCCAATCAACAAATATTCACAGGTTGCCCTCCAGTTTCCTGATAATCTTCTGGTGGATTCAGTTGCTGTGGCAACAGAACTTGAGAGAAACACAAAAACCAAAGTTTACATTTTGGGAGACACATCCTATGGCAGGTAAAACATCAGGACATGTGCTTGACTGAAGGAACGGTTAATATAAGGTGTCATTCACATTAGATAAAGTATTTGTTTGTCTTGAGCAGCTGCTGTGTGGATGAGGTGGCTGCTGAACACGTGGGAGCTCACTGCATCGTGCACTACGGCACCGCCTGCCTCAGTCCCTCAAAAAGACTGCCGCTGATGTATGTCTTTGAGAAAAGACTGATAGATGAGGAGAAGTGTGTATCTTCTTTCAGGGAACTCTACCCAGACTCACAAAGCCATGTCATCGTCCTGTATGATGTCAACTATGTTCATGCCATTTGTAAGTTACTTGTGATCTTGATATTTGGTTACACTGCATCAGAGCTCAAACATGCTGCATAGCAAACAGTGAAGAGAAAAATAATTGAAATTGACCTTTAGAAGTACAATAGATTTAAGGAATGCTTAAAGGAAAGTCATAGGTCCCATAGCTACACTCATTAACCATGAATAGGTTTAATAGAACTGAACTCTGAGGGGAAAAAATTGGAAAAAACATCCATAGTCAAATGTTTAGCTAATATTGACGCTGATTTTTGATAGAATAGCTCAGTCTTTAAAAGTCAAGCTGATTTTTTGTTTTTTGTTTTTTGTTTTTTTGCTACTATCCCAGGTGATCTGCGGACAGCCCTGCAGACAGACTATCCAAACCTTGCCATCTCGGACCTTGTTTGTGAAGGGGACCAGTGTTACATCCATGGCCACATTAAACGGAAACAGAAAGACTCCTGTCCCCCAGACCAAGAGCATGGCCAGCTGGTTTGTCAGTTTGGAAGACAGTTTTCCATAAAAAGTGGATTAAGTATAAAAGATTACAATATATTCTACATTGGCCAAGAGGGAGCAACGCTGACAAACTTCATGATGACGTGGAACCGCTGCTTATTTTCTTCCTTTGACCCTTCAACTGGAACAGGAAGGACAGAGTCAGTACACATCAACCGTGCTTTAATGAAGAGGTACTATGCCATAGAAAGAGCCAAAGATGCAGCTGTGGTTGGGATCCTGGTTGGAACATTAGGGGTCGCAGACTACCTCTCTATTATCCCACAGTTGAAGGAGGCCATATACAAAGCTGGGAAAAAATGCTACATGTTTGCAATGGGGAAGCTGAATGTACCAAAGCTGGCAAACTTTCTTGAAATAGACATTTTTGTGTTAATTGCATGTCCAGAGAACTCACTGCTGGATTCAAGTGACTTTTATAAGCCTGTAGTGACACCTTTTGAGATGGAGGTAGCATGCAACCCCAACAGGGAGTGGTCTGAGGAATATGTCACAGATTTTCGACACCTACTTCCAGGTTTGACTTGAATTTTCAATACCAATACTCCAATGAAACTTCAGCCTAAATTGCTGTATTTTTTATTTATTTATTTATTTTTACAATTTTAGGTGGACAGAGTCATGTGCCGCTGGCAGAGGAGCAGGAGTACAACGAGACAGATGTGTCCTTAATCTCAGGGGCTTTGAGACGCCAGTGTCTGAACAGTGAACCTGAGCAGTCTTCGTATAGCTCCTCTGTGGTTCTGAGGAATCAGACGATGACGGTAGCAAACACAAACTCAGCTGGTATGAGACATATGAATCAGTACAAGTTTATTGGCGTTGGATGATTATTGCAATTTTACATGAACACATAATCTTTTTTGTTACAGCGTCTTTTCTGGCTGGTCGTAGCTGGCAAGGCTTAGAGCAGAAGCTGGGAGAGACACCTGTGGTAAAAGCAGTAGAAGGCAGAAGAGGCATAGCTATTGCCTATGAGGAGGAAGGAACAGCTTAATCCCTGCTCTGAGGTCCACAACTTCAATAGTCCTGAACAGATAATACACGCACATTGTCTTGCATTCGTAATTATAATTTATTATTTCTCACTGCAAATAATCAGCCATTTTGTAAATGTAGTCTCACATAAGATATTTTAATAAAATATGTTCACTCTTATTTAATTGTGTGGTTTTAAGTAGCTCATGTACCACATTCTCCTCTTTTTTATGTTTCATTGTTCCTTATAAATATGAAAAAACACAAATGATAATTGTGAGCTGTCTTCATTGAACAGCCTTGCATTATTACCCATTGACAGATACTTCCTCAACAAAAGATGCAGGAAATATGCCTGTATTCTCACCACACTGGCCTTCGAGCCAATCCTGGTTTACTAAAAAAACAAAACAAAAACAAAAACAGAAATCTTCACAGTATTTATTACATTTTCAGTTTGTGTATGTGTTAAACAAAAGGAACAGTGTCTCACCTCTAGAGAGAAGTGTAATTTTATCCCCTTGCTGAAAACTGAGATCTTCTGGATTTGAAGACTCATAAGTGTGAAGTGCCACCATGCAAATCTTTGATTCATGAATTGGCTAAATTTTAGAAAACATAAAAATATACAGTGTTACTCTATTGCTTCTTAATTGCATTACAAAAGTGCTCTTTACTGGTCACTTACACACCTCATTCATTTTACACCACATAGTAATGCGTCCATCTCTGGCACGATCCCAAACACTGTCCATGTCTGTGTTGGCAGTAATTACACTGTCTTCAGTTGCCTCTTGTGTTAAACTACATAAAACAAAATGTATAAGTTAAACACATTAAAAACATGAGAATCTTGATGGATTTTAAGTTGCATTACACCTCAAGATGAGCGATGTACTGTTGAGATTCAGCTTCTTGCTTATTTTCTCAATCAGGACTGTGTAGGATGATCCGATTGGGACTGACACCACGAAGTTGTAGGTAAACCGGACTTTGACAATGCAGTAATTGTCAGCAGACTGGCATAGATTGGACACAGAAGAATAAATATGTTCTCAATGCTTTCACAATTTATCAGGACTTAGTAAAATGACACTGGTTTCTACATACCTTGCAATCTTTGTCATCATTGCTTTTAACAATATGGGTTCGACCATCTTTATAGAAAAAAAAAGAAGTAAGTCAAATGTAGTTATTTGTTCAACCCTCCAGAAGTAGTCAGATACCTTTTCTTTCCGGTCTTGTTGGTGGGTCCCGAGTTGGAGGTGTAGAGATCCCCTGTTCATGCACATAATCATTTGTTGAAATATTAGCATGAATAAGAACATGTAGGAGTTTTACTGATGTAAGTGTAGAAGATAAATAACCCTGTCTTGCCTCATATTTTTTAGAAGTGGGGGAGAGATCCAGTGGTTGAAGATAATTGAAAGGAACAAGGCCCCTCTGTAATTGAGACAGTGTGTTCAGACGATTTTTCTTTTCTTAAATTAATTATCATGTGGCTGTAGAAGCACAGATCTTATATACAGTGGGGCTTACTCTTTCATTAAAAACGACAGAAGCCCAGTTGTCAGTGCCCTTCTGCAGCACAAACACAATGTTGCCCGGCACAACGGCCAACTCATCACTGGTTTCAGGAATAAACTCGAACAGGACGATGTGGGGTTCTCCTTCCAAAGCCCTGACACAAAAAGATGGTTAAAAATGTTAAACTGTGGTCTTCAGACACTAGAGTGTACTGTCCAGCTGAAGTGAGCGTCAGATAACACAATAAAAGTTGGTCTACCTTAAAACCTCAGGCTCCTTTGGAGTCATGGGACCATCTTGCACCTGTCAGAAATAAGACAATGCATCAAAGTAAGCAGCTAGAAGTCCTTTGACCATGTTATTGCAACTGCCACGGGCATGGGTGGGTTTTTTTTTTATGGAAGTTGTTTCCCTTTTGTACACAATTTACACAATTTCCCCTCTCCCTACATTACCTGCATAAAATAGCATGTAATTAACGTCTGGTGAGTTTTGTACCTGAGGCTGTAATGGAGCAAATCCTGAAAATTCATCTTGTGGGACAACTGAGGCAACTACCTAAAAACAAAACAGAAAATGATACACTGAAAATGTCAAGAAATGTATAAATCACAAAGACTGTATTGTAGCATTATAGAAACCATTTGAGTGGATTACCTTTGCTTTCCCCAGGTAGTCTTTCTTCTCTAATTCAGCAACATAGTGCTTATTAGGTCTGAAAAGATCACTGGATGGAAACTCCACAAGTTTGAACAGTTTTTGTTTCTGTCATGAATTAAAAAAATAAAAATAAAATACAGTTATTACATTTAAAGGTCACAGCTTGACTGATTAGGGTCATGAATGTTTGGGTTTATAGTCATATTGTACTCCAACAATCTGAAGACACAAAAAGTTGTTTTTTGTGAGTGATTAGCACCGACCAGAATGGACTGCAGGGCATTGTCGATCAAATTAAGTTTAGCCTCTGTCTTGTAGTCGAGAGCCTTCATAAGGTTTTCCTGGGCATTTTTCCAGTTTCCCAGGTGGGCCTCAGCCAGGGCCATATTGTGGAGAACCTGTCGCAGATATATAGAGAGATGTAGTCATCTATCCATGAGTTTATAATAGAAGGGATATTGTTAGTTAAATGGTTATAAACACATACTTCACAGGCAAATAGCTTGTATCTAAGACCAAGGGCTTTGTAATCTATCAGCTGGTTGCCTCTAAGTGCTTTGAAGGCATACTGAAAGTCACCTAAACACTCCTCGTACCTTTAAAAAAACAGTCAAGTGAAAAGAAATGATGTTTAGATGTGACAATGATAAGCTGGTGGTGTTCATTCAAGTGAAATGAAGAGTTTGTCTTGCCTGTGTTTCCTGTAAAAAGTGATTCCTCTTTGAAAAAAAGCAACAGCCAAGTGTTCATCCTTTCGTATGCTGCAATCAAACGCCTGAGGAAAAAAAATATTTCAAAACAATGGCATTTCCTCAACTGATACGGAGGAATAGTACACACAACTTCTTGTTTCACAGTGACTTGCACTTTCAGCGTCCCTTCTCATTCTTATCTTCTGTAGCCAATACACACTTTTACGTACTACTTATACATAAAATGATATGCATTATTAGATATATACTATGTAACATTATCAAGCTGAGGTCTAACATACCTTTTCAGCAGCATCCAGGTCTTGGTTGCGAAGATGGAGACAGCCAATGTTAAAATAAATTTTAGAGTTTGGCTCCTCAATGGACAAGAAAATCCTCAATGCTTCTGACAAATTCTTTTTGTCGACACAAGTCACAGCCTTGTCCCACTGGCGCAACGTGTCCACAAAAGGCATGGTGACTGGGTTGCACCTCACTAAACTAAGAAACAAATCAAATTCAGGAAGTTCATTCTCATTTGTACTAAGGCAAACGGGAAGTGTGATTTCAATAACGTTGGTGAAACTTTGCATCAGTTCTATTTTAATCACCTGTCGACAGCATTTGATTTTCACAACTAATCCAAACAAAGCTGTAAAATTTTCAGTCATTATATTGTATTTGGTATACTAAATTGTTTAGAAATAAGGATATGTACATAATTATAAAAATACATTCAAGCAAACTATGAGCTTATGCTGAAGAGCTACAAACACACATTACACTGATGTGCCTCAGTTTAAAACCCATAATAATATCTGATCTAAAATGTGTGACCAGTTCTCTGGATTTTGCAGTTTTGCTGAGACTTGTTTTTACAGGTTGTCGACCCTACCACATGCAACATAATAGAGTATCCTGTGGACCCTATACATTATTTCTAGTAAAAACAGGTTATAATAAAGCAATTTGAGGCTATATATTTTAAAGAAGAAAAGTCAAACATTCATGCTTTAAAACTGATCAAAACTGGTAAGGTTAAAAAAAAAATCTTGTATATTTAAAATGAAATAAATGCCTTATAGCCTATGTCATATTTATGTAATTTTGTTTAATTCACATAATCAAATAATTGGTTCTTTTATATAGCCTTTTATTTCTTTTAAACTATTATTGTATGATCTTTACAAGATAATCAATATGTATTTATAACTTTTTCTTGTTCTTGTGTTTCCTGAAGTAAACTCTTATTTTGAAGTAAACCTGTGTACTTCCGTCCTCCTCTGGCTCACTGTGCCTTGATGCAGCTTTGGCTAAAACAAACATGGCTCTGCAACATTTTAAAACAACAGACCTAAGGATCATTTGGCCAATAAAAGTGAAAATATGTGACGGTGAACAAAAACCGTGTCAACTCTAAACCTGTGCTTGATGTAACCCTAAATCGGACGAGTCTGAGTCGCCTTTTGTGGCCGTGTTTACACAGAGGTTAGCTTGTTGGCTAATGTGAGTAGCGAGCAAAATGGACCTTGGATCAATGTTGTACAACAATTTAAAAGATGTTACATGGAGCACGACGTCCCTGCCGCTGGATCAACTCGTCAGCGCTTATAGATTACCTCAAATCGTCAAATTAGACAGTGGTAAGTAACTTTTGGACATGTTTCAAGGGAACGAGTTGCTAGCTGTTAGCTTATGTTGCTAACTTAAGTTAACTAAATCATGTTACTGAAGAAAAGCTCGTTTTTGTTATGTTTTTTGATTACGACATAGAAACAGTAAATTTATACGTAGTATACTAAATGTAAGTACTTTTGAATACACCTGTTAAGCCAGTTTAAAAAAACAAACAGAAAAAACTAGTGTGTAACATAACTCTGCTGTCTGACATTTTTCAGGTTTTCAAGTTACTAAACCTTATACAGGATTAAACATAACAATAAAATACAAGATACATACAGCTTAATACAGAAAATGGATATGTGCAAGATTGTAATACGTGATTAAGAGCTTTTTTTCTTTACTATAAATGTTTTGCAGTATTAACCAGTTTTTAATACTAAATATTTTGTAAAACACCTGATCTAATAATCAAAATTTACAACAGCTAAACACATCAGTCAGAATGTACTGGGTCAAACAAATATAGTGGTTTGTTTCTTTGCTTATCTTATCAATAACACTTGATCTCATTGTGCTTTGACTGTAGGCTATAATATTGCTCTACATCATTGGTGTCAAACCCAATATGTTGGTATTAACTTATCTGATGTTTAAATAAAGTTGTGATTTATAAGTAGATGAGTCTTGTCGCATACAATTTGCTTCAGAAGCTTTTCAGAAACTGTTTGACATTGTGAAAATTCCTCTGTTTTTCACATACTTTATTAAAAAAATGGTAGCTTTCCTTCACTTTATAAATCCCTTAATGCACTTCTGTAAACAATGAGCTAAAATCAGTACATTAGCTAACTGTATCTATGTCCTTCATCCTATGCTGTTTATTTCATTCCAGACCAGACCACTAAGCCTCTGTGGAGACTTGGTGTATATTTATTTAGATGCTGGTGTTTGCTTTCTAACGCAGTATAGATTAGGCCATTAGACACTGTCAATAAGTGAAGTGGATTTGAGTGTGCTGAGTAATCCACTGCTGTGGCTCGACTGGTGCAGCCTATCAAGCTAATACAAGACAGCCATTGTCTGAGGTTGTTTTGCAGAATTTGTTGGGTAAATTGAAAAACAAAAGCAATGTAGACATTGAATTAGTCAAGGTTTGCCAGTCTTTTGCATAATATAGAAAATTTGTGACACAATAGGCACAACTTCAGTTTCATATTTTTTTAAATTTAGATTTTTAAAAAGTATTTAGGCACTAAAATGGCTTTGCTGGTATTTGTATTCCTTCAGGTCAATTGGTTGAAGGGCTCAGAGAAAATGACTACCTCTTGATCCATTCCTGCCGTCAGTGGACAACCATCACTGCTCACAGCCTAGAGGAGGGACACTATGTTATTGGGCCAAAGATAGAGATCCCGGTTCACTATGAAGGTGTGGTATTAGTTGTGTATTGTGTACTTAAACTGTTTATGTAACTATTATTCAATGATCTTTGTTCTGTTTGATCACTGACCTAAAGAACTTTTAACAAATTCCTATGCAATTGCACAAAAATATATAGTGCTCTCTTAGGAAACTATTTTCAGATGCCACATGACTTTATAACTTACTGTTTGTTTTTTTGTTTTTGTTTTTCAACATTAGGTCAATTTAAGCTTCTGGAGCAGGACAGAGATGTCAAGGAGCCAGTGCAGTACTTTAACAGTGTGGAGGAAGTGGCTAAGGCGTTCCCTGAAAGGGTTTACGTCATGGAAGAAATCACTTTCAATGTCAAGGTGAGTCCATTCTGTTGACATTTATTTTACAATTACTTCTTCTGCATCAACTGGACACATGCACTTATACCTTACATGTGTTGTGTTTTTGCAGATGGCTTCTGGAGAATGCAATGAAGATACAGAAGTCTACAATATAACACTAAGCACTGGCGATGAGCTGACATTAATGGGCCAAGCTGAGATCCTTTATGCCAAGACTTCTAAAGAAAAATCAAGATTCAACACTATATTTAAGAAGATTGGGAAGCTTAACTCCATCAGTAAGATTTGTCGAGGCAAGATGCCATGTTTGATTTGCATGAATCACCGAACCAACGAGAGCATCAGCCTGCCTTTCCAGTGTAAAGGCCGCTTCAGCACTTGTAGCCCACTGGAGCTACAGATGCAAGACGGAGAGCACACAATAAGGAATATAGTAGAGAAAACTCGTCTTCCAGTCAATGTCACAGTCACCAGTAGTCCTCCCCGAAACCATCACGACCTACATCTGATCCGCGAAGGACATCGGTACAAATTGGTGAACATTCAAACAAAAACCGTGGTCGTCTGCTGTATTCTGCGAAGCAACAAAATTATCCCCATCCATTTCCCCTTTCACATGTCCATGCCCAAGTTTATTATCCCCGAAGAGCTTCTTCAAGGGGAGCTATGGCTGGATACTATGGTACACCGCTGGTTCTCCTTTTGCCAAGAGCAGTTTGACATCGATGACTACTCGAGAGCCGTCCGTGATGTGCGCACAGACTGGACCGACGACGGTAAAAGTCCTAAGAAAAGCACTGGGAATGGGAGCTGTGGTGTAAGCGGCGGGGGCAACAGCAGCTCAAACGGGTGTCCCAACCACATGCAGATCCCCAGTTCATTAACCTACGCTCGGGAGGAACTTACCCAGTCCTTCCATCGCCTCTCCGTCTGTGTTTACGGCAGCAACCTGCACAGCAACAGTGAAGTCAACCTGCAAGGCTGCATGACATTATGTGGAGACTGGACTTTACTGCCGTCCGACAGCATTCCTTCTGAATCAGGAGAGAGTGAACACTTTTTCTCCGAGCTGTTGGACAACACAAACCAGCCGCCTGCCCACAACAAGTCGGACGTCCCGTACGAGGAGCTGTGGTTGGATCGAATGGGCACTCAGATCTCTAAGCCTTCTTTAACCGAAGGCATCAGAAGCATTAATAATGGTTGTAGCACATCAGCGGCTATGTCATACCCAGTCACATGTCCTCTTGGTGCAATAACTAGTTTGGATGTCTCTCTTACTCCACCGCCTGTCCCACCCAAATCTGAAGCTGTGAGTATTACAGATACCATCGCTAATGAAAAGTAGTAATAACATTTTTACGTTTTTTATAAACTATTCTACCCCTGCACTTTCATGTTTCAGGTCATAGTAATACTTGGAATAAATAAACAGTTTAGCCCCCAGAAGTTGGCTCAGGCCTCAGTCTGTAATAAAAAAAAAAAAGCAGCCATCTTATTGTTTTTATTTTACATAAACTGTCTAACTTCACTAGCTTTATTTTTGTGGCAGTCGCACAGATTGTATTTTGAAAAATGTGTGTTTTTCCTCTCTAGGTCAAGGAAGAATGTCGTCTTCTGAATGCTCCTCCGATCCCTCCGCGAAGCTCAAAGCAAATGCCATCAGTGCCCATCTTATCAAAGCCTCGGCAACAAGAAACCCGCTCTCCGAGTCCCACTCTCTCCTATTACTCCTCTGGCCTCCACAATATGTAAGAAAGAGAAGCGTTGTATTGTTCATTGTGTCTGTGGTCTGAATATTGCTTATGCTCGTTATCATATTGTTTTATCTAGAAGCAGTGGCAGTGGTGAGCAAGAGGCGTCAGACCCTCCAGACCAAAGCCAGGTGTGCTACCCCTGTAACTGGGGTAAATCCAACAGCAGCGAGCCAAAAGCCACTCTGCCGTCAGACGGGATGTCTTCTCGCTTGTCTTGGCCGAATAACTTCACCAGAGAAGACTCGCAATGTATGGAGGAATTTCTACCATCCAGCTGCCGAAGTTATTACAGTTACCCAAGAAAGAGGACCCCGAGCATCCAGAAAACCTGTACGTCCAGCCTCGTTGACTTCGATGGACGAGACAGTGCACACAGCAGTAAAAACATACGACTGCAGGCGACATCTTTAAATCAGTTCTGCATTAAATCCTCAAGCTTTAACTCTGAAATGTACAGAGACAAACCGATAGAAGAATCAAACACTAAGCAAAGCCTCTCTTGTCCCATTTTACCACCAAGAACACCCAAACCTAATGCTATAAAGAAAGACGTAGAGGCAGTGTCAGTATCAGCCTGTGACAGTAAAGAGGACACTTTAGAAATCTCTAATGTGCAACCTGAACAATTCACAACAGAGACTTGCTCCACTTCTTACTCTGTAAGTCCTAACTCTCCACAGTTTTCCCCCACTTCCCACTGGCAGCCTCCGTCCAGTCTGGCAGGCCTCTCCATTGAAGAAGTGTCCAAATCCTTGAGATTCATTGGCCTGCCAGAAGACATTGTCTCTCTTTTTGTGTCTGAAAAGATTGATGGGAATTTACTTCTGCAGCTCACCGAGGAGATTTTATCGGAGGACTTCAAACTAAGCAAACTGCAGGTAAAGAAACTCATGCAGTTCATTAACGGATGGAGACCTAAGATATAACTGTGTACAACACTGAATACTTGCCTTCAGTATGTCTGCTATGCACACCAAGCTCAAAGAGTTTTGTTTTTAAGCTACAAACTTATTTCCTTGTTACGAACGAATTGTGGGAAGTACAGCGGGACAGTGAGTCCTTGGCACTTTTCATTTTCATTCACATTCAGTGATATTTGAAAATCAGATGATTATCACAAATAACGACAAAAAACGTCAAAATTACATACCAACTTGAGGAGGTGCATGATTTGGTTCTTAAAGGGGAATATCACAAAAAGACCACAGCGCAACAATGGGCTGCAGTGGAAGAATTTTCATCATGAAAACGTCACCAAAGCAAGTATTAATTGTTATTGTTAATTTCTCATTTGATTTTGTAGCTAAAGCAAGGAAACACTGTTTGTTTTGACCCTGATCAGTGAGCCTAACAGGAATAACATAAAAAAAACCTACTACTAATTTTAGCTGATGAAATAATTACAACACAGCTGAAATTGTTGTGATATTCTACTTTATAGAACTAAACCCAGTGGCTTTGAACTCTGCCACATCTTCCCATCCCTTTAAAGGTGAACTCACTTGTTAGTAATATTGATTTTTTTACTAAAAAACAGAAATAATGCATGTCATTGTTTCACTTTGAAAACATGCACTTTGGTAGATTTCAGTCTGATTAATGACAGTAAGGCCTTCACATACGTAGCTGTAAACAAAAGTCTACATAAGAGTAAATGCACTACATGCTTTATTTTAAAAAAACGGTACAATTATTTTATTCTCATTTTTGTGTCATAAGTGTCCTCTAAAGAAAGTAAAGATAAACTTTCTGCGCCTTAACCCAGTGACCTTAATATATAAATACAATTTATCTTTTGACTTGGTTTTTTTGAAGCCGAGTTGCATAGAGTTCATGCAGATAAATATAAATTCTATAAGGAAGTCCTGCCAAAGCATCAGGCTATATTAATTTAAAAACATCAAACACTATGCTGCCAAAATAAATGTTTAACCATTAAGCTGTGTCATTGACCAAAATAATTTAGCATTTTGGGGCAGATGATGTTTTGGGAACTAATGTTATCAAGGATCTGGTGCTGAAACTTCAGATTGCAATTCCACTCCTCTCTTTACACCCGTTCTTTCTAAAGCCTGTGAGCACCTGCGGGATCCCTGCGGGATAAACATCATTGTCTATGAACAAAACCCACTTCACTTTAAATAATTATAAACAAAATGAGTTTAGTTCACATATGTCCTAAACCATGTGTCATTAAAAAAATAAATAAAAAAACATGATTGTGCTTCTCCTCAGTTTGTCCGCTCTGGGCAGCTGTAGAACCAGGAAGTAACGAAACTTAAACTGGATTCTCTGGAGCTTTATGTCTTTTTCTTCATGACCGACAAATGCAAAGAGTGTTATTTAGATTTTTGATGTTATTTTGACAGTTTCACTTAATTATCACAACATTTTACACAATGCACCTTTTAAGTGGACTGTATCCTTGCTTCTATGATCAATTAAACTAAAAATAATGGTAAATAAACCATACAAACCTACTTCCAAAACTTAAAGTATCACTATGAGAATGTAGCTTCTCTAAACGTGAACTAAATATTATGCTTATGTTTGGTTTGTATTAACAAGAATGACATATTTCTCATAACAGGCTAAAACCGATATGATATACCAAATGTTATTACCTGGAGAGTCATTTTATATATGCAGTAATTTAAATAATACAAAATATGCAGAAACTGTCTTTTTTAAGTCGGTTGCTTTGTCCAAAAGGTTATTACTTTTCCCCTTGACTTTTTTTGTATTTGGGGTGTTACATATTTTACTTGATATGTTTATTTTTTACGTCAATAAAAATTTAATGTAATTTTTTTAAAAAGAAAATAATTACTAATGTTAAATATTTTAATGAAAAAAAAAAAAGCTTATGTTCAAATGTTTGTTATTGATATTGTACACTACTTTGGGGTCATTCAGTAATTCAGGTAAATGGAGTGATAATAGGTCGACTTGATGAGTCACATGCAACACAGACAGTGATAAAAAGTGATGCTAAAAAGCCATGTATCAAAGTCGTTTTCCAGTTTTTCTCAAACATTGCCACTGTGTGCTTGTTTTTCTGTATTTTGTCCTATGCAGTAGACATGGCAGTCCCGACTACACCACTGGGAGCAGCTGCCCTGTCAAGTGACTTTATCAGGAGTATTATTAAAAAAAGTAGCCACAGTGTTTATTCTAGAGAAACAATAATCATTTACTTGAATAACTTTGAGGTTTAAACTGTGAACACACCATGACAACAGTCCCAAGACGGTACTTTGGACTATGATTGATTTAGTTCCAAAAGTAGGAAAATGACTGTGACACTGGGTTTGATAGCATTTTGAAAAGTATTGCTCAACATTACTGCAATTCTTATGAACACTTATCCTTTGTTCTAACTCTTGTTTTCCTATTTTTGATGGTATTATCTATTAAAAACATTAACTAAAGCTCACGTGTCTGTGCATTTGTGAATAGGTGAAGAAGAAAATAAACTGTACCTTTATTATACCTACCTAGTATTGTATATGTACGACAGTGACTGGAGATGGATTTCCCATTTTATTTATTTAATTCAACCAGTTTACTTGGACTTTTGTACCTCAAAGCATTGTGAAATCTGTCAACAATTTGCAAAAGTATGTTTAGCAACACTTTGGCTCTTTCAGAAATCATCATTCGCAACCTAGTTCTGCTTTTGCAAGAGATAAGACAGTTCTGCTTAAATTAGTGAGTTTAGAAGTAAATTTAAAGCCATACTGAAAAATAAAACGAGATAAAAATGGAAATGATTTAATAAAGACACATTTCTGACATAAAGTCACAATAATGAGATACTAACACTTTAATTTTCTGTCTAGCAATGTCATCCATTGTTCAACCAGCTGACAGTTGTTTATCATTTGCCCATATATGTAATTAATCAACAAGGTAAAGCCCACCTCATTCACTGCACTGGGCCAAAAAAGGGATATTATTACTGTAATAAAGAAGGCAGGCCTTTCTGTATGTGGTGTTTATCAAAACAATAGACTGGTGTTGAGGCTGCAGATCAGACATTAGCTTCATAATTTATCAAGCAACTGTCTGCCACTCTGACTCAACAGAGAGACAATCATGAGAGACCATTAAAGGCATTATGTTGGCAGCGTAATGCAAATGATCTCATTTCCTTATTGGCCCAGTTTGGCAAATGTCATTTAACTGTTGCCTGACCTCACCAGACCAGACAATGCAAAATCTTTATTTTATCCATGAATGCAAAAGATCTAATTCCTTATCAATCCTGCTGCGCAAATGTTAAACAATTTCCCTGCAGCTAACAACCTCACTGTCACCTCACCTGACTCTGATAGAGGAAGACATGTTACAGCCAAATGCTTTACTTACTCAATCATTTCTGCTATAGACCATGAGCCTGCAAAGAAAAATAGAGCTATGATTAATGTTGTCATACGGGCCATTTTGTGTCTTACATCAAAAACCCTAAAAACTGTTGGCTGTGTGGTTATCACCATAATCCAGATTCATTAAATTCACAACAACTGCAAAAATATGTCATTTACCTATGGGTTTAATGTTGTAACTGATATTAAAATATTTTCTGATGGGGCGCAATGTAAATAATGATGAATAATGAATAATAATGAATAATGATCAAGCTTCCGTAAGTACAAATGACAAAAATGATGACGATGATTCACTTGAGGAGAGTGATGTGAGCTCTGATCAAAGTCAGACGGATCACATTTATGAAGGCGAATGTAATCAGGAAAAGTTTATCATCCTTATTAACAGTGATGAGATAGAAGAGATAGAAGAGACAGAAGAGAGAGATAGACAGCCAGATCCCTGCAACAATCTAAAATGTGAGAGTGATGGCAAATGTAAAGTTGCACCACGCACATCCATACCAATGTGTGAATGCGAATACCCATATTACGGTAAAAAATGTGAAAATATCATTGAAATTTACAAAGAAAACAATCACGGCCTTACCTGTAAATTTCTGAATCGTCCTAAAGTCACAGGTTCTCGCCAAAGATCAAATAAACCTGTTTGATTAACTCCTGCATTGGTCAAATATAAGTATGTTATATATATACAGCCACTCGTCTGAGTTACGTATGAAAAACACATATTTGGTTTTGTTTAGTAAAGTAAAAGTATAATGAACTGTGTGACTTATTAAGATGAAATGGGGACATAAATATGGATTCAATTTGCATATGTTTTATCAGTTTTAAAAAGCTTAAATTAAATAAAAGTTAAATTTCAAAAGCCGCTGTCATTTTTTTTTTAAATAAAATGTTTCATATGAGCATATACACTGAGTAGTCAAGCATGAAGCCCAGAGAGATTATATCAGCTCAAACAGGGACAAGGCATCTACATGTTCAATATACACACATACACCGTCTTATACATTATATTTATTCATTAAAAACTGACAGATCAGAACACATTTAAACATTATTAATGTCACTTAAACGTTGGACTATTTTACCTAATTACTGTTTCAATTCTAGCAATAATATAAATGTAAGGTATTAAACCCATGGTTCCCATCCGGCCCAGACGCGGCCGAGCACATTTGGGTCTGTAGCTTGGTCTAACAGACAGTCCACCTGTTTCTCCACTGACAGGCCGGCTGCAGGAAGCTCAGCTCGGATGTTGTGCTCTTTGGTCCCTAAAGCCACAGACTGCAGGCCCTGGAAGGCTGGGTCCCTCTCAAAGCCCAGTCTCAACTCATCACTGCAAAAACACATTTATTATATAACACTTACAGAATGGAGACAGTGGTTTAGGTTTAGTTAAAAGTTACCTTGTAATTGCAGCTGGGTTTGCTCCTTCTAGTTTTCTCCTGGCAAAGTTCACCTTCTGTAAGGGATACCAGTTGATTTCTTTGGTATCTACCTCCTTGGTCCAAGTGCCTCCCTTCTTCAGTTGTTTGAGCTCAAAGTTCTGTGCAAAGGCAAAGATGTTCTTTATTTTGACATTTATTACAGACATATTGTATCAAAAGGCTGAGCTGACCCATTTAAAACCCAGCCTCTGTTACACTTCTGTTAGTACCTTCCATGCACAGTTTAGGATGAGGGTGTGAGAAGAGTGAGCATAAAAGGGGCTCCAGAAAGTGCAGTCCTGGATAACCTTTCATACTTTTTAAGAACAATACAAACTAAGATTATTAGAGTGTTTTTCTGTGACAGTTTTTCTACAAATTTAGTGAGCTTTCTGAAATAGAGGCGGCATGTTTTGCTTATAACAAGCACAAAAGCTCTGTTTATTTGGAAAGCATTTAGCGTGCAGTAAGTGACAGCACTGACTTCACTATTGACATTTTCTTCATTTGCACTCATACTACTGCTGTGTCATGGTCATGGCCATGTCACGCTTCTGTTCACTTCTTCCCTGCATTCGACTGATTGATTAATAAATGGACAAAAACAAGTACATATAGCCCTTTAAAGTGACATTTGACATGTACATCTATATAAAAGACACGCATTAGTAGCATTAGTAAGTATGGAAACAGCTAGTCCAGACAATTACCTTCCAGTCTAGTGACGGTTCTTTGACAAAGACATCCATGGTGTTAAGCAGAAGATCAGGTTCTGCCCTGTAAGCTCTGAGTGAGTGAACCATTATGCTCTGAATCAAGCCTGACTCCTTCAAGGGCTGCATCAGATTCACAAACTGGTTTGTGAGGCGGAAAGGCATGAGCTCAGGCACAGGCAGAAACTATGAAGAAAAGGTCAGACGGAATTCGTTACTATCAAAAAAACCAAAAAAAACCAAACATATTTGGAAGAATATGACTGACCTGTGTGGCCGAACCAAACGCATGCCCAAAGTCGATACCAATCATGCCTCCCGTCTCCATGTTGATCATGAAATTCGAGAGATGGCGGTCTCCGATACCCAAAACCCACTGACTCACACACAGCAGGGCATGAGAGCTGATGAAGTGGGATCTCAGAGACAGATAGGCCTCGGGGCCGTTGCACATCCTCAGAAAAGCTCTCCTATGAAAAAAAAAAAAGAGATAAATTGGTGATCTGCTGCACTTCGGTGTTGGTTGGAGTTGGTGTTCAGTGGTGTGTAGGTTCATCTTACTTCAGGAGGTCACGCGGCACAAACTGCAACACATTTTGAAAGTTGTTGACGGTGTCAGAGCGATTGGCTTTCCTGGCAAAGTAAAGTAACTGTTTTAGCCGTCTGATACAATATTTTGGACGGACAAGAGCAGAACTTACCTGTAAGCCAGGTTATACATAGCAATGCCAGTCACGTTTTTATCATGTTTTTGAGCGATGGAGCCCAGCCACCTGTTGTAGGCTTCACAGGGTCTAGGTAATAATGAAACAAAAATTAGTCACCATTACTGCTTTTAACAGTTTTCTTTTTGGTTTAATAGAAAGTGACAGTATATTGACAGGAAATAAAGAGGTGAGAGTGAGAGGATAACAAGGAGCAGCAAGTGGACCTGAGACAAATTTGTGGTCCTGACTTTACCAGACAAACTCCATGTAACGTGGAATTAACTACTCATGTTGTAATCTGCCTGTTTTGGAGCCAGTCTTCCATAAGGTAAAAATTAATTAGGGCAGAACAATATCAGGAAAACATGGGCTAAGTCAATGCCCCCCTCAAACCACTTTCAACACAATCTCATTTAAGTTTCTGCATTTATCTTATTTAAATTGTTAGGAATTAAATTGTCATACACTTTGCCCATTACCTTCCTCCTGACTGCTGCTCCTCATCAGTCATGGTACTCGTCACAAATTCCTTGAGAGTGCAGGTGTTCTCCATCCATTCAATTAGTCCAATTCTGCAGGAATGACAGGATGGTGCAACGTTATCAAAATCTGCCCCAGTCTCAAAGCGATTACAACAAAATGTGTACCTCGTGTTGATGGGAATGACTTGATAGGTGCGCAGCTGCAGGCCTCTGTGTGTGCAGGCAGTGTCGTGGCTCAGCACAATGTTCATGACAGAAAAAAGCTGCTCAATGCGCTGGTCCTGACGAAGGTCCTCCCCACCCTTCACCAGAAACGGGTGGTCCCTCTCATCGTCTCCACGGATGATCAGGCGTTTGGGACGACGGATAGAGGACATTACTTTTACCTGAAGGGGAAACATTTATCCATGAACTGTTGTGAATGTTGTGAATACTGGGCAACATGACCTAATATCTTTTAAATAATTAATCATACTAAAATGGATAACAAAAAAAACTAGACATAGCTGCATAGTTGCCACAGATGCTTTGTTTCTTTTATATGATGACCTGGATGAATAATAATCTCCAGAGACATAATTGACCTTTTATATAGGTCAAAGCAAGATTTTATGTGGCCCTCAGCTTCTGTGATGAAATTTATAGTTTACGGCCCCAACAGCAGCAGCTCTGTCACACAGCTTTGACATACAGGTTCAAATCCATTTAAAACCAGTTCAAATTCAACTTAAACCTGCTCAAGTTCAGCTAAAATCTGTTTAAGTCCATCTAAAAGCTGTTCAAAACCAACTTAAACCTGTTCAGATCCAACTAAAAGCTGTTCAAATTCAACTAAAACCTCCTCAAATTTGACTAAAACCTGTCTAAGTCCAACTAAAACCAGCACTTGTAGAATAAGAATAAAATAAGAAGACTGTTGGCCCTTGGAAAATTTCACTCCCATCAAATGTAGCCCTCTTCGCAAAAAGTTTGGACACCCCTGACATAGATAATGTTTTATGAACATTGAATGAAAATACATACCCTTTCATCAAAACCTGTTATTTTTGCATGATACTCTGGTAATGGTTTGGATCTTCCATCATATTGTCCTATAAAAACAGGAAGGAAAACACTGTATGTAGGAATATTTTACATTGAGATTTTAAATAAGTAGACTTGACACTAACCTGGGATCTCCAGCTCGTTGCTCAGTGGACCCTGTTTAAATCCACTCAGCCAGGGTGAGTACTCCTTCAAGTTCCCGGGCTCCTTCTGAAATCCACGCATTGATTGAGCAAAGTCATCCACCTTTTTCACAAAACTTTTATCCTTTCTCTTTTCAAAAAGCTTGTTGCCTTTAGCGCCCAAAAGGCTCTCCACCTCTTTCGCAAATTTCTACAAAGAGGAAAGACGAGAAATTTAAATGTGAATCAGTAGGATATACATCAATAATACATTTTAAATAAACAGAAATGTTAAAATCAAATTAATGTCTTTAACATCTGGATTGGACTAAAACTATTCAATGAAAGTACAAACCTGAATAAATTTCCTGCGATAGGCTCCATGTCCTACTGTGTTTTGATTTCCGAGAGAAGAGTACATCTCGTAATACATGGCGCTCATCTGCTTCTTGTCAAAACTTGTTTTTTCCAGTTCATTTTTCACACTGTCCCACCAATCCTGATGGCACCAAACAATAATAATCAGTGGTAAAGTAAAACAAAAAAGACACATAAATGTATTCTTGAGTAAACACATTACCTTAAAGATCATGTCTGGATTAGTTAGCTGCTGCAATGCCTCCACAAAATCTTTCACTGCTCCTTCCTTGTCCAATATGCTTTTCAGCCTGTTTAAAGTTTTACATCTAAATTGAGAAAAGCTTTGTGGAGAATAGTATAAAAGGACATAAAAAGCCCTGTATTTTCACACTGACTGAATATGTGCTTTTACCTGTTGACAAACTCCTGCTGCTGGTGTCCTGTGGCTGAGTTCTCAAACTGGTAACTCTCACTGCTGATCATTAGAGCATAAACCAGGGCTTGTGGGTAAGACTTTGCAATCTGCTCAATGCAGTGCTGCACTGCAACAGCTTCCGGCTTGTCCAATAAGGCCACCATTTGACTGATCCAGCCAATCAGCATCCAGCAGGGAATGGACATCATCTTTACAAAGAAGGATTTGATAACAGTTTTAAGTAATTACACTGTTTTTTTTTTTAATTCTTTGTTTTTTAATTACCAGATAAAGTTATAGCACTGACCTCTTTTGTCATAATGTCCAATGTTTCAGAGGGATACAACTCAATGATCTGCAGCAGTCGTGGGAACTTGAGGCGAGCTTCTTCTGAGTTCAGTTTAAGTGCTTTTAACAAGCTTTCAACGATGTGAAGAGGAAGAGCTACCAGGTCTGGGAATTGGCTCTCTGTAAAATAAAACAAGATTAACAAATGGAAAGGAGGGCATGACAAGGAAAATGAGCTTTTAGAGATGTCATTTCTTTTATTGAGCAACTTTAAAGATGGATTGTGTAGCCTCTACTTAAAGTATTAAACTGTCAGGTGTTTTATTGTAAACTGGCCCAAAGATCTAAGTTGTAATTTTGTATTTCATTATGTTTTTTCTTACCACTATCCCGCTGCTCCTCCTCTCTTAGCTGTTTATCACAGAAGTTTGCCAAAGCCATGTATGTCTCGATGATGCTGGCTGGCTCCACACACTCCTGGCTGTAAGACTGGAGCTCCTCTTCAGCTTTTCTGGTGCCTTCACAGAACAGCTTCAACGCTTGTAATTGCAGCCCAACTTCCACCTTCTGTAGCAAAAAATATTCCCAAATATTGAAACACCAAAACCAGTATCAACGCAAACTTTTTTAAGCACTTCAGGAAAAAGTAGAATCAGTGGCATTTAAACTAGAAAACAAGGACTGCTTTCATAGATTAGCATATAACACAAGCATTAACACCTCTACCTTTGGATCTTCAGCAGGCCAAGCATTTCCAGAAAGCTTCACAACTCTCATTGCTTTCTCAGCTTCAATAGTCCCCAAAACCGAGGGGCTACTGCCCACAGCTGTCGCCAGGATGTGGAAGGATGTCCCTTGGAGTATTTTCTGGAATCTGAAAACTTTAGCCGTTGCACTTTTACATTCTGTTTGGAGATCCTCTGCAGAGAAAAAACAGACTTATTAACTTGTTAATATTAATAATTAGCACATGTCCTAATTACAATATTTACCCAGAAGTGGAATAGTCTTTAGCATTATATTAATCTGCTCTAATGCACTCTGACTCTGGCTGCGTTTGTGGCTGAACCGGCTGTAACTGTGAACCCAACGTCTCAACCAGCTTCTGTTAGTTTTAGCTTCCTTGTGGAGTTCCTTTAGCAGCTTGGTCGCAACAGGAAAATTATTCTGAAGACAACATACATTACAATTTAGTGTGAAATGTTAATTAAAAATACATAATTCATTCAAGTAAAACTAAACTGTTTCACCTGACTCCACGCACTGTCGGCCATATGCAGTTTCATGCTAAACTTGCAGTTGTTCACTAATGAGTCAACGTCAATGTCTCCATCCACTTCCATGCTGTCACTGGACCCATGGCCCTTTAGCTTTTCCCGAATCTTATCCAAGAAGAAACATCTAAACAACAGAGAATGAAAGTACATTTCCTTTAAAAGCAACATGTCAAGTCAATAATCGGTTTCCTTACCTTGATGTAATAATATCATCCCAGACGTTCACTGGGTCCACTTTAGAATCAGGATAACGCTCTGTCCATAATCTGGTGAGCCGCTTCAGAGAGGGCATGGACACTAAAAAGTTGGATAAATACATTTATAAATGAGAGTACAACAGACAGAAACTAAACAATTTAACCAATTAAACCACAACAATAGATTTTACCACCAAAGTAATTCAAACTACTGTCTAATTTATAGTTTTTTGTATGTATTCTCTCTCTTTCTTACCCTCTCCTTTGATGAACAACAGGAAGTCTTGAATTTCGGTCAAGGCCTGGACTGACTGCAGGATTGTCAGACGACTCTTTGTCAGCAGCGTATCCACACTGGAGTATTTCTGAACAGAAGAAATGAAAATACACAGCAAAGTTATTATTTTATATATCTCTATGGTTTAGAAATTCAACTCAAAGGTCTTCATTTATCAAGACCTGCATGAACAGCTGCATAGCGTAGCTGATGTAGTATTTGGCGCGGTCGTAGTCCTCCTGCAGAATGTAAAGTAAGCTGAGCTCTTGGCTGTAATGATTTTCCAGCAGCTTTTTGCGGTCTTCCACCCTCATTGCTTTGTCGATAAAGCTGAGTAAGGTTTGGTCAACTTCCCCGAGCTGCAGTTGCTTTAACATGCTGCGAATCATGTGCGGCAAATATGTTTCCTAGGAAAGAAAGTGTTTTAGATTTTTAGAGTAGAGTCCAAACTTGAATAATTTCTCAGATGTACTAAGGGACAAACCTGGTGGAAAGGATCTGCCCACATCTTTTCTAGATCAGGAGGAGATGCTTCGTCTATGTACACAGTGGAGCAGTACTGAAGAGACTTCCACTCCGTCAGGTGGCTGTACGCCTCCATAGCAGCTATTTCCCAAAAGTCTTTCTCTGCATCAGTAGGCTCGCCGTCACTCCACTCCTCGCTGTTCAGTGCCTAAGATGTTATTTTACACTTTTTAAACATGTGATCAGACATTAATATCAATCCAATGTTGACTTACTTTTTTGAAAATGAATTGTAATCAATGAATGAATTAATAATAAAAAATGTAGTTTAGAATAGAAACATCTGCCTATACATAATGAGATGAGTTTATATTTTTGAAACCATACAATTTGTTTCCTCTTCTAATTAATTAACATTACCTCATTGTAAAGCTTCACAGCTTCTGCATAGTCCGTGCTTGCTTCAGCTTGAAGAGCAGCACATGTGATAGATTTGGTCCCAACTTTACTACCAAAGATACCACGCACCACGTCGTAGTCCTCTAAAGATCTGTAAAGTCTGAGACAAAAGAGAGCACATCCTCGTCAAATCATTTATACCAAACATCAGCATGGCCTCATCTCAGTCTTATACATGATCCTATAGAAACCTTGCGAGGTGGATCCATTTGTTGGTGTCGGGAGGGATCTCTTTGCGCGCTCGTGACCGTTTGGCTGGTGGCTCACTCTGGACACAGGTGTGTAGCAGACCCTCCTCGAGCAGCAAGATGCCCGACGGCTGCTGGAGACTGACCAGACACGATGAGCTGACGGAAGCCGGATTGATTTCCAGCAGCTCCTTATGTTGGTAGCACATGTCCTACCAAAAAACAAGCAGTTGATTAACACAGCCACAAAGCCCATTGATAGAACTACTGTTACTTCAGTTCCTCTTCACCATACCTGCACACAGGCCACAAAAGGAGGGAAGCAGATTGTACTCTTGCTCAGAAATGTGTTTAAATTGCATCTTAGCTCCTCTTTTATTTTCTGCCTTTCTCCGGCTGACTTGCTTTTTTGCATTTCTTGGAGAATCCCAGTAAACAGCGAGCTGAAAAGCTGTTTTGCTAAAATAGGATCTTTCTAAAAGGATCAAGAAACATTATATCTTATAATTGAATAGATACAGACTTTTTATGCAGAAAGCAGCTGTAGTCCCACCTGTGCGAGGGCTTGTAATGGTGTAATGAGGTTGCTGTGTGGGATCTGGATGTCTGGAAAGTCACCCACTCTATAGTTACGATACAGAGTCACTTGAGCTTCTTTTCGCAACCTTTGATCAGCTTTTTCTTCCTGTCAGAACATGAGAAATAGATGAGCTAAATAGTAGCTAAGAAGAAGGAACCCAGTGCTTACATTTGATCATGAGAATTACCTTTCTCTGTCTTTGTTGTTGGATTTCTTTGTAGGCAAAGCTCAAGCTGACTTTCTCCTGATCCTTGAGGAATCGGCGCCTTAATCTCAGGATGTTTCTGCGTTGCTCATTTTGAGCTAATGTATATTATAGAAACAACTGGTGTTACCAGTTTTTAAATATGTAATACACAGATTGTAGACTGATTTCCAAAACTAACCTTGAGTGCGACTGTCCACTTCTTCTGTTGATGCAGTGAGGCGTCTCATGCCAAAGCCCTCTCCGACAGGTCTCCTGGTTGTAGACAGCCTTTCTGCTTTCTTATCAAACACCAGCAATGAAGACAAAGACTCAGAGCCAAGTGTGTGCTCTGCCAATGTGTCCACACTGCTACCGGTCAGCCAATTATATGCTGAACGCCGACCTGGGAACAGAACAATAATAATTTATACAGTTTTCTATTCAGTCTGTATTAGCATATAGCATATTGAAATATATATATGTACCTGCTGCTTGGGTTTGGCTAAACTCTAAGGAAGTTTGAGTTGCTCTGAGCCTCCCCGTGATAGATCCAGACGGAGATGCCGCTAGACTCTCTGGGCCTTGAGAGCTTTGGGTTTCAACAAACATTGGAGTCATGACTGTACTCCTGAAGCGCCAGTTTGAATCAATCACATAATCCTGTTTAAAAAAAAAAAAAAAGTTTATTAATAATTATAGGCTTTTCTTAAAAAAAAAAAAAAGCCTAGAATAGTGAGTATTTCTGCTAACCTGAAAGGTGCATTCAGACAATGGATACTCAAACATGTTTCTCTGAAAGTCAGGACTCTGGCTTGTCATTTCCAGCAGCAGGTTTGTAGCCAAGCTTAAGAAACACCTTTCAATTTGAGTGGTATATAATGAACGAAGCACGGTCAACATTCGCTCAAAGGTTGCAGTGGGAAGGCGCTTCTCTTGACTCCAAAAGTTACGAACATAAAGCCTGCAGATACAGAGACAGACAGATATTTTTTGGCCATCTCTTCAATACTTATTTCTTAACACATACAATGCTTACATAATGCTTTGTAACAAACAGTGTCACTTACTGAAGTCCTTGGTTTTCTTCAGCGAGGCCTTGAAGTAGTGTTTCTTTGGCTGTATTTAAAACCTCTAGTGAAGTGCTGTCTGCCATACTCTCTGGATCACTGGTGGAAAAACAACATGATTACTAGAGGATAGAAACTACATACACAAAAGGACTTGTTTTTCTAACTATCAAATAAAACGACAGTAGCACTGACCTGTAGTTGTCCTGGATCCACATGAGGATATCGTACATCCTCTCTCGGCACACTGGTGAAGGGTGGGACGCAAATGCAGTCACAGCTCCCAGCAGCTCCTGAAGCTCAACTGGAGTCAGGACTGCAATAATCTTGTGGATGACGTCCAGACACACTCTTTGTCTCGCTTCATCCCTAAGTTAACACATAAAGAACAGTGTTGATGTAACATGGACACATGGAGATTTAGAGGAATAATTGCCCAGCTCCAGTTTCTTACCTGTGACCCATCATCTGAATAAAGCCTGTAGTTTTGAGCTGCATAAAGATGTCTGGTATGACATCGGCACGGCTCAGCACACACTCCAAACAATTTGTTTTTAAGACACCGTGCAGCTTCGGCAGAAGGTAGAACACATAATTGACAAACCTGAAAAAATATAATGAAGGTGAGACGACCTAAAGCAAACTCTTTTAAAACACATGACCCACACAGACAACTAAATACTGAACCCAACTCACCGGTCCATGAATGGAGCAAAGTGTTTTGATACTCTGTTTACACAGATGATAAATTTGTCGTTCATTTCTTTTTTCTTCAGACTAGTGATCTTAGTTGCAGCAAGAGCGAGGAGCTCATGATGTTTCTGAGGGTAACACCACAGAGATAGACATGTTCATCACCACATGTACAAAAACAGGAAATGTGTATTAAACAAAATGCCTTACATCGTCCCTTTCAGTCATATTCTTCAGGATCAGGCCAATAATTTCAGCAGCTGCTGAGTAGACGTCTTTATACCGTACAAATGTCACATTGTTGGTGAGAGACTGGATGTACCTAAAAACACAGAAATGAAACATGTTTGAAGACTAATTATGTCTACACTCCTATGTTGACACAAATGTTGGATTAAAGGATGAGACCTAAAGCTTTAACTGTGGGGTGTCATTTTATCACAGCTTAGTTTAGAGGCAATTAACTTGTTTATCCCTGTTTTTAGCTTTATCTTTGGGACAAGCTGGACTTCAGATGCAGACCTCACCTAAATTGCAGTGTAGTACAGTACGCGCCAAGGCCATGTGTGCTAAATTATGAGACAACTGTAACTTACTTATCATAATCAATGCCGCATGAAGCATCATAAGCAGGAAGGTTGTTGGCCAGAATGATTCCCAGCAGCTGAAGCCCGACTGAATTGTCTTTACTGTTTGGGTCAGTGCCACAAAATCGGTCATATATCAGACTAGAAGAGCAAAAAAGGAAATGTTAGCCACAGCCGGTGTCAAAGTTTTATCTACAGTGACATAAACAACCTGTAGGGCACGTGCAGACAGTCTTTCCAACACTCGACTAGAGTGCGGATGATCTCAAGGTTGTGGCGGAAAACTGCCCTCTTTGAGTGAAAGCCGTTTTTCATCAGGAACTCCAACAACCGGTTGGCCAGCACTTCATCTCTGGGGTTACCCTGAAACAACAAAATAACCAAGTATTCAGTAAATGTGTAGACTTACAGTAATGTGCCTAGTTGTGGTCTTGACTACTATATTAACAATTTAATAGTATTGTCATTCACAGAACCCTGGTGTCAGAGAAAAAAATCAAATGTGACTAACCTTAGGGCTGGCTATGCTCGTCCAGGAGAGCACAGTGACTACAATATCCACGACCATAAAGTGGATCCCCTCTCCTCCGTTTCTTTCAGATACAACAAGCTGAAGGAGCGGTCCCAGCCAGTGCTTTGCATAAGGTCGAAATACCTAGAAATGAAAAAAGAAGGTTAATTAAACTCAAACGATTTAAGTGTCAATGAACAGAGGTAAAAGATAGAAAATCCCTCACCTCCTCTGTGTTGATGATCAGCTTTGAGATGAAAAGTCTGATGTTCAAAGGAGTTGCTGGGTTTGCCAATTTCCCGTGAAGAAATTTCATCCAGGGTGGAAGATCATTAGGAACATTTCCCTGTTTTATTGGTGAAAAAAAAAAATCATTATTTTACACGAAACAGCTCCCAAAGCATTATAATTAACAAAATCAGTCAGAATCAGCAGTAAGCCCTTCAAAATAAGGCACACACCTGTTCAACTTTAGGTGTAATGTTGTTCCTTTGCATGTGTCCAATGAGAGCAGTCAGGGTCGCCATACATTCATGCTGATTTAGCTCATCCATTTCTAGATCCACCAGTGCATCTTGGGAGGCATTCGTCTCCTCTGTTTCCTGAATTCACAAACAGCATGAAAATCTTTACCACCGTAGTTAAATAAAATCAGAAAATGACTTGTACATGGTTTTAAAAAAATCAGTTCATCAATGTACTTTTTTCGCAACCGTTCGCCTGTGTCCCTCTGGGTTTTGGGAGCTGAAGGAAAAGCTTTGGACTCCAGTCGAGAAGTCAAACTGACTCATCTCTTCACTCAGACTGCTATCGGCCATGTAAGACTGGGAAGAGAGATACACTGGCGCTTCTGCAAAATAGCAGTAGCACTTAATTTTCTGGTGTCACAAATAAAAAAAAAATCCTATATGTTTAAGTATATGGTTGGTGATACCGCCACTTTCTTCATTCGCCTCTTTTCGAATCAAGATGTACTTCTTCTTTCTCTCAAGTGGCACCTAAATGGACAACAACCAAAACCAATACATTTCCTTATACGAACATACCCAAATACTGAGAAATTCAGCATGAACTAAACAAACAACGCACCTCAATTTCAACTGGAAAGTTGTAGGTCCTTGTAATGTCAATGATATTTTCCAGAATAAACTGATTCTACAAAAGAAAAACAAACAACTCTCTTGTCTTGTAATACATTTCAACACATCATGGGTGTTTATAGCGCCACACTCAAGCAAAATGGTTGCCGCTACCTTCTCTGGTTTCTCGCTGAAAAGAAAGCCCTGGTAGAATTTGGGTTCACTGAAGCTGCAGCTGATGGCAGCCATGCCGCAGTTGTATGCAGCACAGTGGAAATGTCTGCGCAGTTCAAGCAGCTGAGTCTCACCAGCCATGTTCTCAGTGAATGCTTCAAAACAAGACCTAGAGAATATTCATTGAGATTAATGAATGAAAAACTGTATTATAACCGATATTTAAGTCTTGCTTGGTCCTACTTGATCAAGGCCTTGGACAACTCGTTTCCCTCAGTTTTGTCTGAGCGGCAGAAGGCCTGATTGATGCGGGATTCTTTGGAGTAAACATCTTCTTTGGGAAGCCGAGAGTAAAGGAGCTCCATCAGTTTGTAGCAGCCACTCTTCTTGAATAACTGGACTTCAAATGTTGTTTCACTTGACTATAATAGATAAATAAGAAAATATGTAACTATTTTATTATATGAGCTTTGAACAGTTTGTAATATTTTTCATCCTTTTTGCATTTTACTGTTGTAAGCTGTGGTATCGAGTGAATTTTGCTGCTGTTGGATTAATAAAGTGAATATAATATTCTCCACAAACTGAAAGTGTCGAACAAACCTTAGTGAAGCGGCTGAGCAGTAGACTTATTATGTCTGAAACATTGGCTACAAAGAAGTCATTGAGGGCCTTGGTGCTACAGTGAGAAGCAAGAGGCAACAGGACTCTTTCCACCATGGCCTGCAGCATTGAGCTCGTGGGCACATCTCCGCGCTCCATCACCCCATAAACAGCACACAGTAGCTCCAGCTGTCGCTCTTTGCTGGCCCTACGCAGTGGAGCGCAAGGATTAATTAAGCAACACTTCAAACAATGTGAATTTGGAGGAATGTACTTACCTCTTAGCAATTCTTTGAAAACACTTTTGAAATTGTTCTTCCATGATGTGCTTTTTGTCTCGACACATAATACCTGCCAGCAGTTTCAGCAGCAAAGGACTGTGGGAAAGCTCCAAGGCATCGAGCAACTGAAAGACACAAGTTAATTTTTTGTCCCAGCTTGAAGTCATATACAAAATAATCATCTACTTTAGTGTTACGTATGCTGTATGTTGTAATTTGTATGTTTACTTTTGCATTGAAATGTGTTTTTATTTGTGTTTAAAGCATTTTCTATTGCTACAGTTCAATTTGTATGTTGCCTATACCTTTCGTATACAGTCCATGTAGTTGTTACGATGAAGGGAACCTTTAGCGAACTCATCTGACTGCATTGGGAAGTGTGAGGCCACCAAAGCGTCCAGTGCTCTTTGCAGCTCGTCTAATGGCTCTTGTGGGACAGTTGTGAAGAAGGGCAATATGAGCAGGGCCTGGCTCTGAACAGATGAAAATATCCACATGAAAAATCTTTGATAAGGACATTTAAATGACTTATTGTGGCTGATTAAATCTTCAACATTACCTTGAGATTTAATGGAAGACTCATGTCAACCAGCAGCGTAGTAAATGTTGAAAACACTGGCCTGAACGCTTCGTGGTTATTGGTGGAGCACACAGAAGAGTCAATCTGATGAGACAAGAGGAATAAAAAACTAAATTACTGTACATTTTAAGGACTATGGTTAAGTAACTAAAGTAATGTGGGGTGTAAGAGGCTATAATCATTTTCTGTCACTCAATCTACTTCTACAGTCAGTACTTAAAGCAGCCACCTTCTAAAAGCTTCCCATTCACTTACATTTATCAGAAATGTGTCTATTTCAATTATTTCAATGTTCAAATAAAAAGGATGTGCTTCTTGTTAATTATTCACTTTGACAAGACAGAGCCTTGATTTGACAATTTATAGTAAGAATGTTAAAATGTCCTGAGATAGGATCTTTATAAAGCCTTAGTTATGTGTAATATATACATATATATCTTTGTTGTTGATCGTGTATCTATGGAAACATCTAGAGTATATTTTTCTGTTTTTTCAGTAGCAATTAACTAAAAAAACTCATGTTAGTTTTAGTATCTTCTAAAAGCTCTAAGTTGACCTTTTAGGCTGAGTGACAAAAGGCCCAGCTTTCTTTGGTTCTTAGCTTGGATTTAAAGGCGGTCAATAAATTGTAGTCAGACAATGTCAGTGACCTACTTCAAACTAAAGGACATAAAAACAGTAATAGTACCTGTAAGAGCTTGGAGAGTAGCATAAGAGTAGCCGTTTTGCTCTCTGGAGTGGATGAGTGTCCTTCCCACCAAGAGCGCAGATTATCCCATCTTTTGAGCACCTCTTCAACCAGCTGTTTGCCCTGAGTCTTTCTCACCGAGCGCTCTTTAAAGCTGTGGTCCAGCATACCGTTTAGCAACAAACTCACCTGGAAAATAACAGATATCACACAGTCAGAGCTCAAAAAGACACATCTGAAAACACAGACAAGAAGACAAAGGGATACCATGCTGGGGTTTTGAGACGACGCCTTCATGAGACGAGGGACTGTGGCGTGGAGGCTTCTCAGTAGTTCAGTGTTGATGGTTGATTGGAAGAGACTGTAGAAATACTCTCCGTGTGAAAAGTTCAAAAAGTTATAGCTGTGGCTCCCAGATATTGGCACTGAAAGCATAATGGTGTTCAACAACAGGTCCACCAGCTGCTCACTCTGTCGAGACAAAAATGAAGAATATTTTTGTTATTTTTACTAAAATACATATCATAAAATAGGTCATCAATAAAAAAAATGCTAAATATTGTATAGAACAGCTGACATGTTGCTTCTTTTTTATTGCAATACAGTGAGGTACCGAGGTTTAGGAGAGATGTTTTGTTCCAGATAAGTTTTGGTTTATTTTGCATCCTAAATTTCAAGTTCTCACCTGCTGACTGAGAGAAAAGCCAAGTTGAAGCAGTCCATCTGCCAGCCTCTTGGTATTAATGTCCAGAGATGGAAGTGCACTCCTGTCTTCACCTGGTGCTATGCCTTTGTACACAGTCATTAAAAGTTTGGACCCAATGGATGTGGCTACGTCCTTTACAACAATAAAAAAACACACAAAAGTATAAAGACATGTTTATTTATCACAGGTTGCATTATGTTATTGATTAATACTTACCTGGCTGTGTAGGATGGAGTTGAGGAAGCCTGCTTTATGGATTTGCTTACAAGAAGAGAGAACAAGTTCCATCTGGTCCTGATGCTTTAGTGCGTTTGAACTGTAGAAGTCCACACCACACAAATCCTCTACACTAAAGAGATCAAACAAGGAACAGATATGTCAATTATTCTGCCACCTGTCTTTTATGTATCCTCAGGGGCTGAAGCCTGTCCCAGATGCTCACTATTTAGCAATTTAGAGCCACTAATGAATTCCTTGTTGACAATGCCGAGGGAGGACATCCAGACACCAGCCCCTTGTCCAATTATAGGTAAAAACAATAAAAACATATAAAATACCTTATAATAATTAACTTACCTTTTATGTGAAATTTTAGTCCGTATGCTGCTTTCCACTCGACTGCGATACGGTGAGGCCAGAAGGGCTTTAAGCAGAGGGACACACACTTCGGGCAGGTTGCTCATAACCTCCACATCTGCCATGTTAAAACCTACTGTAGAAGGCTCACAAATGGCCAGTGCTGTCAACTCAAAGAATACTGAGCTGAAAAGATCCTGCTCGAGAACCTGGACAGAGAAAATCTAAAATGAACAAAATGCTCAAAGGAAAATTAAAGATATAAATTATCTATAAGCTATACCTTCCAAAACTCCTGATCTCCTTTGACGAGAATCATGGCGGAGAACTCTAACAATCGGACAATGATGGTGCACTTGCTGTAGTTGTATTGGTCCACCTCTCGGGGGCTGAAGTGAGAGGTCTTATCACTGACTGAGAAACAGCTCTCTGCTGCTGCCAGATCATGAGTGGCCAGTTCAGTCAGAAAGAAACCCACAGCTTTCAGGAAGCTTGACTTGTCCTTTGAAGCTACAAAAAAATTGAGGAAAATTGTTAGTGTATATTGAGTGTTATTAGTTTAATGTGAGCTAAATATCCATCCTTCCAGTTTACAAAGTACATATTTGTCTTTGTATCTTTTTATGCTCTCAAAAACACTGCATCATCATTAACAACAGGACACGACTTACTGAGCATGTGATGAGGCCTGATTATGTGTAGGTTAATGAAAGTGTTGTAGCAGTCCAGCGCAGCCAGCAGTAGGTCCATCCACTGCAGTGTAGCCCTGACACTGAAAGGACTGCTCAGGTCTCTGAGAGTGGGCTGAGAAAGGAGGCCGCCACCTTCACAACGTGACACCAGAAACTCTATGCCATGCTCCTTGAGCATCCCCTCCAACCACTGAGACGGAGACTTCTTTTCTGAATTCATTCCAAAAAACAGTGAAACCATTAGTAAATGGCTGTATTTTTGCTGTGGACAGAGCTCTGAGCTTTTATCTTACCTGGCAGAAGAGGAATAAACTCATAGAAGACTTCCATGCATTTGTGGCGGCATTCAGTCTGTGGTCGGCCACATTGTTCAAGAAGCCATAACACAACATGTGACAGACACAACTTTTTATCAGGTGGAAAGCCCCTGAGGAAAAAAAAACGATAGATTGATACATTGGAGAAAATACTGTGCATTTCCCTTCTACATATTTAAACCAAAAAGCAAGGTACAAAGGGCAATATAATGTGTCTTTTAAATCTTTAATGTACCACTATCTATGATTATACAGGAATAAAGCATGCAAATCATAATTCACACACACATAAAAAAAGTCAAAGTGCTAACCTTGGGATACGTCTCTTGGCATTGTGCTGATTGAGATTAGGCGCTTTCTGCTTGATTACTCTTTTCAGATGATCAATAGCGCTGCAACAATGCTGTATTGTACCTGGGCGGTAAGAAGAGATAATCAATATCACAACCCACGTCAGAGCCATTGTTTGTCATTTAATATATAATAACCTGAAATAGGGGAATAATTACCCAAAGATCGTTCATCTGAGTGTGCAAGAGCCAAACTTTCTACAAATATGACGAGTAATTCAAAGACAAACTGCTCCACCAAAGAATTTTCCTCTCTGTAAAAACAAAAACAGTGATGAGTAAAGACAGTAAAATAAACTGTCCTTTTTTCAAGGCTGCAAATCTCGAAGCAAATAATATAATAGAAGAAATTATAATAATAAAAGTGTGACGTTACGTGACAAGTGTTACCTGAACAGTCTGTAGATGCTGTTAAAAGCCAAAGCAGCCCCGAGTCTTTTGAACCCACTGGGATGAAGAGCTAAACTGTAGATGCGCTTAAACAGAGACTTCATGTTGGTCGGGCTCTTTTCTTGTTGCTTGGGTGTGGTTTGTTTGATTGACCACTTGACAAACTCTTCAATGCAGCGGCCACAGAAATCTCTGAGAGTACTGTCCATTGGGTCCACCACACCATCCTGAAAAGAAATGACAACTTAGGAAACATAGTGGTGTAAAATAATATATATGTTGTGTTTTTTAGATTTTTACCAAAATGGCCTCCAGAACTGCAACTGTGTCTTGGCTCTCAAACTTCTTGTTGTTTGTAAACCAATGAATGAGCTGCATAACTAGAGGTTCAAAGAGCTGCCTGGTCACCTGAGGAAGAAATTGAACTCTTTGACATATCTACTAAATCCTTTCGGGTCAGGCTACAAAGGAAAGTTAACTTTTATAACAGTTTGAACGGGCGCACAAACCTGATCTACGTCGCAGGCCAGACGGAGTAACACAGGGAACAACTTCTTGTGCAGTTTGTACATTGGTGGCAAACTGTTCTCTCCCTCTGACATTTGGGCACTTTTCCCAACCATGTAGATCACCAGAGTGTGGAGCAGTTCACAAGCTGCCACCTGCACCAACAAAATAGAGATTATATAACAACAATATAGCTATATTAATCATATGCTGAACAAGACTCAGAACTTTGGTAACAAGAATAACCACTGAATTATAGTTGATAGTATTGATGGACATACTGTACCTTGGTTTGCCTGTCACTTGTCGACAGAGCCAGTTCACTGATGCGAGGTAGAAACGGATCAAGATAGATGACAGGCTTCATGTCAGAAAAAGGCACTGCAAAGTTAAGCCTCTTCTCTGAGTCCCAAGCAACAAATTTCTTCATCATTTCCTCAGATGAGACAACTGGAGGACAAATACAACAGCAGTGCTCCACATGAAGACAACACTTTACGAGAAATAGTGTTAGTTTGATTGTTTGTTGTTTGAATTCTTACCCGTTACAAGATTTCTGTTGAGTTTTCCTCCCAGGTGACCCAGCAGCTTGACTACTCTCAGCCTCACGTTGACAAGAGGAGCATCTTCCTGCATTCAGACACGCACGATGTTGTGACAAATAACATATCAACATCTTTAAGACCCTAAACTACTGAGAAATTTAACGCAAATTAAACAGCTACTTCATTTCATTTACCACGGCGAGTTGGTTGGATTGCTTGAGCAGTCTTGTCATTACTCTGCTGTATCCTTTGTCACTTCTTGTAGACACCGACGACATCACCTCCCAGCTGCTGTCGTCTTTGTCTACAGTCAAAGCAAATGTCTTCATTTAATGACTTCATATTTGATTTTTGACAGAAAAGTCAGTTATTATAATAAGCTTACTGTCATTGGAGGTAGTTTTCAAATACCCATCTAAAAGAGGGAGAATGTTCTTGTAGCAGGGCTGCATTGTCTCTAAAGGAATGTAAGCGGACCAGTCCTCCAGAGCATCCAGGGCTGTGTTAGCCAGAGGAACGTGGCTTAGACCAAGCTTAAGAGCAGCCTAGAAGACAAATTTACATACAAAACCAAATTGCATTGATACGTTAGTCATCAGTATATTGGTTGGTGATTATTATAACAAGGATCTGTATCAAAGAGGTCTGAAAATCATAAAAAAAAGAGTTTGACTATGACACAGAGCAGAAAATAAACCGTTATCCAATCCTAAAGTTGTGTGTTTATTAATTACAGATTTAGGGTTTTCTGCAAGTATAGTTTATGTATGTGCAGAAATCGACAAAACAGAAGAAAGTGAAAGAATCTCACCTCTAGAGCAGGACAGTAGGCCTTGATGTCCAGAGCTACTATGTTGTGATGCAGGGACAAGACAAATGTCAAGCAGGAGGCCAGGAGTTCATCTTTGTACTGCTTCATTTTCACACAAACCTGCAATTGAAAAGTACATTTATTGCAAAATTGGTAAGAGACTGTAATATTTTTTGTATATAATAAAAAAATAAGCTACCTCTTTTCCAAACTTTGAGAAGAGGGCAAAGCAGGCACTTTTCACCGTGTCAGTTTTGGGGGATTCAGAGCTTTTCAGACCTACTCCCTACACAAAAATTAATAGTGAAAAAACAAAAACACAATGCTGAACTTGATCTAAATGATTAATTAAGTTGGAGAATAGACAATACTTTACCTGGTAATATTTGATTCTCTGGGCAATTTTCATGCCGACAGAGAGCAGCTTATAGAAGCCACTAACAAGAGGATTTCTTATCGAGTGGAGAATAAGTTCATGGCTTAAGGGATACATCCACGATTCAAAATACTCCACATGTTTAGTCAGCAACAACTCGCTACAAAAGACAGAAACAAAAGAGTAGGTCTTTCTATCTATGGTCTTGTTACATGGGGACATCGAGTGGAGTTTACCTGCAGAAGTCCACCAGGTTGATAAAAGCAGTGAAGTCTTTAACCTTATTGGGCAAGAGGTGAGCTGTTGGATCTGAGGACGGCAGAGCGTGGGCCACATCGTCAGGAGCCTAAGCAGAATTTGAGTAAAAACTATTACGTTAAGTCATAAGATTGAGGTATTGAATGAAATCCATTTGACAGAAACAAACCTCTTCTCCTGGTGTGACCTTTTGAACAGACAGGTCCAACTTTTCCACGATGCGAAGGATAGATTTCACCAGTTCATCGTAAATTAGACGGCTCAAAGATCCCAGAGCGGCGTTTTGGCTTTCGAAAGCGCCATCCAAAAACCCTGAATCCTTCACAAGAGGAGGCAAACATAACAGATGAGTAGTATAAAAGTATTAGTAGTATACACTTCAGAATAGCTCTTCAATTGTTCATATGGTTATGGCTGAATTAAATGTCAAATCGAATGTTTTGATTAGAGTACCTTGAGCTGATCACAGTCCAGGAGGCTTTTGTACAGGGTAAGGTAGTTTTGACTAGATGGAACTTTCCAATTTCCAGTCTGGACTTGAGATGACTCAGAGGCTGCTTTTTCTTTGTCCTAAAATATGTAACAATAATTAAAAACAACATTACAATACATGAATTCATTAGCTTAAATTTAACGTGTGTTTTACCTCAGAGAGCATAATGGGTTTGGAGCAGACTCGAATCAAACCCTGGTGAACTGATAAAGAAAGTAAAGAAAGTATGATATATCTAGGCCTGTAAAACTTGTAATCCTCAAGGAGAAGTCTTATACAACATACCGACAGAGCTAATGAAACTCCACAGCACAGGTCCTTTAGAAGCCATGGCCACCAGCACTTTGAGAACAGCCCTGTTACAAACTGTCTGCATCTTCTCACTGTATTGTGGGAAACTGTCAATCTGCACCACAAGCAGACGCTCCAGCAGCGGGGTATACACCTCTGGGATCTGACAAAGTCGCAACACAGCTTATAATAGAGTAAATTCATGTTTATTACATTGGAGCGAATGACAAACTAGTGTTACCTTATCCAGATGAATGAGAACACTGGCTATAGAGTCGAGGAAACTGGGCAGCTGGTAAAAGTTCTCATCTTCTCCGTCAGATTCAGTGAGATACATCTGTTTACAGCGTTGAATCAGCTCGGTGTACATCAAGTCCACGTCTTGGGGACACACCTTCTTACACGGCTACAAAGCCAACACAAAATAATACTTTAAATGTAATTAATACAATATACAAAAGGGAAAATACTATTTATTTCTATAAATTACTCTCAAAATTTACACTTACAGTAAGATATATTTTTAAATATCACCAATGTATTTTTATTTATGAAGAAAAGGCCCATAGCTACTAAGATGGAAACAGCTAATAAAGTTAGTTAAACAGATACCGATGAATATGTGTTATGGTTTTCTAAAGAATCTGTGGTTTATAAACATTATACATTAGCAAGAAGCTAAGTAAAAAAAAGAATCTTACAGTTGCAAATAATCCATATCCTCGTATAGCAATGGATAGCTCCTTGTGCGTTGAGTCCATGGTTTTTATGATGCCACAGAACTTCTGCATAAAGAACTTGAGTTTGCCTTTGTGCTCCTCAATATTGTCAGCCACCAACAAAGCAACCTGAAAATATGTCCATTTATTGCTATAGTATACGGCAATTTGGACAAGAACAGCAAGAATTTGTTTTTGTGGTCTTTTTGTTTGATTTACCTGCTTGAGAAAGGCTTCGAGTGCATAATAGCTCGTCTTCTTCATCTCTCCGTTGATGTGGCCACAGAGCTTTGACATCACCTCAAATATAGTTTTGTAGTGGTCCATAAGGCAGCTGCTGAACTGAGACGCATGTCTGCCAAATAGTCTCAATCCAGCTGTTTAACAACGACAACAAGAAAGAAGATGGTAGCTTTTTTCAATTTCTATCATAATCAGGGTTGAGTAATGAGAGACTTACCAAATGTGACGGCATAGCGGGTCATTTCCATCTGCAGCAGGTGATAAACCAGGTATTACAAGAATATTATGGGATTAGCCTTAAATAGTATTGATATAACCATTGAAATGATATGTGACAACTAAAGCTGATTCTTACCTGAGGGCTGATTGCTTTTAGAGCATATTGAAATATTTCCTTGGATGTGGCTGGGTCTGCAAATCAAAAAGAACCACCCATTAATACAGCCTTAAATAAAAAAGAACACTCATTTTCATTGCATTTCAGCTTGGTTTATATGTAAGACACAAATATAGAATTGAAGACATTTGCAGGAGATGTTGAACTGAGGTGGAATAACCTAAAACAGGCCCTTTTAGTCCAATTAGGATATTAAATACAACTGAGACACAGACCTTCCGCCATGGTTTTGGTGAAGTTGACCATTAAAGCAGTGATTCCTCTTAAACACCCAGCAACAACAAATAGTTTTGGTTCCCTTGTTGAAGAGGTCATCTAAAACAAAACCATTAGAGAATTAAACACACAACTCACTTTATCACAATGCATTCATTACAATATCTTATCACCTGTGAGACACACCTGTTCTTTAAGCTCTCCGAGATAAGCCTTGTAGAGTTTGTCTGAGTTGTTGACCATCTCACTCGGGTGAACCTCCGCAAGAACTCCCAACAACTCATAGATTTTACCAAGGACTATTAGGATGAAAAAGCAACAAAAAGTATTGCTTAATTTTGTAGATTGATTTATTTTTTGAGACAATAAAAGGCTACTTACCTGAATCTGGTAGCTTGCTTTTCTGACAAAGCTCGCCGTAATATCTGTTAAATATCTCAGGAACTCTGAAGTCTGAAGCAACAGTGGAAGCCTTTGTTGTTTGGAGAACCTATAACAAATTAAGATCTGAAAATTAAGCAATTCTTACAACACTAATGGAACACACAACATAATCTTTTTTTTGAGAAAATGTGATTGCAACCTGACCTTTATAAGAAGGTCTAGCACCGGAGCCCTGCATTTTGCCACTTTATCCTTTGTATACACCACCATGCAAGTATCCTGCAAAAAAACCCACACATATTACTGAAATACTGTTCACATTAATATAATTTTAGGTTTAGTTAACAGAGAGAGAACTTACTCTGATGTCAGTTGCATAAGTCTTCTCCCAACCTCTGACTCTTTGTGAAAGTTTGCCCAGAAACTTCTCCAAAAAAGACAAAATTTCAACCCGAGTGTCTCGAAGCTGGAAAACATATTTTGCTCTGTCAACATAATATTATGTGTCACAATATTGTTTTTCTTTTTCATTCGTTTTTTTTACCTCATCGGATGCCAAGGATTTTCTGAGGAAGCAAAGGAGTCCATAGTCTTTTGAAAACAATAAGGAGGTCTGCAAAGCTTTGAAATAAGAACATAACATAGAAACTGTTAGTCTAACAAAAAAAGAGAGAAAAATGCAGTAACCAACAATCTATTCTTCTTCTACTTTATATTTCTTGAATATACTTCTTTCATGTTATATTTATCTTAAAGTTAAGAGTTTTGTCTTTATTTAAACAAGAGCAATGCAACACATTTGCATGACACTCAATCAGCTGACTGTTAAAAATCTATTTACCCTGTTTAGTTTTTTGAGTTTTGATGGAAACATAGTCCATTGGCTTTTTATGGGTAGGGTATTTTTCGAATAGCTGTCTGTCTCAAGAGGATAATTGGGTCTGAGTTCAAAACTGATTGTGCATTGAAGAAAAGATTGAGAATATATTGTATAGGTGCTTTTATTGCACTACATAACATGCTCTACAAAAACACCTGCATCTGTCCTCAAAACCACGTGGCTGTTCTGCGCCTGTGCGTCCCCGCCCCCCTCAGTCACAATGAATTTTGGCGGAAGAGACTAATAAATAAACACTAATGAGGCTATTTGGCCAGACGAATTGCTAAATAGATTGTGATTATTAATATGAAATTTGTTTTAAATCAAATGTAGTCTCAAATGAATGCTAATTAACTTTTAAAAAAGAAATTGCAAAGTTGTAGATGAAGTTTGGCGTGGATTCTTTCAATGGAAGTAAAGCTTATTTTCTTATTTTACGCATCAGCTTTTCTCTTTCTCACCGAGTTCAGTGTCAGTCGGGGTTAGCATGCACTCCTGCCCCAAGTCTCCAACAAGATCGTGACATCTCAAAGCTGCAGCCCGTTTATCTTCGTCTGAAAGTGACTCGTGAAGTTTGAGAAGAAGCCCCTGGATCCCTCCCGCCGCGGAGCTGGAGGCGGACGACATCACTGCATTCGTCTAAACTAAAATTACAAAATTAGGACCACAAAGTGCATTATTGTAATCAATGAGTAAAATGTATCAGAGCAGCTAAGCATCCAAAAATCTGTACTCCTCACATCAGGAAGAATACAGGATGTGCTCTGTGCTTTTCAAAGTAAAAGCACATATTGAGCAACATGTATTTCTATCATGTTTGGTCTTATTTCTTATTTATTTTCTTGTTGCAACGAATGCATTCTAATTATTTAATAGTAATAACCACGATTTGCATGTTTTGTTGTCAATAGTTTAAAGAAGGGCTCTGTTTTCTTCAGTCTGTCTTGCACACAGCAATGCCGCCCTCAAGTGGTTGTTTTTGGAACTACATCTTACTACATAAAATGAAATTAAAGAAATAAAAAAGTAGTCTTTGTTCACTGTCAACAATCCTGTAAACAAGTAATAACACCTTTTTCTGTGTGAGATGTTAACAAGTCTGGTAGTGTTCTCCAGACCAGACTAGTGGACTTTGCTGTATCTATGATAATGGTACTCCACAGTTAATGGTGTGATTTGACAGCACTACACCCCTTTCACCAGCAGGTGTCAGTCTTGTTTTTATTTTCATCACCTCTCACATTCAGAAAGCATTATTTCACATTATTTATGGTGCACGGCCCAGATTCAGCTTTATCTTCATCTTCACATTCAGATAAACCAGAAATCAAGTCGACACAGTCTTCTTTAAATTAACATTTCCACCTCACATGCATTTTATAGCATTATTTTAATATATTATGAGCAAATACCTAAATCCAAGCCCTTTCACTGTTTCAAAGAGTTTTGTTTTCCTCTTAAATGTTTGAACTTGGCTGTAAAGTGAGATAAATCCTGATTTAATTTTCTTCAGAGATTTACAGACTAAGCAAACAAAAATAATGGCGGCCTCTTTAACCCTTTATCTGTAAAGTGATAGAATTATTGTGATATTCCAGCTACTTCATGCCATTTATTGTATCTCTATCACGTTATCTTTCAGAATGACGCATGCCAGATTTATATTCCAGATTTATAGTCAGACGTCAAAATTTAAATGAACATAGATTTCAAAATAAAAGGCTCAACTTTATTTAAAATGTTCAAGACTGTAGCCAATTAGGAAAAGTTAAGTAATTACAGGTTAACGTCGATGAATAGGGCAAGAAAACCATATTACTCAAATATTTCACCCAGTAAATCTTTTACCTCAACTGTAAACGCTTATCTTTTTATTCTGATAGGTAAATTCGGAAATGAAATATTATTTTATGTTCGGCTTTACACACACCTGTCGTTGAGGGGGCGCGCCAGCCCAAATCCCGGCTGTGACCAATCAGAAGTTACAAAGAGCGTCACGTGGTTGGAGGGACCACAACCACTGAAGCAACACAGTGAGCCGGATAGTAAGGAGTTTGGGACGCGTCTGTGAGAGATAGCGTACTATCCGGGACTAACTCCTGTTTCATTGAACTGGTTTTGGGTTACATCTGTTTATGAAGGATTGTCGTCGGCTGCGATGTTAAACTACACAACGACAGGTCTGTTTTTTTTACCTTTTTGATTGTAACTAGCGAATCCTTACCTTACACTTGTTAAGAAGCCGTAGAAAAAGAAACGCGTTGTCTAATGTGATCTCCTAGGCTTAGTTACACCAAAACAAACTCTTTTCTGACTCTTTTTTACAAACAAATACTCACTCTCGATAAAAGAGCACTTTAACGCATTCATGATCTGACTTTGGCTTTCAGCAGCTTTTAAGATTTTACGCCTATCCTTTCTTTAACTAGACAAACATGAGCATTAAGTAGATAGTGTTTAAATTACAGTAATAAACAATATTAATTGTGTCTCATTATATGTGGATGTGCGTGTTAGACTGTATAAAATCAGTAGTGAAGGTATAATGTAAAAAATGCAGGAGACAGCAAGCTATTTATATTTACTAGTGCAATAGATACAAGAAATCTAGGTGTGTTGTTTTATTATTGTAATGAGGAAATGAATATTGGAAATGTTGAAGAGGCTCAGTTTCTTTTCTAACTCAACCAATAGACTATATTATTTATTTATGTATTTATTTATTAATTTGTTTTCCCAATATGCTGCATAAAAGTCAAGACTATTCATTTAAGTGGTCATTTTACTTAAAACATATTCAAATTCTTTAAAGTACTTGTGTCTGTTAATGAAGAAACAAATCATACTCAAGCATGGGGTTAAACTTTAGGCTCTATGATAACACTTCTTAAACACTACAATAAGCCCATTCAACTTCAAGGGAAATTTGAGTCTGTTTTTCTTCTTTTGCAGTGTCATCCATCCCTGTAGCGGTGCTGTGTTTTGTCTGAGACTAGGGCTCAACAGTGGAATAACCCCTAACTAGGCCTAAGGGCCACTGGACTAAGAAGACATGCTGGCGGCCATGCTGCGCCAGAGCTCTAGTGGAGGATCGGGAGGTGGTGGCAGTAGCAGCAGCAGCAGTGGAACCAAACTCTCTCTGGGTATCTCCAGGCTTTCAAGCTCCAGTCTTGGTTCATCAGGTTCTGGCAATGCAGGGCCATGGGTGTCGGGCCGGGGCAACAAGAGTGGCTCAGTGAGCTCGGACGGTCCAGATGCTCCCGCCTCGGACCCTCATTACATCATGCAGCTGGTCAGCGACGTCCGCAAGTTTGCTGATGTGCTTCTGCAACTCAAAGAAGTTTTCAACTCCAAAGGTACGTTTGCTTGTTGATACCTGTTACTATCATTATCCTATATTTAAGCAGTTTTGAACATAGTGTCGAGCCTGTTTAAAGACTGCAGCTCAGACCTTGATAACTGACAACCTTCACAGATGTTACAATTTATTTTTGTTGTCTATATTCAGCCCAATTAAAAAGTTTTCTTCTCATGATTTTCCCCCACTCTGTGAGTACTAGACAGGTTTGAAACACCTAGACAGGTATGAAACACCCTTTCACTCCTTACTTATTTATATAAGTAAGGACTGACTGTACGTTGGAAAATCACTGTCTGTAGTGAAGTGTTGCCACAACAGCTTGGGATGTGGGATAGTCAGTGTTACACCTGTGATTAATTCTAGGTAAAACTGTGTTTCCCTTGTTACTGTAATGAAAAGCACACAGCGTTTGTTTTACAATCTTTTGCTTTACAAGCACAAAGTGTCTAATTTGAACAGGGGTAAGGCAAATAGGGGAAATGCAGATTAGTGTAAGGAAAGGCAAAGGGCTTGCTATTGGAATTTAGCTGCCAGTGAAATCTTGTGTACACAATGTTGCTTTCACCACAATTTACACAGTCCCAGTGCTATCTGCCTGTTTTGTCCCTCTGTGGCCTTGGCTCTACGGTCAGTCAACCTTTTTGCTCCTAAACCTGGAACATCATTTGAGCTTATTAATATGTTGCTCTGCTTTTGTTGTAATGCAAAGAGACTATGAGCAAATAAAGTGTAGAGACTGGGTTGAGACATGTTGCCAATGCACACATTTGTGTAGGCGGTTGTTACATTCCTGATATCGTGTGTTGAGACTTATCAGATTTGTTCAAACTATTGCTGTTATGCCACCCATGACACCCAACCCCTAGAAAAAGGAATCTCAGGCTTTTCTTTTGTTGTCCTGAGAGGTCAGTGAAGGTGCTTGACCCGGCTGGACAGGCTGGCATTATAGAGAGCTGGACTTGCAGAAGGCACTTTTTAAGCTTCAGAGACTTTGTAGTGACCTGTCAGCATGCTTCAGATCAAAGCATTAATTCATGATGTGGGAGAGATTGATGTCTTTTTAGCTTTAACGAGCACAAGAAAACATGGCTTAAATGAGATACAATTATGGTTAAAACAGACAGTGGTGTTTGCACAGTCAATTTAACTTTATCAACAAACAGCCCACGCAACTTCTTCCACTTCACCAAGACTGCATATCTGTTGAGCAAGACGTTTGGTCTTGTGTTATTAAGAAACCGGTTCTCTCTCTTTGATTTTGCAAGAACTGGAGTTGAAATAACATACAAATCTATGTCATAAAGACTATAATTTACACCCAACAATGCAGCTAGTTTAAATGAGCTCACTTTACAGGTCCTGAGAGTATTTGCATACACTAACATTGTGATTTAGAGATCGCTTATATAGGTTCAAATAAAACACTATTAGGTATACAGCAACAAAAACAATAAGGAGGAGTGGAAATTTCTTGTGGTTAAACTTCTCTGAAAAGCATTACACTTAAAGAAAGGCTTGTCATGTACACACTTCAGCATCAGCTGTTTTTGTCACAACCAAACATCTGCAGCTTGTCTTTGTTGAGGCTTAGCACTTCAGGGCTTTAGCTGAGCATGCTAATAGGTTGTCAGGGGTCATTTGTGATTGGATACGATTTAAATCCCTCCTCTAATTTATGGCCATATTGTCTCTGCAGCGCATCACAAAGGTTCAGACCTCTCATCATTCCCTGCAGCTGAAAGGAATAGTCCTTTTTTAACTGCACCGAGCCAATAGTTGAGGGCTTTTGAGCCATGGACCTAACAGTGCATGCTTTCACAGTTAGCCATGTGTAGCTTTTTGTTGCTATCTGGCCATGTTTGGAAAACAACAAACAACAACAAGAAAAACTTTCCATTCCCAAGATAAAAATAGCTGTGGGATGGTTCCCCTTGGGGTTCCCTAATACCAGCCTTAAATGGTAATTGTTGATAGCTGTTAAAGCATTTCTTAAAACAACACAAAATCTCCATCAGATATTGCTGTCACATTTCTGCCTTGTATTCAGAAGAAAAATATTTGTCTGTGAATCCTCCCAATCAGACCTGTTTGTACCAGCCATCTGTCTCTGACATCAGAGGCATTTGAGTGTTTCCACCTTCCTTTATTTGCAACTCTTTCTCAGAAAAGACTAAAACCACCTCAAGCAACCAAAAAGTTTTTGCTAATTTCACTGTTTAAAATAGCAGCAAAATGGCTTCCTGTGTGGTCAAGCGTTGAGGGACCTGACAGTCTCCTAATGCCACCTCTGTATTTACACTGATTTCTAAGGTCGTGACCTCGTCCAGTGACCACATGTGAAGGACATGGCAGTAATTGGTGGGGATTATTATTTGGAGGTGGGTCCCGACCGGGGTCATAGAGGACATTTGAAGACCAGATGAGCTGTAGAAGGTGGCCCCCGTGTCTTTTGTGTTTGATGGTGAATAGGGGCCTCCAAAGCTCTCCATCATAAGATTAGGCTCACAAACATGTGGCCCCCGTAGCGTGTCTTCATTCCCTCAATAACAGGCTCGGCACTGTTTTGGAATTAGCCGCCGATTTTTGTTGTTTTCCACAAGAGCGCTGCGGATGATTGTTGATGTCTATTTTTAGAGGGTGTTTTGTTATGGCTGCTTATCGACGGCACGGACAGGTGTGTCATCAGTGTTTTCATGCTTCAGTTCTGCCAAGCAAGATGAGCACCAATTTTGTGTGTCAGCGGCTTAACAAAACTGCACCTGCAAACAATTCAGCGAGGGAAGGTTAGGAGAACAAGGCGGGTGCTGCGAGGCTTTAAACAAAGTGAGTAGTGAATACAGTGAGCAATTACCACTAATATCTTTGAAGTATTGGGATTAGTAAATGACGACAGAACGAGACGATGTTCAATAGGTCACTGTGTGTCAGGACACACAGTTACCACAATGTACTGCATCTCTGCTTCAGTAAATATGGAAAGAAATGTGAAAATCAGGGACTCAAGACTCATGGAAACACGCAAAAGAGGAAAGGAATGAAAGAAGCAAATGAATGAAGGACTCCAGTGAAGTAAGAAAGGAATCTACCAAAGGGAGGTAGAGAGGCAGGAAGAAATCTAGTGACTGAAGGAAGTAATTGAGGGAGGGAGCAATGAAGGAAGGAACCACGGGAGGGAAGAGGGCATTATGAAAGAATCATGGAAAGAAGGAAGAAAGTGAATTTACTTATCTACAATAATAACTTAATTATGTGTAAACACATTTTTGCTGAATGTTGTCCTTCCTCCTTCATACCCCCGGTGAGCTTAATTAGTTCATATATTAAATAACAATTTTCTTGGAATTATATCCTGCTTAGTAGCTTGTTGCTAATGGGCTCATACCAGAGCCATAGCTCAGTTACAGAGTGGCACCAGGCCAGTGAAGCGCTCAAATATTGCACAATCGCAGGCTTTCTCTCTAAGAAGGATCTCTGTGCATGCATAATAGAGCACTTTTGTCAGACCTCCATCATCATTAGTCACTGGTGTAATTTATCCGTGTTGATGTATGACTAGTACACCCCCGTCATCCTGAACCTGTCAGCTGTATGTTTTGCTTTCAGTCACAAGAGTTGAGTCATAAGTGTCCTTAGTTAATCAGTATGGGGGCTGAGGCCCCGTGCTCACTGGGCATAAATGGCTGTGGTTTTTAATCATTAACAAGTGGCCACTAAAATTAGTTTTCATAGTGTGATGTAATGTGTAATGATACATTCAGCAATAGACCACTTTAGTGACTAACACACTCCACTCATACTTTAAAAAGGTTTCTTTGTTAAATTACCAGCATGAAGAAGTCACTGCTAGTAAATAAGTATGCAGCAGGTTCTCAAGACCATATTAACCAAGACCAACTCACCATGAGTAAGACCAAGACAGGGTAAGATCAACCAATACAAAGACCAATGCGTAAATGGCAAGTGATACCAGGGAACTGTTCAGAAATGATGAAGTCATGGCTTATTTGTCAGCCCTTGTTGAGGAAGGACAGGGATCATAACAATATAAACCAGAAACCTGCTAAATCTTTGGTTGCATTTGAACACAGATGTTTCCACCCAGCAGTAACAGTACATCAGTCTGAATCCTCTAGTTTTGGGACAGGCACAAAGCCCCAGACCTCTTAGTCCTAAGACTAGTCTCAGAATATATGTTGTAGCTTTATGTAATGCCATGAGGATGTGGGAAAATGATTGTTTTTCTTTTGAAGCCTGGTGATGACGTTAAAGCTTTGTGGGAAAGTGAATCTGGTCTGGGTCCTCAGAGAAAGCATCAATGCTATTTTAGTGATTTGTTTTCTAAATTACCCCTTGTGAAATACCAGCCTAAAATTAGCCCTACTTGGGCTTTTCGCTCCATTCCAGACCTTGTTAATGGCTGTAACTGTGCTGTGTTTATACAGTCTGGCCCAGTGGGTCTGGGATTCACTATAAAACATGTTCAAGCAGAGCTTCTTGCCTCCAAAAAGCTCCTTTTATGGTTCTTTTGCTGTGACTGTATTAAAAGCCACAGTAAATTATCTCAGACAACTCCATTACTTTGAAGTCATCTTTTGAAGCTCAAGTTACCTTCAGTGTTTCTTGTTTTAAATTAAATTTCCCAAAGCTCTAGATTTAATCATTTTGTCCACTTATCTTGTTAACTAAGCTGTCTCACAGGATTTATTACAATATCTTAAGTGATTTGGCTGATCCTTGTTTAAAAGTAGGGTGCCGGGGTTAGATCTTTGGATTTCCGTAGCACTCACAGATTAAAGTGCACAAAATTTTGACATATGGTATGCCCTTATCCCCTCAGCCTGAGAAAATAGGCTTCAAATTATACCCAAAGCACCAAAGGCTTTATCTTTAGTGATGCACATTGTTGCAATTATGGTACAAGGCAAAACCATGCTATCTTTTCAGGTTTAATAGCCCAACAGCAGTTGCAGATTTGCACATTGTTTACAAATCCAAGGGAGCTCCCTCTCTGTCTCTCTCCTTTTTCCTTCCCTTTAGAAAGATTTACAGTTATGTGCACTGTTTTTGTTGCTCGGGTTGCATTGTTCCAGCAGGCTGTCAATGTCTGCTGCACACTTTGATTAAAGTCCAGGATTCCCACACACGAGCAGCCAAACACTGTGTTCTTCCACCCCAAACGGCTACTGAAGCCTCTCTGTTGTATTCACTGGCTCTAGGGAGGCCAGCGAGTTGCAAGGACACTCAATGAACCTGTGAATGACCAATATCTATTTTCAGCTGCATGATCTTTCAAATATACTGCATCAAAGACATGGGATGGCAGCTGTGAACAACACTCATAAGGATTTGGACTGTCCAAGCTTTGCCTTGGATTAAAGCTTTGAGACACAGATGGCAAAGTTAACCAGTCTGTAATCTTAAGTAGCCCCCCCGTATAGTCTATTATTTATAGTCTGTATAGCCTATTTCCACATGTCATCAAAATCTTCTATGGTATCAAACAGCTTGTAACTATCTTTCAATGCTTATGTAGAGCTGTAGATATCTTTATCTTTATGGGCCTGTACTGTAAGCATAATTGGCCACATTTTCAGTCTGTAAGCTATGTTTACATGTCGCAAGGTCACAAAATGCTGAGTACCGTTCATTACCTGTTGCAGTCCATAGCAGGTGATGGGAGACAGAGCAGCATTCACTATATTTAACAGTTGCTGTGAAATAAACATAACGAGAGGTGAGAACCAAAAGGGCATAGGTGACTTTTTGACATTTTTCAATATAAACCCTGATGATTGTCAGTGGTAAGATAGTAAACTGACCAAGTGTAAGTGAATGGTGTTCAGTATGCTTTTTATTTATTTATTTTTATTTTTTTACATTGTTAGCTTTATGATGCATCATCTTCTACTCTTGATGTTGACCAAATATTTGTTTTTGCATACTTAGTGTTTGACAGTGTTGAGAAGGTCTGTGTTGTCTAAGCACACAAAGCCCATTCTCTCAGGATTATGCTAGTCAAGCTTAACCTTTTGTTCTCAGAGCAGTGTTTACGCCTCACCTCGCCGTCCTGCCCTTGACAGGTGTACTAAAGGGGCCCATCTTCACACTTGTTGGATAGATTTTCCAGACCCCAGGCCTGCTGAGGATCTTTTATCTGCAATCCACAGATTTGGAGGGCAACTGCAGACTCTTCAGGCCAAAGCTTAATCAGTTTGGCTGCCAGTTAGAAGTTACACGCTCAGGGGATTTAGCAGTTTTTCTTAAAGGATGCATAGTTGAAATGCCAAACTTGGAAGCTGTGCATCAACAGGAGGTAGTGATGGTGGCGAGGGGCTTCTGGAGAGAAAGGTGCTCTGTCTTTCTTCAGCTGTGGTTGACAGCTCCGAACAAAATCTAAGCAAAAAACAAAATCTTCACTGAAAGCGGGGCATCTCATTTAAATGTGAAAGCTAAAAGAGAATTGTCCATGTGTAAACATTGCACTTGCCAAAATTTGAGTGACTTTGAGTGAATTTGCTTTTGCTAAATATATAGAAATTGTCTGCCTCCTTTCAGTGTAACTTTAATTTGCTTATGGTTTCCTGAGTTAACAACAGGCCTGACAAAAGCACTCGCCTGCAGAGGGGCACATAAAAGACCCCCACCTAGGTGGAAGGTGCTGTGTGTCTAGCCCAGGGCTCTTTTTTAAATGCCCCTCATTGTGAATTCAGTCATGGGAAAGAGAGCTTCAAAGGTGAAGCAGCAGGGATTGCTGTGGTCATAAGCGAAGAGGTCTGCAAAGGCAAAGTTCCCCTGCCTTTTACTGACTCCTTGTAATCTGCTAATCCGCAGAGTGGACCACCGGTGATCTGTCGACAGAGGTGCACCAGGGCCACTGCCCACAGGAAGCATGTCAGAGAGGGGGATATCAGGGATGTATAGGCCACCCATTGCAGTGACCCAACCCAAGTGTTAAAGGTTAAGTGGACTCATTTTGCCAGACCCCTTATGGTCAGGCAAATAGTTCAGATGTGAATTGAAATGGTCAATTTTCAGCCATGGGCATAAATAGCCTTTGAGGATGTGCCACTGGTGAGAGGCTAATGTGGAAGAATGTGGGATTCCACCTCAGCCAATTAAAGCAGAATCCATTTAAACAAAACAAAGCTTATTGTGTCACACGGTGATTAATTATCAGGTTTGAATTTGACTTGTCTTTTTAATGAATGAGGCCAGTCTAAAATAAACCCTGAAAAGCTTACTCAAGTCTTTTGATGAATCCACAGTTTCATTCAAGCGCTGGCCACAAGAGTCTAACTAGTTATTTAGGGGCTGCAGGAATGTCCAGCCGGGCTCGGACTCAAAGGGACACATCACTGAAGGCTTTTGATTGACATTAGTCATGGCCGGCCTGTCCAACATCCTCTTTAGTCCCCCCCCCAACCATGAGCTACTTCCATTTGATCGGACCTCAGCGAGTCCAGTTGTGACATGTTTAGTGATTTCACACTTGCTTTGTAGCAGTGTGCTCCCCTCCATTCTCCCAAATGTTTCGAAGCATAAATAATACATTGCTCCCATCATTTGCAATGCATGACTGAGCATAGCTAGGGACATGGCAGAAGGAATGTTGCCAAGTCATCTTGTGTCAGGGGATGGTTGAAATTTTGTGAAGAGTTGTGTAATTGATGCCGTGATGCAGTATATCAACTTTAACTTTTTATGTCATTACATAATATTTTTATGTATTGAATGATGGGAGGAGAAGAAAATTGCTCAGTGGTTATTTTGAAATACAATATATGCGTCAAAGATGTAATTAAGTGAACAGTTAGTTTGGGCAAGCAACATTTTAGAATAGATTTTCTAAAGTGCCAAAAACATTTAATCTTGAGACAATGGTGATTAGAGCAACAATATAGTAGTAGTCATATGTAAGACAGTATAATATGATCTTTACGCAAGTGGTCAGCAGATCCTAAGATGCACTGCACTTCAGTCCTGGCATTTGTCAGGTATCTATACAAGAAAGAACTAAGTCCATAAAAGGTGTGTTTTGTGCATGACGTCAATTGTGCAAAATCTCCACAGCAACAGATGTTAAGATATGAGACTCTATGGCCTATAGGCCATGTATATTACTTTTTTATGACATGAAAATGCAGTGGTGTCAGGATGTTTTAGTGTGGAGGTGTCATCTCGATAGCGAATGATCTGACAATGTTTTCATTACAGATCCCCCTCCAGCCTTCATTCCTGCGCCTCCCGTCTGCGCGCTCCCAAACAAGAGGCAGGAATGTTGGGTTTCCATGACGCTAATGAAGTAAAAACCTGGCAATGCGTTTGGCAGCCTCCGCACAGCTCCTGCTCCACGGCCTCCTTCTCATCAGGCTCACAGTCTGATCCCCCTGTAGCCTTCATTCAGAGCAGCTTATTATGCCCAGGAATGTGTCCCATAGCCCCCGCTGGAGCTGGGATGTGGGGTGTAGGGGTAATTTGGGACAAATCTCAAGGGAGAGTACAACCCCAAATAACACACAACCCCCTTCCTCTTTTTTTCCAAACTTAAACTCCTCCCCTATCGACTCTTGACAATCCTCCCTCCCCTAACCATCGCAAATGGACAAAGACGCACATATCCACACTCCGGTCCTCTCCCGTGAAAGTGAAAAGCTGCCGTTGTGATTTATTGTTCCATAAATGCTTCATGTGACAGGCCCATGAGGCGACCAGCCCCACTGTTTGCTATTGGCCCCAGGGACAAAAGTGAAGTTTCGGCACTCAAACAAATCCTCGCTTAAAACTCTGTGGAATTCCCCTGGGAAAACTGAATGATCTTCCCAGCAGTTTGTTGTGCGTTTTTGACAGATTTGAATGGTTTTAAATGTACGTAAGGTGCATTGCATTCTGTACACACATTATGTTTGTTCAATAGTGACATTACATTGTCACGTGAGATACTTTCCCATTGGCATAGTTAAAATTTTGATCATCATCACACTTGCGCTGCTACATTCTTTATTTGGTTGCATTACAATGTGATTTAAGACTCCATCTGATTTGCCTGCCCTATAAAAGCTAACCTAATGCACTGCTCAAATACTCTCCCTGATAGGCTTTTTGTGTTTTCAACAGAGCAGCAGTTGTGGGTTAAATAATCAGTCTCTGTACATTATCCTGTGTCCTGCTGGGCCCGTGAACACAACCATAATGTCTTGCTAATTAGTGCCCATTTAGGATGCTCCAATAGGCCACACAACTGCCACTGAATATCAAAACCCACCGAGCTCTGCAAAGGAAGACTCTCTTTCTTATAATGGCCATTCATGGTTTTCCCCCAATGCTTTAAAAACCCACTGCTTGCTCGTGTTGGATTCCTCCACGACCCAGGATTGAGTTACACGGTCTGTGAATAGTTTGTGAAGGTTGCGTGGGGATGATTTAGGCCATTGTCTGAATAATGTCATTCAGAGCATAATATCCATAAATGGGATCTAAACTGACCAGGACCAATTAAGGGCTTAAAGGGTTGAAGCAGCCCATTGTAAACTTTGACCCTTATCAGATCGTTGGGAGTTGGGGTCCCTTCAGTCTAAGGGAAGGCTGAGGTCTGGTCGGTGCGATATTATTACTGACGTATCTATGAGTAGAAATGACTGTGTTGATGGTATTATCAGTGTGTTTTACTGCAGAGAAATCATCAGAAGAGTGTCACAAGTGGCCTGTTCTATCACTTTGTACCACTAGATGTAGTCATGAGCCAATGCACTGCTCTGGTCCTCATTAGTTTGGCTCAAACAGTAAATTGTTCTGTGACCTCTTAAGCTGTTACTTTGGGGATATATTATTCAGCACAATACTGCAAACTGTGTCTATAAATGGAATGATGTTTAAAAGTTATGCATAATTTGTTTATAATACAGTTACAAGGCTACTTCTGTTTGTATTGTCATTGACACTTAATGATATTGGGCCTGAATGGGGTTACATAATAGTTTTATGGTTTCCTCAGGACTATAGAGTACTGTATAGTTTAAAAAACACAAGTACAGAAACGTTTTGTCACAGTTTGATGCAGAGCTGTGTCAGAAACACACTGTCCTCCTGCCTCTCGAGGAGTGATGCCCAAATAAAAGCATCAGGGGCTTACGTCACAAAACCACTGGACGGTGCTGGTCGTGACATCTGATGAAGATGGATGAAAATGGTTGCTGCGTTGTAGAATAGTGCTCTCCAGGTCCTGTGGAGAGGCTTTTGGCAGGCTAGAGGCAAAGGCCCATGTTGGCATGGAGTAGGCCATGTGGTTAGATAAGGGCTTGGCTGTTCTTGTGTAATTGTGTGTAAGTGGGTAATATGTTTTTGATTAAAACATGTACGGACCTTTATTTAAACAGCACTTCATTTTACAGTGTGTTCATTTAGTAACATGGCAACATAATAAGTTAGTTCATTCTTTATTTGTTCTATGGAGTATATTAATTTAATAGTCTTGTATTTTTGGATGTGCTTGGCCTTCAAACCACCGCTTGACCCTTTTGCAGTGCCGTTTTTCAGTCCAGTGCCAGTATCTCCAGGCGTTGAATTTAGGTTCAGTGGTGCATGGGTAATATTCAGGCTTCAGTGAGTGCTTGTTTTGAATATGTCTGTGTAGCATCAGAAGAATATACGGTCCTTTTGTCTTTTATAAATAGAGTGACGCCGACTCCTATAAGAAGGCTTGACACATACTGTATATTGTACTGTAATGTGTGGTCCTCTGTAGCCTAGCTCTTTGTTTTATTTAAGGGCTTCTCTGTTGTTGTGATGTTCGGACCTGTTGCTCAGTGTGTCACTTGCTGGTCAGTTGGCAGGATTTCCTGGTTCAAGCCTGGGCTGTAGCATTGTAACAACGGCCTCACAGGCCAAGCGTTATTAGCCCCTCTGGCGGCACTATTTGTTCCCCTTTGAAAAAAAGAGGGCTGATGAATAAAAGAAAAAAAGGGAGACAGCTAAAGTCTTGCTGATCCCTCTTTCCATGAAGGGGTAATCCATGGCCGATCGTCAGCACAAACTGTGGCTTTGACTGCCTGTCCTTTCTGCGTGTGTCTGTGTTGGTCAGATAGTGTTTTAACAACCTCTGTTTTAAAGGTTACAAGGAGATCTCAACAAAAGACGACAGATAACACAAGACAATAATTACAGTAATTACAATTATAAAACACAACCTTCTGTTTAGTGTTATTATAGCGTTTGAGCAAAACCCATTTTGGCACTGAATGCAATTAATTGGTGTGTGCTGATTCTGTCGATGGAGAAGCAGCGTGGTCATCCTTCTGGAAGGTTAAAACTAAACTAAACAAAGCAAAACCTATGGATTCAACACTTCAACACGTAATATGATTAAAATGCCAGAAAAGAAAAAAAGTACCTTAAAACACTGCGATTGTATGTTGTACTATCCTTAAACAAGTAGTAATAACGTGTTTACAATCCACAAACTAATTAGCATTTTATTAACAGTGCAAAGTTATCATGACCTCATTCCTTAACTATGATATGGGACAGTGCCAAGGTTGGTTGATAGTACAGGGAATTGTAAACACTATGACTCACTCTATAAAAGTCACTGCCAATAACCACATACAAACGGGACGGGATGTTTTCCTATAAACTCACGAGACGACACTATAGCTTAGGTCATGTTCGGTTTAGTCATGTTTATATTGGTGTTTGAGGGATGAGTGTAGGTTTGCTCAGTTGTTTCATGTCCCCTTGGCCATCTTTGTTTCACGGTCCAGTTGCCTAGACAGACCATTGACTGCTACAGTGTTGACTGCTCTGAATGGATGGCGGTACACTGACATCGCTGCCATGGTCACCCTCTAAACCAACAGAGCACGAATGTCATGTAGTAATCCCGTTGTAAGTGAGGTTGCACCATTCACTGGAGGCAGGGACATTTAAAAAGTGTCCTCAAAGTCTGCTCAAGATTTTAAAAGAGGTTTTGGCTTTGAGATCCAGATGTTTCATGGTGGTTTGGACAGCATGTTTCAATTCCGAATACAGCTTTTGCAATCTCTTGTTTCTTGCAGTTTTATGTATTGCATGATGTGATTTGCTGCAGAAATAAAAATCGTATTGTCAATAAAAATGTGTATGTTTGCAGAGCACCAGGACTGTCTCCATCATGCGGTCCACGAGCGCCTTGGGGAGCTTCTGCGAGTCCTGAAGGCCATCATCAACAAGCACCAGAGTCTCAACTCGGTGGACATCCTGAGTACAGCGGGAACCGTCATCGCCACGGTCAAAGGTGAGCAAAGACTCCCCCAAAAACACGCACTCATGGCCTCCCTGTAAAATGTGCTCCCTTTACTCCTCCACTCCTTTCTGCATCTGTTTTCTGTCTTTGCTTATCTTATCCCCTTCCCCGTCTTTATCACCCCCTTTCATGAACTTTAACGATTACTGTGCCCTTTCTCTCACACTTCCCAGGTCGTAAGGAACAACTATGGGATACAGTTTGAGTAGAAAATGGGTTTATTTGCTTTAGTCAAACATTTACGGTTCAAACCAAAGCACAAAGGTGTAGTCATAATGTTTTCAGGTGATGGCTACATATGAACACTGCATGATTTAAAAAAAAAAAAAAAAAGAAAAATTAAATGGATCTGTAAATTATGACAAAAAGTTGTATAGCCAAATAAGTCCTGGGAAAGTCTTGGAAAAGTCCTTGAAAATAAAAACTGTTTTAAGACTGTCCTGTCAGTAATAGAGAATAACTGCAAAAACTGAAAGTTATCCAAAACTTGTTCAGTTATTTCTTCAAAAAACAACTCAAAGAAGTCCTGAGGAGTTTTTGTAAAACTTCTAAGCACCGCAACTCTTCAGAAGTCGCTGCTTAGATGTGCACCAGCGTGTGTTTTAAACCTCATATTGTGAGTATGAAAATAATTTTTGAGAGTCAGATACCTGATTCAAAAAGCAGAGGGTGTCCTTTGTTCTGCCAGTCCAAAGGGACCAGGACTGAGGAATCCTATTGAGGCTCTCATTCTTTGAGATTATGATCTGGCATGCAGGTCAGTTCTTAACTTGGCTGCCACACAAGAATCCCCTGAGTATACCTCTTCTCAATTTGCATCGCAAAGAGGGGCATAGAGGGGCTCCAGTGCCTTTTGAAAGCGCTCACTTAATAAGGAATGATGACATGGGGAAGTGAACAAAGACCAGTTGGCCTTGCTTCTGAGAGTGGTTTACCATCGCTGAAATATTTGGACTTGAGCCATTTATTCTTGGGTGTATGCTTTTACTTAAATAATTAGTAGGTGTGTGCATGTTGAGACTTTCATGTAGTGACTTGACATTTGTGGAGCTTACATGTTACATATTTCTTTTTGACTTATGAAGATCAAGTTATTTTATTAACCAATGAACAGTGTGTGCTTTGGCGAAGTTATTGCAAGTGATGTCTTTGCGTCTTTTAAGCTGCGAATAATGAATTTAATTATTTGTAATTGCTGCAATTATAGTTTCGCAGAATTAAAATTACAAGTTGCAGTAACAGCTTTTGGCCACAAGAGGGCCAGAACTGGTTACAAGTGGGATATGGTTGCAAAGTGGTATCAGTTTTCCACTGCCATTGTGTTTAACCATAGCACAATAGAAGCAACAATAAAGAAAGATTGTTGAGTGGGTCATAAGTGATTTTGAGTTGAGTCGGTTGATTCACAAAAATGAAAGAAAAAAAGAAACAAAAGTTGTATCATAATCATCAAATTCTTGTGCTGGCTGGATTTTTTAATGCCATTTTGCCATTTTTTTACTTCCACTAATGCTTTGTTCCTAGTCACGCAGCCACTCAGAATTAGTCATGTTTTATGAGAAGTAACCCCAAAAAATCTGCAGATGATGAGTGCTTCGAGAGTGTTGTGCTTTTCCAGTGAAACAATACCATTTTTTCCCGATGATGTAACTTCCACGTTTGGACCACTGCTTGGGGCCTGAGCGAGTACTGGCATTGTGTTCCAGCGAGCCTCAGGATGTCCTGTTGGGGGTAGGGGCTGGACACAAGAGGAGGCGATGGAACGACAGGAGAGTAGCGGCTTTTGAATGGTGCTGGCTACAGTAACCGGTCTGGGTCGACAGAGGCTCCCAGGGCCCACATCTGTGTTCACCAAAATGTATATGTGCTCTTGGAAGAAACCCTGCACTGGATGTATTGGTTATTTCTTTTACTGATATGGACTGTTTTGGTTTGCTCTTGGTGTTGAACCAAGAAATTATCTGATCTCTTGTGGTCGTCATCTGTTTGGGATTTTTTTTTTTTTTTTTAGTGTTTTGACTTTTTTTTTCTTTTAAACTGGATTTATTGATGAAGAAAACTTGGCTTTATGGTGGGTATCCATTCAACTCTACCATTTTCTGTACTTGACCACGACGAGAATTAAAATGTTTTCCAATCAAAGCTGTATTGCCAATTGGGTTTATTATTCTTGAGCAATAGAACTGTGTTTACACCTGTGTTTATTATCAAAACTATTCTTGTAAAAAAAGAGGCTAAACAAAGCTATCTTGGCAGAGCTTGAGACAGAATGAACAACTGTATGTAGTTTTCAAGAAATAATATGAAATGGACCAACCACCGTGTTTTGGGCCGTTGGTGTTTTTTCATCTTTGGGCTAAAAAAACAGGTTATAGTCAATCTAAAAACAACTGCTTACTGAATAAAGTGTGTAAATTAAATACTGAAGTAGCTTTTTCATCCCAAATCTCAGTTTGAGTCTTTGAACTCTAGAAATCGCCATTGTTCTAATGAAGAGGAAGGACAGAGGAAGTGATGGAGGCAGCAGAATGACATCACTGATTTATTGGGTCTTGGGTCTCGTTTTCAGAACATCTCTCCCTCGGTTTATTTTCCCGGTGCACAGCCAGAGCAGGAAGTTTATTGTGCAGACTGATTACAGACGTATTTACACTGGTGTTTTGCGCTTGTTCTTTCTTTAGTCATCACTTTGTTTAGATTCATTGCAGGAAACTACTGCCTCTCCAGATTACAGACAAATACATACACAGCTTATCTCTTCAGAATTAGGTACAAAGTTGTTTTTGGATTCCTCAGAGGGAATTCTTATCACAAAAACTGATGATGTTACATATGCATTTTGCTTGGTTTGATGTGAGAGAAATTGTATGACTCAAAAGCAATTTTACTGACTTCACTGTTTGACTCTTGTAATGCCTTTATATAACCTGTGCATTTTGTGTTTAATGTGCCTCGTATAAGCTTGCTATTCAAACCTAACTCATTTTGACAGGAGTGAACTTCAAGGAGGTGAATGAAGACAACAAGCAGAAGCTTTTTGGTGAGATCTACACAGCTATCGATACATTGGCCTTCACCTTTGGCAATGTGTAAGTATAAAACAAAGAGCAGGCTTCCGTTTGCTTGAGTTTTTTATTACTACATTGAATTGTTTTTTGACCTTTTTCCTTAACCTACTTTGTGGATTCATATCTCTGTTTTTCCTACAGAGTGTCTGACTTCCTTATGGGAGATGTAGAGAATGGAGCGGTGTTGGGGCTGCCCCTGACTAAAAGAAGCAGGGTAAGGCAAATGTCACAGTTCTAACAGCCACAAAGAGTTTCTGTTTTTTTTACAAAAAAAAAAGTTCAGTTCGATGCACGTGTCCACATCAGGCTGTATTGTAGCTGCATGAACTGAATCAATCCATATAAATCAATACAAGATGTAACAGACAAGCCCTGAGTTGTTTAAGTAAAGGATATGAATAGTTACCCAGCAAAGAGTTCAAAGGTTATGTGCAGGTTGACGCATGTTCCTTAAGGTTTCCGCTGGTGATGAATTGATCTGATGTATTGTTGTTTTCCTGTTCTATGCTGTGTAACTACTTTAAGGAAGTCGAATTTCTGATAAGACTAATTTTAACAAGTCTTTGCTGGGTGTGCAGAAAGGAAATGCATGCTCTTCTGTTGTGAAAATGTTTTGTGTTTTATTCCAGTCTTTTGAGAACCTCTCTGTGGAATCTGGAGGATCCGGTCCCGAGAAAGATGATCCGCCAGGTAAGATGGTTCCCTGCAACACACAGCTACTGTATTCTTCGGCTGCTCAGGTAAAGCCTAGGGACAGACTAATCCTGGAAAATGTGTAAGACGCAATAACCAAGTCCAAACAGTTATGGCTTTGTTACTGTGTGTGGAATATTGTTTGTACGGTAAAAGAAAAGCCCTGTCAGCCCTGTGAGGTTATCTGAGGTATAGAGAGTCTATATGTATACCCAGTGCTGTCAGTTTTACTTATCTTAAATAGGTATTAGCTCCTCTCATGCTCATACAAGGTCAACATCACTGACTCACTGCAATAGCCGTTGGTAATCATCAGTGCTCAGCATATGTGAAGCATTAAAGCAGCGTTGTGTTTCGTCAGTAGCTGTCATCTTTAATCCCATCTTTTACATCCTCCCTAATAATTCCTGTTGTTATCACAGGACCATCTCCCCCAGTTCGGCCCGAAGAAGTTGATAAGACTTTGCAGCGGCAGGACGGTGGAGTGGAGTCAGTGCTGCTTTACGCCAAGGCATGGTCCAAGTACACCAAGGAGCTGCTGGCATGGGTGGAGAAGAGACTCAGCATTGGTATGTAAGAAGAAACCGTGTATGTAAATGATGTTGCAGTTTATGCTTACATTTTAAAGGGCAATAGAGGGCTGGTGTCTGCATTAGCTGGTCTTATCCAGTGAAAAGTCTATACAAATATAGGAAATGTATGTAAAGCATCCCTAATTATATTATTATATTATTGTGTTACATTTTCTGTTGCTTTATTACATGTAAAAACATTGACTAGCTTTCAATTTTTCATAATCCAAAATACTTTTTGGATTATTTTTTTCTCCCCGACCAAAGTCTTATCCATGTTTTGGCTCGTGTTTGTTGGTGTTGGTTCCACCGGATTTGGATTAAAGTTGTTTGGTATAGGCTTTCTTTCTATTCCAAAAGACGTTAAAAGTATCCATCTTAATGAAATAACTTTATGCGTGCTATTTTGCAGATATTGAGTGTGCAAAGAGCTATGCAAAAATGGCTGAATCTGCCAAGACACTTGCAAGTCAACAGGTAATTACTTTTACAGGCAGCACAATTAAAATGATTTTCTTTTTTCCTGTTGGGGATTGAGTCACTGACATGATTCACTTTATCAAAGGAATTCATGCCTTTCCGTGAGATCTACACAACTGCTTTCAAGAATGACATTGAGTATAGTCAGCTGGTACTTCAAACCGCCGCAGTTCTCCAGAGCCACAAATTTATGCAGGTAATTCAATAAACTTATTTTATCTATTCTTATTTGAGACTGCAGACCATCTGCAACACGGCCTGTGTTACTGAGTTTGTCTGAGCATGTTGTTGTTTGTTTTTTAGCCTCTCCTGGCGAGAAAGAATGAGCTGGACAAACTACGGAAAGAGGTCAAAGAGCAGTGGCAGAGGGAGCTGAAGAAAATGGTGAGTTTCCATTTTAAGAGCTGCATTTTGAAGTGGGACTTATACAAACATGGACACTATCTGGCATAGCTCTGTCTGCAATTTTCATCAGCAAATACAAAAAGGCTTGGTCCAAGAATGCCTTTGAACATTTAAAATACCTAATAAAGCCTGGTATGCAGAGCCACATAAATAGTTTTGTCATTTTGGCTGAACTAATTGCATATTTGTCACGTGTGTGTTCAGAATGAGGCAGATAGTGCTTTGAAGAAGGCCCGGCTGCTGCAGGCCCAGCGGCAAGAGGAGTATGAGAAAGCTAAAGTGTCCACCAGTCGTTTAGAGGAAGAGCAGGTCGGAGGAGGAGGGGCAGCAGTGGTCAAACAGCTGGAGAAGAGGCGCAGGTTGGAGGATGAGGCACTACAAAAGGTACATCATTTTGGTCTATAAATATGTATGTATTTGTAAAAAATGCTTTCTGATTATTGTTTTTTAATCATTAATGCATCCAACAGGCTGAAGAGGCCAGAGAGCACTGCAAAGCCTGTCAGGTTGATGTTGGAGTGAAAAGAGTCGATCTGGCAAACACCAAAAGTGTGATCATCACCCAGCTCAGAGAAATGATCTCTCAGTGTGACCTCACCCTCAAGGCTGTAAGTCTACATTTTAAGAAAAGAAATGCTATAAACATTCTGTTGATTAATTGGCCTGAAATATAACATTTAAATAAATATATTAAGATCATATTCTCTGTGTTTTAGGTGACAGTAAACTGGTTCCAGCTTCAGCAGGCCCAGGTCGTGTCTCTCCCGGTCAACAATCAGAGCCTGTGTGAAAATGCCAAGCTTTATGAGCCAGGCCAGCGCTATATTGACTTTGTTAGAAGTCTGCCCACTGATGGGCCTCGTCTGGAGTCCCACTCATTTGACTCAGCCGTCACACAAAACACAGGGTGAGGCTCTAAAACACAACATGATAAAAAATGTCATTGCACGTAATATGTAGGTAAACATTATAGGGAAGAATACACCCCAGTTTCCCAACAACAGCTCATTTCGTCATGTTTGTTAAGATTTTATCAAGGAAGTGACCTGTTTTGTTTTTTTTGTTTGTTAGTTTTGCGAAGGCAACTGTAGTGGCTTTTTACTGTAGTCTTCTCTTAAAAGAGGTGGAGTGATTGAGTGAGACAGTTTGTTTTGGAAAGTGTAAAACAATTGAGCTGGCTAGGGCTTCCTGCGGAAATGACTGTGGTCACGGGAGAGAGGAGCTGGGCCAGTGGGCCTGCCACCAATCTCACTAAACCCCTTTGAAAGTGACCTTTTTAGTAGCTTTTGTACAATATGACCTTTCTTTCAAAATTAGGTTAAGAACAGTAGACATTTCACTGAGCAATTTTCCAGGCCACATTTGTTCATTTGTTTGTGATCTAGTTCAAATTGCCACATACACACACCACAGACAGATGCTTATAAGAGAGCACTTTGTTGTTGTCATACATTTCTCTCTCTATCCCCACTCCCCATCTCTGATCTCAGTGATCAAAAGGATTCAGCTTGGGAGACAGGAAATGAAACCTGGACACAAAAACACGTGCACACCAGGTCTTTGTTGGGCTAAATTTAGATGGCTGACCTACATTTTACATATTGTGAGTGTACATGTGTGACATGTGACCTGAGATGATGAATGGCCAGTACTTCACCCATTCCTCATATCTATCATCAGTTAATCAGTGCTGTGCCTTAATCAGCAGCTGTCTTTGATGGTGAGGTGGGGCTGATTGTGTAATTTATGGACCGTTTCAAGTGTGAAAACAACCAAAAATAAGTGAATATTTTGTGCATTACAGATATTTGTATTTACCATCAACTACATGCATACACTTCCTCTTTATTTCTTTTAATAAATGCAGTTGAATTATGTAAATTAATATTCCTCTCATTATGTTTCCCAGGGTTACATTCAACAAGCGCTCGCTAAGTGGCAGCCATTCATCCCACAGTAACCTGTCCCAGATGTCCGTCACTTCAGACATCATAAGTCCAGACGATGTGGACAGTCCTGCCAGTGTTCAACATCCTAGGATTTCAGAAAGGCGATCCAACAGCAGCACTGATATCCAAGGTACACAAGTTTTACCCTAGAAAACAACTTTATTATATTAAAGTAACAGGGGAGAGATGGTACTTTCTCCATTAAAGTCAATGTTTAAAATCATATTTAGAGAAGGTAAGATATGGTTTTGTCTGCAGCTGATGTCCTTGTTTGACTATCTGTTTTGCTTTACTTAGGAATGCAAGGCCACCCTGCATTTGGCTTGTGATTTGTGAGCTCTCAAATTTTAGCCTATTTAGGTAGGCAGTAGTAGGAGGTATTAATCCCCATGTAGACTTGCCAACACATTCTGCAAGTTATCTCTCGAGATAATCTTAAAAGTTATTGCATAATCCAATATTTAAGAAGAGAGAAGAAGGGAGGTTTGTTTACAACGTGTAGCTAAAGTCCTCTATTCTTGTGTTTTTGTTTTCCAGCACTTAGGATTCAGGCCCCTTTTCGTCCCTGGACTTCGACCAATCAAGGTGGAGGGATGTGCAGTGACTCTGAAAGTGCTGGAGGGAGCAGCGAGTCCAGGTCTATGGACTCCCCAACGGCAAGCCCAGGTAGAGCTCATTTAAATCATTGTCTGACATGCTTCTTAAACCAACCACACAAGCTTATTCCACAAGCATGTGATTCATTTGCCTGTTAGTGCATGTACAAAAGGTACACATCTAACGTGATGAATTAAATCTTATATGTTGGCAGCAGGCATCTTTGAACTGTCACTGTTCAAAAACGTACTTCCTGAAAATTCTTTATTTGTGCAGACTTGTTACAAAAAAACCTGTCACACAAGACTTCTTCTCAATATTAAGTGTCACAGTCTGATGTCGTTGACAAAACAACTATGTACTGTATTAATGGCATTAGTCATTGCAGGCTGTCGTAGTACAAGTACATGCACACATTTTTGTATGAACTTGATGTTCATCCAGAGTCGTTGCCATGTTATTTGTGAATCTAACTGCGTAGCAACACGTAATAACAGTTGCTCTTTGTTGAATATTATGCAACTGTTAGTCTCAGTTTGTAAATGCTGTAGTTGTGGCATGTGGCAATAGTCAAGGCATGAAATCAAATGTATAAATGGATTTTTAAATTGCTACTTCAAATTGGTGTTGGTAAAATAGGGAGACTGTTTTTGTTTTTGGGGGGCTTGGAAGAATGACTGTCTGCCCCACGTTAAATCAAAAGGTGGCAAAAGGTGTTCCCCCACTCCCATCCCCCGTCTGATTTAAATGCACTGGGGCTTATCCTAAATGAGCACTGTTATTGGGCTTTTAAAACTGGGCCTACCCTTATACAAATCAACAGCTTGTGAATGGAGGTGTGAATGGCCGACCATCACTTTTGGAATTTGACTTACAACAACCTTAAAGCTGGCCACACCTTGTATTTGGGCATTAAATTCAGAAAGCTGCCTTGCTGTGGTGGTCAGTTTATCTGTTATCCACTACTGTAATGTAGACTGCAGGACGGAGGAGAAGGAAACTAAACAGGGCAACATGACGATCGAAATGTGGACTTATTGGTGTGTTGTGCCTTACTGTTCAGGGGACTTCAAGAGGAGATTACCCAGGACCCCCTCCACTGGGACAATGTCATCTGCGGATGACTTGGACGAGAGAGAGCCTCCATCACCGTCTGATAATGGTGAGTAACACATTAAACAGTGTCACATCACACCCCTTGAGAGTTATTTGATTAATACACTGCTAAATCTTAGTCACAATGGTATTTCATTTTTGCTTATATCATATTACTTTTGGCAACTTTGTGTTTCATTTTTGTTATCTTGTACCATGTTAGAACAAAATGTTTTCTTGCCTAATGGGTGACAAAAGACCATGATGCTATGTTCCCTTTCTCTCTGCAGGCTTAAATGATATTGTAATCGAGACGGCCAGCTCCCCGGGACCATTTCGAAACACGCAGATGTCCAAGGCGGCTCAAACACACAAGCTAAGGAAACTGCGAGCTCCCTCCAAGTGTCGTGAATGTGATGGTCTGGTGGTGTTTCATGGGGCAGAGTGTGAGGAGGTAACCTTGGTTTCTTTTATTTTTCTGTTGTTTTGAAAAACCATCTGAATCCCTCGTCTGGATTCATGGGGTGTCCATAGCATTCAGTGTATTTCAAGTTTAAGATGAACATTGCCAACTCTTCACAATGGCTTCTTTATCATTCATGTTGAGCAGAAATCAAACAAAAACAAAAGCCAAAGACCACCTCTCGTCTCATCAAAACATCCTAATAAAAGAGAAAGTTGAATCTGGCCACAAGCTTTCCACTGAGACCAAATGCACCCACTGGTCTCAGTCGGGAGAAGGAGCAGGGGAAACTAAAGACCTTTTGTTCATCTTCTAAAGAGTCCCCTCGGTCCCAACCCAACTGTTTATTTTAGTTTCAAGTTTCTTTCCAAATTTCATAGATGCACTGAGCGAGACAATAACAAAATAGTCCTGGAATTCCTTAGATTATGTAATGCTGCTTTACACGCTGACAAGTGACTGACATAGGAATGCGACCCTGTAGTTTACTGGTTCAAAAGTTTACCACAGAAAGAGCTTTACTTGTGGTTTTTAAATTTAAAAAATATTTCTGTATCAATGCTATTGTTATTCCACAGCGGTAGTACAGTGAAATTCAAGTGTAAATCTCATCTGTGTTCAGTGTTCATTGGCTTGCCATAAGAAGTGTCTGGAAACCTTGGCTATCCAGTGTGGCCATAAGAAGCTGCACGGAAGACTTCACCTGTTCGGCATCGACTTCACACAAGCAGCTAAAAACAGTCCAGATGGTATCCCCTTCATTATCCGGAAGTGTACGTCAGAGATTGAGAACAGAGCCCTCAACATTAAGGTAAATTCAGTGACACAATACTTCAAAAATAGGGATTATAATTGTAGACCCATGTCGCTCGTGTTAAATGCGTGTTGTTTCTGTGTTTAAAGGGAATCTATCGAGTCAACGGTGCCAAATCACGAGTAGAGAAGTTGTGCCAAGCGTTTGAGAACGGCAAGGATCTGGTGGAGCTCTCTGAACTTTATCCCCACGACATCAGCAACGTACTCAAACTCTATCTTAGACAGGTGGGCTGCCATTTTGAAACCATATCACAGGCAACCAACATTTGAAACACATTTGAAACAAGGTCAACACAAACTTATAAATGATAAAGAGGTATTTATTTTGTTTTGTGTATTTTTGGTTCATACCCTCCCCAGTAATATCCGAAATGCTTATCTTGTTTCTAATTCTGTCCTTCTTGTCTATTTACTCACATATTTTGGCCGTGCATGTTTATTATGCACTTCCTTGCTTCATTTGTTTTACTTATTTTTCTTCCATAATCTCCTCTGCAGCTTCCAGAGCCTCTCATCCTGTTTCGCTACTATAACGACTTCATTGGTCTGGCCAAACAAAGCCAGAGTATTATTGTAGAAGAGCTGGAGGCTTTGCGGCTCAGTCCCACCCCGGTGGCCCCATCGCAAGTCAGTGTCGAGCTCAACCGGGTTCTCTTCAAAATCAAGGACCTTCTCAGGCAGTTGCCACCAACTCATTACAAGACACTGCAGTTTTTGATGGAGCATTTGCATCGGTAGGAAAGCCTCTACTGAAACAAACTGACTTCATTAATCCTTTTATTGTACTTATCGGCTCTTCTTTTTTCACAGAGTTACAGAACGCTCTGACGAAAATAAAATGACAGCCAGCAATCTTGGTATCATCTTTGGCCCGACGCTGATTAAACCCAGGCAGGCAGACGCTGAGGTCTCCCTCTCCTCTCTGGTGGATTACCCTTATCAAGCCCTGATAGTGGAGCTCCTCATTAGACACTATCAGATGGTCTTTGACACCCCTCTCAGTCCCCTGGGCAGCAGCTCACCTATGGAGATAAAAAGCCGCACCCGACTCACCGCCCAAGAGAAGGAGCAGCAGCTGAGCCGGCACTCGAAGTCAATGGGAGACATTAAGGAGGTAAAACATGTGGAGAGTCAAGTCAAGGGAAAGTCTGGCACTAAAGTACAGGCACTGCAGAGATAAAACCAATAAAAACCATAAAATCAGAACTTAGCAACAACTATTAGCAAGACAAGCTGAGGCAAAAGAATAAAAACAGAATATATATAATTAAACCAAATGAATAGACAGTAAATGCACAATAAAAGCCAATATATTTCAAAGAATTTAAGGAACAGTGAGTAAAATTTTAAATTGAAGCCTATAACCCACTAAAAGCCAGTGTAATGTAGCAAGTACAGAGCATGCATTGTGATTCTTAATATAAACTGTTGAGCATACATTCATTTTGGTGTTTATAATTTTCTTTTTTCCATCTTCAGCAGAGCTCCAAGGTCTATAAAAGACATTCTTCCATTATTCCTTCTTCTCACCTTTTGGCTGAAGTTCAAGAGAGCATACCAAGCCTTGATGGTAGTGACTTTGAACCTGGTAGGTACAGAATTAACAGTTTAACTAATATTCAAACTATTTAGAAAGTTTGTACCTCATTTTGTATTGATTTTCTATCTAATTATGTTTTCAAAGCTGATGAAGTCGATTCCTTCAATGGCATCTTGTCGTCAAGTGTCCCCGATGTCCCCAAAACTCCGGAGAGGGGACTCTGTCGGTCTCAAAAAGTAACTGTCGCAAGGGTCCAGCTTCGTCACCCGCGCAGTAAGCTCTCAGCTGGGATCCTAACTCGACCGGTCAGTATGCCACCTGAACGGTTACTCGGCACAGACCAAGCAGATGATAACAGCCACCAGGAGGATCGAAGTTGTAGCCAGTCTATTGAGGAGGCAGATGAAACCGAAACAGCGAAAGTACGGGTGTCCTCACATTATCGAAGGACATTTATTGACACTCAGACTTTAAGGAGAACTTGGGACAAACAGTACAAACACCACGAGGTTTCATCGAGGACTGTTAAAATAGTATCGACGGAAAGTGCAGCAGCGGATGGAAACAAACAGGACTCTTCACCAAATGTTGGGTCTGTTTACCCCAGTAGACCTTACACTATAGCAGTGCGACCGAGCAGGACTTTGAGAAGGGAGGACAATGTAAAGGGCAGCCCTATCACTGCTGCTTTCAGGGCACCCAGGACTCTCCAGCCTCCTCCTGGAACATTTTACAAACCTCCATCTGGGAACAAAGTGTTGCAGAAATTTGCATCAACTAACAGCGCTGAGGACGAAGATGAGGAGGACGATGATGATGATGAAGAGGAGGAAGAGCTTGGTTTGGAGATAGAGGTGTCAGTGGATGAGCCTCTTGAGGAGGACATCGAGGCTGATCAAGCGGCCACTTCAGAATCTCTCAGTCCCAGCCCAGAGGAACTGGGTCCAAACCAGGCCAAACCTGTTTATCCCAGACTTCGGACACGACGGCTTCAGGAGGTGGAGCACAGAGAGGCTCATTTTGTGTGATTCTCTGGGATTTATGGACAGTCTGGGGCCATCCCATTTGTACAACACAATATGACCTGACACCTGCACTGACTATAAAGACCGGATAAACTGTGGGCATTGTGTTGTATGTAAAATATGTATCTTTGGTTCTTGAAAGACAGGACGCACTTAATATGCTGTTTTTTTAACAACACAATTCATTTCATTTCCAATCACTTGTTCATTACACTCTGGCACAATGTCAGAATATTTATAATCCTTTTTTAAATAAACTGTGCAATTACATTGTATTTTAATTATATTTTGTATAAAGTTTCATGATATTTTGTTATATACCAAAAACTATGTTTGGATGATTACAGTAGTGTAGCTGCAACATTGTAAAATAAAATGTTTGGTGCACTTACTTGCCATAATTTCACAATAGTATTTTATACTGTTACATTTAGATTATAACTAATCAATTTGCTAATAACTTGTGTATTACACAGTAAAATAAATTTGTTACATTTTGTGCTGGGTAACTTAACAAGCATTTGGTGAGCACCAGTCGCAGAGGGTCTAATAATGATCTGTATTCACTGTTGAACTGTGTTATTTTCTGAAACTGAACAAAAAGCTTTTAGGAATGCCGGTTGATTTCATCTCGGCATCATCTTTCCAATTTTAATACATTTACATTTGTTTGTAGCCAAAGTTATTTTTTATTTTGTTGTCGTAGTTTTATATAAAAAACATAAACCTTACAGATTTTTGTAAGTAATTGCAAGTGCATCATTTATTTGAATGGTGTCTGTTTTTTTTTTTTTTAGGTTGACCGAATGTTAAAAAGTTCAATGTAAAACAGGTACATGAAAACATACACCCTTTTGTAACTTATTAAAATACATTTGACAACTTACCAACAAATGTGTCTTTGTTTTATTCAGTTGAAGCCTCCATGTGAAAGTAAAATACATGTGAACATAATGTTTACATTCATACATATTTACATACATACAACATACATTCAGACATACACAGCTACATATATACATACAGGGAGAACAAACTTGAAGAAACTTTTTTTTTTCATGCTGTTGCTGCTTTGGCTTTGTAGGGCAGTAATACAGGATGCCATTAGCATATTTAGTCAACTGTGGTGGGATTATAATAGCTGTAAGCACTGTACTGTAACACACAGGGCAGTTGGTTAGGTCATGTAGGTCTCAACAAATGGATGAGAGGTGTTAGGAGACTGCCAGCACCAAGAAAGGAGATTAAATCAATCTGCTTAACTATTCACAAGGTCTGACTATTCTCTAGATGTGTTTGCAAAGCCTAGAGCAGCACTCACAATACAGTATGTGGGCTTTTACTGCAATAATTACCTGTCAAGCCTGGATACAACTGTTCTTCTGAGGTAAGCTCAGTCATGTTTAATACTTGAGAAAAGTTGTATAATTTTTATTTAATGTTAATATGCCGGTCTGTTTTATCGATCCTCTAAGATGCAAATAATTTAGCCTAACCTAGTAAGTAAGTTGTAAATGTATATATAAATAAAAAAAGACTATGCATATTTATAAATGTGGTCCAAGGCTCAAAATAGTTACAGCGACCATGTGTAGAGTCCTGAGCTGATTAGGCAATGGCTATCTTTAACAAGAGGTACACAATTATCCCCTACTCCTGCCATGTGCACAAAACCTAATATAGTACTGTAGTAGAAAAATGAATACAACCTTCAAAATGCAAGCTACTTTCACAACTCTTCTGTACATTTGTATTGCAAAAGTAATGGTTGGTTAAATAGGCTTCACTGGTCAGGTGTAGATTGTAATAGAAGTGTTGGTGAATAGGCTCTCGTGGTTGATGCCAGCCCCGGTGGGGGTGAAGAGGAGCAGCCATGGGGGCTGGAGGGCAGGTCAGACTCCTGCTGTGGAAGAACTGGACAGTCCGCAGGAGACAGAGGGTAAAATCCTTTCATTTATAAAATCAATCCACGTTTATCTGAAAAAGACTAAACAGCAACACAGTTAAACACTAAGCTCATAAAACAATGCAAGAATACTATAGATGTATTTGATATTTATCTGACAATACAAATTTACTTTTTCTTTTGCTTCATGGTGCTACCACATTTCTTAGATATCCATTCATTTTATTCAAGGTTTTTCACTTTATTTATTGTCATAGCACTCAGCTGTATACAACTATGAATTACACAAAATCCTACCTATCATTGTCTTTTGTTTTGCCTCTGATTTAAAATCCAGACTAAAAATACTAAACTAATTGTGATCATATCGACCAGGTACGATTCTTTATGGAGATCATGTGGCCAGTCATTCTGTTCATGGGACTAGTTTGGCTCAGAAGAGTGAATCCTCTTTACCGCCAACATGAATGTAAGTGTAGAATGTCTTTGACTAAACATTTTATTGTTGAGAGGCACAGATGTGATCCACCTTTTTTCATAAAAATTGATAAATGACTGTTGTAAATCAGCATTGACAGTGTGTCCTCTGCCTCAGGTCACTTCCCGAACAAGGCCATGCCCTCTGCTGGGGTCCTGCCATGGATCCAGGGGATCTTCTGTAATGCCAACAACCCCTGTTTTCAGTACCCCACCCGAGGAGAGTCCCCCGGCCTGGTGTCCAACTACAACAACTCAATGTGAGCATCTCCTTATGGTGGTTTTGAAATGTCAATATATATGATAAAATATTTGAAAGTAGCATTTTTGTTTTTTTGTCCAACGTAAACAACCTTGTGCTGATGTGGTGAATGTGTTATTGTTGCTCCAAGACTGGCTCGGTTCTACTCCGATGCTCAGGAGCTCCTCTTCAGTGACCCAGAGTTCAACCAGCTCGGCCAGCTTTGGAGGGAAATGAATGCCATGAGTAACTTCATGGACGTCTTGCGCACACGTCCTGAGCAGGTCGCAGGTCAGTGCTCGAAATGTTCAGCAAAAAGAAAAAGAGCAGGACGCTTGTGGCAGACTCTTAGGCACAACTGTACATTTCCTCTAGCTTGTTATAAAATGTTAATTAATCTACTTGAACTAAATGCATGTCATTGGAGTTAGTGTGCATATATAGACAGAAAAAGTGCAAAGTGCTGGTTTTATCTTAAGTAGCTGCTGGGTCCTAATAAAACCCACTAAAATCCATTACAATGTTTATTTTCTGATTAGAGGCTGTAAAAGTTGTCTGTTATCAGTGTTACTGATCCTTCATACATTCTCACTTTCTCGTGCAGCCCTCAGACACCATTTCTTTAAAGTTCAATGTGTTACATACAACAGAGCACTTGGACATTTTGGACTCTGACTCTTTGTCCTTTGTCCTGCGCTTTTGTGGAGAATGTATCTTTTTCGATGCTTCTAAATAGGCCTCTGATATTTGCTGGAAACATGATGCCGATAAGTACGTGTTCCAGTCAGTGTAGTCCCTTTCATTTTCTCGTCAGTCGGGCTGTATGTCTGTCCAAGGTAACAAGATTACATCACCTGGATTTAAGAAAGGCTCGTAACCTAAGCTCCTTACTCTTGCCACCGGTGTGTTGTTTATTTAGTGGTAAAGCAGTTCACACGCCCCTCAACCCCGAACTTCTCCCCAAAGAGCAAAAAAATATAGAAACTATTCTTCCAGAATAGTAGGAATAATAAGAACTAGCACTCATATTTATTTGCATAGACGTGTGTTTCCCTGTTGGCAAAATAAATCCTTTTGGTCACTAGCCCTGGGCTTGGCACATTCCAGTCTGTGAATGATTATGTCTCTCTACTCTGTCTGTAGCCACGCTCACCGAGAAAGATACTCACAGATGTAAATGGACAAACTGAGTTAACAGAGATTTCTAGCCACATTTCTGACAAGCTCTTGAGAGGCCAGCAAAATAAATCGAATTGTGTTCAAGATCTGTGACATAATTAGGTAGATTTGCTGAGACAAACATAAATAATTAGCTAATAACTAATAATTGGCTAATTAATTGCCTTTGCATTTGCATAACATCACTGCTACACAGTGAATCTTGTTCAATGTATACTCATTACTCTTAATGTATAGAATGATTCATTCTAACAATTTAGGAGCATGTGTCTATTTTCTATTATAACGAGTTACCAACTTTTGAAATTAAAATAATCCTTTATTTGTCTCACAGCTTCGAAATGATCTTGTTTGAACTGTGAGGATATGAAATGACTGTTTGCACAAGGTCATCTTTGACCCAGTTGTGGAGGAGGGTTAGGTCACATGTGCATCTTAGGGATGAAGTAGAAAGTATAGTCTGTAGGAAACTGCTAATAGAGTCTAGAGTCCAGGCTGCAGGAAAGAAACTACAACAGTTTATAAAATCTTGTCTTAATGAATCGCTCCTTTTTTCCTTTGTTTTCGCGTTCACTGTTTCTGTTGTCCATGCTTTGCTCTGTTGTTGCCACTGGGAGCATGGCAACATTGTAATGCTGTCATCTAGGGTTGTACCTGGAAAGCTGCCATACAAGCACTTTGTCTGGCAGAGCAACCCTCCTTCGTGCATAGACCTGCCACTGGAAATAATGACGCATTACTCAAGCAGAGTGTCGTCTGCTCTTAAGCCTTTTAATACTGCAGGTTTCACAAGTTGAGCAAAGTATGTATCATTCAATGTCTTGATTTTTCCGGCTTATCCATGTGTTGTAACAGCACATTGTTTGAATTGATTGTACAGGACAATTCATGCTGAAAGAAGGTAGATCCTTCAAATGGTTTTGATTCATGTGAAATGTAACTCACAGGCCGAGGTGTGAAGGTGGAGACCATACTGAAAGATGATGAAACTCTGACATCATTTCTGCTGAGAGACATCCCTCTGACACAGACTGTGGTGAACCATCTGGTCAACGCTGAGATCAGGCCTGAGCAGGTGCACTGAAACATGCATACACATCATAGAAAATACAAATAATACCAAAAGACAACGATGTATTTAACAAAGTGTACCGAGCCCACTGCCATTATCTCATATCTTCCTTTTATTTCCTGTCCACATTTCAGTTTGCTTCGGGGGTTCCTGACCTGCATTTGAAGGACATTGCCTGCAGCCTGAACCTTTTAGAGCGGTTCCTTGTGTTCCCGAGCCGCAGAGGCCTCTACGCTGTCCGCAACGCCATGTGCATTCTCACCCCACAGCGGCTGCAGATCATTGAGGACAAGTTTTACGCCAATGTGGATTTTTTCAAGCTTTTCAAACTGGTCAGTGTCAGACATCACTATAATACTATAATAGGCTTGAATTTAAATGTCATAGAAGCACATAAACATAATTTCAGTCAACAAAACCATGATAACAGGTGATTTTGGCCCAGATTAAGATACAGAGATTCATGTAAATTCATCAAAGCATCAGACCGGGTCAATATGAGTCAAAAGACACATAAAAAGGTTACAAAATAGTTGTCATATCTTTGAATGTAGTGATTTACTTCAAAAATATTGTGTTTGTGGGCAATTCATTTGTTAATAATTGACATTTACAACATGTAATTCACAAAATCTCCCTCATGATTATAATTATTATTATTGAGATGAAGTATTTACTTCATTCATTGAAAAAAATGTTAGCTGTGTGCAATTATTGTACAAACCCTGTCTGTAAAATACATGGGCAAGACCAAAATAATTGTTTATTACTGCTAATCAAAGTAAAATTTTAAATTAATCATGATATTAAAATTTGAGACCAAATCAACAGCTTTATTTTATGCCAAGTTAATGTCTGCTTTTTAGCACAAGTATGTACGTTTAAATTGGACGCAGCTCAAGTCTGACATCACACCAGGAGCTTGTTCACTATTCACATCTGCATCAAAAATCCAACTAGTTGCAACAAGCCTGTCGTCAGGAGACACATAAATACTGACAAGCAGCTGTTAGTGGCTTGTGACTCACTAAAAAAAAGGACATAATAGTGTAATGCTGTCAATCCAAAACACAAACAATTAAAGTTACAATAGCTGCAGTTAAATTAAAAATGGACTTCCTATTTTTGCCAACAGGGTTGTAATAGTTAAGACTAAGAAAGGGAACTTGTCGTGGAGACAGACGTGGCCTCTTTTTGTAATTAGCTTAGTGAGGAGACACACCTCTGTTAGTAATGACGGGAGCTCTAAGTAAACAGAGGCTCCAGTGAGTGCACTGGCTGTTCTCTGGCTCATCTTCATCGAGACACAATCGACTGACAACGGGCCAAGTGCGTCTAGCATTTACCCCGTCCCTCTGATTGGTTAAACTCTAACAACACTTTAATCTTTCTTTTTGTATAAATGATGAATATTTCATTTTAGAGACTGTCTTAGTCACCAGAACTTGTAACCCCAAAGCACATCTTCATTTGTCTTTCCCACATGTACAGAGTTAGGAAGCCAAAAAGGAAGGATGTCTCTTCCTGCACTTCTATGCCTTGGCCTCAAACTGCTTCCTGAACCTTTAGCCTATTGTGTTTAGTACTGAATGGAAGATCTCTGAGTAAACCAACAGATCCTCCAGAGAAAGCAACACTCAGCAGATAAAATTTCCCGATGCTGGAACAAACACACTAAATGTATGAATGGAAGGATTAGGTCATTTCCCTTTGACACAAACTTACACTTAACACTCTTCTCAGTCTTAATTTTGTAGTAAGCAAGTAGTAACATATAAGATCTCCTCTAGTGCTGTGTATTAGTTGAACATTTAACCCAGGTCACAATGAACAAATGGAAATTGTTTCATTTTCTAAATCTCATAATTTGTTTTAGCTTCCTCTTGTGCTGGACAACCACTCTAAAGGCATCGACATTCGCCTCTGGGTCCGGGTCATCTCTGCTGTCTCAGAAAAACTGCGAGAGGTAAGGCTGCAGCCTCATTCAAAAGTTCACCTCCTTTTATTTTTAGCCGCCAGGAAACAGTTGTTTCCTCCTGCCTGAGGTTTTACGCAAACACAGACAGTGGGGGGATATTTAGTGCGTATGAGGAAGGCTAAATCCAGAACGGACTCCTGTGGCATTAAAAACATATACATCATCATTATTGTATGAAATGGAAACAACACTGGGGCTAAATAAGTGAAACCGTCAAATGAGATTTATTAGAAATGATTATGATTTATTTGTGTATGACTTTCTTCCTGAGGTTAACTTTTCCTGAGTTGATTTTGTTGCTACTGGTTACAGCTTAAGCAAACAATCTGTTTCTTTCTGTTTTTATGTATGCCTTTTTTAGAAACTATAATGATAACAGTTTGTTTATTGTTATTGTCTATGGGACATGGACATTTGTGATGCCCTGACATCCTGTTGGCAGCACATTTATCTCTACCTAGTACATAGTCCAAAATATTATTTTCTTGAAATGAATGAAAATGAAAATAAAAACTGCGACCGTAAAAGGCAACATGCAAAACACATGTAAAATCCTTTCTATAAGTTCTTTTTTGACAAACAAATATAAATCTATAGTTAGGGACTGGGGGACTGTTACGGTTGCCTGTTACAGTCTTCTTTTCCTTGTTTTATCCTGTCTTCTCCTCAGTTGTTCCAGAGGAATAGTTCCCGAGAGCTCCTGCAGGTTGTGGCTCCTCTTTTCCAAAGCAGTCTTTCCTTCAGAGAAGTGATGTCTGCTGCATCCAGCCTGGTGTGTGGTTATACAGAGGGGGCATTTTCCAGAGTCACCTCCTTCAACTGGTACGAGGACAACAACTACAAAGCTTTTCTCGGCATCAGCAGCAGCAGAGCCAAGGGTGACTACATGTACGACAACAGCACAAGTGAGTTCGCTCTCACCAAAGTGTATGCATCTAATTCATCGAGATAAACAGTCCCAAAGCTAATCATGTACTACATCTCCTTAAATACAATCAAATATATAACTAAAACCTGCCTTTCAGCTCCTTTCTGCAATGATATGATGAAAGAACTGGAGTCTAACCCTGCCACAAGGATTGTATGGAACTCTGTCAAACCAATGCTGATGGGACAGATCCTTTATGCCCCGGACTCTCCAGCTGTGAGAAAAATCATAAAAAATGTGAGTATGACAGACTAAGATGAAGAAACTCATGCTTCTAACCCAAATAATAGTGTTGAAGTAGCTCAATCTCGGACATAAAGGTCTTTTTATATTGTTTAGAAATCCTTATTCAGCTCAAAGTTGTGGTGGCACACATCTTTGAGTCGACACACTGCAGTGAGCAACACATTTTGTCTAAAAAGAGGATCAGCTTTCCTCTTGCCATGTCCAGCCCTTTGTATGTGGATGTAGATACGTGCTGTTCAATGGCCTATAGGGAGGCGGCAGTCATGGATGGCTAAGTTGCAATGGAGGGACACAAGCTGATCGGCTGTAGTGACTAGTGCACAGTCCAGTGGCGCCATGGCCTTTTCAGTGTTATGTAAGCAGTGGAGTCTGTCCTAAAAGACTCGCGCACAAAGAGACCCACACACTCAAGTTTCCTCTTTTCCGACCTTTAATGCCCTCTTTGTTTTTCTCTTCCCCGAGATTGGGATCTTAATTGCACTAAGAAAGTAATGGCTGAGAGGTTAATCTGTTACTTTGCAAGACCGTAAACATGGCCTCTAAAGATTCCTTGTTTTCATGCTCTGAAATCGGCAGTGCAGAGCTTTTTCTCATAAGCAACAGACCTTCAGACATATCCTGCTATGCTTTATGTGACAGCTCTTGTGAAATGTTTAGTAATGGGGGTTCATCCTATCACTGCTTCTTATCATGTACTTTTAAACACTAATTTTGTCTTTCCTGGGCTTTTTGCCTTAAATGGATTTAGAGAATAAATAAAGATAAACATAGATAGAAATAGTCAAGATGCAATAGACCTTAAAAACAGACACATCATCATTATTGTATGAAATGTGGTGAATCCAACCAGGATAGCACTGCAAAAACTGAAGCTAAATACATATGCTATTGAGTTAGATAATTTTGTTGAGTACTTTTATTATGGTTTATTAATTTACTCTGTAATAGAGGTATTTTTTTTTTACTTTTGAGCTTGAACAGTCCATGGCTTTCATCCTCACACTGAATTTTCCCGCTATGCATGAAATTACCCATTTTTAGGCACTGAAATATAATTGCTTGGCCAGATGTCTTACAAATATGATAAGCCAAATGTCTTTTTTGTTTGCCATGCTTATCTCACTCAGAAAATGTCTTTGACTAATGTGGGTCGGGACAACTACAATAAACAGATTTTGATTAAAATGTGGAAAAAAAGTTTGTTTGTTGAGCTTTGGGATGCCTGGGCTGCCCTCTTGAGCCAATTACCGCAAGGAATCCCCAAATGCTGTGCGTGCTTTTGCTGTTTTAAACCGCTTCTGGGAATGAGGAAGCACTCACTTGTGGGAACCTGACTGGGATTCACTGGGCATGCTGAATGCATTCGACCAGTTGTCACCAACGGCCTCCATTGTCACCCCGGCCCCATTGTCCCCATTGTCACCCAAAATCAGACACACACAAGAGGAAGGCGTTTAATTGGGTGTACTCTTAAGCGCTTTCATCCCCCACTGCACAAGACTGAATACCGAGATAGTCAGCTTTTAGTAGTTAATACTGCCACACAAAACACTGTACCTGCACATATCCAGTGTTTTAATGATAACCTGCAGTAAATATTTGACAATTTGGCACAGTGTCTATTTTGTTGTAAAGTTGCTGGTTATCCGAACAGACCCCCGTGAGAATGTGTGTGTTGTCTTTGCAAATCCTGTTTTCGCGGGGAGTTTGATGTGGGAATGGTATGTAGTGGAGATTAGACCTGTGAGAGGCTGTGTACTTGACACTGTGAGTAGTGGTACCCATGAGTTACCTGCATGCAACTGTATGTTTGTTTTCTCACATCTATTCTATTTAATCACCAAAAACTTTATTGTATTGTATTTAAAGGGATTATAACAAGCTATAACATTTATAAAAGCCATTCAATTCAACAAATGATGGCATTTTTGCGCAAGAACATAACTAATGTGATTGTCCCTCGCAGGCAAACACTACATTCGAGGAGCTGGAGCGACTACGGACTATAGGGAAGGCCTGGGAGGAAGTGGCTCCTCAGATCTGGGCATTCTTCCAAGATGGCGTCCAGGTCAAGATGATCCGGGTAGGGTACACATTATGTGACTAAGCGTCTTATCTCTTATACAGGCACACTTAATTATTAAAGATGAGAAGAAAGAAAGTTAATCAAATGAGATATCAGGAGTACATAATATACAATGAAATGAATATCTCAAATAAATCACTGCACTTTTATTAATACTAAAGTGCATATGCATATGGAAAGACAGATGTACTTTTTGTTGCTGTGTAGCTGACACCTCGCCCAGACTACAGAGGAGATTGATGATGGTGTTATTTTAACCCTGATCTTTTACCCTTTGCTTACTTACTAAAAAGTTTCCAGTTCAAACACTGCCCCATATCTCAGCAAATATGTCACTCTTTTCCCTTTTCAATTTATTGCTTTCTTTCATGTTCACTTTTTTTCCAAATTATTTTAAGGCCTGTCCTTTTTGGTCTGTTTTTCCAGTAATCTTACCCAATAATAAGCACCATTTCCTGTCAGTGTCAGCTTATCTTTTTTACACTTTCTGTTGTAACTTTTTAAATATTTTTGAAGACGTGGCCATCAACAAGTTACAGACATGTTACATTTACGTGATTCATTTTTGGAACACATTGTACTGTGTGTAGTTGATTTCCTAAAACATACTTTTATAGTTTCCTTGTTTACCTGTTTTTGTTCAAAGCACTGTGCCATTTACTGGACTTTTTGACATCAAGCATAAATCCACATTTTTTTATTTTAAATTTAATTTTTTAATCTATAAATTATGGTTGGCCATGTGTCCTTCTCGATATATATAATATTTTTAATTCATGAGTTACTTTTTTTTAGGCAGTACATTTACTTGAAACATTTCTCTTATTGAATAAAAAAACACTTAAACATTTGTATTTATTTATTCATTTTATTTTTTGTTTTTCAGGACACCATTCGCAATCCTTCAGTGATGGATTTTATTAACAGGAATTTTGAGGAGGCGCCTTTCTCCTCCAAACACATCCTAAACTTCCTGTATAACGGCCCACCAGAGGACCGGCTGGACGGTGTGCCAGATTTTGACTGGCGGGACGTTTTCAACCTCACTGACAGGATCATCCGGATGCTCAACCAGTATGGGGACGTAAGTATGTGGGTTTTGACAGCAATGTGGCAATCTTTAGTCTTTAAGAGTCTCTTTTTTATCATGGTTCAGGTAAGTTTAGCTAATTGGATTTTTGGAAAGGTGTACCATCAAAAGGAAAACAGTCCAAAGAAGCTTCAGGACATAAATTAGGTGTGAAAGATCTTTGTATGGGCCTTTTTGAATCTTTTTTTTCTCACTGGACACTGAGGAATGTGCTCTATTTTTCCACATTTCACCTAAAATGCCAAGTTCAAGGGCAGGCCTATTCAAGAAATAATCCAATTGAGCTCGTAATGATTCAATACCATGGTTGCGTAACTACTGTGTGCTCAAAACAGCTCTTAATGTGATGTGAACATTTAAATAAGCTCTGGACGCTGTAATTTGTTATCTTTCCAAAAAAACACAGAAACCTACCCAAAAGCTCGCCCCGGCTGTTCAGTCTCTTTTGTTTACTGTTGATTGAGTGGTTGGTAAAAAACAAGAAAACAATATTATAAGTGGCTCAGTGCATTTGAAACAATGTTCAAATCAGGCCCCTTCCCTGCGCAGACTAATCAGGATGAGAGGCCTATCACGCTGGGGGGTGACACGGGGGGCACCTGGGGGCATTGATGGGTGGATGGTTGGTGCTTTTTGTTTTTGTCCAAGTTGAAGCTTTACAGCACTTGAGTGTGACAAGGAGAGTGGGAACGACTGAGGCCGATTAGATACAGCTGTCACTCCAGCCACCGTCCTCTATGGAGCGGCAACAATGACCGTGGGCTTGATGGCTCATTGGCTGCACGTTGGTGGCATGTGTTTGTGGCACCACACACAGGGCCTGCAGGTTTGGGAGGGTAAAGGGTGTTTCTGCGTTTTTTAGATGTTTTATCTTTGAGTAAACAAACAATCGGTACATAATTTAAGTGTGCTTTATACTTGGGATTGTGTGAAGTATTGTGAATTGGATTTCCTGTCCATGTACTCGTTTTAGTGTTTGAAAGAGCCACCCCTTCAACTCTAAATCTTTTTAGATCCAATCCAGCTGGTTATTAGTAATTATAGTGATTATAAAATACTTTACTATGGGTGGATGGCAGTGGTTTCTGCTGTCTCACAATAACTATTAATATAGACTTAACGCAGCAGGACCTTATTGTACTGTACCTGACTCTCTTCTTTTTCTGTCCTGATTCAGTGTGTGGTGCTGGATAAGTTTGTGTCTATGCCTGATGAAGACACAGTCACTCACAGAGCCCTGGACCTTTTAGAAGAAGGCAAGTTTTGGGCTGGTCTTGTCTTTGTAAACATGTACTCATGGACAGCTAATGTGCCACCACACGTCATGTTCAAGATTCGGATGGATATTGATTCAGTGGAGCGCACCAATAAGATCAAAGACAGGTAACAAAAAATAAAAAAAGTAAGAGTAAATTTGCTGTCATTTCTTCTAGCGTTTTTATTACTTTTCCAGTACTGCTTTGGCATTTGGCAAAACTTGATGCTAACTCCAAAAAAAAAGGGAAAAGAAATGAAGCCAAAATGTTAATGATTGTTTATTTAACACATTTCAATGATTGTGTACATCATTTAGGTACTGGGACCCCGGCCCCAGGGCTGACCCTATGGATGATCTACGCTATGTCTGGGGTGGCTTTGCTTACCTCCAGGACATAATTGAGCATGGGATTATTAAGACTCACACAGGAAAGGAGTGGCCAATGGGTGTTTACCTGCAGCAGATGCCCTACCCTTGTTATGTAGATGATCTGTGAGTTGAAAATTCAACCCTGCACCTTTGACCTTTAACTGAATGATACAGACTAATATAATGTTATACACGCTTAAATAAATGTATAAACTATACTCATATTATACATCAAGGCCAAACCATTATTTTTGTCTCTTTGGTCCAGGTTCATGCTGACGTTGAATCGCTGTTTCCCCATCTTCATGGTACTGGCCTGGATCTACTCTGTGTCGATGATTGTTAAAAGTATTGTTCTGGAGAAGGAGCTTCGTCTGAAAGAGACACTCAAAGCTATGGGAGTCACAAACAGTGTCATCTGGTCCACGTGGTTCATAGACAGCTTCCTTATGATGGGCACAAGCACTGCTCTACTGACCATGATCATCATGGTGAGGAAATATCTTTAATAATACAATGTACAACAGCACTTTAAGCAGCTTATACAGTATGTGTTTCATCATGGGGTAATTGTTACAGTAATATTGATTTCCTGCTGCAGTGTGAACATTTATTAATCATTTACAGTAACTGTTTCCTCACCTACCTGCATGGGAATAAATCATTACTGAAAGGACTGGGAACACCATGACATCATAGCAATACCATGAATGAGTTTTCAGGAATGGGCTTGTCAATGATTAACAAGTGTACTTATTTAAAACAATGGTAGTCAGTGATTAAAGCAGGCCATAGTGACCTCTAGTGGTGTTTATTGTGAAATGTGTCAAAATGCCTCTGTTGTTCACAGGGAGGGAGGGTATTGAACTACAGCGACCCCATCATCCTCTTCCTCTTTCTGCTCACCTTCACCGTGGCCACGATCATGCAGTGTTTCCTCTTCAGTGTCTTCTTCAACCAGGCCAACCTGGCAGCAGCCTGCTGTGGCATCATTTACTTCACCCTTTACCTCCCTCACATCTTCTGCTTTGCTTGGCAAGAACGTATCACCAAGGACATGAAAATCCTGGTGGTGGGTATCAGCCTTTGCTTTCAGCGCTACTCATCTAATACAGTACACAGTATAGAGCGTCATGTTTTAACAAGTTTTTACATAATACTAAGCAACTTTAAAGCAAACAAAGGAAAAGCTCACATTCGGTTGCTACACCAGATTTCAGTATACTGAACCATATTTGACCATTAAACTTGGACAGTGTTCCCCCAAAATAAGGCTAAGAAGTGCTTGGAGTTTAGGAATTGGCAATTGCAAAGCATGATGGTCACAAAGTTAGTGCAGCCAGGCCTCTTGGAACCACTTATTGCATGACTTTTCAGAAACTGATCCCACTGTCCTCTATTCCTACAAATCTTTCCCTAAAGACACCACTGTTTGGTTCTGTGTGAATGAAACGTGTTTATGGCAACGACCCATTTATTGTAAACATCATGTGCTTCTTTCCCTCAGAGTCTGTTGTCTCAAGTTGCATTCGGCTTTGGGACAGAGTACCTGTCACGATACGAGGAGCAGGGTCTGGGTCTGCAGTGGGATAACATCCAGACGAGTCCTCTGGAGGGGGACGAGTTCTCCTTCCTCACCTCTATCTGCATGATGGCAGTGGACTCTGTGCTTTACGCAGTGCTGGCCTGGTACCTGGACAATGTCTTCCCCGGTCAGTCAGATAGAGACAAATAAACAGCTGTTAAAATGATCACAACTCATGCATGTTAAATTAGCATATTTTATTTATTTGTTATTAACATTTCTTCATAGGACAGTATGGTATTGGCCGACCATTTTACTTTCCATTGCTTTCTTGCTGTGGGTTCAACTCAGTAACTCCAGCTTCAGGTAACACTTAATATCCTTCTTTTTCTTCAAATGAATTTTACATCACTGATATATTACACTTTATCTGAAATCTGGTCATTTGAAGGCAAACTGGAGATTAAGAAACAAAGCACTGATAACATGGCAAACAAGGACCTGCCAAAAAACGATGGGGAAATCCTTGAGAAAGAGCCAGAGAAAACCCTGGAGGACACAGCTTCATGTGAACACCAGGATCAGCGTGAGAGGCAGGGCAAAGAGACCCAGGATAAAGGCAAACAGAACGTGGAAAAAGATGGTACGTAGAGTTAGATTAGTTAGATTTCTATGTTTCAACGTTTGTCGGACTGTGTTGAAGTCTAATGGCCTTGTATGTATTTGCACTTCCTGGTAAATGTGAACACACACATTAGCAGTTTCTCATGTCCCTGCTTAGTTAATACGTGATAGTTTCTTTACACTGTGTCACATTCCTGTCGACTGATCTCATAATGTCACATGCCACTTCCACTTATAGGAAAACAAAGGACATATATGTATTTGTTTTGCTTCTTGTAGGTCAGCTGTTCTTTGAGGCAGAGCCAGATGATCTAGTAAAGGGTGTTTGTCTCCAGAATTTGGTAAAAGTCTTTGGCAGTAGCTGCAGACCTGCTGTGGATGGCCTCAGCATCAACTTCTACGAGGGCCAGATAACTGCTTTCCTGGGCCATAATGGGGCTGGGAAGACTACCACCATGTATGTCCTACACGCCTAAAATAGACAAGAAGTTATCATATCACATTCCTCTGATTGCTGTATTTCTTCTTTTTGTTTATCTGTGTCTGACTCCCTCTCTCACGCCGCCTCTGTCTCCCAGGTCTATTTTGACCGGTATGTTCCCTCCAACATCAGGAACAGCCACCATTTATGGCAAGGACATCTGCACGGACATGGACACAATCCGCCTGTCTCTGGGAATGTGCCCTCAGCACAACATCCTTTTTCAGTAGTATGTACTCTGACTCCCAACACGTTCAGCTTAAAAAAATAAAAGTTACAATACATTTGATTTCAAGACACAATATGCAGGATTTGTTGAACAATCATCCCACACAAACCCTGCAGTAAGTGCCAGAGTACACACCTCTGTCCTATGCTACTGTATACATAACAGTAACACTGCTACACTACAGTATACAGTATGCTGCTCTACATGTACAATTACTGCAAATATATCTGATAACTACTGTCACACTAACAGAGCACCTCAATGTCACTTCACATTCCTATCGGTTTACTATCCGCCAGTTTTAAAAAGCTTTGCCTATTGAGCTGATTTATGCAAAAAAAGCCGCTCTTATCTCCTTGTGCTTGTTAGCAGCTAAAGACAGGGCTTACTGTGGTTTACAAACAAGTTATCCACTTGTCAATTACATAAGGTGCATTTAATTTTCCTGTTATTATGCTCACCAACACTACAGTTGTTGTAAATCCTTTAAATTGTATTCTACAAGACTGTACACTTGTATAACCTCTTCACTGCATCCTACAACTATATTTCTTATTTCACTATTTTGCAGCATGACTGTAGCAGAGCATATCCTCTTTTACTCGCTGTTAAAAGGCCGTCCGACAGCAGAGGCTGAGGAGGAGGTGGAGAACATGCTGCAGGACCTGGGCCTGCCTCATAAAAGAGATGAACTAACCCAGAACCTCTCAGGTCAGTGGAGTAGTTCTTGTAGTTTTTTCCATGTGTTAAATGTTTATGAAACTGTAAATTACTCTGTTATTATTTAGGAGGAATGCAGAGGAAGCTTTCCGTGGCCTTGGCCTTTGTTGGAGGGGCTAAAGTTGTTATTCTGGATGAACCCACGTCAGGGGTCGACCCTTACTCCAGACGCTCCATTTGGGATCTGCTGCTCAAGTATCGTGCAGGTAACACTGCCACCTGCTGGTTAAAGCCTGCTATAACGCTCTAATGCATTTGTACAGTTATGCTTCACTCTAGACACAAAAACAGCAAAATACACGCTCAAATAATGCTCTTATGATGTTGATAATATTATAGTAAAATCGACAAAACCTTTTAATCAAATGTTTGATAATAATTCACAGTAACATATTTAACTGAAACTGTCCCTCTTCCTCCTGTGAGGCAGGCCGAACAGTGATCCTGTCCACCCATCACATGGACGAGGCAGACCTGCTGAGTGACCGAGTGGCCATCATCTCTCAGGGACGTCTCTACTGCTGTGGTTCGCCCATTTTCCTGAAGAACTGTTTTGGTGCCGGCTTCTACCTCACTCTAGTGAGACGAATGAAACATGACGCTCCCAAGGTGGGCCTTATTTAGGCATAGTTCTGCATGTATTTGTTAGCATTTGGTATGTATCCAGGAATGCTATGTTAATTAAAGTGCAAGTGTTAATAATTTGATGTATAGACAAACTATGACCGATATGATTTTTGTTTCCTGCAGACAAACTGTGATTGTACAGAAGATTGTAACTGTAAATGCTCCAAATGTTCCAAGTTTAAAGCAAATCAAGAAGAGAGTGCAGCCCCAGAAAGACAGATGGATGGTAAGGCCACAACAGCAGAGTATCTATGCGTTGATCTTTATATGTTCAGCTTAAAGTATATTTAGGCAGTGAAATATAATTTTTCTTTTTCTAAACTGTCCGTGATGTGAGTGCAATAAATTCTTGTGATATTGTTCACACATTTTGACTTTTAAAGACCTAAATTGCTCTGAACTTCAGGTAACATGGAAAGGATCACAGCTCTGGTCCATCATCACGTACCACAGGCTCGTCTAATTGAGGCCATTGGTCAAGAGGTGACTTACTTGCTGCCAAACCGTGACTTTCAGCCCAGAGCTTATGCCAGCCTCTTCAGGGAGCTGGAGGAAACTCTGACAGACATTGGCCTCAGCAGCTTTGGTGTGTCCGACACATCGCTGGAGGAGGTAAGTGGATTGTGATTCTTCCAAGAACTTGGCTACATTTACACTTAATGTTATGGCCCCTGGATTTTATAAAATGAGATCATAAATCAGGCTGCCACTAACTGCCTGTAAATACACAAGTAAGCATGATATTTCATTTTCATAGCTAAATAAATATTTGAAAGCATAGGCACAAGAGAAAACAAGAGATTAACTGAGGCAATCTGTCATAAAGTCATTGCCTGCCTTTCACCTTTTCAGCAATTAGGTTCTGTTTCATGAGGCTGCTCCACTGCTTTGATTAATGGGAGCATCTGTTAATCTTTAGTCCTGACAGAAAAGTAATGTGTTTTCTTCTAGGTTTTCCTAAAAGTCACTGCTGATGGGAATGCAACCAACAGGAAATGCACATCAGGTAAAACAAGGCACACATTTTGAGTCTCTTTCAGGTCAGGATGTCTCATTTTCCCTTCACAACATGATTGATATCCTTTTTATCCCACCGTCCAACTCTCAGATAAGAAATCATTGCAAGAGATTTCTCGAGCTAGTCTTTGTGGATTCAACCGAGTGGCAGTAGAGGTCGAACCACCACAAGGTGACGGCAGATTAAAGCTTACTGCTTTCGAAGGTTGATGCTGGGGAAAAAAATGACACACATCCCATAGTTTCAAGTTACTTAATTATTAGTGTACGCTGGCCTTTCCCCCAAACAACAGCATTTTATAAAAGCTTTGGGCATGTTTACAGGCGCCACACTGAACAGCTGCTGAAACAGAACATACCATAGATGCTGAGCTATTAGACTAATGTCATCAATGCTTGTAAATGCTTCTTCAAAAGTATATTGCATAGGATTTTGTATGGATTTTTAGAATGTTTTTCTCTGGACCTAGGTCTAGTCAAATTCCCTGGACTTTGAACAAAATGTAGACAGTAAAGGTTACAACAACTATCTATACAAATTTAAACAACTAAAAGACGCACAGATGCATTTGTCTTGATTTGAGATTTATCGACTGAGTGAGAAATCCCAGTTTTAATACAAAATCCTGAATAGTAATCCTTTTAAGCTCCTCATTTTAGGTTTGGCACCAGACTAAGATGCTTTGCTTGCTGGCTGCCTGGCATAATTTGACTTTCATAATTTGAAGTTTATATGAGTCGTTGTAACTTTTGCTTGATTCACTTAATATTCCAGATAAAGACGGGGAGGTGTACACCAATGGCCAGGGCCCGTGTGGTACCCCTGAAGGAGGCGGAGGAAGGGGCTCGTACCAGGTCAGGGGCTTGTGTCTGATCATCAAACAGTTCTTTGCTCTGCTCATCAAAAGACTTCACCATGCCATGAGGTCCTACAAAGACTTTTTTGCTCAGGTAATATTTTTGGACACGCACGATTCATATTCAGTTCCACATTTCGAATTACAATATCCTTTTCTAGATTGTGCTCCCAGCTAGTTTTGTTTTCCTGGCTCTGACGTTCACTCTGATCATTCCACCTTTTGGAGAATATCCCAGCCTGACTCTCAGTCCCTGGATGTACGGGAGGCAGTACACCTTCTTCAGGTAGAAAACACACACCAGATGTTATACTTGCAGTTGATATTTCGAAAACTATTTTGTCATTAAAGATGTATTTTTTGGTTTCAGTAATGAGCGCCCCGCAGATCCTAAGATGAGGTACTTTAGTGAGGTGTTGCTGGACAAGCCTGGCTTTGGGACTCGCTGTATGGTGGATGAACCACTCGAGTGAGTTTATTCAGCAAGTTGTTGACTTTTCTTATTATTTGTTTCTGTACAATGTTTCTTTTTATTTTGCTGGTAGAGATTTCCCATGTAACAACATCACAACAGAGTGGGAGATGCCCCTGGTAAACCCCGCCCTCATAGAAATGCTGGCTGGTCCAGAGTGGGACTCTCTTAGACCGTCTCCAGACTGTCAGTGCAGTACATCCAAGAAACTCACTATGCTCCCCGAGTGTCCCGAGGGAGCGGGGGGTCTGCCACCTCCACAGGTTAGTTTTTAATTCTCAATTAGAAACGCACACTTTTGAAAACCCTATTCTTCCTCTGTGATGATCTCTGTTGTTTTGGGCTTCAGAGGATTCAGTCGACAGGAGATGTTCTCTTGGACCTGACAGGCAGGAACATCTCAGACTATCTGGTGAAGACCTACCCCACCCTTATCAGAACCAGGTACAGGCCAAATTTGCAGAAATGGCATTAAAAATACCAGTAAGACTTGTTTGGCTAATTGTTTTATTGTTCAAAATGGTGTAATTATAATGATACAAGCTGTTTGTATCTGGTCTTTTTCAGCTTAAAGAGCAAATATTGGGTAAATGAACAAAGGTAAGTCTTACATTGGACTTGTCAAATAGTAAAACAGCTATCCCTTAAAGATGCCAGTATATTTTCAGTTTGTACACATAATGGCAATGTTCAACTGTATTATCAGGTATGGCGGCATATCTGTGGGTGGACAGCTTCCCATTTTAGAAGTGGAGCCAAAAAGCGTCCAGGATTTAGCCTCTCAGCTCGGGCGACTGCTTAACGTTACTGGGGTATGATTTTAAATGCCATCACCTGTGCATATTTTAATTTTTATGTATGAAGGTTGTTCTTTCTTCCATTTTGTTCTTTTACAATATTTATTTATTTTTTTTTCCAGGGCCAGTACTCTAAACAATCTCTGAAAGACATAGGGATGTTCCTCAGGTATATGGAGACCTCAAACAATGTCAAGGCAAGTATTTTAAGCATAGATTTACAGTTCCTTTTTATTGAAGAATGTAATCTGCGTGAACCAACATTTGGAAAATGTAACTGGAAAAACATAATAGTAATAGAAGATGTTCTCTGTGCAGGTGTGGTACAACAACAAAGGCTGGCACTCCATGGTATCCTTCATGAATGTGGCTAACAATGCCATTCTTCGAGTGAACCTGCCCAAAGACTCCATCTTGGCTGAATATGGGATTACTGCCATCAACCATCCTCTAAACCTGACTAAAGAACAGCTCTCAGAGATCACTGTGTGAGTGAACAATAACCAGCCAGACTCACACTCTATAATTCTGTCTCATTTAGTTGATTTGGGCCTCACCTCTGTCCTCTCCACAGTCTGACCACTTCAGTGGATGCAGTAGTTGCCATCTGCGTCATCTTTGCCATGTCCTTTGTGCCGGCGAGCTTCGTCCTTTACCTGATCCAGGAGAGGGTCACTCAGGCCAAGCACCTGCAGTTTGTCAGTGGAGTCAGTCCATTGGTTTACTGGTTGGCCAACTTCCTCTGGGACATGGTAGAGTCACTGGGTTACCTCATAATTTTTGTATTAATAATAAACAAATGTGAACTCTACTTATTAAACATGCCTATGTTGCATTTCTCCAGATAAATTACTCCATTAGCGCTGCTCTGGTGGTGGAAATATTCAAGTTTTTTGATAAGAAGTGCTACACCTCACCTACAAACCTACAACCACTTATTGCTCTTCTGATGCTTTATGGGTAGGTACTGTATTTTTTAGCTAAGCCAGACCTCTAAAGTCGAAACAATATGAATGAAACATTTTTCTTTTCCAGGTGGTCGGTGACACCCATGATGTACCCCCTGTCCTATTTATTCAGTGTCCCGAGCACGGCTTACGTCTCTTTGTCTTGTATCAACCTTTTCATTGGCATCAACAGCAGTGCTATTACCTTCATCTTGGACCTTTTTGAGAGCAGCACAGTAAGACAGACTTCTCTTTACGTCTTTGAAGCACACGCGGTTCTATTCAGTCATTTCATCTCCTCTGCCTTGTCAAAGTGATTTTTTTTTACACTCTGTTTAGGCCCTGTACAAGTTGAACCAGGTTTTGAAGGCTTTGCTGCTCATCTTCCCACATTACTGTCTGGGCCGCGGTCTCATTGACATGGCCATGAACCAGGCTGTGACTGAGATCTTTGCTCGCTTTGGTAATTTTAAAACACATTCAAAAGCACAACAAAGCAAACATATCCATTATAAATTCACCATATGTGTGCTTTACTACAGGCTTTGGAAAACTAAGAAATACAATGGTTGAATGAGTTCTTTTCATGTTTCTAGGTGAAGACTACAGTCCAGATCCTTACAACTGGGACTTTATTGGGAAGAACCTGTTTTGCATGGCTGCTGAAGGCTTCATCTATTTCTTCATCAACATTTTGATCCAGTATCGCTTCTTTCTTGATCACTGGTGAGTTTATAATAGGATATATGACTGCTTATGAGCTTGATTAATCCACTGACAATGAGGTTTATTGATTTGAGAAGGACTGCCGACTAAAATGCATTATTTTTGTATGTATTTATTTGTATTTATCACTAAAGTCTTGCTATTTGTTACATAAGTCCACTCTTCTGCAGTCCAGTCAACCTTTATCTACATAGACACGTCTGTTACTTGATTGATGAATATAGAAAAACCCTTCATGACTATGAAAAGTCTGTGTGCTGTGATTGTTAGGATATCTGATTGCCCAAAACCTCATAATCTGGATGAAGATGCAGACGTAGCTGAAGAAAGGCAGCGAATTTACAAAAGTGAAAAAACAAATGACGTTTTATATGTACGGGACCTGTCCAAGGTAAGATTTTATGATTATCTCTTCATTCAAACAAACTCATAAGAATCTCTTTCACTTTATCCTGCAGATTTTCTGCTAATTTTCTTTTCACATTGTTAGACTTACACTGGAACAATAATCCCTGCAGTCGACAGAATGTGTCTTGGGGTTTCACCTGGAGAGGTAAGTACATTCAAAATGCAATGTATTTTACAAAATAAATATATTCTTCATCTATCACATCTGATTTTTGGTAGTGCTTTGGTCTGCTGGGAGTAAACGGAGCAGGGAAGACCACCACGTTCAAGATGCTGACTGGAGACACTGACGTTACCTCTGGAGATGCATCAGTGGTGGGCTACAGGTTAGAGGAACTAGTAGTGGCAGCTTTTCATCAACAATAAAGTGATTATGCAATAAAATTCACTGTTTTCCTTCAGAGGAGTAAGTAATTGTCCTTCATATTGTGTTTTATCTGAATGTGATTCACTCGGCAGCATATTGACCAACATCCTGGACGTGCACCAGAATATGGGCTACTGTCCACAGTTTGATGCCATAGATGAACTTTTGACAGGCAGGGAGCATCTACATCTGTACGCCCGTCTCCGAGGAGTCCCAGAGTATGAGATCAGCAGAGTGAGTTTCTTTTAGACTCATTCAAAAAGTGTTAATACAGAATAGAAGTAAAGAAAGCTATTCATATTGACTATGGCTAATTAAACTGATGGTCTGAATGTCTTGGACAGGTAGCAGAATGGGCCATCCAGAAACTGGGTCTATCTGAGGACGCAGGCCGCACCGCTGGGACCTACAGCGGAGGAAACAGGAGGAAACTCTCCACAGCCATCGCTATGATCGGCTGCCCTGCTCTGGTGCTTCTGGTGAGGCCTTCACTGACAACACTGCTTTGTGTTGATATAAAGAGATGACAGTGCTGTATTTAAGGGTGTTTTTTTATTTCAGGATGAGCCCACAACAGGAATGGACCCTCTGTCCCGCCGTTTCCTCTGGAACTCCATCATGAGTGTTATTCAGGACAAAAGAGCTGTAGTCCTCACCTCACACAGGTATCGTCAGCTAAAACAATCAAGTGTGCTTAAATAATTACACAAAATCTTTAATTAATTTTTCTGTCTGATTTCACAGCATGGAGGAATGTGAGGCTCTGTGTACCCGCTTAGCCATCATGGTTAATGGATCCTTCAAGTGTTTGGGAACCATTCAACATCTCAAATACAAGTGGGTCACTCACAATTCTGTGGTATTTTATAGCTCTACAACTGCAAAGAGACTTTATCCTTCCACTGTCAGTGCTAGTAAACAGTCCCATTCATTTAGATCATGCATTAAAGTTAAAAAAAAAAATTGCTTCACTTTATCATACATACACCATTTTGTAAATTGTTGTATTTGCTGCTGATAGATTTGGCGATGGCTATGTGGTGACCATGAAGATAAGAGCAGCGAAGCCAGGCTGTGTCCCAGACCTTAACCCTGCCGAGGCCTTCATGGAGAGCACGTTCCCCGGCTGCATCCAGAGAGAGAAACACTACAACACTCTGCAGTACAAGATCTCCTCCTCTTCTCTGGCCAGGATCTTTCAGATGGTGCTCGCTAACAAAGACAAGCTCCACATCGAAGACTACTCTGTGTCTCAGACCACTCTTGACCAGGTAAAACTACGATGTGAAATAAACTTTGCACAATGAATGTTAAACCTTTTTTATTTTGCATGTCTTTTCGCTTTCAGGTGTTTGTGAATTTTGCCAAGCAACAGTCAAGAGAGGATGAAAATATCGTGCTGCATCCAAAAGCTGCTGGAGCACAAAGAACTATTATTGCCTCGCCAATCAAGAGGCTGAAGAAATGAATGTTTGTCAAGCAACGGTGAAAATGAGACTGTCAGTGGAAAGATCACTATAATTCAGACACAAAATCCCACCTTTAGAAAAGCAACTGGTGCAATGAAGTTTACTGAATGCCACTGTTGACACGATAAGATTTGTTTGTCATAATCACAGAAAAGTATGAAGGTGAGACGTGAGTTTTTGTCTGCTTTGCTTAAGTCGTGACACATGGTAAGTTTTTCAATTTGCTTTTTCCAGGTAAACAGGGTTAGTGGGCTTCGACTTTGAAACAGTGGAGCATTAATGTGCCTGCTTCATGCTCCATGCTCCGCTCACCTTGTAGGCCTTGCGAACAAAACAGTGCTTTAGTGTTACGACGAGGACGATGCCCTTAAACCGATGAAATGTCAAAAAGCACAACGACAGCTTGTGACTGGAGGCTGATGAGAACCGCTGAACCCTGGAAAGTTCTGTTTATTTGCTTCAGATGCCAAGCAAAATTGTTTTATGCCTTCTTTAGACAAATGAGCACTCAGAGAATAATAGTTTTAGCACTTTATTGATGCAATGTTATTTATGGAGCATCACTTTTTTGATGAAGATGTTTGACCGTCTGCTAAAGTCACGCTAGTGCAATCCTCCTGCTGCTATAAATCTTTGCTCACGTAATATTGTTATTCCACAAATGCAAGTCTGTGCGCTTTATGGACTTTGGCAAAGTCACCAATATCCAGTGTTTAGAAAGAAAAATACATAATGATACAGGTGATCATTTTGTCTAATAAAGATTTCATTAAAACACGGATATTGATTTATTTAGAAAACATTTGACACCTGAGACAGACAATAATGGCTCCACATAAGATGGCTTTACACATAAGATAGAAAATATTTTATATACACTGAGCATAAGTGTTAAATGGCATATTTAACAGCATTCTCCTGAGAAATTACAACAATTAAAATGGTGCATTCTTAATTAGATGCCTTCACATTTTAGTCAGTTTTTGTGTTTGCATGGCAGGCACTTAACAATATAGTATTTATTTTGTATAAACTAAAGCTGTAACCCTATTTAAGGGTTAGTAAGTTGGCTTGAGTGAAACTAATTACTCACTGGCAACAAAAAAACTTGGCTAATGGTGTGTAAAGAAAGCATGCCAAGAGGATAATGAACCCTCATTTCTGCTTTTCTTATGAGGCCAAAGCACTCTCCAAGAAGTAAAAACGAAATAACTCCTTAGAGTCCTGTTGTGTTGCCATTAACTGTACTGACTCAACTCCTTATTTGTACAAAATGTTGCATAGTGATGTGAACTGCAGAAATTATTTGGTGAAAAGCCCTAAAAGACTTCTGTTTTCCACCAGGATCAGAGAATTAGGGGAATAATGGCCATTCGAAGAGAGGGGTAGTCCTTGAACTCTCTGCTGTAGGCTTTGTGCTTCCCTTTGGCCCAAATGGTCATCTGAATGAAGCCCAACAAAGTGTATAAGGCCACTGCAAGACAAAGAGCCACCAATTTAGCACAGAGACAAAAAACAGGACAACACTGAGTAACTGGAACATGCCTAATACATATTATTTTAAACTATTTGTGAACAACACACCTGGCAAACACTGGGTCATGATGGAGAAGCCCACCCAAGTTCCAACCTAAAAATAAAAAGTCAACGGCAAAGCTTATTTTTCTTGATGCATTACTGTGAATGTGAATGCAATACTGTTACCTCATATGTGTAATTAGGACAGGATACAAAGAAGTAAAGCCACGTGAAAGGGTTCTTTGTTGGCACTGGAAACTTTCTACTCCGAGATCCTGCTTTTGAAGAAGTATTTTTAGAAAGAATACAGTGGATTGTCACAGTTTTGTATGCACAGTTACTTTGTCCACAGCTGCACTCACCGTTTTTGAGATTGTTTAGAGTCAAGTGAATAGAGAAGTTGCCGAGTTCGCACATCTGCAGAAGAGACACCTCACAGTGATTTGGTGAGGCCATAAAAAAGTAATATTGTGCACATTTTACTTACCACGAATATGACTAGTGCATAGTTGACTTGCAGGTGTCCATATGCTGTTAGTGGAGGCCAAAGTAGGATGAAGGATGGATAGATGCTTGTAATTGTCTGTTCATGCATAGGATAACTTACATGGAGGAGTGTACAGCGGGTGGTTGATGTAATAGGCCAACCAAGCTGAGAAACCCCAGTAATAGGCACAATTCTGAAAAAGAAGTAAAAAATAACAGAGCAGCAATAATTTTATTTAAGACGAACACTTATTGAAACTGTCTCAAGTCAAGATAAAAGTACAGTGGAAAGGTCATCATGCCCTCACCCTGACTATCGTCCTGAGAGGCATGGTCCCATGGGAGAAACGGTGCACAAAGATAGTCTCCACTAACCTCTTCATGTAGTGGAATGTGTGGCAGGCACAAGCCAGTCTGGGCACAAAGTGAGAGGCACGTTAACAACATGTAAAATTATTGAAGCTTATGACACAAAATGAGACACTTACGTGACAACAGGGTGTGGGCTGGAGGTAAAGGCATATCTGTGTGAATAGATGTAGGGGACTCGGAAATAGAAGAGGAGGTAGGTGAGAAGAGGCCCGATGTACTCTGCTAGAAACACCTGAGAGCGCAAGAGAAATGGGAAATTATATCATTACAAGGAAAGTTTTGTCCCAAAAAACATCTAAATTAAGACATTTGAAAAGACCAGTTGTAACTAAATCTGTTGATAATGTCCTTACCATAGTCCACCCGAACTGTGGACCCAGATCTCTGAAGTACATTGTGGCAGTGGTTCCAACAGGAAGACTCTGTAAGATTTCATCATCTCTAAGTGACTTCCCTCCTAAAAATAAGGTCAAATAAAGTGAAATAAGATTTCAGTGTGTATAGTTGAATACCATATATACGGTATACATGACATATCACATGTCTATAATATGAACACATCACAGTGTGTTGAATGGCACTCAAGGCACTGGCACAAATAGATGTGGTGACCCACTAATTGGACGACATTTTTAGAACATTCTCATGAGAAAGTGTCCCAGATACTATTCTCTACTGCACTGTGATTTTAGTACAGAATGCTTTGTCATTCTCAACACTAAATGAGAACCCCCACATACTGTGTTTGTGTGTATCAGTACTTTTCATGGTGTGATGCATCGTCTACTTACTGGGGTCGAGCTTTAGCGCCTGTCTCGCTGGATACCAGTGAGGATCTGTGAGGATTAAACAGATGCAAACACAGAGTGAACAAAGCTGGAGTTGAGCTTAGATTTGGGCCTTAGGCCCAATAATAATTGATCACAATGGAATAAACTTGAGCCGATCTAGTCTCAGACAGAGACAGCCTCTGGCTGAGCAAACATAAACCAAAAACATTTATTAAAAGAGATAAAAGATAAGAAGAGAGAGGGACATACACCTATACGTTTAAAAGTTTTGTTTTTACTCACAAGATCTGTGGAACTGGCTCTTGATATCTCCAATAGTTGAATATGGGTCCACCTGTTTAAAAAAGTCAAAAGAAAGGGTCCATTTTAGTAAAAACCTTTTCCTTCTTCTCCTACTTCTGTCAATGTAAATGTATAGAAAGAGCTTTCTGTACCTTGTCTAAAAAACAAAGCTGCTCTCTTGTCGTAGCATCAAGAATATCCACCTGTGGATGACACATATTAAACTTTAAAGGTGTAATTAAAATGGCCTCTTGTAAGTTTGTATGTAGAACATTAAATGATTGTAACAACAGCTTGTAATGATTGGTTTGGTCATTATTCCAATAAAGGCAAGATACCATAAAGTCACCCCATCACTAGCATCTTAAACAGAAATAAAAATGATGTGCATTTAGAATAACTTTTATTAAGTATTCAATGACTCAAACACTGATTTAAACATTTGTCAATGAAGTAAACTTGGAATAGTAATAGTTTATCAAAAAGTTATCAGCCATCAGTCAATACATTTGAATTTCCTTATTGACAATTTTATATTTTCTGCCTTCTCCAGCATAACCATCTGACAAACAAGGAAGCAGTCTGGTAGAAAAACTGTGTGCTCCCCTGCTGCTCTCTTGCAGCCATCGTTTTCATCTTAATTAGCCTGTGTCAGTGGTGATGTACAGCGTATGCAGGAGGACGGTGGGTGGCGCCCACAATTTGCCCTGAAAGCATTCCACAGTGTGCTGCTCAGCAGAGCTGTCCGGGCTAAATTGTTCCTTACTGGACAGTGTAATAAGCCGCTAATGGATACCTAAAGATTTGCTGAGTGCACAGTCGGGTTGAATGAGAGCCTTACCCACAGCATCTGCAAAAACACACAGGAATTGAGTCTGACTAATTTTATTAATGACAGTGGTTCACTTCAATACACTAAGGCTATGTTCACACTACAGGGTGGCTCACATCAGTTTTTTTTTTTTACTTTATCTTTCACACTTGTTCTAAATCAGATCAAATGTAGCTTAAGCTGTTTTTAAAAGATTTGTTGATATTTTCAAACATTGCCAAAAAGATTAAATACAGCTTCTCTTGAATCCACTTTGAAATTACCAACATAAGATGTGCATATTGAGTCTTGTCCCTGTTTGTAATGTGCACTCATGCTTCGCAGGATGTAATCTCAGGACATGCTGACATGAAGCTAAAGGGCATCATGGGAACTGGTGTTGTTTTGCTTCCATCTGCTCACCTTCCTCTGCTGCAGTCGAGGGGGCACATGTTGATGCATTTGCGTGGAGTGCACCGAGGGTGTCATTAGGGATGTTTGTGCCCTTGTAAATGTGATTATGTGACTGGGCTGTCCTCTCAAGGGGATAAAAGGCTCGGCTGACAGCGCAGGTCACACTGAACATGCACATGTTCATAAAGGGCTTTGACTACAAGGTCTTTTATAGATGAATGCTTTTCAATTTGGCATTAGGAGTTTGACACTAAAGCTCTTTTTACTAATCAATGTAATGCACACCAACCGTCTCCTAAAATCTTGGCCTTAATGTGAAAACTGATGAATGCACTACTGGCTCGTTGCTTCCAATGCTGTTTACGGACTTAATGAAGTTGTCTGCTTTGCTTCCCTGTCACTCAAACTGCACACATCTCTGCTTTAATCAGACAAAGTAGGCTAAGCTTTCAGTGCTTTTTTATCATCATAACACATGTATGATTCCATTAACCTTGTTTCCCTACACCCTACAGTATTGGTGTATGGATGAGGGACACATGAGACGCCACCATGCTGTGAAGCTGAGTGACTGCTCTAAATAGGCTGAATTCCCCCGGGGCGCTCCATTAGCAACAGAGGGCACTTTCAATTCAAGAGCAAAAGTTTCATGGACAGACTTATCAAACTGTGCTGACTCTAGGTATCTCAACATTGACAGCATATAGAAATGAAAGCATACTATGAAGGAATTAAAAATCAAAGCATTTCTCACACAGTGTAAATGCATTTTACTCTACACCAGTGTGAAGGGTGCACATGTGTCCTCTGCATGTCAGTGTATCCTACAGCTCACACACTGAATAAATATGACACTACTGTAACATGCCAATAAAAGCTGCTTTGAAAGCCTCGCCTTGACCTGCTGCACCAAAGACACTGATGAAAGTTTCCAGATACACAAGCACATATATGGCGTTGAAGTCTAGAAGTGCTTTTCTGAAAGTCTGAATCACTACATGTGGAGCAGGTTATATGGTTTACAGTTGTTTCAGGCCTATTTTATGCTTACTGTCTTTCACTTTCGCTATCTCCTAGTTTGGCCTCTGAAAAACAATTTAGGACGGAATAAAACAGTGAAAGCTCTTAACTTATCAGTAATATTTGCACAAAAAACTCACAAACACAATGTAAAACTTGAACTCCTCACTACACAGAAACTTGTGTCCACATTTATCATGATTTATCTTATGCCATGTTTAGACTTACCTCAAAAAAAGTGGTCCGGCTCATTGCAGCGTTTCTAAAGCGACAGTAAAAATCTCTAGAAGTAAACACTCAACACAGTCATGCCTCACACACATGCCGCAGTGTAGATCCTCTTCATTCGAGGACTGTCCTGGTTCTGACCTCTTCTTCTCTTCAGCCTCTTTTCCTCCCTCTCTCTCCCTCCCTCTCTCTCTCTGCTCCTGTGGGACAGTGCTACTGGGACATACTGGTGGTCTTCAAGTCGGCTCAGCCTTGGGTTTCTTTTTGTGCTTCTTCGTTCTTCGTGCTTCTTCGTTCAATCAAAGAAGTCTGGATTTTTTATTATTTTTTTTTACTGAAATAAGGATCTGAATCAAAGAGTTTTCTCTGTTTTTGACTTATTCACATTGACATGAACAAACCTGATCTGACCAGATTAGATTTTGGTAGCATTCTCTCTAAATTAAAAAAGGCACAATCACAATGAAGTATAATCATAATCTTGTTCTTACTTGAATAAATGTAAGGATGTAATCTATTTGACTTTATGCAAAGAAAAGGACTGCATTTACAGACACACTTCTTTGAAATAAAACACTATAATATTTTAACATTGTGACCTTTGCCTAGATCCATTATGCCCCACTTTGGATGCCTCACAAAAGAGAACAGATGACACAGCAAAACTAAAATGACTGTAACTGTATGTAATGTAATCATCTGAAAGCATGCGACAGAAAGCTGAGGCATATCACAAACTAGGCTCCCGTTCTATAAATGTATTCCTCCAAACGGCTGCAAGAGTTATGACATGAACCATCTTTGTGTTTAGCTGCAGGGCTTTGTAGTGTCAGCAGAAGATGAACCCACCAGGGACCAACTGAGCACCAAAATATCCCACACAGCCAGCGCCGGAGCTGCTCACACTGTTTTTACTTATTTCAAAGATCAGGGTGAGGTTAAAGAAAAGATAAGTCTCCACTGCTTTTGTAATTTGATCAAAAGGAGAACAGTTCAAGACAGACGGTCAGTTTTTATGAAGGGCTCGTGTAAATGGTTTAGATATGGATAAAAACAGTCTCGAATCAATTGGACTATACTGTAAACACTGTGTTGGTTGCTTTCTGTTAGTGTGGAAAAATAAGGCGAAGCTATTGCATTTAAAGTCACAATGTTTACAGTAAAATGACGTAAAACAATTCTGTGATTCAGGATTGGACAGTAATTGGTTGTTTGAGCTGCTAAACTTCACAATTAAATAATTCTTACACCACAAAAGCTATTTTACTTTTTTTTCCCTTTGTATTGTACAAATTATATTGTATTTTCAAGGCCTGTACTTATTCACACAATTGCACACACACAAATAAATTGTAATAGAGTCACCCACCTGCATTTGATTTCTTTTTGTTGTGTGGCTTTATGTAAACTCTGTGGCAAAAAAAAAAAAAACCTCATTTGTTTTTTGAATTGTTTTTGCTGGTGCTGCTGTTTCCTCTTGTGCCTGGTGTATCTGTGTCTTCACCCTCTGGTGCCATACATGTGCTTGCTCAGCTGTGTTTCTATCCACTTTCGAAAATGGATTCAGACAATGAAAACCGACTTGGGCATGTATGTATGCTGCTTTTGCTCTGCTTGAGGGGATTCAATTTGGGGGAAAGGGAGCCTGTTTGGTTAGGTTGGTTGTGAGGTGGACCAGACCCCTGAAGGGCCCAATGCAAAGAGAAAGAAGTTGGAGCATGAAGCCGTGAAGGATGGGACTGAGAGACGGATGACGAGCTGGCAAACAAGACTGATGCCCTCGACCTGTCAATATATATGAAAAATCTACCGTTGTCTGTGCGTTGTGGTATTATATTGTACAAAACAAAATGGAAAAACACCCTTTAAGCTCCATAGAACTTCTGGTGGAAGCTCCATTACTCGTTGTCTCTGTTTCTACAACTGCCCAGAGAGGACAAACTGAGCACTGCAGCTGGAGAAGCACACCAAAATCTAAATATAATGTAATAAATAATAATCTTAACAACAGTCTTTACAGTGTGGTTATTCTTTCTGTTGCATCATGCGTCAAGTACAGGTAATATATGATGTTGATTATTGATGATTACATATGGATGCTTCCTTTAATTAAAAGTACTACCTTACCTAAAATACTAACGTGCTCTAATCTTCATACAAGTATTAGGTTATGACAAAATCTGACAGCTATTATAATAATACAATATTGTGGTTCAAGTTGTCTTATTGCACCAATGGTAAATGTGTGATATATTGTCTAGCCTCAGTAGCCCCTGTGTTGTCAACCATCCTTCAAACTCAAGTGTGTGTCTGTTTATTTAAATGCAATTGAAAACTCACTATATGAGTTATTGTGGCTGTCTGTACCACCCTGACAGAGACTGTTTATAATAATTCATTCATGTTTTGTTTTCTTGCCGTTGTTGCTGTGTCCCAAACAAGAGTTCACGCTGTGTTGTTGTCGGGATGTGGAGTCTTTAATGGAAATAGACTGAGGCAGCGGCTTTGCACTGTGCACATTCACTACAGGGTAAGGATTGTGACTGCAAAGGCTGTTGGGATGTGACCTTTTCACTTTGACCAGATGCTATGGCCCGCTTCCGTCTTTAACATTACTGTATGTACTGTAGCTCTTTGCTTGGACAGTGCATGCCTCTAAAACACTTTCTGTCACTGCCTCTGAGCTGTGAACTGAACTCTGGATTATTCAAGTTCAAAAGCTATGATAAAGAGCCATTAAGATTTCAGATGTACTTTGTAATGCTAATCTTTACCACTGTCATTAGTATGCTTTTTTTAGTTTGAAAATGCATAGCTATATTCAACCAGTTTTCAGTTTCCAATGACGACATACATCGACATACAGCCACTCACGTTGATTCAATATGGACAATTTAAAGAACATGAAGAGTCCCAGTGTTCACATCTTTTTATGCCGAATATTTAACTAAAGTGTTTCTGAATTCCAAGCCAGATATTTTGTGACTCAGTGTAGTCTGTTGCCAGAGCTTCAAGGGTTGTGAAACTGCGCACTAGAATACAAATGAGTGTGAGAGGTTCGTCTGATCTGATCTTCTATACCTCCGCTGAAATAATATATAGAATAATTTAGTTCAGAAGTAAGTCGAAGCACTAAATTCCTTGATATCACATCCAGTAAGTACAATAACCCCCTTTACAGAAACCATATTAGTCTTATATTTTGTCTTTTATAGTCTTCTACCTGATTTGTTACCTGTACATTTGTGGTGTGTCCAGTAGGGGGAGATAGTGGTCTAACATAGCAGTCAATGGACAGTCCAGGTATCCCACAGTATGAGAAGCAGAAGATAGATTTTAAAGTATCTTTTTTGATGCTTTTATGCTCGATCCTTTTTTCAACCTTGTGCATTGGGACGAGTCACTGCCTCTCTATTGTTCTTCTTCTTGATGTCTAGATAAAAACAAACGGAGGAGCACTAAAGGTGAAAACAAATTATAACAGAGTGTCTGCTATGGAGAAATATTTCATTGGCACTTTGATGTCCTTGAAACAATTTCAATACATACTAATTGGAAATATGACATAAACCAATAAAGAATATCACAAATTCACTGAAGTGAAAGGCACAAAAAAGAGACTGCATTGTTGTAGCTTCAAAGGCAAAGAAAACAAGCTCAGTTTAATTTAGAGAGAATTAATGAGTTGTTAAAGAGAAATAATGAGAATTCTGTGAAGTGACCTAAGTCTAAATCCATTTGTGGTGAACACCATAGACTTTCAGGTAAGTCTGAGAAGACTATAACGTCAGATTGACTCTACATAAACTCTCCAGAAGCGTATTACTGCCAGGTCAGTCAAAGTAGATTTAATCAGTATCTTGTTGTAATGTGATATGTTTTTGATGTTTTACCACCTATTTGCACTTGGTTTATTCATTGACAACAGCATGTCCCTGCAGGGCTGCCGTAGCTGTTCACATGCATATATCCCTTCAGTTGATTTTGTTAGCACTTTAAATCTTAAATCCCAGTCATCCAGGTCATCATATACTTTGATGAAGGTTTCAGATGAAGGCATCTGGACTCAGTTTTTGAAGGTAGAAGACCTTTCACCTCTCATCCAGAGGACTTTGCCAATCAGAGGTCAGTGGGCTGAGTTTATATTCCCTGTTGGACAGTGGTTTAACTTGAAGTGTGCTGTCAGTAATTGGTCTGTAGCCAATGAGATGCTGGGCCTGATACAAAGCCTTAAGTGATGCCAGGCTCTGCATTAGAAGTACAGCATTACCAGTAGTTTATGTAATTGGACATTGTAATTGAAATTCATTTTTTATACTGTCTTGAAAACAGAAACAAATGCAATTTGAGAAATGACCGTAATGATTGTAAAAAGTTCTAATAAACACATAATCAAGACTCATGTATGAGTTTTCATTGAGTAAACACTAGATGCTCTGATAATATTGCATGTTGCTAACAGTGTGTCACAGCTGAGACGAGTAAATGTTTCGCCACATTAACCACAGACACAAGGCTCTTATAAGGAGGGATGTCAAAGCTGCCTTTTGTTGTCTCGTCAGTGCTACGGGAAAAGATATTACCATCGCTGCGGAAGAGATCCCCAGTAATCTGTCAACACATTACAATGTGTCACTGCAAGCTCACACATCATTGTTTTCATTAGTTTTACTCACGTAATGTTGTCTTCATTGTCCAGACAGATGGTAAAGCAGTCAGTTGCAATGGCAGCCATTATAAAAGTTTTATTGCTGCCTGCAGACTGTGGAGGAGTCTCTTCACAACCAGCAGCTTAACCTCCAAACACTTCAAATCTGACTATAAATTCTCTTTTATCCTCGAGCAACAGAAGCCTTTCTGATTTTGTGGGTGTACCTTGTTTTTGTGTCGTTACCGCTACTGTTGTTGCTTTAAACTTTATTTTCCAAAATGGCTGCACAATACTGGGCATTGACAGTCATCCCTTCTTCTGTTCTTCTTGTCTTATTGCTGCTATACCCGTGGCTCAGGTGGCTAGGCATTGAGGTTATAATGCAGTTCAAAATTCAGGTGAACTTCTTCATGGTAAAGTCGTAAGTGGATTTTCTCTCATTCGTAATTGTCTGATGTCTGTTTACTTCCCCAGAAAAGGACTTAAATCTATCGTGTCTTACACTTCTGAGCATTTGTTTGCTGATGCCGACGGTGTTGAAGGATTTCAGACATTGCTGGCAGCCTATTTTCCTGCTTACACCCTGTAATCATTGTCTTTGCCTTTTAGATAGAAATGCAAATACCTGTATTGATTCTCCTTTGCTCAGACTTTACTTGTGGCACACTTTGATTTTGAGTCTGAAATTGTGCCAGCCCCTATTTTACGTTCATCCCCTGTGCTGATATGCAGTTGCGTTGTATCATTTGTAAAGTGTCAACAAAGCCTGGGTTGTTTTCTTGCCCAGTATTTGGACGTGTTTATGCTGGGCCCACATCAGAGCAGCTGCTGCATTATTGGTTTTTCACAGATATGTCCTGCAAAGGTCCTTTAATGCTCCATTTCAGAAAAAAATGCAATGTATTTTCTGGAAGAGTGACAGGTTATACTAAAAATACCCACACAACTTTATCATACTTTCTGGGTTTAAAGTAAAAATGGGTAGGTTACAGTGGAACATATCAGACAAAAAAATAAAAAAAATCAGACAAAAAAAATCACATTTTTCTATCATGAAAAATAAACATTTAAAAATCTGTTTAAACTTGTATTACTTCCTGTTTCTATTTCTACAGCTGCCCAGAGAGGACAAACTGAGAACTGCTGCAAGAGAAGCACACTCCTGTTTCTTCATGTAACACACAATCTTGGACGATTCCTGAAGAAATATAAACAACAAAGATCCAACAATATCCAGACTTTGACGTACATATGGTATGTTGGCTTTCTGTGCATGTTTGAAGGTGATGATAGAGTTCACTTAATGTTTCCTGGGAAGAAAACGTTGGTGGTAAACCGCAGAAGGAGCCTGTGAGTGACCTCGAGGGTGATAAACAACAGCGTGTGGTCAAGGTCAGACTCACAGAGGCTACTCAGTGGAACACCTAATACAAACACAGAAGTTAATGAGAGGTGAAGGCTACAACCCGCTTTTTTTCAGAAGAAGAAGAACTTGACTCAGAGAAACTTGTAGCTGACAGAATATGAAGCTCATTGAAACAGTGAAGCACGTGTGAGAGGAGCGAAGCAGTCAGAGACATCAGATAAGAAGCTGGGGAACAGGCGCACCTTAATAGGTAACTGCAGGATGGTGTTAGAGGAGAAACACAATGACGCCGCAAGGATAAGAGACAGGACAAGGACACCGTGTTTCAAGAAGAGGACAAAAGATACAAATCAATCATGGCGGCTGGCAGAAGATAAATGCGTGAAGTTAAAAATAGACGCGACTTGGGTAAATTAAACATGCTAGTGACTTGAAGGCTGTAGATAATTTGTGTGTTAACTTTGGTGAGACATGAAGGTACATTTACAGATGTGTCCCTATGTTACCCCCAAAGTGGTGGTTCTCATTCAAACGTCTGCTGCAACATTCCTGCATACACTACTTTAAATTAAATTAACTCACTGCCTTTTCATATAAAGGACACTGTAATTAAGAGTATTAGAGAATGGATTTATACCGGACTAACTAAATCTGTGTTGTTTGTTAAGTAAGATCACTTCATCACCATTAAAAGCTTTTATTTAAAGCTTTTTATTTGGCAGATTTGTATATAATCTTCTATTTTCTCTCAGAAGATTAAGACAAATGAGATGCATTTACGGCCTTTAAACAACGCAAACTCATCACATCATCATTTTAACCCCTTTCCAGAGCTATCTCTAAATATGCAGCAGTTATTTTAATACACATAAGTAATATCAGAAGGAAACAGCAAAGATGTGGATTCTGAGGTCACATCGTGAGGTCGTTCAGTCACGTGTTTGTTTTTCAAAATCATCAAAGGATCAAAGGATTACGTGGGTTTAGTGCTGTCAAGAATAAGTCTGTGCTATAAAATGATATCGCTTCTTTATATCATAATTTAAGGTGCCCATTTTATACAATCTCTTTATGAAAAAAGGAAAATATATCCATCTGGTTTTGCATGAATCCTATCTGTTTCTGGATTTACTTAAGCCCAGAGAAAAGCCAAAGGCGAGTGATGTCAAATACCTAAAAAGCTACAAAGGTAAATAAGGATTATAACAAGGGCCAAGGATCTTTGTTTTTGGCTTGTTTTTAACTCTGGCAAAAGAGCTTATATCAACGTATTCTACATTCATTAAGTGCCAAAAGAGCTTATTGTAACTTTACATCACAAATTCAATCTCTTCAGAATAAAACACCACAGTTATGCAACCCCTTGAGGCATTTGTGGGATACTGGTCTACATGAATACAACCTCATATCTGTTTGTTTATTTCCTCCTTATCTTACCAGTAATATCACTGAACAGCCAAGCCCCATGAGGTCAGTTTATTTACTTCATGCACATACAGTATCTTTTATTTAAAAACACATCTTGAGGCAATAAGCACTGCTGACCAGAGCTTTATTAAAAATATCAGAATGCCTTAATACATGAGTAGAGCTGTTTCCTGTAATAATAAGTCACAGTGGATTTAAAGGACCACACCAGTGCTTTTGCATGTTTTGCCCCATTAACTACAAATTGTGATACCAGACATTACCTCCATGTGTTTCCCCAAAGAGTACCCTAAAGATTAATTTCAGCCCCGCTACACAGTAATTACACTGTTCATTTTTACATAAAGCTCGCAAAGTCCACAATGACAAAGAAGTAAAATTGTTTGTTTGTGTGTAATCTGAAATGAAATATCTGTATGCAGCAGTTTGGGTTAGTATGTTGAAGCTCATTACAGCATGTTACAATTTGTAGTTTTTATCTCTGCTCTCACAAATCCTGCTGCAGTCTTACAGACTTGTTGATGCAGCGTCACTGGTTTTCTTCTAATTTTTTAAACTACTGTAGTTTTTTGCCCAAAAAACATCGTTGGCCGATTGTAGCCAACCCAAAAAAAATATAATTGGCTAACTCTGGTCTTTCTTTGAGGAGTCTGCATGTCCTCCCCGTGTCACCGTGGGTTCTCTCCGGGATCTCCGGCTTCCTCCCACCGTCCAAAGACATGCATGTATAGGTGAATTGGTGACTCTAAAGTGCCCCTAGTGGATGAATGTGAGAGTGAATGGTTGTCTGTCAATGTACGTCTAAGTGTCAGCCCTGCGACGAACTGGCCACTGTCCAGGGTGTACCCCGCCTAAGGCCCAAAGCAGCTGGGATAGGCTCCAGCCACCCGCGACCCCACAAAGTGGGATAAGCGGTAGAAGATGAATAAATGAATGAATGTAGTTTTTTGCAACCTCATTATAAACTTCAGAAATACTTTTGAGTGAAAAAGACTGAACATGTTTTAAAAACTGCTCTTAAGATTGCTCTGAATTTCATCACACTTTCCTCCACAAGTCAACATGCCATTAAGGCATTATTTTATCTTTGGAGAATCCCTGAGTCTGGCTTTAAGTGTGTGTTCACTCTGTGCTGCTGCTGTAGGTGGAGAAATGCTGGCTCAATGTAAAGCTCGAGCTTTGCTGAGCTAAGGGAATGCCAACAGTGTGACAGCACTCATTAGTGTGCTAATTGTTAACTGTCACCTGCTACAGCTGAAGATAAGCATTCACAAGTTTAAAAGCTCACCTTGGCATGTGATTCAAGTTGTCTGAGTGGCGCTGTCAGCATTGTTACTGGGTTTGGGTTTAAGAACTCCCCATATAACAGCCTGAGGCTCTTGGGCACCTCAGGGGATTGATTCAACACTGCTGTCCCTGGCCATGACAGAAAAAATATACTCACATTTTAAGTTCTCCATGGTTTATTCAACAAGCTGCTCACTCACAGCAGAGGGTCGTTTTTAACACATAAAAGGACAATAATATCTCAGTGGGATAAGGGAGTTCATCAGAGAGGCTTCTCGTACTTGACACGCTGTCAGTGTTTGACACTCGTCTTCCGGTCAGAATATGGGTATGAATGTTAAGTCCTTGTGCAGGGCTGGAGCTGATGAATGTGCCTCAGTATTATACCTTCCAAAGGAAGAGCGGATAGATAAGAGCCACGTTAAGACCTGCCTTTATTAGGTACTGCTTATTAATCTGGACCCAGATGATTCAGTGCAGCTGCTAATATGGACTTTTCTCCAAATGTTGAGTCACCAGCTCTGTCCTCTCAGAGGGTCTGACCTTCAGGCTCAAGCTTTACTCCTAGATGCTCAAATAGGATCATAGAATGATAACTATACCTTCAAAGAGACAGAAATGTAAAAATTGAAATTGTATAAATAGAAGTAATTGTATCCAATGAAACATATTGTTTTCCTTCAACAAAACTTGACAGAGAAGACATACAGACAGCAACACATAAGTGGTAGTGTCATTATTGAAAACCCCCTTTAATGGTCTTAAAATGTGTAGCCATGTAGACCCCGTGACTTTCCTCATGACAAAACTATCTCTCTTTTTTCAGGAAGCCTGGGCTTGGGCAGAAGAAAATAGCACTTTCCTTCTGACCCTCACAGACCCTCAAAGCCTCAGAGTGATGTGTTTTGCAGGTACAGCTCACAGAAACTATCTTCAGGCATCGCTGCAGGTGGGGCCAGTGGCCTGAGAGAGGGGTACATTTATGTCCTCTTCTGGAAATCTAAAGGGGATGGCTCTTCACCTCAAAAGAGCTCCCAGTGGCACAGGAACATCATTGAAGATCATGATCTATAGTATTTCTGAGATAATATGCAGAATTTTACAACTGAGAAAGAGACCTTCCTTTAAATAGAAAACATATTTTCTATCCCATTGTGGCTTTTCGTTGTAGTAGCGATGTAACAATTGGGAAAATGATACACATTTCACTGTCAACAAAAGGGCCTAGAGACACAAAAGGCTTTATTCAAGTTTCATTGATCGAACTTGTAACAAACCCATGGTTTTGTCTGAATAACTCTGGTTTTAGAAAAGTCTTTGTTTTGTTATTCTTCAGCATTTTTGTTTTATTTATGTTGAGCCTAGGTTTCCTAAGTAAATCTCTTTTATCTGAGTAATACAATCATTAAAGCCTTTCTTATTCCCAATAGAACTTGTAAGATTGGATAATTCATTAGCAGGGGTTTTGAGCAGTGAACTAAGATTTTTGTGGTATGAACTGACCCATACTTACTTCTATTTATGAACTCTGCCTTTGAATTACAGAGATAAATGCCGAACTGTGGAGACCTACTGCCTACTGTACCTATCGCTCCAAATGGGCAAAGACATTTCTTGTCTGAAAATAATATAAAATTCTTAAAGCTTTAAACTCTATGTGCTTTGAAATGTCTAAACCTCATCTCCAACTCTGCAGAAGCTTTGACAGTAAAGGTGACCCACTCCCACTGAAGTTAGATTAAAGCTTTATGTATATGGGGACTTTGGTAACCTCGCCTGAGGCTCTCTGATCCATGTGCATCCCAAAAGTGATTGTTATCCAGTGCCAGGAGGAAGCCCAACTAACTATATCACATGAATTTTCATACAGAGTCTTCTGTAACAGTATAGAAAGAGCAAATGTGCCAAGATGCCAAATGAACATCTTCCCTGGAGTTTTAGCATAAATTCCTGCACTATGAGATAATGAGAATGGTAAAGGGAGACCCTGGCTGGATACGCTGCCACAGCCGATCTGCCATTCTGCCTGGAGTTGCCACCGACAGGGAACGGAGCGCATGGAATCCGTAATCACACAGTTCTCTGTTGCCGTTGTAAGTATCCTCTTTAATGTCGGATGGCAAACACAACTAGCCCGCTGTTCTCATGCTGCTGATGTATGCGAGTGTCTGTCAGAGACGCTGTAAGCACAGCAGCGTGGTACAAGTTCAGTGAGTTACTCTTTTATGCACACCAGCCCCTGAGGATTGTCAGATGTGGGAAAAGCAGGAGGCAAAGACAAAGTGTGGCCCAAAGGCAAGCTGAGGCTGTCTCAGAAAACAACCACTGGGAAAGCTTTCTCAGTGCATTTTCTAACTTGGTGCATAAAGTCCCCCATATTCACTTTCCCAAAGCACAATATACCAATGTTTGGTCAACAGCCCTTCTTGTCCTAATGTGACACTGCAGTCCCTTTGGTGTTCTTTGTTAGTGTTAGTCAAGTCAACATTTTGCTTTCATGTTCAGTCTATGACAAAAAGTGATGTAACAATGTCAACCACTGGTTATATTTAGGCACAAACAGCATCTGGACATAGTTTGGGAAATCTATTAAGTGCTGTGGTTAAAGTCATACAGTGTGACAAACAGAAGCCTAGCTACATTTTCAAAATATAACCAATGTCTCACCAAACTCATTCTGTGGTGATGCAAAATGACTATTACTGGGTCTGTTGCAGCTGGTTACTAAACCAACAGATACTTTATCCTGCAACAGTGAAATTTGTATTACAGCAAAAGAAGAACATCACATTCATGCAAACAAATAAGCACACGGAGCTGATAAAAGCACCCTGGAACAGTATTTCGAAGACTTCAGCATCCCACATTCCCTTTAAAGACTTGTGGATTTTTTAAGGTAAGATGTGGATAGATGGACTACACGTTCGCGGTTTGTTTGATATTTTGGTGACCTTTTTGTCATTATATATTACATAACACAAGTCTTGTTGTCAGAGTCTTCCATCTACCCATCTACATAAATTGTTTTGACGAGTATACCTGATTTTTGGGCAACATTTGGATTTGAATAATGTTTTTGCTGCTGGATGGTGTTGATTTCGTAAGCACCTGAAAGTGTTTCTCTGGTGTAAATCATACCCCTACAGCCAGATGCATCACTACTATTTTTTTATTTTTTTTCTGCAGAACTAGAGGCATGAAGATTTTTATTTTGACTGTGTAAATTATTTTTGCCGGAAAAATGATGAGATGAAATTTGAGTCGCACCCTCAAACCCTGAAGTGCTGGAAGACAGTGGGATATTTTTTCTCCTCTTTGCACATGTTTACTTCTCTGAGCTGTTAGAGCGTGATAAGCAGGCTGGAGAATAATGATTTTTTTTCGACATCTCACGCATTCTTCGGCACCTTTTTCATTGACGACCCTTAAAAATGTCATTGTTGCCCGGGAATCTCGGTCATTGTGCTGTGGGGGCTATAGATTATCTTATGGAGCAAAGCCACACTTTCTTGTTGTGCTTTATAATGAGCCAGAGCAGGTTCATGTAGCGGGACAATGAACATGTTAACTTCACCGACTCTTCGATCCAACCCTGTCAGCTGCCACTGGCCACGCCCACATATCTATTTTTCTCTGTCACTAGAATAGTAATGGTAGTAGGTCATTATGAACAGTCTTCTTAAACGCTAAATACAAGCTGGTTACGTCTGGAGTATCCCCTATAGATACATACTAGGTGTAATGGAAGAAACACAACAGCACAGACAAAAGGTGGCGGGATCACAGAAAAAGAGCAGATGAAGACATAAATAAGTCTACACTGCTGTTTTTTCTGTCACTACTGAAGTCAATAAATGTGTAATTTCTCTACTTTAAACTGAATTAGCCTACAGACAAAAGCAATTAACTGATCGTTTTCTCCATACTTTTTAATGTCAGGTCATTTGTTCAGTGGAAATAGGCAGCATTCTTGCCTCATGGTAAAAAAAAGTCGTGAGTTTAATCCCGAACTGGCTATAACTGTTCAACCTGTGCCACTGAGGCATGCATCCGAGAGTCTGAACTGTTCATAGAGATGAATGTGAGTGTGAATGGTTGCTGGACACACTTTACACAACACACAGTATATCTATTGTTATGTTTTTATTATATAAAAATGAATTGACATGCCCTGAAAATATGATAATGAAGTGTACAAACAATTTTTTCTAGCCCATACAAAGTCCATAAAGGCTTGGCTAGTCCCACATGTGACCAGTCGTTTATCCTAACAAACCTTCTTTTACGTTTCAGAAAAAAAGATCTCTCGGAGTGGTTTGCGCTCCCCCTCCTCATAACAGAAGTGAGACGATACCTGACCCCCCCCAAACATCATTCGCCTTTCCCCCCCCCTCCCACCCCCACCTTCCCCCCCTCCTCCTGTTCTCCCGGGGTTTTTTCCCCCCCCCCCCCCCCCCCCCCCCCCCCCGGCTCCCCCCCCCCCCCCCCCCCCCCCCCCCCCCGGAAGGGGGGGGTGGGGGGGGGGGGGGGCCCGGGCGGGGGGGGGGGGGGGTGGCCCGGCGGGGGGGGTCCGGCGGGGCCCCCCCCGCCCCCCCCCCGGGGGGGCCCCCCCCCCCCGCCCCGGGCGCCGGGCGGGGCCCCCGCGGGGGGGCGGGGGGGCGTCCCCCCCCCCCCCCCATCCCCCTTACCCCTTTTTATTAAAAAAAAAAAAAAAGATCTCTTCCTCCTTTAAAATAATCAGTACAAATGGGCATTGTGTTGTTTTTATGCGTCGTAAATAGCCTCTGAATGATACAGGGACAGCCTCAGATTAAAGACTGTGAAAACTATTACCTCAGGAGACAACAGTGTGAGATCTGGTGTGAGGTCTGTCTCTCAATGAGGATTTCTCTGGACACGTGTCAACGGACATTGATTGTAACGAGATTAAACCAGTGTTTTTTAAACCGCCGTGACAGTCACAAACACAGGGGGAACAGCTGTGAACAGAAGCACTGCATTGTAACCTGTTTAATACAAACGGTATAAAAATGGAATTGCAGTCTTTCTGGTAACACTATAGCACACTGACATGTGTTAAGAGCTTTTTTGAACCTCACTGCTCTATTTCACCCTCTATCTTGTTTCTACAGCGAGTGCAAATTTTCTCAAGCCCGTGATAAGCATAGAGGTTGTTCACAGAGTAATTTTAAATGATCAAACCTGCTCCACAGTGTTCAAAGGGCTGGTAAAACCACTCATATTTCTACTTCGAAGTTAAAAAAAAGGACTGTTACACTCCACATGGACTCCAGAGTATGGACATATTTTTTGCTTAGAAACTCAGCTCAACTAAAAAGATTAAAGCACGAAAAAGACATGACACACACAAAAATAAAAAAAATAACATTAACACTGAGGTGATTAACAGTAAAAACTCAAACCGATCTTTTCCTGGAATCTCAACTAGAAGTCTTGAAATGGTCTCTTGTGAGAAAATGTTACAGTTTTATTGCACTGAATGATATAGAAAACAGGCAGACCACACGCTGTTGTCGTCCTCATGGAAAGCAGAACAGTAAAAAAAAAAATATATTCTATTTTCTATTTATTTTTATTGATTTGAGTCATGAATTCTGAAGTGTAGAGTGTTACAGAGTGAGCTGTGTACATTGTAGATCCCCGCTTAATGTCTGCACAAAGACAGCTTTAAGAACAGAAATTAATGGCAGGTTTTAGGAGGCCTTTAAAACATTTTTGTAAAGTTCGACAAGTCAAACTAAAATCAAGAGACTCTTCCACAAACAGAACTTATATTCACAGGTAGGAGAGCAGAGAGTGATTCTTTATTCTAATTCAGATAGTTGTGTGAGTAAATAACATTGTGCTAAAGTTAGGAATAAATGTTAGAATGACATGCTGTTTTAAAATGGCTCTGACACCAATACTAACACAAGATTATGTTTGAACTGTGATGCCGACTTTCAGGTGTGAAAATCCTCCAAAGACTGTGCAGTTTTTCACTTTTCAAACCCACAGACAACAGTTTCCCACTGTGTTTTTTTTTTACACTGCCCAAAAGTAATTTTATGTACTATAGCACCGAGATAGAAGTCGAAATTGTTGGATGAGTGAAAATGTGAAGAAAATTACAACTCCTCGTTGCAAAATATCTCCTGAAATGCGCCGCAGATCCTGTATTGGTGAGAAGCAGCGGGGATATATTCTTTAAGTCTGTCATGATGCCGGCGGGGTTAGCTCTGTGTGGTAGATGGAATCATAATGGTCCATCCTCACATAATGTCTGCAGCCTGCCAAAAAACCCATGACCCACTAATACTGATTACAGCAAATAGGAAGAAGTGGATATCTGAAAGAAGAGGGGAATTTTTCATCTTGACAGAAACTGGTCAGAGTTTGAATACCAAAAGCCAGCTGTGTGGTACAGCACCTGTGTAATGCCGGATGAATCTCCACAGCACCGCTTCTTTCTTTGCTTCGACTCGGCATCATCAAAATTGGGTTGTTTTGTGGTGAAGCACTGTAGGAGGGGAAATGAGACTGGGATAGAGGTGACGGCGTGACAGCAGGTGAGTCTGGGCCGCTTTTCCTCAAATAAAACAGCCTTTTATGGAAAAACACAAAGCCGAGCCCACATATAGTGCTCAATACCACTGCTTCTACAATGTCAAAAGAGTCACTATTGTAAAAAAAAAATGTATAGCAGTTCAGAGCACATACTTATAATAATAATCACCAGAGTCACTGCATTTATCTTCATGTGTAACGTCCTTGACACCTCTTATAAAGGCTGTCTGACTCTTTCTTCTACAAAGCCTGCTATGCTTTCAGACTTCATTATCCACCATGGAGTTGTCAGCAGTACAATAGTTCTCTAACAGCAGCTGTCAGAACATATATATTAAACGAATACCTGCATATTCATCCAAACTTTCATTATTTACTGACCTTTTTGGCAAAGCAATGTCAGGCAAGCAGCTCCTAAAGATTCACTTCAAATGGCTTCTTCAAATCCAATCTAGTGAAAAAGCTGTGGCAATAAGGGCACCACTGTGATCTTCTGCTAGTCTAAAATCTGCGTACATTACATCAACTGCACTTCCCTCTGCGTGTCTATACGTACATGGATGGTTTTTCGAACAAATGTTGCAGACTTTTGACTGCACTTTCATATGAATTATTGATTGAGAGAGCTCAATAACAATAAATTGTCTGTGACACATTGAACAGAAAGGTTCAAAGACAAGGAAATGCCTATCGTAATTTTATCCCAGGGTTCATTTGAAGATTGAGATGTGAAGTGAGACAGAAAGATTCATGATTGGACGAAGGTGACCGACCAGTATTTTTTTGTTTTAGGCTGAAGATGCACAATGCCTGTTACTATCAGTACAGCAGTAATCAACTTGTGAGAGGATTTTTGTGTAGCAACAATGATTATAAAATGTATTATAAAAATGCATGCGAGTGTGCATCCTACTGAAATGACATCATCAGTAGTGCAATCCTACAGACATGGAGACCTCCAGAGCACATACTCAAACTGCACTCAGTGATTTACATCCTGAAGGACAAAGATCGTAAATTACTTTTGAGAATGTCTAGCTTAATCCAAGCCTCTTTGTAAAAATGTCATCCACTTCTGTGCTATCAACATAAACATAAAATCTATATACGTCATGTAATAAAAACTAACACTCGCTGTAAAAAAAAGCTGGTATTAAGCTTTGGGGTGAATCACAGTTGTCTAACGTGTCGTGGTGTTTTTATTTCCTTGTTGTACCTTGACTGCTCTGTATTCCTCAGTACTGCCTCCGTGTGTCTCCCATGCCTAAGCTCTATGGTAAACCAAGTTTTGTTGCAGCACATGAATGCAAATGAGCTCTCTGAAACCACAGGACTTCCCAGCTTCAGCAGAATCTTTTTACTCAGAGTGCTGTTGTTCTATGTTATATCCTGTATAGTGTGGATATATAAAGATAATATAGTTTAGTCAATGTTTGTAGGTTAGTCTCTGCCCATGAATAACATTGATATTTTTCCATAGATTATACGTCATAATGTAAGCCATAATTTGTCTCAAAATAGTAATAGTAATGTTGTATATCCCAGTGAATACTACGAATATTACAATTCACCAGACAGTAATTCGGTCATGTACATACACATGCATGATATTAAACACTCAGAAGGAAATGGGTGACATGTACAGCACAAATGAAGTAGCCTCCACGTGAGAGCCCTTTGTTGAACTTGTTGAAAAGGGAAGTAATATTATGGACAAGTGGTTTCTGCTGGAGATTTCCTCACATTCTCCCGACAAGCTCTCAGCCGGAGGAGACATGTAGTGTCAACACAGGCTTCAGTGGTAATTGACATATTTTGGCTTGAAGCAAAACATTCAAGGATTTTGGAGGAAAACAGTCATTAGAAATTAGCAGAGGAAGCCCACACATCAGTGAGTGACTATTCATCCCCAGTAGTCAGAAATAACATCTGTAATAACATGAGTGATTACACACTGCACTGGAGCTGAATGCTCAGTTGTAGACTCTGTTTATACAGGCATCACTTCAATAGTTTGGGCAGGTTTTCACTTCTTCTTTTCTCAGTGCAGTGAGAGCTAGTGGTTAGTCTAACCAGTGGTTCTCAAACTGTGGTATGAGGACTGCTGGTGGTACTCAGGCTTTCTGAAGTGGCACTTAGAGAGTCTCAGGTGTGTTGTTTTTAGACTGAAAGCACACAGTCTCAGTATATCAGACTTTTTTGTTCTTGGACCATTATTTTAAACATCTGTAAGATTTAGCTCTGGGATTAGTCCCGGTTTAACTAAATAAAGGCTTAGCCCCTGATTAGTCTTTGTTTAAGCCTTTTAAATGCAGTACAGTTGTCTGTGGAGGTTCTCTGTCATCCAGGACATGACGAGGCTTCTGGACGTAGGTTTGAGGTGATGATGTTTCATCCCTCATCCAAGGGACTGTCTATTCTGGAAAAAAAAGAGCTGAGACGTATATCCCTCAGAGGGAGGGGTTTAGTCTGAGACTACTGTGATTGGACAAGGCTAGACCTGTTTCCTGGTTGTTAAGAGTTGAATGTGCAGTATGGGAGCTGGTGGGGGAGTCATTAGGCTCCTGTGACCCATTAGCATAACTGCGTGCTACTAGAGTGAAACTGTTTTGATTTGGGCTTCAAAACACTGTTGTAAATGGAGGGGAGGTTGTATCTGAGACCACCTCCATTTTTCACAGAGGGCTTTTTGAACAAAGATGGCTTCCTTCACTCCTCTTTTAAACCACCTGGGCTCCTTGGCCAAGATTTTGACATTGCTGTCCTCAGAGGACTGCCCTTTCTCTTTGAGATGGAGGTGGACTGCAGACTCAGGCCCATCAGGATTGGCCCTTCTGACCTTGATACGTGTTTCACTTCTTTCTTGTAGAAAGTGAAGACACATTCTTTGCAATATATACTGTATGTTTGCAAATATCTGTGTAGCATTTTTTTCATTGGATAGCCCAAGCAAATGTTTTGTCCTTATTAATTGATTAGTATGAATTCATTTAGTAACTTATATGCATCATTTATACCAAAACATCACAAGGACAATAACATTGACCAAACCATAGTGAATAAAAAGTTCTTCATATCAAAATGTAGTTAGAGGAGGTTATTCTCTGCCAAATTTTGCCTTAATTATGCCCAAGTTGCTGGCAAAAGCAAAAAAAAACCACAAAAAAACAAAAAATGGATACATGTAAATCCAGTGTTGAATATGTATCAGGGTTTTTTTTGGGAGGAATACAAACTTGAATCTGAACCCAAGGCCAGAGCCATGCACCTCGGCTGATGCAAGTCTCTTTGTAATTAATGTGCAAGTCTCGAAAATATTGGTGCATGAGAAGAGCACTTCAGGCCATATATTCCACACTTTTATTAGTTTCTATCACTTACAAGAGAAACATTGTGGACCGCTCCTTCCAATTAAGAAGAAAATGAGTCAAGACACAGCTTTTCTCATGCAAATGGAACTGTATTTGCAATTCATCCACCAAAATCTGCATTTATAGTGATTCACCAAGCTTGTTTAGTTGTATGTTTTAATTATCAGGGATATTTCTTGGAAGGAAGAGGTTCATTAAAAATCTTGTAAAAGTTTGAGGGTTGTTTTTTTATCAGTGCAAAACAAAGCATATTCACAGTTCAAAGTTTTAGTGAGATAAAGTTCACTCGTGACTATCAGAAACTGAATTAGTGAGATTTATGACAATAATTTGGCTGATCTAACTGTGGACACTCTGGATGTAAATAACAGCTGGAATGATTAATTTACTCCAAAAAGTGACACAGTGAATGAGTGTGCGCAGAATAACAAGCAGGCTGCTGAATATATCGAGTCAGATTTCATTATCAATAGAATTACTCTCTCTTCAGTTATTACGAGTGTGATAAGGACTCGCCACAAGGTTGTTGAACTCATCCACTGCTCATCTGGACTGCCATTTATTCTTATCAAATGGCTTCATTACATTTGTGTTGATGATTTCACATGCTTTAGTTTAAAATATGTACAGCAAAAATACCTGCTATTCCTTCAGAAATACCTGTGGCAAGACAAGACGCCCTTAGACCCTCCATCAGGATGAGGATAAATGATAAAAAAAAAGACAAAGACCAGTACACAACCTTAACACTCAGCAGGATCCAGCTCAAAACCCTTTTTATCCCAGTATCTAGAAAACTTTCCCTCACTATTTTTCAAAGGACGGACTACACTTTAAAGTCAGAGCTGGAGAATTCTTGTCCCTCAGCCCTTGTACTTTGAGAGAAAGTTTTTTTTTCTCCTTTTCCACTGAATAACTCAGTATTCAGTATCTTTTTTGGCAAGATGAGCTACGGTTTCCGAGTGTCACTTCATAAAATGTCAGATCACAGTTTCACACTTTTGTTTCAATCAGAAAATTCAGACTCATTAAAACCTATTTCGAGAAACAACATTTAATTGACGTGATATACAGTGCTTTCTTGCCAACACTCGGTGAGAGGTCCGAGCCGACACTAGACAAGCTGCTGGGTCCCATTCAGCGGGACTCGCTACCCCGGGGCATGCAGACATTTTTAATTAGCTCTCACTGTAATAATTATCAGTTTATGTGTTTTTAATCCCCTCCCCAGACTGCGTAGGGCTTAATTGGACCACATTAACACGAGCATTTCATTTTAACCCAATTCATTTTTTGTCCTGAAGGTGGTCTTGTCGTATGTTTGTCATGAAAGAGATTTATCATAAGCTGCATTTATTTTAACTTGGCACATTTAAATACACTTGCAGTAGGTTGATTAAGGAAGGTTTTGTCTAATAAGAAAAAGACTATTTATAAAGTAAGCATTATAACTTGTGACTAGGAGTGGGTTTGTCACATTATGCAATCTTATAGTTGCTGATAAAAGTCCTTTGTTTACATGAAAGAGACTGTCGTGGTGCAAAGAAACCTAAATTCTTTTTGGCAACTGGGTTAATTAGACGGCACTAATTGAAATTTCCTCCCCCTCATTTGTTAATTTGATCCGTTGGTTTAATTCACTCCTGTAAGGCTGACATTTTACCAGAATTCATTTGAGAATTTAATTAGGTCATTTTGTGGATGACTTACAGGCAGCGCCCTGACGCTAGCACACACTTTTACCCATGTTGTTTGTGTGTTACTCTCATGTCAATGTTTGTCTCAACGTTACAGTAAGTGGCCCTGACAGTGACACTGAGTGCAGGCTTTTCTGTAAATCCAATAGAAATGAACAGAACAGCAGCAGAACGGTAAAGCCGGGACGGTTGAGTAAGAGAAATTCGATGAGGATGTCTCTATACGAAGAATATTGATGTGCTGTAGTTAATCTCTGGCAGTGTGCCATAAAAAAGCACTGGCTCTGAAAGTAATGCACACCTGTGGGAATAAATCAATGTTAGCGCTGACAGGCACTCATTTTTTATGAGATTGAAATGTAGTGAAATAATAGCACAACTGTTGAATCCACAGACACAACTCATTAAGCACTCACATTGTTCAAATTTCTTTAAGCAGGGCTCTAAATAATTGAACAAACCCTCTCACTCTTGTATTTTCAGAGCCACTCCACTGACTTGAAGTGATGTACTTCAGTCCAATGGTAGAAATTAAAAAAATCCTCATGCTATGGAGATACATTTAAGCCACATTTCCACTGAGTATGTACAGTATGTTTGAGTGCAGCACAGTGTGATGGTGTGACCACTGAACCACTAACTACAGAAAGTGATGGAGTGATCCTTGTGTACACTGAACTCACAAAACAAGAGCCATTAAACTCTCTAAACCCAGAAACAGCTGTTGCTAATTAATGTCTGCTTTTTTCAGTGTAATGTTGATTCTTTCTTCTTAAAATATTTCTCAGAAGAGTAAGTCTGCTTGTCTTGTTTGAGAAAGGATTGCTGTTTTCTCTTTCCCTTTAGAGTCATATTTATCCATCATCCAAAAAAACAGACTGCAGTGTTTAGCTCCAACTTTCAATAATCATGTCAAAACTAATGACCAAAGTGGTGCAGTAGCCTTATTTGAAATGTTTCTTTTCCTTTTGACTGACCAGACCCTCACAGCTCCAGCTTTATCTGAGGACAGACCCAAAAAACTCAAAAACTCCCGTTACTTTTGTCGAAGGTGACTTTTTCTACTCGGAGCGCTTGTGCTGTGTTTGTGTACAGTGCAGCCATGGCCACTGATTTTATTTTTGATATTTACTAGCAAATCCTGCATATTTCTGTCTTCAAACTTTAATTCTCAAAAGAACATCAGACGAAAAGGCAATCAGTTAAAACTACAAAGTGCTTATTCTTCAAGTGTGTTTCACATTAATAAAGCCTATTCTTTCTGATAAACAACAGAGGCGTCTTTGATAAATCTTCATTGTAGTCAGTGCGAGTGGATGCTGGGACGTGCTCTCTGTGATTTGTGTCCATGCTTGTTTTTGTTAATTAATTTCTCTCTGCTTTGGCTGCGGCCTGATGTAAATCCTATCACCTGCAGTATATCACATGTACCACTAACCCAACATGAAAGCCATACATCAGCTGATGGAGGCGGCGGCGGGTAAGGTCACCACCGCAGAACACCGGTTGGTGCATTATACACGACAACTCAAATTATGGATTGCAGCTAAATCCCCAGACGGTCGCATTCATATTTGTCAATAGCATATTCCAAGGGGAACGTCTTGAGGACAGATGCTGAGAAAGGAAGTGATGCAACGAGGTGAAATATGTGGCGCTCTGTTGATGAATGAATCATAAAAGCAAGAGCATAAGCTTCATAATTGATATCAACGCTACTAAATGACTTATTTTGTTTGATAAAATATTATCGTTCAGTGAATTGCTCACAGCATAATTGCAGTTTGGTAGAGTTAAAGAACACAGCATATGCTCCTTTCTCAGAAGTGTTTAAGATTTAACTTTTTTCTCTCTGTTTGTACTTTTAGTCAAAAATAATTTAGATTAGCTTGGAAAGATATCCCAATTCTTTACTCAAATAATTAATCTGGACTCTGGACTGTATAAAGCTTGTCATATTTTAGATCAATGGTTATTATTGGTCCAACAGGATTACTACTGAGAGGAAATGGCAGTGAAGGGAAGGGATTCAAAACCCCTTTCACAGAGACAAGAGATGAATGTGTGTGGCTGGATCAGTCTTTCATATGAGTCTTATCCTGATCTCTTACAACACCAGGCTCAGATACAGTATACGACTGTTGTATGTTATTTAATGCAAAAAACTATGAATGTTTGGTGCAAGGTTTGTTTGTTTGTCACATAATGTCAAAAGCTGGGTTACTAGTACAGGCACCGAACTTTTTATTCACAGACAGAAAACAGAGAAACATATCACACAATTGCTAAAAGCCCAAGTTAGTAATTTAGTTTAGGTAACACTATATAACTTAAAAATAATAGCCTGATATTCATTTTGATTTTGAGTTTCTCGTCATAACTCATTTACTCTGCTCATTTCAATTTGTACAACTGTCTGATGCTAAACATTTACCTCTTTTCCCATCTTTTATTTTCACCACAGTGTGCAATTCTTCAGGTTCACTGGATGTGCAGTGAAAAAATGAAAAATAAATAATGTCCAAACCTCAGCATAGGGCGACCGCACAATAACATTTCTCCATGATTTATATGGAAATAAGTGCAATACCTGGACTTTGCTGCAGATGAAAATGGAAGTGCAGCGCTGATATATGGGTGTAATTACATGTTTTTGTTTGACTCACACTTGAATGGCTTCTTTCAAAAAGGGTTGACAGAGGAAAATGAAACAGATGCAAAACTTACCTTCACACTTTTCAAAGGATGACTTAAGCATAGTTTGTTTTTTAATATAATACCTACTTCTATTAAAGCTTTTACAGGGTTTCATCTTTTTTTTTTCTTTTTTTTTTAATTGCAAAAGCTCAGTGTCTAAGACCAAATAGAGATGAATGGTATTCAGCTTTTCTACTGCTAGACTTTATAACAGTGTGTGTATCCATTTCTTGGAGTAAATCATGAAAACGATCCAATTAAATAATGACTTCCATTCCTTAAGACTGTACCTTCAAAGTCACGTATAAACCTTTGAATTATAGTGCATTATTCCTCAAGGACGCTGCTCGTACGATCATTAAGGGATTTTGATCAAGGCTTTTGGATGAATATTTATTTTAAAATTTAAGGTCATGCTCATCACATTTTCATGTCTTATATTTGAGTAAATGGCAAAAAGCTCCACGGCAAGAGCAATTTTTCATCAGAAAGAAAATTTCATCATTTGCTCTGAATGTGAGTTGCATTAAGGACATGTTTTCAAAAGGTGTCAAAGAGTCTGACTTAATTCTGTCAATAAATACTGACTGGAGGATTCTGACAAAACAAAGGAGATAAAGTCAACAGGTTATAAACTGACGCTGACCCGAACACATCAGTGAGTATGTTTTCAATCGTGTATAAGCGCTTTAACACAACACTGTTTGTATTTGTGGTGTGTATTATACTATATATATAATTTATTTTACAATGCCACTACAATACTTCAAATAACTGTTACTACTATTACAACTGTTGCTTTAATTAATCATGGATATGTTCAGCTATTGCACCTAAAAGTGTGGGTAAAATGTTGAGGAATATTACTTGTTCATTTTACATTTTAATTGAGATTGCATTAAGTAATTGTGCTAAGTCTGTCATTGGAGGAAATATTTTTAAGATTTTTTTTGGCCTTCTGCCTTTATTTAGTTGCATTATAGACAGATAAGAACAAGGGCAAACGAGAAGGTAACGAAACAGAGCATATGACTTGAGCTGGAATCAACCCCGGGTCACCCAGGCATGTGCCCCACCAAATGAGCCATCCAAGGCGCCCCATGGGAGGATAATTTAAAACAAATGATTGACTGCTTTTCTGCATTGTAAGCTACAAATCAACTTATAAACAGTGTTTCAGGAGATAAACGCATTTTTAGCGAAAGAAACGCAAACAATTTCATTTCATCATTCCTCGGATTTGTCGCCCATTCTCCAGATCTATCGAGGCTCCATCACGAAGCATTCGGAGGCACGTCACGTCGTCAGACACAACACTTTCACTGGTGACATGACAATTATCTCCTCGAGCCGCCAACAATACAGTGAGGTCATGTCATCCACGCTGGGTAATTTTCCAGCCTTTTTCCACGGTGATGAAATACTATGAAAAACAAACATCAAGAGAGAGATGGAGAGAGAGGCCGACAGAGCAATTCACAAGACAGAATTAGCATTTGATTTGGACTCTTCTGTGGCAGCTAAACTCTCACTTTGTTCAAGTGGATGTGGATGTCTCTCATAAAGCTATATTACTTTTGGACTTTGGGGAGATGACGAGTGTGGTTTCAAAGTACAATTAAATTCATCACAAAAAGTTTAGTGCCTTGGGTTGAAGTGTCAGCCAAGATAGAAGTTATTTTTTGTTACAAGAACGCAAACTACTTCTGGCACGTAATTCCTGGCTACTTTTCTCTGACTTCAAGGAAATGACAGTCTCACAAAACTGCTGTAGACACACACTTTGGCATTTCCACCTCAGAGGAAATTGGCATACATCATACAGCCCTGAGTAATCAAATCTGGGCAGATGACAACAAAACAGTCGAGCAGAAAAAAACAAGTCTCTGGTCTGGCGGCGCTTCAAACTGGAGGGGATTCATGGGGGATGTTTGGGGGCAGCTTGGTTTGTAGACCCTCTTATCCTGAAAAAAGGTGATTTTGAAATCTATTATGAGCTCAGTAGGATTATTGACATTTACCACACAGTCATTACAGCTTGTGAACAAAATGACTTTTCTTTGGGACTTCCATTAATTTTGCTGAAATGGAACAGCGTGCAGCGGCTCGACAAAGATCAATGGAGAGGGACCATAGAAAAATCCCAATTGATTCCTGGAAAATACACCACAGTATGTTGTTGTGGTACATAACATAATGACGATCTGTCTAAATCGAAACAGATAATGCTGGGAATATTACACATGGCCTATCAGCATCTGTTTATGTGACAATGAAAAAGAGGCAGATTATTATATTAGTCCACAGCTTTTTAGTTCAAAGACAACATTAATGCATTCATTTAAGCTGTATGTTGCAAAATAATAATTCATTTGTGCACATATTTACATCTAAGGCATGTGCTCACTGGCCCATCTTGTCCTACATAAGACGGTAGTGTTTTATAGTGGTGCTTCTCTTTTTATTTAAAAGTTAAGTTTAACTAAAACTCCTTTAATAGCCCACATGAATAGCATTATCTTCCCACAACCAAAAGCATCCACAAACACATTCATACAGTGTTAATAATAATAGTGTTTGAATTCAGCAGATCACAGGGTCAGAGATTTTGTTGCTGTTCACACTGTTGGGACTGACCACAATGACTTCCAGTTTTTAGGATCCACTTCCCACATTTTTCTAAGCAGAAAGCTGCCAATTTAAGACTCAGAAAACTTGAATATATGGAGACTATATTCATTTGACGCTGACTTTTGCTTGACCTGTGTTTGAAAAAGCTCTCAAAAACATCTTCAGATTTGTTAAAAAATGTGCTCTTTTGACAATCTCTATTTGATTAAAAATTGTATCATCTAGCTTTGGTTTGGCCCTTTCAGAACTGGTGGTGAGTGAAGAGTGACCCTGAACACTGGATATTAGCGCTACTGCTCCACTTGACTTGAGTATTTGTGATATAACCACAGTAATGACGTCTCAGATTTAGAGGGTAAAAGGGCACTGGAGAAAATATACCTGTCTAAAGCTCATAACCATCTGCTTGGCTCCTGCCCGACTCCAAACCTATCAATTACCCATTTGTATTAACTTTAAAATAGTTTCTCTGTGTGTATCACATGTATCTCCTCCATTTCTCTTTGCAGTTTAATCCATGTCTAGTTTATCTGTCTAGCTAAAACAAAAACCCATAAAGGCATCTACATTACATGGGATTTTAACTTTGGCTGTTTGCTGCAGTTGAGCACTTAGTGATGAAAATAAAAATGCTTTTCCAAACCTATTAATAATCTACATCCCCCGGTTTAGACAATGACTAGTCCCTTTATAATTGTTTGATTGTGTTTCCAACTTGGCACAGCTTCTTTGTTCCATTTTGACCTGAAAAAATCTCAATGAACCTGAACCTCTAATCCAAAAGACAGAGAAAAAAAAGCACACCCACACATCACAGGTGACTGCAGTCGCCTGAAGCCAATACGAGGCTGCACTGCTGTAGCCACTGGAGCGAGTCTGTCTGTGTGTTGTATATCCATCGACGGCGGCTGAGAACAGAGCAGATAAAGATGTGTGTGGTCAAACGTGCCTCACTGTGATCTCTTGCTCCTATCTCAGTGAAAAGGCTCTGAGCCATCCGACCTGAACCGGCCACGTGCTGCGTCCAGAGACCAGAGAGGAACGATCAATGCTAATCGTGTCAGCCGCATGAACCGTTTTTTATTTAATTAAAAAGCGCTGACGGGAAGTTTGGGTTCTTTTTATGGTTGTTGCTGGATTGTTGTGGGCGTCGAGATTGGGGATATATACGGATATATATACAATGGGCCTCTGCCTTGTGTCCTAGATGGATTCTATAAAAGACAGCGGTGAGGGCTGCTAAAAAATCCAATCACATATAGATGATGTTATTAAAGCCTTATACCTGTAATAAAACTATAATCCCCAACCGCTGAAGTTTGATGGTGCTACCTAGCCTTTCTCCCGGCTCACATTACAACTTCAACACCTGAAGGATTTCACTTAAAAATGGGGGGAAAACTAATTCTATCGCTCATTTTTAAATTAAAGGTAATTTCAGAGGCTACTAAGAGTTTCCTGTTGCTGATGGAGATGAGACTGATAGACTGCAAACCATCCAAGCTTACATCTGTTTGTTTATGGCTATGCATGCAAATGCACTTTTCCTCAGGCGTAGTTCAAATGATGTGCATAATGTGCCTGTGTGTTTATCCATAAAAAAGACCACACTGTGACATCCACATTTCACGATAAAGTAAACAGTGTAACAAAGACACTTGTCGAAATGGGGATAATTATAATAAATGACTTACATTATTGCAGCAGTTTGAATAAAGTAATGATGACAAATGATCACCCTTCAATCTTTCTGATACTGTTATTCCCATTATTAATATCAGGATGTGTTTCATTTATTTTTATTGCATGAGGTGGATTTAAAACTTTAAAAACATCAACCATGAACCATGAACTGACTAGAAGGGAATAAACTGTTCTGTAGTAAAGTTTAAAGCTGCATCTTGTTTTGCTTGCTGCGTGTAGTGGTGTTCAATCTGACCAACACGTAACAAAATGCAGTGGTTCATTTTACAAAGAAAGGCCAATAAACAGCGAACAACGGATGTGAGAAAAATGTGCACATTTAAAGATGGAGTTTGTAGTTTTTGGCTGTATCTGGTGGCAGTTGCCATTCTGTGCCTCACCAAAGCCTCACAGGGACAAGATGGGCTTTTTATTAGAAACATGAATATGCTTCCCCTTCAGCCGTGCTCAGTTTGTCTTCTCTGGGCAGCTCTAGGAGTGGAAATAGGAAGTAATGGAACTTTCACTGGGTTTTATGGAGCATTAAATGTCTATTTTTACAAGAAACAAAGGAACAAATGTTGAGTGTTTTTTTTAAAGCAATTATGAATTATTGAACTCTATATCTATCTGCAAAATTTTACACAGTGCACCTTTAAAGCAATTTTAAATGTTCTCAATATGTTCTTAATGAAAGTGTAACAATTTTACCACCCACTAATATTGAAATGAAATGTACATTAATTTAATTGTAATGAAAATGTACAGATATGATTTGCTTTATAAAAAATACAAATGTATTTTCTTGTTCACAGACAAACATAACAGCAGTATGTTACAGGCTCAGCTTTAAAATAACAGCTTTGTAGCTTTACACTGACTTATAGTCAACGTTTAAATACTTTAAATAGACTTTTAAATAGACAAAATGCAAACACTAGAAGCAGCTGTGCAACTCAACATTTTATAACCATTAGACAAATGTAGACATTCATGCAGAAAGCTATTGAGAGTCTTCGGGCTGGTCGACCCAACATAAGGCGTAACAGTATGAGCAGCAGCGATGGAAAAGCATAAAAAATGTAACATAGATTTCAAGTCATTAGTGTCCATGCTTAATTTAGCCACAAATCCAGATTCACATTTTAGAAAAGTTATAGCAAGAAGTCTATTTTCAGTCCATTTCAGACAAATAGTTTCAACTTTTAGGTCCTCGTATCACAACAAACGGTGCTTTAGAAGCGTTTTTTTTTTTTATTCTTCTTGTGTCTAAGAGTCATCCTCTGTTTTAATGACATGGAAGAGGGTGACATTGAAAATAACCTGGTGCCCGTTATTCCAGGCGTACAGTGCTCTCTCCCTGGCGTTGTAGTCGAGCATGGAGATATGAAAATACTGGTTGTGGAAGGGAATATCTATGTACTCATAAGTGGAAGTCTTGGTGGAGAATGCGTAGTACACCTTTGCTCCCGACAGGTGAGAGTTAGTGATATACAGCGTCCCACAGATCATAAATGATTCACCTGCGTTTCTTTTGGAGTACTCTGTGTTCCACGTCTTCAGGACCTGCAGAGTATCCGGGTCGATCTGGGAGATAACTACATTCCCGGCATTCTGATTAGTTGCGTACACCACCCACATTCCCAGTTCATCTGCCATGACGTCGATGTCAGAGTACCCGCCCCAGGTGTACGGATACATGTTGTGAAACCCTGCAAACTCCAGCGCTCTCTGGGCCAGCACGCTGCCAGTCTCGAAGCTGTACTTGACGATAATGTTGCTCTGGTACTTGTTGTAGTAAAGGGATCCGTTGTAGACGAGGTGGTTGGTGCCTTCCCATTTGAACGGCAGGCTGTAGGTCCGAGAGACGACTCCGGCCACAAAGTCGTCGGAGTTTTTGAATTCACGCACAATCTTGCTGTTGGTGTAACTGTCCATATACCAAACCTGCACCACACGGGATGAAGAAATACACAGTGAGAGCAATTTAATCAGCGCAATCTCAGAGAAAAACAATTCGTATTTGACGATCAAATGTTCACATCAAGTGAGAGGAGAGGTACAATGCTTCAAACATCAGCGTTCATTTAACTTTTCAAGCACATTTAAGGTACATTTTCAAGATTTCCACGTCTCAACACAAAAACATTAAAGTTATTAAAACTCATATACAAAGACACTACATTTCTTTTCCCTATATGCTCCACCTTTCTGTGGCGGTTTGTGCACCAGTTGTGGCAATATTTTTCTATTAACCCAATGTTTTGTTGATAATTTTGTTGGACTTTTGAAAGTTTACATCTTATGGAGCCAGACTGAAGTACAGACAGAAGGACACACACGATAAGAAATGTCAGTGAATGATATGAGCTCCCTCAAAATATCAGTTTGAATCCCTGATGCTTTTCAGACTTATCTCAGAGTAACGTTAGTCTAGTGCTGTCTGAAATCAGCAAAGTCAAACAGAGACACGATGATCCGTCACTGCTTGATTTTTGATATTTTCCAGGCCAATTCCTCAGTTTAATTTGGTGTCTTAGGTGATATAAAGCATCCTTAAAAGGTAAATCTTGATTCCTTTTAGGACTCAGACTGATGATATTTAAAGAGTCCTTAAGTTGTTCAATATGTTCTTGTTTTTGGTACAATCTATAATATTTGTTGCTTATTTATGTCAGGACTGCCATCTTCTCCAAAAAGGTAGAAAATAAAAACTAGAGATCAATCCCTCATACTTCAAAAACTATTTTAATATAGGCTCTATTCAAAGACTTATCATTATTCCACATTTGGCTCTGCTACAATCAAACCCACTTGATGATAACAGTCAGGGCTGTGATCCTCTATGTGCTCAAAAGGCACATGACAGATATTGCCCCTTTACAGAGCCCTCCCCATTTCCAAACTCACCCTGTTGTTCCTGGTTGTTGCCAGTGGATCAGTCATCCATGCCCCAAACCGGGTTCCAGATGTCTTTATTGTAACAGGTCCAGTGATTTTCATTAATTTTCCACACGCTGTTAATAAAGAAATGCAGCGATAAGATGTGCTGTGGTGGTTTTTGTCTCTAACTAGATTTCTCAAGCCAATTTCATGCCTGTGCCACCAGAGAGTTTGCCCTCTGTGCATACTAAGATAGCTCTGGCAGAGGGCTGCTTTATTTAACTTCAAGCATTAATGATGCAACTACTGTTTGTAGCAAAAGGCAACTCAACTTTGCCATGTTGCACACAACTTATTCTTTAATGCACCGAAACTTCTGGGTCAATCTGAATAGGGCAGTAAAATATACCACAGATTTGTTGTTATCGTAAAATGAACACAGCAAACAACAAATCAACAAAAAATAATATTGTAAAATTAGCTAGAATTTTAATAATGTTGTGGTGTTCCATGTTTCAGTCCTGCATATCAAAATAATTGGAAAAAGAGAGCTTTAATATTAATACTGAAGATAGCTATCATGTATTGGATAATGTCCTAATATAGTGCAGCCCTAAATCTGTGTCAGTGTTCAATTATGTAAACAACCTCCCCTTTAATTTCTATGTCAAACCCAGATTATTCTATAATGCACCAGAACTTCTGAGTCCATCAAATGCTATTACGGTGAAACATATGAACTTACATAGAATTATCTATGTAAACATATTTATTGGTTTGGCTTTCATATATTTTCCTCAAAGAAACTGTCTTTGTTTGTTATGTAAATAAATGCACATCAAGTAAGTTCTAGCAATTTCCTGCCCATTCCTTCATTTTTGAAGTCAGTGTGAGTATATACACCAAAAAAGTCCACAGCATCAAAAATGATTTTGACTGCAATAGCTTTGAGGAAAAACCCCCCCCAAAACAAACACATCCATAAAAACACAGGATATCAATTTTGTTTTGGGATGAAACATAATAACTAGAATTTCAGCTTCTGAAAATAGACGAGAAAGTAACCAGTAAAGTACGGTTGTATGTTTCAAACCAAAACAATATTTTCTTCTTTTTGACTTGTTATTTGCCCTGTTGTTTTTCCTGTTGTCATAAAAAACAGTGACAATTTATGACTAGCAGTTCTCGCAGTTTCCAATTTAAAGTTATGTGATTTGAGCTTTAGCACAATGGTAAACTAAACGAAACTCACTTAGTTTGCCCATACAGCTACGCAGCCTGCTGTCCAGCCTCAGCACTCGCTGATAGAGCTCGTCATAGTCGTAGGCCCCCAGTTCCTCCTGGATGCTCGTCAGCACTATTGACAGGTTTCTGATCTCCTCCTTGAACTGAGAAATGAGCGCCGCATCCATCTTGTACTGCTCCAGCACCGGGATCAGCGGCTTCAGCTCATCCATCTTGTCCTTAAGCTCCTGCAGATGAAGGGTTGACAGCCACAGCAGCACAAACAGAGGTGGTCAAACTCTTTGTATACGTTATGGTCAGGAGCAGAGTCAGTGTGACGTCTGGGTTTGCTTTTATAAAGGTGTCTTAGACTGTTCTTCAGAGTTACAGCAGTCTTTTTGATCAATCTAACTAAAATAAATGGATGATTTCTGTAAATAAAACGCCAAATCTGTATTAATGCTATATTTACATGATGCATAAATGTTCACAGCTTTAAGTTTTCAGTCTAAATGTTTGTTTTTTTTAATCAGCATACTATTCGTAAGCATCCACAGCTACTTATAGGTAAGATTAAACATAATCTCTATAAAGCTCCACTACTTTCTGTGTCTGTACAGCTGTCCAGAGGTGTATCTTTTTTGAACATTGACCTATTTCCACTGGGTTTCTTTACAGACAGCAGCATGACCCTGTAGGGCTACCATAGATGCTCACATGTTGTAAAAAGGAACAATGCGAGATGTGGAATTGCAATCTACCATCACTAACTACCGCCAAACACTGCACACAACAAGGACAAAAACTCATGGTCCTAGATTTTAACTGATCATTAATATATTAGGCACATATTTATCCAAAATCAATACTGGTCTAACACTGTAGACAGGTGTAAATTCATTTAAATGGCCTTGCATCCTCAGTGACTTCAAAAATTAAAAATGAACACATATTTTTCTAGTTACTTGTCCTTTCCCGCAGAGAATACTGCAATATTTTGTTGCTCATTAAACCATGGCAGTATTTCTAATGTTCCTGCCATACTAGTTGTTGTTCCATGCATTTTATTTTCCAACTGAGTGTGTTGAAATGCTCCACAGCAGAGGTATCCTTAGTCCCACACCAGCTGTCCAGTGCAATTCACAAAGGAAACAACTGCAGCAGACTGCCGCAGAACAACCGAACGTGAGCTTTGTAATGCTTTCAGAATTAAAGAGGTATCGACTTTGTAGCATACAGTATGCTCTCTATTTTAAACTTTACACAAGGATAACTTTTAACTTGTTCTGGGTTTTCTGTCGACTTCTATAGAGACTGAGGAAAGGAAATTGGTCATGGGGCGTTAGTTCTTAACATTGAAACTTCCACAGCTGTAAACCCTATTTGTTTTTAGTGTTGCACAGAGCACACTGGCTCGACAAAAGTACATTGTTTTCATGCTGTGCATTAGATGTGTGGCACTTTATACATCAGCTGATATCAGATATCAGCAGGTATTTTTGTAGCTAGCTCCACAAAGAAGCCTGTTCTTCCTTAAGTGTTATATTGGAGACTTCTTCTTTTGGTTTACCCATATTTTAGGACTGTCCACACTTGAAGTACTACAGTGTGACTTTCTCTAAATGTCAGTGTTTGGAAATATTTTAGTGTAAAGGAAGATTATAAAGCAAACTCTGTTAAAGTATCAAGAAAGAAAACATTGGCTCCTTTATTATTTGGTAAAATACAAGTATGTGGTATACTTTAGTTTTGGTGAGTACTAACTTTCTGGCTTTGGAGTGAAACTTTAGAAATCAACCCCGCAGCAGTAGATAAAGCTTGTCATGAATTACGAATATAACAGGGTTGAACTCAAAGAAGGAGTGATCAAACAGACAAACTCTGTCTGTTTTACTTTGACATGTTCTGTGTGATATTCACTTATGTGTTGTACTTTATTCACACATACACACAAGCACACACAAATGTCATATTGATGTTGTATACTGTTGGTAAAAATCAATGCCTAAAACGCTATTTAATAATAAAACTGAGCAGAAATGATCCATTGATCTTGTCTTAACCAGACTATGATTAAAGGCAGCTGCAGAATACCTGGAAGTTTCGGGCCATGATGGATTTCCTGTCATCCTCAATCTGTCTGAACTTGGTCCTTAGGCCTTTCATCTGGTTCTCCATCTTCATGACATATTGGAAATCCCTCTGAGTTCGCAGGTTCAGTACCTCGATGGACTGAGACATGTTTTGAACCTGAAATAAAACAAAATATAACCATGCAGTAGTTTTTGCAATATTGTTCCTTGTGATAACGGCCTGGCATAATAATACGAACTGAAATGTTGGTGTCGTTCTTTCGACTGCGTTTCACTTTGAGTGTGCTTTACTTTAAGCATCAAAACAGTACTGTGTTATGTCTTTTTCTCCTTTAGTTCCATCCTCTCACTGCGTCTAATTGAAAGGCATTTTGATGTGTTTCCCCTGCTGTGTGTATGAGGCTACAGTGTAGTAAACTATTGTTGAAGAGGAACAAATGTAGCAAAGCCCAGAAACTGCCACCTGAGTTAAATGCAGCGTCTGTCGTTTCAGTCGTCGGTTTATTAGACTCTTAAAAGAACAAAAGAACTGATGGTGTTTTGGTGCCATCATTCAGGTCATTCGCAGAGGCAGTTTTTGTGTTTGGGCTAAGCATTAATCCTGGACTTGTGCTGCTACATTTACTCCACTACATGTGCTTACCTTCTCTAGCAGCTGGCGGAGTTGTCTGCTTTTGGCATCTCTGGAGCACAGGCTTTGTTCAGGTGCCACCACTGTGCAGATACAGCGCCCATCGGCATCTTGGGCTGAACTGTACACCTGCCAGCCCTCCTTTGGTCCAATAGTCTGCAACAGGAAGAACCAGTGCTCTCATGTTAATGTATGCAACATGTTAATCACAATAAGCTAATGCACTTTATCTTTGAGGCATAGATGCATTCTTTATTCATTAATTCATTGTCGTTGAAGCACTTTGAGTGAATTAGGTGACAAAATATAGTCTCTTGTCTCTTGTATTTGAAATGTCTACCTTCAACACTATGTTCAGATACCTTCCTCTTAACCTTGTATTGTATTATTACCTGAATGACAGAGCCTTGCATTGATAATTGCTATCACGTACTACTTCAAGAGTGAAGAGTGAAGAGTGAAGAGGTATTATAGTTCGGGAATCTTTGAGTAATAATAATAAAAAAGATCTTAGTAAAACCACCATGGTTTAAGAAGTGGTATGCACTCTTTTATTTGATTTGAATATTTGAGCTTCTATTGAGCACAAACCTTGTCAATAAATCTTACTTGTAACTGAAATGTGTAATTAGCTATAGTATAGTATTGATTTGAGGTTATTTTGCAAATGATTTCATGCATAAAAACTGTATAAAAGTTACTGATGAACAAAACCTATTGGTTGTTAATTATTTACTAGTTAACTACCAAATTCACCATAACAAATATACGGTGTACTCCAAGGTGTCATGTTTGGGCCAATTGTAATTGTACATTTTATAAAACCTTATTTGAAAATAGAGATTTGTTGTTTTTTATACCAGTGATATTAATATTGTATTCATTTGTTAGCCCTGATAAACTAGTATTACATGCTTATTACCAGAATTCCAGTATCTCAATCACAGATAAAATGCTTTTTTTTTAAGCTTCGTTAAACAAAGTCAAGATGAAATATGAATTATACTGAGAGACAAGGAGGAGAGTGCACTTTCCCCTGCTAGAATTATGGACATAATTTATAGGCATGTGGTTCCCATCACTCTCAAGCGCCAGGAGGATGTCTGCACTGAGCCATGAAGATTTATACCAGGTGATATACTGCTTTGATAGTCATCCTCGTATTCTTGCAAATAATGTTCAAAATCTAGCCAAACAGAAATTGCCCCGAACTTTCACAAATCAAACAAAGCCACCAAACAATCCTGGAAGATACTTTTGTATTGAAATAAATATTAATGTTCTCTGCCACCAAAGACTCTGCTGGTAAACCTTGTCATTTGCTATATCCCAAGTGGAAATGAAAAGAAAAGGAGCTGCAATTGCAATGACGCGAAATACAAACCGCCAGAAGAGATAAAGAGCTACTTGTGAGGGTAAACATTTACTCGGAGAAAGAGCGAGAAACATTCAAAGAAAAGAGGACAATGCTGACAAAGAATAAGAAAGAAGGCTTGTCTGCCAATTAGTGGGAAGGCCTCGGGACAAACAGAAATGCAAGAAGACATACTGCAATGAAGACGGCAGAAGATGAGATGAAGGATAAAAGGGACGTCTGGCTACAAAATTTAATGAGATCGTCTGTTTTATTTATCTTTTGATACAATTACTTGCTTTGACGGGAACGCCTTCACACTTCACACAACCATATCCTTGCAGTGTATTTGTGCCAAGTGACAGCAACAGATTAGAAGTGGTGTTTCTGAGGTATACTTGTGGAGAATATGACCACTAAATCACTGTCACACTTAAAACATTATCTCCATTATGATTTACTATGAATGTAAGCGCTTTGCACTCCTGTCTCACAGCAGGAATACATTTAATTTCCCAGCATGCAACAGCCTTTCTGTGTGAAAGCTGCATGTTTTCCCCGTATTCTTCCACAGGTCAGCTTCTTCCATTGTCAAAAGAAATGCATGTGGTTAAACTGATCACTCTAAATTGCCTAATGGGAATGATTCTGAGTTTGAATGGCAGCTGGGGTAGGATGCAGCCTCGTAAAACCTGTGTAATAATATGAATATGTAAATATGTGAATATGTGCTAGAAAATGAGTAAATGATTGAATAAACATGCTGCTTTACTCATTCACTATCAGGATTTCTTGACCAAAGCTTTGTCCCCTCTGCCATTGCTGCACTGAACAATTTGTGGCCTTGTGTCAATCCTCATGTGCCATTATTATTTTATGCATGCATGTTCTTTGTTTGGGTTGTTGTGTTTGTTTTTTTTGTTTTTTTGCACTGTGTATTTTATGTTACATGTTGTGATCGACTGTGGAAACAAATTTTCCTAAGGGACAATAAAGGCTGTCGATCTATCTATAAAGTAAATATTCTCAATTGTTAAACCTAAGATAGAAGACAAGAAGTTGGCCTGATATGAGAAAATCACTTGAAATAATAATGTCTCTTTGTCTTATTTAACAAAGTCGACAAAATCAATTTTATTCCATGCAATGAAGATACATTTGTACTTGTAAAACTGTGTTGTAAATGACGCAAAGACAAATTCTTTTCTCTATTTTATATCTTTCAAAATCTTGGATATAAGTTCAAGCTCCAAGGCTACAGTGCTTTCACAGAGCTCAGTGCCAAAGTCTAGTCATTAATCTTCCTCACAAAACAGAACCCAGAAGCTCAAAGCTGTCCCCAGCCCTCCAGTCTCGCTCTTTTGCTCTGCGTTTCGCACATAGGCACAAACACTAAAGTATACATGTCCCAAACTCGCCACCAGCTGCCAATACACATTCATGTTCCCTGTGACAGTCTTATTCCTGATCTCTGATTCTCTGAGCCAAGGACTGACTCATGGATTTTGAACACTCATATACAGCAGTCATCAATATTACTAGAGTGAGGTTCCCTACAGACATGGTGTTGGTGCCAGCATTCAATATGTTTACAGTGAAAACCCGAAAACGGCAGCGAAAAGGGACCTGTATATGCTGATGCAGGCCACAAGTTTCACATTTCACACAGAAATTTGCTGCGGGTGGATGTATTATAACACAGTGACAAAAGAGCCTTATATTAGGGCTAAGCAATATCCCACTGGTTTCATTACTTCCTGTTGCAGCTGCTCCGCGCATTCATGTTTGTAAATACATACATGTAAATGCCATAAATAATATAGGTTTTGTTTCTATAATTTTAAAGTAAACTTATTGGGTTTATTCAAAGACAGCAGCATATTCCCGTGGGCTTGTGAGGAGAAAATGCTAAACTTTTACCACTAAAACCTACACACTACCTTTAATTGCAATAATTTGAGGTAATATTTCCCAGACACAAATTACATGTTGTCCTTGTGAGGGACAGACAAAACATAATTTACACTAAATAAACCTTACAATGTATTTGATTGAGAGTCCAATATTTAAAAGCGCACAGCACCTATCGAGGGGTCATCTGATTGTCCATTTGTTTGCAGACTCTCTCTTATAAACTAATATGGCACAAAGATAATCAGAAAGTCCAGTGGCCACAAATAATAGATGATCTGCACATTATTCCTTTTATTGCTGCGCACAAGGTCAACCGCACTTTCAGTCCATATTAATGCTGGACTTTTATGAGGTGACCCCTGCGAACAGAGAATTAGATATTATCATGCTTCATCTGAGCTGAGAGGGTCGTGGTGTGTTATGACTGACCAGAAATGACAAAATGATGACAATATACAACATTTAGGAAGTAAAGAAATATAATCCACTTCAAGCAAGCAAAGATTACTATTTGTTTTGACTGTTTGATATTTTTGCTGCAAAGGAAAAAGCTTCAGTTTTCAGTCTGAAAATGTGCTGGCTTTGACCACACAAATCAAATGCTTATTTCTGATTCTTTGTAAACTTCAGCACATAATCGCCTCTGCCTCTGCCTGTCATCTGGACAGCACTGTTTGTTCACAGCTGGCATCCACAACAAACTGAGGACTTAATTTGCCTAAATATGGATTACTCAGTTCGTCAATGGCGCACCTACAGTGAAAGCATAAACAACAAAGGTAATGAATGCCTCCTGGGAAAATGTGAATAATGAACTCAACAAACAGGAATCCTTCCAGTTGCACACTGAATTTAACAGTTTTGTTGTTATTGTGGTTCTAAGGTCAATAATAACACAGTCCTCATCAACCGTAAGAGGTTTGTATCAGATTAAATGTGAAAACAAAGTCATTGAGCTGTGATAGTTAAGAACACACTAATTGTGTACCAGAGCAGAAAAAGACAAAGACTTTCAGTTAAGTCAAGAAAATATAAACCATTGAAGAAGTTTTTGCACTTAAATAAATGTACCCTCTCCAGTCGCCTTTTATTAAAACATAAATTTGAACTTGTCCACTGTTAAAATTACCCTTCTGATTTAAAAGCCTGCTCTTACTTCTCCAGCGAGGAAAGCTTACAAAGAAATAAATCCGTTTAGTGTTGAATATTGCTTGAGTCACCTCTCAGACTTTTACTATGGCCTAATGTCTGCACCTCAAATGGACCTCTGCCTGCTGTGTATAGCCTCGCTCTCTTGATCTAATTCCCTGTGCCAGGCTCATGAAGGCTGATCCCATTTGTTACACTGCGGCAGAATGACTGTGGCATTATTAGGGAAGTCCCTCGAGGGCTGCCACAGGTGAGGAGCTGCTGCTAAAAATTAAAAGATTGTCAGTGGCAGTGGGAGAAATCAATCTGTTATTAACTGAGACAGGCAGCAGAACTTATCACTCCCTCAACTTCAGCAGCCAAAGGGGATATTACAAATAAAATAACACTATTTGAACCATGGTTCTCAAAAAAATTAAGGGAATTAGGCCAATAGTGGTGTGTTGCAAAATAAAATCATTCCAATAGCCTACATATAAAAGTAATGCTGATATATGACTAAAACGAATGCTTTCTCGTAGCATTAAGTTAACAATAAAAATATGAACAGTTTTCACACAGCATCTGTAAATATACTTGCAGTTTTCAGGCTAAACATGTCAGAAATGGCTCCCTTATCTACCTGCTTTCTGTGATACTGTTTTCAAAGTCAGATTAGCCATGTGCATCCAAAAAAAAACCCAACATTTATTCAATTCAGTAACAAATCTCTAGGCCAGCGATGCCAACAAAGCTAAATCTCATATCACAATGGTGCTGCCGTCTTCCCTGCCACAAGACAGGGACCTAAACAGATGCTATCTATCCAGTCATCTATCAACCTGTCAAAACAAAAAGCCACCAGGGCATTGGGAGCCAGTGAAGTGGAGTGCGCATGTCAGGACTGTAACTGATGATCATACCTCTTAAATGAGTTAACATTTTAGCTCTAATGGCAGGGGAAGATGGACTTGCGAGTGCACCCGGCTTTGCAACTAGACTGATGCAGACGTCAGACGGAGGCAATGACAAATGGTAACACCCCGAAACACAGCAACTCCGGCAACAATACTCCTAATACCAGAGTAAGATCCTGACAAAGAGATACGGCATTCTATGGAGGGATTGAAAGAGAAAGCCATCTTTTTTCTCAGATGTGACGCTGATGAAAGGCGCGCAGGGAGATTAATTTCCTAGAGGCGTGCCACCTTCTTGCCTCCTTTGACCCCAGAGGAGGAGATTGAATAGATAATTCTGCAGGAGCTCGGCACATTCTGCCCCAGTCGCTCTTCGAATGAGCTACAGCATTATCTCGTTCACACCCTTTCACTTCTTCTGCGGGCGGTGCTTCAGCGACTCTCTGACTGAACAAGACGAGATGTCAGTCATAAGCACCGCCGAGGACGATAATGAAACAGTCATCAAACATTATCGCTGGAGTAAAGGCAGTGGACAGCTCCAGGCCACAGTGAACGGCAGGAACATGCATGAGATGAATACCAAGCAGCCGTGACGGAGCTTTGACGTGAGGCAATTTCTCTGTTTGCTCACATAAAGTCCGGCTGTGAATATCTCCGAGGATGATGGACATCTCTCCACACACAGCAGTGGACAAACTACATCATGTTTTAGGGCAGTACTTCCTTTATAATCTAACACTTGATCTTCTCAACCATTATGAATATCTGAGTTTAACCTTCCCAGAGAAAAACAAGACGTCTTCATACTTTCTTCTGAATCTGATACCCTGCAGATAAATTGTAATCTCAAGTTGACCAAATGAGAATAAAATATTTCTTTTTTTATGTATGTAATGTACGAATCCATGCAAAATTGATGATAATAGCACAATGTATTACAAATCCATAGTGTTTTTCCTATCTCAAAAATCCAAGTGAAGCTTCAAAGTATCACATCACCACATTTTTTTTACATCTTTAGTCGGACAATGCTGTAAATGTAATAGTTCATCAAGCCTTTCTGAATCCACTGAAACCTTTGTGAAATGAAAAACAAAAGATGGATAAACAGATGAATGGAGACTGTTTTGATCTGACACTTGGCACAACTATCTTCCTTTTACTGACTTTTGGTCTTCAGTTTTATCATTAATCATCATTTTGGTTACTTTGACCTCTTACATGTGTTTGACATTGTATATTTAAAAGAAATAGCACAAATTAATGGAGCTGTCTTAAAGGAAACTTAAAGATTAGATTAGATTAGATTAGATTAGATTAGATTAGATTACATGGCTTATTTGCAAATCTATCATGCAGTCTAACTTTTGTAATTCTAGGCATTTGCTGAGATAAGAACCCTTGTTTAATTGATGCCAGAATCAAATCTCACATCAAAATGCAGATGTCAGGGCAGCCTCTCAGGATAGAAGTGTTTATAACCTATAAGAGCATGCTCATTAGTATTGCATAAGAAAGTCTTAACAGCTTTTTTTTTTTTTTCAAATGTTGGAAAAGGACACTGCTGCCATATTAATGTCACCAGATATGCAAACATGCACATGGTCACATTTAACAAAATGCTGCACCCGGCAACACACCTGATTATTTCCAGCAACCTTTGGGTTTTCTCTTCTAATTATGCTCTGCAGTGATGTGTATGCTGAGCTGATGAAGCTGCGGCAGACACGGATTCATTTATTCTAGCACTGAAATAAAGTCTGTGCCAAAAATTAGGAATATGTGCATGAGTTATGAATACTGATGCAGGCAAAAACTGCAATTATGTGACTTAGGAATGTAGCAACATTAGCTCTGAAAACTATTGTAAACACTCACATATGATCACATTAGTGTGTTTACAGCAGAGCAGGAAGGTTTTTGCTCTAAAATTATGTTTTGTTTTAAGGAATTACCTGTTTCACTGTTTTAGCTGCATTCTATTATTTTCTTTATACCAAATACAATAACAACATCCAGTCTTATTTAAAATAGCTTACGGCTAAACGTTTTTGCAGCAGCAGCAGTGTGCAGGTTGCTATGCCTTAAACTTATAAAGTGCGTGACTGTTAGCTTTGTTTTCTGTCACGAGGTGAATTTGAAACAAACTTCAGGAATTTAGATAATTCTGAGACCTCAGCAGTTGGAGCTAGACTTTACTAATAGTGCACTATAGCTACACAATAACACAAAGCTTATAATGAACAGTCTCACTTCATTTCAGTTTCCATTCTTTATTATGCATCATTAGTCTAATGAGATGCCTCAAAAGGCAATATGAAAGAATTAAACCCTCCAGATTACAGGAGCTGCTTTACATTGACCTGTTGAATCCTTAGTAATAATATTCTGCAACAAAACCTGGATGGCAGTAGTTTATTTGCTAAAAAGAAGCTAATTATGAAATGTCTTTTTGTCATATTTTCTTAGACATATACAGACTTTTAATCTAGACTTTTCTTGACCTTGCTTAAGGTCACTTTCTTTCCACTGCTCAAATCCAACATCTGCCTCCATTTTGCAGCTACTTAATAAGTTATATTACATTTTATCACTGCTACTAAGAAATTAACAAGCATAGCCCATAATCATCTCCCTGGTTGATTGAGAACAGTATAAATTTATTGAGAGCACAAATGTCTCGCTCGCCTCTCAAGTCCAGCCTTCTCCGCTCTCGTCCTGTGATGGAGACGGCTAGAGTTGTAATTATACCCATCGCAAGAGGAAGAGGAGGCTGTAACTTTGCCCCTGGAAGATTCAACAACACATCTCACCACCTGTAATTATGCACCGACTGGCGTTAAGCCACTTTAAAGAGGAGAAATGATCAGAGAAAAGGCAGGTTTATACAGCTTTTGTGTTAGAGGACTGAAGCACAGACTGTACAGAACACTTAGGGTCAAACACAGAGAGATAAAGGGCCACACAAATATATTAAAATCAAGGGCAAAAATATATTAGTAGTGACAAGGTTTTCTGCATAATGTTTTCAGGAAAGTAATGCACTGTACTATTACAATAATGGTATGGCTTGTACTAGCTGAAGGCTCTCTATGGTATAGTCAAAGGTAAAGTTAACTTTAAAGTCTTTCATGACCAAAATGCAAAGGTCACAATAGTGTCATTTCCATTTATCGTTTGGATACACCACAATTTTACATAAGGCTCTGATAAGACAATTATTATGACATTAGAAGTCTGAATACTCTAACAATAAAATAATCTTTGCAATTCCAAAACAAAGCAGTTCTTGATGATAAGGTAAGTATTGATATTGCGTAGCCCTTATACAGCCTTATCACATGCTATTGAATCATTTAATTAGTTACTTTTTCGCAATATTATGTTTTTAAATTGTATTTTTAGTGTTTGTTTTGTTTATTTTAGCCTTGTCTGGTGGATAAGTTTCTTCCTTTGGCCTAATATTCATTATTTGAAGTATTTTACAACTGAATGTTTGTCGGTGCTAAGGTCCATATTTGGTCCATGAGCATCGAGTTGCATGTGTGTGGTTTAGACACACCCTCAGAAAAGTGGGAAAACATCCACATTTTTGATGTTTGTTGCTGGTTATCACGATGTGCCCAGATTTCTTATTACTAATCAACAGGACGAATATGCTCATTTGGTGAATATAAACTCAACTGAATAATTCACACCCCAGAGTACAGCTGGCAATTCCTAATTCCAAGTTTTTAAAGAAAGTGACAGGGAAAGTCATTACTGTGTCACAGGTCTAACGTCTCTCTAAGTCGGAGCAGTTTCATATATTTTGATTTCGGCGGCTATAAACGACTCAAATCCATCATCTATATTTCCAGTCCATCGACCCAGACATCCACTTCCCCGCTTCAAACATGGAACACGCAGTGCCACATCAAATGACTGGCTAGCAGTTTTGTGGCTGGCGGCTTGGTTTGTTTGAGGATGCCGTCTTTAATTTGGCCCCTGCTGAAAACTGTGACATGAAACATTCATCTTTTTTTTCTTCTCTTGCTTAAATCCTGGGAGAGTGACTATACCTTTTACATACATTTTCATTTCTCCACAAGATATGGTTTTATTATCTACAGAAATGCTAATGAATGCTAAAAAAAAAAAGACTTCAAACAAGCAACAAATGGGAAAATACTATTATGAATGGCTTTCAGTGATTTTTAATATGATCAACAGGGTGCAGTTTGAGTGAAAGGATGTTACATTTTCTGTGCGGGAGCCTTTGCAGCTGTAATCTAATTTCATATCATTTTCAAGTGTGATCAAAGTGTGATTATATGACCTGAAACCTTTCAAAACAAGCTAAGCGTCACAACTTGCAATCAAGCAATTACCTCACAAGTGTATTTGAAATGGTGTTGGAGTCTAAGTGCGTGGGGGTGTGAGTTTATCAGCCTGCCACCTACAGCCACAAAGTTAAAGTGGATGAACTGAGAGGGTGCCTACACATGTTCCCTCCTACTGATGTTAGATCCCTCCAGAGTAGCAGGCTCGCACTACTTGTCCACTGTGGACTAATCAAGAAGAAAGTCTGCACTGGAAAAGAGACTTGTTGGGACAGGTTTGAAGTGAGATACTGAAAAAAATGTCAGCTATATCATAAAACTGTGGGTTGAACCTGCAGTGTGAGTGTGACTTTTGAACTGACTCTGTTTGTAGAGTCACTAGACATAAGACTGAGAAAAAATATGACAATATAACAATAGGCTGAAATATCCATTACATCTAATCATCAGTTTTCACATATTTTTGTTGTGATTCTCTTCTTTTTTCTGTCTTTCTTACAGGGTTGTGATAATAGAAAATGAGATAAAGCAGCCCTTAATTTCTCCATTCATCACTTGGTGCACAAAGCTTAAAGTATGTAATGATGATGAATAAGGTAAATGCAATGCTGCTCTCATGTTGAGAGAATAATCCACCTTCATTGGATCTTCAAATAAGAATTGCAGCTATTAGACTGTGACAACTCAGCAAGCACATCTCGACTGAATCTTAAGTGAGCAGTTGTATTCTGGCACAGGCCTGACGTCAGACTGCTTAAGTCCATTAAGTCTCACTTTCTCCTCGATCGATATGTCCTCCAGGTGCAAAATATAGTGTGTAATCATAAAACACAAATTCCAGTCATCAGTTTGATCATGATGATGTGCCTTTATCAGCTGCTGTGTAATTACCCGGCTGGCATGGACCATAAGGGAAAACTACACTATGCAAATATTTAATCTACTCCACAAAGGCTCCTTAGGGATTTGTTGTGTACACTCTACAAGGTAATATCTGCCACGCTTTAGCCTTAACACAGCACAAGAAGCACAATACAATTAGCCCAAACTTTACTCAGCTTACCCAGTATATTTCCAGGTTATAAAAGGACATTCAAAAGTGCTTAAACCTTTTGGAAAAGTACAAGGCGGTAATAAACCTTTCGCTAAAAGATGTATAATGTACCAGCCTTCGCTAAAAGCTACAAAGCCTTTGCTCTGATGGAGGCTGAGTGACAGACCAGTCATTTCCAGCACAGTGTAAGAACATTAAAGGTTTTCACAGAGCTTTAAACACTGAGGAAGAAACGCATGTGGGACAGTGGTAGCCATTTGCATGCACAGCTTGTGGGAGCAATATCTTTTGTGCCCTGGCATAAAGTGCAGAAGTGTATAATGATGTGATGACAAATATATAATAAATAAACCAGGACTGAATTATAGCATTGGGAGTTTGCCAGAAAACTGTTGAGCAGCACTTTTTAAGCATTATATATTAGCACACAATGACAGTCTTAATGTTTTAATGATCAAAGTAATCATAGGCCGTTCAGTTCAAAAAAAGCACCTTTTCCACACCCATTTCCTGGATGTCTTATAACTCCATTAAAAAGGAAGTGGGACAAAAAAATCCATATGATTTCCAGTCACAAGTTGTATCTAGGTTTAGCCTTCATTTCATACAGTTATAATAACAACCTCACTTATTAACTCAGTTAAAATGGCAAAAACAGACTAACTATAAACCATGACTGGCCAAAAAAAGCTGTCAATCACACATTTTCCTAAAAAATGCCTCAGAGTTAAACAGTGGAGGGTCTGGTCAGGTAGCAGTACTGTTTCAATGAGAGTTTATTTATCGGTTTTATCTACCATCAAAACAACTATGATGCTACATAATTTAATAATGATGAGGTTATGTATTTAATGATAAAAAGTTAAAGAAATCAACTCAATGAAACCTAAACAACAATCTTAATATGTAAAAAAAACAACAGTGGCTTAATGAATAAAGTGCTATCAGAAAACGCTTCATTGCCCCTCATTGTGCTTCATGTTTATTATGTAGTCTCTTCTTTAAGGTGCTGCTGCAGTGCCATGAAGTGTGTGTAGTGAAGTTTCAGCACCACAGAGTGAACAGCTCCTCCGCCTGAGCCTAAACCGGAGCTCGGAGCAACACATTGACTCCACCATTAATCATGCAGGACTTTGGTTGGTGCTGTCAGCTTTTGTCTCAGTTATTTCCATCTTCTCTCCTGCTACATATCTGCAAATCCCTGTGTGTCCAATCCCCATATGTTTACTCAAATATAGAGCCTAAAGTAACACAGAAAAACACAGTCACCGTAAAGCAAAACTATCATTGTCCACTGAAACAAATGAAAACATTCGCAGGTCTTAAACGTCACCATCCATTTTACCAAAAAACAATCAATATCTTGCATCCCGGTGCACTGATTGTGTCGCCTAATGTAGTTCCTCTAGCAATTACATTAGACCCCATTAAGCTACAAACAAGAGAAGATCTATATGTCTCAAAAGAAATTGCTGTGCTTGCCTTCAGCATAAACTGGATCGTCCTAAATAAAATTAGATGAGATGCTGCTTGGTGAGTACAATGCTGGTTTCGATGTCCTGCCTTTTGAATGATAAATAGTATCCCTTTTCTCAGGGCAAGAAGAGACAAAGTGCATGTAAAGAAAGCATCTCTTATGGGATATTGCCATAGATACCTCAAAGTAAAACTAAATATGATTTACGAGATAAATAAGATATGAAATCCTTACAGACAAATCCTCTGAATGAAAATGGATTGATAGAAATATTAAGTTTGAGAAATTGTGTTATCCATACAATGCAAGTAAAGTGAAGAAGCACACGATTCAAAGTTTACATGCTTTAAAGAAAACACAGAGAATACGTGTATACGAGATAAGCTGAAGGATAATGGCTGTAACACTTGTTACTGCTCAATATCACAAAACATCCTTCATAAGACTCATTGTATTATTAAAAATACGTGTCATTTTCTGGTGAAAAAGTGGCTTGTAAGCTTGAAGATTTAATGGGTATGAATAAAATAGAGACTTATCCAGCAACAGTAAAAGATAAGATAACGCCAGCAGAAAACAAATCATTACGAGCTTCAACTCACCATAGAGGGGTATAATCCGAAGAACGTGAGAGAAAGGACGGGGTACAGGACGCTCAACAGGACCCTCATGCTGCCACTTTGGTCCGGGGTTAGTCCTTTACCACGCAGCCTCTGTCCGGTGGTCCTCACCGTCCTCACCGCAGAGAGAGGGCTCCTGCTGGCGGCACAGGGACCACACAGACACCAGCATCACACCCAGCTCCGGCTCACTCACTGCTCCGAGTCCGACTGAAGGCAGCGGCGAGGAAGGAAAAGTTTTGAGCGACAGGAGGGGAAATATTCAAATAGCTCGCTTCCATCAGACTGCAGGGGAGGCGCGAAGGGGACGTCACTTCATTGGGTAGGTCTGGACCGTGAGCCTTCTGTTGTTCATGCGATCGGGATGTTTTACAACTTCCGCCACCTTTTATAAGGTTGTTTAAAAGTTTATTGGTATTTAGTTGTCTTTTCGTTCGCCAAATGATAGCTGCATTTTTTCCGCCATCAATCTGAAACTTCCGTGATGGGCGTGTGCCACGTGCGCGCCGCCGGTGCCAGATCCATGTGCCATGTGTCCAGTTCCGGTTTGGCCAAGTAGAGATCATGGTTTATTTCAGCGTTTAGTCAGCTTATAATACTTTGTGTTTGTACTTTTGTTTTATTGAGTTATCCTGTGAATAATGTAAATATGTTTAATTCAAAGTACGATACACATTTTTTTAAACCAAATATGAGGCTTATTTGGAAATATTTATGTTTCAAAATGATCTAAATCCTACCAAATATTAACATTATTAAATCATTTTTAATGGCAATGCTGAATCCAATTTGACATCAGCCAGTGATCAAAGCAGAGGCGTTTCTAAAGACTATTGGGCCTCTGGCTGGAGATAATAGTGGCCCCTAAAGCATTTAGTTATAACAAATATAATAAAAGATAGACAAAAATACAAAGATCAAAAGGGAAGAGGTTGAAAGCCGATTAGATGTAATTAATCAATTAGATTAATGGGTTAAAAATCTTTGGGCTCTGAGGCTCATTCTGAATAGCCTCTAGTCGTCCTCCAACAATCATTACGTTATAGTATAGCACAGTGTAGCTTATTGAATATACCAATACATACACTAGTGAAAATGAACATTCTGCATCTTAAAACTTGTTTCAACTTTTCTATGAGGTTTGTGTTGAAAAAGTCTTTACAACAAGTCCTGGTTCTTCACTGCTCCCTTCCTCTGGAGCCTTGTTCTTTATGACTTCCAATCGGAGCTATAGCCGAGGGATTTTTATTTACAAGGTCGATGGGTGGGTTGTGCACGCGTCTGTGGCTACCTTCATATCTCACGCCAGAGATATTCATGAAACTATTCATCAGTGGAGCGGCGGCGGGGAAATGAGATGCCGGCGCAGGCTAGTGTGACGACGGTGCCTCTAGAAAAACAGGCGTGCGGTCCATGAGAGGCAGAGCCGGCTGCTGCTGAACCCGGCTCAAGTCTTGATAATCTGGTCATTGACTGTGTGACATTTGGCTCTGAGGGAGCTGCCGGAGAAACCCCACAAATGCACTATAACGTGTATTCTTCTCACTCTAGTACTTTATCCTTAGATGCTTTTTTATTTCCTTTGCTGTGCATTCTTGTACTATTACAGTCTCAATGCCAGAAGAAATTCACTAACCAGGAATTTTTATTTATTAGTTTGACCCAAATCCCTTTGAGATATGTGATCTTCTTTTCAAGAGGCCAAATTGCAGACTTATTGTTGTGTTTAGGGGAAACTGGATGACCCTAAGAAACAAGGTAGAAAATGCAAACTGCTAATCAGAGACTAAAGGCTTTATTTATGAGGCAATAGTGTTATCACCTTTTCAAATAGCAGTGGATGAGCCCTTCAATTTTCAATTTTATATTGTCTATAGCTTTCCACTGCATTTTCAGGCAACAGTAAAACTCCACTAATCATTTTTTTCTCAACAGAATCTTAAGTTGTTATTGTTGTCATTGTAACAGAGACAAATATAGACGTGCACTTTCATTTTCCTTTAACAGTATTCACCCTGCGTTCACTGAGTGCTCTCATTATGCATATGTCGCTTGAGTGTGTCGGCTTCTGGACGGTCAACCTCTAAGCCCAAAGCTCTCTAAGAAAAAGGTCATCTTTTTGTTTCTCTCCCACAAGGGAATTTAAATGTTTAGTGAAATGGCATTTAAATCTAAGCCAACATGAAGATAGGTGAATGATGAGCAGGATTTGAATAAATGCACACATAGACTGACGGTCCATCATTGACACATACCATAACTGTAATAAATATAGTCATTTCCTTTTAAATAGCTCTGAACCAAAGAAAAAACACAAGAACTATTTCCATTGAATTTTGTATCTGCCAATTGAATACACTCATATACTGTATATTGGAAAGGTCAAGGCAGGGGATTAATGTTGAGCCTCTAGATGATGATTTTAGCCTAAAGCAGATGTAAAAGTGCAAATATTGAAGAATTAATTTGACTTTAACGTTAATAACCACAGCAGATGGATAGAAATGCAACTTTAAGGAACCAGCTCTAGCCTTCACATCTCTTGGAGTGAAAAGTCCAAATGAGAAGAACTGCTGACCTGCCTTTTGTAATGTACAATACACTTACAGTTGTGTAACTTCACACTTTTACAGCCAAATCCCAGGTGTAAGATGTCATTGTTGTAGGATGCAATTAGATATAGAGCTTGTTATGATCTTCAGAGTGGCAGAGAGGGAGCACACTTCCACCTATATCCTAATAGGAAATATGACACAACCCTGTCAGTTTTGCATATGCTTGTAAATGGAATGGAATTATATTTCTGCAAAACAAATGCAGTAAAAGTAACTGGATCCTTTCAACAGAAACAGCAACACGACTCTTAAAGTTGTCTAGATTTAGATTTGTTTATTCTTTTATCCACAGCCCAACTTTCTGTGTTCAGTTACAGTTTGATTTGGTGTTTTTGGCTGTCCTGAATGCAACATTGGGCTTTCTCTTGAGAAAGATATATTCAATTCATTTCAGTGTTATCTATATAACCCAGTATCACAACAACAATTGCCTCAAAGGGCTTTACCAAGACAAAAAGCAGAAAATAGACAGCGTGTCCTTAGACCCTCCGTCAGGGTAAAGAAAAAGTCCCAGCTGGAGTAAAAGAGAAACCTCAGGGAGAACCACAGATGCAGGGATCCACTCCCAGGACGGACAGACCCTGCAAAAGATAATGATAATATCAGCAGGAACAGTTTGTTCATTTAAGGAACTGGGGTCAGGAAGGGGTCCTTGGGTTGGAGTCCTGATGGGGCATTTTAAATATAAATATCTTTTTGTCATTCAGGCAACAATATTGTACTTTTCTAAACCACCCATAGACCCATTTGTTTCAGAAGGAGCTAATTAGACAACATTGTTTCTTGTTCTTTTTTTTTTTTTTTTTTAATTACTAGGGGTTATAATCGTGGACTGGAGGATTGGACTCTTAGAAACTGAGACAATGTCAACACCAAGTATGATGTGTGGGAAAAGACTCCATCAGTTCAATAAAAAATAACCTCAGCTCCAATGACAGACCCATTACCACTGTTGGTTTTCTAGTGGTAAAGTAAAACTGTAAACCAAAAATGGTTTTGGAAGAACTAAGGTGAGCCATTTCAAGCTCAAAATGTTCTGGGTTGGCTTTCATTTAAAAATACAAATGTCTAAGACAGAGTAAAATGTATTGATTTTTAGGCAAGATTTAGAAGGTTATAACTGGTCTTGGCTGCAGTCTTTTGTCAAGATGAAAATAAGAGTACACTCACACAAGGCAATCCATACTATTCCCAAAGAAGGCTGGCACCTAAAGTCTGGCACGTTTAAGTGTCAGACATTTTGCATACTTAAATACTAATGCCCTCTCCACTAAAGGTGAATACCTCTTAACATAAATTGGAAATATAGTGGTTTACAATGGCATAAAGCCAGTTTAGTCACAAGAGACCACTGTGTGCAGATCTGGGTGCAGTTTCTTAAGAGTGCAGCCAAAGAGGAATAAAAGAAATATGGAATAATAGAATAATGCAATGACTTTTGTATGGACAGATCTTAATAGGACAATTTTTAGTACGCATTCACATGGCTAATTTAGAATAATTAAAATTAAATAGACCTTCGCTGGAGCAAATAACTAGGCTTAGTTCTATATTCTTTCAGTAGATTGTGTTTGGGAAGTGCAGGCGAGACGGTTTGTCTTCTATAATGGCGTTAACATAAACTTTGTCTATGTATAAACTTCTGCATTATTCAGCAGTCATATCCTTTTTTACATTCACATCAGTGTCATGAGTCTTTATGGGTGCACTCTGAAAATGTTGCTTGTATATTTTTCTATTTAATACTCAAACCTTAGTTAATGTTAAAGGTTAATGCATGACTGATAATAAGAGTGAGTGAGCGTGCATCCTCAGCTCCATTAGTATGCCCCAAGCACATCTAATGAGCAGCACTGGGACTTCTATGTGTCATGAAATAGTCAGTCAAACATTAGTCTGTAAACAAATCTAAAGTACAAGCCACAATGTTGTTGTCTTTCAGTGGCTTTGGTCCAAATTCTACAGCTCTCCATAGTTTATATGCCAAGGTTATACATAATTGCCTTATGCTGGATAGGTTTATCCTCAGGAAACATTTCAAACTTGAATGTTGTGTATCTCAATAAACAAAACAAAGCAAAATAAGAACTGATTGTTTTGAATTTTACGTATCCAGCTCATAATTTGTGGTTTTAATATGAAAATTAAAAATATATATATTTTTAAACACTAACCTCGTCATGGTTTGGTGTTAGACTGGATTTGTTTTTAGTTTTTGTAACTGTTTCCAGGTATCTTCTCCAGTGTATGGCACCGGTCTTGGTCTTAAGACACTCTGGTCTTGGTCATGACTAGTATATAGGTTTTTAACTTTATAACACACTATTCTGCTTATTACTTTTTGCCTTCACCATGTATTTACATTTTGTCCTTCCATATTGCACACTCACTTTGTTTTATTAATTTACCAAATGCTCACAAACATCACTAACTTTTCACCATATTGTTGTGCACCGTCACATTTTAGCAGAATTTTTGCATGAGCTCTAAAAGATGTCCTCAGATATTCTTGTCAGCGGTGGTTCTTTTCCACTTTGAAGGAGGTTGAATTTTTCAATATGTTACCTGCGTGACTTATTTCTTTATCATGCAGTGTCATCACGGCAGGTTGTGTCATTATGGCACGGTGCTGCATGACTGCATTAACAGCTGGTAAAGGTCTCTGCTCAATGTTTTTCAGAAGTGAGCCTGTGATTTCATTGCATCAGGGGTTTTTTTGAACAATGAGTTATTGTTTAGTGTGTTTTGTGAAGGTTTTAGCGCAGTAATCTTGTTTATTGTTTGGGCTCTTGTTTTTTGGCCATCTTGTTGTTTTTTATGTCAGCTGAAGATAATATTCAAACATTAGCTTTAAAAATGTAAGGCTTATGTGGATATTTACCTCATTTTACCTCAAACCTGCCGTGATAGTTTAGAATAGCTTTTGTTTTCATATTTAAAGTGTCTTCTGAGCGACGTTCTCCCCGTTCTGTAACCTCAGCAGTGCATTGCTCCTTAATGAAGCGCTAACCTACAAAAAGTTTTCACTCGGAGCCGAAGAAGAGTGTGCACTTTTCTGCAGTTTTATATTGAAATAACAAAAAATACACTGAATATTTTATGTATTGTCAGTCTGCTTATGTTTGTGAGCAATTATATGAGTGCCCCAGATCGCGCCGCTTATAGCTCTGCACAGACTCGAGTGTAGCCTGAAGCATCTGCTGCGTAAGGTAAAGTCGGCAGTCTAAATAACAATCCCTTGATCAGAACCTTTGTAAAGCTTGTAAACTGGGACTAAACACAGAGCAAAACAGAACCTGAAGTCTTTTTTTGTAGTGTGGTCCACAGTTGGAATTGCCATGTCGTCAGTGACAAAGGGACACGGACTTTGTACCTGCTAACTGAACTTGATGGATCATTTTCCGTTTTGGTCTGACGAAATTAAGTGTGAACGTCCCCTAAAGTAATGGAATTCAGAAGCCAAATGTAGACTTTAGATTAAAAATAAATGATGGCCATCTTTGATCCTGGAGGCTTGGTTTTTCCATTACCAAGAAAGGTTGCCAGCATTACTAATTAAGTATCTGGAAAGACTTGATCATCATGACTTTAGGGCAAGAAATGAGCTTCTCTGTCTATAACAACTCCAAAAATAAAAAATGAGTGTGTTTTGTGCATGTTGTTTTTACCAAAAGGTCACACTGTAACAGCAGCACTTAAAATATGATGGTGTATTTGAGGTGAGCAGGAAACATTGCTAGTGAATGTTTGCAGATTGTGTTTTAATGACCCAGCTGTTTTTTCGCTTTTAGCTAAAATATGGCAATGCTCCTGTGTGGCATAAGCATATGTTTCTGCTTGCACCGTAGGAGCACTAACAGGTGAGTTATTATCTGGAAAAACATTGCAGTGTAATAGGAAACTATCCACTTGACAAAAATTGTCCCTTTCGTTCCTGGTGGTGCAAAACAAAATGGAAATAAAGCAATATTACTGATTCACAGACTCTCTTCTGAACATCAGCAGTCGTCACATCAGAGCAGTTGCACCATAAGATAACACAGTCCCACAGAAATGCATCAACTATAAACAATCAGCAATGCAGGATCATAAAAACAAAACTGGTCATTGGCATCCACCCACTCACACAGAATGAACTCAGAACAAACAAACAATTAGACGTTTAAATCCAAATGGTGGACCATGAAGGAATAGATTTCTTATGTTGGTTTATACTACAGTCTGTCATTTGTTAGTGATTAGAGGAAAACTATACAATACATGCCTTGAGCATGTGCACTTCTCCTTTATAATGTTCTGAGATTATTCTGAGATATTCTGAGAGGTTTGCTGTTCATTACTTACGTAACAATACCCAGCCATCTTTTCCTGGCACTGGGAATAGCTCACATTCTCCAAGTACTTCTTCTCTGTGTCTCTTCTCTCTCAGTGATCAACTGAATCAACCCAGAATGCTACCAAAGCAAAGCAAAGGCACAACTAACTTTTCAATTATTATATAAAAACTATGGACTGACCCAAACGTTTAGTGTGTACTAAAATGTCTATAAAATACTAGAATACACCGCCTTTAAAATTGAAATTTTACATGTGCTGTATGAAAAGCAAGTATTTAATGTTCATGTCATGCATCAAAGCCAGTCCATTTCTTGGACAATAGTTCAGATTTCTGTAAGTGCTTCCCTGCTCCTTGTATCTCCATGTCTCTTTATTTCTTTATAATTCTGAAAACCTCTCTCTGTACTGTCCTTGCTCTGTCATTCCCTGTGCCGTGTTATTCATTTTTATTCCCTCTCTTGCTCTTTTCTGGCGTTCGTTGCTCGGCAACATCAGGTGGTATTTGGTTGTAAAGAAAAAAATACAGGGGAAGAAACAGCACGTCCGATATGAGAGGTGTTTTGTCATTCTGCGTAGCCGCTCGGTGTGAAAAGCATTCAGAATTGTAAGTGAAAGAGGCTATGGATGTCACTCACTGATTAAACCCTTCTGCTTTTTAAACACTGCTAATTAACTGGCTGTATTCTGTGAAGTTTCAGGCCATTTATTTGAGTGAAAATCAAACAGGCTGCAGCCTTCTTTGTTCTTATACAGTACAGTGTGTTAAGGTGCTATGAGAAAGATTGGGTCAAAATGTACCTTAATTGAATAATGCAACAAACGTTAGACCTTAGCCAACAACCTCTGCCACATTATTCTCATCATGTTAATTTCAAGGTGCCTTTTTTTCTGGCTCTAACAAAACAACAAGAGATTGTTACCTTCATAAATAATGAATAAATGATGCTTTTAGTACCAAAGTCTTACAAACACTCATTGTATTCATTATAAGCTACTTTTACCTAAATCAGCTAATAGTAGATGGTGATGGATTACAGACCCACACTTACATCTGTTTTTTGTGTATTATTTTAACTCTGTTTCATAGGCCCAACATTTTTCACAACTATTTTAGGCTTATCTTAATTCAAAGTTAAAGCCTGCATCAAAGAAAAGCAAGTTTACCACAGCATTTTACCACCTGCAGTTGTTGAATGTCAGCTGATATCAGCAGGATTCACTTTTTAACTAATGGCACCCAAGCAGAGCTAAAAACACAGAAAACCGAACCAGAACAGGTTTAAATCTCACATAGTAGTAGTAATATCTTTATAATCACTGTGTAGTCGCTGCTGATTTGAACTGGGAGCCGAAAAAAGCACATCGATCTCAGTTTGCAGAGTTAATTAAAGTGTACAGTGCAGCAATTAGCTCCTATATAATTGACTCTTGAATGCTAAAGTTGAGTGGTCTCTGAAGAATGACTCCTCCTTTTGTTCAAACCAAATACAGATTTCTTTATTATCCCCCACAAAGAGGTGTGCCTTTGCTTATTAGTCACAACTGACATCCACAAGAAAAACACAGTCGAGTTACTGTCTGGGGACTTTCACACTTACTGCTTGTGGGTCTAGTACTTACAAGATTATGCAAATGTAGCCAAAGGGTTAGAAAAATTAACTGGAAACTGAACAAGCCTTTTCTGCTTTGAGCAACCGTAATGAATTTTATTGTATGTCTGGGAGGAAGTATTGTCCCTCTGGATTTAGTAGAAATGAAGATCTGTCACGTTCGGGGAAATGTACAGTGCGTGTATTAGTGAGATACAGAATGTGGGGCTTAATTACATGATATTGCTGTTAATTAAAGTGCAAATTTGAAGCATTAAGATTTTATTGTTAGTCTGGGAGAGTTTGTTATTAGATGTCTTAAAGGGAATTTTATTTGGAAATGAAATCCAATCAGTGACAACAGGGGGTAGTGTTCAGAGTATATCCCAAGTAATAGAATAAGCATCAGTCAATCCATAAAAATAGGAAGAGTTTGTTGTCCTACTAATACCAGCTTTTCATTAGATTCGCTAAAAGCAAGTGAATGTCAACTTTCTGATATAGTTTATACTCAAATACAAGTTAAGAAGGTAGCATTGGCCTAGTTATTATGATAAATCATGGATTAATAATGCATTCTTATCTCCAACCACACACCTCACTCCTGAACAACCACAAAGTAACCTTTCCTGCTTTTATTTTATTAAAGAAGTAAAACTGGACTAATTGACTTGACGTCAAACAGATTTTTAGTGCTTATCTCAAACTTTTAGCTTTTTATTAAACACTTATGTTTACCTTTTTCGCCGTTTTGGTGTGTAAGCAAATAGACCTCCTGCTATGGCACTTTCTTAGTCTCCTGTTCATGCTGCTGTTTGAATTTGTAAAACTAACAATCCAAGACTAAGACCAAAGCGATATTTTGAAAAATTGGAAGAAAAAAAAACCACACAACACACAACACAACAAACTTCATTACAACTAAAGAAACCATCCTTTTTCATCTTTCATCTAAGTTTCTGCTTCAAAATGTGTCCTGAAATGGCACCGCTCACTTCAAAGTGCACAGGGGAGGGCCACAGCGCCGGGCCCCGCGGTTCATACTCTTAATGCTTACCTAAGGCACTTGTAGCCATGTTTCACACAGTCTCTGACACAGACATAAGAGAGTGATACTGATTTTGATAGTGATATTTCATTTATTTTACCTGGTGAATTAAAAAAAAAGGAAATATCCTGTTTAATATGTATATGCAGCCTTTTTGATGAATGAAAATGATAACATACACGTGAGTTAAATCTTCTGCATTGCCAACTAGAAGTCAGTACCCACCATTGCACCCTACAGGATAACACACTGACTACTGATTATAATACAGCTCGAGTATTGCTCTGATTTGACCTTGATTGGCTCAACAGCGGTGGCTTGACTAGCAGCGCGTCCGCAGACTGACCTTTTCTTTCTGTGTTACAGTGTTAGCCATAGAAATACAACATTTTTAGCATCACAATAACCTTAAAAGTAATACGTCTTCTTAAAGCTTTCACTGGCATCTTGTGGCAAATTTGTAAATTGCAATTCTACACCTCAAACTTTGTCTTTCTAGATCATGCGAACACCTACGGTAGCCCTGCAGGGACACTCTGTTGTCTACAAACAAACCCAGTGGAAATAGGTCAGATGATGAGTTCACTTTAAAAATTTAGAAACAAAATCTATTTATTTATGACATTTACACAGACGTTCTTAACGAGATATGTCTTTGCAGATATTAGATTGCATGTTTCTTTTCCAGTGGTGCTCTGTTTGTCCACTGGTTATAATTAATAAGATGACACTTCCTCTGACTTATATATAATTAATGAATACACCGTACTACACAATCTGACTCAGTGCACAGTTAAACAATGTAATTAATTGACAAGGCACTGAAAAAAATAATAAAATGTTGTTTTTTTTCTAAAGCTTTGAGTTTCTTGTTGTTTATAGCCATTGCCCCTATTTTCCATTAATATGTATTTACTTTAAAGTCCACTGTTTCAGTCTTTATGTCCAGTTTGGTCTGATTGGTCAGATGGCTTTTCACTGTTATGGTTGGACAAAGTCTTGCTTAATGACATCTTGTAATATGTTCCTTATCTACCTCATTATGTAACAGAAATAGAAATCGTTTCAGTGTTACATCTTGATATAGTTACAAGAACTTGAACTTTTCATTTTGGGGAAAGTTGAAGAACCTGTACTAAGAATGAATGAGAACTTTTAAAATATGCTGCAGGAGACCACTGAATAAATACGTTCAGGGATCTTGAAAACGTGTTTGTGGACAAAACAGCACGATCTGACTGCAGCTTTGGCTTTTAAAAAGTATTATGAATCCACTTCTTGACACATTTTTCCCCAGCATTTTTTGTTTACGGGATTAGTTTGTTATAGAAACATCTTGCTGCCTGAAACCACCATAAAACTCACAGAGACATCAATTAAAATGCTGACTTTATTACGGTCACTGAACAAAAGAATGGTGATATAAAACATTTTATTAGTGTAGTATAATGCTTGTGATTTTTCTTTGTCTGCCTTTTTTCTTTTTGGATTTCTGTTTTAATTAAAGTTGGGATCCTTTGTAGCTGGTCTAACATATTGATAAGACACTGCTTTTGGATTCTATGCAGTACTTAAGTGTGCAGAACAAAATAGTTCTTAATGCTTTCCCCTCAACATTTTCCATTATTATTACAAGCAGAGGCCAGTGTTTACCATCTGCAGCGTTATTCAGAGGCTATGACAATGAACAGCTTGACACTTGAAGTGCACACACTTCCCTTCTCATCTGGATGCAGTGACGTGTGGGACTGTTGAAAGGCCTTTTGGGAAAAACAAAGAAAAAAATCATTAACTCAAGGAGAAGTGGAAGGGAAAAAAGTTGAGGAAATGACAAGAGTTTCTTTCAAAATCACCTCTGGAATATATCGATTATTACAGACTCATCAAATCTAACGGGGCAGGGCCATTCAAGGTCTCGCTCAGTCCTTCAGGGAGGTGATAATGATACTTGTGTTTAAGCATTTTAGCAGACGACTAAGTCTACCTGGCCTCGCACCAATTTGTTTTTTTCAAGTTTGTATCAGCAGAATCAGCAGAAACCCATCCCATCATTAAATCACTGCAGAATGTGATACAGATAAATGTCACAACTCAAACTGAGGCTGTCCACATGTTATAACTTGATGAAAATGGCTTGGTTCGAGGTCTGTCACCTAAGTCTTGAGTCCTGTCCTTGACTGTATGTGTCTTGTTCAGTGTGAAGCATGTGGTTTCTTTTAGTCCTTCATCTTCATCCTTACCCTCTTATCTCTGCTGCTCATGACTCCCCCTACTGGCACAAGGTTGTATAATATGACAATTTGTTAATTCTCTGTTGATATGCAGCACACTGATGCCTATTACCCATAACATTCACTGGTAGCAGTCCTGGAAAATATAGACAAACAAGTAAACAAATATGTATACAATTTTGAATAATGTCTAATTAAGCACATTAGATTCTGATCTGATTTGATTGCATCCAGCGATGTCTTTAGTGTAATCCATGGACCTGGGATTCAGCTCCATTAAGCCTTTTGCATGTGTGGATATAATATGAATTCAAAACGCCAAGTGAATGTGATTGAAGCTGTGATGTAACAATGTAACATATTTGATTCATAATTTGATGCAATAACTTTCAAACATGTAGAAATTGTTTCTTTTCATGCAGCAGTGAAAATAAAATAGGTTTTTATAATGACTGCAGCCCCGTGGCGTTGCACAGTTTATTCAAATAGAAGTGCCAATCTTCCAGGAATATTTTCCAGTCGGGGTGCTGCAGGACTTCAGACAGCCGTGATGAGAATAGCACTGTACAGGAGATGTGAGCTAAATATCAAATCCATCAGATGTGGGTCGATAGGTGTGACCTTGTAGAGACCCGCTCTCCACGGCTCCCCTCAGAGGGAAGATTTTCTCATAACTGTGACAACAGGAGAGCAGACGCGCCGGATGTGTCCCTCTGCACGCCTCTTCTTGTTGACCGCCCGATTGTTGTTTTATCCTCCGCGTAGTTACCTTCTTTCACTTTCAAACTGTTTGAATAAATGTGACTTTTCAGACTAATAAACATATTCTGCTTCTACATTTGATTACAGTCAGTCTCGTCACTGAGCACTCTCCGGCCAATCCTCCGGTTGTTTTGCTTACTTACTGTTTTACTCTTCTACATTACATTATCTTTTTCAATACATAACTGTGATTCCCAGTAACATAACTGATCTGAGTCAAAGTTTTGGCTGCTTCTGCATGTAATCCATGTAAACTCGTGTGTGTTAATACTTCAATAGGAGTGAATCACACCTTAAAAACTGAAAAATCATTCAAGGTAAGACTGGCATGATAAGAAAATAAAATGAAGGCATATGTCAATGCTATGGTTTGCTGCATCTTGTTTATTTAATTAGATTTTTACACAATGAATGAAGAACTGAGCAGAACGTCTGCCTGTGGATGTCTCTGATTGGGTTTGAATGCTCATATGAATCACCAAATCAACCAGAATGATTATGCTCAACTATCTTTTGAATCATAGAACACAAAAGGTTTAAAAAAAAAAAAAAAAAACTAGACGAGATTATAATTTATATGAACCTGATAACAATTTGTTGAGATTTTTGCCCAAAAGAGGTTGTTCCTGTTCATCTTAAATTGAAATGCTTTCCTTTTAATACAATATGTGCATGTAAATTGTGGTCTTGACCAGTCTTGATTTTGAAACCTGTATGTCTGATGCTGAGACAAGACTAAGAAAAGAATATTGGAAATCAATAACATATGTTGTATACGGAGCCATGTTTTCAGAGAAGCTCATGTATAGTTTAAGGTCAGGCTTCAAAACAAAAAACCAAACCAAACAATGTTTTATTTATCTGAAAAACTGAAAAACACATACATTTATAAAAATGGTGTACATGTCATTTGAACAGGTTTATAACAATATCTGTTTTCCTTAAATTGTGTTTTGGTAAATTGACTTAATGACCCCCAATCTTCTCATGACTGGTGTAACTGCCTGGCCTTCGCATTGTGTGGAAATGTGATACATCATGACAAAAACATTTCCCCACTATTTTCTGTGTTTACTGTTTTGTAAAATTCTAAAATGGATCACTTAAATGAATATAAAGACCATTCGTTATCTATTTGCCTGTACTTCCACGTTCCTGACATCTACACTTTTCCGTTCACGACGAGTCCTTTTGAAAAGTCAACCTGCTTAATGTTTTAACATCTTCTGGCAGGATCCATTCTGCCTCGTCTCCTCGCTGCAGACTAGATTTGCCTTCCTTGTCCTTGGCTGGTAAACACAATCTTCACGCTTGTCCCTTAACTGCTATTTAAGAGCGCACTGGCTCACTAGCTCCGGAGAGATGCACTAGAATTTATTGCTGGGGAGGTCAGAGAGCCCGTTGTCCTGTTCGTAATTCATCGCCATGCACGGCTGTGATACCTTTGCCTGGATGTGAACTTATTGAAATGAGAGGCTGTCTTTGAAGCGCAGCGTCGGCTGAGCTTTGTTATTGGTCTCAGTGGAGCGGCTGTTGACAGTCTCTCAGGTTTTCTAATGAAGGGAGCCTTGGCATGTGCCTTAGGGCTTGTTCACAATCACTTGGTCTGCCTCTCTGATCATTCACACACACTTCTTTATCTCCGCTTTTAAACGTGGCCTTGAAGTCCACGTGAGGATTTTGAAAGGCAGACACAGACCAAGGCCATGCATCCACAAGGTATGGGTTAGGACTAACACAGGACTATCACTTTTTCAGATCAGGCTTTAGACTGAAGTTCTCTCCAAGGATGTTCTCTGAGTGAGTGAAGCTTTCACTCAAGAAATCTCTTCACTTCTTCATTGCCTGCGGTCAGTCAAGATGGATGACAGTGGGAATACACCGCAATCAAGCGACTATTGTTTGTATGGCTTTATAAATGGGACTAGAAGTCCACTTTTGCAACAAGCTGACGTCAGAACATCATGGCAACCATTTAAAGACAGTTGCTGCATGATTTTTCCCTCAACAATGGGCAATACACAGGACAATCTATTATAAAAGGCTGGAGCTCTAAGTGGTTATGAAGAGCCTTATTTTGAGATGCTGAAGAGAGAGGTGCATTACTGCCTCATGTGAGAAATGTATATGTAAAATAAAATCATTCAGAGTAAAAATGGACCGGAGGATAAAAGAAGAGAGAGTTTTATGTTAATCTTGGTTGCTTTTGTAAAAGTCTTCAGGCTAAGATAGTCTAACAGAAGGACCATATAGTTGTCAAAATGACAGCATCACTTTTGATTTCCATTCTCTGTTTTGTAGCTCGACTAAGATGGTGAAAATATACTTGGTGACGCTGAGACATTGTAGATGCAAATCAATGACAAAGGAAGTGATCTGACTGATGATAAGACTTCATCAAGAAAACATCATTTCATACGGTTCACAGTTAACAATAGTTTTAGCTTCACAAAAACAAACGCTTACACAATCTTTGTTGTTTTGAAGTGACTTAAAATATGCAGAAATGTACGCATCTTTGTCAAATTTAACACTGTGGCAGATATTTATAAAGTTAAACTTCATGAGATGTTACTGAATGGTTGCTCTGTCTATTAAGCATAACATGTATTAAATAGAGAGCAATAATTAGAAGAATATTTTCAGTTTTTAGGTATTTAACTGCTGTAAGTTTATATTATTTTCTAATAGATGTGTGTTTTTACCCATTGAGTTTAGCAGAGGCAGGATAGATGAGCAGGTATACAGGAATACACATTTGCCAATTATTATTTAAGTTGTTTTGGATTTCCTTCTTTTTTCAGAGAGTACACTTGACTACTGGCTTCACTAATTACTCCACTTACAGAAATAGCTCAAGGCATTTTACATCCACAAACTAAAGTATGGATTTAATAGTGACAGAGTGGTCGGATCATTCCCTAGAGTTTCTCATCCAGTCGCTGTATTGAGTGTATTTCCCAGGTTACTTCCTAAGGATAGCTGAGAGCCAGGATCATGCCGTAAAAATGATTGCCACTCAATCCGTGTTTGTGCTGACCGAGCATTTCGCCTGCATGTTTAATGTAGTGCTTTAGATCGGAGAGGAGTAGTAAAATTGAAGTGATAAGCCATCTGTCATTGAGAGATGCTCCTGACGCTATATGTTTCCTAGAAAATGGAGAGCAATTGTACCACATAGGGATGATTTGAAGTATGATCATACAAGCCTTGGGATCAAAACTTAAAATGGAAGCTGCTCTTCTGTGTTTATGTGTTCTTGTCTTTTCTCTAATGTATTGAACCTTTTTCTTTTGACAAAAGACTGCTCTAACCTTGATTGAATAGAGTAGAATTATTATAATAAATAATAATAATGGTTGGCCAGGCAAATAGCACACTGTAATGCTGTAGTGTTGCTTGCTTTAAAGATCGGCAAAAAGAAAAAAGACAAAGATGAATTTGATGATAGTGTTATATTTCCTCATCTAGGATCCATGCAACAGCAACAATGTGCAGCAAGATGGCATTAGCTTAAAAGGGTTCATTCAATACATTTCACTTAAGAACCATGATGGTCCACACTGTTTTAAGTTTCAGTTCAATATAAGTCTTTAATGCTACATTTAGCCAATTTAGCCAAACAATTACACATAAAAGCTGTAGCGTTGGTGAAATCAAATCCAGTTCCAATCTTAAAGAAAACAGCTTTTAAAGTTGTTTTTTGGCAGCAGCACATTGCATTGCCGCTAAAGAAATGACTTTCTATTGAGCCATAAGCTACCACTTAGAGGCTTTATCAGCTTTGCCTCCGAGACACCTCTGCTCTTTGAAATGTAGTCATTTAATTGCATTTAGTTTGGGCCTATTATGAAGCACATTAATATTGGCCTTTTTGAAAACAACATTAAGATAATTGAGTAATACAAAGCATTTAATTAATTTTGACATTAAGCTCAATGTGTTCCTGACATTTAGGTATTTCCAAGCCTTTATCACTAATGACAAATTAAAACAATAAAGAGGTTACATTAAATACATTAACAACTTCACGTATAGCAAAGTAAACACACTGGAGAGTATAGAGGACCCTGATAAAAAGTAGCAGAGCTATTTTCAATGAGAAAGGCATCTGAAAGTTTGCTGCGTATAAATTATTCATCTGCAAACCTGCCCAACTTCCTTTAACTTCCACAAATATACACTGCATTTCCAAACTTGTACACCCCATATTAAAAATGCATATGTGTTTTTTCCAATTGCTCTATTCAGTGAAGGGTGATTTGAACTTTGACCTTTGAGAGACTGTCTTTCAAAGAGGGATAAGATTGAGGCTCAGTGTGATTTAAAGTGAGTTTGATTGTTTCGGCTCGGTGCCCTCATGTCTCAGATGAGTATCGGCCTGTGCTCTAAGCCCACTGTGTCTGGGAGAGGTCCCGGTCTGATCGTGGTGTGCTGCACAATCTTCCTCCATCCTTCATTCATTTGGCTTCAATTGGACAGCTGCAAAAAGTTGTTTCCTTGGTTTCCTGGTAAACCAAAATTGCTCAAGACAAAATTTGTGTTCTCTTTGTATGCCTCCTGTGTACCAAGAGAAACTGCTACTGGTTTTAGTTAGTATCAAAGAGCTCAGTGTCCATCTGTGCTGACAGTTTGATGATATCTTTCTCAATGGCTTTCTAGTCTCTCTTTTACCAAAGATGTCAGTCCCGTTATTCTGTGAGAGAGTTGTTTCTTACATGAAAAATCATCTGAAAGCCAGTTTTCAACCTGTGTGATGAAATACAGAAGTGAAAGTGAGATTGAATAGATTTGTCAAAATTTGAGATGGGTTGTGTTCACTTTTGAAGTTTGCATCTTTTAGTTTGGACCAAAATGATCCATTTAGTCCATTTCACCAGAAAAAAACATCTTGGCCCACTTTTATTTCTCAATGACACAGAGTCTTTCTTAAAAGACACATGACAAAAATAATAATAAAATGAAAACACAATGGAGCGACCCTGAATGTGCATTTTTTTTCTTTGACAAGTGTGGCACCAAACGCACTTGCTCTATTATATTGCTTGTATTGTTTTATTACAACAAACCGTGCTTTTTCAGCTCAGTTACGCTATCAAGTCACATGATTTAAGCATCCAGTACTGTCACCTTCTTCCTGTTTTTGGATCATCTTTGGTACAAATAGGATTCACGTTTCAGTCAAACCATCGATCTGAATGTTTGGAGAACAATGAGAGCCAGATTCATGAATGATTCAAGTGAACCACACTCACAGAGCATCTGCACCAGAGTTTGTTTTAATAATAAACATGTCCAGGGTTATATAAGTACTTGTCCAATACTTAAGTCAAGCAAGTTTTGTTACCAATGCAAATTTTGCAAATCTTTTGAGACAAACACAATATTTGTTTAATAAGAGTTTAATAATTCAATGAGACTGCAGCTGTATACTTCTCTGAACCCATGGGAGCAGTTCTTGATTGTTTTCTTTCTCCTCCACAGGAGTATTCTCTTTGGTCGAATGTCTGCAAATCTACAAAGACCAACACTTGAAAAGAAAGGAAGCTGAAACAGAGGAACACAAAGTCAATCTCGGTGCAAACCTGTCAGTTGTTATTATGTGGATTTGTGTAGTGTTCTTTGAGGTGAAAATGAAAGGTTTCTCAGTGGTCAGTGCTTTGAAGTGACACGCGCCATCGCTTACGTTTACTGAAGCAGCCTCAGAGGGGATTCATATTAATTAGCTCTGTTTGTTCTGGCTGTCATTTCAACAGCATTAGGTGAGGCTGTAAGAGATTGTGGTGGTCTGCACACATGGGATTTAAAGTACCAGCTCGTACTTCACATAACACAGCTTGACAATGGCTTGACAATGGGATTTTAATTTGATTAAAATAGTTGCAATGCATTTCTACCTCATATATTTGCACTGATCCTTGTTCACTGTGTATTTCCTCCTGTAAATGTATGGAGTATGGTTTGGTTCGGTTTAACATCACAGTTTCACTTTTAGAGCTTATCGTATTTATTTCAATTGTTTCTATTAACTTTTTCAAACCTTAAATAATAACTTTGCTTGTGTGATTCACTAAAACACTTTGAGCCTCTTCTCAGTCTGTGAAGCTAAACCCCACTGAGCTCTACATGCAACACACAATTTATATTTATATAGTCAAAGATAATAAGCCCCTTTGTCAGAAAATATAGGTGTTTTACACAAGAGCTGAGATTATTGCACTAAAACCTGTCTGTGCACTGTTGGGAGCCTTTACATGACTTGTGTTTAAAAGTGCTGCTGCCTTTTATGTGACAAGAAAAAAATCCACCGGAGTGAAGTGGTTAGATATCAGTGAAAGGAACATTTAAAAGCAGCTTCTTCCCATTCATTTAGTCAAAATGATAGAAAATTGAGTGTAAGATGGTACTTTATTGGATTCAAGAGAGGAATTGCACCAGCCCAAAGTCGTAGTCCTAGTAACACATCCTTGGTTGAAAGCATTGTACAGAAGGTGAATCGACTCAAAAGTTCCACAAAGCATCGACACATTCAGTTCACTGTTGTTTACAATCCAGTTTTTAATATTTAAATGAACTATAAAAAGCACATTAACACATTTTCTCATTTTAGTTACAAAAATGGGTCACCTATGAGGGCTTCTCATTGCATTCACAGAAGGGTTTGAACAGTGGATGTCTAACAGGTACGTCTTTAAAAAATCCCCACCCAAAATATATAAACTTAATTGTTTAACCAAGGTATATACAGGGCATATTATCCTTGCATCTTAAAGGTTATCAAGAAAGTTTTTGAGGTATACAACCGAAATAAAAGCCTGTCAGAAAACAAAAAAAAACAAAAAAAACAGAAAAAAACGACAAATAGACTTAAATAAGAAAAAGAATGAATGCCATGATTGCTTCCTACTTAGCACAGGATCACAGGAAGATGATGTTTTTTCAAATGCAATTGACCTCAAGCTCGGGACTCTCAATATATACAAGGGGCATACAGTCTAATTTAGTGATGGGGAATCGTTTGGGATGCTTATTTTATTATGACAGTTACATTTTGAGACAAAAATAAACAGTAATAGTAATAACTTTATTTGATAGCACTTTAACTTACACTGTATTTCTTTGAAACCATTGTTGAAAATTTAAAAAAGCCGAAAGCAGAACCTGATACACATGCAAGTTTTGAAAGTGGATTCAGAAATAACAGTATTGTACAAAATAATAATTACAAGTTTTTAAAATTATCAAAATACACCTTCTTTCTTAGCACCTCTATATATACTTTTGTGTTTTGAACAAGCACCATTGTTTTTCATACAGCACCTGGAGAATCCAAAGAGGGGTGTGTGTGTCCCCTGCGTAGTCGCCTCTGTCACCTCCGAGTCACCCTCGTCCTGCCACGCTTTCCAATGTCCTTCGCCTCTGCTCCAGAACGTGGTTTAGTCATGTGGTTCGAGCCCCACAAGGGCAACAAGTATTTTCCTGGGTTAACATGTTTACATGGAAAGACATGTTGGCTACACCATCTCTTATTCAAAACTTGCATGTGGCATAGAAAAGGGTGGGGGGCTAGGAATGGGGTTTGGTGGTACCCGGAACGTCTCAACTTGACTTTCTCTGTTGGCCCCATCAAGTCCTTTAATTTTTCGTTTTTTATCTAGCCAAGGAAACAGACGGGCCCAACTTCAAACCCAAACTTCTGGTTCGGGTCCCCAAAGTCAGTCAACATGACATCGATGATTGGAACCTGATCAATTTTGGGAGTATTAATCTCCATCACAGTCTTTGCATATCCACTCCTCGTCTGTGGAGAGACACAGATAAACAGAAGACACCATTAGAAATACAGATAAACTGACTTTGGCACATTTTAACTGCACAAAACCTTTTGATATTTTCAACCAAACTGCAAATGAGCAAACTAATTGAAGGCCAGGCCCTTTTGTTCTGCTGTACCTGCGTAACTGAGCAACCTTTACTAATGTCGGCAGAAAATTGGGGCTTCTAAGGTCATCGGCTTTCATTAGCTACTACCTTAACTTTTCTTTTTCCTGTTTCCAATCAAAGTTGATTTCATTTGAGGAATAATAGCTCTATTCAGCAAGAATCAAATGGATGAGAAACCAATTACAACCATTCAAATTTTGACAGTTCTTTACCTTTTATTTCAAATGTCATGAGAGTAAATGTACCAAAAATATGCCTGTTAATTGCCTATTCACCATTTTTGCCATGAAGACAGCTTCATGATCAAATTGAGGACTAAATCTAATCAGATTTGACATTCTGTTATGAATTTCGAGAGAGAAGATAGTAAAGAGAGCCTCTTACCGCACATCCGTCTGAGAGGGCTTTGATGTAAGGGTTATTGTCATAAGACATCTCCTCATCGTTGGCGCCCAGGAAGCGCAGCGCCTTGTCGTAGCTGTCACTGGTGGCATCGTGCCACGCCACAGACTGGTGGCAGCTGTAGGTGAAGTTTTGCCTGGCTGAGGCTGTCAGTAGTCTGAGGAAGGTCATCTGAACCATGTTTATTGAGTTTCCATCTGCATCGACGTATGAAAGCTGGTAAAGAAAGATAACACCAACATTAAGATTTGGCCTGAGCCATATTTACTCACATCAATACGGATCATTTAAACATTTTACCTGATTATGATTTATGAACATGTATTTTTTTGTCATCACAGTCCCCACACTGGCACGTTTTTTACTGTAAATACCCTAAGCTTCTTGCCTCTATTATAATCATACAGGATCGTAATGTTGATTACAATCACTTTGACAGTCCTGTTGTGAATATGACCACATATAATCAAAGTAAGCTGCTAATTCTGACACAGGCAACCTTTAAATACACTCAATTATATCTCTCTTATATACTCGAATACCATTAATCATTAGGTACCCTTTGCATTGTGCTCAAAAGAACATTAGAACATAGTACTTGTATTTTCTGTATGGCTCTTTAAAAGTGTGAATTCATAGGAGCAGTGGAGATGTGAAAACTCTTACAAGAATATTAACTAAACCTTATCTGAGCTTTCAGGTCACATACTGTACTTTTAATCCCTCAAAGCTTTATAACATCCTGTCATATTCGCATAGTCTATAGTCAGTGCGTGACATCAGTCAGACGGAGCAAGACACGCTTGTTCCTTTCATTTCCACTGACAAGAAATAGCAGCTGATGTTTTCGAGGACATTTTTGACGGTTAAAGGGTGAAGAAATTCCTACCTGAAAACTTTCATTGATGCAGTGTCATGGAGCAGTGTACGAATTTGTTGTGAAATGAGGCACCAGTTGTGAATTTTATTAGGTGTGTTTAACTCGAATATGAAGATGCTTAAACCAATGAATAGCTTGGGATTTCTAATGGAGAGCAACTTTGGGTCACTGCCTCACAATTTCATGGGTTCTGCTGCTATTTGAGTCTATTAGTGGCTTTGTGCTCACTTACTGAACAGGTATATACTTTGAAATAGCAGTGAAGTGAAGCGAACCGAGAGAAAATCCACTCACCATTTTACCACGCTTAAATTCACTGAACCACGACCCAGGGTTTTCTTTGGGCCACGATGATATTCTGACCTGTGGACGACAAAAGCAGACAGATCACATTAGCGATAGATGCTGTTTTTCACCGGAAACAAGAAAATGCTGTACGGAGGAGGCCTTGGAGGTACAAGCACATGGGAAAAATAAGATAAACCTGTTTGTAATTTTAATCTATGTGAAAGATCGTTTTACAAGCCACATTGAGTCAAATGATTCTGTGCTTTTTTCAGGTAAAAGTGCATATCAAATGTGACCACGCATTGCCCTGAAGCAAATCCAATGCTTTCCTTTGACAGCTTCAGCTTCATGATACCTTAATATTTGATGAGGGATGATTAAACATACGCAGTTATGCATCTCAGGTGTACAAATCTAAAATTACCTACCCCATTGGACTTCTTATCTGGGTAGATGCAGGTTTCGCCACCAGCAGTAAAGTTACAGTAGACTTTGAAAGAATCCCCTGAGCAGCCCTGGTTTGGATCGATCCAGTACTCGCCTGAGGAGAAGCAAACAGAAAACACTGAGCCAAGAAACTGGTGATAAACCCCACTAACTGTGCTGCATTGCTTCACCTCTTGTGTAATTCAGCTCCAAAGTAATTCGCAGCTTTTTACTTTTACACTGCAGAGTAGGAGAAGTACTTGGATCATTCCTAAAGCCTTTATGTCCAGTTTATCATGGACGTTCAATGTTGTAAACAAAATTGCACATAATTAAAGACCAATTATAACATGATGTGGTGGATGGCAACCTGTTTTGTCTCATTTCTCTTTGTATTACAGTAACCTTGTAACATAGAACTTAAATCAGAGACATTTTAATTAAGCTGGCGAAAGCTGTACACATTTCTCTGAAAATGATTTCTGAAGGCTACACATATAACAACTTACAAATAGTATTTTTATAAACTTATTTTCTCTTGGCAAAGTTCACAGTTAATGTTTTCAGAAAACTGATAAAATGTGTAAGATGTTGGCTCTGTTTTTAGATATTCAACGTGTAGGACTCACCGTCTGGGAACTCTGCGTGGCTCAGCTGCAGGTCTTTGCACGTCCTGGCAGGGTTGTTCTGCGTGCCCATGGGATACTTCATGCGCTCGATGTCCTGTTTGAGGTTGTTGAGCGAGCTGAAGATGTCCTCCATGCCCTCTCCATAGTCCGTAAAGCCACCGGCTGCGTCTGATTGCATGTCGCTGGAGCGCTTGGTCTTCTTGGGCGAGTGGATGGGCAGTGGCTGGATCACCTCACCTGGGGGACCCTTTGTGGTGTGGGATATAATAACGTTTCAGATTTGAGTAACTGTAACTTCTGTATTGTGTCACAATGAAGAATGTAGATTAAACAAGTTATAAAATATAATAAATAATTAAGAGGTGTTTTTAGTACTTACAGGAGGACCTGGAGGACCGACTGAACCTGTGTCTCCCTTAGGACCAGCTGGACCCTGGATGAAAGATGAACAAAAATACGCTTTAGCTGTATCTAACGTACACACTTTTTATAATTCTCCACTCAAAACACTACTTACAGATGAACCCTTAGCTCCCTTTGGACCTTGAGGACCCTAAAAATAGGAAGAAATTTGGCAATGTCATTATGAGCACAGAGAGGATTACATAAATGAGACATGTAATGGTCACTGGGGGACTTACAGGAAGACCAGGAGGACCAGGGGGACCGAGAGGACCAGCAGCTCCACCGATTCCCTGTGATAGGATCACATGAAGAGGTCAGTCACTCAAGACAATGGCAGACTAGTTAAACAAATGCAGTTTCAGCAAATTTAAAACACTGACATGCAAAAAAGTATGTTGGTGAAGCAAGTTTAATTTAAAAGTTTTAATGTGAGCGCTGTCTTCTACAGTTTATGCTCTTTTCACAACAAAAAATCAAGCACTTTAAACTTTACTTTTAAAACTTTACTTTTTTACTTTTTGTCTCAGCCTATCACAAACTTGTCATTTTCATCGCTTTTGTATCACTCTGGCATATTATTCCCATGTTAAACACATTTGTTTACCTGGGCATGAACAAGAAAAAGTTAAATTTTGATGTTGTAAATGGACAATGCAACTTAAAAGTCCTCCCTACAGAGTCCTGACTGAGATGTACCAGTGGGACTCTCAAATTCAGTCTCAAATTCAAGGGAAAACTGAACAAAAACCTCATGTTCTTAGACAAGAGGGGATGTTAAAATTTTATAAGACTTAACCTCCAGGTACTTCACAGATCCAGTCCATCAGCTAAAATCACTAAACCTGGGGCAAATCAAACTGGGACACACAATGCTGTACTTTCTTCAGTCTCTAAAGTTTACTTAAAAATGGATGAAGGCGATCACATGGTATTTAACAAGAACGAGAAGTCTCAGACTTCTTTTAGAGCTGGATCCAGACTTCTATTTAGCACAATGAGTGAGCACAATGAAACTAAAAGAACACTGTGTTCAGGTGTGTAATGAAAAATATCAAAAAGGGAGGATCTAGTGGAAAAAAGTTCTATTTTGTATCTATGCCTACCCAATAATAATCACAGAAACAATGAGAAAACAAAGGAATAAATGAAAGAGGCTTTAGTCAAGTGCAAAGCAGTCAGTGATAAATCCCAATGGACGGTCCAATTACTGATCACAGCACTAACCATGTAATATCTTGCTGTTAAGAATGGCTTTATATTTGAAAAAACAAAAAAATAAAACAAAGTAACCTAGACTTCAGAGAAAAGCATAAAGTAATACTCGAAGTTAGAAAAAGGAATTGCATGGGGCACAGTAACAAAGCCAAAAGAAAAGAGTATTTAATATGAACAAAACATTTCAAATATGGAACAAAAGTAATGAAGGTTTAACATTTTTTCACTAATTAAAATTGGAAAGCCCATCTGTCAAACTGTTCCCCAGAACAATGGTTAAATTTAATGCTTTTTCTGGTGTATAATGTAGCTTTCATTGAATACCAGCCTCAAACAGTGAAAGACTGCAGCGAGAGCTCTGGCCGCAGCGGAAGGACAAACGGGCGACAAAGGCAAGAGGTGAAGGAAAAATGGCCTAAGGAACAGAGCGTGAATGGGGTCATCAATCACTTACACCGTCACCCTTGCTACCAGGTGAACCTTGAGGTCCAGGCAAACCACGGTCTCCCTTCTCTCCCTGTTCACCAGGGGGTCCGATCAAACCAATCAAACCTGGGTGACCCTGTGAGACAAATGCAAAGGGGAACAAAACACAAACATAAAAAAATGCACCAGCAATGTCCTCTGCACTTTAGAGTTATTGAATACATGTCAGACAAGGCCATAACTGCTTTATGTCACCAAACTGAAATGTGCAGAGGAGGCTGTGAAGGGTGAAGTTTCATTACAATATGACTCCCCAAGCTTTATAATTGAAATGTCTTTCCTGCCACAGTCGAAAAATGTCTATGGAAATGCAAAATCAGCCAAGTCCAATTCAGAACACAAAGATGATGACTTTAAAATGGGCTCTAAGCAGGTCCAAAGATTTGAAAGCATTTCAACACCACAACACTATGCATATATTGTGCACTTTTGCTGTCATGTCTCTGTGTGGAAGGTAATTTAGACAGAGTAATGTGTGCTGTCGCAATTTCATTTGCAGTTATATTTCACCAGCAAATTTGACAGTGGCAGCTAAGACAAGAGCGATATTAGACAGATTAAAGTCATATATCACATTTAGCTGCATATTCAATCCCGTTAAGACTTTGTCTCTTGTAGCAACTATGACAAAATCTCATTTTGTTCCCCAAACGTTAACACTGGTATTAACTTTAACCCTGTAATTATAAAAGCTGTGAAAGTTGTGTGAAGCCGTAAATCACTATCTCTAGATCCTCTAGATTGAGGCTGAACTTTGGTAATGAAACCATTTGGAGTCAGAAACAGAAAAAGTAGTGCCATACAGACCTTTTCACCTTTAGTTCCAGGGTCACCTTTCAGACCAGGAAGACCAGGAGGACCCTAAACAAAAGGAACAGAGGAAGTTAGACAACAGGTTCACACTGCAAAGAAATAAGACATGGTAGAGAGAAAAAGGACATTGTATTCAGGGAAGACACATAAAACAGACGTGAGAAGAAGGCAATAGACAAAGAAGAGCTACAACGAAGAAGCTACAAAAGGAACAGTGAGAAAAAGCTGAATAATGTATGTTATTTGCTCTAATAACATGTATTGTCTATGGGCATATGTATATACGTATATAAAAAAGGAACTTTTTAAAGAGCATCTTCAATCCTTATGTCTCAAACTGAGAGACAAGATTTTGGATTTAAGTCAATCAAAAGTCTCGAGGCTCTTACAGAACTAAAAATAAATCTCTGCAGAAAGAACTCTGATGTAAAAAGACAGACAGAGAGAAGGATATGTTGCATACTAACCATGGGACCAGGTGGACCGTCTTGTCCTGGGGCGCCGGGCAGCCCTTGTTCACCCTGTGAAAAGCCATTCGATTGCAGTGAGCATTATAGTCTGCTGTATTTTCACTGGCTCGCAATTGATTTTCTGTGCTCAGCATGATGATTAATACCCCAAACAAGGAAAAAAGTGTGTGGGAATAAACAAGTGAAACTAAAGTATAAGCCAAATGGGTATATTGATTATTCCATGAAGTCTATCATCATGCCTGAGCAGCTACAGAGATGTGTGTACCCAGTGAGTGTGCCTCTCTCCAGTACAGTGCATGGCGTATTAGGAAAATATCATTGTGACTTACGACAGGGCCAGGGATTCCTCGCAGACCCTCTGGACCGGGCTTTCCTGGAGGTCCCTGGGGTCCGACTGGTCCAGTTTTACCTGCTGGACCCTCGGCTCCGGCCTCTCCCTGTTTCAAGACAAACAAGTGATGGATAAAACTATAATATACACTAATGTGAAACAAAAATATTTCAATAATAGATTGTATGGCTAACTTAAAATTAGCATGCGTGACATTATATTTATACATTATATTTTAAATTTTGCATTCATTTTTAAATTTTTGTTACAGTCTTTTCAATTTGGAAACTACTGTGACTTGAATACCATTTTGACAACATTAGCAAGGTTTATGTTTTCAACCAATAACAGAAATGATTATTATATAATATCAATTAACTCTCATCATGGTATAATAAACTCACTTTTTTTGAGGCCCCTTTATTAAAGCAGTGTATTTTTAGAGGAGACGAGGCTACAACTCTTCTGAAACTCTCCAACATGTTGATTGGTTAAATGGGCTCAAGTAAACAGACCATGTTATTATCAGATGAGCCAACGTCTCTATGTTGCTCCAAATGAGGCTCAAAATAACTCATTCAATATCATTCTGGGCTTTCATTTTACACTCATTAGAAACGTAGTGAGCCGATCAGTTCTGCAGAATGCTGACCAGCTGTATTTAGAAATCTATCAGAATTAACTATGAGTGAATAAGATGAGCACATATCCACACAAACTGCAAATCAGTCCAAATCGAATTGATGTAAAAGGCAGCTGCATATGTGTACCCAACTCAAATACATATTGGACCATTACTTACCAGTGTGTATTCAAATATGTGTTTAATTAAAAATGACAATATGACAATTTTATTAATAAAAAAAAAAAAAAAAACACTGTCAACTTCCTGCAATGTTTATGAAAACTGCAGTAATGTCAGAGAAGAGAACCTACACAGCTGAATATCAGGAAACAAGACAAGAATAGCATTGAATCCTTTTGTCTGAAATCACAAGTCGCATAACAAAAGCATAACGGCTTATCAAAAGGCTGTGTCCATAAATTTACATTTAATCTACGGCAAAAAATTCAATTACTTGAGCATTTAGTGGTCTTTTAATGCCAGGCGAGTAACATATGGTGTGTGTGTGGTCGAGACAGTGCAGGGGGTGGGTAGGGGGGCTGCTCTGGGACTTGCTGAGACGGCTCTACTGTGTAAAGAACGAATTGATTTTGTTACCTTAGCGCCCTTCTCTCCTTGCCTGCCCTCTGCACCAGCAGCCCCCGGAGGTCCCTGCGGAAGATGAGAGGACAATACTTTAGCATTTCAATACGACACGGCCACAAACGGTGCAGTCACTTTGTAAACACGAGGGATAGAGCGTCACTGACCATTTATACTTTACAAGAGACAAGGCAGCAGGAGGAAGCCAAAGAACCTGCTTCTAAAGTTTGCCCATATGATGTGACATTAGACTTTAGACTTCACAGTAATGGATTTTTTTTACATACAAACACACACAAAACAAGCAAACAAAAAAGAAACAACTGCAAATATCGTACAAATAAAACCACATCTTGCATTGGTTGATTTATCACAAACTTTCCAGTGTCTTGTCTGACAAACACATGGTAGTCTTGATGCTCTGCTAACATGACTACAATCCCTTGACCTTGAATACACACTGCTGCACAGTATCAAGCTCTCTGTTGGTTTGGCCATGACTTTGTCTGACCATGTCTGAGCCGCGGACAAATACAAAGTTAACACACAAAGGCATCTCAAGACATGCCGCAGGTTGACAGGTCATCTTTTCTTTCTGGTCAGGATCTATCAGGCCCACAATGATTTCTTTCAACTTCATCTCCAGCCATCCCTCTTCAAAACCACTCTCCATCCAAATCCCACTCTGAATTGGCCCGACTGCAGCCTGAGTGCTATTGACTGAGCCTATAATGTGAACTTGTTTCATGTCTTGGAGCTTTCATCTTCCTCCTGGTGTGTACCTCTTACTGGTGGTGAAGAGGCACACTCTTCATCAGCAAGAAGAGTCATTTCAATTGTCCGACGATTCACAGAGACTCAGCTAACATCTATTTGTTCATCTTTTCAAGGTTATCAGAAATACTTCTGAGTTGGTGCATTAGAGGCTGTGAGCGCTAGTGCTTAGACAGGATGAAACTATTAAAAACAGGTTTACCTTTTAATAATAATAATGATAAAAAAGTTTTGCAATGAACTTTAAAAAACATTATCTAGATGTTCAAATTAGTCAAACATAATCCTCAACTAAAAGAATATTGGAAAGCTTTGTTTTGAAGTCCTATGGCCAAAGTGATGATATGAGATATAGAGACCAAAAATTTCAAAACAATTCTGGCTGTGGGATTATGCATTCATTGGAGCCACCAAGCAGGGATCATCTTGGGTCCCATTTTTTCGAAGCGATTAAAGACGTGTGACTGATAAAATAGCCTTTCCTTACCCTAATCCCGGGGCCATTTAGGTGGAGCGTATGCTGATACCGTGCTTAATACCCAGAATGTAAATTGCACTGGAGACATTAGAAAAGCAATCAACCTCAGTTTAAAATGCATGACATGTTTTTATTCACTGGACTGAGTCATAGAGCCTTTCCTTTGAAATGCAGTCAGTTACTTTTCTCTAATGCACCACAGTAGCAGCTCATCTTTATGTGGATGTTAAGCTGTGCATTATATTGGAAATATGTTAATGCTCCGTCTTGGATGTGTGCATTCAAAGAGCATGTTAGTGTCTCTGATATTTCTTTATGATATATCAAGTGTATTAATGGCAAAGCTTTACCACACACATACAGTATTTCTTCCCATTATAAAGATTCAGTGACTTTGGTGCAGTTGCATTGATTTTGCTGTGCCCAAGGGCCACTTTTGCAAAATGACAGTTAAGCCAAGGGCCAGTTAACAAAAGAAAAAAGAGAAATAAAAGACAAAATGGTCCCTGTCAACTCATCTTTTCTCAGCACAACAAATTAACCAGGTCAGACACTCTTAATACGGGTTAAATTGAAGCAATTTTTAAGCACTTTTGAGGTCTATTTGCAAAAACTTTTACTTTTACAAGTTCCTTATAAAAACAGAGACATGGACTGTCTTTAGTTGTAATTTACATTTTAAGAAACCAGTAGAAATAACAAACTCATTTCCACATGAAACTAGCAGAAATCACAAGGATGAAAAATGACTCCCAAGAAAATGCATTTTTTCACTAAGCGAATACCAATTTATGCTTTTTTGATATAGCTTTTAAATCTTTGCCTGGTCAGTGTTTGCGTTTGCTGTGCAGCAGCTGTCAGTCAAGCCACAGATCAATAACATGTCACACATGCTATAACTCTATGGCTTTCTTCCTGCTGCCACACAGGCGTAAACGAGCTTAGAACCGAAGGGGCTATTTTTTAGCTAAGCCTTTTCAATTTCTTGCTAAGAAATAAAAAAAGATTCATGATTATTACTTCGTTACATCCATCTCTCGGCAGGCTTTGAGGGGCTTTACTTTGCAGACAGCACCAATGCCTTGACCCCTCAAATCTCTCACTTTGTTTTCCCCACTCTACTTTTAATGAAAATGAATCTCTTCTACTCTGCAGCCTAAAATGAGCTGTTGTAGAAGGAGTTGAGAAGAAAGTCCAGCCTGCAGTTAGACATATGCTTCAGCTGTTTCACAATTGGGCGTTTTACAAGAGCAGTAATGTTTTATGACAAGAAAAGATTTCACTGTTGAAATAATTAAAAAAAACATCTGTACATCTATGTCATATCAATCCAAACAACTGAACAAATACTCACTCTCTTGCCAGGTGGTCCAGGTGGGCCGGCTTCTCCTGATGGACCTGGTGGTCCCTGTAAACAGACACAAGATGTAAGGCATGATTATAACAAAAGAAAGGACTGTATGAATGAATGAGTCAGTGCTGAGATGAGTTTTAATGACAGTGCAGCACGCTTCACTGACTCTCTTGTTGTGTCTGTGACTATAACAAAGAAAGAATATTGACATTTAGGGAATAGCCAACCCCCGGATACAGCTGAAAGTTAGAGCCAAAACCCAAGTACGATTAAGCACTGTGCCGCCAGAAATGACACTTATTGTGCTCTCTCAGACACTTTCATCCATTATTTCGAAGTTAATTACAAGCAATGGAACCTCTTTGTAGCATTTGTAAAGGTAAATATTTCACCGCAGCCGACTGAGGTGGAGAGTTATTCAAGTAGTTTTCACATGGCATACAAAGTAGAAAAACTAATATCAAGAGATAATGTGATTGTTCATTACATTAAAAACACAATTATACTGTAGTGTCCAAGAATATATTAATAAATCAAATGGCTATAAAAGATGCTGTGTCTGACTCATTTACATAAATTATTGGTCTCGTTTATGGTAGTGATAAAAATACAACTAATGACAGAATTCAATACATGATGTGAACAAATTACTACATCATTCTGGATAATGTAGTCATTTGATTGTATTAGAAAATGATCAACTTACTGGTTGACCGGCTTCACCATCATCTCCCTTTTCGCCAGGTTCTCCATCAGTTCCCTTTACAAAACAATTGAAGAGGTCAAAATCAATCCAATTTTGCCATTTGTGTGTACTAAAACATACTTATATTTCATGTCAACGTAAACACATCAAACTTACAGCAACACCTGGCTCTCCAGGAGGGCCCGGGTCACCAGGGAATCCCACAGGACCCTTTAAAAACATAAAAATAAGCTCCATCAGTGTCAGTAATAAAATCGAAGCTGAGAGTAAGATTTCTATTGCCTTTGGGACAGAGATTAAGGACATGCTTAGTAATTAATTCAGCCATTTATTCCTTACCTAGCTTCCCCCACCGTTGGCTAATATTATAGTCTTAATGATGGTGTTAAATCCATCTGGAAATGTGTCACCGTATGTCATTAGCACAGAGGCATAAAATATCATTTCCATCAATAAAAGGGTTTTAAACCATTGAATATATTCAGGGATAGAATTTCCCGCCTTGAAGATGCCTGATGGGGAGTATTACCTTTTCAAGCGCTATATTTAAACCACTCTGACTAAGTGCCAGAAAATATTATTTGCAGAGTATTTGCTCGACTTACAGGGTTACCCTTTGGACCGTCGTCTCCAGGGGGTCCTTTGGCACCGGCGGGTCCAGCAGCTCCAGGGGGTCCAGCTTCTCCCTTCTCTCCTCTCTCGCCTTTGGGTCCCTACAATGAAGAGGTGGGCGTTCATTATATTAGTGCCACAGGGGAGTCGACACTGAAGTGAACAGGCAATAAACACTGGTGTAGCCTCTCGAGAGTGAAAGGGAAAGTAAGTGTGAAATAAAAAGAAAGCTTTGGTCTACGAGGAATGACATTAGGGTGTAAACAAAATGCGGCAGAATAGTGTTTTGAATAGAACAGTAATATATCGGACATTCAATCTGTTTCCTCTCTCATTTAGTGGGATAAAAATGATATGTCTCACCTTAAAAGTACAAAGAAAGAGTTAAAAGAAGCTTGTTGTTGTCCTTTGTTAGAAAACTGGTGGCACAACAACTCTGTGAATGTTAATGATGCCAGGGGTTTGACAGGGAACAAGCGGAGGACATTATGAATGCTAGTAATCACGCTCCTTTGCCACTCCCATTGGAGATAGGCAATCTTTTCAATCTGGTGTTGCACCTCAATTATGATAAGTGAGGCAGCCGAGTTAACGGAGCCATCGATAATTGATGTTTGGTATAAGTCAGAAAAGGGGTAATGAAATTGACAAAATTCTCGGGGTGAAAATAACATAGGAAATAAGATCGATTTAGTTAAATGAACATACCGTATTTTAAATCGTTTCATGTTAGGGTTGATATTAATTATAAAAAAGTCACAGGTCTGATAAATTGACTTGGAACGGCTCACAACACTGTCACTACCGAAGGGAATCATATTAGAGATAACAACTACTTTCACATTCAAAAGAAACAAATATGACTAATACTGTGACATTGACTTGAATAATTGTTCTCTACAATTATTGAAACACACACAATTCACTGTGTCAATTGACTCTTGGAATGTTAATGTTATGCAGCTCAGAATGTGTTTTACCATTTTTCCATGATGGGTTATGAAAATGTATTATTTATTTTACAAAAAGACAAACAAAGACAAGGCCAATTAATGACACATTTTTAGCTTGACAACCACAATGCAACATTACACACTTACCCCTGTTCCAGACTCTCCAGGTGGTCCTGGGTTTCCAGCCTCACCTTGCTCACCCTGTGATTAGAAAAATGTCAGCGTCATGACAACATGGATCATTTAGACCAAAAGTCACACTGTCTTTAATAAAAACATGTTAATACAGCTAGTAACATTTTCACTCATTACATTACACAATATAAATAAATAAGAAAAGTTATCAAAAGCCATCCTCTTGTCTTTGCAAAGTCAAAAATGAGTCTGTAATTGTACATCATTACCAAAGTTCTTAAAAGTTACAGTATTCTGAGTGCCCTCTTAAAGTGTTGGCGGCCCTTCATGCTCCATCATCCAGGCTCACTTTAACAGCTGCAGTAAAGCATTAAGTATTTATTGTGCAGCCCTTTGCCAAATGACATTGAAATTGAAGAATCTTGTTGGAAGTGTTGTAAAATTGACATTAATAGTGTCAAAGCATTAACTCAGACAAAAAGCCTGGGCAATGGAAATGAACAGGCTGCAGGTGGTAACAGAGAGTGGCAGCTGAGTGCTCTGGACAGGGCCAGAGGCAACAGAGCGGCAGTCCATCAGCGCGGCCTCACGCTGTGCACAGAGATAACCCTCAGGTGCCTTGAACTGACTCGTACCTTCTCACCCACGGATCCCATTGGGCCGACACCGCCAGGAGGACCTTGTGGACCCTACAGCCGGAGACATAACAAGGAATGAGTCATTATGCTTCTCTTTAAGGTCTAGAGGTGGACCAGTGCAAATACCATTCCTTGTTTTTTGCTTTTAATTGTGTATTAACAGGTTGGACAAGTAGCTCTGTTATTACAATGTTTGCATATCACACAAAGTTGACAAAAGTACTTGCCCTTAAAATGTGGCATGTTTTTCCAATGCATTTAATACAAGACTACAAAAGAGTAGTCCAAAAACCATTGGGTGACATACAGTAGGTACAACTATTTAATAAATACAATCAGAAGACAGATTGAACTAAATGAACATAGTGTACGTACATCAGCTCCACTGGGACCCTGAGGACCTCTGGGACCAGGTGGACCAGGGGGGCCCTGCACAAAAGAAGGCAATATCAAAGAAGAATCTACTAATAATAGAATAAAAACTTCATCAAGTCTGTCTCTTACCATTGGGCCAACATCACCATTCTCTCCCTTCTCACCAGGAGGGCCAGGAAGACCCTACAGACACAAAACAATACACAATTATGTAAGCAGAACAATCAAGCACACCATGCTGCAGCATGAATAACCAACAGTGCTCTTAACTATTTACATTTGTTCGCGCTGCTAACTGTATTTACAGCAGCTGTTCTCCCTTGACTTTTAAATTCAGATGTAATTTGCAACACATTGTAATGGTGATGTGAAATATTAAACATATCTTTGGGCTAGTGCATTCATTAATCACTTGATTCCATGTTTCAAAAAGCCCCCTGCTGTTATTATGTGTTTAGTGAAACATAAATTAAACACAAGGGCACATGTAGGTTGACAAGACACAATGTTGGTAAGTAAGAAGACCGATTAAAAGCAAGCTAGCAATACTCATACTTTGTCCTAATTTGGGACAATAGGACACTTAAACATTTCAAAATCATGTTGGACTGATGGACAAATAGACTTAAATACAGAACAGAGATTTAACCAGATCAGAATTATATATGGAAAAAATTCAAGGAGAGTTTTTAATGTGATTCAATAGGAGCCATGTGACAATACATTTTTTGTACCTCTACTCTTTTTTGTAACTTTTCCTCCTTTCATGAACAGAACATAGATTTAGGTGAATTATGCATGTTAAAAGTGCAATGCAGTCAAAACCTTGAATGTGTGTTTGAACCCCCGACATTTGGACGAGTAATTGTTCTGATTAAACTGCAGTACGCCGCTTTTACTTCAGTGGCTGTGTGTGTGACTGTTCATAATTCAGAAGCGCTCTGTCATCAGTTAAAGGTGTAAGGCCGTGAGTGAAGAGATCAAAGAATTCATTCATGTACATGTGCTTATACCAACAACAAGGGAAAAGGAAAAGCCTCTTTGCTGACTGTTCTGTGGATATGCCCTACATCTAAGAGCTTGTGCTCATGCCCCCATTCGCCAGGATTTTCCGTGTGTGTATGTGCATTTGCCTGCTGATTCCTCCCGTGCTGAGAAATCTCATCTGTGTAAAGGTCTCCTCCAGTCTAAGATCGTTAGCGCTGCTACTAATTATGCACCGTGGTGAATGTGCTCAATGACGAACTGACTATCAGAGCAGGTCGGTCCACACAATTAATGGAATCGCAATGGGAAGTGAATTACACCCAATTAAAAGCCCATTGAATACTATCCTGCAGAGATGGGATAGCACCTTGGGATGATGAGCAGTAGTCTATGTAATTTCATCAAGACAATGACCCAACTCTCTGCCATAAACTCTTAACATGTTTGAATTAGGAATCTGATTACTAATAAAACACATAATTACCAACAAAATGGGCTACTACTGCAGAGAAGGCCCTTCTTATTAGATAATTACCACGCAGCAAAACATCATTATGCCTAGTTAAAATGCTGATTAGTTTATGGCCACATTGTTGTTGTATGAAGGACAGGCCTGGTATATTGTCTTATTGTTACAGCCAGTGGTGTGCAATACTACACTGTTTTATAAAATGAGATGTAATGCATTTGTTATGAGGATAAAAATATATTCATAGAGTATTCTCCCTCAGCTGCTGTACATCTCCTGTGGACATAGTATTTTCAATGTAGAGTATATAATTTGGCTACAGAGAAACACTGGCTTTTAATAATCATTAGTGTTATTAATGTTAAAACTGTGTGAATATTATTGCTGTTCTGCTATGGTCTTGGTCAAAAGCAGAGAGTCTATTACTATGAAGTCTGTTAGTTCATTTAATCAAAGCAACAAATTTATATTTAGCTAAAAAATGTATCTGTGCTTATTTCTGTTTCCCTAGTAACATGTATGGATTTACTTTAAAAAGCCCTGAAGATTAATTTCTTCATTGACAAAAAAGCACAGTCTGAAGTTTATTAAACAATTTGGTGTCCAGAATATATGAGCCATAGTCATCTGTGGGACCGACAGTATGCCCTTGCCTGAAATGTGTCTGTGGCTCAGCCTTGGGTATATCTATGCCTCGAAAATCCATCTAAAGCAACAGTAATACTATCACACAACATAGTGTACACTGAAAGCTCCTTTGAATCTAAGGACAACGCAAGGATATTGTTCAGTTACAGACAATGTATAAGGGACACTGACCTGCAGGCCAATGGGACCTGGGGGTCCAGGGAAACCTCTGGGACCTTCATCTCCCTTCTGTCCAAACATACCCTGCTGACCCCTGGGTCCAGGTTCTCCATCAGCTCCCTGAGACATGAGAAACATAAGTTCATTTACACTGTTCAGTTACACAGTTACACTGCATGTTTCTGTTTAGAACTGACACAACTCAACATAATCACTCTTACACCTGCCAAACTAAATGCAATTAGAAACATTAAAACCTGGCACAGACACGGTATGTTTGCCTTGTCTGTGTTTTCAGAAACTACAGGTTTGTCTTTCTAGTTTTTCTTCTTGGTTTATGATCTATATACACAGTCCAGTAAAGTTTTATTGATGAAGGATACAAAAGACACTTACAGCGGGGCCTGGGGCACCAATGGGACCTTGGAGACCGGGTGGACCTGGAGGACCCTAAACACAAACAAGAATAAATTGCTGGCAAAACATCCCAAAATGGCCACATTGTGGTGTTGTAAAAATGTACATTACACTGGACTTTGGCAATAAATGTTTTTTGTAAGTGTTCACCTGCTCTCCTTTGTCAGCTTTGCTTCCCTTCTGACCAGGCTCTCCAACCTCTCCCTGAAAAACAGACCATGTTTCAGCTTTTTCTATTGAAATGTCCCCTATGAAAACAATAATAATAATAACAAATCAATACTCATTTCAACAGTTATGTAGCAATAATGTTGACACACAGTAGGATTGATTCACAGAAATAAAGCATAACCTACAACTATGTCATATTTGTAAAATGCAATAAAAATAATTCAGAATGTCACATTTCTACCAATTACATTTTATAGATTGTCTATAATACTGACATGGAGAAAACAATCAAACAAACAAAAAACAAAACCTGAAATATTTACAAAATTATGACACCACACCTTCACCCAAATGGTACTATTCTAATGTAGTATCCAGATTCATGTCAGCATTACAGAATCCATTACTGATTAATTGTGCCTGGAGCGGTACACAGACACAAGCACAAACTTTTTTGGGAAATGCCTTACTGTGGATTTATGTAAATTAGCTGAGAGGTCTAGCCCTGAATGTGTCCCAGTCATAGCCATGTCTGAAACGTGTCTTACTGTTGCTGTCAATTTACCTTGTCACCATCTTCCCCAGGTGGACCTTGGGGTCCCGCCGGCCCAGGCAGGCCGACTGGACCCTGGACACCATCGCGACCAGCTGGACCTTGAGGTCCTTTCTCACCCTGAAAGAACAGAAGTATTTATTTTGCTCAAGTTTTAAAATAGAAACCCTTGATCAAAGGCTGACATTATTAAGTTTTGTGTGATGAACTACTTACAGGTGCACCCTTCTCTCCAGCAGGACCTGGGGGACCCTGAGGACCAGGTCGACCAGACAGACCAATTGGACCAGCCTGGCCGGCAGAACCTCTCTCACCAGGTGAACCCTACAAGCATTAAAGTAAACAGAGTGAATAAGAGAAAATATTAGATACATGGTAAAAGCCTTGATTCGGCTGAAGATATAAGACATACTATATCAACGTTGTGCCCGCTGTGTAACAACCATTCCCATTAAGACTTCTACAAAGCAAGACATGACTGAGATGTACTGCTAATGGATCAGTACACAAACCCTTTTTAAGAGGAATACTGGGAAAACAGCAAGAGCACCCAGAAACAGGTGGCTTTTAAGTTCTAATATAGCAGTTCTGCTACTTGAAAGCAGCTGGCATTATCTGCAGACAGGAAGCAGCCGTCTTAGTGCTTCTTTCAGCGCCGTGTGATGAAAATGTGTTATTTGTAATAGAACTATAAGAACTCACCTTACATAAATCCATAACTCATAATGGAGACAGATACTATGACTGTGAATACAGGCTATTGTATAACACATAGGCACTTCAACAACACAGACATATCATTAATAATAAATGGAAGCCAAATCTAGCAGAGATCCTGACTCGACACTCGTTTTTCTATCCATGTTTGTTTGTGTCACTGTACTGAGCTATTGCAGCACTTGAATGCTTCAGTGACAAATCTCTGTGTGCAGTGGGATGACACCAATCTGCTGATGCCCATCAGAAAATGTAGACAATAATGATGCAACACTAATGGTCTAATTACTTTGGCTTACAAATGTTGTCCTTTCTCAAGTTATTACTTTGATTCCGGTGTATTAGGAGAAAAATATGTGCTTGTCTTTTTTTCATGACAATTTTGACACTAATGTGAAAATTATTTTTCATCGTATCATGACATAAAACTATTCTCTCATAACAAACTCAGCTATAACTTCTGTTGTACATAATGAAAAAAAAAGTCTTTTCTCTTTTTATCTGAAAAAGATTAAAGGCCTTTACTACTAATGTGTAAGTGAACAAATAAAATACAACTTATCAAAAATGACCAATAAAGTCCACAAGGCAACACACTCGAGTAATGTATTACTTCAATAACTGTGGAAGTGAGGGCTTACTCAGACAGTGTCAACGGTACCTGAAGAGGTACTTACCACAGGGCCAGGTGGACCTTGGGGCCCCTCTCCTCCTTTTAGACCAGCTGGGCCCTAAGGGAAAGTAAAAGGAGAATTGTTATGAGAACCTTAACTTTGTCTTGTTTTTGCCATGTTGGAAATGACCCTCAATGTAGACAACACAAATATGAGACATAGGATTGTTATGTCAATGCTAGCAGCTTTGTACACTGTTTTTACAACATGTGCTTGTGGTTGTGCATACATTATCATTTTACACATGACAGAAATGGGATGTTGAATTCTCCTGTTACTTTGTGTCAGCCTGCAGCTTCCTAGATGTTTCTCAAAGAAAACATTGCAGCATGGGTAATGAGTCTCTCTGCTGGCCGTGGCTGGGGTGGAGTAAATCACAATGGCAGAAAACAATCAGCCATGCTGCCGGTCTGGAGAGTCGGACTGACCTTGGCGATGCAAACACCACAATACTTCCTCTTCCTGCAGAACATCCATTTTCTGAAGCCTTAGACTAATTGCCAACATTTACCATTAATAATTTACTTAAATTAGTAATGAATACAAGGCAAGCAAATAACTTCACTTAAAAAGTGTATGTAAAAAAAACAAATAGCCCTTGAATTAAACCTTGAAAAGTCTACAAACAGACCCCTAACCAACAATTCTCTTGTTTTATATTAGGACCATGATGCATTGCTGCAGATAAAACAGTGGTGTCAGTGGCAGCGGAGCAATGCACAGGCATGCCTGTTCATTTGTAAGATGTCGTGTTGGATTTCCTCCGCTACGGATTGATTGCTAAGAGTGAATTCAGGGCTGGTGCCTCTAATGAAGTGAATAGCTTTAGATAGACACCGGTTCATTTGTTATGTAGCATTGTTCTGTCACTTTCTACTAACAAACACATGTAAGGAGAAGCCATGATGAATAGGTGCAGGTGTAGCAAACTGCTTACCGGGGCGCCAGGAAGACCTCTCTCTCCAGGGAAGCCTCGAAGGCCAGGGGGGCCGTCTTTACCGGGGGATCCCTGAGGGCCGGGGTCTCCCTATACTCAAGAAGATGCAGGTGTTATTATGGTTCTTACATCACACTGACAAAACAAGGCAAACTGTAGCCATATTACAACCTAATAATGTTGATAAATATGAACGTTATATAAAACTAATGAAAATATGCAAGTATACATAATCTTTTGAATGAATAAAAATGATCTATAGGCTGTTAAAAGGTAGAGGAAAAAAAACCTTTTAGATGTCCTCAGATGCATGTATGCTATATAACTAATATTAGTGTACGTAGCATCAAATATAAAGAATATGCTCATTGTTTAATATACATGTTGAAGAACAAATTGGTTCATAATTAATTCTACTGAAAAGAATGTCTTTTTGTAGCCATATATCAAAATAGAGCATTAGTTGTAGCTAATTTTATGTTTTCATTTGGTTCTTAACAATGTCAAAACCTTGTCAACACAATAGCCTCTGACTATCATTTAAGCCAAGGTGCACCATTAATGATTCACTCTTTTTCTGAACCTTATCTAGAGACCAGACTTTTTATCTGAAAGAGAGCAACAGTGGCGAGAGTTGCAGGGAGCCCATCGCTCATTTATTTGTAAAGCACATTTCCAAACAAGGACATTTTACTTAAGAAAAAGTTACTTGTGTCTTTGTTTTCTTTTCTTTTATTGGCAGGCTGACTTTATCTGCAAACAGGAGGCAGAAAGGAGAGGGCTTGAGAGGCGTAAGAGGATTTGGGTTCCACTGCCAAGCCCTCCAAAGTGTCCCTGGCATACAGATGCACGGGCCTGAGCCGAGCGGGCAAGACAGTGGGGCTGTGAGTGGTGAAGGTTTGCGCTTAGCTGACGGTCTTGATTAAACTGTCTGCTCGGAGAAGATGGGAGAAAATGAAAGCACAGGGGGGTTGTGAGGGAGGGGAAACGGGGGGCTGATCAGTTCTGAGAGTCAGAGGGTTGCTTTGGAGCAGCCCATACTTCTACAAAATGGCTGCTGTCTCTTCCTAATGGGCACTCAATTGGCGACCGGGGAGGACTGTGGAAGGGATTTAACCAGACGCTGCCTGAATCTCTGCTCCTGTATCTTCTCTACTTTGGCCAAAGACTTGTAAAGCACAGATAAAATGGCGTGACTTTGTGTTTTGGGATGTGTGCAGAGGTGTTTCAGGTGAATTTATTACTTCAAAGATATTTATGTGTTTAGCAGTTTTTTCATCCAACAGAGGACTGAGTGCCCTCCAGAAATATAACTGCTGCCTCATTAGGCACAATTAAATCATGTACTATAATTGGTGCTGCATAAATTCATTGATTGTAGTCTTCTGATTGTAGACTTCTATATCATATATTCTATATTTCTAAGTCTGATTTGAACAAATACATGAGAAATCAATGTGTTAAATGAAATGGGAACATTGAGGGCAGGTCTTGATAACTACTTATTACAGTTAAATGTCAGTTCTTTGTCTTTTGTACCTTGGCTCCCTCTTTGCCTCCAGCACCGGGAAGACCCTGCTCTCCTGGTGGTCCCGGGGGTCCAGGATGACCTCTTTCACCAACAGGACCGGTCTCTCCAGTGGGTCCCTGAAATACCATAAGACATCAGTTTAATTCAATAAAACCACAAGAAGCTTAATTTTCAGTGCTTCTAATCTATTTCTAATAACATACAATAGCTAACCTAACATTTAAATTGATTTAGATTTTGTGTATTTTCTTTATCATTGTATTTCAGAGCATTTATTCTACTTTTATGCACACAGTGTATTCATTAAAATACATTTGTTACCTGGGGCCCAACAACACCTCCTGGACCAGGTGGACCAGTTTTTCCTTGAAAACCCTGAAAGAAGATTACAGATGTTTTCATTTACAACCCAATCAAAAAGCTCATCTCTAAAATCACAATTGAAAAGTTAAGTCGACATGTTGCCCAAGTTCTTTCCAGAGTCGAGAAAGCCCAACGGATATGACTAAGAAGAAAAAAGATACTATATGTTCCTAACTCAAACAAAGACACTAAAACTAAAGGAACAGAAGAATCCTTTGTGGATCTAAGAAGAGCTCTCTATATTTCTGAATTCCTCAGTGTTGTAGCTAAAGTGTACAGCACAATAAAAGACCACAAAGAGGACAAGAAACTTTAGATTAAAATGTTAAAATGACTATCTCAAAGCCCTCTCTAATGCATAAATTTATTTTACCTCAGAGATTGAAATCACATGTAAGAAATATAAGGAAACAATAAGAAAGTGGAAAAATTAGATGTGCAGCTTCATCTGAATGTTCAATGGCATCAAATGCACCAAAATATATACCATGTGCAATCAAAACTGAAAGAATATGAAAAAATGGTTGTTTCTCAGTGTCTAATTATTAGCCCTGCAACACTGTGACAGTGTTACATAGTTTAATCCTGGTCTTTAGTAGACCATTATGGCCAACTCAAGACTTCAGGCTTATTGATCGGTATGTTATGATTTATAGTGATGTATAATTCAGAGGAAACCTCAGGCAGCACAGTTACATCATAGAGTCCAGACTCAGACACACCGGCTCAAGTCTTTATTTTTGCATGTGGCTGTGAGTGTGTTTATTGCTCTGATCAATTCTTATATTGGATGCTTGTGGAGCCTGTTCATCAGCAAATAAATCTGCAGCTATAAACATCTAAATGAAGACTCTATCGTTGTTGCTGGAATTGCAGCGGGGCAGGGAGGCACTCATGTGTGGTGTGTTACGTTATCTATAGGAAAGAGGCAGGCGGAAAGGGAAGCTTTAATGATAGAGGCGATGATCTGTCAAGCTTTTAGTAGAATTTATTGCCCTCTGGGCCTCGTCAAAGCAAGGTGCACTGATGCATACCAAGTACAAAAGAATCAAAGCTGGAGCAAGGGCTCACAACTAGATGGGATCAATTTAAACTTTTTTTTTTTACTGTCGAATAAATTGGGAGTCCCTCAGGGTTATTGAATCTGTGCATCAGAGTAACTTTGGGACAAATTGAGTGAAGCCATTTCAGAGCTATTTGGTGCAAAAGTGTTTCCTCCAACAACCATTCTGGCTGTTAGAGCAAATGTAAGATCAAAGCAAAACATTTAGGCTAATCATTTTACAAGCAAAACTAATATCTGTCATTATCAATATTTGGGCAAAGGAGAGCCATCTGGAAAAATAGTGCACCCAAATTTGATGGTACAGTTTTCTTTTCAATAGTCAATACCAAATGTTTGGAGCCCTTCGTACCTCATAATTAGCATCGATGTGTTGTGCAGACACAAAATACTAGTCACTTAAGCCACACACTCCTCTTTTTTGGTAAACAAACATAGCTCTGGTGCTCATCAGTAAATGTCATGTGGCCTTGCTGTATTTTTCTTAGTAGTAGCAGTAATTGGTTTGGGCTACACACTCAAAAGCAAGGAACTAATGGATATGAGTAAAATAGGCACCGAGGGAAGTGGGTTTACGCATTTGTCATAGTGGTTCTGATTTTCACTGAGGCTTGTGAAAAATACATGTGAAATTTCAGTCTAGAAACCTTCCATTGTTTCTATCCAGCTACAAAACAACAAACAAAACAGATGCTTCCCACTCTGCCTGGTATCTATCACTGTGAGATAGGGGCCTGAGCCATGTAGATTATCTCTGACAGAATTTAGTGTGTGGTGTGTGAAGATGACACGCGCAGATAGCATCAGGGGATTTGTCTTCAGAGTTTTGCTTTACGATTCACGTCGGCCCATTTGGCCTCCCACTGAGATATTTTATCACTAGTTGTAAACCGCCGTGTACAATAATGCTGCTGATAAAAACAAGGCAATTTAAAGTGCAGCTGGTTGATTTAGAGGATCAAATGTGTTATAGTGATAAGGGGGCAGTTGAGGACAAAAGGTCGTTTTAGCCATTTTTTTTTAAAGATTGGTAGCGTAATAAATTAAAGACAACAGCTCATTATGGAAACCAGTGTTAACTAAAACCATTTAAGCAAATTGACACAAGAACGTACTGTTTCTCCGCGCTGTCCTGGGTGTCCGGGCAGCCCATCTTTTCCTGGTGGTCCCTGTTGAGTGAAAACACAGGACAAACATTTCCTCACTGCTGCTCAATTGTTATTTTTCTCTTCATTTGTAATATTTATTCACAGTACGGTATTTTTTTCCAACAGCTAAAATCCGCGATCGGGCACGTGGACCATAAATGAAGAAATAGCAGGATGTACTTTTTCCTTCTGAAGAAACAACATCAGTGAGTGAGGGCTAAGAGCCAGCTATGAATCCAACCTGAATCAATAGGTGGAAATTACCACTTGTCTCCTGCCGAGACTGGGAGAGTGAGAAAATAGGCTCTGCTTCAATAACAGTTAGACTAATGACCCCTGCACAGAATTAGGGATATTACTATGGTTTACCACACCCCATGAAGTTCTCAAATTAAATCAATTGTGACTTATAATGTTTGCGAACTAGTCTAATTTGCAAGTGAGACAATGGGAAGTAAAAATACTGGCGTTGACTGCACAGCCAAATACTTACAGGGGGTCCCTTTGGTCCCGGGAAACCCACTGGTCCCTGAGGTCCTTGAGGTCCCTGCAATTAGCAAAGAAAGTTTTAGTTTATGAAAGAAAGCTGTGAGTTGGTTTAATATGACGTAAACAATCAGAAAGTAGTGCAGAGGCGTGTTACCAAAGCTAGGTTAGCTCAGAAATGCAATTTAAATCTATTTATTACAGGAATGCAGCAGGTCATAGGCCTCCTGCTCTGATTAGTTCTTGGAGTAGCACATTGTCATTATGAGTGAGGACATTAAAGTGGCACAGAGCCTTTTGACCAAACTGCTTTCATTTACAAGCAACAGAAAATATGAAGTGTTATTAGAATTATATCAAGTCTATTTTGGAAATGGAGCTGTTCGGTGCAACAAGGGTCCATTTTATAATTCAAATTCAAATTACATTACTAATCCGCAAGGGGCAATTCAGTAACCGTAACCCATGGGATCTGGAGTGGGACGGTTCAATAAAGATTTGTTTTGTAAAGATCTGAAGACGCTGAATGCAGCCTACAATAGATGTAGATGTTAATGTGCAACTCAGTGAAATATCGAGCATAGAATGAACATAGGTACAGATATATTCTAACTGGGTAGGATTTGTGACAGTGTAGATTCTCAGTCATCCTGGTCACAGTGACGACATATTTAGTCATTAATATGAGTACAATTTACTGAAAATATATAGTCATCAAAGTATTAATATGTGAATGTATGTATATGAAAATCAATTCAAAATGTAAGCATCCCCAAAAGAAAAACTATAAATAAATTAAAACTTGAGTACACAATCTATTCACTTAATCAAGGGATGCCAAATGAATAAACATTTAACATTTTACACGTATATCCGCCACAATTAAAAACACTACATTAAGTACAGACTGTGTTTTAAATGCAACAGGAACACCAATGTAGACCTAACTCAGTTTAATGAAAACAATGAAACAAGGTGTCTCTGCTGGAAGGCTTTTACTGTGAAGCAGCAGCAGAGATTAGTGACTCTGCCACTTGTTTAGCCATGCACTCATTGGTACACACACTGCCATGAATCTAGATTGGACAATTTGCTTTACTTTGGGGAACCCGGCAAAGCTGAAATCATCCTATTTATTATGTTTATGCCTGCTCAAGGTTACACCTGTCAGGCAATTTAACAACAAACAAACTCGATATAGTGCTGTTAGATTGTACATGAATACGTCTAATAAACCATTATAGTAGAGAATAGCAAATAACATTACACTCAATTGCAAATGCAAGGACAATCCAGAATAAGTGCTGTGTAAACTTTGTCTGTATCCAAATCATGAAGGCTTTTAAAGTCATCTCAGCTTGTAAATGTGTTTTGGTCTTACCCTCTCTCCAGGGGGGCCTGGAGGGCCGTCGTTGCCTGATGTTCCCTGCAAAATGGACACAATCAGAAACCACTGTCACATACTTTAAATAAGTTTTTATTGCTACATTATATAAACTACCTCTTAACGTTTTAGTTTAAAGAAATGTGGATTCAATACCAGATAATGATGAGATTCAGGGGTCTTTGAATAAAACTATCCACTAAATGAACTTGGCAAGCTGTTGATATACCTTAGGTCCTGGTTTTCCTGTGGGACCCCTGGCTCCTCTGGCTCCACGTGGACCCTAAACGAGATATCAGTATTGATTGGCAAGCATGTAATTTAACAATATCTCTGAAATTATATGAATGAATTAATGAACAGTACGCACCGTTGGTCCTCTTTGGCCTCTTGGACCAGGTTTTCCAGCAATTCCCTGTTAGAAAACAGAACATGTAAATGACAAACTTCATCGTCAGTCCTGCCCGTCTTGTCATGGCAGAATGAGAGCTGCTGCAGTTAGCTTCATGTAAAGACCATGTAACTGGTATTTAGTGGTCTTGTTAAGTTCTTTGTTTTTATGTTTGGCTTAATACAGTAGCAGAGGCAGCCTGCCAATATCTGCACTTCAAATGTTTCTACAACAGCTGCTAAATGACTTCCTGGCTTAGTGTCAAAACTGTCCAAAATTAGATTTGATGAACAAAATGTGTGTTTTGGCAGATGGCCCTATAATATGTAAGATAATGAACTTCAAACTCTCACTGAAGCTAATTCATCTTCACCCTTTATAGAAATAAGATCATTATAAATTAATAGAGTTTCAGTGTCTGCACTGATAATCACTTTTATTCAGGGTCTGAAGCTGGAACTGGCCTGAATTGTACCTGTACTTATCAGCACTCCCCCAAACTGCATGAATGCTTCTTTTTCTAGTCCCGAGATGGAAGACAGGCTCAATGAAAGCACAATTGTTTCCATATCTTTAGTTCTCTCCCCAACATTGATTTTGCGGCTGTTATTTTTTGTGCCAAGTCACCATACAGATGCCTTTATAATAGGAATCAATTTTCTTTTGTGCAGAGATATGTGGTGATTTTCATACACGAACAAGAAGTGTGTATTCAGTCTGAATGTCTGTGCGTGCATGTGTCCTACCCTGGCTCCTTTCTCTCCGTTGGCTCCTGGGAAGCCTGGGAACCCACTGGAGCCCTATTAATAGGAAAGGGAGATATGGTGAAGGAGAATGAGAGCAACAACACAGAGAGACAGGCTCAGAGAGGCGCAGCATGAATGAAAATGAACAGATATCAGCCACGGCATTGTCCAAGAATTTTAGGCTAAAAAGAAAACTACTTCAAAACATATACTTCACATAGTTCACATATTTCATTCAGGCAAATTGTACTGAAAAGGCAGCAGTATTTCTAAACTGATTTAAACACCCTTTTAATGTTGCAGGTTGGTAATTTCCTTTAAAGTTTTAGTTCATAAGTGATGGCCTGAAATAACACAGCTTTTATAGCTTGAGAGAAGAATCATTTTTAAACCGTGAACCCAGTCTTCGACCTCAGTTGATGACTCAAACACTGTGATGCTCTAGCACTGAATGACCATTGATGCGGCCAAGAGTCAAGTGCCATTTTGTCCAACTATGCTGAAGTAGGACACGGTTGTGGCATAGCAATCAGAGCTAAACAATTCAAGTGATGGAAGAGACTAGGTTTTGCAAAATATGCCTAAAATGAGATAATTGAGGACTGCTTTCATAAACAAGATATGGCATAACTACATTCTTCATATAATAGAACATTCTGCTTCAAAATAAATACCCCTTACACTGTTAACTCACCTTAGGTCCTTGTCTTCCTGGATAACCTGGCAACCCTGGGACACCCAGTTTACCCTGAAACATTGTAATGACAGATATTAGTCACGCTACATAACACTACCTTTAAAAGAAGAACATGTTTTAGTTTAGTGTCATTACCTTTTCTCCAGCAGGACCAATAGGACCTGACTCTCCATTGGGTCCAGCTCGACCTTTAGGACCCTCAGGACCATCTTCTCCTCGAGAACCAGGCAAACCAAGCTCACCCTAGAAGCCAGACAACAGTATTAGGAACGGATCATCAACAAAGCATTAAAGAATTACATAAGGTTTTCAGATCCTTACCCGGTCTCCCTTGATTCCCATGTCTCCCTTAAAACCTGGGAAGCCATCTTCACCCTAAAACATACACACTGATGATTACTATGAGAAAACTGTCAATTCACTGCATTGAATCTACACATTTATGATTTTACAGATGAAGAATTTAAAGTTTTTAAGCTAATGTTGCCAAATCTAGCTCTTCTTTTGTAATGGTCTTTATGTAAGTCAGGTTTGATGCTGCCCTGCGGTGGCCGAGATGTGGAACTGCACATGAGATGCAAGGTTAGCTCAAATGATTGTGAGCACAGCGAAGGGAAACTAATAAGAAAAACATGGGTTTACCACAGTGATAATGCCAACGTTAAAATGAATTTTAAAACAGTTCAATAAGAAGTCAAGGAGCACTCATCCAAACTTCCTTGGACACTTTCTCTTTCTAGTCTGTCACCTGTCCATGTTTTCCGCCACTATCTGATGCATAATGCAGCGTGTCTTTTCACCTGCGTCTCACATCACAAAGACCACACACACACACACACACACACACACACACACACACACACACACACACACACACACACACACACACACACACACACACACACACTCACACACCTGCATACTTTATTCATAACAAAGCCTTTCTCTCCTCAAGGTTTGAGCTTTAGATTCTCTCCCTATAAATTATTCAATATAAAACTGAATAGCTGTCACCGCACCGAAAACAACAGCCCACAGTCACATAATAGATTTCATAAAAAGCATAACAGTATCGATTTTAAATAAACGTCATGCATATTAAAAGTGTGGCATCGTTTAAATTCAACCAACACTTCAAATGTGCTTGAGACGGATGACACCGCTCTCCGAGACAAAAGCTTTGAGTGAGTCAGCGTTATGTTTGACAATAGTCGCGGAGTCCACTCAAAGAAACTGTGTGTTTCCTCTGGAGGTGGCCTCTGAATAACCTCTCGTCACTGGTGGTGCTTTCAATACCACATTGAGCAGGCACAACAACGCTTCAGTGACAAGTAAACAAACATGCAACAAAAGAGTATATGTATAGCTCCAAAAGTTTATGTAAGTCTTCTATCCTTGAGACAAAGTAAAATGAAATGTCTCGTGTGGTTTCACAGCATTTTAAACAATACAGTAGTTTTTGATTGAAATGTCTGGTCTTTGTTGTTTATTGAAAAACGTCCAATTTTTATGTCTGTCTTTCAGTTTTTCTGTTTGATGAAGACAGTGTCAGAAAGTAAAATGAATAACTGCTTTTCAAACGTGCGTCTAACTTTGACAACACAAGCACATTTACAAATCAGACTTTATTGCATTTTACTCCCAAAGCTTGTCCAACAGAAAACTCATTTGTTCAGAGTGAAAAGCTCACCTTCTCTCCCTTTGAACCCTTAAGACCTCGGACACCATCAGCTCCCTATTGGACAGAAAACCCCTTAATACAAGCCACATATTAACATATAAACACTTTTTGAAATAAATGTGTGCAAATTATCATTATACCTTAACACCACGAGGGCCGGGATAACCAATAGGCCCCTGAGGACCAAGAGGACCCTGAAGACAAGAGAGAACTGCAATGATTACTTTGTACAATGCATAAACATTTTATTTTAACACAAAATGGACACAAATGGATTCCTCATACCTGGGATCCTTTCTCTCCAGGTGGACCCTCTTTTCCAGGATGACCCTTGAACAATAAAATATGTGTTATGTTAATTGGGCACTTAATGTTAGAATCATTGAGAGATAGAGTCAGGGCCACTCTCCACTTGAACAATTTATATCTACATATTCAAAAATGTACAAAATGGCTCTAAAAATGAATCTACTTATAGTGATTTATCATTTTAAAAACATTTTTCGTGACTCTTTCAAATGTTTTAGAGAATCCCCAAAATGTATAGGATTATTATCCACTTGTATGGAGGGAAATGGGAGTGTCTGGTTGGTGTCAAAGATGGACAGGCCCATACACACAACCTCGGCTCACTGATAGCAACCTGGAGCTGTGAACACCTGGCACGTCCAATCTGAGGTGTGAGGTTGTGGCAGGAGGCTGTAAATCAGTGAACTACGGAGCCTGGGGGCAACTTAACGCTGCCTGACACCTGAACTTATACACCTCACACAGCTATGGCACAAAATGAAAAAGTGGGATAACTAGTCTTTGGATTCCACCAATTATATTTCTGTGTTTTAAGACTTTTACGACTCATCAACTCATAAGCTTGGGTTCAGAACGTAGATAACAAACAAGATAAACACGTTGAAAATAACTGTCGCTGACAAACACAGTACAACCGGTATAACTTCCTGAATAGACTTCCTGTTATAGACTAAAAGGATGGAGAGCACTCACAGGAGGACCATCAGCTCCAGGTAATCCAGGCAACCCAGATCTGCCCTGAGGTCCCTGTAAAAAGACAGGAAAGGAGGAAAGGTTAGAGGTCATGTGGAGTTCACAAGTAGCACCTGCACTTTTCAAACACATAAAAACTTCAAATGCCAACGCACTGCTTTAAACCAGAAAACTATTTGCCACTTAGGATGTGAGCATATTTTCTATCATGTCTCTAAGAATAATTTTATATGCTCAAACTGTGTCATCCATTTTTACAAGCTTTATAAATCCTTAAATAAACCTTTTAAGCATTCAACTACAAACCCGGCGCTGTAGTGAACCATATATAACCTTACAGTCATGTCTTGAAGAATGATATAAGACTCATTTTCACATAAGCATTACGAAACATCAGATAAACCTACTTTTTCACCAGGTGGTCCGATGGAGCCTTGAGGACCTGGAAGACCCTACGAGACAGATACACAAGTATAATGAGGGTTTGTTGCCATGGTAACAGCAAATATGCTCAAAGACATAGAAGCAGGATGAAAAGGAGATGGAAAGGATTGCTGAACAGTTGTCTAATATGTTTGTGTAAAGTTAATATTGGGCAAAATATGTCGCCTGACTTTTAGATTTAGGTGTAATATGAGCCTCTTGAGCATGCTTAAACAGGTGACGAAGCTTTGCAGAAATTCCACTAACATGAATGTGGTGCTTTCAAATGGACTGATCCGAATCGGTAACCATTCCCAAGAAAAACGAAGTCAAAATGTTTGGGAAAAATGTGGGTATTTTTTAGACCACCCGGGAGAGAAATTGAAGAAAAACAGAAATATAAAAAACTAAATGTTATGTTACAGCAGCTCAATGTTAGACTCACTAGATCAAACGTCTATTTAAAGAAAAAAACACAAGAGAATAGTGGTATTGTAGCATCTGTGTAATGTATTCATCAAAAGCAACCCTGAGGTTATACTGACAGAGACTCAGACTATTCTCTGTGGATCTGTGTTGATACAAACAGGAACAAAGACATCTGTGTCAGGGGCTCCTCATTACATAGAGGATTCATATACCAGGCATATACAGGATGTTTGTATGGCACAGCGCTATTGATTTTTTCACCTGTGTTCCTGGGATTCCTTGTTGACCGGGCGGGCCTGGTTCACCTTGTGGTCCCTATAAAAAATGCAGGATGTCAGGACAAACTATATTTTTAAATAATACCAGGAAGGTACTTAGACTAACATTGTGTCTATTAGGAAATGGCATTGCACTGTAAGCATAGACGTATTGTTATGGTGTTTTATCACTTTAAACCTTTTGATTAGCCCTGTTCAATCAGAAAGAACACATTTAAGTCTACTTGTGTACTGCAGCCCATCATGAAAGACTTGTTTGGAAATGCATCCCGGTGAAAACCCTGTATCTGCTGACCCCCAGTGGTTTGAATCTGTGCTGAGTGTGCTGAGCGTGTCGATATGCAGGCTTACATCAGGGTGAGGGTTTTTATGGCCACAATAAAAGCACCCTTGTGACCCCACCCAATCATAGTTAGTGATGCTTGGTAGGATGCACTGTATTTGACCAGAGAGGGCAGCAGCAGACTACATTTTAAAGCCTGAAGTTGAAATAAGATGCTGAGACAATGTAGAATCATTACTATTTGGCGATTGTTTGAATGCATTTTAGCTCTATATATCTAATTTATTGTGTAACATACAAAATTATTTTCATTAAACATGGTATTATAACTTTATTTAGCCTTGCAATTAACTTGTGATCCCTTAAGCAGCTGGGATTTAGTACTGCACTCAGTTCAAATGCCAAAGCTGTGTGAATGTTTGATACCAGGACACTGTGACTTTTAGGCTCACACTGTTCATCCTAAATTAATCTAACTCGTTATGCTCTATTTGACATTTCAACATTATAATTTGCAGAGTGGAAGTCTCATACCATGTTTCCTTTAGGACCTGGAGGCCCGTCGACTCCAGCAACACCCTGTAAACAGCAAGAAACACAAAAGAGTCACGTAAACTTTCTGACAGGAAGTCCCATCAGATAAAGAGATAGTGAAGAAGGATGAACGTACAGGGCCTCCAGGTGGTCCGGGAGGTCCACGGGGTCCCAGCAAACCTCTAGGACCCTATAAACAAACAGAAGCCATGATGAAGTGTATAACTTTCAATGGGAAATCCTGTCCCCTGATGGGAGGACTTGAGTTGAAAGCAAACACAAAGGGATCTTGTTGCATGTTTGGGACAACAGATAATCCTTACACTCTCTCCAGCTAATCCCCTAGGCCCGATCTCTCCATCTTCACCCTAGAGGAAGAAAAGACAAAGTGAAGTGACCAAACTTTCCACTCGAATAGTCTTTGAGGATTACTTATGATGCCAGCCACACTTCAAATCTTAAAACACTGTTAAAGCCTGGGGGCAGGTAAATGGGTTAGTGGGCGGTGGTTATTTTCACTGGGAGGAAAGGTTACACATAAACTCTGCTCCATAGTTCACCTCTCTGCCCCCAGCTGCCAGCGCCTCAGGCTAAAGGCTGCTGGACCACAGCTGATGTAACTACAAATGAGAGCATGTCTGTCTTTTTAACCCATGGGGAGGGTAGATAAAATAAGATGGACTCACTCTCTGCCCATCTTCTCCGGTGGCTCCTGCAGGTCCTTGAGGTCCGGGCTCCCCCTGAAAAAGTTTTGTGTGCTCAGTCAAGTGTATCAAATTTAACACATGGCTTGCATTGGTTTTCATATTGGTTTCATTATAAAACAAACTCATTGTAACTTATGTTATAAGGACACTTTTTCGATCAAAAGTTCCTGATTTTATACATGTACAGTACAAGTACCAGAGGATTGCTATTACTTACACATAACTATTACTTGTGTATGTACTCTATTGTCATTACATTTAGGAAAGGAAACCAGCTTCAAGTGTTTCTATGCAAATGTTACACGCAGTATCTTCAAAGACCCGGTAACCTCAGCTTTAAATTTAGACGTGTTGAAAAACCTTAAAGGCAGGCAATGTTACAGAGGCAAACAATATTCTTTAAATTCACATCTAAGTCCAAGGGGACATTGTGGCAGTGTAGGTTAGATTAGAGAGTGTAGATTTTTAGGCTGAAATGATTTTATGATTCAGTGACATGTAAACTTACCCTGTGTCCCTTTTCACCGGGCAATCCGGGGAGTCCATCAAAGCCACGGTCACCCTGCAAACAGATATCATCATCGTCATACAATACCACAACATACAAACTATAATTACCATAAACAATACTAATAGCACTTATAATTTGATCCTATCCTCATGAAGAGTATTATAATGTATTTTTACCTTGGAGCCTGGCTCTCCAGGCATCCCACGGGCTCCATCAGCTCCGGCACGGCCCTTGATAGAAATAAATAGAACAGATAAGGTACAGTACATGCAGATGATTAGATATGTTTAGCTAGGAGCAAGCATACCTCTGGGATATGTTCACTAAACCCACAGTAGGCAGAAATTAAGGATAGAAAACAGAATTTTAAATTACACTTAAAACTTTTCTCTCTGTTTTATGCAAATGATGTACGATGGAAGACATGGCAACACACCAAAGCACCCAAACATCACATTTACATACAACTTACATATGTAACCCTCTATCACTAAAAATAGTAGTTGGATTACACTGTGAAGTTATCTATTGATAGAAAGAAGTATTAAATGCTAATAGGTAACATACAAACAACTCTGGGTTATATATCAGCTGACTCTGTGCATTATTTCTGCTTGTTAATGTGCTAATAAACGGTTTATGTTCATTAGTGACCATTCAGGTCATGGTGTTTAGCCTCATGGAGTGACTGCACAATGACACTATCTGCAGCCTATATCCGTCCTCAGGTTTCTCATTTGGGCATTTTCAGACAGATTAAGCTCCTGGTCATTGATCCAAGGATTGCAGCGCAAGCCTTTAAGCACATCTCAATTAATTGTTTGTTGGGCTGGAAATAAGCTTCTCTGCATTTGAGTCGCGGCCACCAGTGAAGTACAAACAACCACATAGCAACTCAAACTTAGCAACAAAAACAAAGGCCTGTGAGCACACACTTATAGCCTTGAGGTCAGAGGGTTTACTTACCCGCTTTCCAGCTTTGCCAGGTGGTCCCGAAGGCCCTTGGATACCACGAGGACCCTGCAGAAAGACAGAAGGAGTGATCACTGACCATCCATACTTTCAGATTTGGATGCAGCTTGTTGTTTGTCAGTTTATTGCTCACCTGTGGACCAGGGTCTCCACCTTCGCCTTTAAGTCCAGGAGAACCAGGAAGACCCTGGGGAAAGGAAACAGAGGCATGTTTATTCATGAAGTCTTTTAAATGTTAGAATACAATGCTGTAAATCTGACAGCAGATGGCAGTATTTAGCTGATAACGCACATTGTCTTCTAGAGCAACGCTATCTCAATAGGTCAATAAGTCAATAGGAAGACAATGCAAGCCAATGATGCCCTTGAGATAACAAAAGAAAATAAACACCTGGAGCCTAAATTACAGTACAAATTCATATATGCATTTCGCAGTATAGACACTGTATCATGCCTTAGATGACGTTTATGAATCTTAAAAGGGTCTGAGTGTTATGGGTGAATCATTTTAGAAAGCTTATTTTCTCCACTTATTGCGTTTCATATCAGATCATTATGACAGGTCATCAACAAATAAACTGGAGATATTGTAAAAGGTAATTCTTTGTGTCTTGTGGAGGACCCTTATTGCAGATGAATAGTGGATCATGTATCAACAAGCCCAGTAGAAAGGAGAAGGGGGAGGCAACAACGGGATGAAATTTTCTTGGCAGCTGAGTGCACCAAGACAGTAACACACAGGCCACTCAGCCACCGAGCAGTGAAGCAACAACCAATCAAAACAAGTCACCAGGTTTTATCCATTCACTGATTGAAAGATAATCAGTAATCAGAGTAAACTAAAGCATGTGAGGTTAAAATTGAAGATTATCATCCTTTAATGAATGAAATTCTAATTAAAATGACTGCTCAGGTGCAGTTTAATGATTTGGCCATATAAATTACTGCAGGATTAAGTATGTGTGGGAAAATCTTTGTTGCAGAAGTTGTAAAAATGCAAATTCCCGTTTCTTCAATATCCAACAGTCTGTTTCAATTAGCAGTAAAAGGGCACTTTATTATTGAGGAAATGAGGAATAAAGCACTCACCACTGGTCCTGATCTTCCTGTCAAACCCATTGGCCCCGGGGGTCCCCTCATCGCCAGCTGCAAACCAGACCCACACAGAAACAAGATCAGATTCTTCTCAGGAAACATCCCCGTCCAAACGTTAGAGCTTTACTGTCTGTCTTTACTGACTTTTTTATCAGCAGTGTTACATGATAAAGTATGTATCGTATGTGCCTTTATATGTGTCACATCCCATGATGCATTTGTGCTGATGCTTCCTTCATTTGGACAAGTGTGGTACATGTTGTGTTTTTATATAAAAGAACAATCTCATCAAGAATCTGTAAGCAAATGATGAAGTTGACTTATATGATGAATAATGAGCAGCTTTAGGTCCTTTAGCTTCTTTACACAAAATAGGCTTCAATGCAAAGATATAATTGTATAATGTATGCTTTTCTTGAACCTAAATGTGTATAACTACGGCATTAAAAAGTTATCTTATGCTGAAATATCAGTTCAGTTATAGACCATTCTATTAAAAATAACACACTGAATATCCTTTCAGCTACTGGACCTGATTTATGGACAGTAGCAAACACAACCCTGACCAGCCCGTTTCCAGTGGCACTCGCCCCTCAGACCTACACCTGTTGGTGCAGGCCACCCGCAGGTCATGAGCCTGTAAGTATTTTTAACAGTGTCTCTTGTGTGTCCATCTGTTCAAAGTGGCCCTTTTTATGTTGTTGCTGCTCGGCATGTCTCCATTTAGTCTTTGCAAGGCCAACGAAATGCAGCGCACCTCCCACAGACACACACACACCCCCAGCCCCATCAAAATACAGTCATGTTTCCCAGTTCCCCCTCCAGCTGAGAGGAGGAGGCAGGGCGGGGGTGGGGCTTTACTCCCAGTCTTCTGACTTTACTTACTCTGGCCTGGGACAGGATGGCCTGGGCCTGGGCCTCTTGAGCAGACACCACAGGACCCTTCTCACCATCACCGCCGAAACGGAACTGGACGATACACAAAAGCACAGTTTCTCAGTAGGAATGAGATAAGGCAAAGCAATGGAAATTATAACACTAATTACCAGGATATTAAAACACAAATAAGACTGAATTGAAAATAGAAATTCCACATAAAACAAAATACAAAGGTTTAACAAAGTAACATTGCTTACGTAACTGTTTTCATAGGCTGAAAAGAGCCTTAAATAGACACAGTTTTACTCACTGGCAGCATCAGCATAGTCCCAGGAGGTCCAGGCAAACCGTCAGCACCGGGCAGACCAGGACGACCAGGAGGACCCTGAAAAGTAAAGGTGACACAAGCACATCATTAAAATAAATCTTGGATGATAAAGAATACATGAGAATGGTTCATAGTGTTGTGTAAAATGTATTTATTACTAATTTATAAAACTATGATTTGATAAACTGAACAACCCATACAGCATTCTTTGGTGGGTTTGAGGTCTTAAAGTGAGGTGTTATTAACTGTGGCATTAATTTGAATGGAAACACAAACAGGCCTAATACGTTCACATTCCACACACACATGCAGCAGTAAATACTGAAGGTGTGCTGTTTGTTTCTTTGATTACCGAGCGCTCCTCCTGCTACAGCAGCAGCAGAGCGGTACATAGACTGGGTTTGTCCATCTGTGAGCCCCACTACTGTCCACGCTCCAAAACCAACATCCTTTCCCATGAAGCCTGATGTATGTTTGTGTTGAATTTCTCAATAACCTTTACAAGTTTGACCAAAATAATCAATCTGTTCAAACATTAGCAATTCTACAACTACGGCAAAATGAAACACAGGAAATCAGTGCTGTTTTATTAAAGTATACTTTTGGGTGACATTGTGGTGACATTATCATGACTTGGATTGTTCCTATTTAGCCGTACAGGCCTCTTCTAACCTTAAATTATCTTTTGAGAGTGTTAGAAATACGTATCAAGCAAATGTTATTGACAGCATTTTTGAACACAATGAGTGAAACATGGCCTCTTCTGGTTTACCTACCCTGTCACCGGGATCTCCAGCAGTGCCTGGAGGTCCTTGAAGGCCTGAGGGACCTGGAAGACCCTACAAAAGAGAAAGTTTCATGAGAAAACCATCCAGATCACCAGCAAAAATAGAAATGTTTTAACAAAAGATTGTACTCACGGATGGGCCAGGAGGTCCGGGTGGTCCTTCAATCAGCATGCCCTACAAACACAAACACAGTGAAGCAATCTTTTAAGAACTATTAAGAATATTTTTTAACTAACCCGGTAAGAAAACAACAACAAATAAATAAAACAGAAGGACTTAGTGGCTGTTAGATTATCAGTAAATGAACAACATAAACTTTAGGAGCCTTACAGGTTCAATGACAGCAGGCTCGCCCTTTTCTCCTTTCTGGCCTCCAACTCCAGCGACCTGCAGTCACAAACAATCACACGGCACATTTAGTACACGGGCAGATAAACAGTACTAAAGGAAACTGATGGCTTTGTCATGTGTATGTCCAGTGAGATTGGTTCAATTTTTTACAAACTAAGAGCAAAGACGAAATCTAAAACATACACGAAAGAGAAAATAAAACAGGCTGATTGTTAGCATGAAAAACTGGGTGCATTATCAACATGCTTGAAACTAAGCATCACCAGTTTAATGGGATTTGAAATGATGCAAACAGAATCTGAACGAGAAACAGAGAGACTAAGATTTTGTCCAGCCCTAAAAGGTTCAGAAGCATCCATACATGATTGAATATCTTCTTTGTGCAGCTTAACAATCAGGTGAATGTAAACAGTTTCAATTGGCTGGGTGTCAAAGCTAGGTACTCGGGTAAAAAAGTGATGTGTAATATGACTGATTTTGTGCCATCTTTTTTAAAACGTTTTGATTGATCCTAGACACTGATGGAGTCTTAAGACCTGGCTTTGTTAGTTCTTTGACTTTGACCGAGCTTGCGTTAAGATAAACTTTGACTGACTTCACTCTCCAATATCCAAAGACACATTTTTCATGCAAAAATTAAGAAGACATGCGCAAAAAGACACACAGAGTCCATAGCACCGGCTGCTCATGCACACACCCTCCATGTGGCGACCAGCTGAGGGTGCGATACTTACGGTGCTTTCAGAAATGTCGGTTTCAGCAGCAACCCCTGGCCCCACCTCATCATCGGGGGCCGCTGAGGGTTTGGCCTGGGCTGTGCCATAATCATCATAAGTGCCGTAATCATAAACCCTGCTGTCAACCTCGCCCAAGTCATACTCCTTTAGGTCATACTCCTTAAAGTCATACGCTTCTGCCCCGGTGTCCACGTTAGCCACCGTTTCTGGGACAATAGTGGGCTCCAGAGCAGTGGCCTCGGTGACAAGACCCCCAACAAGATCTTCCTCCGCAGCCTTTAGATGTCATCCAAGCCAAGGTAATGGTGAGCAATGAAGGAACAGAGTTAGTTAAGCCATTAAAGCAATCAGACTACGTTTATGTTATGAAAGCAGATACATATAGCATGAGAATAATAATGAAAATTATTGATTAAATAGCAATGGCAACATCTTATTTACATGTCCTAACAAGACCTAAATGGTTGACAGGACATATTACATTACAAATCCTGAATGCTGTGCAATCCATATACTCAAATCTCTGCTTAAGAATAAACAAGAAATAAGGTGATGCCATGTTGCCAAAAGCTTTAATTTACAATGTTGTTAATTCTACAAAACAAACCCATTGTTATTTCAGCCTTTACTTTATCATATGATGTATATGATACTGGATATGCAGCGGCTGAAGTAAACAATGTGGTCCTACATTTTACAGCATTTTGATTGGAGCTCATTAATCATCATATGATTAGAGGAGATGAGATTGTGGCTGTGCAAACACTTAAAGTGCAGCCAAATCATCAACATGTGTTGATTAAGCATTATTTCTGAGCACACATTAATACATTGTGTATTTGGCACAACTAACACAGCCACAATCACTTGACTACTGTAGCATTTCTTTTATTTCCAACTGTGAGTATTTGGATTTAGCTTTGCAATGAGCAACATCATGGATGCAATTACACACCATAGTATTGGCAGAGTTCCAGATTCACACATGATTTGTCTATTCAGAGATGTAATCACATCCAGTTTGTTGAACACAGTCGTGTACATTGCATGTTCCTAGAGGCTGTGAAGGATTGTAGTGATCTTAAATCACAGTCCTTCTCGAGATGAACAGCACAACTACAAACTAAGATACTAATATTATGGTCAACAGCATACACAATGCTAAAATAGTATCTTTTGCTACAATGGCACTACCTGGGGGAGGCTTTGCCATTCAATACTCTGTAAAGACACAGCATTGATTTGATGTATGTGTCTTTATTGCTCATACCAGGTGTTTTACTTGGTCATAATCATCTGGTCATTTCCCCAAACAGCTAACCATTTTGTGTAAAAACAGAAAGAATGAAACACATTACCTCAGGGGGTCCACTGGTGGCAAAGGGGTACTGAGTCTGAGTATCGTCTACTGTTCCGTAGTCAATGTCTGTATTGTAATCTCCTTCTACATTGTTTGGCTGAGCCATGTTGGAAAAGGACAGAAGAATAAAGCAAGCGTTAACTCAGAGGCAGAGAACAGGTGTTATGAACTCGGCTCTTCTCAAGCTACAGACTCAAGCTACTTCTACACGAGATGTTAGGGGCGCTCTTTCTGCCATCACAGATTTCCCTTTCAGAGTTAGAGTGGGAAGATCTTGATGGGACTGGACTTTTTTTTCTAAACGTTTACCCTAAAACTTCCTCTGGGTCGAGCCGGTGCTGTTGCCTGGTAACCAGGCATCTGTCGCTTCTTCTTAGCGGGAAACTTTTTAGCAGAAGTTTTTTTGGGAGCCAAAAACTTAAAAGGCTTTGCCTTAGTTTTACTAAGGGACTTTGTGGTCCTCTTCTTTTTCATGGAGACACTACGTTTCTTTCTCTGGAAAAGGTTGAAGCGACAAAAAGCACCAAGACAAACACAGAACATTTAAAAGTGGAAATGATTTGAGGGCCTGGTCCAAGACTGGGGTGCAGCCTCTTTTTGAGAATAGTTTAGATGTGTTTCAGAAGTAGTTTATACATTGTGCCATCATTGGTTTGGCTTTGAACAAAAAAAGCTGTGAATGAAATCTGGAGAATGTCAAATTAACAGAAAAGATGCTGCACAACAATCAAAACCTAGGCCTTTCATGTGACAAACAGAAGACATAACATCAACAAGATACAGAACACTGAGGCTTTGCCTTCTAGCAACACCTTAAAGCTACTGAATCACAAACCCTTTGGTTTAACTGCAAAATAAACAAAATGTAAACAATAGTTTAAAGGGATGCTGGAATGCAAAGAACCCCTTAAAGCAGAAGGCATTCTCCCAGGTAGCAAGGAAGCAGCCTCGTAACACAGAAACAAGGACTGACAGTGAGTTTACATGCACACACTGAAGCCAACATCCACTGTCTCACTGTACAACAGACCAGCAGAGCAGTGCTCAATTATTCACCTTAGAGGAAAATACAATCTGATTGTTGAAAAAAAGAATTGTCCAGTTGTGCATGTAAACATACAAATTAGACAAAGAGACTTCCAGAGACAAGACAAAACGAGACACTACAGGCAACACAGGTTTGCTCCTCTCTTTTCATTTACCTGTGGTTCTGGATACTCATCGGTGGGAATGATGTCTGTGGTTCCCTCAGAGTAATCATAGAACTGAGAGTAATCTAAGTCATCAGTAAAGTACTGGACAGACCAACATGTAGGAGAGAGAGGGAGAGAGAGAGAGAGAGGGAGGGAGGAAGAAGAGTGTTAGCGTTAGCGTCAAGGATGCACAGTGCTTTTTCTGCAAGATGATACTGAAAACATATCATCCTGAGTTTTCTGAATGTAAAGGTGGTTAAAAAGCCAAGTCATTCTCCATTACAACATCTTCAAATTATATTCATTGTGCTGGTATCTGTCTCAGGTGTAAATCAAAAATACTTGAATATTTGTGTAAACAAGCTTTGAAGCTGTCCGTGGGTCTTGGCTGACAAGTGTACACAGATGGGATGTTTAAAAGCTCATAAAAGCAAGAAAACAACAGGGAAACCTGAGACAAAAATACCAGCTGCATCCATGGATATCGTAATGGAACTTTCTCACTCTAAGCATGTAAATTATACGCCTCAGGACCTCTAATGTCAGCCAGATTAAAGGGCTCTTATTAGAAGAAAAGGACACCTTCTTTTAGTGATGTCAAGTGGGTCACTGTGCAAATGTTGCCATAGATATCTATTTATATATATTTTATATATATGCAGGTAAGCAGAAAAAAAACAACTGCAGAGCTGCACAGTGTCAACAGTTGTTTTAGTCAATGTTTTCATGATCTATGGCCATGATCAAAACAAAAATTGGCTAATGCAGACAGCAGAACAGATCAGTGGGTACACAGTATTGTCTACTCCAGTGACTGTCAGTTTTAGTTTGGCTTTATTGAGAGGATGCAAATATTGTTAAGCTGATTGTTATTTACCTTTTAATTGCATCCTTAGGACTGAAAAATGTGAGTAAGACAGTGGTGAGACAGTTTTTTGTGGGTGTGGACCATGATAACTGTGAGAAACTGTAGGCTAATGGTTGCTGTGTAATTTTCCTTGTTTTTAGGACTCAGTTGGAGTGTGACAGAACAGTCCATGTGGATAGAAATAGAAGAAGTACCATCAAGCATTGCTGCATGCTGATGAGATGCATCTATTGTACATGGCCTCATATTTAGGATAAAAAGACAGGTCATTCAATACAATGTAAAACTAAACAAACTAAAACTAAAACAGTCCCTATTATGTTATTAAGTGAAACATTCATTACTGTCAAGACTTGTAACATGTATCATTGAATTGTTATTGTCTATTTTACATTCTTGTATTTCTAAACATGGAGCCTGTGTAGAAATGTCTGCCAAATCTTCTGTTGTAATAGTGATCTATTTTAAATGCCCTTGAATTGTATTTGACTACACCTCAAATACTAATAATATTACATACCTCTCATTCTGGCACAAAACTACAATCCTACCTCCAGCTAATCCTTGAGCTTTGCACCCATTTGTTTACTTGTGAAGAAATAATGAACTTAAAGAGTGTAAATTACACTGTAGGGAGCTGTTAAAACAAATACAAGTTCACCAGAGGCACACTCAAAAATCTAAAGCCTGGGGCTTAGCAACACAGGATAGTGGATCTGTGAACCAAAGAGAATTAACCAAACAAGGCACAAGCTTTGGCAAAGCAAAGGCACAGCTTCACTTTGCCCTGAAGGGGTTTTCCCAAGCTCTAATAAATTATAGTAACTACTGTAGACATGTCTCCTTTAACAAAATACATTACATGTTTTTAAACAAGTAAAAACAATGTGCGAAGAAGGCAATAAAATGCAACATGTCAGTCAAGGACAAAGGCGGTGTGAGGAGCAGGTTAGAGTTTATAGTAAAATTGATGCTCCTTTGTGAAAACCTCCACAGCCTACCCCCCTCCCCTCCCCAGCTGGCTGACCTCCTCTGGCTCCTGGGCCTGCAGGCTCTGGCTGTGGGGAGTGTCACAGTCTGGGCTGTAGTGTTCACAGTAGTCGTAGGCTGCAGTGGGATCGGCCACAATCAGGAGCTGCTGGATGTCACCCTGAAAACCACAAAACACATCGTCAGGAGCAGCATTTTCAACATATAATCTACTATTTCTACCAAGAATTGCCACAATGTGGTATAATCACTAGAAATTGAAGAGGTGCACTGGCAAGAGCGTCAAGTCTCATCTTGCTCCTACAAGATGCAGGCTGGGTATAAAGTGGCATAAATGCAGATCTTAAATTACAGACGCACTCACTCTAGTGCTACACTTATGCAGTCGGGGAACTCAAATCCTCCCAGCACACATACACACATGACAGAAGCAATGTTCATATGGTGCAATAAACTTTAGACGGTAAATTATTATCATCAGGCCTGGGGTTTATCTGAGAATATCAACAAGTATCATCAAGGCAGGTGTAACAAGTGGCTAATGCAATATGTATGCAGTAAGAACCTTCTCCTGCAGGGCATTTTATTTTGCCTGAGTTTAACAGGTTCACAAAATGCTGCACATTTTCATAGTTTGAAGGTACTGCAGCTAAAAGCCACAGCTGATGGTTATATTCACTAATCTAACAAGTGATGCGTGTTAAAAACCATGACACATAACTCAAGTAAAGATGTGTCAAAACAACTGTCAGTCCACAAAATACGCATCTCTAGACTACTTTTTTTTTATAAAAAGAAAGAAAACAATACAGTGGTAACAATAGTGTTCCCTTCAAACCACACAGTCAAAAAGTATTTCTTTAAAACCCAAGTGTTCCCTATGTGGTGTCCTGTGTTTGGGACAGGACACCACAACATCAAAATAACACTGCCTGGCTTTATCCAAAACACCTCAGAGGAAGACAGAAAACACACTTTTATGCAAATGATCTGAACTGGTTTGGATTGTATTAAAGCTGAGGTAGGAATTACTTGTGGTCATAATAACCCTTCAGTCCAGTAGAGTGTAGTTTAGTTAAAACAGGACGACTATTTAGAATAAGCAATATGGACAATTCAGTGAGCTATCATTTTCAGTTTGCTGCTCAACAAGGGATGACCGGAGAAGCAGGTTCTCTTTTCATATTCTGTCTAATGCATCTTTAAAATTTGAACAGTTTTTACATTGAATCAAAACCTTGTGTGCTGTCTAAGCGTCTGATTAGCAGAGCTATGCCTTGGCAGGTGACTCTATATGTTGAACAGAATAGTGAATGAAGCAGAGAGAGACAAAGCAGGCTGCAACTTGTCAAGAGAATGTGAGCCTGAGCATGGCTCCTGTCTCGCTGTGTCAGAGAGAAATAGATGTATGGATCCTTCACATGTCGCTCAGTATAAACATCCATGTGCTAAGGCTTGTCTCTTGGGAAAACAAACGGAGTCCTTGAAACTTTCACTGTGTAAGTATCCATCAACGCACAGCTTTGGTTTGACAGTCAAAAGAGACTCCAAGTGTGCCTCTGGGATGGAATGCTACTTTAAAGAGAAGATTTGTCGGATTTTTTCAGTGTATCTCTTGCAATAGATGCCAATAAAGAGTGTGTTTGCGTTGGATTTAAAGTCATGATTTAAAGCAACATATGTGACATCAGTCTAATCTAAAAGTTCAATATCATCGAGTTCAAATTAAGTGCTGGGTTGAGCTGACATGTATTACCTTAAGTGTATGCTTGAACCCAATCCCCAAATATGAAACGATGAATTATTGTACAGTTAAAGCAGGTCAAACTGATTATGTTATTGTATAGGGCTAAATAGCTCTTCATTCAAATGTTGTTATAAATCTCTCTTTGCTTTGCAACAAATCAAATGATCATTTTATACATTATATACATTCAGAAGTGAGCAAAGGATGTATGTCAATTAAAGAGAAGATCTAGCGTTACTATTTCTGTCCTCCATATAGATAGATCTGGCTCAAATCTCAACAAACAGTGTCATAGCAGATCCTAAACCTGTGATGACTGACCTAATAAGCACTTAAGTAACAACTGGCCTTTGCAGCAGTAATCCTCTTACAAAAATGGTGCTACGTAAAGACATTTTCTTGTTTAGATCTTTAAGGGAGACAACTAACAAAGCGTAGACTCGGATTAGACAGCATAATGGAGAAGCTCACGTAGGAAGCATCAGCGAGTGTCAGACAGGCAGGGATTTAGGCAGAGCAGCTGGGATGGTAAAAGCTGTTTTGTGCTGGGGAACACCTGGGGAGAGTTACGCCAACTCTTTGGACCTGTCTTCCATTGCACAGCGCTGAGATAAAAGCCTCTGGCAACTTGGAGCAGAGCCAGAGTTTGAAACATGCCCCTCCCAGCTACAGCCCGAGCTCGAGCTGTGCCCCTGTCGCCTACAGAGCAGTGCACCGAAACAGACACACGAGGTTATGTGTTAATGACGCCGGGGTTAAAGGTCAATGAGGAAAGAGAGACGCTGAAAGAGAGAAGCGGGGTCAAGATCACAGCTGAGATTTGTGGAAGAAGAAGAAGAAGAGACTAGAAATAAGAGCTTTTGAGTGCATGTCCTGATATTATGAAGTATGTACTTGTTCAGTCATAGACATCTGGACATGGTTTTCAGCTTTAAGATGTTTCACCTCTTGTACATGAAGCTCTTACAGTTCAGATTTTCATACACTTTAAGGGTCTGAAAAGCCACATGGAACAATTTTCTCGTAATAACTACATTGTCTAAGCTGCCTGAAATGCCTTGTTGGTTTCCAATTTGATTTCTTGTTACGCAGTGATGTAATTGAGTAACATCATCACATGAGGCTGATCATTTAATAACAAGACAATAAGCCTAGCCACATATTTTCAGTAAATACCAAACAAAGCAGCTACAGTATCTTGTATGAATTCCATGTTGAATGCTGAGTCAGTGCTCATTATTACTGTTATTACAATTTGTTTTAAGTGTTTTAGTGACTACGGTTTCATCATTTACTCTTCAATAAAAGTGTGTAGAGATCCTAAATATAGCTTTATCACTAAGAAACCATTAGTTGTGTAAATAAACTAATTACTTTTACTCAAAGCCAGTTGTCCTGTAACTCTCCATTCAACACTGTTAGTTTAACTATCTCACCACTAGACAGGAATTAGTCAGGAACTACTTTAGCAAATGATCAATCACAATAATGTCAACTATCTGACCCATAAAAAACAGACTGATTTTTAAAATAAAAGCAAAAATAAGAAAGAAATGTCCCAACAAATCAAACAAACAGCGGCTGTAGTGGCAATGGGCAATATGAAGCTGTTTGATTTCAGGATGAAGTGATGACTACTACTGTGCAGGTAGTCTGGTCTATTGTCTTGTCCAGTTGCTTATTGTAATTACAGGGAGAGGCTGGGCATCACTGGCCAAATCAAAACAGTTCTATAGTCGTCACCACGAGCCCTTTGACATACCTCTGCCCAGGGCAACATACCTCTAGTCCAACCTTAGCCTACTGTAATTACACAGGGTAGTACTATTAGTGACCCCCGCCTCACAGTACATACAGTACAGTGGGCTTAAACAAGCAGCACCGAGAACGCACACAGAGGAACAGGAGAAATTGGCAGCTTTGGATATATTTAGGTAAAGGAAGCCCAGCATGAATAGACAGACTCATGGGTTGGCCAGTATGAGGAGGCCTTAAGGCTGAGGAAGAGGAGGAGTAGCAGCAGAGAGGGGGGTGAGGAAACGAGGAAGGCCTCGAAGTGCCATGAAAGACTCCTATTCATCCAGACCAGATCCCTTAGCTATGGTGGTCACCTCCACTGAGGGCAGGTATGGTATGAATAACACCTTCATGAAAAATACAGGTCAGTTTATAGAAACCAATGTCACTATACTATACCACACTATAGTATCAAGCACAGGCCATTTTCCTGAGTAAACACACTCAAAAACTGAGAAAACATCTTCATTGACAAAAACTCAAAAGATTTGCCTCTTTCTTGTGCTTCCAAATAAATCATTAAAAAAAAAGATGGATCAAGCGAAAAACAACACTTGCTTGCCAATTTTACAGGACACACGTTAGGGTAAAAGTGATTGTATCTCTCGGTTTATTTTCTCATTTTAATCCAAGGCTTGAATACTCAAGTCTGAACTATTTCCTTCCCTTGTATCCCAGCATTCACCAGTACTGAGGATCTCTGAGGAGGCACAGAGAACAGACTGGAAAGCTGTTCCAAAAACCACACAGTGAAGACCCTGTTGACTTTTTTCCTATTTCCAGAGCTTCCACTGGGCAGCACTTGACTGGACAAACAGTTTTTAGCACAGGGTGCACTGGCCTCTCACAAACTGAATCAAAACTGACTACACAGATAGGAGCAACTCTGACTAGAGCTTATTTACTTCTAAGTGGCCCTTGCATTAGATTTTGTAATAAAAGGGATATATGTAAAGACAGCACCAACCAAGTCATGCACAGGGGCCAGATTTTCAAGAACTGAGAGTCAAGACAAAGACCAGTTGCATTATTTATGTTAAAAGATCCCAGGAATCTTCAATAACTCAAGGACAAACTCAAGGCCAGGGCGATCACTCATGTATTATGGTCTTGAATAAGAGCTGACTCGGTGCAAAAGCCTACTCAAGTTACATTTCATCAAATGCTGAGCAAAAACGATTGATTGACTGATTGGATGATTTTAAATAATAGTTTTAGTCACTGTGGGTATCTATCTAGTCACACTTGCTCATTTACATATTTTGTAGAGTTGTAGCAGTTTTTGTCTTAATGTGATGTGACCATATACTACTTTCTTTTTTTGTTTTCAAATTCATCATATCTGCTTCTTGAAGACACTTTGTTGCTATGAAGCAAAGTATGCTGGGAAATGGTTGCAAACTAAATAAAGCAGCATTAATCATTAAAAAGTGCCATCTGAACAAATGACAAATGTCAACCAATCTCTAGAGCAAACACAGTCCTCACATAGCCTCCGTGTGACCTCTACTTCCCACCACAGAGACTACGACTGTCACAGTGAGGGCTTTGTCTGTCATTATTTACATGAGGACAACCTCAACCTCTCAATGAGTCCAAATGTTTAAACTTCATTTTGCTCAAGGCTCTCGGTATTTGAGAAATTTGGCAAAGATTTGTGACACTTGGGCCATTAATGGCATCAGGCTGCTTAGGTTCATTCACAACTAACTTTACAGCAGTCTAGTTCAATAATGTTTTATCTTAATGACTTTCAATCTGACTCTCTAAAATCAGCAAAAAATAGAATTTCATTGCAAACTACAGCAATTATTAAACTTAAATTTATTAAATATTATTTTTCATTAGGAATACAAGCTTGCTTACTGAGGTAAAATATACATTGTAAATAAATATTCTCCTGCTCCTGATGTATCCTCGTCTTGAGAGCTTCATATTTATTCACCTTTGCTTACGTTAAATATAAACTGAAAATCAACAACTCAATACTACCCAATGGACTATATAGTATAGTATCTCTAACCCACACAAACATTAACTAATGCACAGTTGTAACATATATGAAACTAAAGTTCCAGAATATACAGTACACCGAACATAGATGAGTTATTAGGTGATAGATATACAGTGCATCTGAAGAGTTTGATGATAAAAAAGCATTATAATTCCTCTTATTCATTCAGCCCAGTTGTGTACTGTGATAAGCTCACAGAAAAAAACACAATCTGCTATTTGTCACACAAAGTGTGAACAACCAAACAAAAGAATCGGCTCTATGTAATAAATCCAAACTGGGTGCTAAGGCTTGCAGTTTGAACATGGTCTAAGTGTCTATAATTACAAGGTAAGGAGCATTTTAACAAAGGATCAGAGAGGTTTGAGAAGTATACCAAAAGCTCATGCGCACTTTCAGGAAAACTCATACAAACAAACAAGAAAACCAGCCAAGTCCAAGTGCTTAGATGTGGCACCAGTCCCAATCCAGAGGAACTACCAAAGCAGCAAATACATACAGCATTATACAACAGTGTGACCCCAAAACAACAGCTTATTATATATGTGCTACCTATCCAGAGAAAGAAACCTGATTCAAACATCTCAGACAAGATAGATGGCCCAAAATGTCAAACAAGAAGTCTAGATCTTTATCTCCATGTTTTCAAAGGATGATCAAAAACAGCTGGAAACAACTGTGAACCTCTACTTAAAACCGAGCACAGCCACAAAAAACAAGGCCAAGACTCACACTGTGATCTATGTCTTACCTGGAAGCCCTCGTCCTGGCTCTTGGTGCCAAACACAGTTTCACCGTCAGCGCTGATAGAGCCATGATCACTTCTGAGGAGAGGTTTGGTGATCTTGGTTTTACAGTCAACAATGACGGTGACCGTCTTCTTGTCTACGCTGATGGCCACACGATGCCACCTGAATGAGACACAGATACAGAGGTTAGAGGTCTTTTATTATAGACTAGTAGGTGCAAGTGAAAATAATCCCATATATTCCACTATTGACAAATGAAACAGCATTGTTCTTCAGTATTTAGCTTAATTTACCTTGTGAATATAGAATGGCAGTAATCATTATTGATACAAAGGGCTGGCTGGCTGGTTTATTGACAATAGCTTTAATGACAGGCCTGTTTTGTAATTTCCTTACTGGGAGGAGTCAGTTTTGCCCAAATGGGCTTATCCCTGGCAAAGCATCCTCCAGAATAAACAGGAAATGTGGCAGAAGTATTGTCCATGCTGTCCCTCCTACAGTCTTTGGCTCAAGGTTATACCAAAACATGAGAAGTACAGCTGGACTTTCACGGGTATTTGAAGTTCTCCTTGATTATTTAAAATGACCTGCTTGTGTCTCCACTGATTGTGATTGGACTGATCAAAAGTATCTACAGTATCCATTGATTCAAAGGGTTAACCAGGGTCACACGTGAGTCTGACACCTCCCTTGCTTCTGGACCATTTGCCAGTGCACTTAAGCGCTATTGCATACCAGGCAGCAGTGGACCACATTCTTGCCCCCACACTTTGGCCCTGTTTAACACGGGATTACACTCATTAAACTCCAAACTTAATCCTCCTTCTGGGTTACTCGGCATGACAGACATGGTGAACATTGTAGAAAGTGTGTGTCAGGATCCAGGAAGGCCTGCTTTGCCAGAGCATGAGACACACAGTCAAAACATTGTTCTTGGGTGCAAGATGAGACTCGGAACCGCTGTAGCTTAAGACAGCGATCTAAGAAGCTTTTATTGCACATAAAGATGAATAAATGTAATCGCATAATAATTTTTGTATGGATCTAATTTCCTTTTGAGATCAGAGAGACACATTCCAGAGAAAGGGAACGCAGCTTAGAGGCAAATAAACGTGCCACTCTCTCTGGGCTTAGCAGCAAGGCAGAAAGGATTACTTGTCACCTTATATGGCAGGAATAAATGTTGACTTCCATAAGTTTGTTCAATTTCTTAAGGCATTACAGCTGCATTACTGCTACTGCAAAATCCTAGAGTATAGTAAAATCAAGTTTGAAACAATTACAAACTCCAAGCGTGTTTAAGTCTGTAATGATTAGGACAAGGCCTCAACTTGGAAAGAATCCAGGCCAAGAAGTGTTAAAATCCAAAGAACATTGTGCTACAGTGGACAGAGCGGATTTGTTTGGGAGAGCTGTGCCTATTCAAGTTTCCGTTTGACAAGAGACTTACAAAGGCTTTACCAACTTCCTTGTGTCCAGATAACTGTGTATGCATTGGAAGTCTGCAAAAGCCATTTGGACGATGGCTTCCTTTAAAGCTCCAAACAAACTTTGATAACATGATCATTAGGTTTAATATAACACAAGCTGTCTTATAATATAACAACGCACTCATCTCAGCATCATCTGAACCAATACATCATAATCTAATAATGCAGCTTGTGCTAAAAAGAATCTGTGTTGTTCCTCTTTGTGTGAGGTAATCCAACGCAGCCAAAAAGGTAGTTTAAGGACTGCCCCGTTCCCCGCTTTCCTCTCAGCCCCCTCCCTAAAATAACAGAGGCAGTGAGTTCATGTATGAGGTCAGGTTGCCCGTAGCAGTCCCCGCTGTGCCACAATAATCCAGTGTCTCCCTGTCTGTGTCCTGTCTCTGTGACCGCGGACCCCCGGTGAGACAGATAATCCGGTGATGAGCACCTGTGGCGCAACAATGGCAAGGTCTGCACTGTTTTCTGAGCTCCAACAAGAAGGCAGAGTCAGTGAAAGTGTTGCACTGGCGTGATACGGTTTACTTTTAGGTTAATGAAGCAGAATAATATCTACTTATCTAACATACTGTATGCATTCATTACTAGTCAATGTATAGGTTAATGTCACAAAGCCAACAACATGACCATTTCAACCATAGGAATTAGAAATGCACTGCTCTGCTGCACAACAGTGGTTACAGAGATTAACATGGTCTTTGTGAAAATATATAAAGCACTATGAAGCCAGCTTTGGGAGAAAAGTGCTATATATAAATGCAGCCATGTTTTCTATGAAAGTCACTGTCAGTTCTTAGACTTGTAAGTACTGGCAATGCCTTTCATTGGCATTCAAACAGCTTGTCCAAATGCAAGCCACTCAAGTTGCAGCAAAGTAACTAATTTGACCATTCAGAAAACAATATTGATCATGTCTCATTTTATATAAAGGAAGTTACAACATGCAGACCTTTCACACTGTGCCTGCGAAACAATTGTGCCTGAAAGAGCAGAGAAAACCACCTGTTTGAAGCAGCTTACATTTTTGAATGACAGTCCTCATCAACATCTGCTGTGTTTTGATATCAACTCATTAAAAGTGTGCCGGGTGTGTCTAAGTACATGTTGAACAGTTGACATACTTTCCGTCAGCCAGGTTGAGGGTATTAAATAGGGGGTAGTCCTCCGGTGCAGGCTTGCCATTCTGATCCTCGAACAGGAAGACAGGGGAGCGTCCCAGCTCCACGCCCAGCTGTTGAACTCCCTGCGCGCTGTAAACGGACAGCAGGAAGGACTGGAGGCCGGACTTGGGGCGGAGTGTGGTCAGGATGGAGAAGTCCTCAGGGAAAACACCCCCTGGAGAAAAGAGAGTGTTAGAGTTAAAGTGTGGTGGTGTTTTTGGTCTATAGGTGACGGGTTGAGTCTTTGAGGCTTGTCTTACCCGGGAATAGCTGCGTGGTGGGGGCCTTGAGCTGGACCTGATTGGCAACTCGGTAAGCTGTGTCTGGCTTCGATGCTCTTCGGTGTGTGCAAAGTCCTGATGTTTTTGTCACTCCTTCAGGGGTATTTTGAAATTCTAATACTTTTAGGACATCCACTGGTTCTGCTGTTAGAGGGGAGTGAACAGAACATTAGCCACAGTATTGGGTTGTCAAAGCAAAAAAATGTGGTCACTTTGGACTTAGTTAAAGCTTCCTTTTAAATTAAATTAAAAAATAAATAAATAAAGATATTAGCCTTCCATATACACCGTGGTTTGTACATTTTCTAACCATGCATATACACTAATAATAGAGAGACTAATCCCATCTTCCAACCAGTAAAAACTTCCACCCTCTATCTGATTGCTTTCCATTCCTGCATCAAACAAACATAAAATACATATATGTCATATCACCCAAGTGGACAGCCCAATAGTTACAGCTGAAAAAAAAAGCTTGTCTCATGTCTCTTGCTGCTTATCTGTCAGGAAACAGTGTTCAGGCCAACCACAGCGCACATACAGAAACGTGCCAAAGGAGGTCTGCTTCTCTAACACCTGGATAGGTTTACCTCGATAAGGGTCACCAGAGGCCCTCAATCTGATGCACTTAATAGAGAGGGGCCTGTGTGAGCCAGTAGTGTTCATGGAGACCCATGGGAAAGCTTTGGAAATATGGCTTTTGTCACAAAGACTTTCAGTTTGAAGCTTCATGTCAGGAAGGAAAAGTCTTAGAGTATAGTCATTTCACCTGATGGGCCAAAACCTGTTTTACTGTAACAGCTCGGTTACAGTCAAACTGAACATAATGCAATCATCTACATACACAATTCTTTGATAAGCAAATAATGCAGCCAGCTACACCGATGCTCATGTTACTTTCTTATTTGCAGACCACTTTCAGGTCCAGATTAGATTTTGTACATCCATTCATTTGGGGGTAATTTTTTCAATAAATACAATGGTATTTATGCTTACTATATACATGGCATAGTACTAACAAGGCAGTAGCAAGCATATAAAATGAGTTAACGTTAGCTCAGCAGAGCTAGTAAAAAATATATTTTAAAGTTCCGGATAGATCCTGAAAGCTAAAATAGCATTTCATTTTCCTAATAACTGAGATCAAAATGCAGACTGTTGCAAGTAACAATACTAATCTGTTTTTGTAGGATAAATAACCAAGCTGTGGTCTGTAAAGGAATCAGGAAGTCTTTCTTCACGGCTCTAAATCCACTGTTTTGGTTTGCACAAGGAGGTCAAATCAGTTTCTTTACTTTCTTGAAAAAGCATCTAATAGAAAGTTTCATTCTTTGTTCCCTCACACATTCCTACAGGAAAAGACTAAATATGACCTGAAGTATTGAGAAGGGTTTTAACACAGTACCATCAGTCCGTTCTTTACACAAGAGGCCTCGAAGGCATCCAGGTTTTGTAAAGCACTTGCTAGAGTCCAAAACGAATGAACGTCTCTTCTCGACTGCATAAATTATGTAATCCTTAATGTTATGAATTGACTAATATAACTTCAAAGGGAAGGGAAGACACTCAGTATCCCCTTGTGTTTAAACGTACAATACAAAACACTGATAAACGAAGTGTTACTCTCTAGGAATCCTCTCACTAATCACAACTTAGCCTTTTGTTGTCATTGCAAAGATGGACTAGTGCTTTCTTTGGATCCTGAACTGAGAGCTTCATTGAGAGCTCCTGCAGAGCTGCTTTCAGGACTCATCTGTTCCAGATGTGGCAGTTTGGCCGGACAGCGACCCTCGCACCAAGGTGCTGAGAAAACGTCAACAACCGCCAATCCATTAAGGTTGGCCAAATGAGTGTGCACAGGATTTTAAGAGAGCACATGTGATGCGCCGGTGTGATTTTGCCCCAGAGGCTAAACAAACATAGCAATAGGCAGGAGTCAGTTCCACAGAAAAAGAATAGAAGTCAATGAGAGAAATCCCAGCCACTCAGAGCGGGTGCCCCTTTGGCTCATCCTCACATCATTATGCAAATTACTCAGACAAGTCAAAGGGGAGAGCCTCTCAGATATTATCATAAGACATAAATTGATACGATAGCTGTCATGTCCACAGGTTTTACAGTTGTTGCAACACATAGAGTAACATTACTGTTAGGACACTGGCCAAACTGTCCTATTACTCTTCCTCAAAAGGCTCCTGCTGTCAGCCCTTACATCTTGTTGAAAAAGGTGAAATTGGCTGGTAAACGGAGGAGGACCTTTTCACCTGCAGCTCCTTGAGACTCTAATAATATCTTCAGCCTGAGTGTCTCTCTCACCCCCCCACCCCTCGCCCTCTCTTTCCTCCAGCTACCACCGCGCTACCGGCTAAAACAAGACGGCTTTATGCTGCTGTCATACCAAGGAAACCTTACAGGGACCTACCCACCTTTTCAAAGCATTTTTCCCTCGACTCATCCCCCTTTCACTTTTCCACCACCAGGTACATACCAGAAGGTAATATGAAGAAAACTTTAAGCATAGCACAAATTAAACATAATCTGGTACAACAAGCACTGACTTTGATTTAAAATTTTAAATATGGCAGGAAGTTTGAAGGAGAAAAAATCTTAAATTTTGTGGTTATTTGAGTTTTGACAAAGCTTTGACCAAAATGATTGGTGGATGTTCTCAGTTGAGAATATTAGCAGCAGAGAAGATAGGGCCCTGAAAATACTAGCTTTGTGTGCTGGAATGCACATCTGAGCCCGCGCCCCAGGGGCTGAGAAAACGTGTCTGTACACCGCTGGATGGAGAAGGCACCCTGCAGAAACAGCTCCGACTGCCGTAAAGACACATCACGTATAGAACCTGACTGGGACCGAGAACACAAAGCCTCAAGCAGAATACTTGAAAAAGAGGCAGGGTAATGATTTAGGACTCCAATCTTTAGTCAAACTGTGATCATGTTAAATGGTGCAAGGTGGAGATGGTTTGTGGAGAAAGCCCTTAAAGTGGTTATTGCTTATTCAAACTAAAGACACACATCAAAACCGCCACACTATCAATCTAAACTTGTTAAAACGCTTCTGAAGTTGACACAAGGTGCGAGGCCTGTCCTAAACCCCATGACTTGTGGCTATTATGGCTTTAGGCTATCGGCCCAGTCCACAGGCCTTGACTCTTTGAAGGCTTTTAAATCATAGGGAAGCGCAACAAGGACCATCATCAAATAACTGCTCAGCACTTAAGACGGGAAGCATTCCCACCGGAGCTCACACAACACAGCCTTGTCCCAACCGACCAGTGCAAAGTTGAAGGGGGAAGAGCAGAGGGTACCTAAAGGAAGGGGTGGGGGCAGCAGATCTTTTTAGTGGGCTTTGGTGTGGACCAGGCCAGTGTGGAGATAGGGTGAACCTGTATGATGCCTGCACCCCCTGGACTGACAGACAAATCCCAAAAAGAGCCTGTACTCTACTGTAAACCTGACAAAGTGTAATGTGTACAAGGCTAATATTTACTTAGTAGTCATCTACTGAAGTCATTTGACCCTAAAATTGAATCAAAAACATGTTTCTCTAGATATACTGCTTATAAATTTCACCTAAAGCCACAGAACTTGTTGACTCAGCCTCAAAGGGAGTATTAGATGACACATGACTGCAACTGATCTGCTAAGTGCCCTACTGCAGCCAAGTTGGCATGTTGTAAAAAGTCAAAAGCCCAGTAGGTTATTGTCTGTCTGTCCAAATCCAACCAGTCCACATCCACCCAGTGGACCACACTTCAAACAAAAGTTATTTTCTTTCACGTCAAGTGAGACCCAAAAAGTAGTCTCTCCTTCATGTCTCTGAGCACATACCAGGAGCAGCTCAGGATGAATTTAATTAGGAGGTGTTTCATCTTTCATTCATGCGTTAAATAGCCTGTGGTAAATAGTGTGCTAATGAATATTGTTATTTTGAGCACCTCTACATAATAGAACTTATTGTGTTCTGTTTACAAGTTGGATTTGTTACTGTCGAGTTCTGTGACTTTGACAAAGCGATCGATAAACGTAAAAATACGCGTAACGAGGACATATGTCAGTACGTTTCTGGGTTCAAAAACACAACTCCTTTGACTGTAAAGAAAAAAAACCCGTCGCGTTTCTGTCCAGGTGCAGCGTTAATCTCCATCATCTGTTACAGAGTTCCCAGGCGGCAGTGGTCGCTCGCTCCGTGTCATTATGGGCATTCAGTTTGGCCGCTAATCTTCTTACCTGCTTTGACATTAGACGCGTGTAGAACCAGGGTTAAAGTGATGAATGCAGTTACAGTGGAATCCATAATCCACCTTTTCGTTTTCCACCTTGTGGGGCACCTTTGCATCTCCATGGCCAGGCGCCCACAAGTGAACCAACTCTCGGGCGACTTTCAGGTGATTTGAACAGGCGTCCCTTCCACAATCCCAAATGATGATGGAAACTGTCCTACAAAAAAGCCATAGGTGAGGGTTTTTAGCCTCTTCTCTCAGCCACAACGAGGCCCCCGATCTTCCTTCCCAGTGCCCAGCCTTCACAGTGAAGGAAGTCGGGCTTTAACCAAAGCGCACACAGTGCAGACTGTACACTTGGTGCGTCCGCGGACGGGAGGGCTGGGCGAGCTCCACAAACCAGCGCCACGATTACAGGGAACTGACAAGGCAACCAGCCCCCGATTAGCAAATCACGAGGCAGGAAATTCTCCTGTGGGTCCACCCATTGGCTTTGCAATGCGCCCCCCAAAGTCTGTGGCCAGTGCATCTGGGAAAAAGAAACTCTGGCGAAAGACAAAATTACAAAGGGTTAAAGAACAGGACATTTTAAAATATTGACAACATGCCCAGGGTTAAATCTAAAAAAGGCGAATTTAAAAAAATACTTTGAAGTTCATTTAAGCTTCTTCTTGAAGTGAAAAGGGGAAGTTTAAGCTGGAACATGCGTTCAGTTCAATTCAATTTAATATCCAATTTAATCCAATGACATGGTGCGATTAAACTGATAGTTAACATTAAACTGTTTGAGCAAGTGTTTTATTGAGCTGTTGGGCCAAAATGTGGAGCAAAAACAGCCTTTACACATTCTGCAGTTCTGTGCACTCCAACAGACATAAACACCATTCTTTAAATATTCCCTCATCTAATGTTCCCTCATTCAATGTGATACTGGCTGAAGGAATCTGTCTAAAACACTGACTGGACCAGTTTAGGGTTCTCTTGAGCTGAGATCTGGGGCCACAAACTCCAATGTGACAGTAAGGTTAATGGTAAAAGGTGTGGGAGACAAAGCTAGACGCTCAAAGCTAGAATGTGCCAAAAGTTTGGGGTTTTTTGTAAGTCATTTTGGGCTTTTGTATTTTGGTTTTACTTTCCAAGAAGCACCAAGTGTCACATCTACTACTGCAGTGTTAGTGTTAGTATAATGTAATGGTGTATACACTATAGTGGCATACATTCAAATTCAATTCATTTTAATTTCAAAATCACTTTATTATTCCTAAAAGAGAATTTCAGTTGTTTGGTATCTTTAAAAAGTTGATTCAGGCTTCATCTTTCTCATTTTGATGTCTTATTACAGTCTGAAAGAAGAAGTCTTCACTGATGTCAGATGTAAACTGGCTGCTCTCTGTTCTTCAAAAGCCAAGTGCAGGGGATGGTTCATGTTGTTCAGCATATCATCCGTCCTGTGAATGCATAAATCAGTGAGAAAACTATCACGCATTTTACCGAGTACAAGTATATTTAGGATTAGTGTCTTAAAAGTCAACGCAGATGGAATTTACTATTCCATGTATTAACCAATTTCAAATACTTTAGCTATTTGGACTCGTACTTGATTTGTTCCCAATCAGATAGAGCAATGCTAGTTTTGGACCACCCAAAACTAGTATTGGGGCTTGCTGAGTGCAGGAATTGTTCACCTAATGGCCTCTCAGACAGAGGTCGGAGCAGAGGACAGTCAGCCCCTTGTATCTTTTGGCTCAAGACATGGATTCTCCCCAGCCTCTGTCTGTCAGCCATCTTGTCACTCTCCTCACTCTCATCCAGCCAAACACTATCAGGTGCTCAGAGGCAGAAACCAGAGCCTCTTTTGGCAAAGGTTGGTTTCTGCTACTTCTAGATTTAAGGCAAAGTTCAGAACGAAACAGGGCACATCATTCCAAAAGTACGTAATGCTTAAAGTCCATGTGTCTATCAACTGTAAAATGTAAAATAGATAAATAAAGCTGGTAGATGGAGGCAGATGAAGGCCCTGAGTGCTCTGCTTTGATTTCCTGTTGGACAAGCATCAAACATTTACAGAATAGAAGAGAATAAAACAATATTTATAAATGCACAACACAGAAATAGATCCTGACAGAAGCTTGAATCAAGTTTAGTTTAAAATGACACCCTAGATCACAAATGTCAAACTCAAGTCCCAGGGGCCAAATGCGGCCATTTGCAATGTTTTATATGGCCCTCCAATGAATTAAGTTAGTGATATTTTGGCACATTAAGTTTGAACAAGTTTTAGATGGATTTGAATCAGATTTGTTTGATTTGTTCAGCCAGTTTTTCTACAAAGATATATAAAATATGTTCAAATCCATCTAAAACCTGTTCAAATCCATCTAAAACCTGTTCAAATCCATTTAAATCCTGTTCAAATCCAACTAAAACATGTTCAAACCCATCTGAAACCGGTTCAAATCCAATTAAAAGCTGTTCAAATCCAACTAAAACTTGTTCAAACCCATCTGAAACCGGTTCAAATCCATTTAAAACCTGTTCAAATCCAACTAAAACATGTTCAAACCCATCTGAAACCGGTTCAAATCCAATTAAAACCTGTTCAAATCCAACTAAAACTTGTTCAAACCCATCTGAAACCGGTTCAAATCCAAATAAAAGCTGTTCAAATCCAACTAAAACATGTTCAAACCCATCTGAAACCGGTTCAAATCCAATAAAAAGCTGTTCAAACCCAACTAAAACCTCATCAAACCCATCTGAAACCGGTTCAAATCCAATTAAAACCTGTTCAAATCCTTCTAAAACCAGTTTACCATAAAAGGAAGGTATTAATGTTAAAGATAACTTTTGTAAAACTCAAATGAAGAAGAAACCAAACATTCAAAATGTAATAAAAGCTTCCCAAGTGTCACCATCTTTGTGATTCTTATTATCTATCGTGGCCCCTCACCTCTTTGAGTTTGACACCACTGCCCTAGATAATATGAATTAAGAATGGGGACACATACAGGACAAGTGATCATTATACTGCAACAATTACTCTCTGAAACCGATGCAAAAGTAAGTTATCGCACAACACTACAGTCACTTTTTCAGCGTTTATGAGTCAAGTAAAATAAACAATCAAATGTAAAACTTTATTTGGAGAGTCACACGACACAGTTTAAAAACACAAGCACTTTTCACAGCCACGCTCAAGCCAACGAGCGGCCACTGTCTGTCCCTGTTTACACACCGCACAGCCTCGAGTATAAAGAGCTCTTTCTCTGCTCTCACTCTAGTCCTCTGTCCAACGTGAGCAAGAGAACATTCCCCTCGATTCACTAACACTATTTTTGGCCGACACAGTATTTCATGGAAGTAAAAAAATATATATGTTGTTTTTTTAAGCCAAGTTTGGTTCATATTCACCTGTTGAATGTGGCTAACAGTACACTAAACGTCGTATATTATTGTTAATTGATGATCCTTTCAGTTTTTTCACTCTTACATTGAGTAGCTTGAACAACTTGAGATTCAGTGTCATTAAAAGTCACACTTATTGGTGAAAAGAATATAAAAGTGAAGAGAGTCTGGTCTGGGCTTCATGTGCTCTTAATGGGAAGCAGGCTAATTCTATGCCTAAGAAAAAGGAAGCAGCAGACATGCAGCAGAGCTTTTATATGGCTCAAAAAGGGAATGTCCTTCTGTCTGTAGCTGAGAGGCATTTGGAAAGAGAGATTTGGTTCAAAGAAATAGAGGGATGTTCACACGTGAGAGATGCTGTATAGTCTGTTAGCTGTTATTTAGAGCTCCATTTTATCTTGTATCATGTCAAAAATATGCGTATGTCAGCTTCTTGAAATGCAGCAAAGTTTGTGATTGGTGTGAAAATTAGACACTGGTCTTCTTCTTGACTTGGTCTTAATTTTTCTTTTTTTTTACTTTGAAAGCTTTACAGACAGTTTAAGTGTGACTGATTTCCTAAAATACTGTATGGCTTACAAGAATGCCCTACCTTGAGCGGATCATAAAACAACCAAGGTTTAAGTTGTTCGTGCACCACCTGGTGAGGGCGTATCTCTTCTACAAACCTTTAGGACAAAAATTCAAGTTTGGAGCATTGGTATGTGAGGTAGAAGTTCAGATAAACTGGTCGAGAGATGTCGTGGTCAGGACAAAATGATCTGACATGGCCATGTGGGACAGTGGGTGGCCTCTAATAGTGCTGTGTACTACTTGTGGCAGTGTGGGTGGGTGTGTATGTGATAGGGGGTCTCATTGGGAAGTGGGAAGCATCTCGAGTGGTCATTGACTGAGACATGTGCCGTGTCTCCTTCTTGGGCAGATTTATGAATAAACTGAAACCTGCAGCTACTTGCCCACATGCAAGAGGAAATGAAAAGTGCCTTTAAATGCACCACAACCAACTATACCTTCCATTATCTACATTTTAACTTAAACTAAACTAATTACAAGAGCATATTTACTATTAAAGTACAGCAGAAATTATGCACAAAAAGTCTGTAACAGATGCTATAATGAATGGAATAAAAGAAGAATGAATGAGAAATTCTTCATTTTGTGTTCATACAAGTTGTTATTTGCAGTAGAGACAGTCTGCAGACACAACCCCAGACAGGTCACCCTGGACAAGAATAAAAGGCACCAATTTACACCTACAACCAATGTACTGCCTCCCAGTGACCTAACTGCATGTCTGGATGGTGCATTAAACAGTCCCAGAAATCCAAAAGAAAAAACTAGAATAATGTGAATAAAGTGCATCTACAGCTCAAAACAACCACGTACTGCTCATGTTTTAATGCAGTTGTATTTCTCTCATAACATCCCTTTAAGTTTAGGACAGCACATATGTCACCCCTGTCTCCAGAGGCGTTTTCCTCTCAGCGGGGACATGCTCTCTGTCACGTTCCCCAGCTTGTTTTTAATGGAAGTCATTGACAGAGCTCCTTTTCATGCGTCTCTCTCTGCCGCAGCAGTGTTGTGCCATAGCCCTGTCGAGGCCTTCTAATGTAAGCCCAAAAGGCAGACAGACTGAGTGATGTGTTGTAGGAGGTAATCTGTATGTCAGTAACGGTAATGCAAAATGATAGGGTGTGCATGCTACTGTAGCCATGGGGTTTGCTCGAAAGTACATGTGTCTGTCTGTGACTGCCGTACAGCTATGATTGTGAGGGATCTGAGACAGTCAACGTTTATATTATTAGCTCTAACGCTGCCCTCAAATGACCCTTCCTGTTTTCATGTTTCATCTCTGGAGCTTATGTGTCCTACATGATAATCTCTGAAGCCGCTTAAAGCTGTCACATATGTCCCGTCCGTCCGATAGAGCATGAAAGCCTACATTTCCTGCCCTTGTATAGGGTATATATAGAAGTAATGCTGGGTTGGACTGAGGTGGTTGCAGCTGCAAATGTGTCTGAATACAAAGAAGACAGACTGTGAAACAACACACATTTACATAAAGAAATGTGAAGACAGATTTTTTTGTTATTGCACAAAAAATAACTGATGGAGAACTTGGAGAAAATGAAAAAGAAAGCACCTCAAAACAATTTTTCAATTTTCAGAATTCCCATCATTTAAAAAGATCCTCACACAAATCTTTCTCACATCCTTTATATCCTCAAGGAGAATCAGCAACACAGCATTACATTTTTGTTTCATGGCATTTAAAGTGTAGGTTTAACAAGAAAAGAACATGTATTGACTCTTTAAGCAAGCGTCTCAAGTCCATTACAAAGCCAGACTAAAATAAGACATAGTTTTCACCCAATCAAGAGAATTAAAGTAAAAGATGGAGCTGCCATCACTCCCATGAAAATGTGTGTGTGTGTGTGTGTGTGTGTGTGCCTTTAAAGACAGTATAACATCATATTTTATATTATCATTGGACACTTTAAAATGTATTGACTGTGACTGTAGTATCTACTAATTTACAAGAGTATATTTTATGAAAAGACATAGAAATGTAGATAGATGAGACGTCATATGAGTTAACGTCTTGATTTACAAGCTGCAGAGTTTTGTTGCTGTAATCTATTGTCATTTTATGAATGAATTGGTAATTCACAGTCACAAGCATGTCCTCACAGTGAAAACAGATCATTTACTAAACATAAAAGTGACAGTGCTTCCTGTGATGGATTGCCGACTGCAGCCTCTGTCACACAGCTCTGTGTTGCTACATGTATCATACCACAGTAATGGCTGGTGAACTGTGGATGATTGAAAGGCTGCGACAAATGGTTTACTTTAAAAGAATGCAGAAAAGGGAAAAGTGGTGAGTTCAGAGCAGCTGCTATTATTGTCACACTGAACTGACGTTGTGTTGTTTATTCACTCGGTGTCAGCGAGTGGTGGGCTACAGTATCAAGTCACAGCGGTGTGTGCACCTGCTCCCTCTGACCTTTCACCTGTCAGGGGTTTTGCTACAGGAGGTCACAACACAAGCTCAAGACGAGTCATGTATTCACACCTCCAACTCAACTGTTCTCCTGGGCACTCTCTTCCTCTATCGGCTCCTTCGTCAGGCTCCGGCTTGTCACTCGCAGAGCCACTGGTGTTCAGGTATGCTGCTGAAAACAGAAGAACATGAAGGGGGCAGAGTGAGATTTCTGTTGACTTGACAAAAAGTTCCTACTTATACCCTTCACAATGTGCTACGAAGTAAACGCAATTAATGAGTTTGAGAAGTGTGAGAAGTCCAGTTGTTTGATATGATCACTCGATGCTCATTTATGCTCCTAAATTATCTGAGGACATATACAGTTACGCCTGCACATTAGAGGTTTGCTTGAACATTGCGTAAAATTATGTTAAACAGGTGTACTGATAATCTGCACGTGTATATTTGCAAGGAATAATCGCACTGTGGGAAAGGATGCCCATTAAAGTGGTATGTCTGCTCTACATTAGCAGTGCTTTTCAAAGTGTAAGGTTATGTCTGGAAACACTTAGACTTGTGAATGGACTCCGTGTGTGATGTTTTGCAGAGAGATGACTTTGCATTCTCTGTGGGTGTATTTTTTATTTTATTTTTTTAACTACAGAAACTCTTCGACTTCAATAAAGCGATTGGAAAAGGCAGTGTGCTCCATACTTTGGATAGCTGACAGCGTGAGGTAACCCTGAGGCATGTTAATGTGAGACCTATTGTGTGCTCATGTTTGAATTGTGTGGAGATAAAACATGATCAAATACACAGTTGTTTCACATAAAAGGAACCTAAGCGTCACTTTAACGCGTGTTTATTAAACCACAGCTTAAATCCTTTTCTAAATAACTTCAAAAGGATCCATACTGTCCCCAGAAAAATTCTCTCTCAAATAAAAAGCCTTCTGTAGTCCAGCTGCATGGATATAGTTCACCATGTGGTCCAATGCAGGGAGTTGCCCGAGCATTAGGCAGATAATTGCCAGTTTTAGGCGGGCAGTCCCGTGAACTGATGGATCAGAGTGACGTCGGGAGACCAAACATCAAATAGAACGGCAACGGCGAACACAGGCCAAGGGGGAACGTCAGGAAAATTGTGATTAAGGGATTTCAGGGCTGAAATAAAACAGCTGTGCCTCATGTTAAAGACTGTACTAAAAGTAGACTGTACTCTTTTGGAGGGTGTTGCAAGTTGAGTCACTGCAGTTAGATGGGATTTTACCAAAAGAAAGGCACAGATTTAAAATGAAATGTGTTATTTTTTGTATTTTTGTACCTTATATCAACTATTCTTAGATTTAAGGTCAAGCCCAAATTGTAAAAGTTAAGAGCTACATTTTTAGGAGCCAAGACTGAGTCAAAACCAAACCAGAGATTGATACTTGAAAAGAAATAATAGATAAAACCCAGTCTCACTACCAAACAGAGCTGATTCCATTATTATCACATTCTACATTATAAAATATATAAAAATGATTTACGTTTTCCTGTAATAAATGCCTAGATTTATTTGTGTAATTATTTGTACTGTTCAAATGCTCCTAAACAATAAGATCTTTGTCACCTGTGAGAATAATCTGATTTAACTCTGAAAATGCAACAACAGTGGAAGCTAACTGGCCTCCATTGTTTCAAAAGTGAGTATCAAACTTAAAATTGCACTTGGATTTTTATAGAGACATTCCTGTGTAAGTGTAATGTATGATTTTGTATATGTGCCGTTTAGATGCAGTGTGTTATCATGGGAATATACACTAAAGGACAGTGGCTGGCAGTGGTAGTGTAAAATGCAGCCCATAACGTCAAACCGATACTCATTGTGGCTAAAACCTCAGAACACAGTGTAGACAATGTACTAAAATTAAATCAGAGCCAGTCTTCAATGGCACAGACGCAGGAGAACAAGTCCATGTTTTTATTACATGTTTAGAATTAGAAAAAGACAGTCGTTTGGCGTCTCCTCAAACAGCTCCATCCATTTGTTATAGATTTATTTCAAGACTATGACTCGAGCTAATATCGTTTTTGTCCTGTTCCTGTGACGCTGACCCTGAGCCATTAGTCTGAAAATCCTCCGATGGTATCTCTGTGCGGCTGCTGGTTTTGCAGTGTTGGGGTCTGCAGGCTACATTCCTCACATTCTGCTTTAACCCTGGATTCTTGACCTCCCATCATCCTTTGCACACGGTGTGATCCTCGTACACTTCTTACCTTTCCCCACAAAGCCATGAGCTGCGTGGAGAGGAAGAGGGTGTATAAATAAACACACGAAGCAGGTTCGTGTTGACACTGAAACGTTATTAGGACTAATCAGTGCGGCTAATTATGGACAAGTGCACTGGCTGGACATTAATTGACTGCTTACGTGGCTTCAAGAGTCTAGGTTTTTTCAAGATCAGACAATTCAGTTACTTCAGTAAAATAAGATCACATTTTCTAAATAAAAAACACATTTGGTGAGTTGATTTCCCCAATATACTCTATACTCACATTCAATTCACTTCCAAATTCTTATCGTCACTATCTTTTTCCATGAAATACAGGCTAGTTTTGTATAAAAACCACCATGTGTCCTGCTCTGTGCACAACTCCTTCATGTAAGCCCTGTTTAGACTCAAGGCTCAAAACAAAAATCACATTTCATCACTTCCAGGGTTTCACGGTGAAGAATACCTGAAAATGCAAATGCAAAATACAACCACTGACGCATAATGGATACAGGCTGAAATAATAAAAACAGTATTACATGTCTTGTATTTACATTGAAATTATTAGCGCTGCAGTATGGCACATCTGCAGACCACATGAGCCTTGGCACATGTTCACAGGGCTTCAGTACCCGGCGGTCACTGCATCTTCTGCATCTCATATCTTTGTCATCCTCTCTGACTCGAATTGAACACAAAAGAACTGTCAAAGAGCGCTTTAATAATGTTGTGCAAACGGGGTGTCACGTCTGTTTGGGAAATATGATGCATTTGTTCATCCAGTTTGTGCTGTCAAGTGATTAACCTTCCATGTCACAATAAAAAGGGTATTTGAACTGTATTTGGTGTTAAGTGGTTTTGGTCACAAGATGAAGAAGGTGCCTTTGTGGTTCTTCTGAGTAAAACCTAAGGCTGGGTTCGAGTCCCTGGGTTCGAGTCCCTATCATTATCAGTGTTTTCTGTCTACTCACCATCTCTCAAAAGCATATCTTACAGAAAAAAGACTCTTTTAGTTAAGTTGATGTCCCTTACAATTATATTTGATTCAACTTTACAAGACTAACCATATTTCATTGAACCGATTTTTACATATATGTGGATCCAACTATTCTTGTGTGAACCAAACTGAGAAGAACAATCACACATTTCTCAACTTTTGTGACTGGTTTAGTGGCCCGTCTTTTAGAGAAGTCCTAAACTAATGTGGAAGTCATTATTGAAGTCACAACTATCTCTGTGCAAACATTTAAATAGCCTATTTAAACTATTTACTTGCTCCGCACGACTCTAATCCCAAATAGACTGAAGGATAACTGGCTCTGAGAGAGAGAGGAAGGAGGAGGAAGGTCCAATCCCAAAGACACTGCATATTGGCATTCCACACCAATCCGAGAGATGGACTTTGTCAACACACACACATGCACAGGCTTTAACAGACAGACAGGAAGAGGAAGGGTGACTCTCTAATGCTGTGGGCAGACACTAAAGAGATTTGACTCTTATAAAGACTAGAATATATTGTATTATTGATGTGTCATGAAAATTTCCTGTGGAACTAAGCTGCTGTCTATATTGTGTTATGCAAAGTATTCAACACAGTTAAAAGACTTTTCTTTTAAATGAGCAGGGAAAGTGTCCAGAGGCATTGGATAATTGGCCTGTGGGTGGTTCTTGTTCTACTAAATGTTATTAAAGTGTCCAGATCTCTAACTCTACAAATCTCAAATCAAATGTTTTCTCAAAAATGTAAGTCAAAGAGTCTCGTTCCATGTTTTTGTCATTTCTTTGATTGTGACATCTCTCATTATACAGTAAAAATAAATGCATATTTTGTATAAAAGTTGTTGGAAATATACACAATCCCACCGCAGAGGCCTCACTGCCACATTCATAACTCCAACTATGAAAGAGTCCATTTAGAAGCTGGCCATGACCTGACTTTACTGTCTGTGGTGCCCAGTCACAGAGTGCACGAGCCACTGGGACCTGGTCTGGACTGTAGAGCCAGAAGAGGTCCTGTAAAACCTGGGAAGAGTACTCATTCTGTTCCTTAAAGGTCTAGTGCTCTATATATGGTTTAGTTTCTAAATATACTGTAGCACCAAACAGGGCAAGAATAATGGGTCCATTATACTCCCAATATCCTCGCTACATTCACAAAAAAGTCTGTATTTACAGTTTAATGTGACTAAACAAACATGAAACTAAAATCTGAAACCAGGACTTAAATCAGGGCTTAATTTGAATCAAGACTAAATCCAGGACTAAACTAAAGTACAAATGAAAGACTAAATAGGGCAACTGAACTCAGCACTGAACCTGACCTACAACTAAACCTGAAATAACCTAGCAACTACTGTAAACCTGGACTAAACCTAGGACTAAACCAGGAAACTGAACTAAATCAAGATTAAACCTATCCCAAAACAGAACTGTTCCAATAGCACTTTTTAACTTTGCAAGTGTTTCAGTCGTGGAACAATAATCCTGGTTAAGACTCTCGCCATATTTAAACACATTTCTAAACTGGTTGTATAAACTTCATCAAATTGATTTATATTCCACTCATTCCAACTGGGGTTTAACTTAACATTTTGTTTAATTTTTGCTCATTAACAGTTAATTTTCCAGTGTCACCTGAGTGGTCAGTTCTAGCTGTGACCCCACCTCCTGCCTGGTTTCCCCACCCACAACCAGTCGGTGCAGCAGAGACACCAAACTGTGGATCATTTCTCACCTATTCGCTGCATTACTGTCTGGAGAGCACTTTTGGAAAACCATCAGCCCTCATTGTCAGAAACCTTGCATAAAAACCCCAAATAATACTGTATACAGGATGGCATTGCATATAAAAATTAAACCAAAATAACATTAACATTTATTTTAAGATGTCAGTTCCCAAAAGACAGCAGTTAAGAATTAAAGTGGTCTAATTTCCCTCTGGCCCGCAACCCTTCTCTGTTCTTTTTTTTTTTATTAAACCACTTTACTACAGTGAGTATTAACCTTGTGGCTGAGATCAAGTTTGTCACCAAAATGAAACTGAAGACATTAGACCTTTCCTCTCCCAGCAGTGTCCATATTCCTGGTCAGTATCTCTCTTCCTCTGATGGTTGAGTCTGGAGGGAGGACGGAGGATCGAATGTCTACCGTTCCTCCCATCACCTGTGAAATTTCAGAGCCAAGCCACGCTGAAAGGGGGTATTGTGTCCCCCTGATGAGGAATGCCCTTGCGTTGCTCCTCAAAGAAAAGGCTTCATTTGGCCAGGAATTTGGAGGCACCTCGAGAAGTGTAAGGGAGAGTTTCTCGGGGGTGTGGATGCAAAGCTGAAGGTCTTCATAAGTCTGAGTAGGAGAGGGATGTGCTTTAACCCAATTAGTGCAAATTTAGATTTTAAAAAAAGCAGTGAATGGGGGGAAAATTACTATTAACCATTTATATGTAGCCTATTCAATAAAACCATTCAACTATTTCATTTTTTGAATCCTAAAAGGTAAAGTATTTCTACTTTTGTGAAAGCATTTATTTTTTGCCTTGTCATTGAAAAGGGAAATGGTTACAAGTTACAGTATTCAGGTCCATTAACCCTGCTGCTGCAATATTTGTGCTAAGGTTGACACCTGCTGGTCAAACACAGCAACTAAATGTTTTCTCTGAAGCAGTCAATGGCAGTAAAAAGTCTCAATTGTGAACAACAGAAAACCCACTTGTTCATATTTTTAATGAATTATTTATAAAAGGTATTGCAAATCAAGACAATGTAAACAAAACTTATTTGTAAAATAAATCTGAAATAAATAAGATGTCTCTCACTGGAATGCTTAGCTCATGGTATAGTATTGTTCCATGAGAACTGTACAAATGATTAATAAACTTATTTTGAAGTTACCTACTGTAGCCTCTAGGAGGAAGTAAGCTCTAAAACTTCATTTAGCAATCTCGTGGTTTAAGTAGTAGTAAAAAGGCGTGAGAAATAAATTAAATAATAAACTGACAAATTATGTTAACTACTTGATTTGAAAAAAATCTTGAAAGCAGCATAGGCTAAATGTGAGAATTCAAATACATAATCTACACTTTTATAAATGAACAAAAGTTAGACTATTGTTTCTCAGGAGATGGAAGCATGCCCTGTTACACAAGTAAGGCTTGAGTTGATTAATGTTTTGTAAATTTTGTGTTATTATCTTTGAAAAATTAATCTTTTATGGGGGTTTATGTGATTTGGAGGCTATATATGTGGTAAGAAAAATGTAAAATTGTGAATCTTCAATTAACAAAAATCCTATTTTCCTCCAGTCCAGGAGGTGGCGGTATTGCACCTTAAACACGAACAGGTTAGAGGCGGAAGTGGGTTTGTTTGGAGCTGCCTGGTAGCTTAGTCCATTCATTGTATTAAATCTTTGTAGCTGTACTTTTTGAGACCACAGATGATTGGAGACAAGGAGTAAAAGTAAAAAGACGAATGTAGTTTGGAGATCCGTATCGCGTAGTTGTTAGTAAAAGGGGAAAAAGTTATCGCAGATGAGATCGCAGTGCTACTAGCGTTAAAATGTTCGCGTTCTTATATCTTTGCGTGGCTAGATGAACAGCACATTATTTTGGATATTTTCTTACCGCTTTCCTCTGTCCATTCCAAGTTAGTTTTTTAAAATGGAAAAGAAAGAGGAGTCTGTCAGCTCAAGTACCAGTAAAACGCTGCTGATCCGTCACCTTCCCGCTGAACTGAACCAGGACGAGAAGGAGGACCTGCTCAAGTATTTTGGAGCCGAGTCCGTCCGAGTCTTTCCGAGCTCGGGTCGTATGGTATGTTGTGTCTCATATACTATTAAAAACTAAATATATGTCGAAGTATAAGGCTAATGCATTTGTCCATCTTCACAGAAACATGCTGCATTTGCAACGTTTAAGAGTGACAAGTCAGCTGCAAAGGTTAGCAATCACTTTCAACTTATACAAAAACAGACTTTGAACAAATGTAATTAATTAAAGGTAACGTTTGCTCATGCATCTTTTTTAGGCTCTAACCAGGCTACATCAATTGGAAGTCCTTGGTCATACACTTGTAGCAGAGTTTGCAAAAGGGCAAGATGATATCACAGTATTAAAAGACCCACCAGTTTCAGACAGGTAATAAACTAGTAATGTCAAGAGCACTACAATGTTTGTGTGAACTAAAGTAATGCTATTGTCAGATAGACCATAGTTTTCAAACAATCTAGGGATCATTTAGAAATCAGGAACCAATCCCAATTGTCTATGTAGAATTTTAAATTTGAATTTTGCTAAAACATCTGTATTTACTATTTGTTACACACTTGATTTATATGTTAGACAACTTGCTTATCATTTTACAGTGACAAAAATATTAAGGAGATACAGAAGAAGCAGGAGACCAAGCAACCAAATATTCCTTTAATAGAGACTGGCATTGCACCAGGCTTTGGGTAAGTCCTAAATAAAACTTGCATAGTACTTGTGCTGATGAGCAGTCCTTGTTGTACCCTTGTTACCCTAACCTCGTCACAGGAGGGCCCCACCTGACACTCTTCTCAGACTCAGAGTTTGGATTGCCTGCCTTGAGGCTAACTGACAGACTTAACCTGAATGCTGCTGCGGGAGCTCAGTGGTCAGGAGAAGTCAGCGGCCCCGTGTCCAATTAGATGTCTCAGCTGTAGGGAGTAGCTGACAGGCTGCCTGTCCGGACTGTTGGCGGAAACAGGGGCTTTAATACATCTCATTCTAATACTGTCAGGATCTCCAGCTGCAAACCACTTTACTTTACCTGAGATATCACCCTCTGTTTGTTATAAGTAAAGGAATACTGTATATTCTACTGAAACTCTCCACCAAATAATGCAGTATTCTCCAATGTTATATGCTTTATCAGAATAGTTACATAGATAATACATAGATATTATATATTAGATAAGACATAAATAATACATTGCTAGAGATAAAAAAACATTGCAGTTATTATTTATAGTATTAGAATACATAACTGTAATGTCTGTAAAGATAGTTGTTTTAATGAATGAATTGTACAACAAATATTTTTTCTGCAGTTACTGTAAGGCTTTATGGAGTAGTGCAGTTTTAACTTTACCACTTTCATTTTTTACTAGCTGCATAAGATAGTGTTTAAACTTGTTGCTTAGAGCAAATTAACAAGAACAACATACATTTTGGAAGTCTTTATGTATATATACATATAATAATATTGCAATATTATTGTATTATTATTGTATATATTACTAGAATATATACAAACTTCAAACTACAGTTTTTGTGTGTAATATCCACACATAAGTATGAAGCTTACACGATACTGTGAGCAGTCCCTTTTCTGTTCTAGAAGCACCAATATAAACCAGGTGGCAGGTTCAATTTCATGTGCTGTGCCCACACCTTATTAGGCCTGAGTGCATTTAGATTTGTTCTCCTGTGCTGTGCTGAGTCCTGGCTTATGAGGGTTATTATTACATGAAGACAAGCCTCGGTGCTGACATGGCAAACTACTCCCAGTGCCCCTTAATAGCTGGATTTTTACAGTGTGTTCTCTGAGCACTTGTCATCTTAAGAATAAGCTGCCTTGCTAATGCTTACTTCTTGGACCTATTCATTATTTTGGCATGTATGTTGCTAAACTAAAAGGGAAATTGTGTTAAAGATCAGTTGCAGAGTAATCCTGTAATTTTTTCTTTCTCTCTTTTAGGTTGAAATTTCAGGCAAATCCTACTTTAAAATATTTATACCCTCCACCTTCCAGTAGCATCCTCTCAAACATCACTCATGCCCTCATCAGTGTACCAAAGTTTTATGTTCAGGTGAGTAAAATAGAAATACAGCACATTGTATTTCTTATGATATTTTCTCTTTGATATGCAGATGTGGGGCATTTGGATATGTATTTACATTTATACCCTCTTATTTGAATTGTAAGTGTAAAGAGGGAATTTGTATGACACATTGAGATTTGCATGTGCCTTTCAAACCTTCACTTTTATTTTATAAAATGAAAATGTGATTTCTGGAGTAAGTGTCCCCGGGGAGTTTGAACTACATCCAACCTCTGAAGGATCAAACAGTAAACATTTGCCTTTTAAATTTGTATTTGGGCGTTAAGCAAGTATTAATAATAAACCGTAAGTGGGAGGCATGAGTTATGGGTTTAACATTTCCCTGGGAGCAGCGATGCTTGGATTTCCACCGCTGTTATTCCAGTGTTGGCATCTTGATGGCGCTAGTGTGCTGCACAGAAGCTGCCTTAGTTTTACCAGTACCCACTTCATCCCTAGTCTTACCTAATACTTATATTTTAATACAAATGCAAAAGGATGCAATCTGTTTCACATATGGTCGCCAAGTTCAAGCTGCCTGTTTTAGACAGCAGTTTGTTTGGGTTGGGTTTTTCAGATATTATTGTAATTCTTTTATTGCACAGGTACTTCATCTGATGAATAAAATGAATTTACCCTGTCCTTTCGGCCCAGTCACAGCCAGACCCCCCCTGGTAAGTAAGCATGAGCTGTAAAATCATTCACGAGTGGTTTAGTTGTGAAAATATTTCAAAGAACTTAATTTCAATGCAGATGTTAAACAAGCCTTTTATTTTCTTTTTTGGTTTATTGTATTGTGTTGTTTATAATACAGTTGGATAATGCTGAACAAAGAAAAATAAAAGCAGATAAGAGTCTGACTAAGTCATGATATAAAAGGTGTGATTGAAACCCTTTTGCCCCGTTTCCCACAGTATGAGATGCTCCCACCAGCGCTACCTTTCCCCATGCCTCCACCCTTGCCCCCTGAATACCCCCCTCTGCCTGGGCAAGAGATGTCCAGTGAAGAGTCAGAGTATGAGAGTGAAGATGATGAAGATAAGGAGAGGTGAGAAACTAATAATGTTATGTGCCAGACAACTTTCTCTGACATTTTCTCTAATAATAAACTTTTAAATTGCTAGACTTAATAGAACTCTTTGCCTTTGGAGACAGTGTTGTTTTCTGCAACACTTCAAGGATATGTCTTTGAAGAAAGTGCTTTTTAATCCAAGGTAGTCTCCTGATTTGATTGTACTTGTTTTATTTCAGGATTTCTCGTCTGATGGGGCTGGTCAACCAAGCATGCAAGAGACCCCTGAGACAAAAGACATCTTCAAAAAGAAAGAAGCCCAAGATCAAGGATCTACTCTACGCTCCTAAACCAGACTCTCAGAGGTATAACAAAGCCACTCATGCATGTCACAGTCCTCACAAATAGCTCATCTTGAGACAGCATTCACTGGCATCTAAAAGAGGACACAAACCTCTAGACAATATGTCTTCCTCATAAAGATGGTCTTATGTGGCTCGGGGACTGTTTGTTACACACTGCACACCTTAACGACAGACCACAAACTGTGTTTCCGGACTATAAATGCACACAGTGGTCTCTGCTGACTTGTGTCTGTGTACTGGGAAATATCTTGGGTTGACCAGAGCGAAATATCCCAGGCCTTAAGTCGCTGAGGAGCCAGGTTTGCAGGGTATGGTCTTAAGGGAGGTTGTGATTGTACCTTCTGCCCTCAGTGTTCCAGTGCTGCAGCCGTCAGATGTGTTCGAGCAACCGCACCCAGCCGGACCAAGAAAAATAGAATTCCACATTTCGGTTTCAGAGGTTTCGTCTAAAACAGAGGCAGGTGGACCAAGTCTGGAGCCTCTGTCTGAACAAAAAGGTGGGGTTATTATTGCAAGACAAAATGATACACACTTTGGGGAAGCTCAGTAAAACCCTTGTCTTCTTTAGCACAGAAAGCACCATAAGGTTTTGAAGCTTAATATACATCATGTTTATTATCTCACTCAAGCAGCAGGCACTCTCATACTCCCATTGACATAAGTTACAGCTAGTACCACAGGTGAAGTTGGAGCAAAGTGTTACACTGCAGTATATCACAGTAGAAACTTGCACCAAAAAGGTTCTGCCATTATCTGTATGAGGGAATGTCATTGGAGGAGCAGGGGCTGTGTTAGTTGTCAGCTGTGCAGTTCCCCATTTGCCTTATCTCCCTTCTCTCTTGCTTCAACTTCTCTTGCTGGCAAAACCTGGAGTAGTAAAATAGATCTCAAAGTCAAACACAAAAGATTTCCTAAAGGCAACGGAAAGATAAACTATGACAGGTGGCTTTTTGGATTAGTCTTGTTTTGGGGAAGTGGCAGTGTGAGATCCGATAAACAAGCTATTTAAATGAAAAGGGGAGGAGGGGGACCGATAAGGAGCGGGATAATTTCTGAAAGCAGTGATCTAGTTCTGTGTCGAGAGTGTATCAGAAAGGCTTGCTCCAGTGCACAGGCGTACACACACCGTATGGGGATGACAAGCCTTTTTTTCCCCACTTCTTGGATTTGTACAGGCTCACTGCTCTTAGTAATTCCTTCGACAATGTGTGCACAGGCATGCATTGGCCTGACAGAAATATAACAGAGCCATCCACACACTCCTTTTACAATTTGTGCTCAAGAATAAGGGTGGGTTTTAATTTGATTACGCTTTTTATTGAGTGTGCTTACAGGTCTGTGATCTTTCAATTTTCTCTGCCAATGATTTTTGCCTAAGAACAGCATTTATGACATCAAACGTGACAAAGAAGTCACAGAAATCATTTGATCCCTTGTCGCTATATAAAGACTGCAGAGCTTTAAGCATCAATATGTTAAACTAAACCTATTGTGACCAAAAGGATTTGTTTCCACTTTCCACACTGTGCCTGTGTGGTTTACTAAGGAGGATAAACAAAGTGGAAGTGATTATTCCACCATCTGCTACTGGATATTTGAATAATTCCACCTGTTTAGGAGCAGGATATAACTAGCTTTTTCAAGAAACTCAAAATATAAGATGACAGCCATAAATGTCTTACATTTTTATATCTAATAGGTTAATTTAAAAACAAGAATATGATCGGATGAAAAGGAAAACACATAACACCAGCCAAAACTAAATCTAGACTTTTTTAGACTATTCAACCAATATAAAGTAGCCAAATTTAGTATAACATATACTGTAGATGTTTTTATTATCACATGATATGTATTATCATATAACAACTTCCTATCCATTGCACATTAAGGTCTGGTTGTAGTTTCACTTTCTCAATTGATTTTAATGCACATTTTCCCATTATGTCCGACAGAAGCTGAGGAGGCAAGTGCTGTCCAAAGCACTCAGGAAGAGACTGAGGCCGTAGAAGGTTTTGGAAAGCTCTACCCCAGCACACAGCCTTCGGAAACACAAGACGAATACAGTGATGAAGAGCAGGATCTCACCACAGACGTCATCTCCAGGAAAGAGCTGGAGAGGGGGCGTCTGTCCAGAGACGGTAACACACAGTATAGCGTCGTTTAGGTTAAAGCACTGTCACAATCACAGCTACGCAAATATTAGACTCTATTATAGACACTATTCCAAGATCTAAAATATTAAATATGAGCATGGACTGTTGGTGTTATTATAACTAGTGTCCATCAAGTTAGGAAGGCATTAGCATTACCAACACATACAACACATTGTCTCCAAAACAAATCCCTTTCTGTGCTGCTGCAATGAAAGTAAAAGTACAAGCCCAACAAGTCTTTGAAATGCATATTGGAAAAAAACTGGCAGTTAGTGTGGGCATGCATAAAAATAGGATGCCACTTCAAAAATATATATATAAAAGAGGAAACCTGTACCTATCCATACCAAAAGTAGAAGAACAGTATAAAAAATAAAATCAGGATAAAGAGATGCTTTATAATGCATTGATTATATGTCTGATATTAACTGAGATCAAACATTTACTCATAGCTTTTCTTTGCTTGTCACAGACCAGCCCTCAGTCCATTCTGTCTTAAATAAAACATAAAACAGCGTCAACTCAGAATGACTTTGAATTTTCCTTTATGTATGTATAGGCAGCTCTGTGAGCCTTTGTACCTGCTTCTGAAATGCACCTTGCTTTATTTTTCTTCTCTCTCCCTCTCTCCTTTAAAACAGAGATAAAAAGGATGGCTGTGTTTAAAAATTATGAACCGGGTGAGCCAACCTGCCGACTGTACGTGAAGAATATCGCCAAGCAAGTGGAGGAGAAAGTAGGTGCATTCACAACTTGACCCACTTCTCTGTGTTTGGTTAATTTTTTATTCTTTTTTTTATGTCTGTTTTTCAGGATTTGAAATACATCTATGGGAGATACATTGATCTTTCATCTGAAGCCGAGAGAAACATGTAAGCTTTTTCTTTCTTTATAAGGTAGTAACGTTGACCTAAAACCATGTGATGCATACGTTTTTGATTTTGTTTCTTCCTCCTACTCGAGCTTTTTGACACGGTTTGCGTGCCACTCGTCCACTTTATCTTCACAAGCTATTTTTGACTTTGGCAATTTGTCCCTTTCTCCTGGGAATTCTCAGTAATTCATGCTGACTGCATGTTAGGATATTAATAAGTATCTAACCTGACGTAGAGATCACGAGGGACACTTTATGTTTGTGCATCAGCAGCACTTCAAATGAATTTTCCACCTGACTCATCAGGCAGAGCGTATGTTGAGTGGAGGGCCAGACTCTGAACACACATGCAGGTGGCAGACAGCGAGGTGCAACTCTGTCAGGGAAACAGATTGTCCTGTTTAAAACTATTTTCTGCTGGGCTTTTTGTGTCTTTTTATTTAAGGAGGGTAGAGAGAGGGAAAGAAATGTGATACAACAGCTACAATACTTTTACCAATCCAGCAAATCAAACTGGCACAATCTTATTAATTAATCATTTATAATTGTGTAATTATCAATATTACATTACTGGTAGAGTATTATAGTTTACTATTTGTATGTACAATAATAATAATAATAATAATAATAATAATGATATAACAGGTTTGTTTTTATGTCAGGTTGTTGCAGACCAAACTCCATAATGAGCTTTTCACTATTGTGGGCTGCGTTCATATATTTTGTTGAATTGTTGCTGTTATATTCAAAGGTGAATTCAAAGCACATTCTTGGGATTCACTAACTTCAGTAACAGACTCTGTCGCCATTTTCCTGTCTTAATAACGAATAGACACAGTACGATGTTGACTCAGCCAGTGCTACAATCCCTGAGTGATAATGATGTGGCCCTTTTCTTTTTTTTTTTCCACCCTCAGGTTTGACATTGTGTTAATGAAAGAGGGGCGGATGAAAGGGCAAGCCTTCGTAGGACTCCCCAGTGAGCAGAGTGCAGAGAAAGCCCTGCGGGAAACCAACGGCTACGTACTCTATGACAAACCTCTTGTTGTTGTATCCTTTTATACCCTCTTACAAGATAAAATGGGGACAAGGATTTCATCTAGAGAGCTGGGGATCTAAGCTATGTGTTTATTTGTGTTTGTATTTACACTAAAATATATCAGATGGGCCAGTGTTACAAAGACGACTTTGATCACGTTGATTAAAACTCATGACACATTTGTGTCTAGCAAATAGTACAAAGGAGTGTCCAGTTTGCAGTACGTAAAGATCTATAAACAAAAGTGATTTGATTGGGTTTATTTAGTGGGCGAATCCTCTTTCACAGATGTGCATTTGGCTGTGACTCTCTCTAACTTCAAGTGGACAAGGATTTATTTCTGGCAACTAAAACCCACCAGCTGCTCTTTCCATTCTCAATAGCATCAAAAGGGTCTGATTGAAGAAGCCTATGTTTAAAGTATGGTGTTTAAAGGTTGTCCTGTCCTGAGCTGGATGCCAGATAGCATGACAGTCTTTAAGTTATGTTATTCAAGTGGCACAGATATCAAGTTTATCTGTAAAGAACTTTAGATTTGGATAAAGTAGATTTTTGTGTCTCAAACTATAAGCCAAGTTCATCGAGGTGAAGATGTTTTTAAGTTGTCCTAGTCAGAGGACAGTCGCTCCCAGCTCGGGTTCCCTTTAATGATTTTTTTAGTGTTGGTGTGAGACTGCAGTATGGCACGTTCCTCAGAATCCTCTCAGTCGACTACACAAATTAGTGGACAGAAGTGGGCTACTTCAAATTTTATTACCCCCACACAGCGACAGCTTCACATCTGGCCCACCAGTGCTCTTTAACCTTTACACAGCCAATCACTGCATCCGTTTGTATGAATGGCAGCCTGCGCCGCTGTCACTTGAAAATGAGTGAACTTCAGAAAGAGCCAAGCTTCTATGTGGTCCGTTTTTGGCCACTAGTCTTCTGGCATTTATGAGTGCGCAGCTGCGACCTTTTCTCAAATTAAATTCATATGAAGCAGCGAGTGTCAGAGGAAAGATGGTCCCAGAGGTTTGAAGCTACTGCCTGCGACTGAGAGAGAGATGCCTGTGGCAGTACTTCTAGATTTCCAGCAATATTTGACTGCAGGATGAATCAGGGTATTTACATTACTGGTACACTGTCCAGGAAGTCACTGAGCAATTGTACCTTATCTCCAAAATGTGTTGTGTATTATTCTGTTATTATGCAGTCCTTAACTTGAACTCACAGCAGTTTGCCCGGTCAGCCAGACCGAAGGACAACACCGACACAAAGAAAGGACCAAAGCAGCGCTGAACTAAACAGGTGAGTGTGACATTGAAAAACTACAGAGCTCTTGCTAAATAATACTAAAAGACTAAAAAAAACCTTTCATTATAATGGTGTTTTCTTTTTGCATTTGTGTTTATACTTTATTTATTCAAGATGCCATGGCTTGATATTGTGGCCCAGCAGAAGCTTTTGTATCCTTATTCTGCTTATATCCTTTGAAAATGAGGGCACTTTCCTTGCAGCCCTCGCAGAACAATTGGAAGTTGAAACCACTCGACCTGTATTGTAGTCTAAATTTAAAAGACCAAGTGGTGTGCGTTATTCTGTGCACAATAGTAACTTCTATCCTCTGTGATTCTTATAAAGCTGTGCTATTTTTGGAGCCTCTTAAATATCTTTACAATGCTCTCTACCTTTTTTTTTTTTTTTACCGTTTTAGGTGATGGCCATCAGATGTCTTCGTCTTTTTTTTTTTTTTTACCAAATAAAATATTTTAATAAAATAAGATCCTTTCTCATGTGTCCTTATCAAACATATGCTTCTATTTGAAGGTACACTTCACTCAAACTATCACAACTGATTATGTGTAGTCCCAAACTTAAAGCTCTGACAGCCGAGTAAATACAGAAGTTATATGAGATCTAGATGGGCTCGGCAGCAGATGGTTGGCTGTCAACACAGAGGAAAAACCGCAGTCCTGAAGAGACAGCAAACAAACCAAACAGCCTGCCGTCTGCGGGAAATTGCAGGGACTGGGTTAGCTTACCTTTACAATCCCTGGCTGGCCCCATCTGTGTGATTATGGAAAGTAAACCTCGGAGGTGAAGTTCTTCTTACAGCAGACATCATATCTGAAGATTTAGAAATGAGTTTGGTTTTGTTGGGTCTAAGACAAGTAATACTAAAATATACTTTGGGCATGTCAATCACAGGTTCTGATCATAACCAATTAAACAAAGGCAGATTACACTAAGTGGCTAAACTTGCAATTAGAATCATTTTTTCTAGCTCCCTAACTAAACCAAATTAACCACATATGTGCCAAAGTGAATCTGGTTTAAGTGGCTGAATCCTTATTTGTTCCAAAAACAGCTGAAAAGTTTGCTGTTTGCTTCAAACAATTAACAGATATGTGAGATTTGCTGCTAAGAAAAATATAGGTAAAGCGAAATACATCTGTAGTGCATTGTTACATCAGTGAGAAATCAAAATAAGTGTGCTTTTACGTCTTTGAGTCGTGCCATTAACCATCTCTTATCTGAGAATCAAATGAATGTTGCATTTTATCTTTTGTACATTAAACATACACGTTCCTTATGCTTCAATCCTGAATTAATAAGATGGATTTGATGTAAGAGCGCTCCAGAAAAGAAAACAACCTACATTCAATCATCGTTTGTCGCAGTGAAGTGCCTATTATGTACTTCTATAGAGTAAAAGATAGGAAACACTTGAAAGACCACTCTAGTCAGAGTTTATGTGAAATCTATTGTATTCACATTTACTTTTCTGTAACTTTGCCTGTGAAATGTGCTGTGCTTCATTAAGTCCCATTTGTACTCATGATTTGAGCTGCTCCCTGGTTGAGATCCAGGAAGACGAGGTTATCAATCACACGTGCTCGTCTGGTCGGACCCACAGCTCATACGTCAATGCCAGCGTGAGGGAGGGGTTCCCATCTGTGCCCTACTCTGCCCGCATCTCAACGATGACAAATGTGCCACCTGCAGTGGAAATATTGAGAGTTACCAGGACATTTATCAGGTAACATTTGAGCAATATGAAAGATAACCTTTTGTAAGTGGACACAGATAAAGATGTATGTTGTGCCTGGGCTCTGCGTAGGCTCTGTCTCGGCTTAATACCGCAGCGACCCAGGAGTAATATCATGATAATGTGTTTCTTATTTGGGGTTTAACCAGGTGTGCAGTCGGTAAGTTGGATTAACTCTTTGGCGAGCTGAGAGCATTTACACATTAGTGCACAATAAGTACTTCAGGCTGATGTGGCCAGAGAACATCCGGTTTGCTATTTATCAAGCTGAACACATTTGATTTTCACACAAAGTTGTAGAAATATCTCCAAAAAAAATACTGTAACCACCCAATGTGAAGTATATAAAAATACTTTGAAACAGTATTCCAAAAAAGTATATATTTTTTATCCAAAACTGTGCTCCTACCTGATAATCCGCTTGTTTCTGTATTTTAATGGGATACAGTTATATTTTTTTTATAATCCTGACATAAATCCTTAATTACAATGCAGCAAACCTCTAAAATGCATTGTCTGTTTTATTTCCAAATGCTGCTCAGTTTAATTTCTACTGCCTTACTTCATACAACAAATTGGTTGTTATGTTACCTCACAGTCAAGCTTAAACTGTCAGTGAAAATACCATTCATTCTCAAGGCAGCATCAACTTGCCTGGGGCTGTGTAGTGTCTCCAAAATACCTCCAATGATGACACCGATATGTGATTTTGCTCGTGGGCTTTTGAGGGGTATTGTCAGGAGTCTTGTTGGGCCTGATACAATACAATACAAGCTCTAGCTCCAGCTGCAGCTCTATTGAAACTGAATTTTAATGCAACCACAAGTCACAAACAGGTATAAATCACTCAGTCAGAGAGTGTCTGCCACAGTCATCTGGGAACTAAGGTTTACTGGTGTGTTTTGCCGTAACAGAGTGAAAACTAAGTCTAAAAGTGAAAACAAATAAACAATAAACTATATGGATGATTGTTTTATTCTGCTGAAGTGTAAAAAAGAAAATGTTATGATTGTAAACTATCATTGCCATGTTCAGAGTGAAGTAAAGGATTCATTTGAACTCACGCTGCAACACGGTCTAAAATTTTCCACATCTGATTATAAATTCAGGACTTCCTACGTATCTCATTCATCTCATGTAGGTTGGTGTCTCCATTTCTTTTTTTCTGCGTACAGGATGCAATAATCCCCAATTTGCCATCTGCCTCTCCCCCCACAGCCATTTTAGCTCTCGCCCCATACCCCAGCTGCTACAGAAAGAAATGGACGAGATGTAAAGAGCACGTACTCATCAAACCTGGATGTTAACACAGCCATTTACACCCTGTTTTTATCTCTTTACAATGAAAATATGAAAGTTCTTGTTGAATTTTAATTGCAGCTTTTAATTGAGTCTGGATCTTTTACACACGTATCCCAGAAAGACTTGGAATACACAAACAATTTCCTGTTATACGATCCCCCTTTTTTCCCACTTCATTTACAAGTTTTGTGTAAAAGTCTGACTACAATTAGCAGTGTGAGATCATATGGGAAAACGTTGGATAGATTTGATCAATGACGTCATATTTTGTACACTGTGTGTGCAGTGGTAATCAAAGCTCGTTTATCAAAACACTTAAAAAAAAACCTTGACCCCATGGGCCCTGTAGCCACGCGTGGACATCAATAAATAGTAAGCAGTGAGAATGTTCATCTTTAAAAGATGAATACTTATCCTAAAGGGAGTTGTTTCCTACAGATTGATAATGCAGACAGCCACAGAGGTCATTCAGAGGTGTAATTGTATTCACCGCACGCTATGGATGTGTCACCATTTGCCAGTAGAAGACCAAAATGAGATTCACTGATTGAGTTCCTTTTAGGTGACTTGCATTCAATGAGTAAAATGGTGCTTGCTGCTGCTTTGGTGGTCTAGATTACACAGTGTGTCATTATGATACTGAAAAACATACAGATGAACTACTTATGGTTTTAATGGGCATTTAAAAAGTGACTGTAGAGATGCGACTCAAAAAAGTGCAATAGATCCCTCCGTCTTCATCTGTAGTTGACCCCGAACCAGAATAATACCACACAACTACTTTTTGCTGACTTTGAAAGAGCAAATAGCTGGAAGAGCCTGAGTGCTTAGTCAACTGCAGAGCGTCCACGACGTTGTCAGTCACTCTCCTTTTTAACCACAGCAAATGTGTCAATTCTTAGGTATGCTTATTCATTATGGAGAAAGTGATGGCTTGACGATGCATTATTCATGACCTCAAACCCTGCAAGTTTCATGAAGTTGTCCGAATGAGTAGCATTTAAAACTCAAGTGAAGTAATGCACTTGAATAATTAATCGATAATGTCTTTGATTAGAATTACCACCAAGGTCATCAGTTTTACTTATGCCAGGGGTGTTTATTTATTAACTATATTCACATATTTTTTATGTTAGGATATGGATTGGAGTTATTCGGTACATAGGCAGGACGACACCGAAAAATAATCCAGTTTCGCTTAAGCTTTTAATATAGATTTTTCAGAGGAAGTGTCAACTTTCCTCACAAGTTATACAGGTAGGTACAGTTACAGCACAGGATTTTAGATTTAGCTGCATAGCCCCATAAGACTGTGCTGCTATGTAAAAGTACACCCTGTATTGCTATAAAGTGCTCATCCCAATGTGAGCCTCTGCCTCCCTCCACTGACATTATACTCTGCTCTCATCGCTCTGCCCCGCGCTGTCCGACGTGCCAACTAAATCTCAGCCTCATCTTGTCTGCCGTAACCTTGTTTATTCCCAACAGTGGCATTAGCAAAGCTGTAAAAGTATTTATGGGGGTACAAATGCGGGACAGCCAATCTAAGGTAAATCTATAAATCTTGGCTGTTGATTTCTCAGGGCCGGAGGTGCAGGCCGGTGATCAGTAGAAGTCGAAAGTATTCCCCGGGTGACTCTATGTGACTAACGCACACAGGCCGAGCAGCATGCCAAACAGCGCCACAGCGACACTGTTGTGCTTTTATTGCGGCCGAGCTGGCCTTCGCCTTTAAAGTGAGGGGCCACGCTGGCTATCCATCTACCCGCAGCAGGTATCATTAGCTAACACCCCACTGGGAGCTGACTCAGCACAAACCACCTAGTGTGCACGCATATGTTTTTGTGTGTATTGTATTTTGTCCTTGGCTTGTTTTCGTAATCTGTGCACAAAGTGGGAGTTACAATTATGGCAGGAAACTCACAAAAGAGTAACTCTGAATGAACAAGAACTACCCACACTACAGAGAACATTTACAGAAAAGTTGGGCTGATTGGAAAGTTCCATATTTAAATCTGACACCTAAATGTCTTTATTTATTCTTTGCATCATAGATTCTTGTGATATGAGCGTTTCTGATTGCTCTATGGCTAGGGTGACCATATTAACAAAATTCAAACCAGCGGCCCTTGAACAGATAAATATGAGTCTTTTAAAATCAACAAGTTGCAAATAATGGAATTATGTGTGAAATGTAAACACAGAATTACATTGGTGCATTTTAAAACTAACTTAGTGAGTAAAAGGCACCAGAAAACCCTAATGTTTTCAGTCACATATCATCTTCAAATCACTTCTTAAAACCCATTCTAATAGACTGGCTTTTTTGTCATATTTATCACAGTATTTTTATATCTATTATATCTATCATATTTATTATTTATTGATTATATTTATTATTTACTATAGTGATGTCATCTTTTAAAACATATCCCCAACTTTTGAGCCAATTGTTCTAATTTTATATCTTGTGTTCTTAAGTTTTAACTATTTTTTAATCTGTATTCTGGTTTTGTTTGCCTTTTGCCTCCTTTGACTTATGTAGCTTATTAAGCACTTTGTAAACCATGTTTTTAAAGATTAATATGATTATGTATTATAAAAGTCTACAGGGAGATAAAGTATGTTAAAGTTCAATGTACATTTGGATTGCATAAAATCGCACTTGAGACAAAACTAGGCTTGGTGTTTTTTACAGATAATTGTTTGGGATGTAGGACAGGCCCCATTAAATTTGGGATATATCATCATTTTATAAAAAAACAATTGACATGACATCATAATTGGCCAATAATCGGCTGCCCCGTGTTTTAATCCATTCATTACATTCAATAATTGTATGTGCTCTGAAATGTGTTAAATTTCTGTTTATTAAAAATCCAAGCAAAGTTTGTCCCTACCTGTCAATTTAAAAAAAATCAATTAAATGTAAATGTCAGCTAAGTGGTGTTTAACATACATTAGGGATTTGTTAAACATATACTACCTGTTCGTCTTTCATGTCTCCCTTGAACAACACAAGCCCACGGAGAGCTTTATCTTTCATCCTCAGTCGAACTTGTCTCTTCTTTTAACCTTGCGCACCTCTCCGATTCGTGTCAGAAAGCGGCTTCCATCTTTAATAAGATTTACTGAGAGTATAGCAGTGAGAGCGGGGTGATGTGTCTCGGGAGTTCTATCCTCAATATTGGCAAGGAAATCAATGCGGTGAATAAACCTACCAGCACAGTTTGCAATCAGCTGCTAGGCCAAAAGTAATCATTGCATTGAGATAATCCTGAAAGGTTCTCCCACTGTAGCAAAGTTAATAAGAAAAGAGTCATGCAGGCCTACACCTTGAATTAGATATTAATCCTTGTATCAAGAATAATTACAAGGAAGGTTCCCAAAGCGTGACCTTGCCATGTGAGTCTCTTCGGATGTCCATCTGAAATCATTCCCACACTACTTTAGCAATGTGGACTTAAGAAGCACTGTTTAGCTGTAGAGGGGTCCATTTTTCATCTCCATACTTCAACCATTGTCTTATTTAGGTACATAAAGCAATGTAAATGTACAGTTGAGGTCAAATCGTTGTCAATAATTTGAGTTTATCTAAGGTCAGGTACATCTGGGGTAAACTGAAGAGAAAGTTCATAATGTATCCGAACATCTCAGCAGTTTAGTGCAATCAAGATTGATTTGATTCTAAAGGGATCTGGAGTCTGAAAAAGGATCCAGTGCTGTTATGTGGATATTAGTGTACTTTTTTGCAGATTGTGAGCATACTTTATATCACAACTTGTAGTGAAGGTTCCCAAAGCGTGAAATATTCGTAGTGAAAAGCCAATTTCAAGAGTCTCTGTGTTAGGTTGGTGTGTTCTGGTCAAAAACATTGCCATTTTATAAAACAGCTTCTAAAATCAAAGTGAAAAAATGGGCTCTGGTTTGTTATCCTATATGTGGTCATTGTAGGTGATTAAAAAAACTGAAATGAAAATCGACAAATATTCATAAATTTACCTCATGCACGTCTACGTCAACGCTCTCAGATCACCTTTAAGCTACAGAGTGTGTGGGATGAGTATAGTCTATGATTTGTTCACGGTGAGCCCTGACTCCCAGCACCCACCTTCTCCTCTTTGATACAGGCACTGGTTCCCATTAGAGAAATTCAGGCCCCAAGTCTATCCATCAAGCATTCTGCTCAAAGCTTACACCTTCCGCATGTGACTATGAGCCCACTCCTCAGCTCTGGCTCAGTAAAAAACACCAGAAGTGATTGCAGCAGATCTATCAGGTCTGCCACCGCACTACCTGCACATCAGACAAACGGCCGATCCTTGCCCCCTGTTTGGCCCGTTTAAAAGGGTGTGCATACGTAGACACTGCTGCGAGGGGCCGCGGATGTACGGTGAAGCTCTCGGCAGTAGGTCCCAGTGTGATGTACAATAATGACCTGTCAGAAATGCAGGCCTCTGAAAACAGGGATAATCCACAGAGGCTATCAGACTAAATGAAGTCTAACCGGAGCCAAGCCACCTCCCGAGAAAAGCATAATTTATTCCACTGGTCTCGTATCAGAGCTGACATGAAAAAAGCACACCAAAATAGCACATGCTGGCTTTAGGCAGTTGGCCTTTGCTATAGACTGGGATGTCATTCGGGCTGTATAATCCAGTTTCAATTTCTAGCACTCATTTTATAGTTATTATCTATTTAACTCTTTTAAATACAGTTTATTACAGAAAAAAACGTGGAACGGATTCTTCTGCAAACCATCCGTGTGATATAAATAATATTGCGTGTGGGAAAAAAAAAAAAATGGAACAAATGGTGACTTAATCTTAAAGATGAAATCTATACAAATGGGGTTAAGGATGTCTGCTGCAGCTATGAAGTTTGGTTGAGATAAAAACACATTGTCTTTCAATATTGTGCAGACTTCTTTTGAACACAGACATATCCAGCTCCGTATTAACAACTTACAAACAATGTGCAACCCTACAAATGGAAATCAATTCACCCCACTGGCTGTAAACAAACAGACTGCAAAGCAAGCCTCCTCTCTGCTCTGCATAGCTGGATCAACCAATAAGCCACACATGTTTAGATCACAAACACATGCATACTGTACAGCCACGGTGCATGTTCAAATCAATCCGACATAAACCGTAAGCTCACTCATCTCGACATCCTTCTGCAGAAATGTTTGTGTCTCCAGACATATGTGTGTATCACTGCAGTTTGTGTATCATTACTACCACTTTAACTGGTTCACAACAGTTTGTTTGAATGATGTCTATAGAGGTTACGCACACAGATAACAGGCAAATATTTTGGATTTAAAACGTGATTGGATCATACTTTGACTAGACACTTCTAGAACACATACAGAACAACATTTTAAGTGATAAGCAACCCATCTACAAGACATTTTACACAAATAATACTAAGATTTTGTGAGATTTCCATATTTAAGAACTTTTTTCTCCTCAAATCTTTCCTGCTACAATGCTCCAGTTTACTTGTCTCTGTTGCTGCATTCACTCCTATTGTTACTTTTGGTCTGTAAACATAAGCTGCCAAATGGGAAAATCTGCTCAAGTCTGCCCTTGCGTTGTAATTACAAGAAGGATATGGGATTTTGCTGGTGGGAGATATTGAGTTGTATAAGAACAAACCCAGGCAGTAAACATAACCATCCATGCAGCACATCGGCAAACAAAGGAAAAGGGTCAGAGTGAGCTGTTTGGTCAATAATGTTACATCCACTGAGTGCTTTGTTTTATTTTAATTTAATTCTCTAACTCTTAGACATGTGCAAGGGGAATACCCTGAAGGATATTCACTTTTAAGGCATGTCCAAAAAAGTTAAATTTAGTCATGACAGACATTTACAAAGTCTGATCTGTTTAAGCCCAAAGTATGAGCGGAAACAAACAAACTTTAATGTATTTTGTTTAAGTTGAAAGGGCACTTTTCTTTAAGACTTCGCTGTCAGTTGTGTGTTTTCCTGTCAGAAGAAAGTAACATTGAACCCAAAATGACTTTCAAATTGAATCCTTACCCCTATAATAATCCAATTCATTCGAATAATCAGTCTCTGTATAGATTTAAGTCTGTGGCTGGACATAAACTGTCAGCTTTCAATTAGGCAAAGATTTTGATCTCCCACGGCGCGGCTTGTCAAGCTGAATAATACAGCCATCAGCCCCAAAGGTGAAAACCGCCCGCTGTGTGGATGGAGACCTATTGTTTGGAGGATTGACAAGGGTTGATGCAAGAGGCAAAAGTGAGTCGAGGCCTGCATACACACAAGTCTAGCCCGACACGCTCCAACCCTCCTCACCGCTCGTCCTCTTCCCTTTCCCCAGAGACGATATTTTTCATGCTTTCAAACCACCCAGCAGTGACAAGGCTCTGACAAGCCTTCTTACTGTGACACCTTTGTGGGTCCAGAGGTGGTTTCCAGCACAGTGCTTCCTTTGACTGGCATTCTTGAGAGGAAACACATTATACTGCCATAACGCCCAGTCTGATTGATTGGCAGAGTGAAACTTTTTGGAGTGAGACGTGTCGTAGAAGACTGATTTATTTATTTATTATGGAGTCTCAGGAAGATTCAGGAAAGAAAAAAAAAATCAAAAGCTAGAAATGTAGAGCTAAGTGTAACTTTAAATATAGAGGATTAACCTTTTTGTTGAATTGGTTTTTAGTCTTAGAGTCGGATCAGGACCATTACATTGATGAGTTATAATCTTTTTACACAAGAGGCCAATTTAATAAAATAGTTTTTCATATTTTCAGTTCAATATTTATGATATTAATGAAATACATATATTTGCAATCAAATTGTGTGTATTTAAATTTAATTATACATGCTTCATAAACATATTTGACAGACATTGACTGTTTTTATTTTCAGATACATTTGTGAATGTATTGAATTGTATTGAATTGTCTGCTTCAGTGACCCTCAGTTTGCCCAGCTCCTTCATCTTTGAGGCGTGTAGCTAATGCCTTGTCCGCGCTCAAACCTGTAGCTGTACACTGGAGTGTTGTTGTCCGAGTCAGAGGGCAGAACCTTGCCTTCACAAAGAGGCTGCGTCGGTTTCGGCTGACTGCAGCTGTGGCACTCACCATGTGCGTCTGGGAGGCTGGATAACTCCCACACCCCCTGTTCACCCCGCTCACTGCCCAAACCAGGCACAGGGACAGCCACCCAAGGTCAGTAAACCCTCTCATGCCTTACCCTTCCACTAAACATACACCTACCTTTTCCTGACAAGCTTCCTGTGAAATCAGTATAGCCATGAAGATTTTATTCGCATGAGGGAGGACAAGGGGGAAAAGCGGCCATGACATCCCAATTTGTTGTTATAGCAACCTGGAGCCTTGATGAGTAACCTGAGAGCAAAGAGAAACAATGTGATGGGTTTATTCAGAGATCAGTTTTTAAATTGCAGTAGGCAGCCATTAAAATGGTGACATTTTTGAGAAGCAAAAAATGATCTTGGCAGCTGGTGTCCTCAGGGGATTCAAGAGGAAAGAAGCATGTTTCTGAACCTCAAAATGTGAGGCAAGTGGTTTGACATTTTACCCAAACCAACATTTGATGACTTTTACCCCAAGCAGAGGACACTGCAGACAGTTTTTCTCCCCCATGCCTCACCTATAGTGAGCCTCTCCACCTTGCTCCAACATATTGCACCTGTTCAATTATTTAGCTGCTACTCTGTGGTTGGGTTCCTGAGCCGCAGTGAAAGCTGTACCTGCCGATTAGAGCGGAGCTTGTCACCAGAGCTGGTCAGATATCTCTGTCTCGTCGTCGTCTGAAAAAAAAAAAAGGAGACACAAAGAAGGAGGGAACAACGCCTTTGGCCTCATTACTCAAAGAGGAAATGTCATTACCTCATTGCAACCTTGTCATTTTCAGCCTGTGGTCTCCGAGGGGCAGACAGGATCTGTATGAAAGTGAACGCAGACAGAAGATTAAGCATTAAAGCAGTCATTTTATATTTTCTATTAAAACACAGCATTTCTTCGTGTCTTTTAGATTTATAAATATGTTTTAACTTAAACGTGTATTATTAAAATGTCTGGCAATTTATTAAACAGTTCTTTGTTCCAGTTTTAAAGTCTATGGCAATAACAAGGCCTAACAAGATAAATAGACACAGTGCAAATGCTGTTATTGTCTGGCAGCTGCATCTTAATAGACATTTAACTTGTTGATATTTTCCACCGTGTAATGATCTCGAGGTAAAATTGATGGGAGTCACAAGTCTAACATGGAACCCACTAGGGGGCACTGTTGAAGCAAATACAAGCCCCTTAACATCTAATCTGCCTACTCTGCAAGCAGGCAGTTCCAGTTCAGTTTAACCACTTTTTTTTTCTTCTGGGATGGTGCTTTCTTTAACTTGTGTTTGTTCCGGGAAGCGCTGGTGTGTTAAGGTCTCCATTTTCCCAGCCCTTGTGTTTGGCCGCAGCCAGGGATTTAAGGGAAAGGATTGGAGATGGAGAGTTTAAAGTGCTCTAAAGTGTCTGGTGTGAATGTGATTGGGCGCACGGTCACTTGTGTGTGATTTAACCTAAGTATTTCCACTTTGATCCCTTTCCCTTGAGATCTGTCGTCACAACAAAACCACATAAGACAGTGTTTCTTACCGGACCGTATTTACGCCGAGAATGTCTGTCCTCAATTTCAGGCATAGATATGCAAATCACACTGGAGTTATTAATCGGAGTGTCACAGGGATTATGCAAATGAATGTGAAAGAGTGGCGAGAGACTGAAAGGGAAGAGAAGAAATCTGGACGTCAGCAAACTTGTGTTGGCATTCACCAGAAGGAGATAGTTTTGTTTGAAGGATGGTGTTGGATAGAGGCTGTGATCACCACCTCCTTCCTCTGACCCGACGCAGACAGTCCCAGTGAAAAGGTCGTGTTCCTGTCGGCAGATATTCAGCGTGGATGGACTCAAGGCCTATAACAGAAATGATGAGCCTTCACAAGGGAAAAGCCAGACAACACATTAATATTGATTTTCCTTTTGAATAAGTCATAGTAACTTATCAACAATTCCAATGCAGCATATGACATTATGTCGGCTTTCATAGATGAGGACCTTGTTTAAACATATTACATATAACAAGGAGAAATATCTCAAATAAAGCCTCATATCAGGGTTCCTACTATTGAGAAATTTCAAGGATTTTTTAAGCAAAGCATTTTTTTAGTGGTTATATAACGTATGGAATACTATACTATACTATAATATTTGTTTTCTATATTAGGCATGCAATTTATGACCTCCTAGAATAAAAACAATGTATATGTAATGTATATTATGTTGTAAACTTGTGAACTGAAGCAGTGAGATTAACAATAGCATAATATAATCCCTGTATAGAAATGTGTCTCTAAGCTGCTGAGAGCCACACGGTGCCTCCTATTGAAGACCACTGCTGTAGCCTAAAGCCTGTTTCCACTTGGCCTAATCTACCTGTGGGACTTTCCAGATTGAAAATAGATCACATGGGGAAAGGTGAGTTACCTGCAGTGATTCTTTCTCACCTTGGTCGACAATTATTGGCAGGTTTTGGGGCCCAGGCGAACGAATGCATTTCTGCAGATGACTGTGAGGCACGGAAAGATTGAATTCTCACTTTCTTCCGTCGGTGTGTGCGGAGCGGGAAACAGTGAGTCTCCTAGAAATAGGCAGTGATAGATGAGGTACATGGAAGAAGACAGCTACCCCTGCTCACCAGCCCGGCTGAATCAGGAAACTGTCTGCCAACTAAATGCCTCTGCCTCCCTCCCCTCTCCCAAACTCATTATAATTTTCTCCTTTTCCTCGCAGTCGCTGCTCCTCCTCTGCTTACGAATCAATCGGTTTGTTGGTGTGCACCATACAACAGATCTTTAGTCATTATGAGATTGTGCTTTATATCACTGCTTAATGAGCACAACAGCCATAGCAAGTCTTTCAGGTAGCAGCTAATGGCCAGAGAAGCTGTACTTTTTCTACTTTATTTTGCAGTGGATGTGCATCTCAGTTAATGAAACCTCTTTATAGAAATGAGAGCACTGACGTAACTGTTAATATCTAAACATGACCAACGTCAAAAGCTGGCTACAGTAATAAAAAAGACATCTGAACTAAGTGGCAAATGTTCTGTGCAGAAGTCTTCCTGAACGTTTCTTGTGACTGAAAATGTGTGACATTCCCTCAAATAACTGTCAGTATGGCACTGCATTCACTGAGTTGAACTGCTGGAAACATAAGTGCCTGTATTAGTCTCAATTTGGTCTTGAGATCACTTTTCAAAAGTCTTGAACTTGAAACATGAAGTTTGACATGAGAGAACTCAGGTATACTCTGAGATTTTCTGCAGTAGGGTTGAGTGTGCTTCCTGGCCAACAGTAAACAGATCAGAGCCATGGATCCCTCCACCAATCAGCTGAGTGAGGCTCTGGGAGGCTACTGTGGAAGAATACTGCAGTAGAATGTCATATAATATTCATAATAAAGTCCAACTCAATCAAATAAAAAGTAATATATAGTGAATGTCAAAACATTTGTTCAGAAAAGACTTGATAACCTCTCCTTAGCCTTCTTCACCAACTACATGCAGCCTCTGATGACACTGGACATCTAGTGTTTGAATTCAAGACCTGTTCATGGATCAGGGACTATTGTTGGTTTTGGATCCTAAAAGTCTTGGTCTCAGTCATGACTGACCACAGTGTGGTTTTGACTATTTTCCAGATTAAAACTTGATTTTAAATTTAGTTACACAGGTAATCCACTATATTCTATTTCACAGGAGAATATCTTTTAGGTGGATAACTATGAGTCAAAGGAGCAATGAGGCAAGCCAAAAGTCAAGAGATGACAGATGGGCATCATCTTTGACCTCTAACCTTTAAAAGGCCTCTTGTTAAAGCCTATGGCCCCACTTCTACCAAAAGGTAAATGTTGTTCTTGTCCTTTCAGCTCTGGCTCCTGCCCTCTCCTCTCATTCCAGTCTCGCTGTGCTTCTTTATTCATTGCTTGGATAAAAGTACATGACCCCTTAAAATAACAGGAGCTGCCCCAGAGGGCATACTTGAGTGATGTGACATTCTGCCTAACCTGAGATGACTTTTAAAGGATGGATATGTGAAGGACAGTAGGAGACGATGGCGGATCAGTCGGACAGGAAAATGGACAAAATCAAATCAGCATAAGCATAAAAGGTTAGCAACAAAATATGAGTCGAAGGAATGTTACTGTAAATATGTTTGTTTTGTTTTGTTTTGCCTTGGTTGATGGATGGATTTAAGTTTCGTATTTCACAGCATATTTTCTGTCCTCTATCTGTTTGTATACACTCATTAGCGATCCAGCAGACATTTTTTCAAGGAAATTAAGACATAAGCACTCAACATCATTCAATATAACAACTAAATGCAGTGTTTAAATTTGCATGTAGTTAAGGCAAGGGTTTAGTCAGACACACAGGCGAGCACTCACTCAAGAATGCCGTATTTAATCAGTCGAAGTTAATGCTTTACAAACAGACTCAGTAAAATGTTAAGCAGAGTTCCTAATTAGCCTATCATGCAGTCATAATCTCCTCAGAAATAAATTAAGCTGAAGGTATTTCACTGAGCTAATGACCTGCGTTGGTCGTAAAGCCCTCTTCTTCTCTCAGCTGTCACGTTCAAAGAGCAGTGATGAAGAGCTCTCACTTTACGCATAAACTAGCGCACGGTCTACGGGTAAATCATCTGAAAATGATGCATGGTTTTAGAGAGATACATTCTTATAGCAGCTGCCTTGTTGTGAAAACCACGCATGTACTAAAACACCCAGAAAGATGCACATTTTTAATTAATCTAATGGCCTGCCTAGCTATACTGTAAAGGTAATGGTGTGCAGTCAGTTTCGTCAAGAGACTCATATTCTTAACTCCCCTGAAAGATTAAATGTAATTCTTGTTTTAAACTGATCGATTTCACCTGTGCTGCTGGTTACCTGCCGTCGCCATTTTTCTCTTGCGTAATGACGCAACTATCGACGCCAAAATGGACTGTGCGCCAAAAGAAGGTAAGGAGCTTTTGTCTTTTAAAATACATTCCTGTGTTTCTTGTAAATGTAGCGTTTCACTTTTACTTACATTTAAATACATTCAATGCGACATCTGGGGGCAAATAGGTGCTACTGTTGTGTGTTTGGGTACTTTTGTGTTGTTAGGTGGAAGCTGGATTAGCTGTGGAGCATGTTTGTTTTAATCTTATTATATTTATTATGTTGATTTACACTGTAAAATTTGGCGTAATTGATTTAAATGCGTGGGAAGGCAGGCTAATTGCTCACTCTGGTAATATATTTGTAGTCATTAAGCTAATTGTTGGTGTAATTTGTTGACAGTAAAATATGATTGTATCTCCTTTTTAAAGGTAACACTGGTTGAAAAACACTCCAGGGACCCAGCACTGTCTCTAAACTGTAAAAGAAGGCAGAATATTCAATTGAAAGTCATTCTTGACATTTACTTGACTTATTACTACACAAACCCTTGCTCTACACATCAGCCCATGATGCCACTTCCTATACCATTCAGTGACTCATACACATTGATAGACATGTGTGTCATAGTAAAAGCTTTGATTAGCTGGGAATGGGAAAGCCCTGTGTAGTGTAGCCATGTCATAAGCATCAGATGTATGGTCTTTTGGCCTGAAATAAAAGCACTTTTTTCACAAGTGAAAAAAAACCAGCTTTGATAGTGCCTTTCCATCAAAGAATGTGATAGATCCCTTTTTTTCAAGCTGGGATCATAGTCCTGTCTGTAATGATGCAAATAAATGTGTTTGAGTGTTTATCACTTGCACATTTGGCACAGTCTCAAAGATCTTAAAGTTCAAATGTTCTGTGTTTCCCATGTAATTCATGGAACAACTTTTTGAATCTGGGCTGTCCTTTTACCATAATAGAGCATCTTACTTCTATCTATTTGTTTATCCCTCTTAATATTAGTGTTCAACTACTTCTCTCACTGAAGGCTGAGTTTCAGTTTCCCACTTTCTTTCACTGTTTGGGCTAATTTTGCTGTAAACAAAGTTGACATAGGTAAAGCTAAGTTAATGTAACAGTGTAATGGCAAGTAATAATAGCATGTGCTGGTAAAATTGCTATTGGGGTATTTGTAATCCTTAATGATCATTGCCTTTTGTTTTTTATAGAACCTTCAGTAACTTGTCTTCGAAACAAACTGACTCAAACAGAAAGTTCATTGAAGAGCAGCCGCCGGGCCACAGTGAGGTATGCACCTTGACCTTGTTACTGCACACTTTTAATTGTTATAGCATAAAAGCTCCACTTCACACGTTGCCTGCATAAAAAGATAATTTGATTTACACCAAGAAATCTGACGAGCACTTGCTACTGACCGACAGTACCATTATGGTGCGGATGATAATCAATCTCAAATCAATTAGGCAGTAATTGCTGAGTCAATGGGGGAGGCTGGTTAAATATTGATAAGTGTCTAAGAGGCCCATCAGGCGCTATTGACAGTTCAGGGAGACAGACAGCGCTGTTGTGCCGAGAGGGAAGCAAGACTGATGGAGAGATGGCTTTGGGGCTCCGGGTCATATTTTCTTCTTGAGCCGGCCACTTTGCAAATCAATGCAAACCTCCTCTCTCCCTCAAGATGTAATCTCTGTAAATAACACAGGTCACTGTTGGAACTATAGGCCTCGCTGTTTTGATGCAAATAATTAAATTAGTTTGATTTTTCAAGAGTGACCCAAACAGAAGTAAAACAAATTCAAGTAATAAATCTAAGCTGGTTCATAAAGTGCAATAGTCTGCCCACTAGTTGTTGGACTTAAATTTAGTGTGAAGCTCATGAGAGGAGATGAGCAAGGACTTTGGCCCTAATTATCATGCTGGCTAAACATGCTGTGTCGGTTAAATGTGTTTGCAACAAGCGCAACCTCAGGCTGCTTATGGCAGCTACTTCCTGACACTCTCAATCAGCTTGACTGATTGGATCCAAAGCCACTCCCAAACCCTGATTGGCAGCTTAATGACAAGGACGGAGAAGAAAGGCGGGGGATGCAGGTCATTTAGGGGTACTAAGTAATCCAAAGTAGTTTTTTCTTCTGAAAATATGTGTGGATGTGTGTTTGCTGGTGGGTGTGTTGTTGGTCTGCTGTAACACAGAGGGAACACCAGAAAAATATTCATCCATAATAATCTGTCGAGCCCTTTTCTTTGTCTCCTCCAAACCTGTCACATCTATCAAGATTAGGAGCCTGGTGGAGCCCAATTCTTCTTTAAAATGAATCAATCTCACTGAACGGCTCCAACAGCCAATGCCGACTGTCCAAGAAACACAGGCTATAACCAGCTCTGACAAATATTCAAGGCTTATACCAAACCACTGATTTCAATGCTCAGCGATCCGTCTTCTCAGGACAGTACCAATAGTCTTGTTGGCATCCATCTGCATTTATTTTTATTGGCTTTTAACAGCATTAGCCTTTTTACAAAGGCTTTTATCCCATAAGGACTTGTCAGTATGTACAATCTCGCCTCAATCATGGATCAAAATGACGTCAAATCATCTACATGCTGTTGTAAAAAGATGGTATATTCTCAGTAAACCACCTGAAGACATTTGAGAATGACATTTATCAGCTAACACAGTCATATTTTGTGTTTTTTTCTGAAATATTTGTTTTATAATAAGATGGTGCTCTATTATTCTTTGTCAAGGCAACATGCAGTACTCTAATAGAGTTAATTGTTTGTAATCAGATAATTAAGAAAGCATTTAATCCTAAGGGCTTGTCTTGTGGAATAGCTTTGATGTGAACTACTTTAATATGAATGTTACCTCAGGGCATTTAAAATGTAGATTGAGGTTATGATAAGTTTAAGCTTTGAAAGAGCAGCATGGGATTGGAGTGCTCAGTGAAGATTAGATGTGTCCAGTTGACTAGAGTGCAAGGATATTTATTTATTATATTTATTGCATTCCTCATTATAACCGATTAAAAAAAAACAATATTCCTCTCGAGTGTTTCCAGGATTTAAAACACTATAAAACTATGTTAAGTTAATCTCTTAAAATCAGAAATGGTAATTCAAGCGCAGAAAATGTTTGAACACAAACTGAGCTTATGTTTTTCTTTAATGAAGCAAGTAGGTTATATATGTCATGTTAAAGAAGCATTAGCCCTACATTACCGTCCTCCAGAGGCTCAGGTGGAAAGGTAACATGTAACATAACCAGGGGCAGATTGACTTGTACAAGCCCCACCGTTAGGTCCAATTCTAATTAATCCACTGACTCTCTGTGGGACTGCCGTCAGCCCCGCCGCCGCAGAGAGAAACTTAACTTGGCCAAGGACACCAGCTAAGAGGAATTTAATCAATGTGATGGATAACATTTGTCTTAGTAACTCTTGCTGCATTTCTCACATTAACTCTTTAAGGCACTGCACCTTTTTTAAGTTTCTTAAGCCTGAAGTTGAAAAACAAAACAACTGAAGTGTTTTTTGAACTTTGTCCCAAATCTAAACAAAGCTAAAGTTGTCTTGATCTACATTAGCCTTACTTGACTGAGTATAAATTATGTTGTAGATAATGAGGAATGTGTCCGTCACAAAATGTTTCTGTCTTTGGGGTCCAGCTGTTATTTATTACAAAGCAATTATTTTTTCTATATAGCCTCATTTTGTTGAGACAACATGCAGAACTAAATGTGTTGACTGTGGAGCGGGCATTAATGTGCTGTATCATGATGTAATGAAAGCCAGTGTGTGGGCCATATGTTGACTGTGTGATATTCACAGAGGAACAGTGATGTTGGTAGGAAGTTGGGGGCTGTTTTAATCAAACAAAACTCAAAACTCCAGCTGTTGCCCACCAGGCGAACTGCTAAGTGTTTTCTGACACAACATGGCAGTAAAGAGGCAAGAGTTAGTGTTTGTCAGCTGTTCTTTAGTGTAGGCAGCAGTTGTGCAGGACATTAACAAGGCTGCAGAGACAGCACACACTGGTCTGTTACTGTGTAGTGTGTAATCATAGACGCTGACAGGACTGTTTTACTATCACAGGCTGCTCAAGCAGAATTTACCAGAACATTTAACCAGACTCATCCGTCTGCTGCGTCAGAGACTGCTACCTCAACTGTTCTTTTAACATGGACAATAGTAGACACCAGTGGATCATTATCCTACAAAGCAGAGCGATAACCCTCTCTGCAGTGCCAGCCAGACTCAGTCACACTGTAAGCTCTCCAGATATCTACATAACAGTTGACAATAACTTATGGAGAACAAAGGAACACAAGAAAACACTGAAGGAAAACACAGGCCTGTCATGAATATTTATAATGAAAATTGTTGTGGTCTCACGACTGTGACTGACAGCCGGATGGAAACGGCACACCAGTCAGTCAGCCTCTTGAATGAGTGGTATTCCCAAAACCATATGCTCCTGATGTGTAGGACACTGTGCTGTCTCTGGGACCCACTACCGTTCTGCCTTGTTTATCCTTTAATTTGAATAACTAAGACCGACCAAGTGGCTGCTTGTTGTTGGGCTGAATATTCATTGAAAATGTTAATGCGGCGTTTCATTGAAATTAGGCACAGAGCCAGGAGGCAGCAGGTTTATAAACACCTGTTTGCTTTTGATGACCACAAACATTCAACATGACATAGAAATATGAAAAAGGACAACTTTAAAGACTAGTATCAACATTAAAAACACTAATAAATCACTTATCATGTCAATAATTTAAAAAGTAAAAATGTCAGTCATATCTTGTAGAGGCCATGATAACACTGCCTGATCCAAGCTAGAGTTTCGTATGGTAAGATTTAGACACAAAATGACAGTTACTCTGGCAAATAAAGACAATTCCTCTTCCTCTTTATCAGAACTGAATAATCTGTCACATAAAATATTTAAAAGCTGTTTTTCTCTGGGACAATGATTTTTCATCTATATATAGCCTCGTTTTATCACTCTCCTTGTATCAGAGATGACTGCTGAGTTTTTCAGACTTAGATTATGAAAAAAAATGCTAAATGGATATAATTTTTAGCTACCTTCTGTATGTTTTTTTTGTGTGTGTATTGTTACAATGATGCAGTAACAATAGTTAAGGCTGAGTCAAGGGAAGGGAGATAACTTGTGAAGAATTTGTAGATAATAATAATGTAGAGAAGTAGTTTCTGACAAAAATAGGGAAATATTCATGTTAGCACCAAAGACATAAATGAATTTCTTCTCAGGTAATCAACACCTTCACATGGGACATTTCTGAGCTGAATATATTGAGTCAACTAATCCTATCAGTATACACAGAAAACACTAATAGCACTCATTTTTCATCATATCACCTTTTTCACAGTGTCACAGACTTGTCAAGAGTTACACCTTTTTTATGTACATTCTGATCAAACGATTCAACTCATTAACACATGAGTTTATACAAATAATGTATTCACCAGGGAATCAAACATGTGCTCATTGCTGCTCATACTCGGTTGCTTAAGGATCCAGGTGGTGTCATTAAAGACATAAAGGTTTAACCTGCTGTGCCCATATTGACAAGGTTTATCACGAAGGTATTATAAGAGTTAAATGGAGGGTCTTGGCATTTTTACACAAAGCAACTCTTTTCAAACCTCACCTGAACAACTGCTTTTGAGTGTTGTGACAAACTGAGATATGAGGCTGACTGACGGAGGAAGAAAGAGAAGTGTAGCTTAACTGTAGATTTCCCTGCAGACCTGCTGTTCCAGGTAACGCCGTTCTCCCACTTAATTGCACCTTACTGTTACATTATTTTCTCAGATCCAGAAATGGCACTAGACCCTTTAACAGCCCCTCAGACCGCCACTTTCTCCAGACACGGCCATATTAGACTTTAATTAATTCTGTGCTAGCAATACTCCAAGGTAATGACGGTGCCAGTATGCAGCATCACCACAGGCCTGCCTCGCTGTAATGATCAACATCACTAGAGTTCAGACTGGTCCTGCATGAGATCTGAGTGATAGAAGTTTGTTGACTTTAAAGTGGCCAGTATCAGAAGATATGGTTCCCCTCTTGGCTTGTGTAATCAAGACCCATTAAATACTACTGCAGAGTCTAACATATACATACGGGCTTTGCAACAGTGGTCTTTTCCTGTCTTTGTGCACTTACTGTAGCCTTTTCACCTTTTCGGTTTTCTCGAGGTGCTTCGTTTTCAAATACAAATGTGTACGTGTTAGGTTCAGCCAGAGTGTTGTAATAGACTACACCAGACCTTGTTTAAAGCACTTGATTTTCAGTTATATTTATGTGTTGATTGTTATTACAGATAAGCGTAAACATGCACTTTAAAGTAGATTGCATACACAGACAGTAATAAACATCATAATCACAAAAACTGTAAATGTAGGTGGTTTAAAAGCTACCTATTTTAATTTTAGGAAGTGTATTTTATTGAAATTTGAAATAATACAGAGTGAAGTCTTCACATTGCAGTCGACTTGTTATTGAACTAACATAGGGATGGATAAAAATAACAAAATACATTTACTTGTTTGCACAGTTTGTAGTTTTAATTCCCCAAACAACATGATATTGCACAATTCTGCTCATTCTTATCAATGCCTATAATTGGAAATAACACCTTGGCATAAACAATAATATCACAGATCTGTTTTATTTTGAACGTACAACATGTGGAAAAAGCCATGACATTTTCTAAATTCAACATTTCTTATATATTCTCTGGGGTTATGATAAGAATGTGGTGAATATGTTTGGTTGATTCAATCTTTCCATACAAGGATTTCTGCTCAGACAGAGGTCAGGCAGAAAACACTGTGGGGAAGTTAAGGTCGGCGAGTGGATTGAGCACTTTTCTGTTCACCTTCACTCAAGGCATACACAACTTTGTAGAAAATAGTGCAAAGCTGCTTTTTTTTTTTCCAGTAAAATAGTCACTCATCATACAAACCATCCCTTAACCTACCCTTCCCCTGAACACATCTAGTTATCTGTATTCAAGTGTTTACCCATAAGACCGTCCATATGCAGAATAACCTCTCTGAGACTCATTTCTCTTGTTGCAAAGATAGTGTTATTGATGTGATGGGTCACATTGCAATTTAGAGGCAATTAAAAGGTAATGAATGTGCTCAAATGAAAGCTATGTCTGGAGGGCATTCACAGTGTATGGTCTTGATGATATATGTGTGAGTTTATTTCCTGAGCTCAAGTGGAAATAGGAAAAAACAACCTAAGAAAAAGAGCCTTTGATCGTCACTGTCCACAGACTTAACAGGTTGTCTGTTTTCTTTTCTCTCTGTTATCCATTTTGTACAGGTTTTTAGTCGTCCAAGAGCTCGACATAGTTTCAAGCTGGAAGACATTATACCTAACCAGCATCATTTAAATTTGGTGTAGACTAATTCATTTTTCACACTGTCTTTATATGTGCAGCCTATTCTTAACTAGTGCTTAAGTAAGTTTTTAAAGTGCAATTATATTTGACCATATTAGTGCCTTTTGACTAAATAAAACACCTAAACCTATTTTTTTCACCTTTTGTCCTGAAATGTATTTATGACCCTAACTAAACGGACTTTTGTAAGCTTGTGTAAATTTAAAATGCTTGTCTCTTGACCTGGTTTGCCTGCTGTGAAATTTGCTTTGAGGCAAATGACATAAATGTATTTACTAATTCAAAGACAACCTGTTCCTGCTTGTTTCAGTGTCATTGAAAGAAATGTAATGTAAACAGTAATTAGGCATCGTACGTAGCTGCTAAAGTGACATTTTCAAAAGTAGTCTCCTTGAAGTTTGGACAAATCTGATGTTAAAACTGATATACTGCCTGTTCTTGGTTTAAATAAATAAAACTTTTTTTTGTCCTTAACATATGCAGTGCAAAAAAACAGAATAAGTTTTTTTTTAATTATATATAGTGGTAAGTAAAATGTTGTCAGATGTGTTTTCCTAAAGACACAATGGCTGCCACATAAAGAGGGAGCTTATAGCAGTAGTCCTCATTTTCATGCTCATTAGATGTCCCTAACCTTACAAACCTAACCAGGTATTACTTCCTAACTGCTCTCCTAGGTGTCTTTAATTAGTGAGGAATCCTCGTTATGTGAGGCAGATGGCACAATCCTCTGTCTTTTGTTAAAGTCACACTAATTAGGATTCTCCAAGAAGAGGCGTCCAACCTGAATCCTTAATAAGGGAGCACACTTAGCCAAGTACTAAGAATCTTTATGTCTCCACACCAGTGCTCACCTTGAAACTTAAAAACAGAGAGCAATCGGTTTTCTACAGATCTTGCGTCAGTCCTTGTTTTCTTCAGCTGTGTCTTTGTTGGAGCCAAATGTGAGAAGGTGGAGGTGGTAAAAGCGATCCCTCAAGGTTTATTAAAAACACATTTAGCTCTCATCCGCTCAGAACATGTTATTGTTTGACGCTGTGACCAAACTGCATGTAAATGGAGCTAGAGCTAGATTAAATGAGGAAAAAAATCTAAAAAGAACAGTTGTTTTTCTAGAATCAGTGTTAAACCCATATGCTCTTCAGATTATTAGACCTTGAACTGTGTGGGTAAAACAAGACGTGGACTTTCTAGTCTCCATCCATTCATTAAATTTCCACTTATCCGGGTCGCTGATCTGCTCCCACAGATTGGCTTTTGACCGGTTGTGATTAGAGTCTTACATACAGTGTAAAGATCCAGATAGTAGCCCTTCTCTGTCTTGCTATCAGTGCAGCTTGTCCCTCTTAATCTGATTACAAAGTTGCCTGAAAACAAAACTTTGAAGAAGAAGGTTGCAGGAGCTAAAAGAAACTAACCGGAAAGCAATGTGAGAAATGATACTAGACTGAATTATAAAGTGCTCTTTAAAAAGATAGTATAGATTTCCAGGTTGAAAGTAAGCTCTTTCTTTTTTTTTTTATGAGAGAATCGAGTGGTTCAGCTGCAATCCTGTAAACAGCAAAGACAAATACCGTCCGACTTGTTTGGAAATTACAATGTCTCTGTCATAGTGCTGTAGAACAAGAAACCATTCTTTATCTTGAGGCCACTTTAAAAGCCTTGGTCCTGGTCCGACAAACAGAAAACCAATGTTTCATCCTCTTCCTCTTTCTTCTTAAAAGTGAAAAACAAGGTTGACATTCCTTTTGGATTTCTATGCAGTACCTTCTCCTCTGAACGGTTCTATGGGAGCCAAAAGAGGAGGAGTCAAACAGAAAATTTTTAAAAGTGAGATTGAAACCCATTCATCATCCTTTTCATTCATGAGATTGAAACTTTTTTCCCTATTTTTATTGGTTGCTTTCTTTGAAAATGACTGTTTATAAATCACTCTTATTTTTTATTATTTATTTTTTTTATCAATACATCCTCAGCTCCTGCTTACTAATGATTAATACTGTTCCAGGAACAAGCAGGACTTTTTCTGTGAAAGACAAGTATATAGTAGGCTTCCGTTCTCAATCATGTGCTATTACTTGAACCATAATGACTTCCATGAAGCTGATTCACTTCCCATTTGGTCAGGTGGCTCTGTGTTCACCATCTCTTTTATTCAGCATCAGACGTTTCTTTCAAAAGAAGTAATATGGACATTGTAATTAGGGAGAATAATGCAACACTTAATTCAATTTGCTTTATAAGATGGGATTAATAATAGGAAGAGTGAATGGAATTTTCTTCCTAAATCATTTTCATAAATCTTTATAATGAAGTTCAGTCCTGTGTTGGCTCTAAATGTCATACCTTGAACTCAGAAACATGGTACCTTTCCCTCAAACCAATTAATCTCCGGATGAACTCTTTCCTTTTTCCAATAACAAGCTCTCTTATAAAGTCAGTCATATTTTTGACAACTTTCTCTTGCCTATGATATGATCTTAATTTTACATAATACGTTTCTTCACCAGTGTATTATAAAGGCAGGCGTTCTCTCAGACAACGCCGTCAGGATATGGTTGGCTCTTGGGGTCTACAGCTTCAAGCACTGGCCAATCTAATGTGTTTTATTTGAGTACAGCAAAAACAATATTAAAATGATCCCTATATGTGTTACTGTGATGGGATTTTTTGGTTCTTTTTTTGGTTTTTTGGTAGTAGCACCACATGCTGGACTTTTCAAATTTAATTGGTGTCTGCAGTGTTTTGAAAAGCATCCATTTTTGTGAGTGAAATGCATTAGTCTGTATTGGGATTCCAGACCAATGAGTTGTGTTTTTTGTTCACTTCTGATGTGAATGTTTAGTGAAACTGTTAGACCTATCAAAGACAATTAATGATGCACATCCGTGTCTCTATCTATATTTTAAGACTTTCTTATAAGACGCTCTTATAAAAAGACTAATATATTGAAACGTGGTCCTCTGGATCTGTGGAACAACACCGAAGGTGGTGCATGGTTCAATTCTTTGAGTCCGTCGTGCAACATTACAAAACAAGCCCTGCATTTAAATTCCTGCCGATAATGATAGTATTAAGCAGACGAGTGTCACCTTGAAGTACCACTTGCATGTGTTGTGAGACCATTTATTTTTAGGTGATTAAGGCCCAGGCTGAAATAAGTTGTTAGTGGAAATATGCTTGTGGGCATCACCGAAAACAAAAGAATCTCAGAATATATATGTAATTTCTATCTCGAGAATAAATTAAACACAATAACAAAAAGCCAATGCAGAGATAGCCTGCCTCACCCTGAGTTCAGCCACAATAAATAGCCTGAGCCTCCACCACATTTGTCATATTGATTTTTCTTTAATGATATGCACAAGAAAGTAATTTCCTTGTCTCTGCATTGTCAGCGGTGACTAATCAGATTTTCCTGAGACAACCAATTCCATAGCTCAAGGAAATGCCTCGCTACAGATACTGGCCATTCGAGTGACACAGACATCACCTAACAGCTTGTACAGGAGCAATCTCTCTGTGCGCTCAGGCCGGGAATACTAAGTGTGTACCGCAACCTTGGATTGGTTTGTGCCTCCTGCAAAGTAGTTTAACAGAGACCTGACATGAGCAAAGTTCCTACAAAGGACTAGAGTGTGATTCTGTAAAGCACTGCATTTTTATGTGATGTTTTAAAGAAAAAAAAAAAGTACATTATAAAAGGAAAGATTTTTGGTCTTAGAAACACATTTTTACTAGGTCTTGTCTCATTCTTGAACTCTAGACTGAATCCAATCAAAACTGCAAATGAGATTGTCCTCGTGGTGAGACTGGACCAGACAACGTGTTTGACGTACTCTCTCCAACTTGGTCTTGGCTTAGTCTTGCATCAGCTTCTCTCTTTTTTTTATGAACTTGAGACACTTGCACCTTGCTTTTAATCATTCATTGGAAAACGGCGCCATTTTAATCGCCATGTTTTCATTGACCTATAAGTAGCTTAAAAGGCAAAACCTCCAATAGTTCAAGTATTGTTTTGTGGCTTTTTCATTAGACTTTCTTCAATACTTAACCTTGGCCTAGTGAAATTTGAATATCTAATCAATCTTGCCATATTAAAGTTGAATGCAAATCGCCATCGGCTCATTACTATTTCACGAGGCGGCTCCATTTATGAAATGTCACTCAAAATAGTGTACCCACAAGCCAATCGATATCAGCCGTCTTTCTGTCTGAATGTTTCATTTGCTGTAAATACAGAAACAGAGAGATATGGATTGGGGGCAGGCAGTTGGACGCCCACATGTGGTTTCTAGCCGGGTGGGGGCACAATGAAGGCCCATTGATCAGTGGTGGAGTTCAGTATATGGTTTCCTGGAGGCCTGGTCTGGAGATTTGACTGTAGCCTACTGGGGCTGCGACGTTTGGAGTCAACTCATGACCTTTGTGGTTGGTTCGAGACCAGTGCTATTGATAGAAGAGCAGATAAAGTTCCTGTTCTGCTGGAAGTTGTCATTTTTCAATTACTGACAAGTCTGTGTACAACATCCTGTAGACTCAAAAGGGTTTCATAGCTCCTTCACAATAAGAGCCAACTTTTTAAAATAAAATTTTCAAATATGTTTTATATTCTGGTTTGAAGCCAGAGCCCAGTCATGATCTTTTTGCAAAGCAGAAACATCCCAGAAAGTAGGAGCACTGTGTGTTTCTTATATGGATGTTTAAAGTTACCTCCCACTTACTCTGCACGCTGGATAGCACTCCCCCTCTTCTTTGTAGCCCTTGCTTTGGTGAATTTTACTAAAAAACACTCATTCACCACTGCCAAGGGCATAAACAATTATCAATCAGCTCTAATCCAGTGTTCTGCATAAATAGGAGTTTCTCATGCAGTTTACAGGGCTTCACTGTCACTTTTTGAATAATAAAATTCAACTTGGCAGAAAACTCAACAAGATGCCTGCAGTAAGTTAAACTGGCATCTCAAAACAGTTGTAGTGCTAACACAAAATAAATGGTGGCATATCCAGTACAGAATTTTTTCTTTTATTTTTTGTTTTTTCTTTCTACTGAACCAGTAATATGCTTTAGTGTTAGTGTCGTATTAAAACATGATAATTGTATTCTCTTATATTCCTGACATCTTAAGGTGATTATGATAAAGCTGTCAAAACCATGCCCATTGTTTTCTGTCCGACATCTATGACAGGTGCATCTCTATTATCACCTATGGCCTATAATACGATTCACACTAGTGTGGGGGAAACGCTTTGTGTGGCCCATGTTGCTGTTTACTTTCAGTAAATAAGTGTAAATATGTAGTGTTAAATTATGACCTGGGACCATCAGAACATGGTACTTTAAGTGTAGGGTTGAATAAAGTTGATTTGTATCTCTTACCAACCATAACAGTCATGAGTGGCACTAAGAAAAGTTCAGGACCATTAAAAACCAACAAAATTGTTCCAGGAAAACACACAATGGTGTTGAAACCTTTGTCTACCGAACCAAATGGACGGAATACACTGCATATTTCCAATTGTAAATTGTGTATATACATAATAGTTATACTGCTTGTGGCATTTTAGATAGGTCACAAAAGTAAGCAGAGCACACAGTTGTCGGCAGAGTGGATAATTGCCTCCCTGTGCCTTCCTTCAGGCATCTTTTCAGTCAGAAACTATAAAACAGCCAAAGGCAACTGTTTGTGTGTGTACAAGTCTGAGATACAACAAGTGAAACTGATTAGCCTCCAAAGGCCTGTGTGAACATTATGCACTGGAGGGCATTTGTTTAGCATGCATATTGTTTGGTTTGTTTTTACCGTATGGGCTCATCAATAATGCAGGGTGACTTAACCAGCAATTACAATGATGAAGACATCAAAATGCAAAACAGAGGGTTGTGCACGCTCCTATCCAATAAGAGTTGTGTGCAAAGGGAGAATACAGACTGGACAGACTTTTAATTAGAGGGCTTTGTATCCTGGCCAGGAACAGCAGATTGGCTGCTTGCTCTTTCTTGTCATCATAGTCATAGAAACCAAGAACTGGAAACACAACCATTGAATTACTGCTAATTTAGTGTGACTGACAAAGCATTGTGGGTAGATAACTTCCAACCAACTTAACAAGAAGCAAGACTTGGAACTAAAATCTATGGCATATGAAAGTGTGTTTTTTCGGTAGTTTCACATGATTAGCTCTGGCAAACTTTATATTAACATCAGATGACAGAGCAAAAATACCTTCTCTGTATCGTTCATTCCTGACAATCATTGATAAAACTTGCTTAATTGCTTTTTTATAGTCACAGGGTTTCCCTTAGTCTTACTTTCATGAATGTTCCTGCATTTAATATACATTTATACTGTACACAACCCCTGAGAATAGATATAGCTCACCAATCAATTTTCAGCCTTGCCAAGTCTTCACAGCAAAATCTGGTTCATTTTAAGTACACTGTCATGTCTGACCTTTCTAATGGTCCTTGCTGCAGTAAGAAAAGATCCAGTCAATAGTGGTTTCTTAGATTTTCTGGTATTAGATCACAATATGTTTTACGTCTATGTGATATTTGTCAATCAGTTAAAAAATAACATTATTATACATATTATAAAATTGTTACTTGAAGAAGACAAAAAAAACTGTTCTCCTGCTACTATATGATCTCTTTAATGTAAACCTGTCACAGTATAGTCTTGTTAAAATGTTATCGCTAATGAGGACAGGTTGTGACCTGGCTCAGTGTTGAAAACCTTACACGGAGCTTCCATGTGATCGTGGCTCTAGTACCTGCTTTAATCAACACAGCCGGATGAAGGTATTCTGAGGGCATTTGTCTCACCCCGCCAGCGACACTCTCTGGCAGATACTTTGCATATCAGGCCTGCTGGATCAATATGTTATTAGAGAACAACCTCTTGGAGGCATGTCAATTAATTCGGGTCTGTCAGCCACCCGCTTTCATTGTCCAGTGGGGTTTGGAGAGAATAGTGGAATAGCACTGACTGTGGTGCATTTTTGCTTCACATTTTCATAGCCCTTAGTTTTTAAAATGTCAAGTTAATATACCCATGAAACATACAGGACGTGAAAAAATAAGTCTTGGAAATTTGTACTGAAATTGCCAATTTTCTAAGGCAACATCGAGCTGCAATTTACAAACATCTAAAGGTGCTAGATGAATGATGCAATGATTCTTTTCCCCAAAAACGTTCAGCAGTAATTAAAGTTCAAGCAAGTATTCAGTGTTAATCTGATGATCAAAATGAGTAAGCAACTGCAGCTAAACCTAGTGGTCAGTCTTCCCCAGCGTTACAAGGTTAATGTGTTGACCCATGTGCACTCTCAGTCGCACCACAGGCAGACCAGTGTTTGCACAGACTGAAAGGATTGAGATAACCTTTGTGACTCATGGTACTTTTATAGAAGTCCTAACAATCTTCGAATCAATGCTGCACCATCGATATGTTGATGCCGTCTTTGTTCAGCACTTACCTCAGTTCTCAGAGTTTAACATCACACAGCAGGGGGACCGAGGGACCCATTTCTTGGAGTGAAACCTCCAAGACCACCTGTCTTGCCATTCATTGAGATTGACCCCAAAATCCAGCTCTCTACAGATTTTCTCTAGACATTTGAAGTAAAGTCATTCTGCCGGGCACCACATGACAAAGATGGAGTGACTATTGTTTAAAAAGTGAGTGATGGTTTCCCTGTCGCTGCGCTCAAAGAGAGAGATGGTATTGATAGATGAACCCATACACTCCAAAGTCATTCTTCTTTAGCTCCAGCTTTGTGTGTGTGTTCTGATCAGTTTTCTCTATCCTGGATGACTCTACTCCTTTTGCTGGGCACAGTCCTTGTTTCTGTGGATGTGTTGATCACTTGGGCTGTTTCACATTGAAATACACTGTAGTATATATTACAACATTACAATGTTTGGTATTACTTTTGGTCCATTTATTTTGACTGGCTGACACTGCTGCACACTGGACACTGGAGTTTTCAGCTTTTATACATTGTTCCTTTTAGATCATCCACTTGCATTACTTGTGTTTGAATGGACTCGATCGCAGTACACATCAGACAAAGTGTGTTTATTAACAACACCTACTGTATGTAATTCTCTCTACTTAACTTTGGTTTAAAAAGTAAGAAGCTTTCTTATTAAGCCGTCATTCCTTTTGTTGTCCTTTACTACATGTTACATCATTTTTTTCCACTAGATGGACTCTCGAGGCAGTGCAGTTTCAGCCCTAGTTGTCCTTTAACTGGGCCTAAAAGCTTCTTCAGTGTTTCCTGTGGGTTTGGTATCGATGATTTGTTTACTACACTTAGAACCGATGATCAGCATGATGTCTTTATCATTCTTATCACTAAATTTCGAATGGGGGTAACTAATTGTTTGTTTGGCCAGGCTCTGACTTTAATTGTTTTTCTCTCATAGACATGCACACTTTATGCCTTTTTTCCACCTAACATCCTTTGTCAACTAATCTTTACACCTTTGTGACCGCGCGGCCAGCCCCTGGGAATACGGCTCCCCGTTGGTATGCAGAGTGCCTCTTCTTCCAATCAGTACTTCTGAAAGGTTGTTACTAATGCTCCCCGAGGAAGGGAATCAACCTTGAATACATACTAGGCCTCTGCCAGAGTTTTGCAGGTGTGCCGGCCACAGGGGCTGGGAGGGAGGGTTGGGTTGTCTTCTCGTCTCCATCGAGCTTCAGTTGCAGTATATTGTCTGTGAAGTAGAAATGTAGCCAATCCATCTGGCTTTTATAGTCCCACTGGAACTTCCCAAACTTCTCAAAACTGATTCTATTTACTACCAATTGTCTGATCGTATTGTGCTTAGGACATTGTGTAACTACAAAGAAGCTCTAATTTGGACTGATACTCAATGTTTGAAGAAATGGCTATAACCAACACAAGGTGGTTAAGCCAGTCATATCACAGAGTTTCTGTGAGAAGCTTGATTATTCTTGAGTGAGAAGTGTTCAATTAGGAGAGACATCCATATGTTACACTTAAGAACCAATGAAGCTGCGATTCAGAGACTTGGACAGAAAGAGCTGACAGCGCTCGTCCACAGCCCTGGCTTTCTCCAGAACAGCCGAGGCAGGCAATAATCTAACAATAATTAAGGGGTATAAAACATGTCATGCACCCATTAGACCAAATAGCTGGCAACCAATCAACTATGACATTAATGGTAGAAACTAAACCCAGCTTTATTCAGCTCTTGTTTTCTTTGGTCTTTTTTCAGTTTTAATATTCATCTCATGCAACATGTCTTATGCAGTTTGTCAACATGTTAAATCCATGCGGACGTAACATTCAACATTAAGCTACATGGACTTAGTGATGTCTTATATTATTTTAGCAATGTTTTTATTGATTCATTTTCACAAATCATATTTACATAGATGCAATTCTTTCTAAGAATACTGATTTGACCTGAGACAATAAACAGACAATTGAGGTGACGCTGACTCAGAGTAAAATGCCACAAGCAACAACTTGTGTAGCATTAAGAAGTGATTTTGCAAAGTACTGTATCTAGCTTTTGCTTTTCTAAGAAAAATATTACTCTGACTTCAAATAGATTTACTCAATTCTCAGTTGAAAAAAGTTCTACTATGCATCTTTGGTGCCAGCAAACTATAAGCAGCTTTACGTTCACGTGTTTTGATGAATTGATTTTACACAGTTTGGCATTGTCTTTGTTCATAATGGTGCACTTGGAAGGATTGTATGTTTACTCAGCAGATGATCACGCAAGAAATTACTCTTAATGGAAACTATGGATCCTTCCCAACCTAATTCTTCGCATGCTCTCGAGCTTAAAGATCCGCGTCTATGGACAGTCACTGACCACAGCACAATTTACAGTGTGTTGGACACTGGCCAGAATAAGAACTGGATGAGCTGCAAGTGGAGTTATACATGTTATAGTGACTCTAGTAAAGACATTACTCCATGGCTGCTTCTATATGTAAAGTTTACTTCTAAACATTTTTCAGTAAAATGTTACCCGTGCACTTCTAAACAAATGTATTGCCTCACCATCATAGTTTTTCAAGGCTGAGGACAGCTGAAAATAAAGCTAGACGTTAAATGCAGACTAAATGTGCATAGCCTTAGCATTACACAATTTAAACATAATGTAATGACTAGATGATCAGTGATGAATGTCAATAAATCATCAGACTAACGTACATGTGATGAAGCGACATCAGTGAAGTAAAAATAAGTTGGACAGTGTGTCTCAGATACTACCGCTGTACGAAGAGTGATTGTCAAAGTGACACGTGTCTTGTAGCAGCCTGTGCAGTCGGTCATGGTGTGATTCAGGATGTTGCAACGCTGAGAAAGTCAGGTGTAGGTCTGTCACAGGGAGCTGCTCTTTACTCTGTACATGTCGGTTTTTCAGGGGACTTTTATTAAAATAAAGCCAAATAATCATAAAACTATGGTGAGAGAGCCAGTAAAAAGACAAATAAATCTGATTGACTAGAGCTCTGACACTGTTTACATAAAGGTTTGTAAACTTTTTCAAGTAAAGAAAAAGAAATGCACATTTCTCATCTAAATTTAAGACATGCTTTCCAATACCATGTTTTATCTCTGGCTGAAACACCAGTATTTGGCTCTTAATCATCTGCAAATACTAGCACTATCCTACTATATGTAACAATTGTGGGCCCTCTAAAAGCTAGTGTTGAAAATGTTGTTAGTGTGTCATTTGCAAAATAATGACAGAAAGGAGTGTTTAATAAAAATGAAATAAGGGCCCTCTAGCCACACCTTTCTGGAATTATTCTTATGTTGTCTCTGTTGAATGTCAAATAATTTACAGATTTATTGGTTTTATGAAGCTTAACAGAAGTATATATTGATTTGAGATATCAAAGCAACGGTTTATTGTTGATCTTTAACTATTGTTTAAAAATGTGTGAAGTATACAACTCCAGGGCCAGTTTCATGGTAGTTTATTGTATTGAGTAGTGATTACAGTGGCTGTGTAAAATGAGAGTGAATCAAACAAGTCCCATTCTTAAGTTATGAATAAATGTAGCAGTAAAGCTGGAAGCAGGAGTCTCTGTTGGTGTGACTTGAGGCCTGCGTGTGTCTGCGCTCACCTGCTCCCCACTATTGTCACCTGGAAGCCTTCCGTCAGCCTGCGTCTCTCTGGAAGCACAGATGAGAGCTGTTCAGAGAAACGGCCTCAGGCGACGGCTTCTACGAACGCTCAGCTCAACAACCCCAGCCGCTTCAAGGGACTCTGTCTTTGTGCTTCAAAAGCTTTTGACAAATGGGAAGCAAGTTGGATTTCCACCGAAGGCTGCCTTCATAAAGACCCTTTTCAGTTGCTTGCCTGAAAATCAATAAAAAAAAAAGCTAGACCCATAACCCATCATGGATTTAGACAGACAAAACCAAATTCCTGGAATCCTTTACTAATATTGGGACTTGGTAAATCTTGAGCGATTCTAACCTCTCAGGAATCTGTTTGGCATCAAATCAAAGTTGACAGTTCACATTAACATTCACAATATTTACAGTTACATGGATCAAACAGAAAGAGTTTCTTGGTTGCAATTGTCAGCAGGCAAAGAAATGTCACAAAGTACCACAACTCAGGGCAATATGATGAATGCAATTTTCAATTGTTTAATGGCATGCTCCCTGTCCGCTTTTTCTAGTTTTAAAATACATTTATACAGCGCAGAACAATGTAAACCCCCCTAAAACTGATCCTGATGGATGATGGCACTTAAATAGTAACTTAGAATCAAAGCAGACACAACAAAACGTCATTGGATAATGATGACTGACTTTTCAACCTCTCAGACATGTTTACACACAGAGCACACACATTGTCTAAAATATAACTGCTGGCTGCACACAGATGTTTCTTTTATAATAAAATGAGCACAAAGGAGCATCCTACTTGAAATGTTAACAACATTAGAGTTGACAGTGTTTTATTAAAGTCCTATACAATCATCAGCATCATTCATCTGCACATTCAAACTCTTTACTTTCTCATTTGTCAATGCTGACCAGGCTACTAAAGGCTAGCGTGCTTTCTGTGATATATGGTGCTAAGACCTTGACAATGGAAAATATAGATGTTTATTTAAAAGGGCAGTAATAAATGTATACTCTTAGATGCAACTATAAACGAGTTGTTTAAGTGCACGTCCAGATGTAGATGTACAGTTTTGTGTGAAATGGATGGTATTGCTTACAAAGGGTCTGCTGTTGTTTTTATGGACTAGGTGATTGGTTTGTTGAACATTTAGTAATAGCAACAGTTTTAATGTGTTGATTTTATGAATATTATTTTATGTAATTTACCGGCACAAGGGGGTGGTAGTTAAGAGCTTTTTGAGTTTATTATGGAATGGGCATTTTTTGACTTTTTATATTCTTAACAAAAAAAAACAAAAAAACAACTCAGAAAAACACAGTGGAAACGTGACAATTATAAATTCACTTTATTGTAATTATACACCACTGAAAACATAGTTGTCTATTTTTTCAACAATCATAACTTATTTTGCCTGTCCTTTAAGTTTTCATTTTTCCAAGCCAAAAAGCATCTGTGTTGAAATGCATTTGGAATAAGTGAAGGTAGGAAATGGCTTAAGTTTTCCAAGAGTGAAGTAATAAAGTAGAAGTGTTGTAGCACTCTTCTGGCCACAGATAAGCACAGCATCATGTGCCCAAGCTGTATTTTCTTTCTGTAATCTTCTAGTGGTTCCTGAACCCTGATAATGGTCACTCACGTCCCACAACAGCAGCTGGCGTCAGGACAAGGTGCTTGGACTGAAGGGCAGCTTGGCCATTGCCTGAAGGTGGCCATTACCAAGAACTGAGTGTGCATGGGTCACCTGCTATAAATAGAGGTGAGTTGAAATTTTCAATATGTGATCCAATTGGTTTCTGCTGGCCATAAATTATTGATGGAAAGCCTGTGGGCATCTTCTGCCTTTTGACAGATGTTTTATATTAGCATTATTACATAAAACCCGCTCTCCTTTGACTGTGGTGTTTAGTTCATTAAGATGTATTTAAAGAAACCAGCCACACCAGTAAATATAGGAAGAAGCTTCAGTTTCAATCTCACATGACACAAATATTTAATATATTTATGCTTATTGTGCGATGTTAACAAATGGATGAGCTGAGGCTTAGCAACTGGGGCCAGGTCATGACTAAGGACCTTATTTCCCATAAATAAATGTCTATGCGGATATTTTTGGTAAATTAGCTAAACAAAACTGCAAAACACCCATAAATCATTGTTTATGAGCTAATAGTTTAATATTCTGTCATTTTTCCATCTACAGCCCCAAGTTTCCTCCTGCCCTTGCACTAAAAGTCACCGCCTCAGCCAAATGACTGAAAATGTTGTATTTTAAGATGATCAAATGGATTATTATTTTTAATGTGTAAACCGTGTTGCCCCAGCAGTTTGGCAATTTGTAGAAATACTAAATGCCAACACATTATTCTCGAGGGCTGGGTTGCAATTACACCCGTCAAAAAGCAATACGGTAATATAGCAGTCCTGGAACAAGTGTGCTGTTTCTCTTTTTTCTGTCCAGGTGTTATGTAAAGGCTAAAACAAACCCTGCTATTCATCCATTTGTACACTAAGGCCACATGCCCTATTGGACCTCACCAGGATCAGTCTGATGGGAACATACGCCTCGACAAATCCCCCGTAGCTTGACAGCGGGATATTCTGAGTGTTGATAGAGATATTGATCACGCACACATTAAAATGATGTCGACAGCGGTAAATGCCAATGGTGGAGAGGACTATTAATCAGGAAATCAATGAGCATGTCAATAAGCTGGCCTGGCCCTGACAATAGATGACAGTGTAGAGGTGGGGCTAAGGGTTTGTTGAACTGAAAGCGTACCACTGTGAAGTCCACTGTGTGTGCGTCTGGTCTCCCGCTTCACCACAGGCAGGATTTGATCATTTACTAAATCCTTTTAGGGAGCGCTCAGTCCCACAGCTCACCTGTATGAGCAGGTCATGAGTCATGAAGCGGAGGATATGAGTAAGTTCAGTGTCAGCTGTCCTCAGCCTGCCCTCCAGAGACTGAGGCTTCATGACTGATAGGTAGAGCATGAGTGAAACATACAGCAGCTGTCAAAGTAAAACATCAACTGTGAAACTGTTTACTGCATGATATTCAGCATGGTCTCACTGTGATGGGATCATGAGATCGTAGGGCTGAGTGATGCAACCTCCCATTTGTATTAATTTGGTTAATTTTCATCTTGGTTACAATTATTTTATTTTTGGTATTTGGTTATATTTTACTCTTAAAGGTGTTTTTTTTCTTGTTTTCAAATGAAAGATTGCAGATTTTATTGATTTCAAAATATTGACCAAAATAATCTATATCCTTTCTTTCATCTGACATTGTTTAAGAACATTATTATTCTTGTACAATATTTAGTAACTTTTCATTAATTGCTAAAGATATTTTTTGACTATTTTAAGCCCTGAACACTCAGTGGCGAATGGCTGACTATGATATTGCTTTTAGGAATGACATTACTGTAAAAAAATCCTACTCAGATGTTTTGTCATATTAAGGGCCACAACTCATTTATTGTGATTCAACATGTATCAACACATGAAATAACGAATGCAGGTCCAGCAGCACACAGTAATAAATAAACATAAAGACTGAAACATAAACAGTGAAGCCAACACTAGTCAGTAGTTTGCTCTAGTAGTTGGACTCACTGGCTGAATATATTCCTTGTGTATCATGAAAATGCATTGCACTGCACCACTTGTAAAAAAAAAAAAAAAAGTAGCAATCTTAATAAAGGATCAAAATAATCAAACTGTTCAGATAGCTCCATGTTTTTCCCCACATTCAGACAATTACAATACCACTCGGTGTTGTTCATGCCATTCAGTAATGGCAAAATAGTGACAAATAATTGCTAAGAGGGTTTCTATTTTGAAACGATTCGTTTTTCTATCAAACGTCGCATGAATGGCAGTGGAAGTACTCTGTGCTTACGTCTGTACCAGAAATTGGCAGGCAATCTGGCATCAGTTTCCCTCTTTGTGAATCTGTCGTAGTGGAAGCTGCATCTCGGGACATTTTTAGCTGTTTCCCTGACTTCTTCTTTTCAATAAGTGAATTGAATTGCATAGAGTTGGATATAATTTGACTTTAGACAACCAATTTATCTCACACCTCAATGCAATCTGGATGCTGTAATGAAAAGCCAAACTTAAAGTTAGGATCGGTGGAGACTGACACCTGCTTGAGTTGGCTCAAATTAAAACTGCCAAAAGAAAGGAAGAAACTGTCAAATAGGCACGTGTCACATATTTTCAGCTCTAACACCTTGTAGGCTGAAGCATTCAGGCTTCACTTAAAAGGTTTTTTTGAAGGAAAAAAAAAGTTCATTTTCTTTCTCTAGCATCTTGCTTGTTACATATTTTCACACTTTTACCCTCAAAAACAGAAAGTTTTCCTGATTACGCCAAATCAGTAGAAGTTGTTATCGTGCAGGGCTCCTGCTGAGAGCAGCTGCTCCACTGTCGCATTAATCCATGTTGCTTATGCAAATGTACACCCTTTTGAAAGGTTCTCCAGAAATATGATGTTATTTAGACTGCCAATCATTGTTTATGTAATTACACCATTACATTTTCACATGGGGTTTTGATGAATGACACCTAGATAAACAGCTGAATCAAAGACTGATGGCATCAAATACTCCAACAACTTTTGTACTTGATGGAAACCTTTGTTTTGTAAAGATTTAGTTTTTGTTAATAATCACCTGCAGTGATTTCCTCCAACAATAAGACTGGGACAGAACTGGTCACTCATTCTCTTTGTTTGGTCACATTTATTTGTACAGAATCTGGGGAGTCTAAGATGTGACCAAATTATAGAACAAACACTAATTCTGTGAATATGCAGAACCCTTCATCATCCCAATACATCTGGCTAGCAACACTGATGCATGTCAAAACAGCTATAGGTAATGAAATGCTGTTAGAGGGCATGGTGTGCACATACACCCATAATAAGAGTAGGATAATAGAGATGGTCACTGTCTCAGGAAGATTTTGATTTTTAATAGAATCTTGCCTATTAAGCCTCAAAGGAAATCTGAACCGATGAGGCTGTTCAGTGATAAATTATGTGACAGTGCAGCTCGGAGAAGAGTGGACAGCATCTCGGCTGCAGGTTCAATTGCTTCATTGATGAGTTTGAGGAGGCAGTCAACAGCTGATTGCAGGTTTAATTAAGTGTACTTGTCAAGGACACAGGGCCAGCTCTGCTGAGTCAAGAGTATCATCCACTTCCTGAAAATCCCATCATATCCCTCAAATGCTCTGATGGATAACTCCATGTCTTTGGGGAACAAAAGTCAGCGTTGAGCCTGCTTCAGTTTCTAGTTCACCTTTAATCCTGTGCACCTTTTCTGCTTTGTAAAATCACTTTAAGTAAAAAGCCTGCAGCAGTGCCAGTTCAAAGCAGCCTCAGGATTACTGATGATTCACTGTGTATTTGTGTGTGCTATATGCTTGTCCTGGAAGTCTGTTTATGTTGGTATCTGCAATATGCTGCTCTGTGTTTCAGTATATCTTTAATCAGTTATTCAATGATGGGAGGAGAGGGTAACTGTGTGTGCACCATCAAGGTAACAAGAAGGACAAGAATATAAAACAGATGCATAAAGCGACACACTGGTATTATGTGATTATTCTTAGATATGTACTTAAGTATAGACGTCTTTCTCAGATTACCACATGTTGAGGTTTTGATTTTCCTGTTGTGTCCAGTGGATTAACTCTTACTTGAGGCACTGGAGGCGCAGAGCCTAGCACATGCTAATGCGACATAACATTGATCATGAGCGTTTGTCAGGCTTTTACACAGCTCCAAGGTTGTGGCATCCATCTATTCTTTAAGATGCTGCTTGTCGCCTTGATAGATGGCTACTGGCTGTTTGGGTTGTGTGAGTCTTTAACTGTCATCCACTATATATCGACGACTCCATCCTGTCTGGACTGTCGGCCCTCCAGGTCACCACACGTCTGGACGGTTGTGTTCATTTCCAGCACACTTGGCTCAGCTCGAAAGTAGTTTTGCCGAGATGACACTTTCTTAAAGGTGGAAAAACGACAAACTGAGCACTGCTGGAGGAGAAGGGCATTCATATTTCTTTTTGAACACACAGTCATTCATAAAGGCCTAAATGTAATAACTGGATTCTTTTTGCACTTTGTAACAGTTGCCCTAATTCCAGTTTGGGTTTGTCTGATTTGAAAATATGAATATAATTGTCTAAAACTGATGTTTTTCATCAGTATAAACATTGGCTTTGTGCTCTGTCAGGGCGGGCTGCTGCAGTTGCTCTGGATTAATGACCTTTATGTACTGTGGCTAATGGAGTGGGAGATCTGTGGTCAGTAAATGTGACTTACCCCAATCAAGTGCAATGCTTTCTAAGGTTGACTGCTTCATCCTCTGGAGCCATAAAAGCTGTTGTTTTATCTCCCTCCCTTCGCCCAGTGACGTGCCTCCACCGCCGGGTGTCAGTGTTGGGCCCCAGGATTTACAGCAGGGGTCAGAGGAGAGGTAGATGTACAGCAGATATGAACGGGGTGGGGCTGTGATGGTGAGGAGAACCAAACAGCATGTAGAGCTTGCATGGATGCATAGCTATGAATTATTGACAGCTCTCGACAGGGAAATTCTAATCATGTGTGAGTCTTTTATCACCACTGGAAGGCAAGAGTCAAAACTCTACCGACACATGCAGTGAAGAGGAGGTGATATCACTGTTTTGATGTTTTATTTTCAAGAAAAATGTGAGGATGTGTTGTTGAGGCAGAATTTCTCTACTGCATGTTTATCCATCAGCTCATGGTAAATACAGGATGAAGGACATAGAATTAGGTCAATGTTGACTTTATATAGATTTTAAGTAGAGTACGATTTGATAAAACTTGAGACGTTTGGTGCCTCCAGATGTTTTGGAGTCCCAAAAGTATTTTTTGGTTTTGCCTTACTTTGCTGTGTCTTTAACATGTTCAGTCTAACTCATTCATTCTTTACTGCTCAATCATTAGGGTTTGCTTTGGGCGTAAGACGAGGTAAACCCCGATGATCCCTGGTCAATGCTAAGGCTATCACTTAGGAACAGACACTGACAGTCAACAAATCACTATTGGCAATTTAGGTTCACTTTGTTAGACCTCAGGCCTTTGGACGTAATTGTAATTGAACATCGGGTAAGAAATAACTGTATACAGTTAATAATCAGTATCCTCCCGTGTCGTGCATGGGCTGTGTTGTGCTGCAGTTTTAGATTCAGAGACATTTTAGTCTTGACTGGCATTGTGTCCTATTTTCCAGTGAATGTCAGTAGGCATGGCGGAAAATATGGAATTGCTGTGTACTTTAAACCAAGCATAAAGATGTCCGGCCTTGTTAAGTGCATCTCTGCAACTCGTAATCTCAGGACATCTATATTGAAATCGGTCAAGTGAACCAAAAACGCACACAGCTCAAAATCTGCCCATGCTTGACTATATGTGACAGATTGTCTATAGCTCTATGTAGTTATTGATACAGCATTTACTGGACAACTTTAAGCATGCATTTCAGATTGCATAAACATTGGTGCCCTTGGTGTGAACTCCAGCAAGAATATCTGTGTGAACCATTCATGAGCATCCTTGCATTTATGTGTCTTGAACATCTTCAGAAGTGTTTTTATGCGCTGCGCTAACACTCAGGTTTTTTTTAAAGCTTCGATACATATTTTAATACAATCATGGGCTAGGCGCCACAGATAAATCTGTTTGTATAAGTCTGATAAAGTATCTGCCCCAGCTGTCAACCTATTTCCATGACAGTCATGTAGTACCCAGGGCAAGCATTATATCATTCCAATCAATCAAATCTGACATGCTTTCACTCAAAATGAAGTCAAGTCCTTGAATGGCTTTGGTAATGTCACAGAAAACACGCACTGGGCAGGAAGTAGTCTGCGTGATTAGCATCTATAGAAAAGTGCTACTTTGGGGAAACAGTTATGGGGCTTTTTTAAAGATGTTGAGGAAGAAGTGTTTAGCAGCAGCTTGAGAACTATTGAGATATTGTGTGTCAATCTTTTAAAATAAATGTTGGATTGAGCAGCTCACTTTATGGCTGCTGGATAATTTACAATTTGCTGGAAAAACAAAAACGAAAAAAGGTAAATATGACAATTTTGCAATGTTTGAATACTATTTGTATTAAAATATATTACTTGTACATCCACTTTCACATGTCACATTGCTGCCAAGATAATCTGCAATTCTTTTGATATGCCAATGTGATTTCTGTATGTCTTACTGAGTTAAAACAGTGTTGAATATGTGATCAGGATACATTTGCAATATATTGTGCTGTGTTAGTGGTTAAAGACAATTGATACAGGCTCCAGTATTTTTTTCAGTACAAATTGTAAGCCATTTGTTCCTTTTGTTTGCAGGTGATATGGGTTGTTGGCATGGTAACATAGTTTTAGGGTTTTTTATGTTATTGTAATGGTGTAACAGAACAGATTAGTCTAAAACACCTTCCGGGTTTTACTACACGTCTCTTGATTATAATCAGAGCTAAGATAAACTGCAGCTGCTGTAAAAGTAGTCCACTGAGAGCTAATGAAAAAATAATTCATCAAGCTTTTGGTAATCTCTGACAGAGCTGTATAGGTCAACAGATGCCTGTGTTAAACCAAGTGAGTTGTTGTTCCCATTGACCTCCTGAGACAGCGATTGATTGGCCAGTCCTGTCACCAGACTCGTACTCATCACAGATTAAACCTTGAGGTGCATTCAGGTAATTACCCAGGATCCTTAGTCATCAAGCTATGTAAATCTCCTGCCAGCTCATTAGCAGGTTTTATTTGAAGAACACTTCTTCTCCCTATCGTCTTTTTTTCCCAAGTTTTCTTGCCAGATTTTTGCACCACTGTGAGGAGCTTCAGTGAGCTGTTTATTTCCCATGTGCAATTGGAAGCTCAGAAAAGCAAAACTCCCCTGAGTGATGCAGCAGCCAACACAAAGGCCGGCGAACACTGAGTTAACTTTCATCTTTATGTTTATGGTTAGTCTTCTCATTCAGATTTCAAGAGACAATGATAGCTCAGTTTACAAGAGCGACACAACACATTCTAATTTTAATATTTGCATTATCATAAACACACAAGAATAAAAATAAAATGTGGTCAATGCTTGTGAAATATCCTGTTTCACTTTACTCATGTGACTGTATCATCTGCAACACAACTGCCTTGTCAATATTATCAATCCCAGATAATTAGTCGCCATTTTGTGTAACGAAAGCTGCAAGCCTTGTGGAAATGACTTTATTGATGAGCCAAGCAACACTATTGACTTTTCCAGTAAAGCAGGAATTAAAAAGAGGCATTTCTGTAGTAGTCATGAGATCCAGCCAGTGTCAGTTTCCCCCAGGATTAATAATTTACTGCAATTAATTCTCAATTTGATTAAGCTATAATTATTCAAACAACCTTTGCTGGAGATAAAAAGGTACGCGACAAAAACAGATTTGTTATGCTTTATTTATTATCACTTTTATGAATGACAGCTCCTCAGGTGTGAGTAAGATTCATTGTTATGCCTCGGGGCCTGTTGCGTTTAGATAAAGCAAACGGTGACTAAAAAAGTTTAACTTGAAAACCCTCATAATTATAAAGTAAAATAATATAATATATAATAGAGTAAGCTTGGTATATTGCATTTAACAGAAATCGTAAGAAAGCTGCACACAAAATCAAATGCAATGTTTCCATTCAACCGCATTATTAAAGAAATCAACCACACAGGATTCACCATAAAAATGTCTTGTATTTTCAGTGTGCCCTCGTTCTTTCTACACGACTTCTACATTTACTCGGTGCCATGCAAATGTGGCACACTCACAGCTCGGCCGGTCATCTCGAGATGTGGACAGACAGACACCATGAATGTTGAATAAAGCGCCCACCTGTCTGTCTGAGAGCTGCTGCGTTTAGTGTCAGCGCGACAATGCTAGTGGACAGACCGAACCCCCGAGAGTTCATGAAAGAGGCAGTTGGAACAGCAGCTCATTCCCTATGCAGCGCTCCTTATGCTCACCAAGCTACACTCATCATGGAAATACATTTCATCTGCGTTCGCTGCATTTTTATGTAGCAGGACACAAAATTACTTGTGAGATTCTTTACTTGTTTACTGTTTAGAGGCCCCGGGAGGTTATGGCCATGGCATGTGTGGCATATACCGCATGTTTGCATGAGATGAGTCACTGTTATATCACTTCCATGGTGTCACGACTGTAACATATGGCAAAACACAGTTGGTTTTATTAAAAGCTTGTCCAAAGCCCATGTGGGAGTTTTAAACATCTAGCATCATCAAACTAAATTAACAAACCATACTGGCAAATGTTTGAGGAGATGGAAAGGTTATTAAGTTTATTTTAATTCACTTTGTAAGTCAGGGTTAAACAGACCAAAGGAAAAGGAAAAAATAAATAGCTTTTGTGAAGTTTGATGTTTGTTATGTGACTTTTATTTTTATATGTGCAGGACAGGAGAATTTTTGAGCATTTTGTTTCTGCCTTTTGACAAACTGTTGGATCCTTAAATTAAATGTTTAATTCAAAGTTAAATACAATGCAATAAAGATCTGTAATGCAAATAATGGAATAAATGAAGGGCCCGTATCCATTTTTGTATTTTTCATTATTTGAACTCAAACATTGCTGCTTCGTTAACTAATACTACCTCCATCTGCTGACCAAACCACACGGGACACACCCTCACCTCCCAAATGATTTGCGAGGCAGAGCTGTCTTGCTTGTGGCGGAAAGCATTCATTTGCCCCAACCTATCAAGCTGCCACTGGCCTCAGGGTGCTGTAATTCTGCTGACCACAGGACTTGTACCAGCTGCAAGCATTGGTTAGAAAAAAAAGTCTCATCTCTTTTTCTGTGTAGCTGCTGGATACGACCTATAGATGGCCAGTTTATGAAAATAACGTAAGAGAAAAAGACCTGCAAAGACCTAGAAAGCAGGTTTTGGCCTAATACTTGATGTTCTCATGATTCACACAGGTCATTACCATTTGAAGCTCCATGTAAGAGGCCTGACGTGCTGCTCCTCCATTGTGAGTTTGAGCTGATAATGAAGACTCCTGTGGCAGACGGTAAGGAGCCGTCAGCTTTGCTACGTCAGGATTTGAAAAGCTGCCCTGTAATGTGCTGCTACTGGAACGCTACATTAAGTGTTTAAATGAGCTGACAACAGCGTTTGGTTTAATTTTATAATACCTGTTATAGCAAGGGTTGTAATGTCGTGTATGTTTTCTTTTACAACTAGAATGACAGATATAGAAATGAACATCACCACATATAATTATATTTAAAGTCACAAAACAGGCACGGTATGAACTATTATCTTTCAATGGGATATTTGTCTAAATGTGTTTAGGAGACAACATTTAGGATGTTTTTCGTCTTTAAAAAACAAAAATAGTGTGAGAATGGGCTGGTAGAGAACATACTGTGGTGCGCTCCAGGTTTATCTGTGCCACATCATTTTTGTATCAAATCAAAACTTCCCCAGTACTATCTTGATGATTTACAGAAATATTAAAATAACTAAAACTATTTAGTTCAGTTGGCATTTGCTCCTGCTGTTTGCCAGCCGTCTCTTGACCTCTGTTACCAATTAGAAACCAAAAAACTATGAAAAAAATCCACTTAAAAGGCCATTTAAATTCCTGTGATTGTTCGCGCGAGCAAACACAGACTAAACAGTGAGGGCAGAGGGTGTAAGCTCGGGAGAACATGCTAATGAAAATTATAGAGGGTCACAAAGTGGAGCTGTAGCCTTATTGCACACATCTATGTGACTATAATCCCGGCACAAATCAAATCCCAGCGCTGTACTGAACCTGGATAATTGCAGACAGGGCTCTGATAAGCCCTTGTAATGGAACTCTGTCAATCAATTCATGCCATATAGCCTCTCTCTCCTGAGTGTTTGCTCAAATTGAATGAAGAAATCCAGGAGTCACTGACATTTAGGTCTACTGCACTGCTGGATGTGGGAATAATGTTCTGGTGTAATTTCATTAACTGTGAGAAAGTAAAAGCAAATTTACCGTATGAAAAGCAATTATGCTGCTGCTGACTGGAGCTTTTATTCTGGGGAAAAGGTCCTCCTCTCATTGTCTCTGTGTGTGGAGAAGACTTCTCATGATTTACTTCATGAGCTATTTATCATGCAAGCTAAACACAGGCCTAGTGCCGGCTAATTATTTGGCCTCAAGGTCACTGTGGTCCAAACACGCACTGATTTTGCGATAACTCTGCTGCTCATCAACCACTACTCATTCACAGGAAGAAATGTGTGTGTTCCTGTGGCGCTGAAATGTATGGTACAATTCAAATTTAAGACTAAAGACTCTGTCACTTGTTCATTGCATCTTAAAGCGTGGTTCCAACACTGTCAGTGTTATAAGTGATGCACAAATCCTCGTCATCCGTAAGCAGCGCAGCCCTTTTAATCAAACTTAATTTATCGTCCAAAATTTCATTCATTTCCACGGGCTATTGAATAATTGAATATCTGACGTATGCACCAATGTAGATGATTAAAAGTGACTAAAGAAAGCTGACAAGGGAGAAAGAAAAAAATGAGGCGAAAGGGTGGAAGCTATTTGACACAACTGATAACGCGTGTCGTCACATTTTTAAATTAGACTCTCTACAGAGAATATGATGGAAAAGGAACATTTTGCATTTTATATGATGTTCACATTGAGAATCATGAGAACCAGTTAGCCTGCTACCACTGAGAATACGTAAAAGTATCCCAGTATCACACTAAATTCACCAGTTTGACCCCTTTAAGTCTTAACAAAACACATATTCCTCCACTTCTCAAAAACACACAGTTTTATAGGATCTAAAGACTGTACTTTAAACAGATCTGCTACAAAACTGTAAGGTCAGATGTGAAGTAAAAAATCAATTGTGGCCTTTCTAACCAGCTTTAACTCCAAAGTGTCCTGCTGCTTGAGTGCCATGGGCTGTTCTCTCCTTTCTTCCGGCGAACATGCCCCCTCCGATGGAGTAGAATAGTATGACTGCAGGCTAGAGGTCACCACTCACCCACCTGTACGTCTGTCAGAGGCACGAAACTTCGCAAACTATGGTTAGAGCAAGTGAAACCCTGACTTAAAACAGGTTGGAGAGCAGCGGTACACATGGAGTGGGTAAAAGGGAAACAGGAGAGTATGAATGGCTCCCCGTCGAGACGCTGTATCCAGAGAAATGTTGTGCCCAAAGTGGTGAGGTCAGAGCCATCAGGGGGCAGGAATGTTTTAGACATCTCAAAATGCTTTTCCACTGAGAGAGAAACAGGAGCCAAGCTTTTAAAGAAGTCTGATAAACAAACCCAAAGATTGTTAATGTATTTTACTCTTGCTTTTCTTCCATTCAACCCAGAGAAATTTCAATGCTATTATGTCTGTCACTTCCAAATTCAAATAAGAAAATGCCTATGTTCCCTTCTACATCACATTGCTTTTTACATGAGTCCAATCATTGTGGCTGTACTCCACCCACGTTTGAGAATTAAATAAGTGCTAAAGTAAAAGTCAGTCCTTGAAGGTTCCCAGAAATATTGCATCAGTCCGTCAGTCTCAAATTGAATTCTCATCTGTCCTCATTGTGTTTCATGGCGAATAATGAGCGAATGATAAAATACTGCCTTGTGCTTTGCGACAGAGACTGAAATGAGATGCTCAAAGACCAGGACAAAGAACGTTTGGAAAACACAGGGAGAAACTTTGTCGAGCTTTGTTTGGCAGAGCCGTGAATCCTCCTAAGTTACTATATTGTATTTTATTGGCCATATTCCTACATGCACCTCTGGGCTACACACACAAGGATTGTCCAGTCACAGGGTTTAGCTCTGATGCTGCTATTCCACCGGCTAATCTCTTAATTGACTGACCTTTCTCAAAGTGAGGTTTCCCTCACAGCTTACCCTTCTGACCAAGCCTGACCTTGAAACAAATGAGGCATTGCTCCATCTTCAACAACAGACAGCTGCAGAACAGTCTTCTACAATATCTTCTAAATAACACCCACCTAAACATACAGTAAAAAGAAAAGATATCAAGGCAGAATGTCACAATAATTTACTTGTTTGCTTGTTATGAGCTTAAAGCATAAGCATCAATACATTAGACTTGTTTAGCTGGACTATAAATCTGTTGTTTCCAGACCCTTAATGGTGCATTCCGCTCACGTTTGATGAAATTTAACTAATTTTACCTTTTAACCTTTTTCCAAATATGGTCAACTTCTGGCTCCGTAAACCCAGCTCCAAGAGACCTGCACAAAGTTTCTAGAGTATAAATAGCAGTCATAATAAAAAGTTTTAATCACGTCAATGTACAATATTTAAAAAAAAAAATGGACAATGCCTCTTCAAAAATCAAATGTCAAAGTGAATGCTGGGCTCTTAAGGGGAAATTGCGAGAGTGTTGTTGCAGAAATGGCAATAAAGGCAAGTGATGATTATAGAGATCTCAGTGACAGGATTCTGCCAAGTCTGATTGCTATCATTAGCGTTCATTGCTCATTAGTCGAGAAAGCAGCTGACAATAATATGTGTTGATTTCTGACAATGACTCATGAGAACTATTCAAAACCAGAAATAGCAGGTGGGAGACAACAGATAAAACTTGGTAAATGAGACTTTTTATCATACGTTGATGTCAGACCCTGACCTGTGTATTTTACTTTGTTTGAGGAAATGGCAGCCAAAACACACACAATACTGATCGTTTACCAAGAAAGAGTCAGTTAGCCTTTTGTAGCATCAACATACAAACTGCTTAGTCCTGTCAGGGGTCAGGGGTGAATGGAGCCTATCCCAGCAGCTTTGGGCCTAAAGCAGGCTACACTCTGGACAATGCCCAGTTGGACACTTAGACACAGACACTACCAGACAATCTTTCACTCTGACAGACGTTCACAGTGGAACAGAACCACCAGTAACACAGGGAGGACCTACAGACTCCTCCATCTTTACTTCTGAGATACTCTGCCTTTGCTAAAATGCTCCTTTTATAAATAGTCTCAAATACAATCGGTTGCAAAATGCTCCTCCAGCTGTTTTTTTAGTACCACCTTTGCAGCCTTTTGGTAAAATATCTCAGTTTAAACACACATTAATATTCTGTTGTGTTTAAACTATGGTTCCTTTTTTGGAATTGGGTTTGTTTTTACACAAGTTATGTTACCTTTTCCTAATATTTTTGACACCAAAGCGACAAACAAACAACTGACACAAATTGTTGCCTGTATTTTGAATCCTAATGGGTCTGCATGATAAGTATTTACCACAGCTTGGATTTCAGGCTCTCCTCTTCTTGAATCGAAAGTTTAAAACATGGATACCATATTATTATTGTGATTCAAGCAGTTTGTTGAAATATGGTTATTGATGTTTAGTATTGATATAATAATGCACAGCCCTAATCCTGAAAGTCATGTTTTTCTGAGCTGGTATTCTTGTCAATAGTTTGTGTATATGAGTAGCTGTCATTTATATACAAGCAGTATATCATGATAAACTTGCAAATTAGGACTACAGTATCTATAAAGACCTTTATATGGTAAACATTTCCATCATTTTACACTGTAGGCCTCTGAAACATTTAACATACAGTGATTTGAATAACACAATGTCATTGCTAATGTCCATATTCTTGAATCAGCTTAGCCCACAAGAACAAAAGGTCATGTCTTTGCAGGTGGTAGGACAGAGGAGGGGGTCTGCTGAGTGTAGTGTGCACACAGTGTTATGGTGCTTGGATTAAAAGCCTGTTTAAACTGAAGAGGTATAAAGAGATATTCCCTCCCTTGTGCTAATCCATTCATCTGATGTGTCCAGATGATGTGGCGTGGCAAAGTCACTTTAATCAGTCGTAATGAAGTTTGATCAGAAAGGATTCAGCCTGAGCTTCGCCCGCCTCCCCAGCTGTGTCCCCCTCCTCACTTCAATAGGAGCCCCACCATCCCGGGCTGCTGATTCATCCACTTTCAGGTATAACTTCCACTTCGGTCGCCTGGATCGTGCGCATTGTTCAAGTAGATGCAATTAGCGGCGTTTCTCCACCAGAGGAAGCGTGTGTCCCACCTTGAGCAGACGTATTGCCTCTGGCTGTCTTCACCTTACACCTTCAACCGGATTAGGAGGAAATCATGATCAAAGGTGGGGGGATTATTTTGGACGTTTGGGGATGATAAGTCGGGGCAACACGCGGCTCTTAATGTAAGTTCGCCTCACTCAGACTCTGACCTAGTTGTAAAAGGTCAGGTGAGGAAAGAGCCGGAAATAGAGTCGATTCGCTGCCAAATAGTGCTCAGTGATGAATCAACCCAAACTGCAAATATGTCTTTTAATATTCATGGCCCATTGATGCAATAGCTAAAACAGTGCCAGAGGTACATTAGAGATGCAGTCACTCACTTTAAGGAAAACAATACTTCTATGTTTGCAGATAACTTTGAAATTAAAAAAAGAATCAATTAAATATAAATAACATCAGCTGGTTTTCCTTTGTTTCTTCAAAAATGAATGTTGGTGGATCAGAGTTTTTTTCAGTTTTACATCCACTGGACTTTGTTTATCGTCCGATTACATCCTCCAGAGGGACACTTTTTTCGACCGGCTCCTGCTTGTTATCGAATACAATATTATACAATAGCAACTGCAAAGTATTGTGCAAGAAGTGTTTCATTAGCTCTTTATGATGAAAGTTAACTAATTAAGAGGTATGAAATCTTTATTTTTAATGAGAATCTTTTTGGAGAAGAAGGCTGTCATCTTATTTTGCCACCATCTGGTTCAATATTATCACCCCAAACTAATCATTTATCACCCATTAGGCAAGACTTGTGTGTTTTCTTTGAATGTGGAAAGTTGTTTAAAACATACACCTTGAGGTCTATGTTTACCAGTAGTGGACCTGGGCTTGACAGACCTTGTTTAACCTAAGTTACTTAAATAAGTGGATGACATTCGAGGACATTATGACCAAATTTAATCAGTGTAGGATACAGGAATAGGGCTTTTACTGTAATTTAAAATCAAAGGAATAGCTTTGTTGTGTGGCTGCAGTAGCTTAGAAGATTTCCTCTGTAAAGCCTTAGCAACATTAAAACTATGTTGCTACTGTGCCATCTCCAAATTAAAATGTTTCTGTCCTGACTATCCTCTCATCCCCTTGTATGGAGAGGATTACCTTGGCACAGGAGAATGTGACCAGGGCTCACCTCAAAGCCCAATCCATCACTGAAGGACACTAGACAGTTTTGAAGGATAGTAATTGATGCATTTGATTTGAGAAGAATGATTGTACTTTTTTAAAATTTATTTTTACACACAATTTCCAGGTTTCACACGTGTACCTTAAATATGTGATTACGTCACCTTTATATTCGTCTTTCCCCTCGAGTATAGTTAAAAAACGGATATAAGTTCGCATGACAGTGCTGGGAGTCTCCATTCATGCCTAAAGGCAGCAGAATAAATTAATACATAAGTGGACCACATTGGTGCCTGGTCCCTTGACCATGGCGCATGAGAGGTGGTGCATCACAATGTAATATTTAACAGTCAAGTTAAGACCCACACAAGACATTGCTGCAAAATGTAGCACCACAACATCAATTACAGATTGGTGCACAAGACTGTGGCACGCTCTCACACACGGTACTATCACAAGATTCCCCTTAAGAACTGCTCAAGCTACATTTCACATGCTTTACACGAGGTAAAAGAAGAGTATTTTTGTTTTTTTTTTGTTTTGTTTTTTAGATTGACGCAAGACCCTGATGTAGGGTCTGGGCAGGGGGTGTTGTCTAGATGCTGCTTTCTGTCTCTGTAAAGCCCTATGAAGCAATGGTTGTTGTGATACTAGGCTATATAAATAAAATTACATTGAAAGTAGCCATTCATAAAAAATCCATTGTATCTATTTAGACCAAGAATTAACACTGAAACGGAAGATAAAAGGGACAAAGAGAGAACCATAATGTCTGCTTGTTCAAAATAGTGACAAATTTGGTGCATTTCAATAAGGCTTCCCTAAATAAGTTGACTGACTGACACTGACTTTAACCATCACCAAACACACTTATACTCTCCAGAGACCTAGACACACCTCAGCCCTACTGTTTTGATTTGGCCCAAGAAGAAAAGTCTGTTCTAAAAAGACAGGTGTGCTTTAAGAATTCTCCTGAAACTTAAATATGTATATGGCTTTTGTTTTTGCAATAAAGACTAAATCCTAACAGTGTAACATTACATTTAAATGAAGTTGAAAGCATTGGCAGCTTCACATACCATCTGCATTCTCACAGCTTTGATTCTGGTTGGCTTTCTTTGCCAGCTTTGCATGTCTTGCTTCATGCACCTTCTTGCTTTTATTCCCTGCAGATCCTCTCATGTTCCATCAAAGTGTGTCTCCGAGCTCTGATCTTGGCGTTCAGGTGAAGGATGTGCAGACTTAACAACCTCAACATATTCCTGGCTGCGTGTTTCGGGTCACGGTTCTGTCAAATCCGAGGTCATTGTGTGCTTTGGTCCAAGGATTCTTTCAAGAATCCCACTTTAGCTCTGCTTCTCTTCCGTTACAACTCTTTTCAATCTATGTCCAGTGAAGTATCTATTTTTGGATACTCCAATTATCTCTTACCTGCAAAGGTACTTCTTATTTGCTAAACATCAAGAATTCTGTCAGTTGATTTTTTGTCTTTTTTTGTTTGAGCAGACTCCAGACAGTTTGAAGACTTTTCTATGAGTGCTGTCTGGCCACAATTCTTTAAAGGCCAGATTGACAGATTGCTGCAGTGATATTTTTCTGTGTGCAAGATTTTTCTCATTGTCTGAAGCGTTCGGTTTTTAGCCACCTTCGTGACCAAGGCCCTGGTTGCCTGGTTACAGAGTGTGTCCAGATGGCAAACTTTTGTTCCATATACAGTAGGTGGTGTGAAGATAAAATGTGTCATTGCTTTCTCCCGCTCCTCCCTTGCCCTACTCCAATTTCAGTCTCGGCCCTTGCTGTATATTCATAGCCACTCCTCCAATCAACTGTAATATTCTGCCACACAAGTCTTCATCGCAACTGTGCAATCACCTCTGCAAATATGCCACTTTTGAGTTTTTGCTATTTCCTCGTAGCGTCAAGTCTTCCCTCATCTCCTTACTTGGTTCACTTAACCTCCCGGTCCTCACCTAACATTTTACTTTCTGTCCTTTGCAGGCTTCTCCTTCCTTAAGCAACATTTCTGCTCTGCAAGACTCTATCGTGATGTCCTCCCCTCCTTCACTGCTTATGTCAGCGTCCAGTCGGAAGAATCAGCTCGTCAATGTTCAATAAATTATCACCTCTCCTAAATGGTTCCGGTGAGTGGCCTCACTGCAAGCTTGGCAACTTCAAGTAGTGGCAGTAGTACAAGCTCATGTTCAGCAATAGGAATTAAAGCATGTCCTATGAAATGGATGGATTGTTTTTGTAATAACCATTAAGTGCTTCAGAACCACATAGTTGGGTTAATCATGTTAAATTGGTGGTGCACAATGAATATGATCCCTATCCACTAGAGCAGCAGGATATTAGGAAATCATGCAATGAACTGTAAATATTAAAATAAATGCAGATACAATCCTAGGGCTTCCTTCCATACCTTTTACATTTGGTCACATAGTATTATCACAATTCAAGCAGTTCTTTCTTTCTTCTCTACTGTCGTGTTCTCGCTGACATTGTGAATAAGAGAAAAGTAGGCTGTGCTATACACAGACTCACAACAACACCTTATAAAATAAGGTTATGCCCTCATTCTACATGAAAACACATTAGCCTAAAATTCTTTCAGATCCATTTGCCTCAAAGGCATTTCTCTTCAGGAGATTTCGCTCTTTGAAGAATATATAAAAACATATCCAATGCCATAGATGCTTTCATTAAGTTGTTCTACTTCAAACCTCAAGAACTACACTGCTGTTTCTCTTAATCTAGTGCTTATCTTCTGCTTCGTTTCTTTGTCAGTGGTATGTGTCGTGGTGTCACATAGGGATGAAAAAAATGTCCTTTTTCACCTTTGTTTAGCTGCCTGATGCCATTAGGAGTCTGTGCATGAAAACCTCAGCAGGTATAAAGCAGAAGAGTAAGAAAACTTCTGAAATAGAAGATTGAGTTTACCTTCCTCCCTCGTTACCCTTTTGTTTGCTTTCCATTCCTCAAAAGTCAGCGTAATATCCATCTGGCTGTCTCCGCTGCACCATCTTCCATCTCACAACTTAAAAGACAGAGCAAAAAAATGATTATCTTTGCCCGGAGATATCAGACCCTGACTCTAGTGTAAACTCATTTGGAAAGCAGATGCTCATACATCACATTTCACTCACCAGAATATAAAAGTGTTTATCATGACACCGACTGAACCACGGATAGCAAAGTTAGTTTGAGGACTCCTATATGCTGATAAACTGACACAATGTGCAAATCTTACTCTTCTATCTTTAAGAGCAGGACAGTACAATAGGACTCATACATTTCTCAAAAGTATGAGTTTCTAAATTCAAAACTTCACTCAGAGCCGAGGCTGTTGTCAGAGGCTAATATAATTCAAATTTTCCTCAAGGCTGCTTCATGAAACAGTCACTCGAGGCCCTTCTGTAGTGTTTTATTCACCTGGGAAACCATTTAGCCCAGACACTCAGCCACATATAATTTAGTTTAAAGTATTGTGAGTGGAAAATATGAATTTATATTAATTTAATATAGTGACAAAATATAATGGTTCCACTTCTTTGTGGGCGCTTAGACAGTAAAGTCGTCTTTCAGCACAGCTTTAGACTCAAAAGAGGAGAGTTCTGTTGAAAAGTTCAGAAATAGAGGGTCATTTCCATCTTCTCGGCTAAATACTGCAATCAACAGCCATACACAGGTTGATGTAAGCCTCTGGAACCACTGCAGTCCTCTGTTTAATAGCAATAATCTCTTTAGTATTGACCTTTTGATGTTCTCATATCTGCAGCCTTTATTTTGGCGCGACTCGAGACCATTTTAGCCCACCGCTCATGGATATTTTAATCAATATGTCTCCAGTGGGTTGTTTTAAGAATACTGTCACTAACACATATACACACACAGGTAGTATTGTTCTAATGTTGCCAGACTTTGCTAGAGGAATGATTTTTACAAGCTTTGGGAGTATTTTTTCTCTTATTAGATGTGTCCCTTCATAAACATAAATCAAATTTCTGAGTCTGTCTTGAAGAAGTGCAAAAAAAAAAAAAAAAAAATTGTGCATTTTCTGTCACCCAATCAATCAATCTCAGCATTTAGCTCCATCTTTTAGTAACCACAGCTCAGAAGTGGGATGATACACTTACTTGGGATGCAGTGTACTTCTTTTGCCAATGGAAAAAAAGTCGAACCGTACCACTTTATCAGAAATGTGCCTTTAAAACACAGAGCGGCAGACCTAGTGTGAAAGACTACCCATGTGTGAGCTACTGTGCCAAGAAGTCAAAGCCAGAATCAGTGAGAGATAAGGCTGGAGGCTGTTGGGTGACAGCCGAGCATACATGGCATTTATCAACAGTATGTTTGATATGATGAAGCTCAGACACGCACTGTGCTCTCGTGCTGGAATTAATCTGACGTGCCACATCCAAAGTAATAACATCAAGATTTTTTCACATACTGTTACCCATGACAGCCTCCATACAACATTAAAACATACATGCCCTAGTCATGTCTTAAATAACTGTATGTGAATAGCACAGATTCAGATCTTGTCACATCTTTTCATCCTAAAGCCAAGATTGTGTGTAGTTTTGTAAGAGCAAAGTTTTATCTGCTGAGTCTTTGAACAAATGCAATACAGTGATGGTTTGATATTAATTTATTCCTTTTGCCGCTTGTAGGAATGTAACATTTCAGTGTGTATACTGTCACATGGCTCTGAGGGCAATGCTAAGAGCTTTGTCCTCAGCTGCAAAAGCACTCTCTTTATCCTTAGGACATATGCTTCTACACACAGGATTCAAGCGGTCACAAGGGGAAGGTCATTTGTGTTGGCAGATACATTGGTAAATGTTAGTTCTATACAATGTAATTGAGGATCATTCATGGGGACTGAAGGACACGCTCAGATATTAGTGAAACAAAACCTGGACAGAGTAGGGTTATGGCGTATAATGGTCTATAAATATGAGCCATCAGTACATATGTAGTTTAATTCAACAAGAGTTTTCTCATTTACACCTTTACCTTTTACACCATTTACAACCTTTAAAACACCCTTAAAGTTAATTTTCATAATTTTCTTTACTACATGATCATATTGAAGATGGTATTTAACTCAAACACATATAGTGACTTAAATTGACAGAATTGAGTGATAAAGACCTGAGTGGAAACCAAATCTCCTGAAAAGACAGCTAAATGATTGAAAGGATATAACACTGAGCACAGAATCAGCTGTAAAAGGATATGCAGACTATTAAAGTTAGTGTGCCTTGAAAGTGGTGTGAACCATCTGGAGAGGAATGATTCTGAAAGGTTATACTATCACTGACAGATGGTTAGACCACAATGTGATGGTATTTATTCTAGAATAGGTAATGTGCCTCACCAGCTCACTACAGGCAAATCATTTCTCTGATAGTCACTTATCTGTTGTGTATTTGGTATTTTTCATGCATGGAGGGCCACTGTTAAACAGAGCATGGCTTACAACCAGACGGCCAGTCACAACAGTCTCCTCTTAATAAGCTTTGCACTTTCTAAGTTTAACGCCAGCCACAAGGTCATCCAGCACCTGCCTACTGTCAGATCTGTTGAGAGAAAAAAACAATTGTGGATGGAGAGTTGCTATGAATAAGAAATGATAAATTCATGAAAGATTTAGCCTTGTCTATACTGAGATTTTAGCTTGTGACTGTGTGTCACTTGCAATGTACCGTGAGCTCAGTGATGACTTCAGGTTGGTGGCTGGTCAGACCGGACTTCCTTTTTGTGGTGTAAGCACATGTTGAGGTCTGTCAGTGGCTCACAGTGACTCACAGGACCCTGTTACTTTAAAAAAACATACATTAAAGGGAGTGTTATAGGGCATAGGGTGAGATCCAATAGGGAGATAATAAACACTACACAGAGGCCAAGTCATTTTGGTCCATGACCTTACATCTGAAAGAATGCTACAGTGGTTTAAAAAAAAAAAAAGAAAGAAAGAAAAAAAGAAAACTTCTCTGGTTCTGTGAAAAATGTACCCTCACTTATACTTATTTTGTGAATTTTAAAATAATTATAATAAGACAAAACCACTATTTTATTAAAATGATAAAATAGTCTAGGTTTGTTTAAACCTGCTCAGTGATCATCATGCACAGTGACTGTTAGTAATGGACCATTTCAGATGAACTGCGTGTCCCTGGGGACTGCTTTGTGGCTGCCTACTATAAACAGATGGTGCCACAGCACTAGAATATGGATTGTTAAAACTGATTAAATAATTTCCCTTCAGACTTTAATAAAGTATAACTCAACTAACTAACAAATGTAAATGGTCTCATTTCCAGAGATAAACAAGTCAAAACATCCAGCCACAGGAACAGGAACTTAGAGCTGACCGTAAACTTCTAGTTCTGAGTTTAGTGTTAAAGTAGAGTCGTGATTCATTTAAAGACTGAACATGTTTTGGTTTTAAATGTCTTTCTTGACCCTTTTGTATTGACGGTGGATTTCACTTTCATTCAAGTCAATGTCACAGCAGAAGTACAGCAACAACTTAACACAATGTGATTGAAGCTTATTATTTTTCACTTTCATCCATTTATGTAACACGTTGTATCATACTTAAAAAAATATATTATTATTTTTGTCATGCACTTGTCGAAAATGCTGGTGAAAGGACACATGTCCCTTATTCACCCTTTCGACAGGTGTTTATTTTCTTTAATTATAATCAGGGGATATGAAGTGAACAGAATTGAATAAACAAAGCCTTGAGCCAAAGCGTGGATTCTATTTACAGTGGATAATTGGTATGGGTATGTCTAGACTCGAGCCTATTAGACACAGCTTAGCCGACCACACCACCGCTGACACCATTGCTCGTATTAATCTGAGCAAATAATGAAAGGCAGAATGAAAAATGCACCTGAGGCAAATCTGTGGATTCTCTCGGAGAATAATAAGTGGAAAACAAAGATGACAAGTGCTCTGCAGTGATGCATCAGGGAAGGGGCGCGGGTCATGCACCACATCTGTTAAAAGATAGATGCGTCTCTCATCTTTCTGTCCTGTTTGTGTTAACACGAGTGCTGCTTGTGATTGGGTGCATTGGTCCTGTTTACACCAACACGTGCTTGTCATTTTACTGTAGATTCTCCCTCTTGGTTTTATCTTGACCTTTCTTTGGTACAAGACCTTAATGTATTTCTATGTTTAGGAATAACTGCTGGACTAACAAGGAGCAAACCTGGACTAACCCCCAGAATCTATTGAGCGTTCCCAGCAGAGCAATGTATGTGATTTGTGTTAGTTTGATGAGAAAAGGTGTTATGGAAAGTGTCTGATGTGTATGTCCCATGTTAAAGCTTCCACATAATGAGCACAACATTATTCTTGTGTAATAAGTAATATTGTTTTATTGCTTGTTAACGCTGCCTGATAATTCCCAACACTATGCAAACAGTTTTGAACAACTTGCATTGTCTTGTTAGCTTTGATATGTATCTGCCCTGAGGCTTTTCTCCTTTGTAGTGCTTTCTTAAAACAATCCAACTTTTTATTTTTTTCCACTAATGTCAGAGCCTTCCCAACAGTTTTTCTGGTAAAAGTGAGAAGTGTGTGAAAGCTCTAAAGCTGTCGCGGCCTCAGCGTGGACGTCCCAGCGGGCAGCCCCTGGTGATGGGTGACGTACTGAAGCTTCTCTGCCGTCTCGGTCATTTTGGGAGTTGGCTCATGGGCCTGCTGCATTTCTGTGGGCTTTGGCATGTTAGTTTTCAATGGTGTGGCTTAGGATTGCCTGCCAGCAAACGAGCTGAGTAAACAGCAGCCTTGTGCTCTCACCCATGGGAGAGACATTTATAATGGATCAATTGTTACTCTGCCGTAATGAGCTGCAGATAGACTTTTAGGAAGACTTTAAATTAATTATACACACTTATTTTTCCTTGGTTGGCAAAAGAGATGCCCTGAAGCTTAAAATACTAAAAATGTGGTTTTGTACCAATCCAAATGTGCAAAATGTGGATTCTTATTACTAGGACAAGAATAGATGTTATGAAAGCCTGTTTTTTAGTCTCACTCAACTTTTCCTTCACTCGTCCATTGCTTTTATTCATACAATACCATTGTTTTGGATTTACAAACATTTTTGCTAGTAGGTCATTTGGCCATTCATTTTGTTTTACTGTGGCTTATATTTTAGTCTCCCATAAGTCTCTCTTGCTGTTGTGAATATTCATGTGATTTATTTTTTATTTTTTGCAAACACACACACACTGTTAGACATGTTGCACATCGTTGGCTGGGTGGTCAATCTCTCCCACATAGAAGTAGTCATTTGACCTTTACTAGTAATAAATCTAGCCTCAAGTGGACTGGTCTGAACTGCACTGCACTGATGGTAAACTCCTGTGTTGTGCACCGTGTGGGCGACTCCATTTCCCTATAAACCAATAGCAGCAGTGTCTGATTTGCAGTGCCTGGGAGGGTCCAGTAACATAAGCAGTCACTTGGAGGGGATGAGGAAGCTGTTTTAATGATCCCCAGAGACGACCGCTATATTTACCATAATCCCAAGCCTGAGGGAGCATCAAGTCCTAATCACCTCCATCTTCCCTCTCCACTGCAGATAGAGATCATGGCCTATTATAAACCTCATAAAGCAATGGGCTTAAAGATGATTGTCTCTCTTCGTCTCTGTACAGAAAGGCTTAAGCGCACTGTAATCTAGGAAACTCTGCTTTATAGCTCGTTGTGTTTTTACACCAGGGGTTTTATGGGATGTATGATACCAATATTGTGAACTGCACTTCTGTGCCATGTTGATGAAATGTCCAATTAAATCTGATAAAAGGATCATGGCAAACAAATTAAAAAACAAATCTATGCAGCATATTTACACGGAGCATATAAGACTATTGAACATAAAATGACAGCAATTCAATGGCCCCAGTGTGTTGTCGCATACTCCGTAGACATTGAGTAGTTGCTCGCAGGGCTAGCATAAAGATATACACTGACTTACAAACATAAAACTCCTTCCCTGTGGGTCATTTAGAGTTTTTTCACTGGTGCATGCACATGGTTGGACAAGGAAACCCAAACCCTCAGTAGCACAGGGAAAGTTGCAGTAACACTGCTATTCAAAGCCATATTAAAAAAAACGAATCTTACTTTTCTTAGTCTAAGTCTTTTCCAAAATCTAAACGTTCCATTGCCTCAACATGCCATGGAAAAAAAAAAAAAAAATTATATTATACTGTAGATGATTTGTTTTTGTCTCTATTGTGTTATATCCAATGCCATTTTTCCTCTGAGACTGTCCTAAATAAATTGTCCCTTTGTTTTTATCATTAGAGGCTTTCTTTCTGCCTGACACAATGTCAGTGTCTGCTCAAATGCTTGTACCTGCTTTGTGTCACTTCTATGCTCAATTAGTGTTGGCGTAATGAGCACAATTATATATCTGGGTAATTACAGTAATGCATAACACATGTAGTCTTTACTTAATCAAGATAATGAATGTCTTCCTGTTCTGTTTCTAGCACCCGCACTCGTCCTGTTAAACTGGGAGATGCCATGTCACTATTGTCCAATCAACAGGTGACCTACTGTGTGAGAATTGGTGGAGCATCACCAGGTCAGTGTCAGTCAACAACACACAACTCATCTTAATCATGTTTATTGAGAGAATTGTAATTGGGTTATAGTTAGGTTTGTACAAGGAGGAGAACACTTCCCGAGGGGAAAATGTTGGTCCACCATATTGGCAGATCAAGTGAATTAATCCCTTCTTTATTCTTAATCCCTTCCTTATCATAAGATTATGAAAATCCACCTCCCTCCCTTTCAGATATTAAATTGCACCCATAATATTACTCCTGGCTTAAAGAGAAAAGAGGCTAGAAGAGGAGAAGACAAAACAGACTAGAGTTTACAGATCAAGGCTCAAGGGCTGTTTGTTTTGTCTGGTCATTTCTAATGCTCAGTGCTCAGGTCTTGGTCGTCAGTGGCAAAGATAATGTCAGGGGGCAGCCAGGCTTTGGTTTTCAGTGGCTGACAATCTTCTTAAACACAAGCAAATTGATAAAAAATACAGCTTTGAAATGGACTTTTATTTGTGTGTGAGGGAAAGGTGCCGTGAGGGTTGTTTTCTCAGTAGAGGGCGTTTTGCTCTGACAGAAAGTGTCCTGTCAGTCAGGCTTCTGTGTTTGGACTGTGTTTCTAGTGATAGCAAGACTTTTAATACATCACTGTTTGTCTTTTTCATTTATGCAGACCTGTTCAGTTTTTCAGATACCCATTTCAGTCAAGTTGAAGTACGCTTTTTGATAATACAGAAAATACCTTAGAAAATTTGCAAGAAAAAAACCCCCAAAAATCAACAGGATAGGTATAGAACAGGATGCAAATCTGACTGGTGACAAATGGTTTTGCTTTATTTGATAGGTTTAGGAAGGCCAAACATTCTCAAAGAAATGTATTTTTAATAGCTTGCTTTACTTGTGCATGCCTTTTTCAGCTCACATTCAACCACTGTGTTAAGTCATAAAAATAACTTATTTAAGGGGCACTTTTGGTAGCAGAGAAATGCTATGGTCAAGCCCTGTGTCACAGCGTATATGTGATGAAGGGCATGAAAACATAATTTAGATAATATATAGCCCACTTACCCTGTTGAGCTCTATTGAGTCAGTGATGAATAGTAGCAAGCTGTTCACTCCATTTTGTCTGCTATGTTGTGTCGTGAGAAACTGAAGGGCAAATGTAGAAGCACAATACATGTTTTGGTCAAAGCAAAACATAAACATCCAAAGCAGAATTTGCACTGAACACTACAGCAGTGCATTCATATATAAATCCATTTCAAAATGTGCGCGCTAATCCAGTAACACAACATTTGCCCCACTGACTTTTATCGTTAATAGCTTGTCAGTACTGTGGCAACATGAAACGGGGGCTGTATGTCAAATCATATGAGAACACGCTCTGTCACCTTTTATCTTGGGTCGTGTTAGACATTAATTAGTTGTTTGACAGAGGCCAAACAAAAGAAATCAGCAGCACCTTCCTTCGGTGACAGGGGGCAACTCTATGAAAATACTGCATCATTAGCACATTATTAGTTCCTTTAAATGTCACACGGCCACAAAGAGGACAACAAACCATTGGGAAATAGCCTTTTACTCACAAACAAGCCTCTTGCTTTGGCCGCTTTGACCCCTTGAAAGTCACCGCGTAGATCATTATTAACCTTCCGATGAGCGCGGCAGGAAGTTGCACGTGCATGCTCGTATATCTGTTTGTGTTGCTCGTGTGTATGCACAATGAGACAAGGAGAGGAAGGGGCAAACGTGGGAAGCAGAAAGGGAAATAAAACGAAGTAGAGTGTGCTCATAAATCAAGTCAAGGTCCAGCCAGTTGCCACTACCACTGCAATTTTTCCCCCACCGTGTTTCCCGACATTTGACGCTTCCGTCTTCCCCTCTTTTAATCTCATCAACTTCAGCGAGTGTAGCAGCGAGGGAGGGAGGGAGGAAGGAGGGAGGGACGAGGGAGGGAGGGGTGGTGGTCCGCTGTGTCAGAGATAGTCTGTCGATATCTCTCATCAAACAGGACTTGATCAAAGGACCGCCTCTGCCCATACAGGCCCCGGGATTAAGCCGCGTCATGCACAACCTCCTCGACAAAAAATAACACGAGTAAAGAGATTATGTCAAGAGTGAAATCTAATTCAAGGGGGATTGTTACAGGGGGCTCCACACCTCTCTCGACACCTGACAATAATGTGCACGACTGTAATACGTTCCTAAGAGTTACTGCATAAACATCTTTATTGGATTTGCCACATACAAACTGACAGTGACAGTATGACAAGCCTTTACATTGTGGTGACAAACCAACCCAGGCTCAGATAATTCAGTTGTGAACTTTTTCAGATGGAATACTACATTATTTACACAAACACTACATGTAATACAAGTTTTATTTAGCTTTGTCTTCTCTTGTGATTCATAATTAGCCGAGTTGTGACTTTGCTCTTGTTCATAAAAGGCTCTGGCTAAGTTAAGCCAGAATATGTGCTTTACTAACAAGAAAACATTTAAAAATTTACTGTAAACAAAGCACGTCAGAAATTGTTAGCTTAAAAAATTGCATCTTTGCCTGGAGCCCCTAGCAGCATCTCTCTGAGGACCAATGAAAACACATTGTTTGCAGCAGGTGTGATTAATGCATCTTTGATCATTGAACTGGGGTTCTCTTCTTCTGATCCACTTCTAAAGAGACATTTACCAGCTTTGAAATGTCAATCATGTCTCTGCACAATATCACTTTAATGTTGCGTACAGTGTCTTTTTATGGACCATCTTAATGAAAACAAACAGCAGCAGAGCGGTGGAGATGCTGCTTCTTGCTTCTTGCTTTTTGTTATTTATTTTTGTTACAACTCAACTACTAGATACAAACTGTGCTTTAAATAACCATCCCTGCCTGTGCTGCAAAATGTAAACATCATTATTAGATAGATCAAAACAAGTGCATGAATGTCTTTTAAAGTAAACCCACTTTAGCATAATGCATTCAGTCCATTTGATAGACTTTACTTTCTTTTCCAGTCAGTGGTAAATCCCACATTTATTACACACAGGAGAGTGCGAAGTGTTTAAAAGCAGGAAGAAATATAGGTTGCATGTGTAATGACCATAACTAGAGTAATTCGTTTGACCAATGTTTATTTACCACTCCACACTGACTGCGGTCCATTAGGCAGACATCCGAGGATAATAATTCATTGCTACTAGTAAAAGTCAGATGGTGCTTACAGAGAAGCAGCACTGGCTAAACATGATGTGTATTCAAAGCTATATTTGTTTGATGCAATCCAAACACATCTACAATTAGTTTTAATTAGTTTAAATGGAGAGCAGCTAACATTCAAGTAGCGTTACACAATGATGCACATTGAAATTTAAAGAATAATTAAGATTAAGTGGAAAACAAAGCAGATGAACAGCCTAAACTAAAAAAAAATCATGTTTGTGTAAAAGTCTGCACTGAGCCTAAAACTAAAATGTTTCCCACAGCCCTGGTTGCAATCTGTCAAACATTTTATTCAGAGATGTATTCACATTCATTGTGGGTATCTTTTACAGCAGCACTTTACCATTTTATCCAGATTTGATCTTTTTTTCGCTCACTTTCTATTTTAGCCTTGCCCTGCAATTACACTCCCCATTAATGTCTCCCATTCTCTCCCTTGCCTGCGATAAAATGGCCCAGATCAGTGTCAAATGGAGAAGAGGACCGAAATAGTCTCCCTGTGACATGCATGTAATATAACAGCCTTGAAGTACCATTCAATATTTATTCACAGATGTTAGAGAGCATAGAATTGAAGACTAATAATGTCTTCTTATGTTAAACATGGACTTGCAGTTTTATACATATGAGCATATTATTTCACAAAGGCAGTCAAAGTGCTGTGGATATTTTGTCTGGGAGATATTTATCAGTGCAGTGTCTATTTACAAGTCTGTAGAAAGTGCCCTCAGATAACCCAATTTCAGTCTTTTTAGTCTCTGGGGAAAGAATTGTTGTTTAATGTTTGTTTCTGTAATAATAATTCAGCACAAACATGTAGGATATGTAAATGTTTATACCAGAGTGAATGCAGTTTTGACTGATCATATAATTTGTAAGCGTTTTATTGTTATACTTGTTCATTTTTTTAGATTTTGAAGCAACAAGTGGTATTGTTCTGCCAGTATTGATGTCTTGATGTGGTCTCATTCATAAAAACGTTGAGGCATCAATAGGTTTATTAGGCACTTTTTTAAACTTTACCTGAAATATGTGGGTAACAGCACACTCGTTTGTAGTAAGTCTATGGCCTGAGTGAAAATGTGCATGTCCTTAAATGAGTCACACTATATAAGAGTCTTTCATGTCATGCCCAAGAGATAAAGAAGTAAAGGATCTTAAGACAACATAAGGAGCCATAAATAACTTATAAGACATATTTTTAAATACAGCCAGGATACTTTTGTTTCCTCTTGCTGTGAGCGAAACAATCAGCTCTCTCTATACGAAGCAATCTGGATTAATCAAGTGTAAAGATGAAATGTGTTGGTGCTTCAGAAAAAAAAGCACAAGATATGGTATTATTTAACTTGTATGCGACTAGAGTCTTAAACAATCAGCGTATATTTTTGTCACATCTTTCTCTCTGACAGAAAGACTGGTGTAGCACAACATAGCATCAGCAAAGACTAAACTGGACCCAAAACCAGATTACCAAACTTAATTTTACATTCAGGCCATATTTAAAGAAATCCCCAATTTATTCATCAATAACATCCTCACAGCCTTCAAGCAAACACATTCATTTACTAGTCTCACATACACATACTTGTTTTTGTTTTTGAAAGGTGGGAGGAAGCTGGGGAAGGCTTTCTCCGTCGAAAGTGTTTGATTTCACAACTTCGCTTACCTACAGTGTTCTCCATCTAACAGGTGCAAAACACTGAGACTTCACAGCTTGTTAGGCTCCTTCACAAAGTCGTCCCACTAGTATATTTGGACAAGAGGGCATGGCATGATCTATTTTGAATGAAAAAGCTTTGTCACGTAAGCCCAACCCATCCCTGGTGTGACACTAATGAGCAGCCATTCTTCACTGTAATAAAAACTGCAGGATGATTATTCCTTCACGTCACTGTGCTGCCGCTGAAAGGCCGCTCATCATTGTGAGCTATGGACGACATCAGGTGGCGTTATGGCTGTGTTCCTGTAAATGAATTTCAATCACTGGTCATAATGTTGGGATAGTACCCTCTTTTTTCCTGTGTGTGTACTGTATTTGATTCCCATATCTGTAGTTGTTATCATCAGTGTTAGATCCAGTCTCTAATTTGCAGTCTCAGTAGCTGTACTTGTTACTTTGATGTTGTTTTTGTGCACTCCGTGTGATTAAGCTTTAAAGATATTTAAAGACATGTTTGATAATGTATGCAATGTTTGATAGAGACAAATACAGACACAAGCAGAATTATCTAAAAACTTCTATTCAATTAAAGTACTTACACATACAAACCTTTGCCAAGTCAAAAACGAGATCAAATTGTATTTCACATATTTCTGCTTAGAGTTTTAATTTTAAGCGTTCACCATGTTGGCCCGGCCCTCCACAAGAATCCCAGGTTCTAATCTTGCCCTTGTGGAAAAATAATTGCCAGCCCTGGTCTAGACACTCAGAAACCTCTACAAACACAATACTATAACATAAACTGTCGTGACTTGGGAGTGGTTTTGGACAAATCTAGATACTGCATTGGTTGGGCACTGGTTTCTTTGTGGACTGTGGGATGTTTTTTATGTAAAAACAAAATCACTCTTTGTAACTTTGTGTTAGTGCTTCAGTGCCAAAACACCTCTTTGCTGCTTCATAAGCAACAGTGTGCAACTGGCAACTGTAAGAGTCTGTCTACTACAACACAGTCTAATCAACATATTCACCAGGAGCCAATCATTGCAGTGAACTTGTGATGTAGGTGACAGCAGATCAACTTTCTCATCACTGCCAAACACCCATCACACATAAAGATAAACAGATGGTTGGAATTCATGATGGGAGACATTTTTCAAAGGCAACCTGTTCAAAAATGTGCGTTCTCATCACTCACTTTGCACATGCGTGCTCATAAACATGCTGCCAAGTTTCCTCTGTCTCTGAACAAATACACAGAGGGGGAATGTTTTCTCATCAAAGTCTCTCCTCTTCATACTTCTGTCAAGGAAGCCCAGTGGGATGTTGGGAAAGAGCAATGGAGGTGCCCATGCTGCTGCCGGCTCTCACAATGAAAAGGAGATGTCCACAGTTTTCTGGACAATGACTCTCTCACTGTTTTATGAAAATCTATTTTGTTTCAAGTTCTTTGTTGTGGCTAAACAGAAAAGGGAGAAGGAAATGAGAGTTTTAAGATAAATGGTTGAAGCTTGTTGCCGTGCCTCAGGGAGTGTTCTCAAACATGGACCCATTGAAATAAATGTCATTTTACTGCTTTTATTGTTGAACAAACTGTTCCCCAGTGAGCCTATTAAAATATGTATTTTCTCATGTAAAGTCAGACCAAATAATTTTCTGGTCCTGCTGCTGTTGATGTAAAATAGGCTCATCATAAAAGACTCATAGTTGTCAATACCTTTTTGTTCTTTTGTCTCTGTTGCCTCTCTTTTGAAGTTCAGAAGCTCTGCTGTGAAGAAGGAACTATTTTTAATGTTTTTTCTGTAATAAATCCAGTGGGGGAAGACTTATTTTTCTTTTATCAATCTGCTTGCTGATCTTTTTGTGCTTGGGCCAGTGAATCCAATCAGAATGCAAGCCCTAAGCCCCGAGATCCCACCTGCACAAGTTGATGGTCTCCTGGCTCGTAAGCTGCCTATCAGATAATAAGAGGACTTGAATGCCAGTTGGTGGGCTCTAACCGGGGCGGTCCCGGTGTTTTCACCTGATGTCCGGCGTGTTTTTTGCCGACCCTGTCTCACTGTTTTCTCCAGGGAAATCTCCTGAGAGCAGCTGTCCTTATCAATGTGCTAGCTCCATGCTCACTGCCTGCCTTGGCCGCATGCTCCATGACAGCAGCGGTAAGGTAGCAGTAATCTGCCAAGACTTCAACAAAATTAAACTGTTGACCAGGCCACAGAGGGAGCAGCACTGGGAAAAGATTTCCTGCTCGCCATGATGTGGCAACACAAGCCACAGACATTAATATGGCTTTGGATCTGTAGAAAATAAACACACCTAAGCATAGAAATCTGAGAAATCAGTTTCTACTGCTTTGTTCTTAAATGGTCATTGGCCCAAAAGTTATCATCCAAATAAGCTGCTAGATCCAGTCTTGATGCCTGCGGTTTTATCCAGAAGCCAGCTTTATAAGTACAGCATCATCGCAGGTAAATCTAAAATATATCAATACAATTATTTTTACTATTAAAATATACCAGTGTGGTGACAAAGTGTAAGTGTCAACGTGTCAGTTTCCATTGAACATTATGCAATATGCAAATATAATTAAAGTTATATTTATGTAATAACCACATTCTTCTAACAAGAACATCATCTTCAGAAATTGTATATCTGCAGCTAGACAGACATAATAGTACTTCACATACATACAAATACACATACATACTTGATTCACAGATCTTTCCGTGGACATGGGATCACCTTGATATGATTGTTCATGTTTAATTGAAATGAGCCGTGTGACACAAACCCGTGCAGAGGAGTGCTGTTGAATGGCACGCCGCTCGCTGTCCTTGCTGTGGTGCCATTTTCAAGCTGTTCCTGAAGCCTTTTGTCACACACCTAGGCTTTTGTTACGCTTCCTCTTCATGCTGTAAACGTTACGGCTTGTTGAGAGTGAAATATAGTCAGTTATTGCATGTGAAACTAAATTCTGCTTCTCCTAGTATGTTGGGAAAGCATCTCATTGAGGGCTAAAACAAGGAGAGGAAGAGAGGCACGAGGATTAGATCAAGTCTGGCACATACCGAGATGATAATAAGCAAAGCAGCAAAGTGAGGGGAAAGAGGGAGAATGACGGCGAGAGAGACAAACAGATGAAAACCGAGAGGGGGTGGTTATAAAATGATTAAGGGGTATGCTATATAGAATTTCCTGATTTGAAAAACACAAACAGGTCTGTCAGATGGCTGTGCCTCACCATCTGCTGTCTCCTGCCAAAATGTACAACAGGGGAAGATTTGAGACGCTTTACCGTTTTCAGCTATAAACATAAATAGCACTTCAGTTCACCATTACCAAAATGAGAAGGCCTGTTCCGTGTGTGGTCAGATTTGTACAAATGATCATAAACATGTGTTAATAGTTGATATATGGGTAAATAACAATAAGTCAGGGAATACCATAAAGCAGAATCTCCTCTAGGTGGTTGCTGTAAAACTTTAAATTCAGTTGTACTAATAATGGTACATTCTGTCAGGTTTTGAGGTGTGCCGTGTGGGGCTGATTGGCAGGAGTGCTTTCAGCCTACTGTCAACTTCCTACCAGGACTTTCTGATCTTCTGTTCTCCTCTAAGATTATAAAAACTTTCTCAGACAAACAGATCTGTCTAGTGAGGACCCTATCTTCAGAGACTGTCAGATTAAATGGTGCCCTTTTATAAAACCTCCAAGAAACTCTCCTTGCTTTACCCTAGGATAGAATAAATACATAGAAAAAAATGGCTTCCAGAAAGGCTATAACATTCACATTCTCCTGGGTTGGTGTGCAGTTTATGTTTACAGAGAGTTAAAGCAAGCCTGGAAATCACCAAAATAACATAACAGGTGAATGCTCTGTTTTGTGTATGCTCAGTATTATCACCAAATTAGCATTAGCTACAGCTCAGTTAATTTTTCAGCGCTCCATACATGGATGTTGCTCATTTGGTTCACAGTTTACAAATCAGTGGCTGACACTGTCCCCACGTCTCCTTTTTTCACCTGTGATTAAGAGACCAAAAAAGCTTTTATCATTGTCGCTGAGCAGGCTGTAAATTGTGTTCAGTCTCCATTGGCTAAAGGGTTAACTTTGCTGTAAATACTCCGTTGGTATTTTTGCTTCATGGAGCATCTGGCCCCTTGTTGTCGGGAGCCTGAGAGTCTGGACACACAGACTGGGGGCCAAAGTGCTCCTGGCTCACTAATGCTGCACATACACACAAAATACAAACAAATAGAAATACACACCACATGCACAAACACAAAACAGGGGACATTTCTTTTACCAAAGCCCCGCCATGTAAAGTGCTCTTGTTTTGATCACACGTACTCTATGCATTACAAGACGAGAACCTGATATCGCCACACAGTATCATTCAAAAACTATTGATTTTTTAACTTTTCATAAGAGGAAGGTGCATTATAGTAATATGATGCCTTTCATATCTGCAGTATGATGAATGGCTGTGAAAACATCTTCAATCATCAGAGCCCCTGTGTACAGTTTGTTGAGGCAAATATTGTATTATATATTATAACATGGGAAAAGCTACATATTGTAATGTCAGTTTAATAAGTTTGTGGTTATCAGTCAGTTTTGTAAATTACTCGTCTGCAGTTTGTCTTAAAGTGACTCTTACAAAGTATATCACATGTCTTTTCACTTCCTGGTTAACCTTGTCTTGTACTTTCAGCACATTTACAGGTTACACTTGGTTAAATGTGTGTGTCATGCAAACCCAGTGTGTCACTATTGCAGACTGAAATGTGCCTTCAGCGTCAGGATACAATATTACACACTCTTCATACTTAAAAATTCAAAGGACACATAATTATTTGACACATGCTTTAATGTAACAGAAATAATAGACTGTAATAGACCTTACTCAGCACTATTAGTTTGGAGGAAAATGACAACGGCTGAGATAAAAAGGGAAGTGGAAATGACTGCCCCCATCATATTGCAGGGACTATTCTGGAGCTGTTTTACCTTCATAGTCCTCCTGGATGATTACAACCGCGCCACAGTGGGAGGTGAAATAAAGCTGTACGGTCGGCTCTATTGCTAGCATCAGATGACTTAATCAGGCCATAAAGAAGGCCTCACTTACAGATGCGGTGTTGCCCTGTGCTCTGCGTTTCATCAGCCCCAGGGAAAGGTGAAATATGCTTCCTCTGAAGGTAATGTGCCCTATCTCTGTCCAAGCAGTGACAAATTTATCACCCCTCTCGACTATTTACAATCCATCCTCGCCGTGATGATCTGGCCCGTGTTATTTAAGCTGCAAAGGTACAGCCGTGTTGATAATACGGCTGTCGCGCGCGAGGCAAAAGTGCAAATATGTTTGTTTCACATACAGTACATGCATGCCCGGCCCACACAAGTCACCTTAGCTGCTCTGCAAAGGCATTATTAAAGTAAAACAAAAAAAAGGCATGTACTTTCTATGTATAAAGGACAGTATTCAAAGCAGTATGGCAGCCTGAATCAAAACAATGTATTCCAGTCAGTATTCCTTACATATCAAAGCACGTATAGAGGGATAATGGTGATAATGCTTTACTGTCACGGTTTTCTTTACAGACGGTTTCTGCACATCTCAGAACGGCACCACATTCAGTCTGTTTTTTTTTTGTTTTTTGTGGCAAAGGTGCTTGTTTGACATTGTCTACTTTATTGTCCTTTATTCTAAGTTTTAGGCCTTAGTTGGAGCTTATTGTAAAGTATTTTATTGTGGCTTACTCTTTAGCCTTCACACTGGGTCTCTCTGGAGCACCAGTAGAGGTCAGGTTTACCAGTGGTTAAATCCTTGAAATTGTTTGAATGTTATTGTTTTCAGGGTTGACTATTATTTAAATTATAAAGTGAAAATCTGGCAAATGGACCTCAAATCTGCTTGGAAAGAGCTTTCATCTGCACAACTGAACCTTGGTGGTGTTCTTTTTTAGATTAATTCGAGGGTATTTCACACAAAGTTGATATTATTTGTTGTAATAACTGTAATAATATTGTCTCCAAGGCTCCCTCGCAGGAAGCTAAACCTTTTCAAAAGCATCATGTAACTTTACAAACACTTCGGTATCTGATTAATAACATTTATTTTTTCCAGTAGTATGTAAATATGAATTGAGAATTAATGTCAATAGCACAATCAGTAAACCAGGAACTACCTTGACTCAACAGTCCAGGTTCTCACAAAGCAATTAAAGCTAAACCAGAGGCAGCTAATATTTCTCTCAAGTGCAGGAATTTCTCTCTGAAAGCTAATTAGCCTCTCACATTTAATGAACGTAATTAGGCAAACTACCATTCACAACACTATTATAATATTGATTTGGTAATGTGTTAAAGATGTATGCAACCATAATCAATAAAAGGTAATTTGCTCTTGATAAATTATGAATGATCTGTGTTAGCTTCAATTAATAACCAGTAATATCATAATGAAAAAAATATGCCATTAAACTATTCAAGGGATGTTAAAAAAAAGCAATACAGTAAACTGTTTTTGTGGATCTTAAAGTGGCTGAATAAGCAGTGAATTAGTGCATTTCTTTTTCAATAAAAAAAAAAAAACAAGTGACCTAGAGTGCTACATACGCATCCTTTATGGACTATCACACAAATTATCCACCTCAGCTAGTGTGCAGACTCATCACTAAATGTGCTGTAATGTGCTGAGCAGCCCTGGCTTGCACGCTGGCTGCCGGACAGGCCATTCCAGCAGTTATAATGTATATTTAACATAATGTCGTGTGAGGACACAAACACGCACAATGCTACACCTCACAGTTCGTCCGAGGTTCTTACTGGACTTTGGTTTTTCCAGCTAAAGACAAATCCACAGAAAGGTTGATTATTCATAATATTACAGCATTTTTTAAATCATATATAGTTTTATACTAATACTTAAGTGCAGTTCAATAGAGGTTTCACAATGACCAGAAGTCTAAATCAAAGACTTGATATTTAATGAGAAAGTGAGACCCTGCAGCGTCCATTGACACTGTTTCCCTCCATCTCTCTTTGTCTGTTACTGTGGAAACTGTCCTCAGATCAGTATTTGCTTCCATATTTAAGCTTCCCTCCTAGACCTTCATACATACATCCCATACTCTGAATGTAACAGGATGCCAGCTGGATGTTGGCCATAGGGTCATATGGTTGAGCTCGAATGTGAGAACACTGCCACGTTAGCATCATAAAAAGCAATAACATCCTTATTTTAAAGGGCAAAAGAGCTACGATGAAAAAGTTACAGCGCGAGAAAACAAGACGGTTCATTAGGTGTAAACAAGAAGAATCACAGGCATCTTGGTGGTTATATGACACTTTTATTAAAATGACCAGTTTCCATAGAGGATCACAAAACAGGCTTTGACTAATTACGCTTTTGAGCTCACCAACAATTCCAGCATTTCTGACTTTATATAACAAAGGAGCAGGTTTCTTTACAAACAATAAAACAAAATGCTAAGGACTGATTTAAAGACATTGTTCTTTAAATGACTCAAAATGTAGAAAACAAACAGAAGCCTACATTTGAAACGGTGTGACTGAGATTGAGAAGAGGATGAGAAAATTGACTCTCAGTTGTTGGTGGAATGGTCGTGATGGAAACCCAGGTTCCTGCTTGTGTACGACCAAACTGTTTTATGTTTGGAACAACAAAAAATGTGCAAAGTCACAATGAATATGAAGTATAAAACTCATTTTAAATGTACATGTCTCCAAGATGATAACATCAGGTCATGTCAGTTTTGAGGGGTGGTCCCAGCAACCATTTCTTTCATCAGTCATTCTTGTCCCGACCACTGCTGGAGCTGAATACATGCTGAGGTTTTGGAGATACTCATTATAGTCGTTCAAATCTTAACACTTCCTCATTATTCATGCTCCAAACACTTCAGTTTTAAGGAGAATTCACACTGACAGGTGCCATGGTAACATCAGTGACCGATAATCAGTGTCTCAGCTTTTAGTGGACACTTTGGCCAATTATATACTGTGCTGGGTCACTACTTCCCTTATTATTTTGATTAAATTGGGCAGGGTCAGATGCAATCAGTTTACTTTATTATGTTATGTTTATTGTCTTGAAGTCTGAAGAAAATAATAAACTATACGCATTGCATTGTACAATCATAAACAGCAGCAAAAAGTGGTGGTCTGTAGTCAAAAAAATGCTTTGGGTGCGTTGTCAGAGAATAGAACAAGTTTGACCAGTTTTATTGCTGATTAATCATTTGTAAATTGGCATTCATTATTAGTCACTACAATAAAAAGCTCTGATAGATTACCTGAGGTTATACCTGCAACAATCAAGTCACAATGAGTACTTTTATTTATTGTGTGAAAACAAGCAAACATATTTTTGCACAAAGTGTATTATAGATGTCAATTATCAGTGAAGTTCAGTGGACTTCGTTACATAAGCCACTGTTATGTGGTTGATGGTAGCAGGAAAAAGCAAAAAAAAAAGTCTGTAATGAGTCTTCCACATTTTCCACTTTAGCAGCCCTGTATTGGGTTAAATGCATTTGTCCAAAAATTGAAATTCACTATTGATGTCTGCTCCCCGGCAGAATCTGCCATGTTTTCACTGCCCCTGTAGGTTTCTGTGTCTGGATTCCCAGCATCCTTTTCCTCATCCCAGTGTCAATACAATTCCCTTCCACTTGTCCTGTTTGCCAACTTCCCTTAGCAGTGGCTCAGAAATGATGATTGCTTGTTGTACTGTGACTTTCCCAGCCGCTGCCTCTCAGTCACCTCCACACACACACTTTATTTTGTCTTTTGTAGCCTCAGGTCCCCGGCCTCCATGGCTCTCTGCATCTACATCCCCCCCAGCGCCGCCACCACCTTCCCTCTCCCCGTCCTTCGCTTCCTCTTGCTCTTCCTCTCCATCCTCCATTCACTTCAGTGCCTTTGTGATTGGAGTGACAGGCTTTACAATATGTCGCAGCGGATCTACCTCACCTTTAATATTTCAATAAAATGCCAATGCAGGGGTGGTGTGGGACTCAGGGGAGCGTCAGGCTGTCTCTCACTCTGCCTCATTCTCACTGGTCTACCCTTTAGAGTCGGAACAAACAAATAAACACACGCAGTAATTATCAAGACGATGGAGAAATGAATGTCATGACTGAAGACAAAATCAGTGAAGCCTGCCATTTCCGGTCGAGTGAGAGATTGTTGTATTTTGCTACAGTGCTCTTGTATTTCCTAAAGTGCTATGCTTCACGGAGGCAGGTAAAGGTTTGCTGTCTGTGTCTTGCTCTTCGCCGGTGGAAAGGAGGCTTGAAGAGGGAATCCTTTTTCTGACATCAGGTGGAAAAGGAGTATCCTCTGTTGATGTGGTGATTGTGTAGGACGGGCACGTGACAGATCCATGGGTTAAACTGACTCTTGGATGACAGCAAAGAGAAGAGAGTGTGTTAAAATTTGACAAGCGAGCAGTGACCACCTGACGGACTGTGACAGGTTACAGAGTTCACGTTGAGCTTTGAGAATAAAAGGCAACTTGCTCACTCAAGTACAGCCAAGTTTTATTCAGTCCAGCTATTTGTAATAATACCTTTTACTAGTCTCTTTTTTAGAAATGTAGAAGCTGTATGAATCCCACTGAACACACTGCAAGCTAAAGTCATTAAAATACCATGTGTTTAAAATCTTAATTTGTTATAAATACACTTAAAAGGCAGCAGTTCAGTAACAGAGCCACATACTGTATTAGAGCAGCTTTTACTTCTAGCGCCAGCAAATAAAATTTAACCACAGGCACATTTAAACACACATCTTTGAGCCGACGCCAAAGATGAATATTTATCACGGTCTAATCTGTGGCATCTCTGAGCTAAATGTGCTTAAATCCCTTTGAGTAAACTCCCGAGAACAGATGATATCTACAAGAGATGACTGAACAGCGTGACTAAAGAGCATATTTTCCTTTTGCCGTCATTATCTTCCATCAGCTTGTCATATTATTGGGTTACTGTACACATCTTTATTTATTTGCATTACACACAATCTTATTTTCAAGTAAAGAATGGCAACGTGGGATTTTAAAAGTCAGGGAGATGTACCTCAGACGGTCTGTGGCATTATACGCATCATGAAGGACCTCTGGCAGACGGATTCAGATCAGACATCATTAGGGACACAATGGCCTCGCAGAGATACTGAGGGCCTGCGTGAGAGAGAAAGAAGGGAGGACAATGCTCCAATCTCCAATATTAGAACATTGCCTGCGGATAATGGTTAGCACCAGGACGCTGGAATTCTTAATCCAGAAGACAAGAGGCATAGATTAATCATGGAGGAAATCTATGTGGGCGATGGGTCAAGTGTGTTTGATAGGTATTAGTATAGGGCACAAGGTTAAAGGGACTGCCAATACGATCACTTTAGATGTTGGAGAGGTGCTTGTAGTTAACGTCAGACTCTGGAGAGATTAGTCGTAGCAGAAGGTTTGAGGAAAATGAGCTTCTGTCAAATGCAATGAGAGCTCACTTTCCATTTAACTGTATGGGTCTTTGATTGGTGTGTTGGTCAATAAAGCTGCTGTGGTCAATGGAAAATAAAACTGAGCAATTTTGGCCTGGAAATATGCTCATTTTGCTTGGGCGATGTATTTGGACAGATGCTGGGTCAACGGCCTGTTTTATATCCCTTTGATTGGGCCAAATCTACACTGAAAATGACAAGGACAAAAAGATAAAAGGCGTGAAATAGTCACACAATCACAGCATCCAAACTAATCAGAAACGTCAATAATTATGCAATATATTATAAATGTCATTGCATAAAAACTGATACTGACATGACAGAGATACATTTTCAGTGTATTGTGCAGTGTTTCTGAATGGTCTGGTGGTGTGACTTGCATCCAGACCTCCCAAGTTGAGACATAATCTCGAGTGGAGTCTTTGGGCGACTCTGGAGAAGAAAAGCGATACCGCTGTCGCCTTGCCTTCAGTTCATTTAGACACGAGCTTGATCAATGCCTTGGCTCTGTATGGACTGAGACTGATGTTCCTAGGCGTCATTGCAGTCGTTTGTGTAGACAATAAGCTCTGTCCTCTAAACCCAATCACACTTTTGAGACTCTTAAAAGGGGTAGTTAAAAGACTCGCTACATACTGGTTGTAATACACCACCATTGCCCTATTTTTTTCCTGCTAGAGTCTGTTCTTTCCTGACCTCAGTGACAAGATAAGCAGCAGTTAGATCACCAGCCACAGTCAGTCAATTGTTCAGTGATCAAGCATCGAGATGACATCATTATGCGCTGAAATATTAGCCGAGCCAGTGCTATCTGCCCGGGCCCACATTCCTGTCACTTCGCCGCGGCCCCTTTTTGCATATTCATCGGCGGCGTAATCTCTTTGACGTGGACCCGAGGGAATCAGGAGGATAACCTGAAGAGTTCATCTGTGCCCGTGTTTATCCAGGGCGCGGCGTGGGGGGTGGGTGTTAGGGAGCAAGGGGGTGAGCCAGGGCTCTGCTAGGTGTGTGCATACATGATTTATATGGCTTACACACACAAAGGCGAGGGAAGACACAACCTTCCTCAGAGTCGGAGCCAAAGCTGACTACATGTTGGAATGCACATGATTACTGCAGTCACGGTGATACTTCACAGGAATGACACTACGCTGCATAGTGTTGAGCACAAGGTGGGAGTCCACAGATTAAATGGTGCCTTATTTATGGTTTGCATTTGGAAATATCTTGTACAGCAGGAGTCTTTCATCACACGGATGTCATTTACTTCTGAGTACTAACAATACACAAGCAGTGGTTACAATTAGAGACTTTTTTTGTATTTAATTACACTGTTATTTACATTTGCATCTGTTATTTTTGTGCTAAAACATGAATACAGACATTTTATATTGTTGCATATCAATGAGAATGTGGAGTAATGAATATGAGTGGTTATCAGTCAGTTTCTGTAAGTGTTAGTCCTCCAATTAACTAGCAATTGTCGGTGGGTCGCCCACCTCACAGCGGTAGCTCTAGCTTCCTGCAAGCCATAACAGATAGCATTATTAGAGGATGAATGACTGTAGTATATTGTTTCTTATAAGCCTTCCTAAAAATGAATCAATAAAATAAAATAAAAAATAGGTGTCTTTCCTATTTTGAAATCTAGTAGCATTAATTAAATGTTCCATAGGTGCAACAGTACGTCCCCTATCTATTCAAAGACACATGAGCATGTAATGGGGCCACTAATGCCTGCAGTGCTTCCATGTGGTTTCACTAAATTAACATTTCCAGTGGGCCCTTTGCCCTTCTGTTCACTTTGACGATACAATCTCAAATCAATTGTGTGCTTAACCATGAAGAGTTTTTAACTCTTGTCAAAACAAGGGGAAGCGTATTAATGCCACATTCAATTATTGTGGTTGAAACCTTGTACAAGAGTTCAAAGTGTCATGATGGCTTTCAGGACCTTGTATTGATTATGTTTTCAGTTTTATCTGGTGTCAAAGGTTCAACCCACATATAAACCCATACATTTACTGTTCTGCTATGCTCTTTTGACATATATTCAGTAATATAACTAAACCACTGGCAGCTTGTTATTACACATAAAAAGCCTTCACCTCTCTAACTTTACATCTTTCAAAGGAGACACATTCAGTCTCATAATGAAGACTGGACTAATCACATTGGCCATGGCGCATTTCATGTATTTGTTTACGTGACACTTGTGCCTCAGCTGTCAAATGCAGGCCAATGTAAAACAGAGACAGAATAAAAAAATGCAGCTGGTAAGTTTTCTTCGATGTGTTTGCTCCACAGAGGTTGTAGGTGTCATGTTTATCCTTGATTTGTGGCTAAACATGTGTCTGTTTGTGAGAATGTATCTTCATGAAGCACAGTTAGAGTGTTGCATGGTCTGTGCATGGTTATGAACATTGGACATTGTGTTACTGTAATTTCCAAGAGCTTATTTTAAGAAGATGTTGCATGATGAAAGAATCAAACAATCCCTAAAGGTATCAAAGATAATCTCTGGGACACCTTACTGGATTTCAAGGTTCTGCTCCAGTGTGCACATGTATAAATCCCTTTACATTTGCATGCCTATACACCAGTAGCTCCAGTCCCCTGCTGCTACGTCCTACTGCCTCGTAGAAGATGGACATTCCCTGATAGGGAATTTAATGTGATTCTAAGTCATGTTCCCAAGACCCCTTTGCCATTCTAAATGACTTCTCATCCTTATTTATTCACCAGCGTCCTGCTGGTAGCACCTGCCCATGTCCACACCCCATGTCAATCTAATAAGGCAGGCATAAACACCCTGCTTTTATTCACCAGCATGAGGCAGGCTCCATGCTAGCATGTTTGTGATTTATATTCACAGTCACACTCAGGCCCACAGGCTTTTCTATAATTTCGGTCAAATGGGTTGGCAGTGTGAACCAGTGGTTAGTGAGGCCGCCATATAGCAGCCAGGTCAGAGCTTTGAAGTCTGCAGCAGTGGCAAGTGCCTGTTGACAGTGCAATGTCACCTTGTTGGGATGTTTGAACCACACACGTTAAATGTAAATATTAGAGGTGTGTTCAGCACCAGCCCTGATGGATTACTACTCTGTTAGAGAGGAAGAAATGGGAGTAACAGGACAGCACTACTCACTGTGGTTACCAAAGTCATTGGGTTTCATTTACATTGAATATACTGAATGCTGCACTTTGGAAAATTGTTTATTGTGTTGTTTTTATTGTATTTTTTATGTTATGTTCTATGCTGTGGGTCATTACCGACTGTCATTCAGCAGAATTAAGTAGATGTTATACATAAATTAGATCTGCATTAATGTTAGCTCATTTTACAGTTTTCGGTTTCAATGAGACTCTGTTACCAATGTTTTAGTTTGAAAGCACATGACACACATCACTCGACAACTACAATATAGCAGTGCTGACAGCCTGATAATTAAACTCATGCGATTTGTTGTAACAGTTTTTTTTTTTTTGCTGTTTTAACACCACCTTCTTCTGAATAAAAATCAACATCTCCTGCGACCAAAAAGAAATTTAAGCCCCATTGGTTTATATTTAATTTGCCAGACAAAATAATCAATGCCATGTTGCCAGGTCAGCCTGTAAATATTCCTCTCTTGGCAGAAATGTTTAAGCTTAATCATACTCCAATATAAATATGAATAGTTTATTATGGGAAGCTTTGTAATTGAATTATTTTCCACCAAAATCTGTTCAGCTATGTTTGCGACAGCTATCCTCATCTGTGTAAAACCTCTGAGACAGTGTGTAAATCACTATATGACAGTCAAATGCTCCACTGAAACTAATTAAGTTCTATTTGGGAAGTTCCTTCAGGGACATTTCCACTTATTTTCTGTCATAAAATGCATCATCTCCTTCCCCCTTTGGGAGAAGTGTGTTCGCCGGCCAAAAGTTTGACTAAGACCCAGCGCCAGAAGTGCCAAGACTGCACCAGATCAGATGGTAATAGCAGCCTGGGCGCTTCGGACACCAGTTTGATATGTTTATTGTCAGAGTGAGCTGGCATGGAAAATCAGTCCAATCTTTTTTGACAAACTTTTGGGTTGGTTTGTTAGCACTTGGTGAAACGGTAAGGAGTGTTTATGAGGGGGAAAATCAAACAAAAAATCAGCATTGTTTTCGATCCCATCACAATAATATAGATATATAGAACAGTTTTTGATGTTGGTCTTCATTTAATACACAGCCTCTTTGTCTGAGACTGAGACAAGATGAAATAAAATGTCATTGATTTCAAGTGAGCAGATAATATAGGATTTACAAATGAATGGTGGAGGGACCTTCTGCACATTTCTGACACACTTTCCATTAGATTCCTTCATGAACCAAGCATCAAAGCGGTCTCCATGCCAGGCAGGCGCTGCGTGGGACTTGACTCAGCTGGATGCACAGCTTCATGCTCGGCATAAACTTTTACCTGAGATCACAGTGCTCCCCAAGGGGACACACTGGGATATGTTTACTATGTGAGCCCTGCAGGTTTTATGGGTAAAAGGACCACCCATCCCCCATGTTGAGTGATCCCTAAGAGAAATCCACTTTTTATTGAGACATCAACATGTGCAAACCAATTTTAAAGAAGCAGCTCGCACCAGTCTTTACAACACTGAATTTACATTGGTTCCACGAGACCCTCTGAAATGATATCAACCACTCTGCTTAACTGGGCTGTGTGGCTTTAAAAGAAGTACATTGTGCCTTTTTATCTTTATACTTTGTTTTAACTCTTTGTAATGAATCTTGCAGGCCATACTTCTTTAAAAAAGTAATTGTGAAAAAAAGACCACATTAAAAACAATTTTTTTTCTCATATATGAGGTTTTCTGGCCTTTTACCATAGATATTAAAATTGCTATGAAATAACAATGCTTTAGTAACAGTCTAGTGGGTCCAATAAAAATATAAAAGTTTAAAACCTAGCCCAAGTTCAGCCCCCCTATGGTGCCAAAACATGTCTACTGAATCTGTAATATGGGAAAAATCCTAGTAAAAGCACTTTTTGTCACCACTAAGTGAGTCCAACAGCCAGGCAGCCTCCGCAGCTCAGAGAATAGCAGCGGCATTATAAAGAATTCTGAAAGGTCGAGAATGTATGAGTGAGCGTGGATTATCCACATGGAGCTGCTTTCTTTAGGCCATATTAAATCACCTGGTGTTCAGTAGCCAGTGTTTTGAGCTGCTCTGAGGGCCATGGGCAACTCATAATGGCGCGAGCTGAAACCTGCAGCCTGATGCTGCTCTAATAAGCTGCAGGCTGACACTTAGACTGAGGCACGTGAGCTCCAGTCTCTCTTTGAGCAAGACATCTCGCTGGACTGATGAGGAAGTGTGCAGCTGATAGATGAAGCAGGCGCCGAAATAGCCCGGCTAAGGCCAAATCATACAATTATAAACGAGATGTCAAGACTCATGACTATGACAACCAAGTTTAGAGAGTCAGGGAAGAATATATGGCTGCATGCACCAAGACATTGTCATTTTAAAACAGCATTGTCTCAAAACTTGCTAAATAAATCAAGTCAGTATATTATAACATGGAAGAATCACTCATCAGTCATTATATGGATTTCTTCTGGTGCATACAATAAAAAAGAGAAAATATAATCTGGGAACAATGTGCCCACAGTTAGAAATGAAAATCAAATTAAAAGTGAAATTAAAATTGTAGTGTTGCAGTAGATGGTGTGTGACATGGGCCAATTATGCCAACAGCATGTCAGGAAAAATGTACCAGATAATTTCTCAATTTCTGGTCTATCCTTTTTCTCATTCGCCTAATGAAAGATTGAACGCAGTTTTTATACATTTTTCTCAAATCTGGAGCATTTGGATCGTTTTTTAAAACAAATACAAGCATCTGAAAATGCAGTAAGTTGAAATTAAAAAGTGTAAACATAGCCCATGTGAAAGCAGAATATATCTGCGTAATCAATCCTCTGCTCGTTGAAGTGAAGCAGGAGCTTGCTGTTTTGTTGCTGTTTTTATAATCATTATAGCCTCAAGGAAAACCAATGTCATGACGGGGGGTGAATAAAACAGTGCATCTACATTCAGGTCGCCTAAAAGTGAGAAGCCCTTCATTACTCAAGTGCCGACCATAAGATTGCCAGAGAACTATTAAAAGTATCGCAAGTAACATTTGGAAAAATAAAACGAATCAAGCTGGAGCTTTCTTAATTGCATGAGGAGATAAGGCTGGCTGCAAATCCTACTCGGAAATGACCTGGCTGTATTCATCTCATGGCAGGACATGTTTAATATACTATCCTGAACAGGTAGCATTGCAATGATCAGAGGTTTAGCAACACACAAGGCTTTACAGTCTATCCAGGTTCAGAACTGAAGAGCAATTATGAGAGGCTATGTCTATACTAATATGTTTTCATTTTTTGCATTCACTACTACTCTTCAGGAATGTAAACCCTCAACAATTGCAACCCTCAAAAACCCTGGGATTGAGTTGAGAAACAGACAGGATAAATACTCTTAATTTCTTGTTCATTTTAAAGATTATTTAATCCCATGTGTTAGAGTAAAGTTCCAGCCAAAGGATGTTCTAGGGAGTACTGGAGTAAATGTACATTACATGAGAGGAGACTGTAAGGCGTGACGGGCTGCCATTTTAACATGCTGGTCAGATGTGTTGGGCAGAATTGTCCTGAGACCTCATGTCACATCATGCATCGTGACCAACTGTGCACAGAACTGTAACTAGAGCACAGGTATTCTTCCACTTTGACTTTCTGCACAGTAAAGTCTCAAACATAGCCCTCACATGATGCTCCATAAATTGATTCGATGCCCCGGGCTGTCTCTTTCTCCCAGTCCAGCTGTTGCCGTTGTGACCACTGGAGCTAAGAAATAAATGGCTTCCCCCCCTCCTGTTTAAAGATTATTCCTATCAGCCGCCGGGGCATTGACCGAGCTCCTCCTCGTGCAAAAGAATGCCACTGCCTGTCCCCAATTAGAGCCTATCGCACAGTCTTTCCATTATAGACCAATAAAATGTAATATAGCCGCCTGTCAGTCACAGACACGATCCTGTTATAGAATATGAAACTGGCAGTTTGAAAGCAGACAGATAAACCAGCTGTTATTCTGCAGGTGAGACAGTGAAATAATATAACATGTATTGTACATGATCTATGGGAGTGTATTTTCACTACAGATACAGTTACAGTAAATCAGGAAATCTAACCACTAGAAAATCTGTTAGGAACTTATACAATTTTAGTCTCTGTCTGAATTCATGAATGTTATATTTCTTTTGGCTCAAGTGATTTGTGATGCAGATAAAACTTTTTTTTTTTTTTTTTGCTATTTTGAACTGAAAAAATAAACAAATAAATACAAATCTGGAAGTATAGTGTGTATATACTGTATATACAACATCTATAAATAGAAGAAGAATTTTGTCTCTCTTGACGTTTGATTTAATTTAATTTGAAAGAAAATGTAAAAGACAAAATGCACCATGGTGTGTCTTGAAAACTCTTTTATCTTAGATGTGCTACAAATGTGACTGTGTTCTTATTTATTTATTCATTTATTTATTTATTTAATACTCACCAAAACAAACTAAGTTAAGTCATTTTTGCCATTTGCTACAGGTCCTCAGATTTATATAATGAAATGGTGCTGTAGGTTGAAAATTGTTGCTAGAGTCGGGGAATGCCTGTTTGAAAATGTTAGTGAGGTTGGTTTAGATTTAGTTTATGATCTAATACAGAATTAATTTAAATGTATGTTAATGTTCTTTTTTTCCTTTAGGTTTTATCTCACAGACACAGTGAAGACAGACAGGAGACAGGGTCAGAGAGAGGGGAATGACATTTAGCACATAATCCGAGCCGGAATCAAACCCGGGTCACTCGAGTATGTGGTGTGCGCTCTACAAGGGGAACCACAGAGGCACCCTGCATCTTTTATTTATAACAGATATAACACATCTGTATGGGCCATAAAACGATGTCACAAATCCAGAGAAGAATATAATGAATGGCCAATCCAAGTTGAAGCTGGTAAAAGTAAAAAAAGTCAAATCACTCAGTGCTGACCTTAAACCGCTGAACCCCAGTAGCAGCTGACATAAAATATAGAAGTTACCACATGACTTTGCTCGACAGACGTGTGGCTCTGTTAATTTTGTCCTAACTTTAGATCTTTCAGGGACATCTCACACCAGAAGTTAAAGCACTACACCACTCTCAATCTATTTTTCAAAGACCAGTTACTCAGGCCTGTAGGCTTAAAAGGTGGAGGTAAAAAGTGTCCGTTTTATTCTCCACAAAGAGCTTCGCGGTGGAGCTGGGCTCAGGTTGAATTGATGTCAGCTGGTGGCGCTTACAGCTACATTTAAAGCCTGCGGGAAGTATTAGAAAAGCACACACTGAGACACTTCAGGACAAAAATGCATTTTCTAAAAGGACTTGATTAATGGTTGGAGAGCTTTTTGGGGAGAGCACCTTTCCCCATGTTATCTATTTATAACTTCAACTTGTTCACCAACCTTTTCTTTTAGCAGACAGCCTTTTACAATATTAACTCATTTCTAAAGTGAGAATTGTGTTTTTGTGCTTGATATTGTTCAGTAAACAGTGGCTTTCACCCAATTAAAAGTCTGCCAAGTCAGCCGCGCTGTCTGTGTGGGTATCTGTCACAAGTTACTATTTGGCAGATACAGAATAGCAAACATCTTGTTGTAATAATTATCTGAATAAGCTGTATACTGTCAAAACAAATGGGCAATTAACTGTGACACAATACTTGTACTTAAATGTGATTTTTGCTTTTGACATAGAGGACGCAGTATCCTTTCTTTCAAGGGGTTCTCCAAAAATACTCAGCTGCATGGTGCCTTCTTGTCGTCTGGGTTCATTGTCTCATAGGGGCTACATCCAAACCCAATTATTGTCCCCAAACAACTGAAACTGTGACTCTTTGGACCACACCACACGTTGCTGGTCCTAAAGGATCTAATTAGCAACAGTCTGAACCAAGGTGAGGCATTATACCGCGTTCTCAAGTCTCATGGCAGACATTAAGCCCCTGTACTCCACGGAAGGACACTAAATGGAGCAGTTGCCTTTGCACTCGGTACCTCATCCTGTGAATGAGGTAAGATTTGAGCTAGTGTCTCTTAATGTCCACGTTCCCTGTCATAATCACACATTGTCCACCATGGCTCTGTTCACAGCCAGAGTGTAAATGATATCGAGCTGTTGCAAAATGATCATCTCCATTTTACCCTTTCCATAGATCATCTGTTTCATCTTGTTCTTGTTCTTAATCAACATTAATTATGTAACATAGTCATTTTATTGTTATTTATGACTTACATTTCATAATCTTGATTAGCACATGTGATTCCACCTTTCTCTACTTTTTTATTTTGAATATAAAATACATTTGAAAGCTTTGTGTGCTTCTCCTTTTATACTCAGTAGCTGGCAGAGGTTAGGGATATGACTCAATGCAGTAACAGTGACAGCCATGAAACTCCTGAAACATGATGTGACTGTATGGTTGTCTTGTTGTGCAGGCCATTGCCACAGACAGGTCTTTTGTTAGACACGTCTCCTGCAGAGTGCACACTTTACTCAGCGCGGAGTGTAGAAGGAGGGGAACAATACTGTTAGCTGGCATTTTTCTTTGTTAATAAGGCTGTTTTTGGGGGGAACACAGCAGAAATCTGGCTACTTCTGGGAATATTACATCTGTGGGCACTTCTTTTTAGTGTGCAATTGAACTGTACAGAATGTTTAAAAGATAGTAGTTGAGCATTAATGGAAAAAAAAAATAAGATGAGAACAATAATAAAAAGAAAAAAAAAATAGCATAACATGGAATTTGTGCTGAATTCCCTTCCTTTTTTCTGATACTTATTCATTTCTTTCATAATTTTCCTTTTTGCTGTAGTTATTGCTCTTTGGTTTGTTGCATGATACTAGCATAGTCATGGCTACATTTACATATAACTAGAAAGTATATGGTCCATCAATGAACCAAGTGTTGCACATATGAAACTGGACGAAGAGAAACGAGCCAAACTACGGCTTTAAACTGAAGGCAACTGGACTAAATCTCTATCTAGTTCATCTTACTATGAACTATACTCTCAACCCATTGGTAAGATGAAAATATCTTGTTTTTGTGGTACTACTGGCCATTAGCACTTAACCATCATGCTTTGCTCTACCTAAAATCTGCACCGGTTTAAAATACTGAAACATCTGGCTGGACATCTGAGTTTCCAAGGCTGATAACTGCTCTATGAGTCCATTGAGTCTTTTAGTTATTGTTTTATGTTCAATCATCAACACAACATTCACCGCTCCTCCCATATTGTTTTAATACAAAGTCATTTTGCTTCTGTGTTGTCCATCTCAGTCACACAGGGATCTCTTTACAGCTCACTTCACATCTGGGGAACATAAACCAGACCACTACGCCACTTGCTCTGTTTGCTCTGACGGTTGAGGCAAACAGACAGGAAATCATTGGCATCAAAACAACTCTGGCAAAGGTCAGTCAAATCACTGGAATAAAATTAGTCACGTTGAAGAAAAGCAGGGCCACAGTAACAAACGGGTGAAGACCATTTAAACACACGACAGCATGGATTTGTTTGTCAATCTGTGCCTTTTATATTATAATGATTTATCTCCTTAATTAATACCACAGTAAAAGAGTACATACCCTTGACCATCATGTAGCCTATTTATTCTCACATTTTACATTTCATTTACAGACAGCGATATGCTATCTCATCTAAGTGTATCACAGGAAGAATATGTCGAAGGTTGAAAAGGTCACGCTGGAAAATTAGTTCCCATTGTACGAGAGGCAGCAGAATCTTTTCAGCCTCGGGATTCATTAGATGAACAACTCATTTTCTTGTTAGCAAGGTCTCATTATGTGACATACAGAAAGGCGCCTGCTGCATTCATAGAGTCATCAAGAATGTTTGTACCTGTCGTGCACCTCAGGAAGTGGGAAACACAGCACAACAGTGGACTATCTGAGGGTACACAGAGTAATAATTCTCCTATAGTATGTGTGAGATCATGTGACAGAAAGTAAAGGCCTTTAACAGCAACATATTGTCTTCTAAAATGATTATGAAAAGGAAAAGAAAAAAAAACGAAATGAGAAATGCTGAAAAGGAACAAAGTGATACTTATGAATTTAGTTCTGTGGCTCTGTGAAATATGAGTGTCCAGAAAAAGTAATGACGTAGCTGAATCATGCAAATTGCAGAGGACCATTTATTAGAGGATGCTATTAGCACCATCACCCGTTAACATTTAGAGCTGCCACAAAAAGAGTAAGCAATGAAATGAATAATGACATGTACTATTCATGATTAAGACAGATGTAACTCATCCATAAAATTGTTTTAGTTATTTCTGTCCAAGTGAAAATGGACCACACTTTAACTGCCTCATCAGTCGTCTGCTTTTACAGACACTTCTAGCGCTGAAGATGATGGTGGTTTAGAAAGGTTTCTGTAAACAACTGTTTCAAATTCAGTTTCAGTGAAGTGATACATGAAACTATAAAGATGTAAAAATGTGAACAAACTACATTTTCAGTTGGAGGATGTTAGTATGCCCCCAGAAAAAAATAACATAAAAAAATAAATAAATCCATGTGGCCTCAAAAAAGAAATAAAAAAGTGTTAAAATGTCAGACAATAAAGCAAATAATGGACGGTCACTCTCACCTTTGGTTCCTGACATGACGCCCATGCTCTCAGCTTTCAAAATATTACAACTCTGGCTTGGCTGACAATTGTATTTCCCCTTATTCTGCTTACTTCCCGTGGTTACAATGTTTTTGAAAATGCCAATGTGAGTTCACATTGATTTATGGCCAAAACAATGGGTCACCTAGAGTCTGCTGAAGTCCTGTTGCCTGTCATTTACATCCATGTTACACGGGGCCCCTACGGGAACCGAGGCAGGTAGAAGCCATTTCTTGGTGCGTGGAAAAAACCTCCAATAGTAGTCCATCGAAATATGTTCTTGTTAAGCCACGCAGAATCCAGTGAAACCATAGAAGTGAGCTTGGGTGATTATTTACAGCTTATTAGCCAGATGCAGTGGGGCATTACATGCTCCACACTGTGCCGCCTGCCATCCAGGGACCTCACAGCCCAATCCCCTCATCTATAGCACAGTGTATGTCTTTACACTTTCTTCCAGGCGATAGAGAAAACTCTTTACCAAGCCTCAGGGGACGGGGAATGACCAACTTTAACTAAACGCCCTGTACAGTGGCCCAGAGTAGCCATTTAGGAATGCAGTGTAATGTTCCCTGTGGCTCATTCTGCCTCGCCAATTAGAGGTTCAAATGGAGGTACTCGCACGCTTTAGATGGACGATGTCATTGTTTGGGGAGAAACACAAAGCAAAATATAAACTCATGGCTCAGTGGATCCCCAAGTACATCTTAAAACAAGCTCAAAGTGAAGATCTGAGCTTTTCTAACATGTCTTTTTAGCAAGAAACGGTTCTTACGATACCACTGTGTATTACTGTAATTCCTTCCATTGGACACATCTGGGTCTTTTCATGACCAGAGAGTCTGTGCTTTGTGCCACTAATACAAAAACTATTAGGCTGTATTTGTGGTATGAAGCAAACCCCTGTGTTGTTGTGAAGTTTACTCTAAAACAGAAGTATTTCGATTGACAATAGTTCTGTTTTTACTTAAATATATTGGGCCCAAAATATTATGCACAGCATGTTCAGATAAGCCTTACCAGTAACTGTAATGTTGTGTAACTTTAGTCCAGTTAACTAAATGCTAAGTTTAAAGATTTAATCTTTTTTTTTAATATATTGAGTATATTTGGCTAACCAGGTCACTGACACAGGGCACCAAAGGGCACCTTTAGTATCAGTAGAGGATTACATGGCCTATTGTCCAAACAATGGTATATGTTGTGTATGACTGCTTATCACACGCTAACCTCAGAAATGCATCCATAAATCCATGTGTTCTATGGCTATTTTGATTCACTGTGTAATCATGTGGTGGAAGGTGGCATAAAATCCTATAAAGATCCAGTTAAGGTCTTTAATTTCAGATTCCATTTGGACTGGAGGATGTTGTGGACAAATCAATGAGCACAATTAGACACAGAGTCCAGCAATTAGCAGCCGTGTTAATGTGCTCCAATGGATTTCTGGTTTGGGTCGTGGAAAGCAATACTGTACAGTTAAATCTCCTGCCACCTGCCCCAAGTCAGCGTCTCCCTGATGTCAGACCACACTGTAGAGAAGACTTCTTTAATCAAATAGGCCCCTTCTTTCAGAGATAACACATTTTTACAGTAAATTTACTGTTGATGATTAATATGAAGTGATTTTGTGGTATTCCAGCAAAAACGTTTTATTACAGCTTTATTTAGTCTTCTTATGCACACTGAACTAGTTAGGTTATAATTTAACATTTTTGCTGAAATTAAATTTCAGTTTAGGCTTATGCTTAGCAAGCTAAACCTTTAACACGATGAGAAAACATTTAGTCATTAAATGAAGAAGAGTTTATGATTTTTCAATTCTGATTGAAACCTGACTGAAGAGTAAGTGCTCTTGCAGGCAGCATGGGCACAGATCAGAAAACTGACAGCAGCAAAGCAGTGTCAGGCTAAACAAATTATATTCACTAAAATTACACAAGCAAAAACTGCCTGATAATGTAAGAGAATGTTAATGTTTTTATATACAGTATATAGCATAATACAAAGGAAAAAGATGAACTAAACAATTAAAACTAAATTAAAACTACACTATTTTGGTACATTTGAAGTGTTTCAAAGCTACATTTCTTTTTTTGATAAACATTTTAAACTCTGAAGTGAGTTTTGATTTAGAGAGCACAAACATTCCAGTATGCATGTAACTGCATGTAAGTTTGTATTTACTTTTCTGTATGTGTCTGTTCAAATAAACCCTCCTTTGATAAGGAATTAACACAACGTGCCTTTTCTTTTCTTGTCCTTTCTTGCGTGGAAAATCCAGAGTCCCCAAACAAAAAGAAGTGAATACTGTCTTGTGTCCTTGTGAAAGAGCATCGATTTTTACCTCGTAGCGCCCAAGGTCGGTGCTGAGAACAAGCAGGGAGGATCTTATCACCTCCCAAGTACAGCCTTCTCTCTCTTAGTCTATTTATTGAAGTGAAAAATAAACACAAATGAAGCTGAGAACACAGCAGTCTGACTTATTGTGACCTTGCATAATGAGTTAGTGACACAACTATGGATGTGCTGTAAGCTGTGGGTATCAGTGCCTTCCCCGTGCTCCTCTACTGTTTATCTGCTCTTTCTCAGTAGGAATGTTCCCCATAACCTCAGATTTAGCTTCCGTTCGGCTGTTTTTGATATTTTACTCAGGGCACAAAAGGCAGCACACACAGTGCCTCAGAGGCAGCGAACGACTAATGGGCCTAATCCCGGCAGGTGACAGCTTCTCTGAATGAATTCTTTCTCTTCTGAATGACTCCAACTTGGTACATGAGCAGAAGTGACAGGAGAACATGAGAGGTAACATTAAGGAAGGAACGAAGACAATGCATATTCCCCAAATGTAATCATTAGTCATTGTTTGGTTGTCATTTTATAATGGAATCTCCCTTGTGCGGTACAGACACAGTTATCAATCTAGGGAGAACCATGAGATAAAATTAGCTCTTATTTAACACATGACAAGAAAATATTTCAAAAACCCTAAAATATTAACATATTGATCCCATTCATTTTGTGACAGTTCAAAAATGACTATGAAAACGCAGAGTTAAAGGGATGTATCCTGCTCAATCACAGATAACTAACAGATTATCAATGTCCTCGTCAAACTGCCTGTTATTTGTCGTAATGTTTGGGATGAATTGTTCTGTATTTGGGCTGCTGCAGTTTTAAGGTGGAAACACACTGCTCAAAAGCTATAAGCTAATACAGAGTCCACATTGTCTTGCAGGTGATTCATGGCTGTTGACTTACACCCACACTCTCACACACTAATCCTACATTGTAATGAACACAACTGCTAAGTGCAGGCTCCCGGGCTCATTGTCTTACCTCACAGCAGTTTTTTTATCCAACTACATTCATTTTGTACTTGACTCTATGATCTGAAGTTGACATAATTAGAGGTTATTATGAATTGTGTACTTATCAAATAACCTTCATTAGGAAAGACAATTAGCAGAGTGGGTTTGTGATACAGTCAGCATAATTTCCCCTGAACTGTGCCATAGCAGCTGTCATAAGAAGGCTGTACTAAGTAATCTAATCTAATTGCAGTGTAATGTAACTGATACCGGTGTGGCACGGGGGAAGTGAGTCTGCAGAAAATGATGTAATTAATGAATTGATTACTGTGGCTCAGGATTGGCAGGTCAAGATCCCTTATAGTGATTGGTTGGGGGCAGTTTGGACAGCTCCAAGCAGTGCGCTCTAGTGCTTGTGGCGGGCTGTGAGCAGTGCAAACAAGTGGAATGAAAATGCCTGGGGCAGAAAATTTTACTCTGGCAGTTGTTATAACTTTTCCACTGATAAGTAGCGACCGACATTGTGTCCATATAGGAAGATGTCAAAACATGGAAGCAGATAAGACTCACCTGTAGAAGGCATCCGGATGGATCCATGCGTGAAACTGTCTTTTGGCTGAAGATGAATTATGTTTGCTGTAAGAAATGGCTGAATAAGAAGGTGAATATGGGATAGAAAGTGTGTTATGGTGTTCTCTCTGGGAGTGAGATATCAAAGTAGCCAGGTATTGATCTCAGGAACAATCGATATGAGGCCATTGCGACTTAGTATTTGTTGCTCAGCAGTCTGCCTTCCTCTAAAATAGGTGATCATGGCACTCAAACGGATGTGTGTGGGCATTTGTGCACATTTCATTCAGTGTAATCAGTACAATGTGCATTCATCAGTTTGCATTCATTGTAGTTTTGTAGGACATCAAATAAGTCCCAACATTCAGTCTCATAGTCAGCACAAAGAATGCAGTAATTGTTATTGTACATTCACTAAAAGGCTATGCAAAAGTTAGTATATTTCACAGCTTTACCACAATATCACTGTTTTGAGAAATAAACCTATCCTTAGTGCAGCATTTTTTTTTTTTTGTGATTGCATGTATACATGTTGAAGTAGGCTATTATTGCATGTGTGCCTTGACTGCAGCAGCTGACAGGTCCAGTAATACTGACAGTAAGCAGGCAGTTCCCATGGGGCCGTGCATGCCGACAGCAGCTGGCCAAGAAGACGTGCAGCTGCTGATGGCTTTTCTGTACAAATAGCCTTCCCTTGGCTTTCTCCACCGTCTCTAGATATTCTGAATGGGTTGCTTCCTCATATATCAGCCCCTGCCATCTCACCAACATATCTCCATTTACAACAATTGTGCTTCACAATTTAACAACACAACGCAACTTGACAAATGCAAAGTAAATCAGTTCTCTTTTCCTGTTCTGACTTCTTTTTGAATCTCATGCGCTTCAAGAAACAGACGTTAGAAACAGATGTAGGGCATGCATATACCTTTTTTTTTTGGATAACCTACTAGTCCCATTCACAACAAAGCTAGTAGAAGCTATTAAGTATCAACCTATGTCTCACAGGTACAATAAAGCCCCTGCAGTGTAGTTTGAAAGACTGCTGCTTGTCACAGTGGACGTGTGTTCAGTTTTGGCTGCAGCTCCACCTGAAGCTTGACAAAAAGGAGAGGTACGACGTAGCCAGCAGCTGCTTGTCTGTCGACTGGATAAAATGGATGTGAGCGCTCTGCTGTGTGCCAAGTGAGAGTTGATTCCCACTGTCTGTATTTCACACTCCGATAATCTATCCTATTGTACCGCCTGGCTGAATTTCCTTTCCTTCTTTGCGCCTAAATTTAGTTGTGAACTGTTGAAGACATGTGGCTGGTTTTCAAGTTTGAGTCCTTTTGGAATTACTGAAGCTGATGTCCAGAAATATTATACTATATACTAAAGCATAAAGTCAGTATTGTCTGCAAAGGTATGGCTAATATTCCCTTGGCTTTCATGCTTTCTTTCTGTATGTAGTTAAACATATCTAAGTTACTAAATAAACACATTTCCCTGGAGAAGTTGAGCTTCAGAAGCAGCATTTGATACAAATTTAGACGAAGTATGTGAATATTATGCAGGCACATACACCTACCTCACCACCCACATCAATATATTCATCCAGCAGTCCTTTCTTTTCTAAGCTATACTTGTTTGCTCCGGTCTATGCAGCCTTCTACCATAAAATGCCTTTAAAACAACAAAATATCTGGCATCTTGTTGTAGTTTAGTTCTTGAACAGTGGTCCTCCCTGTCGTTTTTTTTTTTTTTTTTAAACAAAATGGATTCTTCTCATTTGTCCAGTAGGTTTTGTTGGACTCCTTTGAAACAGACTGGTGAAGGTCCCAAAGGACTGTTGAGAGGCGAGGCGAGATGTACCACAAGCAGCTGTGTTCTTCCTGCCATAACTGCACGGAAAACTGAGAACTGTTCATGCCAAACTGTGCTGTGCAGCTTGTTAGATCTGCAGTTAAACTCTGTATTAATTATGGAGAGGAATACAGTGGGTGATTATTGGATGAATTAGGTTTTTGAATCGTGGGATTTGGAACAGAAATAGCCTGATGTGTTGAAGCTGAAACACATGAAGAAAATTAAATATGCGAGTGTTTAAATGTCACACTGCAATTATAACACATGGTGTGAATTAGAAACTAAAATTATTGTAAACTGAAAATTAGGCAAAAGGCAAAACTGTTAAGAAAATATGTTACGAGTCCTTGTAACCAACAAATCCCAACAAACGCTGATTTAGAGTTTGTGAACCAATTATAGACGTGGAAATAGCAATAGCATTTGAGAGAGTGGATTTTTATTTTATTGTTATTTTTAATCTCTCTTGCTCTTGCTAAGAACTGGTGTATCAAAAACATTGTATTTTTATTCTTTTGTAGAAGATACTCTTTAAAAGTGATTGCAGAAATATTTTCTTTTTTTGACAAAATAGTCCAATATTTCATAATTGTATGTTGCTGATGCATTTATGGACTTTTTAGTCACACACTCTTTCGTTTGACGTTTCACAAGGAAAAGTTACAAGATAGTAATATGATGCAAAATAACAATTTAGTATACACTATTATGAAAACCATACAATTGAATAATTAACATTGTATATAAAAAACTGTCTGCCAAAATAATGAATAAGAAATTAGCCTACTTACAATTTACAATCAGGCTACTAATTTGTGCATGTTTTAGCCAATTATTATTGATAATTTTTTTTCAAACTTATTATCAAATTATATTTACAATCATGTCTTGCATCAACTAAAAATAATGCACAAGATTTAAATAGGTTAAAATAGATTTCAATACAAAAAAAATGATATGCGTGTATTTGAAATAATGTGTCTTTCTTCTTGTCTTTAAACGCAGCAATACCTACGTCACGTGTAGTTGCTTTAGGGGAGTGTAGTCTTTTATTTGTTTAGTTTTAATACTTTGCTAAGCGTCGTGTCTCATAAGAAACTACAACTCCCATTTCTCATAACCCGGAAGTGACTAAAATACAACACTGGTAGAATTAGCACATGTAGCTCAGCGCCACCGAGAAGCCGAGATGTCTCATGTTGGAAAGAAAAGAAAACTGGATAAAAGCCGCCAGGACCGGCTGTACTTTGACAGCTACTCCGACGTGACCATTCATGAGGAGATGATAGCGGACCATGTGCGCACCAGCACCTACAGGACGGCTATACTGAGGAACAGTGAGTCTATTCGGGGTAAGGTTGTGCTCGACGTCGGGGCTGGCACCGGCGTTTTGAGCATGTTTTGTGTCCAAGCCGGAGCTAAGAAGGTGTACGCGGTGGAAGCGTGTTCAATAGCGGAGCAGGCGGTGGAAATAGTCAAACACAACAAGATGGAGGACAGAATTGAGGTTATCCGAGGCACGGTGGAGACGGTGGAGCTGCCGGAGATGGTGGATGTCATTGTGAGTGAATGGATGGGTTACGCGCTCCTACACGAGTCCATGTTAAACTCGGTGCTCTACGCCCGGGACAAGTGGCTGAAAAACCCCGGTGGACTCATTCTGCCGAGCAAAGCCGAGCTCTACATTGCGCCGATGAGTGACCCGGTTGTGGAGGACCGCTTACACTTCTGGTACACAGTCAAAGACCAGTACGGCGTCGATATGTCATGCATGTACGACTTCGCTAAAAAATGCATCATGAACTCTGACATAACCGTGAATCCTGTGACTGTGGAGGACGTGTTGTCTCATCCAGCCCGGTTCGCAGAGCTGGACCTGTACAGCGTCACCCCGGAGGAGCTGCGGGCAGTGAAGGGCCACTTCAGATGCTCCTCGTTTGGCTCAGCGGCTGTAAACGCTTTCTGTGTTTGGTTCACTGTCTCTTTTCCGTGTCCGGACAAACCACAACCTCTGGTACTGTCTACGTCTCCCTTTAAACCAGAGACCCACTGGAAACAGGCGGTGCTTTACCTGGACTCCCCCGTGGATGTAGTTCAAGACACATTAGTTACTGGAGAAGTTAAGATGTATCCCTCTGAGGAGAGTGACAGACATATATGTATTCATGTGGACTACACTATAGGAGAACAGAAAAGGCAATCCAAGACTTTTTCTATTCCTGACTGGAGTTCAGACTCTTAGTACTATTGATGCTGCACCAAATCATCCCAATGCCCAGCTCTGTCTCTGTATTTTACTCCTAATAAATTTCCAAATTGTTTGAAAGCCTATTGTCGAAGAGAATAAATAACTTATTCCAATTTATAACTTTTTAGCTTTTGATATACCTTTGATATGACAAAGTGGCTGGGGTTTATAATAAGGGAAGTCCTTTTGATAAAATGTCAAACTGCAAACCTTAAACCCTCTGAATGGACACTTAGCACTAGTTTAGAAAGATGAGAAATGAAAATAGTCAGGAATATTAAAGTTTAGACATTTAGGACAGAATATGAGTAAAAGTAACTTCTGTTGAGAGAAGTCGAGTTTTATGTTGCTGGCATTTTGAAATGTGAATCCTCCCAAAAAAGTGAGAAACAGCATGGCAAAGGAAAGGAGGAAAGTATATTTTTTAAAGCACAGCAGATGAAACGAAGCTATAGGAGCTGCTTAGGAATACCTATTTTTATTCCTTTTTTTCTTTTTCTTTTTTTGCAGGTTGTTGTAAATTCAGTGCTGTGCTGCCGAGAGCTGCCGAGAGCTCACATATTGTGTGGATTCTTATCATTTGCTGCATTTGAATGAGGATTAGACCAATATATTGATTGGGACAGTGTCAGGCAGGAGGGCGCAACATGCAGTGGTTCCTGGTAGGTGAAACATGGTGTATCAAAACAAATAGACCTCAGCACGCTTGTCTGCTCATTTTATTAGGTTATTGGCTTGAGTTTTAAAAATTCACCATCTGTTGTTGATCATATAGGAGGATTTTGTGTTAAAGCCCCATAAAAACAGTGTGTTGTTGGTTCTAATCTTAAGTAAAAGGTGGAAGACTGGAACATTATTTGGATTAATGACAATGTAACATGTGAGTCACATCATGCCGTGTCCTTTTTAATTACTACAGTCTTTTTAACCTTTGTACCAATCTCTTTACCTACAAATGCACAGATGCAAACATAATTTTAAACCTTACTTCCTGATTTTAGCTTATAAAATGTAAAAAAAACATTATGACATTGTGCAGGAATAGCACTATTCTTGTTTAAAAAAAATAGTTGAGTACACATGCAGTGAGGTGAAGTATGGCAACGTGCCTTCAAAATAAATCAGCATTTTACATCTGACTTTCACCGTAATGAGTATACAGTGCAGTGTAGACAGGCTGATTCTTGAAAAAGTGAGCTGATAAATCATTTTCACACTCCATCACCACTTGAAAAATGGTGTTCACTCTTCACTCTTTAATGAACACATTTCAAATTAATCACAAGCCAAAGAGTCTACAAATCAAAGCATATGTCAGTCCCCTTAGTCGCCTGAATTATGGCTATATCTCCCACTGAACAGCAGTTATATGACTTCTTCAGATGTACATGTATGATTTACCTGGTAGTTGTGGCAGTAGAGAGGCTATATGAGGTTTTAGGAGTTGAATCAGTGGAAGGTAACCAATCCTAACACCTTTCTGTCTGATGTAGTTCTCCACTCTGAGCCGGTCTAATGTGTTGAACAGTGAAATTCCTCTCCGCTGCTACAGGTAGATGTGGAGAAAGGCGCCGCGGGCAGAACAAAAGAAGGTGTCCAGAGAATGGAAATGTCAAATGCGGCAGAGACAGAGCCGCTGCTAAACCCAGAATCACACTCAGGCATGCACAGCCACTCTTTGGCTGCTAAATGCTAAACTAATTGTGATCCATTCCTGCCTGAAATGATTTGGAAACCATTAGAAACAAGTGTTGGAACTCTAAATGGGATTATTTGTCATGTATTGCACTGCAATCTAAGAGCCAATCAATAGACAATGTGCTTAATCTAACTTCGTTCAAGACTCATTGTTCTGTTCTGTGGATGTGTGAGAAGCAGAAAGACAGCAAAGACCAACACTGATTTTAGGACATGACGGAGAAATCCTGCACAAATATACTTTATATGCAAATGGTGTATGACAAATACAGGACAGTTGTTTAAATTAAAGGAAAGTGATCAAGTTTTAGCAGGTTTTGAATTTGCAAAACAACTCTTTCGGGTTCTATTTCCAAAATTTCTCCACTATGAATTTTTGTTTCATATTTATATCACTGCAGCACTAATTAAATGAAAAGCAAACTGAGATTTCCTGCTGTTTTTCATAAGCACCACTGATTACATATTACACATGTTCAGAGAAGAGGTTCATCTCAACACTCAGCTTTGATGTGGTTTTCAGGTTAAAACTGTCCTCAATCTAAGCTTTTACATAATTGAAATCCTCTTTGAAAATCATTGTTCATGTATTGGACATATGCTGATATACAGGATGTGCACACAAAGTCATATTAATTCTGGTATGACTGTGTCTCTATTGTCTGCCCCTGTGGTGCAGCTTTTCACATCTGTAATAACCGCTCTCTTGGCCACTTCAGCTGGTTTTATAAGCTTTTATATGTCTGAAAATTAGAAAAGCATGAAATTTGATACTCGTCTTAACAACTGTCTCTAAAAATAACTTCAGTCTCTCTGCAGAACAATCTGACTTTTAATTTGGGTTCTGTGACATAGAGTGAAATTGGAATATGCTAAGCAGTTTTCACTTTGTGAAATGCTCAGAAGTGATGTATCTCCGGGTGCTTTACTTCTGCACCTCGCCGTCACCTTGCTAAAATCAAACCGTGTCCTTTGTGACAAAAGTGATGAATTATGTGTTTTAAAAATAGAGTGGTGAAAATGCATTTCCTCTTTAGTACTTTTGGATTGGCTTGACAGTTATAACTTGATAAAACCCTTGCAGTAATAACATTAACATATTCAAATCTTCTTTAGCTGACATGCTCCCTGATCTTCTGCCATTATTTACAATCTCTTAATTAGCTTCTATACGTCTCATTTACGATCAGACTGGCCTCTTGTGGCTAGTGTCTAATCACAGCTGCTCATTCATCCTCGTGTCATATGCTAATGACACTCGGAATCGTCCAATAGGATTCAATTCCCACTGTCGGTTACTGTAACCAATATTTCTGTCAGCACATCCTGCCAGGACAGATTGGGAACGTGCTATTGACAAAAGCTAATTTGGTGGACAAACCCCCAGAGAGGTGGGCTTCATTTCTCTGGGGCCCGTCAGGCGAGACCATTTGTCATCATTATCATTAGCAACTAGAATTGACCCCTGCTCCTATTGCCACCCTCTCTAAACATCCTCCTGCATTTTGCTTAACTACTACAATAATGTGCTTATTTAAATCAGAAAAGGGTTGCTTTTTCACAGGAGCATGGAAATCTAAATGGGGCAGTCTCGATCCACAATCAGCTGGAGGCAGGAAGCCTTTAGCCTGTGAAAGTACAAATCCACCAAACTGTGTGGCCCCTAGACCCCTCTCTCAACAAACACACGCACAAACACACACTCTAATCCCTTTTCAATCATGCACTTTTTGGATTATGCGCCTATGTAATTCTTCTCAGGTATTGTTTTATAACTTAATATGATATTTCAATTGGGGAGAGTTGGGTTATGGGTTTAGGACACGGTGCAGGATTGGATAAGCAACGGGGGTCTGCAGGCACCAGATTAGGGTTAGCACCGGACTGAAAGGACTCTGATAAACCCTGACAAAGTCCAGCAGGTGCATCAAGGCAGAGACTGACCTGGGTCGGAAATCTCCTACTATACTGTGTAAGATGCATCCACACACATTTACACACAGGGTGATGTGCAGCATTATGTAGGTTAGGCTAAATGCTGTATAAATCAGATCTTCGCCTGTTGTATTTAGATATCGTGGGACGTTTACCTGACTAGATCAATATTTTAGTATTAGTATTCACAAGCTAACGAGAAATTTGATGAAGAAACAAAATATCTTAGTCGTCACAGATTTTTTAATCAAATATTTCCGTAGCTGTCAAGTTTACAAATTTAAAAACAGATTCTACCCTTTTTTGATTCAGATCTTAGCTACATTCTCTCTCTCAAAATAATCAGTTGTAAGTGTTATATCTGCCCTAAATAGTTCCCCCACTTTTTAATAGGCAGCCGTCCTACTTGTTAGAAATATTGGACTATATTTGATATATGCCAGTGCAGAAAATAGGGCTTTGGAGTTAATAAAGATAGCAATAATTACAAGGTCACACTAAGTTATGTTCAGTTATGGGCTAAGCAAAAACTACTGAATGATTGTGGTAGGTTTGGACTATACCTGTTAATGTCACAATAACAAATACAGAATAGTCAAACAGGCCAAGTCTGTGTTAATTAGCTCTATACCCTGCTCTCATTTGTTTGAAAATTACAGGGAAGCATGAAATTCGAAGCAATTAATCTGAGTTCACAGTACGAACCTGCTTAAAATCAGCTTGAAAACGTATTTAGCAGGAACTATGAAGTAAGGGGCAGATGGCCACAATAAAATGACTGCAGATGAGAAACCTCCCTCGCATTTTTTTTACCTCCCAGATGTTGCTCTGTGAGTTTTACCACTCTTCGTTTGTTCGAACCTGTTCCTAAAATTGAGTCAACAAGAGAATTAAAAATTGGACGGTAATTATTAACACACTCAGAAGGTATGAGCAGCAGAAGGTAAAATCACTCTTATGCTAATTTGTTTCAACTCTTTTTTTTTGTCTGCTCCAGCCTGTGCTTTTTCAAATGTAGGTGATGACACAGCTGTATTTTACCACATCCAACACTGTACCAACCACGGGCTCAATACGCTGTACTGTACTTTATGAATCACCTCCTGCCCCCTCCCCCACCCTCCCATTGAACGAACAAACTCCTCCGGATGAAGGCAACATTACACTTCATTGAACAGGCGCGAAAATCCAATACATCTGAGCCTGGCGTCTACGAGACAGAGACCGGTGCAAAAACAGCTTCAGACATCAATTTCCTAATAACCATCACGACGTATGACGAGGAGGGGGGTAAAAAAAAAAGCACAAGTAGGCGGAGGTGACACGAATCGGAACTGGGTTTATGTGATAATTGGACTGCACAAACTCAATGATAGATTTGATGGCGTGGCTCATGGAAGTAGTGGCTGTTTCCTACTGTTACTCTGCCGTTACTCTGCCGTTGGATGGAGTCTTTGGTGATTTTATGGTGTGAAGAAAAGCTTATGTTCGAACTCAGCTTTGTGTTTTAAGGCCTTGAAAAAGCTGATAGAAAGCCGTTTGCAGTGCAGCTTTAGAAACTGTATTATCTTCCATCGTATTATAGAGTGTTATTGTACTGAGGTGATTATTGGGACATTTCTTTGATGACATTCTCATCCAAGAAGAGAAGACGTACAGAAAGGTCCTTGGGCTTGGCAAGAAGAAATAATGACGCATTTGAATTGTTCAGAAAACAAAAATTAGTTGTACACATTAGTTGGATTTAGACACTAAAGCTTAAGTTGAATTATCTACGTTCAAAGTAAATAATGTGTTTTTTTGAATACTGTAAAGCTTTTACATTTTTTACATATCCTTCTTTCATCAGTTGTGAGTGATTTCTTCTTGAAGCAGATATAATATGAGCTTGAAACAGAAGAGTTGTTGTAGTTGTATTGTTCAGTGGATATTCATGTAACAGCACAAAATGAGCATTTGCCATAACCCCTGCTGCTTTGTTTGTCTCCAGTGATTGGAGGTGATTTTCTCATCACTGCTTTATGCTTTATCACGCCTCCAACTGCTCTGTGCAATTAGGTAGGCTCCCTTTAGCTCTCCAGATCAGTGCCAATGCCTGTATGTGTATTTTACAGCATCATCCATAGTAAAAGTGAGTTGTGACTTCAGCACATGATCAGGGTCACAAAGTAATACCCAAAAGAAATAGATGCACTAAGTGCACATTGACTCTGCAAAGGATTAGGCTTGTATACACTTTTGTTTCAGCGACTGTAAATCAGCAACATGTTGATCTAAAATTATAAAAAAACACAAATCAGGCCAAAACATGTGAAAATTCACCTTTCTATAAAATTACTAAAAGTAAACAAAGATTACAAAATATGTGCCACAATGTGTGAAGTTTATTTTTGCCATGACCAACAATAATGTCACAGATAAGACCTTAGCAGAGCCTTTATAATCTCAGCCTGATGCTTAGAGAGGTTTCTACAGAGTGTAGTAAGTGATGGCCATGGTTAAAGTATTATTATGTAGCAGTGAAACACCTTTGTGCTTGTCTGGTGTAAGACTAAAACCTAACCAGATGAAATGTCCTGTCACACTCCTTACACATGGAAGTAGAGAAAAATGGAAAAATGCTATTCTTTGATATAATCTTTTATTTTAAATATCGTTTTGCAACCATCACTGGATAATGGAATCATAAAATGAATAACTTTAAAATCAAACATGCATAAATGCTCATAAATGCAGACAGTTTTAATTTGGAGAAAGGTAAGTGCTGCATGATTTTTAGTAGAAATTTAAGAAATCCCAGAAAACAGTAAAAAAAGCCAAATGAAACCAAATAAATGTGTATCTGTTCTATTCCTAAGGCTCCCCAGTCAGTGGTGCTGATCTGAACAGTAAAGGTGAGCCTCGTCCTGTTCCTTACTCCCATCTATTCATCACTTCAGACTTTTACATCTCCATCTATCTGTCTTCAAGTATTCCCTGTGTCTCCTCTCCTCGTGTCCTGCGTCCGGCTGCTGTGGCTCAGTGACGTCGCGCTGGCGCCGGAGCGTCAGGCTGAGCTCATTCCCCGCGAGCGGCGCACACGAGCGGCTCGTTTCCACCGCGTGTCTGTGGCACCAGCTTTTACTCCTGCTAAACATGACCCGATTCAAATTGGATTTATTTGGCTTTGAGGAGTTCGGTGGTCTTTAGTTTGGACGGAATGAAGCAGTGACCAACTACAAGGTGAGAGTCTGAGGTTTGTCTGTTTGAACGTCTCCAAGTGGAGCAACGGACGCGTAAAGTTTGGAAACGATGCGCAGCGCGTAGGTGGCCATTTAAATCATGAAATCCTACCTTTTTTGACATCTCCTCTTCTTTAATCGAACATTCTGTCATTCAGTCGCTACCTTTTATTTTGTTTGTTACACTAAATGCGTTCATTGGTAATAATCAATGCAATAAATGATGCATAGAATATCCAAAATCATAACACAGTGAGGTGCGTAACTGTGGTGTAATAAGCTATACACTTAAGCATGTGTTCGCGTTGTGATAGTCATCTCTGTGTGTGGCACATGGCACGTTGTGAGCGCAGCGGAGCAGCCCTGTTAAATCCAACTCTGACACTGAGCAAAAAGGCTGCAGTCTCTTTAAATAAACACTAAATAAAAATGTTACACAAACTTTTCCTCCAGAATTTCAGAGTTACAAATTCTGGCATATCCCTTGTTTTTCTGTTGGCCTCGTGGATCTGGCTAATTGTAGATATTGGTGTGACCTGGAGCTGTTTAGTATTAGGCTAAGTATTGATGGATCCAGCTGTTCAACCTGCTGCAAGCTTTAAACTGTTGGGCCAAAAGCCATGACCCCCTCCTCACCCATATCACCCCCACCCTTCTCTTCCTTTAAACCAATCAATCAACGTGAACCTTAACTTCAGGTGTAGTTCCTTTCTACTTTTGTTGTATGCCATAAAAAAACTATAGGATTTGGTCATTGTGGTTGCATTAAAGAGCACTTTTTAGCGCCACGTGAATGAGTCTGAAGTGATTCTCAATTTATTTTACAGTAAACGTGAGATCCAACATGACAAGCAGCGCTATTTAGGCTCTAATTTTATAAATGGGTTTTCTTAAATATTTGGCAGCACTGCACTTTAAATGTCACGTTCAGGTTCAAAGTAATTATAGCAGAGGATGCAAAAGTAGCAGCTTGTTTCCAAAGCTTCTATAAAACACCTTTAATTATAGAAATGATAGGTGTATTGCACTTTTTATCGGGACTTGTCCACTATAATGTTCTTTTACATCTTCAGTCATTTTTTATTATATTTCTGGACAGTTTGAAATAAAAAAGACTGTCCGAAACCTGAAAAGTGAGACTCTTATGAAACTTCTGATTAGTTTTATTGAGAAGGAACGACAGCAGTGGGAATGTCGTGTGTATAAAATGCTCTATATTACCTTTGCTAAGAACTTCTCTGTTGTACAAAACGCATCTGTGTCTATTATCGTCGCATCCGAACTGTTATTGTTGGATAATGAAACCTAAACTCCACTAAATCCTCCTCCCTCCTGACTCCTCGGTCCCGTGTGCGCTCGCGAGTGCATGTGCGCTTGCGAGTGGGTGTGATGCTGCTGAGGTGGGGACGGGCTGTAGGGGTGTGGAGAGAAAGCCTAGGTGCGCGTACAGGCAGAGAGAGGAGGCGCATTATCTTCCACGACGTCTCCTTTCTTAGCGGCGGTTTGGCGGTTTGTCTGCGTCCAGGAGACGGCGGCACGAGCGGATATTTGTTGCGTAAATGCTTTGAAATCACGTCCCGACGAGGAGAGGGGTCCGTGGCAATGAAGGGACTATAACGGGAGCGGCGCGTGTAAAGTTTCTTGTACGTTTCCCCGCGCTTCCGTGATGGAATGACGCTTCTCTTGAGACGATGATGGACACTTTGGCACCAGACCTTTCGCTCACAAAGCTTTCGAGCAGAAGCCACGCTGCTGCTGACGGAGCCCCCAGGACACCGATCACTCATTTGTTTTGAAGAGTAGCAGACAATTCGTTGATCGTTTGGTAAAGCCCCCCCACCTCGGTCCCAAACTGAGTGAGATGTTGCGCGCAAGGCGATCCCTCAGAGACAGACGTGCGTACTCATCACATTTACGTTAAAGGAGCGCGTCTTAAAGAGCTTCATTCTTCAGTTTGTTCACTCCGCTGCTCTGAACTTGTTGATAAAGAGCAGGTGCACTGGGAGCTGGGTCTGCGTAAAGGACCGAGTGGAGAAATGTAAGTTATTCCTTTATTTTATGAACTTTAATTGCAGTTTTCGTGCGTAAAACACCACCTATCTCTGCTTCTGTTCGAATCCTTTGAACTTTCTTCATCATTTCCAGTTAATTGACTTCTGAAGCACCTTGAATGCGTCCCAAAACTTCATCCATTTTTTTTTTTCATTGTGTCATCTTTAGAGGCGCCCCCTTGTGGAGACCCCCTCCCTTATCGCTGCCCATCATCTATCACACATAATTACATTTGTGTCATGTTGCAGCCAATTGGCCTCGCCTCTAATACGTCATTTTAGGAGCGGCCTGGGATGAAGTGTTGTTGGTACATGGTGTCATCACTCCTCATACATTAGACACTCTGATCGTGATTGCTTTTACTGCGTGGATGTGCAAGTTTAACAGGTACAAAGTGGAGTGCTCATTTACAAAGAGACAGATGGTTTGATTAAGAATCCAAGTTGGAGCTTAAAGCCTCGAGTAGGATTTGATCATTTATTTTAATTTTTTTTTTCATGTCTTATTTGCACAGTGGGTTTTAAATGCATACAATTTAAACTATAATTAATGTTGGTCATAATTAATTTGAATTGCCATTATCCAGATGGACCAGAGGCATTTAATTAGTCGTTAAAAAAAAAAAAAAAAACCCACACGCCACTGTTTATTCATTTTTTCTTTATTACAGTGCAGATAAATAATATTAAGACATTAACACACACTCGTTTTCAGTTTTATAATGTGCTGTGCTGTATATATAAGGGTAATATTACCACAAATTGGTATCATTAAATGTTTCATTTCATTAGTTGCACATTTTACCACAGTAATAAATAAACAACTATTTATTTTTTTTGTCTTTTGCCCTCATCGTTTACTGACTATAAATATGCTTCACTATTAATGCTGGCATGTAACTATTTCACAAGGGCATTTCAGATTTGTTAAAATAACACCACTTTCTAAATATTGATTTAAATATTTGTATTATTTTTATACAGATGACCAAATACTTGTATGTATCTTTAGAGAGAGCCTTGGCAATTTTCACAAAAAAACGTCTTAAAGGTTTTTTCGACCCCGGTCTCTGTTGGAGCAGGAGATAATGAGTCATCCTCTGTGGTCCTTTAGCGTCCCTCTATTGCAGTGTGGATGCTGTGAGTGTGGCCTGCTACCTGGGACAGCTCATTCTTTGGAGCTAAAGTGGACATTTTGAGCCGACATGTCACTGTGGTTGCAGAATAATGTGCCAGCAGCCTTTTAGGAAAAGTGTCTTTAATAATGCATAAGGTGTTCCCGTGTCGCAAAGCAGAGGAAGAAGCAGCGTGCTTGGTGGCAAGGAGAGGCTGAGGGAAGTAGAGGAAGAAGGAAAAAAAAAAAAAAAGGCGTGATCCAGTCCAGAAAGTCTCATTGGATGCCGTTGCTGTGTGAAGCACCAGATGCCCGAGGGTGTTCCTCTTGACTCTGGGCAGCGTTGCTACTGTGGCTCTGTCCAAAGTGGCAGAGCACATGAGGCAGCTCCACCGGCTCGAGGGAGGGGGCCGGGGGTACAGGTCAGACCAGAGACACACAGACACAGAGGGGAGGGATAGTGTTGTGGCAGATGCAACTGTCTCAAGCAAGTCCTTATTGGTCAGGGTCAAGTCGCCAAGTCCTGCAGGAAAACTCACAATCTCAAAACCTCAGCATGTCCCGGCTCGCCACTATAAACCAGACCGGACCACACTTCTGCTACTACTAAACTAATACCCACCACACAGTTCTATAGTGAGGTGCTTAAATATTGTAAGAAACATATCTCAGGACACGATGCTGTTACAAAGCATATTTTTTTGTTTTGTTTTTTGCATAATATCATCTTTAAAGTGCAAAGAAGAGTCTTATGGGTCCCTCTTTAATTGTTTTTGTTGCTTAATAAATAATATACATACTGAAAAGGGTTAATGGTGCCTTATTGGGGCTTGAATTTGACATTGGCAATTGCTTATATACCCTGTGTTTTATGCATTGTAGCCAGTATCATTTTTAACATCTTGCGAAACATACAACTACTCTCTGTCTAAATGAATTAAGTTGAGTAACAGCTATTCTCCGCTTGTGTCTGTCTCCCTTCAGACAGGTAATCATTTCTAGTGGTAGGAGGTGGAAACAAGCCCACCCTCTGACTGTGTGCCAGGCTCCAGCTTTGATTCCCTGTGCGTCTCACCAGTCGTCCTTACACTGCCGCTTAACCAGCTGTCAGCGTGCTGCCCCGTTCTACCTGTCGCCATTATTAAAAGATCATAGCCTGCCGATTGAAGGCGGCGACATTTTAAGAAGTGGAAAGGATGGCTAAGTGATGTGCTGCCTGCGAGGCGAGCCCCAGGGATGCATTATCGGCATGCTGGCTGCTCCGCTGGCTGTCATGTTTGCTCCATTCTCCAATGTTTATGCATGAGGACAGCGGCCTATTGGCAGGTTGTTACCAGCAGGATTAGGGAGTCTGGAAAAGCACAGGAATTTGGGAAGAGTGATATTTTTTTTTCCTGCTTTCTTTCTTTATCTTTCATCTCTGGCGCCATGTCTTCCCAACGTTCCCTCTCCCGTACTCTTCTCTTACTAAGGCACTGGTGGGGAATGTGAAGCAGGTGGAGGCAGCTCAGATGAAAGTAGGCAGCGACAGGACAGAGGCAGGGTCAGAAAGTGCCCTTGAAAGTGAATAAAATGTGTGAAATTAGAAATGAAAGCCCATTGTGGGCTCCGGGGACAGGCGAGCGGAGGGGCCGATGGGCGGATGTTTGGGTGTGCGTCGTGACCTCGGCGGCCGCGCTACAGCTCTCCAGAGTCGGCCGGGCTGCGTGAAAGATTTAGATGTGTTTAAATATGAAGACGCTTCTGGGGTTGTACCTGGAGTTGATTTGAGATGAGATCTGAGTGCTCGTCTCACACGATGAGGCCAAAGGAAGTAGGAAAGTGTGGTTTACAGAGCTTGTGTTGTTTCAGGGCTTGTGCTTTGAATGGAAATATGGCATGATAAAATGATTAAAATACAAAGTCTGATAGTATCAAAGACATAACGAATCCCAAGGCTATGTCCACAGGAAGCCTTTTTAATCTTTACACATGAAACATTAGTGTTTTAACGGGGTGTTTAAGTCAACCCAGCATATTCCAACTCAGTTTAGAAAATTACACAGACTGTTTTTTGTTGCTGGGTTGTGTTGTAGAGTGTGAAGACAAATCAGTGCGTGTGTTCGTTGTCTGGTTGTTTATTTCTTTGTTTTTTTCTTCTTTGACTCATTTAGACTTGACTGTTGCCAGTGAGAAACAATATGGTGTCACTGACAACCAGTTTTTAATTACATTTAATGAGTTTTGGCCTCATCAAATACTATTGAAGGTTTAGGCTAAACATTTTAAAATAAAAACACATCAGTGTGGATGTAGCCTAGATCAGAGTCCAATAAACCAGAGAGTCCAACATTGGCAAAGTATTTTTGAAAATGACTTCATTTAAAGGCTACATATAAGTATTTTAGGAGAAATACAGGGATTGTTGATAACTGCCAAAGAAAAACGATTAAATGGATGCTCAGTTTCAATACTGCCATTTTGAATTTAGTAAAGTAGTAAAATTTTCTCTAAAAGACCAGCATTTTTTTTTCTAGCACACTGAGCACTTTCATCTTCAAACACATTAATACAATTACCAGCCAGGCTTTAGGAAAGTCTGGTGTATGCTTCTGTCAATCTTAAATGATTAACCATTTTGTTTTGGTGAAGGTCTTTGTAAAACATCATCTATAACTCTCTGCTTTTGTCTTGAAGACGCTGCACCTTCATTTTATTCAGTTTTGAAGGTTTTTTTAGTTGAGATTGAAATGGTGTCCTTGGCACTTGTCTGTCTCCCACCAGCGACCTCCTGCTGCTGCTGTGTTTTTGTGGCGATGTGCCTACAGTGCACTATATATTCTTGTCTACGGAGGACTTTGAGACGACGCCTCTCATGTCCTCATACTTTGATCGAGGCTCGGGAGGAAATGACCTGCCCTAAAATAAACCGCTTTTTTATTATCAAATGCACGTCCACACTCGTTCCATCAGCGTTTCTTCTGCTTCATCCTTGGCGTTGTGACGGAGCTATAAGCCTGGAGTAATGAGAGGAAGGGGCCGCTGCGTTCACCATTGGAGAGTGATAATGACCCTCCGTTTGAGATGTCCGTTGCTTGTTACCGAGGCCTGGCCGGGGCTTGTTGTCTCATTACACTCGACTCCAACCCCTCTTTATCCAGAGGTTGTGCGTTAAGCATGCGCGCGCACACGGACACTTTCCAGCCACCGCTTTAGTCTCCTCCTTAACACGCTAATATTATGTCTCTTAATGGGAACAGTGAGCTCAGAGCCGAGAGTTGCTGTGGATAATTGGCTGCTTCCTCACCTGCTGACATTGTCGCCGTTGACATTCTTACATTTTACATTTAAGCCGCTTCATTTCTGTCCCCCTTCACCTCTTTGCAATTCCTCCATCCGTTGACTTGTGTAACTTGCAGTTTGTCACATTTTACACATTAACCGTTGTATCTAGCGGTAGTCTTAGATAATACAAGATTCTTACTCGCTTAAATTGTGCTCTTAAATGAAATCAAATCTATTTTATCGGCAATTCATTTTCAGTTCATCAGCTTTGCTTTCCCTGCATTTACAGACATCCATCTTTCTCTTTTCTGTCTGGTGCTTTTTGTTTTTGTATTGCTTTTTTTTGTTTTACCATCCCTAACTTTTTTGGCAAATCACTTTTTGCTTTAGTTTAAGGTCCAGTTTTAAATTGGATGTTAGACCACGATGCCCCCAGGTACCTTGTTAGTTTTTTCATCTTCAATAAACAACAGGAGCATCATTAGCTTATTGAACTGGTAACAGCCACTGCACAGACTGATAAAAAGAAAAATATCAAAAGCACTTCACAGTTCCATCTAAAGGCCACTGATGTGACTATTCCTGAGTTTCATGAAGCATCCATGAGGCCTTGTCCACACTGCTGCTTTTTCTTCTTCTTCAATAAAGTCAATAAAGTGTAGTATTGGCCTCTTCACAAAAGCAAATCATATATTACTGTGGATTTAGGCTAAAATTACTTAGTGGCTTCTTTATCTGCAACAATACAATTCTTTGTAATTGTGTACCCTTCTATTGTGTTTTAAGGATGCACACAACCACCAACCCAAAACATGTAATTATATTAGTGTAGGTTCTGCTTGTATATAATATGACAATTGGTGCATATGATATACACAAGTCATATTCTCAATATTCTTCAGCGCCATGTATTGACACTGTACCCAGGGCCACAATGTGTGTATTCCCACATCTAATTTTCCATATCAATTGGTGGTACAAAAATCTGGCTTAAATAGCAGTATGTGTTGCTGCAACAAAGCCGCTGTCTGTCTGGTACGTGTATGCGGTCAGCACACACAGGCACAGACTGAGCTGATTGATTAAGCAGCACTAAAATGTCTCGCGGTCTGTCCCTCCATCTCCGACCGGTGGCTCTGGTCTCCATCAATCACCTGGATCCAGGCTGCTGTTTGAAGGCAGGAAGCCGTCACATACTTCTATCTGCTGCTCGGCCAAGTAGCTCACCGCTGCGAAGTGGGCCAGTCAGATGTCAATGTTCACTGTGGACAGGCTCATTAAAAAGACATCTGAAGGTCATGGTAGTACCAACAACATTAAAAAGGCAAATAAAACTGTAGCCGTTTAATTGCAGAGTGCATAATTACATCTAATAAAATATGTATAAGGAAACTCACATCAGGTTCTTTGCTCTTCGAGTGTAAAACCGTTTAAATGATCAGTCTCAGTTATATCCACTTATTATGTTTTCATTTTGGCTGAATGAAAGCATTATTTAACAAATCTATGTCCACACAGGAGTGGAAACAGTATAGGAATTATGAATTTGAAGCTACTGTGAATAAAGTGTAATCTCTCTAATTTGACCTTGTTGTATTGTGTGGTTGCGGCCCATATGTCAGAGGCGTGAGTGCTGTGAGCAGGCGGGGGGCTGTAACACAGTGCGTTCGTTACTGCAGGGTGATGTGAGGCTCTAGTGTGAAAGCACAAGGCTTCAATTTACCCCAAAGGCTTCACTTACTGATTTCTGTGTGCGTTGACTGACAACAAACACTCATATGGCACCCATCCTCGCGCCCGTTCTTCACACATACATCCAGACACCTCTCACCTCGACCGCGGCGCCAGCTAATGCCTTCTCACTGACACATTTCTATTTCCATAAAAAGGTATATTCAAACCATCCTTCTTTTGTTTCCCCCACAGAGGCAGATCACCAACCGGGACCAGGACCATGATTGACAGCAGAGTGAGCTGAGGGCACCTGTCACTCATCTTCCTATCAGCGACTAAGAGGGCTAACTCCTTTCCCTTCTTCCTCCCTCCCTTATCCACTTCCTCTGTCTTCTCAATGGGCTGGTAACTTTTTGCACATCCACTACTTCAAGAAAGAAAAAGTGGCACCTTAAAGAGACTTCAAACTAACCAGGCAATCCCTAAACTGAACTGCTGCAGGACATGCCTCCTCACTCCAGCTGAGTGAGTAGCAGTGAGTGGATCCTCTGTTTGTACACCTTCAAGAAGAACTGAGAGGAGCAGTCATGCGTTTCCATTTGGCGTTGACGCTGCAGGCTCTGTGGAGCGGCGTTTGCCAGGCGGCCATGCAGCACTACCCCACAGCATGGGGACATTATGATGTATGTAAGTCCCAAGTTTACACAGACGAAGGACTGACCTGGGACTACATGGCCTGTCAACCCGAGGCCGCAGACATGACCCAGTACCTGAAGGTCACTCTGGACCCCCCCAACATCACCTGTGGAGACCCCCCAGAGACCTACTGCGCTCTGGTGAGTACATGAGCACACGGACTGATCTGATAGCAGCCTCTGTATTCTGAGATGGTCTCCTAGAATAATGATTATTTCTGACCCCAACATGTGATGGATGCATTCATAGCCTCAAAGGTATTTGGAGTTAGCACCAAACAATTGGCAAGGGCTCCAAGTGAGAGGAGGACCTCTAATAATCTCATTACACATAAAGATAACCTTATTCTTAGGATGAAGAGATTAAATATGTGCACAAATTATCTAAGCATCTATTAATCAGATGTTCATAATAATTTCCAGAGTAGGGATAAAGAATGGTAATGGTGCTCATCTGTTTTAGCAAATGATCAATGTGCATTGATTTATAATATAATATGTGGCCAAATTTTAAATCAGGAGCTCACAGGTACCTCAGACTCAAGGCACTGACACTGTTTAAGAAGACAAACCTTTTGACCTCTTGTGTTGATACAATTTAAGAGAGTGGCATAAAATTACAGGATTCATGATGTAGACAGAGTAAATCTGAAGCACAACAACGTACTTTTAGCCAGAATTTGTAACATACTTTGCTAAAGTAACAGATGTAACATACATAGAAAATGTAATGTCTTTACCTTGAGACAGACTGACATCAGAAGCACTCTTTTGGGCTTTTGATTGTTAATACTGTAGCTTTAGCTTTACAATTATCCAGAGCAGAGCAGTGTAAAGTTTAGCCTCCTTGTCAGGACTCTCGCTGCTTGTGCAAATTTTGAGCGCAATGACTCCATTGTACCAATAATACAAAATACAATCCATGTAATCTGTAACAGTCTATACAGATATTGTCATTTGCAACTGCCACATCATGCTTAAGAACGTGTTCAAAGTCATTGTTTTAAATTATCTATTGTTTTACGCATTTGTTTGGAGCTCAAGTGAGGTTTCTATTGAAATGGCTCTGTTAGGATCTGTAATTGGCTTCTCAAGATGTGTGGCGCTCTTATTTTGAAATGATCTGCAATCATGAAAAACATCAATTCCCAGTGGAGCTGAAAGCCAAATGAGCAAAAGAGAGGCATATCAGGTCAAGTATTTAATTAGCAAAGCACTCTCCTTCTTATTTTAGGTCCCATTCACTTTGAAAGGCACAGTGTGAGGCTTCAGTTAAATGATGAATCCATTTTGGGGCGTCGCATGTTTTCAATTCATCAAAGATTCTCTCTGAACAAAATGTGTTCCTCAACAGCTTCAAGAGCACTTTAGATAAATGGAGAGATGTTTCGGGAGTAGTATTTTTGAGGAGTATAAATAGTATCTGCCACCGGCACAAAGTCAGCTGAGAGGAGCGACATGTACAGAAAGGGATTAACAAAATACAGTGAGTACGAGTGAGTGATCAAGAGAGACAAGAAAAGAGGAGAAACGTGTGGGAGACGGACTCAGAGGAGTTAGTGCAAAGCATTCGGTGTCTGAAGAACTAATATCTCCTCCGTCGGGCTGGATAGGAGCTGTGAAATGTGAATAATTCAGCATGTTTTGTAGCTAATGTGTTTTATTCATAGGACACATTATTCAGCCCGACATCTCAGTGGAAAAACGCTGACTGCAAGGGTCGTCTGCTTCAAGGTTATAAAGGTGAATATTGTGAGGTGTAGTTTGGGGTTAGGGCGACATGTCGGCCTCAGGATTAGTTTTAACCCTAGGCTTCAACATAACAGTGGATCCAGAGGCTAATGAGGGCTGGCTCCAAAAGTCTAGTGTCCTTGACTCCCATTTAGTGTCATTATCTTTAAGGAAGTACCTATTGACTTTCTCGGAGCAAGACCTGTAAAATATTGCTCTGATGAACACAATTTTGAGATAACTAACACAACTATACTATGACATTTTATCCAATATGGGGACAGATTACCTCAGTGTTGACATATTTATCAAATATGTAGCATTTCCTGTTTTTACTTCCTTAAATGTGTTTGTTAAAAAGGTTGCAGCTCTGTGTTCCCATCATTTTTGGGGATTTAGTGATTATCAACCAATCCACAAAAGTTGTACAAACAGATATGATCAATTTTAGGAGCCTATATAATATTTTCTGTAGTAAGGGCAAAGTTTGTGGAAAGAATGATTGAAAGATATTCCAGTAATGTTTATAGATTAGACTTTACTGATATTTTAGTAGAAGTTTTTAGCTTTTCTGGGAATAAGAACTCCAGGCGTCATTAACTGCTGTCTTTTGTAACTCGTCAGACCCGGTGCCGTTTTTTTAGGCTAATGTTATTCTTTGACTGTTAGTAGTTCTTCCTGTAACCTCTGATTGATCCACGCCTGAACCTCAAATGTGTGGTTGTGTTGTGGATAAAGTGGATGAGCAGCAGTGATCCGTATCCGATGGCTATGCTTCACTGGAGCTTTTCTATTTGTAGATGCGTACTTGCAGCTAAGTTTATTATAGTTTTTATTATTTGCAACATTTCGCCACCATTTGTCCACTGGTCACTGTGACAGAAACCGTTAATGCCCTAATTATTTCCTCTTACTGTACATCAGCAATCACCACACTGACATCCCTGAAATTTGACCCCCACCGCTTGCCATAGAGTCTAATTCTGTGCAATTGGTTTATGTTTACCCCAGGCTCTGAATCAACATCAGAACAATTATCATCATTGATATCCCATCCACTCATGCTGCCAATACTCTGCTGCCTTGCCAATACTGGTTTGTATTGTGAGCAAGATCATTGCAGATTTGAGACAATTAGCATTAGGCCGAGTTATTGGAGAATTTCATCTCTCTTGTAATTGATTTTGTAGAGGTATTTTAAAGCTTTGAGTCTTCTTCCTGGAGTGCAGAAGGTAACAGATACTGAAGACAGAGACACACACACAGCAGCTCGAGGGTGTGGCAGGTTTATATGAGCATGGATGTCTCAGGTTGCGGCCTTCGTCCCAGGGTCACCGATAAAGAAGACAGCACCACACAAGCACACACATACATACACTCTTCCCACTAAAGACTTTTTATTCCCCCTTCTAGCCTAGTGACCTTTTCGATCGCAATAAGCTGGCATTCACTGAACTCCGGTCGGCAAATCTGCCATAATATGAGATTTCACTGTCCCCTCCAGTTAGACCGGGACTGGCCTTTAAGAGCACGGACAGGTCTTTGACACGTCTGTGATTGAGTTTGTGCGGCACTTATAGGAAGGATGAAGGATGCTTTAAGTGCATTTTAAGGTTATGGATATAGATTGGACATTTTTTTATTTAATACAAGATTGTACCTTTTTGTAACATGTATAAACTCAGACACTGGCACCTAGTTCAAGTAAAAGGAGCCTCCCATAGTCTTTGTTGTGCTGTGTGTGAGGTATAGTTAGAGTTAGTTCACTATATAGTACATGCATGTGTGTGGACGGTGAGAGGAAGCTGGAGTGCCATTTCCCAGCAATTTATGGTGGGATTCATACCTAAACCTTTTTGCTGTGATGAGGGAGTGCTAACCATTCACCGTGCACCCAAAGAAAAGTGTACATAATGAAGTGTAGCGAGCATATGTTCCATCTTCATTCCTGAACATTGCTTTAAACATAGAAGAAGTCCCTTTTCTGGGTGTAATTTCATAATTCATAGTGCATTTCGGAGTCGTGGTGGTGCACGCCTGCGGTGGGAGTCCTGATGCATTTCCTTGCAAGCACTGTATTCTCTATTTGGGCCATCAATTTACAACCAGGAAATGCTGATGAATGCTGAAACCTGAGTCCCGGCTGGCTACTGTATTTCAGAGCCAATCAAATCTAAATGAGGCAATGCAGGGGATTATTAAAAAGGCAGTGCAGCATGTGAGCTTTTTTTTTGCCCCAGTGAGAGGTCATTAAAGTAATGCCATGTTAAGAAATTCACAAATGGTGTCTTAATTTGTCAGTTTAGCTAATAATCAAAGTAATGAGGTGCATTGATTAGATCATATAAGCAGAAAGATTGGTTATTGTAACAGTTAACAGGGCTGGATGGCACATAGTTGAGCATGTGATACCTTTTCTTCAAAATGAGTTCTATTGTGTCACAAAGTAATGCCGTATAACATTGAAAGTAGCCTAATATGCATTGTGACTAGCTGTATTTCTAAGGCAATGAATTTGATGAGTGGTGTAAAACAGATGAGGAAACACAAGACACTTCAATTTTACAGGGCTGCAAAACTGTTCTCATCTTTCATTGGATTCATGTCACCTTTTTGAGTTCCTCTGAGGACACGTTTATCAGACACCATTTACAAACAGCAATTTGTTGAAAGCAATTATGACATGCTAATACCGGAAAAGACTGTAATGTTGTTTGACAAGTCTATTTAGAGTTTATCAGATGCTTTCAACTAATTCCCAGATGTACAGGTCTATGTAATATAGTCAGATGGAGGCAATGGACTCACTGTGAAAATAAAGCACTTTATGTTACTCCTTCTCATTTCGAAATGCACTCAAATGATAAACCGTCCACAAATCTTGGCGTACAGTAAACACAAGTCGTAGTTGTAGGAGCAGTATGATTGTCTTTTAAGATACTGTTTCCTGAACCACCTACAGTCAAATCTGCTGCAAACAGATTTACTGCACATTTATGCTGATCCATAGGAGTGTGCAAAAGCAGATTTTCTCTTACTTGATTAGACAGTTGTTCTCATTAAAGGGAGTGCTGTGTTTACAACTTAGTGGCTTCTTTGGTGACAGTGATGTTGATGGCTAACACTTAAAGGATAGTCTCTGATCCTGGACATTTTCAACTAATACAAGCTATATTTTTTTCTAAAAAGAATGTGTCGGATGTTATTTGTTGATCTACAAGTGCACAGAGGTATAGCATTATTATAAATATCAAAATACAGGAAATCTCTGTTCCCATTGAATTAGTTCAGCTCAAATGTTGCTAAAATGATCAGAGTGAAGCCCAAATAGTAATCACAAAAAGAACATTTAGGGATCTTTTTTTAATTTTGATGTCTAATGTTGTACTTCTACTGTTAAAAGCATTTCATATTCTTATTGTAGGGACAGTATCGTTTCTTTAAAGTTGATAGACTCTGTTAGTGCATTTAAACCTTGAGTATGGCCAATTTAATGAGGGTTTTCCAAAAAATATAAAAAAATACTATGCAATGCTTGTTATCAAAAAATAACTAATTTATTCCTTCTCTTCCTGAAAAATGGATGTTATGGTTTAAATTAGCCAGTGCATTGCGAGTGAAAAGACACATTGTGCTGTAAAGATTTCAGTCGGTAGGTGTTGAGTATGTTGATGCTGTTTTTCCCATGACCCATAATGCACTGGGGCCTATTCAGGTGTGTTACGCTGCAAATGAATAGGAAGAAAAGCTGCAGCATTTACATTCTGATATACAAATGTGACCTTTTTCTAAGCCGATCCTGATTAGAGGTTTGGGGCAGACAAAGCGATTTAACTCCCCCCCTGAACCCCACCCACCCACATTCTCACGGCTACGGCTCTCGGCAGGCTCCACGCTGACATTTCCTCGAGAAGGGAGTGCGCTGTCAGCAGCAATATGTCTCATTCCATATCGTCTTCAGCGCAAGGGTTAGAGGAGGATGAGACGGTGCCGGTGTCGGTGACATTCTCGGAGGAAGTTGTTTTGTGTGGGAGAAAAGCAAGCTCCTTTTCAAAAACCTGCTGATTGACTTAAAAAAAGGTCAAATTCTGGGAAAAAGTAGCAGCAATTAAACACTATTGAAAAACAAATTATTCATTCAATAGAACTGTTTGACATCAGAGGATTAGGTCCATTTGATTCATTTTCTGCGTCGTCTTTCATCTCAGCCCGGACCAAACTAAATCAAAGGTGTATTGAAATTCATTACAGAGGCGCGGGAGACAAACAAACACATGTATTTCACAAATGTGTTGTTTTTCGCTTCATTTTCGATCTGTATGCGGAGTAGATTAACAGAAAAGTTTAGGTCAAGTTTACACACATAAGGATTTGATTTCCAGAAGCTTTTGACAAAACACTTATGAAAGAGTCTGCATCGGAGAAAGGCTCCCATTAGTGAAAAAAAAAAAATCATAATTATGCGGAAGTGTTGATGTACATGCCATACTGAATATTATAATGTGCCTAGTCTGCTTTTGTCTGCTTTATCAAGTTATTTTCTTGAAGATAGATCTGTATGCCTTTTGAAAACCATTACTGCATAATTAATCTGGAATATTGTTACATTATTTGGTCAATAAATAAGTATCTAAAAAAGGAACAATGTCAAATGCAGACGCGTAATAAAAAGAAAAATAAGTAAATAAATAAATAAATAAAAATGATACAGCAGATCCCAGAGACAAAGATTCTGTTGCATGTAGCCATAGCTTTATAACTATAGCATTTACTCATTTTAAAGCTAAGAGTTTGTTACAAAATATAAAATCTATTAAAATGAGCCTGGAATTAATTGTTATCGAAAATGAAAAGGCGTTTGGCAAAAGGATGTTTATAGGAAGTGATTCATTTCCTTTCGAGTGTTACCTAGCAGAGCAAGGCAAAGAAAGCTGAATGTATCTAGTACTAAAACCTAGTACTATAGATGCGTTGATTGTTACTGTCAAAGGCACTGACATGCTCATTGCACAAACATCAATAAGGATCCGTGACCTAAAGCAACAAAAACATCTTAAAATGTCAACACTTCTTTACCTTATCCAGAGCTATTGCAAATCTTCTCTTTCAAAAAGTGCTGAAAATGCAGTTTGCATGTCTATAAGAAGCCCAAACACTGACGAAAAGGTTAGTTCACAAAAATATCTGTCTATGCGTGGACTTGGCTCATGCACACATTTGTAATCTGCACTAAAGGGAATCCTGCTTCTTTTATGAGATTTTTAAAAGCCCTCAAATTGTTTCTAAGTGTGTTTAAAGCAGTGCACACGAGGCTGTTTTATTTACTGTAGAATAATAGGGCTCGACAGTATTTTTTGGAGTACACAGCTTTGTAATTCACTCCTGCTTCTCCAACATGCTTTCACTTTGTAGCTTTCCACATTCTACCTGTGCTCTGCGGACGGCTCGGAGATTACGGTGCAGAAGTGTCAGACCACATCTATCTGACCAGTGTGAAGGTTATCCACACAGCGGTCACTGGAGGAGCTCATCATATTCTGCCCGACCCGTCCCTCGCCATGAAGTTTGCATGAGCGTCGGCCGCTGTCTGAATTTCGATCGTTTTCATATTTCCTACTTCCTGGTCTTCAAGACACAAACATATTCTCGTCAGGCAGGCAGTGCAGGCAGCTCGGCTCAAGAGGAGTCCATTAAAAAGGTGTTGGCAGAAAATCCCACACTTCCTGTTGTGGGCATGTAGTGGCTCAGCCTTGTGTAAGAGCCAGGAACCCAGCACCACATACGTTCTCTCACTGTTTTCTGTGATCACTGGTAGTAATGGAGCTTTGTAGGTATACTAATGTATCATTTGAAATATAAATTTGACACTATGGCTCAGTATTTGCTATTGTGAATTATGAGTGCTCCTGAAGGGGTGAAGCTTGACATCTACTGCATTAAAATAAGCTACTTTTGCTAATTAAATGCACACTTAATTATTTCTGATAAAAAACAAAATGCATGTAAATGTGAACAAAAGCAGAATCTACTATTGTAGTGTAATACTGAATCAATGAAGCTATATTTTGGCCTGAATACGACAAGTTTTTGAAGCAACACTTACCCACTTTAGGACTTCACGAGACAAATGCTGCTGCAAACTCACATGGGACTCACATGTAGCTTTTCAATAAATATCAGATATTTACAAGTGGTGCTATAGTGATGTGATAGTTTCTGGCAAGATATGTATTCTCAAAAGATGGTAGATTCCTTCGGCACTTAATCAGAAAGGAAGGGGTGTCATTTCAAGAAAGATCTCAAGAAATGTAAGTCTAATATTAAATCAGGCTCCATAATCTGAGGTAAAAGTTATAGTGCTGCTTTATGACATAAAATAAAATAATGTATATTGCGTTGTCATCATTTCTAGCAAGTATTTGAGTCATTATTTAATTCTTGTGATTTTGTGTTAGGCTCTAGACTGTGTAATGTGCTTGTCCTCTTAGGCTGTTACAGTGTCAGGACAGCCAAACATTTTATCCATTTATGTCACCCCAAGCTATAACTGTTGTTGGTGAGGGTAGTTGTATAATGCAAGAGATCCATTTGTCCTAGAGGAGATTAGGCAACGCAAGGCCATTTAGCACCATGTGTCCACTACTGGGCTTTCAGGTAAAGTTACGCATACAAACTATACACTTTAAACAAATAATGCATATGACATGACAAAATGGAGATGATTGTACAACAATAATTTCATGTTAATGGCAGAAATAACTGTATAAAGTGACTATTGCTCATTTTCAATTTATTAAGCTACACACTTGAAGATTGTATGTAAAACTGGATATTTAGCCAGTTTTGATAAGAGTTGCTGATACATAATGAGATAGATATGTAAAACAAGTATTTAAAAAAGGGAATAAAGCCTAGGTTAGACATCAAGGGGTCTGGTGGTCTCGGTGGCAGGACTGGACTGGAGCAAATGCAGAGTGGATAACCTGGACTGATCACAAGAGACTGGGCTCAGAGGAAGGGGCTTAAACAAGGATTTTAAGAAGATACTGTTTGGAGAAAATTGAAACTTGAAGGCTCTAACAAAATAACTCATTCATTCAAATCAAATAGGCTGATTTTTTAAAACATTTGATCACCATCTCCTCCCCAAGGCCACCATAGACTCCCATCGTGTTTGGAGGTATTGTGTTGTTTACATGTTTTAGGAATGGAAGTTGTAAAAGTGCAAACAGAGAAAAATCCGGTCTCCTTGGTAGAAAAGTTGTTGAAAGTAAAGTTTGTGCAGACTTGGTATGCAGAGAATATCAGGTGGTGCTGTGTGATGTTGTGTGAGCGTGTGACTCGTCTATCTGGGCTCCATCAAGGCGCTGAGTGTTGCCTCGCCGTTTACACTGCCATAACAAGATAACAGGGGGCCTCCTTGACTCCAGCCTCCCACAGGGTTTTCTGTTGACTTCTTTTTTTTTTTTCTTACAAAGTTTGGAGCAAAAAAAACATTTCTTTCCTTTGCCATAAAGTATGCAGAAGTAAGCTGGGGATGCTGAAGAATGGAAAACCTGGGTGTAATCTTTTCACGAGTTTAGATGTGAAACTATATGTCAAGCTGTATGTGAATGAGGGAGAAGTCAATAGCAGAATGGTTTCATTTGAGGAAACAAAAACAGAATATTTCACTGTCCTTTGTAGTGACATGATGAATTCCCAGAAAATTGTTATTGAGTATAAGTCTAAGAAAGACTGATCTCTCATAGCTCTAATGGAGTCTCTGAATATATTAAAAGCTTTTGCTATTCAGTATAAGTCATCCAGAAATATTACATTGTCTCATTGTTAAACACCAGTGCATGATGTGAACCAACCACAGGGCCATTCACACAGATTTCCATGACAGTGACTTTTTCATGTATGTTCTCCATTTGAAAAAAGGCATTTCCCCTTCTTTCTAGCAATTGCCTCGCGGGTCCTAAATCCCTTTTGCAGTAATGGGGGCTTTTGTTGCATTTCACAGTTCATCACTCATGAAATATTCTGGTTCGGGATCTTCCCCCCCCATCCCAGACCGTGAACTGGATAGAGATACAGTGGTGAGAGCTGGGCCGCAGACTGAGAAGACACTTGACTTTTAATTGCTCTTTGAACCTCTGGGGTGGGTTTCCCTTCAGAGCACACTCGGTTGAAGGCTGATTTCCACAGTTCCTTCTGCCTCTCTGGGACATGAGTAACAAATGGCAAGCAACCCAAGCAGGCCGTCACACAGCATACGGCGCCATGCATATTTAGAAGCACTTGTGATATTATTTATTTGTGCTGGGCTTTCACTGTGTAAGTGGTAATAAATGTGTTGTCAGTTGACTACACCACTGAACAATGTGTTATTAATTATCCATCAACCCAATCTGAATCATTGAAAAGGGCTTCACTGATTACAGCTAATGCAGAAATAATAAGAAAATACTTATCTATATTCAGTCCATATTTTACAGCTAGATTATTGTTGATTGCAGCAGCTATGAGTTTACAAAATGATTACAGCCATCCCAGAGTGTTTTATCTGTAGTGTGTGGTCAAAGGCTCCCACATCCGGAACAGAGTGACCACTCAGCATCACAAAACTGTAGGGTGTCCCGTATCTTATCAGCACAATAAACACTGGCCGAAATGAGCGTGTTTGCATCTGGGAGCGGTGTGTGTGGTGTGCAGTTGCATCTCAGCGTCTGTTTCTATTTGTAGCGCTGTCTACATCCACACCACGGGCTTTTATTATTTCTGAACTGCCACATCTATTTTAGGCCGTGAGCTACTGTATGTGATGCATTAATGTAAGCTGCCACTACGGAGGCACGAGTAATGCAAAGTAACGAGAGTGAACCGAGTGGCATCTCCCACAGCTGGAGGCTTTACACACTTCTCAACACTGTAGATGTGTTACAGTTAGGGTGGCACCTTTAACAAGTGCTAAAATCATGCCTGCAGTAGGTTGTTTGTATTAATACCTTAGGATTAATACTAAATGTTAATGTACATACGTGTCACCTTAGGTACAGGTGAGAACAGATGATAAAGAAATGTTTCGCATGTGACTTAATTTGTAACTTGGGAAAATCTCTTTTAACAGATGATTATTTCTCAATAGCAGCTGGCAGTATTTTGCAAATAGGTTGAAGGGAGCTATTTTTTTGCTTGTGTAGCCAGTATTATGGACTCATTTCACCATTTTGCAGCTTAGACATGTGAATACTCATTTAACACCTGCTCGTTGCATATATTATTGGTTCCATTCATAAACTGAGAGGCTCGTGAAATGACAGCATGTTTCACTTCAATTTAAAAGATTCTGTTGTGTTTTGTCCATTTTGTTTTCACTTCACAACTTTTGCACCCAATTACAAACCAAGGAGAAACACCCCTTGTTGGTGACTGAGATCTTAACTTTCTTCACCGTCCATATCTGCACTTGACTCAATCACAAGGCAGAGATTGCATCATTCAAAGCTAAATGATTTAGAGGACTGCGCCAAGGTTGCATATTTTTATGCCATTTTTCCTGCAATTTTACCACGTACTTATTCAATGTGGATTGATGTCATTTCCAAGAAAAATGAAATCCACTGAAGTCTTGTGATCATTTTGCAAGCGTTACAAAAGAAAGAAAGAAAAGAATGGTGCAGGACTTTCACAGCCTTTGTCCGTGGGTGGGAGACTGCATGTGTGTAATTTCTTAATGGGGAAAAAGAGACCACTTGCAGAGGCAGAAAAGGAAAGTTAAGCATCATATAATTAAATGGTTTGAAGGCAAAATAGTGTGCGCTGATGGTAAACACCAGTGGCCATTAGGAAATAAAAGAAATCAAATGGTCTCGGCTGTATTTGCAGTGCTAGTTCAAAGAGTTAATGGGGCTTTATGTAAGTTCAAATAAAAAGAGTGTATAATTAAAGAAGAAAGCACTTTTTACAGAAGTTTTGGGAATATGTTTGGTTCTGCTCTCTTAGCTCTGCACAGTGCAGCTCTGCTCTCAGGCAGCTTTTGTAGGGCCAGTCTGTCCTGTTGGTTGTTTGAAGGAAATGTGAGGCTGTACATTTTATCCTGACAGCCTTCAAAAATAGTCTCCTGGATCACACTGACTGACAGCTCCCAAACCATGATATCTGTTGTGCCTGGCCCACACCGAGCACAGGGCAAACTGAATCAATAGCAGCACTATCACCAATGGAAATTGAATGCTGGATATGAACGCTGAGTACCCCCTCATGAACTGCATAAAAGCATTTTTCAGCTGCTCATCTCAGGGATTTTTCACCGCGTCTGATGTGAGCTCAACCACAACTAAGAGAAGTGTAAAGTTTGTCGGGACGTGCCCTTTTGAGGAGCATCAGAAATAGACTGTGGGAGATGAGAGGCCACAGATAGCATTGTCTTCAAAGCACAGAGCTGGCAGCCTTTTAAAGTGATATTCAACTCATGCTTCTGGGTTTTAAGCTTCATGTGACAATATAAATTAGCTCAACATTTGTTGGCATGTTTTATATTTTACTGAAAAACACTGCGAGGTAAATGAACTATGGCCCCATCAAAATACTTTTTATACTTGTGATCTGCTGTCCCCTAAAAAGTTCTTCATTTTTGTTCAAGAAGGATTATCTTTTTCTTTATTCAGTGGATTGAGATGAAATTTAATATAAATGTGAAAATGAATAATAATAATAATAATAAAAAAAATGTTTACATCAAAATTAGAGAAAATATTTTCCTGTCAGTCTTTTACATCCATTTCAACTTTTCCAGAGAACTCTAATAATTCTCGTGTGACGCGTCCCACACAGTTGTTTTGTGAGCTAGCCCTTGCCCCACTGAGGGAAGTGAAGCACTCCGCATCGAATACGAAGGCGTGGAATAATGTGCTTGCTTAATTAAAGAAGGGGAATAACCAGTGCAGCTATTTACACCTAATTCTGACATAAATCTGCAGTTATCGCACTGGCGAGACTGTCCTCCCTCCAATTTAAGAAGTACCCCAGAGCTTTCCCTTAATAAGCAGTCCTCCTGATTAAGCCCAGCCAAGAGTTACAGTCTGTTTCTGTGGGAGAGAAAAAGACAAGAGCTGAATTTAACTAGAGGGGAGGTAGTTAGCAAAGTGCCGTCATGGATATTGAGACGCTTTGCATTTTATTAACCCCAGTCAGGACACAGAGTAATTGGTAAATGGGCGCAGACTTGCAGTGTCTGCAGGACTGTGGCCGTAAGGTGCTGGGATATAGACACTTGGCATTTCAACCTCTCCATCTCTCGTGCCATCCACTCAGGAAATACTCCGCCTCAGTCCATTGCTCCTCTAATTAGCAAGTTGTTTTATTTCCTGTGGCTTCTAAACTAGTTTGAATTTATTTCAGTCCTCGCCATCTTAAACGTGAGGATGAGCAGAAAACATCACCCCGAAGGTGCCAGGCACTTGTCAGAGGAGCCTGATGTGACAAGGGTGCAAACGGTAATGTGTTCATTATGTTTGCAAGGACAGGGAGCGATTGAGAGGCTTGGTGTGGAAATGCATTTTGCATCCGCTCTGTCTGCACATCAGAGGCTTCAAATGAAATGATTTAGTTAGAGGTGCCAGGCATTAGCCGCTTCTCTGGGACACACATTGTTGTCACGTCAAAACGCTCTCTTTCAACCACATTCAGCGAATATTCACCCCGCCGAGGGCAACATGCCAAGCTGCACACAGTGTTAGCGAGCGTTGGCGTTTGATAGGAGCCTGTTAGCCCTTCTTCGCATGGATTCTCTGGAATCTCATCAAGGGTTTCTTCATTTTATTAACTGTCTTGGTTTTGTGCCATCAGCCTCTGTGCTTAAGGGAATATGAGAACAGTTTGAAGCACACACTTTCAGATCAATTGTCAGTTATTTCACAGGATGAAATTGTTCTAGGTGGCCTCCATGTCTCTGCTATTGTCGCATGTCGGATTATGACTTTGCTTTATTTGATTGACTGTGAGTGGTGGGTTTGCGACATAATGCTTGGAAAATTAAGAAAGCTGTACTGTGGGATTTTCAACATAATGTCAACATTTACTGTCTAAATTTTAAAAAAAAAAGTTTCACTGAATATTTACATAGTTGACTCTGGAATATGGAATATTCTCTCTATTTTCTTCCATGGTCAGATACTTTCTCTCCTGCCTTCTTCAGGAAAAGCAATCATGCACCCATTTTTAATTCTGCTCTGCAATGATCAATTTATTTAAGTCCCAACTGATTAAAATAATAATAATCCCAATTAGCTGTTCTAATGGACCCCCTCCATTACCAAACACTCCCTCTAGTTAGCTGAAGTCTGAACCCATTTAACCACTGCTGTGTCCTTTCTGGTTGACTGGAAGACTTTAGCCCGATATATCAGAAAGTTTTGGTGCTTAATGAAAATGCAGTACGTTCTATCTCTAACATAATTTATTTTGAAAAATCTCTACATCCTTTTTTTTCCCGTTTGTCTCTGCGTTTCTCTGCAAGGATTAAAATACTTTGTGAGAATGATGTGCAAGCAGTGCCATGCATTGAATTAATATCTCTTACTTTGCCAGCTTGATCCTGGCATAAATGTTTGACAGATTTTAAAGCTCTATGTATGTATTTTCTGCAGTGGTAATAATGGCATTAAGAGGCAAACTCTGGCTGTAATACTTCATGCTGTGCTGTTATTGTTGCTTCCTTCTACTGCTCTATGTATATGTTTGTATGTTCTTTTATGTGTGACTGTGTCTCGCTGTGCATCCGGGTGCCATGTGGCAGCGAGCGCCTCAGCTTTGCTCTGCCAAAAGATAAGAACGCAGAGTAAGCTGCTCGCTGCACCAGCCTGCTGGATTTCGCCTTCCGATCGTCTTTGTTGAAAGTTGTTGTGCTGCTCTGTTTCAAAAGTGGCAGTTCTCGCAGGGCATCATATTGATTTTAAATTCTGTAATGCTCTGTGGGAGAATTATTTATAAAAAAAGATTGAGTGACAATGCACTGGAGAGAGAGGGGGGTTAAATCCTTCAAAAGCTTCAAATTATGAGGTGATAAGGAATATTAGCATGTAATAGCTTTGTCTAATTGTTTTGATTATGTAAGTCCTTTAATCTCAAGTTCTTTAGCAGCACAAAGCTGATGGAGCGATGTTGTTTAATCTGTGTGTTCAGGGCGCACTGAAGCCTAGCTCCTATAGTAAAGGTGTTAGACTGTTGTGCTGACTGGATGCATGCCTCGCACAAGAGTTGTGCCAATGATTGTTGGCAGCAGTCAGCAAACAGGTCTGCAACAAGAGGGCAGTGCCTGCTGGGAAGTGTAGGCGGAGGCTGGCATATGGCTGACGCTGCTCCCAGGCTTTTGCTTTCACCGGGGCTTAGCCTTGCTACGCAGCCTTTTTTAGCTTGTTTAAAGTGTGCACAACTGAGCTGGCCCAATCCCACAGCGGTCACTTGGTGTTTTATGTTGTTGTACAAAGGGTTTATTGACAACACAACCACACATAAAGCCAGTGGTTTAATGCTCATCCAGCAACACAACACATAGCTCTATTTCAAAGTGATGGTCTAAGGAGTTGCTTTACACAGAAAAAGTAATTAAACATTTTCAACTAACTTGCATCAGTCAGGGATTTGGGAAAGTAGTAGATGTTTTTGCTCCATTTAAAGAGCTATTTTAAGCGACAAATGTAAATTGAATTTCAACAGTCGTACTTCAGGTGTAAAATACAGTTTGCTGAATCCTGGTTTCAGTTTTTGTAGCTCTACACTACATTTGCACAACAAAACAAGTGTCTTCAATGAGCTTGAAAAACACTCATGAACTTCTATAAAACCCAGGCGTCATAGCATCATGAATATTGAGATATTGAAATGGATCCTTTCCCTTGTCTTATGTACTAAACAACAGTGTGACCTCTTCCTAACCATCATCTGTGAGTGAACAAGCTCATTATGAGCCCACAAACTGTGCTTCGGGACTGCACATTTTCACAGTGTCACATTTTGAAAATCACTGCTATCTCAAGGTATTTGGCAGGAAATGATTTTATTGTATGCTGTGCCAAATGTAAAATGTGCATCTGAATCACAGCAGGGAATCATTGCTGTTGCATCTAGTTCTTCTAAAACCGGCGCCTGAAGCAGAACTCGGTCTATCTGTATATAATATCTGTGTTTTAGCTTCTGTTCAATGAACCACTATTTACTGCTGTTATATAATTGCTTCTTATGAATATTCATGTCAGATTTTTTTACATAAAGGCCTGGTAGAAATATGATAGTATATACGTGAGTGACAGTCACTAAACAGCTCCTCTCATCTTGAAACTTGTCTTTGCAAATCCCTTCTGGACACCGGCTGGCTGCCTCCAGCAGAACAATTTAAATCCCACCTGATAAAACGTTCTTGTCTCACTGACAGCTGTCATCAAGTCAGCCGTGTTCACTGTTTACTTTTCTTTTCAAATTAGTAAGTGGTCTTTGTGGTTTTTTTGTCTGGAAACATAAAACTACACCTGCAGGGAATCCGCTGTCACTGACTACTGAGAACCAGTTTGATTTCATATTCATGTTTTGTGCGACTAAGTTCAACATTCATTTAATTCCTCTTTGTTATAAAGCATGTATTCATTTTACACACAAGCCTTGAATTGTCGAAGTTCTCATGCCTTTTCACTTCCTTTAAATATTTCTCACATCAGCTGCATGTAAAACAGCACAATAATCATCATGTTAAACAATGAGTTAAATTACACCAGCATTACGGCTATGATTTAAGCTTATTGTCAGCCATAAAATGTGCGTAAGTGGAGCCTGTGGAGTAATCAGCTAATGTTCTGAAAGCAACAAACGATAATATTTAATCGTCCGACAGAGCTACAGAGCTGAAGCGTGCCAGCCTCACCCCGAGCGTCCAGGACTCCTGTGATATCAGCATTAAACTGTGACCTGTGAGTTTGTGTGAGATGTGTGTAAATACATGCATTGTACAGGAAGTCATTTTGTCCGACGACAGCACAGTACAAAAGCAGTCACTAATCCTACATTAGAGGCATAGACTTTCAGATCACACTCTTCCTCTTTCACATATAATGACCTGCCACAGTTTAAAGTATTATAACATTTGGATTATATATTTAGATACATTTTTAGTCATTCAGTATCAAGAGAAAGTAAAACGGTAGAAGGGAATGACACTGAGCCAGCCAGGTTCACATAACTTTTCTTAGTCTCTGCTTTTTCATTGTGAATATTTGAATATAAATGCATTTTTTTTAGGCTGTTATTATTAGAGCCAGTAATGTGTTGTTTACAATAAAGATAATTTGCATGGATTAGGGATAAATTCCGTTAATAATATTGGGTAAACAGTACTGTAGTCCGAGTAGTACATATTAGTTTCAAAAAGTGCTTTTCTTTCAGTGCATTGTAACTGAGCTGTAATAATTTAAGTTTATAGCAAGCAGAGTTTAGAAAGAAAATAGTACAGTACAGTTGAAGGAAAAGATTACAGGAAGTCACTTGTTAAGTATCCCCCATTAGCTTTATTTTGATATTTTGTAAATGCATGTGTAGGGAAACCAACACTAAACACTTGCAATATACCTATAATACCTATTATATATAGTAGACCGTGCACACATTTTCATATATTTTTGCAATAGTAAGTGTTGTTACCTGGGGCAGCAGATGGGTCACACCAGCTCATTTCCCAAAGGACCCCCGAGGGGACGGAGAAGAGGCTAGCACCACCACTGAGTGTCAAATAGCCCCTGTTTTTATGTGGTACGCTTTACCAGGTGTTCTGCTAAGGTGCAGCAAAATAGTTTTTATTTAATATCATATAAAAATCCAACCACACAAACAGGTGGCATTTCTTATTCAGCTGCAGTTTCTCACATCAGGATCACTGTGTGGGCACATCCACACTGCTCAGGTTTAATGTGTGCTGCAGTACAGTAAAATCTCACTCTCTGGATCTCCCCTCTGCTCTTTCCCATCTTTTATCTGCCTTTCTTCCTCCACATCTAAATTCCTCCTGTGCACATGCTTCCAACCTTTTGTTACCAAGCTGAGCAACACAACACCCCTCGCTGGAAAGCTAAGCCCCCTAGAATCCAATCAGGTCGTTTCCACGAACAGGGTCAGCACTAAAGGCCAAGGCGAGAAAGGCAATGCCAGGATACAGAAGAAAAATGTACTAATTAGCTTTTGTAATTTGAACTAAATTCTCTTGCTGTTTGTTTGTCATTGTATAAAGATGTAATTAGGCTACACAGGCTAATGGCTAGAGGCTAATGGTTTGAAAAGACTCATTAGAGTGGCTTGGGTCCCTCGCACAACTCGGCAAATGGGATGGGAGAAAAATTAATAACACCTTGACAATTAATCTGAAAGAGCTGGATCATTTCTATCTCTCATCTGGTGATGTAATGGTCTACAAATAGATAGATATATTGACAGGTAATTTCAGTTCCTGTGCCGGGTCCACTTCTCCTGCCACAAAGCGTTCTTGCAAGAACAAGTCAGGACTTAAACCCAAATATACTGAGTTCAAGGTGAGTCCTAAAGAAAGAAAAAGAAAGAAAACAGTGGTGTTCATGACTGCATTTGTAGGTTTGAATGAAATAGACTAGTTTATCCTTGGTTTGTCTTAAAAATAAAATTCCATGTCCTTAATGTCTGGGACAGAGACTAGACCAAGCACATTCTCGGACCAGACCAAACCTATTGAATAATACATGACTTGATATGATACCCTACAATCACTGTATAAGGCTGGTTTGCCAACATTTTATTTACTCTGTCTTGAGGGTTTTGTTAAAATGCTGATGGATGCCATTAACAATACTGTTGGCACAGAGGCAGAAATACCCATTGTCTCTAATGGACACTAATCCCCAATCATTTCAAATTTTCACCCTGCACCATGGCTTGTTTTGTGCTGTTTATTGACATTTAGTCGGTTTGTTAATCCAGGTAGATGGGCTGCCATATTCCCATTAAGTAGGTAAAACTGGGAGGAGGTTTGGCACGGCTCGTCTGTCTCTCTGCCAGCAGACTGTCTCCGAGGGCTTGAGTCTGGAAGTGCACAGCGGAGAGTCAGTGAGACGAGACCAGACTGCACTCGCTGTAGCCTTGTGTTCTCAAGCAGCATTTTAGAAGATAAAAAAAATCCAGTGAATTTTAGAAAAGTCTTCTTTTTGCATTTTCTCAAATGAACACCCAAACCCTATTGTATTGATATAAAGCAAAGAAAAACAAACATACAAATAGTATATGTCCAAAATGCAAGCCTGAATACAAGGTCTGTGGTCCTATTTATCAGAGACTTATTTATCCATTTCTAATCCAAATGTGAAACTCCATATGTGAACAATATTTGTGGAATGAGATGTGCAACATTTCAGTTTGTATTATGAGTTTGCATTTTTCTTTCCTGAATCTTTATTTGCTGACATCTGGTGATGTCTATACCCTCTTTTATGCTCATCTCCATGTCATCACAGGGGATTTCTCCCACCATTATTGTGCCCCATTTAGGCTCAACCAGCGATACAAGATAAGTTATGGTCCCCTTTTTATGCTGCATCCTGACAGCCTATTATGTACTATAGACCCCTGCCTTCTTGGGTGACATATAAATGTAAATACACTTAGCTCTTTACACAACAGGGCATGAGGAATAAACTGTAGAAAAATGCACCATTTGTCAAGCCCTTGTTTTTTGCAGTGTGTGTATTCTTTGCTGCATAAATTGTTTGCTAAACTCTATAAGGCCACCACAATGGCAATGCACTTGATGTATTACTCAAATTTACAGACACTAAAACATGTCATTGTTTGCAGCTTAAAGTGGCTTCCAAATCCTCTTCATCCTCCCTCAATTAACTTCTGATTCCTTCAAGCCCTCTTGATTAATGCACGCCCTTCTCGAACATGTTCACCCAGAGGTTTTCTAAATCCATAGACAGAGCAGAATCACACACAGAGGTAGTTTTTAATCCGTGCAGTGGACTGATAATGCCACTAAGATTAGATCTATGAAGAGGGATAAATTACATCCAGTCCTTGTTTTTGGTCGATACTGTTGAGTCAGAGGAAACGGGGAAGTCTGATACTCCGCAGCAATAAGCATTAACTTTTTTTTTATTTTTTTTACCATCACCACTCAAATGACGTCTTATTTACACTGAAATAAAATGCCACTTTCAGTGTTATTGACATTGTTGATCCCTGTTGTATCTGTCTTGTTTGTAGACTATGATTTCCAACAGAAAAAGACTTGTTTACCCAAATTGTGGAGTTCATATTTGCATTTTCTGTGCATTATTCAAACCAGGAGTTTTTCCCTTTGGCATCCACACTTTTTGTTGCCACCTTTTCCCCGCCAGCGACTCCTTCTCCCTCGCCAGCGTTGGAAACTAGGCCAAGTGAACGGGGCGCAGTTGAAATGAGAGATAAAGGCTGAAGTCAAACAGGCAGTGGCGAGGCAATGCGCCGCTGTGGATTTCCCAAGTTGCATCCGCGAGCTGTCGGAAAGCTCGCTTCCTGCCATGTTTAGTGTGGTGACAGAGCATTTGTAACACCTCCGCCCATGGCTTATAAAAAAAATAACTCTGTCATGTCAGATGAAATCACTTTCTGAGGAAGGCGAACGAAAGGCGAGATGTTAGAGGCAGGCAGGTATGGGCTCTTACAGAAAAGTTTGGCATAGTTCAAAACATTGTGGGGCTGGAAACTTAGGCACTGTACCGCTTTATAATGGATATTGTTTCTATTGTTAGTCACTTATGCTTAGCAGCTTTTAAAGGTGTAGATGGAAGATAAACTGGATTCATCAAGGCTCCCTTCAAACCTGGAACTTAATCTGGACACACCTAATTGACCAAGGCTTTATTCAACATGTGAATAGACTAAATGCATTCTTATTGTGTTGGGATCAGATGTGAGGATGCATTTGAAGGTGGGCTGCTTGAATGTATTCAGATCTCTATGAACATGTTAATAGGCTCTGCCTCACATTGAAGTGTTTTTTTTTTAATCTAAAGCACCACTCATAGGAGCATCACACTGCCATATTAAAGCTCTTAATCATTGTATTTATTATAAGAGTGTGTCACTGAGCCACTGATGTCGGCACATGATACATGCATGTAGGCTTGAGATTTGATTAAATGCAGACAGAGCTAAGACCAGACTGAAAAGCTGACCATGTCTCCAGAACAAGAGGACAGAGTAATGCAAGCTCTGAAGATGTCCTTGAATGTTACTCACACACAGTGGTGGAGAAGGACTCAGTTCCTCTACTTAAATGAAAGTACAGCTAAAGAGGTAGAAATGTATTTGAGTAAAAGTAATAGTATCACATTAAAATTATTACTTGCTTTTAAATGTACTTTAAAGTATAAAAGTAAAAGTATTTGACTCAGCTTTAACAACTAATCAATATAAAATCTATTTTATCAATTCAAATGGTTGGTTGGACCAATTAAGGTGAAATTCACCTGTATGTTTCTGTTTAATAGTTTAACAGATCAGAGAGAGATGTGGCGTTCAAGTTTGCTTTGTAAAACTCAGTGCTATAGGTTTAGGTAAATATGGATGTAGCGCAATAACATTTAATTGAAGGTGTTGCACATTTACAACAATTTACAAATGTAAATTTACTTGTACTATTAAAGCCAATGTAAAAATGTAGTGGAGTAAAAGTCAAAGTACCTCCTTTTAAATCTACTTGAGTAAAGTACAGATACTTGAAAATTGTACTGAAGTAGAGTACTGAAGTATTTTTATTTTGTTACATTCCACCACTGTTTTTACAGTATTATTAATTTAAAGTAATTGTTTGCTGTTTGATTTACCGTCTTTAATGAGTAGACCTTCTTTATAATTCTATATTTAAGGTGAAATCTCCTGTGTTTGCACATTTCTCTTTTGATTGCACACATCTCTGTAGGAGTTCATAAATAGTGAAGCACCAAAATAGGACAAGTTGCAGTCAGCACTGTTCTGTTTCATTTCACAGTCTATACAAACCTACTTCTAACACCTCTGCAAACAAGGTAAGTCAGATCCAGACAATACTGCTTTCTTCTATGTCCCAGAACATAATGTAGACTGTTACTGTATGGATATTAAAGACTCAGTAAAAAGCTCAGTGATATTTTCCCAGGACAGAGCTGTTTAAAAAGAGGAGTCCTCAAACATGACAGGACTGATGCTTCTGTTGTAGCTCTGTTTGAGTTTAAAAGATGAATGATGTTTGTCAGCCCTCCCAGAGTTACTATAAAAATATACTGAATGTGTTATTCACTGGTACCTGTCAGATCAAATAGACTCAGCTAAAATTGACCCTCAACTTTTGTGACCTGCCTTATGTAAAAAGTACATCCCATCTACAGAAGGTTTTATTTCATATGCTCCTCTAAGTATTTAATTAATATGAATAAAAGTGAATTAATGGCAAATGAGGACGGAAACAAGAACTTGGTCATTTTTATACAAAACATATATTGTAAGCATTTCTAGGGTCTGTTGCTGTCAAACTAAAATTGCTAGTTAAATTGTTAATTAACTCGTCTGCAAGTTTTACAACAGATCTTGCTCTAATTTGGCAACAACTCAACTGGACGCCAAAATTAGCACCACCACCAAAATATGTTGTTGGATTTATTAAATGTAGATATTGGATTGGCCATCTTCTTGCTTTGGTTAAAGTTTTTCCCCGGTTGTGCATTGAGACATCCATAAATTATCATGAACAATATCAGAACAGTTTGGCAGCAGGATAGTATTTCAGCTTCAGGTCAGATTTTAAGCATAGCAGCCTGGGATTTCCACACATCTCTTTATTTCTGCTGTTTCCAGTGTGTCCGTTGACTACCTAATGAGCACAGTCTCTGCACAGTTATCACAAGATCAACCACTGCTTCTAATCCATTTCAAGTGTGCTGCTGCCTGAAACTAGAGTACGCCGTTTAACATCTGAAATGCACACGAGGACTCCACCTCTTCACACACACACACACACATGACTCTGTGTGGTCTCATTAGTTTGAATCTCTTGGTTTAATTAATCACTAACCAAGTGCTTAATTCATCTATAATTTCAGCAGAATGGAGTTGATTAGTGTAGCATTTCCCTCTGGCCCTGTTAAAGTATTTTATTTCCTTTTCTGTATTTTTTTTCATGCCCCCTTTAATGGCAGCTCATCAAAAGCTTTGAGACAATCAGCTGGCGGAGCACCCTTGACTCCCTTTGAGGATTGTGATTACGACGGCGGAGGCTGGAAATTATTGTTGCAGAATCAAGTGGATCCACTCGTGTTTTTTTGTGTTGCTCCATTAGGGTCTTTTTTTAGCATTATTCCATCGACTGCTGCCTTTTTTTAGCTTAAAAAGTGACAAAGGGTTTCCAAAAAGATGAATTCAGATGTATTCTTTTGACACATATTGTTACTTAAGTATTTCTTTAACTCAGTTTTACTGATGTATGATAAGGGCGCATTACATTTGATTTGTTATTCATAGGATTTTTTTTTAAAGGCTGCCTAAACTAGAGTAAGAATCTGTGTCAAAGTGAGAGCAGTTTTTCTGTGTAAAGTGGTGTCTTAAAGGGGGCACACTTATTTTATATTGTTATGACAGCTGATATAAATGGTAATGAAGATATTAAATAAAACAGTTGCACATCACAAACACTTTATTTGTCATTGTGGTATGGTGTTGACATACATTTACATACAAAAATGCGTGAGCAAAAGTGAGCAAGCCAAAATCCTTTATTAAGCTTGAAGAATAGAGTCCTGGAAGTAAAGTTATGGCCCCCACAGAGCCCTGATCACATTGAGTCTGTTTGGTATTGAGACAGGCGGGTATTGAGACAGACGGGTATTGAGACAGACAGAAGGATTTGAGGAGCCTACCTCCACAGAAGATTTGATAGTTCTCCAAATGTTTGAGTGACAAAAACTGTGTGCAAGTTTACCCAGAAGAATCGAAAAGAGTGGTCACACCATTTGATTTAGATTTTGAAGTGCCTGTGTATTAAACTGTCACTTAAAAGTCCAGTTTGCAGCCACCACAGACAGACACAGTCAGACAGAGAAGACAATTATGCAGTAACCAGCCATTTTGAAACTGGCTCTGCCTGTGATGCATGTTTGCCCATGGACACTGGTGGAATTAGAAAGCTTCTAATGTCATCCAGTTTTCACAGTAGGTCATGGGCCTGGGCTCAGAGTGAGCTGTGTCCATTGTGTTGTATTGTGTTATATTTATCCAGTCTTTTAGGTTGGGGCATTTTGTAATTTTTCAATGTCTTAAAGCGTATCATATATAAAAAAAATGATATCTAATACTGTAACAAAAATGTTAAAGTGCCCTAATAAACCAAACATAGGTCAATAACTTTAGGCTGATGTTTTTCAACACAAACTAAACTGTCAGGGATCATAGGCCTAGTGTCAATTCCGATGTGTTTTTGTCTTTTTTTTTTTTCTTGAGTGTGCTGTGTGACTTGCCTTTAAAATGAATTAGTGTGTGTGCAAGGCGACTTTGTGTGTCTGTGTGTTTGAGTGTCGTGATCCTGTGAGCTTCGACAGAGGAAAAAGCCTGAGTTCTTTTTTCCCAGGAGTCATCTGCCAATCATTTTCACAGAATCAGTGGTACAAAAAAAAAAAAAAAAAGATGGCGGCGAGGGAAAGGAGACAGAGAAAGAAGAAAAAAGCGAAAGGGAAAAGAAGAAAGTCTCCCAGTAGAATGGCTAAATAGACCTTCAGTGATCTGACAGAGAGGCCTGGAGCTGAATCCCAACTACACTCGTGCTCGGTTAAATATCCACACTGGGAATGCAGAGCTTTACCACACTATTGATTTTAATCATCTCCTAAAAGCCCTTACTTTTAAAGAATAAATAAAAAGGAGACCCTGATGACTTGAGGAAAGAAAATAGAAATCTTTCCAATCCAGAAGGATGATGAGCACTTACATTTTTGAGATATACCTGGCAGCCTTTTTTGACTTTCACATCCACCACCTCCTTTGGCCCCTTTTAGATTCCCTTGTTGTAGGATACTTTATGTTTTTTTTTTAACCCAACCTTCACCTAAAAGTGGATTTGAGGACATTCCACCTTCATCCTGAAAACGCAGTAACTGAGGCGTAACAATTGTGTGTTTTTTTATGGAATGGCACTATGCTCCATAAAAGATGACACTGCCAATAGGGTTTTTTTATGTTTTAGTGAATACAAAGGGTACAAATTACCACAAAAATCAATAAAAGCAGTATTTGAAAGACTGATAAACATGATGAACGTATATCTTTTATTCAAACCCAGCGGTGTGTTGCCCCTCTCTCCTCCCCCACCTCGCTCACGCTGCAGACCCCTTTTAGATAATTGTGAGGTGCTAAATTTACCCCCTGCTCCGGCCACTGCTGCCTGAGTTGAGAAAGAAGAGGAAGAAGTGCTCATTAACTGGAATAGATCTGCGTGTATTCGGGGCGGTCTGTAGAGCCACTAATGAGGGGTGAAGCTTGATGACGGGAGCTTGATTGAACAGGCCTCTCTCTCAGTGAAATGTGATGGCACTTATATGACTGTTAAGGGCTTTCAGAGCAGAAATCATGTCACAGACACTTTGCTGCTCTGCTTATTCGAAAGTGACAATTAAAGCACTGTGGAACAAGAAGTGATGTCTGTCTAATCTGACGGCAGCATTTATCATATTTACTGCTGGTTTAATTCTATCATGCTTACAAACAAGAAGCTCAATGGCCATTTTCACAAGTTTTTAGTCATGCACAGAGATTATTTTCATAGTGTTCAGCTGGCTCCCCATTGTCACACCTTTGGCCCTTAAGAACAATGTGGCAGATAATGTATGCACTTTACATCACAAGAGGCAAGAGTTCTTTGCTCAATGAGGAATAAAATAGATGATGGAATGGCTCTCAGGTTTGTTTATTAATTTCATATAAACTTAATAAGTAACTCTATTAATTTGAAAAAGGAGACTTTTGGTGAAACCTATTCGGATACACTGTGATTTTATGATAACGCGCCAGTGTTTCATCCTGTGAGTGGGGTGGGTTTGTTCCACACTGTGCTATATCAGCAATAATTGACACCAATTCCCTTTGGCTCAGCTCAAATATGCCTCAGTGTGGAAGTGCAATTCCCCACTGCCAGCAGGACACCAAATGATAGAGCACTAATTTGTACAACTGCTGTATTGTCGAAGGCGGGTCGGTCTGGAGTCCATTGGGAAGAAGCCTGGTCAGCTCCCTGTGCTGGGGTTAGCCTTAGACTTAGACTTAGCTTGGTCAAGGTGACAGTGATCCATGTCTCTCTGGAGGGCTTTTCTATGTTGGATTTATAGTGATATTATACCATTAAAACAATAGTAAATGGAGACAGTGAGAAAGGAACGAAAGAGTGTTGTGAGGTGGGGGATGGAGCTACAGGAAGGGTTGGTTATGTCAGCTCCTGGGGGTTTTCTCAGCTAAAAGATGAGTGGTGATCATGCCTCGTGGTTTCCAAGCCTTAATGGATACTGAAGAGAGAGATCCCATGGCTCTGCGTTGTCTGACAGGACAGTTTGATTGAGAGATGTAGCATTGCAGCAGTCTGCAGATCAATTATACCCCGGTGTATTAGCCCACACTAGAAATGCCACCAATAGAAGATGAATGGCACTTGTCTGAAAACTGTATAAAATGGGAGTGATCCGTCTGAAGCTGTGATAGTGTTTGTTAAATGGAAACTAATGGTCCATAGCCCACTGTATATTTTATTGTTTGAAAACAAGCAGTGATCCATCCTTGGTCAAAATTGATAAATCAGTTTCTATACTGACAATATTATTTTAATTTCTGTGTATTTTAAACTAAAAATGTGAATGGAGTCCCTAAAGTTTGTCCAGAAGAAGACAAACTGGACGCTGCATGAGTTAAGTTGTGTCAAAGCTGTTTATCGGACCATTAACTTGTCCACTTAACTGCTTGTGTGCGACGGTCCCACAAGGCAGCAGCTCTTGATGGGTGTACTTACCTTGCCCTCACTCATATACCATCTCTTAACCAGGGGATAAGACTGTCCTCTAAATGCTGTGGCACCCTGTAGGGTTTTTAGTGCTGTGTAAAAGATAATGGAATATCAAATTGTTTTTATATCCAGTCACTGGGCAGAGCGTGCGTGTCGAAGGCTTTCTTGTCTGTTGTTCCAAGGCTCATGAATCTCCTGAAACGCCACTGTTGATGGCGATGAGTGCGACACTGGAACATTTACACACCGTCTCACCTCATAAAGTCCCCTCGGTCGAATGGACAACTCACACTGCAGCGCTTAAGGTGTGCAAAGAGTGCACATGATGGCCTTAGACACTATTGGATATTCCTCAGTGGTGCCACATAACAGAAAATTTAATCTACTCTCTCCTAGTTGTTAAGCTATTGTTCCAGTTTCTGTAGGGACATACATTTAATGTTTGTAGGTTGATGGAACTGTTGCTGCTTTTTACATATTTTATGTAATATTTAAACCATTTTATTTATGTATTTATTTTTAATCAACACAAAACTATTTGAGGCCAGTTTGCATTATTACATCATTAATTTAACATATCAAAGAGGTACTAGAGACTAACCCCAGCACTCAATGGTCACCCGTCTCATTAAAGATGGTGGATTATCTTAAAGGTTCGTCTAAAACATCTGTAAGTGTATGGAAATATATGTAAAAGCATGCATGAACCATTGTCAGGCGGGTGTCTGCTGTGTGAGAGTGAGATTCCAGGTCCCTTGGCGTCTCGTTGACCACAGTCCAGGATGGCTGACCTCCGGCCGACCCTTAGCCATTTGAAAATATGATTGTAATCCTTGTGAGGATTTGGCCTGGGTGTCTATTACCACTGTAATCTGTCACACTGGCATCCAATATTCATCCCTCGTCCAGGTTAAACCCTCTTTCTGCGTACGCAACCCATCACCATGGGAGCACAGGAGAAGGAATAGGGCGAAAGGATCCGGCAAAAACTGTTGGCACCACTGTGGAGAGCGGGAGAGGTTTTGAAATTGAGAGAGCACTGCTTCAATCAAACCCCTGGGTTGGGGTGAGGAAATCTATCGTGGAACACAAGGTCTCATTAATGCAGCAGGGATAGCTTTAACCCCCAGCCCCCTACTCACACAGACACACACAAACTGTGGTGAGCAACAGAGGTACATATAGAAACATGGAAAAGAAATCGATGGATATACGGAAGAAAAAAAAAAAAAAGATTATACATTACTAGGGAAAAGGTGGGAGCACAGATGCACTGAAGCGGTCAGGAAATAGAGGAGGGGGCTGTGTAATGTGTTTAGAGTCAAATCTATTCTGCACAAATGAATCAAACCCATTACTGACCTAAAATTAAGGTTTGTACCAGAGACAGAAGTGGACCCTTGGAGCTCAAAAAATGTCTGTCCTCACAAAATGGGCCTCAATCCAAAAGCTTTATGAAAGAGAATATTTTTTTACACTTGAAATTCTGGTATAATTGTTTTATTTCAACTTTTCTTTGAGTTAATCTTGAAATGATTGCACAGTTTAACAAGATTTGAGACTAATCAACAATCAACAGACAGTGTCAGTCACGGTCACGTAGAAATATTGATTGTTGTTCAAAACTAAAAGCATACGTTACATCCCAGTGCATGCCTTTCATTGCTTACTATATGTCCTTGGTCCATTTTCAAGCAAAATGTACTCATATAATGGGTTGTTCTGCTTGTTCTTTCAAAGCAAGATGTCATTGGAAAATAGCTTTGTTTTGTAATTGTATCTTCACAGCGTATCATTTTAAAAATATTTCTTTTTCAACCTGAAAAAATCCTGGAGCATTGGGTGAGGAAGCAATTTGTTTCTCTCATTAGGAGTTCTTGGGCTTTGGTATCGATATGTGTTTAGTGCTAAACTGCTCCAATCACTCTCCATCTGTCTTTGTCTCTCTCTGTGTGTTATAGTGAGAGTGAGTGGGAGGACTGTGTGTGTGTGTGTGTGTGTGTGTGTGTGTGTGTGTTTGTCTGGATGGAACAAGGCTTGTTTGCTGGGAACGCATCTACAAACAGTATTCAGCTGTGTTGAAATATCCACCGCACTTTTATTATGGGGACTAATCTGAAATGTCTGAAATGTTATCACCAAAGGAATCATTCAACCCCCAAAGCTATGATGTGACAGCCATAAAAGTTGTAAACTTAGTCACAGAGCTGCATTTGTTCAATAAAATGCATAATAACTATAGCTTTGTGCATTGTTAAATGATAGTAATGTATCGATAAGCTATAATGCAGTTGTAACTATAACTGTAATCATAATGTTGCTGTTTGTCTCAAATAGTACACACCACTGTACACATTTTATTACAGTTTGAGACAAACAGTTCCTTATGAATATATATATATATTTAGAGACAAACCAAGGCAGTGGTCAAACAGGGGCAATGGGAGTTTTATTTTGGGAACCTTGACAGTGTGAGTCATGATGTTTTTATGAAAAATTCAATGCATTGCTCTGTCTGGCTTCAGCATTTCTGCAAGGTTAGGAGGTGTGCTGTTGGATAAAAAATGGCAGAGAAACACAGTATCTTTAAACGAGGAAGCCAGAACAAATGTCACGTAAAACTCAGCCAAAACAAGATGATATGCCAAAGCACGCTTCCACATTGATCACTTTCAGAATTAAACATGTTAGCGTTGTAAAGAAAGACGGTGGTAGATGCTAGGATTGAATTTTCTTTGTGGGAAACAAGTCGGAGACATCTGTCAGACAAAAGGATTGGTTTGATTGGTGGGAGCCATCTATCTAGATGGCTTGTCGGCAGTTAGTAAATTTATATTCCCCCAAGTCCTATCCTCCATCAGCACTCGCAGTGTGGCCAGGCCAATGCTGTCAGCCACCACAGCCATATCTTATTTTAGTCCAGACACTGCCAAAACCATGTTCCCCAGTTTGTTTAATGCATATCCTTATCTACTTGTAACGAATGCTAACCCTGACTTCCTTGTGTTGTCATGCATTTAAGAACAATGAGAAAAACCGCACTCAAATTCTACCGTTGTTACAACAGTGAGTTTTATCCTCCGCTGATATAGAGTCCTTTGTCAGACCAAGGCTATAACATAATGTATTTTGTCCTCCTCAGTGTACTTTAGGTGCTTTTGTGCAGTGACCAATGTGAAATTTATGTTGAAATATTTTACAAAGCTGAGGTTAACTGACTAAATTACAACTATAATAATCAGCAAAGTAAATAAAAAATAAAAATAAAATGACAAAAATAATGGGTTATGTAAAGCCTGCACTTTAAATGTCTGAGATGTAGCTGAGAGCCAAGCCATGAATAGCTTTGAAAATCACTAGACCTTGGACATCCACCATGTTGTAAATACCCTGTTATGATGTTGTATTGTATTATGTCTTATGAGGTTGGTTGGCAAAACAAGAGACACCACTTACTACCAAAGACTACAAAAAGCTTGAATTTCTTTTCCATTTTGTTGCCACTGTTTGTTTTATTCTCCACTGCACTGGTAAAATAGGTCCTAACACTTTGACATTAGAAGATAATACTTAAGCACCAGATGATACTGGTTTGGTTGGTGCCCACTAACCACCTACACTGCCAACACTTTGTATTCCACTGCATTACAATGTTAATAATGGGATTAAAGCGCTGTGCTTTGGGTGGGTCTTTAGTGACTCTATTAGTGACAGTTTGGCGTGACCTCTCCGCTCCAGCAGCCTCGACAATGTTCTGTAATCGCTGATGCATCCTGGCCACTTATCATCGCAGAGATTAATAGAAACATCCTTTGTAATTACAGAAATGCTGTGTTGTCTTGCCGGCTGCTGTCAATTATTTTAATGTGTGCCAAAACATTAATCAGCTAACCGAGCTCTCAGTGATGCTCCACAGTAAAACACAGAAATCCACCATTGATTTTTGTCAGGCTGTATACTCAGCACTTTATCCCCTTCTCCTCTCCTCTTCCCAGCGTATTGATCTTCATAAAGGCAGTATTTTGTCGTTAGGCGAGAAAACGGAGCAGACAGTAATGAAAGGTTTTTAACCCGCGTGTTCAGGGAGCGCCGGACGACTGGCCAAGGTTGCCAGGTGCTATACGCAGCAGATTTTCAGCTGCCCGCGGCCGCAAGGATCGATAGGGATACATCTTTGTCTGATTACAGAGATGAGCTGGTGAGGACTGCAGCTTATGTATGCGCCGTGTGTGTGTGTGTGTGGGTGAATGGGTAGCTGTTACAGTAATAGCTGATCATTGAATCTGCCTGATTCAGTCGTAAAATGGCCCAGTGTTTGACCTCATGATACAGAGAGATAATAGATTCACTACTCTCTTTTTTAGTTCACTGTGGCAGAGAATTTCACCAGAATGTGGGTCCATATGGCGAGCTTTACAACAGTAATCATATCATTCTTTATATAAACTGTATAGATCTCTAAATGCATGTTATTTATCCTCATTTTAATCAGGCCAAATAGATTTGTTATATAAAATGTAGTGGCAAACGAATAAATATAGTAATGTCACGAGTCACTGCTCCACAGAAATCTATAGGGAAGTGTCAGTAGGACATTGAAGAAATAATTAATGAATTTCTAGTATTAATAATTCCTTATGGCACAGTAATAATTAAGATTTGCCTTTGAATCTATAGCAGCACTCTCCACTCCCTTTAAATTACACTTTTACTCGTCCCCTGATAGTTGCTGCTCAGATGCACATTTCCAAGTGATAACGCCGTCAGTCACTTTGCATGCCAAGTGTGTGTGTGTTTTAGAGAATGCCCACACCCCCAAAGCAGGCGTAAGTGTCGCGTATGACTTATTACACATCTGTCTGTGGCTACATGATGCAACAGATGCTGCCGTTAATGGCACACCTAACCTCCCGCCACGACACGCTACGTTAAAAATCCAAGTGGAATTTTCCATTGCCAGCCAGCTTGCCGTTTCCCCACATCTCCTCCCAGCTACGGCTGTCCAGCACTCGGAGAAGCCTGTGGGGAACGGTCCAGACAGGATATTAATGGGGCCCTCCGACAGTCAGAAGGCCTGACAGAGCCCCGTTTCATTGTCACCTTGCCTTGGAGGACAAGGGAGAAGTTGCAAAGCTTATTAGCCGAATGGAGCTGTTTCTGCCTTTAACTTACTCGATCTGTGCCTTTCTGCTTCATTAGACTGTCTTACATCAGAGGCCTGCTCCTCTCCCGGTTTCCTCGCCACACACACGCAGAGGGTGACATCTCCCACCTAATCAAGTAGTGGATTATCTTGTCCTGATAAATTGGAGCTTGTAGCACTTGAAAGGTCCTCTTGGACGAGTGCGTCCTCCCTCTGACAGCTAGATCGAGCCCCCAGGGAGCAAGGAGAGAACATAGCCTGGTAATGATTTGTGGTAAAGCAGACAAATGTTTTTAGAAAGACCTCTTTCAAGCAAGAGGTCTGATGAGTTTAAAGATGTAGCAAAGTCTGCAACAACAGTCCACTCTGTACACTTTGAAATGACACCAAATGTTACGCGAATCTATGTCTAAAATCAAATGCCAACAATGTATTTATAATCTGCTGCTTTAAGAATCATTTGACACATTCATTAGTTTCCATTAATGTGAGAGTCTTTAAAATCAGGCTCATTGGATATTCTTGTGTTACATGCTGTAACTACTTCAGTGTCTGCTGTGCTTATAGTGCAAAAACATTCTCGTTGATCCAGTTGTTTTCTTACACTGACACTTGTTACCAGACTAAGATTTTCAGTGAGAATAGATAATACATAAAGAGGTTTCCTTCTGTCCACTATGCATGAGCTCCCCTCAATGGGAATACAAAATCTTCATTAAGATTCAGCCTCTGTTTCTTAAGAGGCCTCAAACCTGAAAAATCTCCTAATTACTATGCATGGTAGAATACCCTGCTCACATTACATTTCTGAATATGTTAGCTTAGAAAATGAGTTGATCTGCTTTTGTTATTGATCGCCACAACTAACATCTTCATTTCCCGTCTTTTGTTTGTCTGTTTTTGCAGGAAAACCCGTACATGTGCAACAATGAATGTGATGCCAGCACTGACGAGCTTGCTCACCCCCCAGAACTCATGTTTGACATCGAGGGCCGCAACCCCACAACCTTCTGGCAGTCCACGTCTTGGAAGAAGTACCCAAAGCCCCTCTTGGTCAACATCACTCTGTCCTGGAACAAAACCATCGAGCTGACTGACGATATTGTCCTTACCTTCGAGTCCGGCCGGCCTGAGCAGATGGTCCTGGAGAAGTCCCTGGATTACGGTCGGACATGGCAGCCCTACCAGTTCTACGCCACAGACTGCCTGGACGCCTTCACCATGGAGCCCAAGACGGCGCGGGATCTGACCCAGCACACTTTACTAGACATCATCTGCACCGAGGAGTACTCGCGGGGTTACGTGTGGAAGTACGACAAAACAGTGCGATTTGAGATCAAAGACCGCTTCGCACTGTTTGCTGGGCCCCGGCTCCACAACATGGCTTCACTTTACGGCCAACTGGACACGACCAAGAACCTGAGGGACTTCTTTACCATCACGGACCTGCGGATCCGCCTGCTTAGACCGGCCACCGGAGCTACAATGGTGGACGAGACCAACTTATCCAGATACTTCTACGCTATTTCTGACATTAAAGTGCAGGGCAGGTAAGACCAAAGATCAATACTGTTTTTAAGGCTTTTTTTATTTTATTTTTTCATCTCCAACTTGTCCAAAAAATGTGTTTGTTGTTGCCATTCGTCCCAATTAGGGAGCACCTCCAAAAAGATTTGCACAGTTGCTAATGGCTTGCTGAAGTACTCTATTTTGGACTCCAAATTCAAGTGTTTGTTATACCGTATAAGACATTCAAAGTAGCATTTCAGCCATCAGGTCCATTTCTGTTGTAATTAGTGTTTGATTTATGGAGTCTACATACTTCACATCACATGGAAACAACTTGCCATAATCATGTTTAGCAGAAAAGGCTGACAAAAGCATAGCGCGTGACTTATTGCTACAAGACCCCAGTGACTACAAGCATCACAGGGGCACAGATTTAAGTGGCTGTTTTACACAATGTGATTTTTCAATTTAGCTGATATGAATATGGTTGTATGGGTGAAGGAATGAAGATTTAATTGCTCTTATTTTGCTCTTCACACATGAGAGGGTCGCGACACACACGTGCATCGCAGCGGAACGTCACAACAATAAAAGAATCAGAGTTGAACAGGTCTCTAGACTGTAGCCTGAAGATGCACTTGAAACTAACAAGTACTAATAAATACATGGGTTAAGTCACTGTGTATGGAACGAACTAATCAAGGGCTGAACTTTTATTACACTTTAGTTATGACATACTAATAGTAGGGTAGAGAAGTAGTAATATTGTTATATCATAGTAATTATATAAGATTTGGCGACGTCTCTGTGCAGTCTTCATGCCTTACACTTGCTTTCACCATCCATGAACATCTATAAGTGAATAAATGATTCAAAATTGTACAAAGGAAATAATTGTGAGAGCAAATGTTTGTCTCTCCATGTCAGACCTGCAAAAAAACGCTGATTGTCCAAGTTGTACTCACAGTTGCGTCACATCTCGCAAACCTGGCAACAGCTCCAGCTTCTCTTAACCCATAAAATACAAACAGTATAAAATAAATGAATGTATAATGTTGAAATCTATCCTCTCAGTAATACTTATTGTATTACAAAATATCATAGTAATTACATGTTAATGACCTTTATCCGACTCCGCAACATGGACTACAGTATGGACCAGGTTTGCCATGTATATTTATGGAAAAACCTAGGTTTAATTAAAGGTGGGAATTTAACTCGGCCTCCACATTTGAAGACACAGTATATGCTCTATTGGGCTTTCACAGTTTCTATCAAGGTATTCCACGTCATAAAGAATGAATTACAAACATGGTTGGCAGATTCTTGAAGAATCATTTATGTTGAAAAATGCCTATCTCCCAATATCATGAAAATGATTACTCCACTATTACCGTGTTGTTACTGAGCTTCAATAGAAATGGCTTCTAAATCAAGTTTCCCAAGCTGAACAGTGAGATTAATTGACCTGATAATAAGTGTCATTCTAATGAATACACAGATTAAGTCTGTTTCTGGTTGGACTCTATTTACTCTCAGACAGTCAGAAGTCTTCAAGCTATTTAATGAATCTGTAATTTGTTGATTTCCTTATGCCATTAAAACCAGCCCAGCCATTCTTCACGTGGCTTTAATGTGCTGTAAATGTGCAGGCTCCCTTGAGCACAAGGGGCTATGATAATAAATGTTCTCTCAGAAATTGAATTTTTGACTTTTCCCGTGATTGAGAAGGTCATTCAGGAAAAAATAACTGGAGGGAATTTACCAACACAAAGAGTCTGATGGGCATTGGTTCCAGCTGCAGTGATGAGGCCTGTCATAAGCACAGATTATTTATTCTATCTGACTAATCATGACCGGTCCGCACATCCCTGCGGGGCTGTGGATTTGAGCAATGGCCACACGCCACCATCGGACTGTGTCGTTTACAGCCCACTGCTTTACAGAGACGTTCACTTGAGAAATGTTCCCTACTGTTTAGTCAAGGTAACTCACAGTTCAGACATAATGAGATACGCTGAACACCCCTCCCACCGCGAATCGCTGCTCAGCCCTTTCTTCTGTCGTTGTGCACGAGACATAAGCTCCTTAACCCCTGGAATGCAGTTGTATGGGGCTCGGTGGGTGCGATTTCGCAGGGGCAGCGAGGTTGAATCTGGCATATTTTGGCTATGGACCCAGCTGGCATCGGCCGGGATCAGGAAAAGACAAGCTGTGGAGGGAAGTACAGTAGCAGAGCTTGCAGAGAGAGAAACAAAGAAGAGAAATCTAAGCTCTTTGGTAAAGTAGGTCAACGTAGAGAAGATAAAGCAAAAGGGCCAACATTGCAGATCCCTTTTTTATCTGTAACGTGTAGCTCAGATTGTTAAACGGAGGCCAGAAGTGTCACGCATGAACATTTTATGCTGGTTGATTACAAGGGAGAGCCAAATCAAAGCATCGGGGAAAAATCAATGCAAAAAATTTAAAATCATATCAAGCATGGCACTGTCAGATGGATGTGTGCATAAGTCAGTGTCCAGTGATTAAATGAGTTTGAAACCTCTCTGTTTCATTGGATGAGCAGCACAAACGAGAGTAAGACTTCAAAGAATTTGCACTGATCTCTGCCATAATTGTTCTGCCTATTCTTACATACTTTAAAGTAACCATAGCCCGAGATCTTTCCAACTACCTCTTCCTTGATTCTCCAGTCTCAGCCCTCCCCTGGCCCCCTCCCTCCTGACTCTGATCAATACAGTGTAATTAAAGCTGGAGCAGATTCAGGCGACTAAAGGATCTCTTTCTGCCTGCGTGTTTTGCTCTTTCGGGCTCTGAGCCCCCCACCCCCATCCCCTCTCTGTCGCGCTCTATTTCTCCTCTGCAGAACACACTTGTCTCTGAAGGGGCTTCAGGTCGCTGCTTTGAATAATGTACAAAGACCCAGCCCCATTCCACTTCTCTGTACTTTAGGTCAACCACTTACTTACCTGCTGAACAAGAGAAAACATGAACTCCAATGTGTTACTCATGTAAATTTATATTTGACTTTTACATTTTCTGCCTCAAATAAACTAAATAACTGTTTCTAGCTTGTTTGCATTGGGAATTTTGTTTTCTTCCGTTTACCTATTTGATCGAGGAGTTCTAATTGAATTTCCAAAGCATCTAGGATCTTTGCTGCAGGGCAACAGCGAAGGTCAGATACTAGCTCAAGGGCTCACAGTTTTCTGACTGTAAGGTGTGTACATAAAAACTTAAAAGTGGTTACTTCACTCAGTCTGATTTATTTGTTTGTGTGTGTGTAATGCACTGAAGTTAGTTTGATGGCAACTTGCTTGTTTTGCATCTTTCAAGAGGCACTTTTTGAGCCATTGTTTCTCTGCAGGAGCTCAGTGCACAATGGGGAAGACCTGACTCAACAAAATGATTTATAGAAAGTTTTTATTGTGTCAAAGTAGAACAATGTAGATGATTCTTGTTTAACTGTAAAACTCACAACAGTATGCTGTGTCACTGATAATATTCAGGATTGTATAAATACATCTATTCTTGCTCTCGTTCAAAATAGTACCTAAGCTAACGCAATATGTACTGTACCTTGCAAGCAGATGACTGACCGAGTCTTGAAATGAGAAAAGATTTTAAACTTTAAATATAGTGTTTTAAATATAGTGTCTGTTCTCCATGATCTTTCTAAATAGAGTTAAATCTTAGCTTAGCAGGCCAGCCGACTGTCGTTGTTTATACTTCTTCTAAAAACCCAAAGCAGACCTGACAGTGTCTTCAACCCTCTACAAACATAGTCACCTAATTCCTGAGTGTACAAAGCAAAAATGACACTTCCGACATGCTAATACGGTGAGTTGCGATACTTTATCCACTCCACGGTGCAGAGGTCATACGGGTGCATTCTAATTGCCATGTACTCCAGTGTCTGAGTGTGCTCTCGATACAGTTGTTTCAACCACAGATCAGCAATTTGGTGAGTGATGGCTCTATCGGATCTACCCCGAGGAAGGAACAAACAAGAAGTCAATCCAATTTTTTTCCTCCCTTCCCTCCTCTCTCTCGCTGTCTGCCACAGTGCTTGGCTTGCTCCGCGCCCTGCCTTTAGTCGACAGATAATCCATTTGTGCTAATTCCATGTTTCTTCCTGCCCACGTCCCCCTTGAATAAGTCATTCTGCTTGTCTAGCCTCCTTAGTCTCTGTCCCTCCACACCACCATAAGCATCTATTTACCTTGCGTTCTGCATTTCAGACTTTTTTTTTTTTTTTTTTTGGAGGGAATCAGCAGTCTGTGTAAGTCATTGTGTGTGAGAATGCCATGTTTGCAGGACAGCCCAAACAGTCAGTTTTGGAGAACTCAGACCATCTGTCAACATCACCGCCACATGTTGGTTTTACAGCCACAGTCACGTGACTCCTGGTGTTTTTTCAGCAAAAACAGCTTAAGTATTATGGAAGTCAATGAGGCTGTGAGTCAAAATGTTTATCTTGTGCAGTGTAGAAGAAAGTGAATGGGTTTAGTGTTGACTCATCACGTACTGCATGATGTGCCTCTCAAAAAACTGTAAAGTGGTTTGACCCGATTCATCTTGGCCTCCTATACGTCTTCCTGTCTACACTGATGCCACGTCAAAACTAGTGCAAAAAAACAAAGCTTACATTTCCTTTGTCTCGTACTTCCTGATTTTTGTCGTAAAACATTTGCTATAAACAACCCTCTCTCTTTTCAGATGATCTGTGTAACAATGGAGTCCGTAGTTTGAACTGCAGACATTTAACTTCCTTCTTTTAGCTATTATTATGTCTTGTGCAAAAAAAAAGTTAACAGTATGGAATGACCTTTAGGAAAGTAACAGACAGTTCTTCCTGCACCATGAGAGATTTCAGAATCAATCAGAAGATGAATTATGTGTCTCATGAGAAATATTGGAAATGTAAAGCAGTATAAAGAAAGGGACATTTCCTCGTATTTAACCTGTTGGTGGATTGATATTGTGCGGCTGTTGCTCGGTGCAGGATGCTGTCGGTCTATCCTTCGACCTGTGCTTGTTTATCCTCCTCCTCCTCCTCCTCACTTCAAAGTTGCCGTGAGATCTGCTTGCTCAGTTTGAAGGTCTGCGCTGTCTTCATGCAGCCGTGAATCCTCCGGGAGACGAACTGAATGGTTTATGAACCCATGACTTCTAGGTTAAAGCTGAAATATCATCTCTTTTCTTATTGAAGTTACCCGGGATTTCTTTGAAGTTTTTACAGCTTTGGATCCAAATAAGTCTACAATAAAATCAGTAGCTTGAAAGTGGCATGTGCTTATTATCAGTGACACTGACGCGCTGGAGCTTTTTCAAATTTGTGAGTTGTGTGGGAGGTTGTTCATCATTTGAATCAACTATAAATTCATGAATAAGGCAAATGTTTCTAATTTTTTCCAATGAAATAAGGTATTATTATTATTATTATTATACTCAAGTTGTTGCTGGTACAAACTGGTCCCTTGCTTCCAGGTTTATATCTGTGTACCCTATAAATAATATGTCATTGATCAAATTTGAGAATACTGTATTGATGCAGTAATGCAAATAAAGAAATGTAGACAGACAGCTCCAAGAGTTTGTGCTAAAGAGACACAGGCAAAGTTTTCAAACTGAGAAATATACAGTAGCTGCATGATGAAATCTGAATATGATATATGAGATCCACCTGTTCTTCTGGAGACTTTAAACCGGCCACAACACAAAGCCACCTGCGTGCCACTTTGTACTGCTTTGGGCTCTCAATTTACACACCATAATTTAGTGTCGACCCTGACGCCAAATCCTACCCATTCATATACTTAGTTATCTGGAATAACATTGACTTTATTTGAGAATTTGTTACGTATTTGTTTGTATTTGTTTGGTGCTGAATGCAGGTTGGAATTGTGGGAAGTAAGAAAGCAGGACTTGGACTTTGGAAAATTAACTTTTCATTTTGGTTCCAAATTTAGGCAAGTTTGGGCAGTAAGAACACAGAGAAATTGTAAGACCTTAGTTTAGAGAAAGGTTAGTGTATTGTTGCTACTAAAGTCTAACCCAGAATTTCATTAATTGTGTCACATTGTTGTACACTGGAGTCTCTTTTTAAAGCGACACTAGTTAGTCATTTGGTCTTGCTAAACAACTATGGACAACTCAACCTAATCTTAACAGTTCTCTTGGGTCTATGGAGACACAGTCGAACTAGTGTAACCTTTCAGTTTTGCTATAATACCACAATCCCGATTGGTTAGCAAGTGTTGATAGGAAGTGTGTCTCGTGCTGCTTTACTCTCCCAACCATTCACACTCATTAATTCAAACAGGCACCCAGCTATAGCCAGCTGTAGTGGGTGTTTCTTTGCCAGACAGTATTAATATAGATCCTGCCCCCCTCTTCCCAATTAATCAGTTCTTCCCAGCTGCGGAAAGCTCCTCAAGCAATACACATGTGAACTGTGAAGGTAAAAAAAAAAAACAGACTATAGGGAGAACGTGTTGAAAAATGTGATAGCGGTGGTGGGATGCGAGGTGCGTTGGCAGCACCAGAGCGTAGAGCCCCATATCTAGAGGCCACAGCTGCCCGTGCACATCATCTGCATATAGCTGCCGGCAACATCAGGTCAACATCGCCACCGTCTGTGTCCTCAACAAGAACGGACATGGACAATAGTTCTGAATTACAGGACAAAAATAACTCACTTTGTCACTAAAAACTCTGATTAGATGACAACATTGGAGGTATTTTAAAGGCAGGCTATGATGAATGTCACCGAGATATTAATAAACGCAAAATATGAATAGACCCCTTGGTCCATCTTCTATTTTCAAGTGGTTGTCACTGATTGAAGGTCAAATCCAGGGATAACTGGCTTTAAATTAATTAAATCTCTCATATATTTTTGTAGCATTTGTGAGCTTTGGTCGGCTCATAGAAGAGGTACACACTCAAAAACACTGCTCTCATGAAAAAAAGAATTACATTTTGAAATACAGGCAACGGCAAGTGGCTTTACATTCACCTTTACATTGTTCTAATTGCTGATTGCTTTGATTTGTTTTCTTTGTCAGAGGTGAAATATTTGCTGCTCATAAGGCAGATGAAATGTAATGAAAAATGTTGGGCCTGGCCTTCTTTTAAATAGTGATGTAGATATTTAGCAAGGTGGTCATTTTCCAAAGCGCGCCATGTGACCAATCAGAGTCAGCTGGGTTAAGAGGGAGGGGCTTAAAGACAAGGAAACTTTAATGAAGCTTTTAAAAAGTGGACAATATACCATTTTTAGACTACATTCAGTATGGCCTCCATTATCTTAAAACTACACTATGCAACTGTTTCATGTACTGCTACAAAATATTTTGTCATTATATATTTTAAGGGGAAAAAGTTCTCCCTAACTTTAAGTTTGAAACTTAATATTTGTCTTAAGTAGTATTTAGAATTAAAGGCCCAAGGTTGAAAACTAATTTTTTACGTAACCCAAGGCATAAACAATACGATTAATGAATTTAATCTGTAGAGCAAATAGCCACTTTAATTTTCTTTATCAATAAATTAATTCCTTTCATCATGCCTTAGAGACATAGCATATTTTATTATTATTTAATGAAATAATGAAAAAAAAATTGGACATCAGTGCCGAATTTGATTAGACCTCACTAAGTACTTGGTGCAATCTTATTAATTTGATCATTTAGTTTGTCAGAGACTTATATGTTGTGGCTCATTAACCAAAAGAAGAGAAATGAGTCTAAAAACAAACAGAAGTGAGGAAACATAGATCTCCATGTGTCAGAAAAAAAAAAAAAGTTTCACTAGTCATCTAGTGTCTGACAAACACGTTGAGATGTGATAGAAGAAAAGGTGTATGCTATTCTTCATTGAAACAAAATGTGCTGTCGATGCTCAGTGACATCTGACTGAGTGCTGCATTTAAACCTTTGCCTTGTGCCTCTTTAGAAAGCGCTGCAGTGGATTTTCTGTATAAACTCCAGACTGTGTGACCTTTGTGTGCTGCAAAATCTCTTCAATGCCTTATCAAAACGCTCTCTTCTTCACTCAACCTGACACTTTATTGTTCAGAAGTCAGTTTGAAAAGACACACAATCCAATACCTTCATGAAGTGCACAGTTAAATTAGTATTCATGGGAAACAGAGGGCCATACTGTACAATTGTTTTCTACCTTTGAGTTTCTGCAGAGCCATAAAAACAGTAGTGTAATCTTATCACAATGGCCGACAGTGCAGACAAAGAAAGGCTATACATTTTGCTTATATACAAAAACGTTCATTGTTTAAATGAAAAAATGACCAACTCTATATTATGAATAAGGTGATGCGATCTCAAGAGGCATCTCCAATAACTCTCATTAATGGCAAACATGAAAAACAAATCCTAGAAACATGGAGATACAATACAGTCCGCTGAAAGCTTTCTGTCCAAATCCAGTGATAAGCCTCTGTGTCACTGACATTGGACTCACAGAAGCTACACAAACCAATCTCCTGCTATTTATCACAGGCGGAGAGTCCAGAGATATGAGGCCCGGAGCTCCGAGAGACATCAAGATGTTATCGACAGAGAAGCGAACGGGAGACGTGGCACTTGGGCAAATCCTTTCCTTATTTTTCACTTGACAAACCAAAGTTTCCGCTCCGACTGGACAATGTATCACTTGTTTTCAGACACAGACACATTGCTGATAATGCAGATCTCATATTTTGAGCATTGATTTCTTCCCCAATGTGTTTGCCATTATTAGTAGCCAGCACAGACAACAAATTGAATTTATGTCTTGAACTGGAAGACTGCACTGCTGATGCGGCCCTCGTGATAGGACTTCTTACGCTCCAATGCTACGGGATCTGCTGCCACCATATACTGTTTTCTTGCTTTGGAAAACATATCCTCCAGGCACTTTCCAAATCTAGTCCAACTAATTCGGTCTGCACATGCACAGATTGTGTAGGCAGCTTCAGTAATTCCCTTCACAAGCCATGCTTTAATGTCCCAAAACAAATGAGTAACAGTTTACTACAGTTAAAAATCATGACATCTCAACAGCTACAAAGCACCGTTTTATCCTCTTTTATCTGCATGTTTAAGGAGCCAGTGCCCCTCATTGTACCAAAAGGCAGGTCTTTGCTGCGCCGGGCAGCCATATTGGAAGCATTTTTCTCCTCTTCCTGTCGACAGAGCCCATTCAACATTCATGCACTGACCCATTTCATTAATGGAGAGGCCTTTTTCCTCGTGTCTTCCCCCCATCTCCGCCGGCTGCTGTCCCCTTCCTAATGGGCCCTCCTGTCAGGTTTTCATGACTAATTCCTTCATTGACCTCTCCTTCACATGCAGCCCCCCTCTGCGCTGATGATTCATTAACTACTGACAGTTGACAGGGATGCTTCATACCTAGTAAACTCACCTGAAGAGCAGAGCATTAGCAGAAGTCTACCCACTTACACTGTAATGCGATACATTTTTGCTTTGTAATTCTTCATTGACTATGCTGTATTATACAGTGATTTAGTTACAGGTAACAGATAATTTAAGATTTTAATTAAAGCTCTCAATTTCAGTGTCAGATGTGTGATCTTTAGGCATGTTTCCACTGAGCCAGTACGCCACAGGCTGGGGCTGGGGCTGCATACTTCGAGAGGTGTTTGTCCGTGGACAGCATAGCATTTACCCTGCACAGACTGGAAAAGTGTCTTCAGGGGTTGCGTCATAATGTAATGAAATGGGTGGTAAATAGACTACAATGTATGAGGCATTAATGGCCCTTAACTGCAGTTCTGTTGTTGGCAGCCAGTGGTACATTTCAGTTCTTACAAAAACAGCAACAAAACAGTGTTCTTCTAGTACTTTGGCCCTTGACATCCATTTTGAAATGTGACAGGATGGGAAGACAGTTAGTGCTTTGTTAATGCAACCCAGCACTATGGTACAGTGCCCACTAGACTCAACCAGGTATAGCCTAGCCGAGATGAAAGGATCTCTGTTCCTCAGTGGTATATTAGTAATGTAATGGCCTGCTAATTTAAATTGTGCATTGTTTTTCATAAAGTTCAAATTATTTCAAAATGGGCAATAATCAGTTTAAACGAGCAGGAAAAACTGTGGCCCCCTCCCATCACTAGGACATCCTACTGAGCTAGCATATCGGCATGGGCGACATGAGAAGAGCGCATCGTCAGTAAAGAAAACACCATATGGCAGCATTTCCTCCTCACAAGCCCAAGCAGAAGCATTTTGAACACAAGGAAACGTGTTGATGGCATCAGTGCTCTGTTCTGTTTGTCTAATTCACCTCATGTGCACAAACATGCACGTATTGTGACAGCAGCAGGGTTAGTACGATCCTAAAGCTCCCCAAGCGAGATATTTGATTCTGATCTGAAGACGACGGAGACTGATGAATAAAAACGCCTTGATAATGGGATCATTGAGTCATGAAAAGCGATTCTGAGTGAGTTATCTTTTGCGGAGGCCAATAAATGCTGGCGCTCATTATGTATGGCCATTCAGCGGTGCTTTCGCCTTCGAGCAGAACAGCGGCACACAATAGAGCTGCGACTGACAAAAGAAAAGCAGAATAACAATCAAACAATGAAAAAAGTACTATAGGAAATGTCCCAGACCTTTGTTCATTTGGCGAGGTAATGTAAGTTACTGGAGCGTGATGGCATGGTGCTGATGTGGATTGACAAGTAAAAAGCAAAAAGTCAAAGACGTTTCTGGGGTCACATTTGACTCTTTGACTCAACTATGAAGTACCACTATTATCTTACTGACAGTGTGTGATGGCAAATACATTTTATAGGTTTATTGTTATATTTGAACCATGTCTAGTCCAGTAGCACATTGATTCTGCCTGCTATACCTTCTTGTAACCCATTGTAGGACTCAAAACCTGTCACAAATAATAGCCCAGTAACTGGATATTCACCCAGCAACTACATATGTTTTGCTTAATGTTTTGTCTGGTGTAACAACCCTACACTGTTTTGTACCTATATGTTGTTATGTCAAGTCAAACTTTTATGTATTTCTAAAGCAGCTGTACAAGTCATACAGACATGAAATGGAGAGTAAAAATGGACATAAAAATGACTGCAATATAAAATAATTAAACATAAATTACAGCAGAGTAACATCAACAAACAAATAAATAGACTGAGAAAATAGAATGTTCCCTTCTTCTGACGTATGTGGCTATCTTATATAACACACACACTGGAAGTAGTTAATCACCATCATCTTGACTTTAAATAAGATGTACAAGGAAACATCAGGAAGGCCATAAGTGAACCCCTCTGCAGCTCGTGGGACTGCCAACTCTTGCTGTAATTACATCTGAGGTTGAAGTCCCACCCTGGTCTCAGATAAAGGCCCCTAATGTGTGCAGTGCTGCTCCAGACATCGGTGTTCAGTAACAAGGAGATGCCAGAGTGAAATAGATAACGACTTTAGTAAAAGTAAGTGTTTTGATTAGAGCTGATACAGTCAATTAAAAATAGTACGTTTTGTGTGACTTTTGTTATCTTTAGTAGCTCCTGTTGATGTTGTGACTTTTCACAACTCAAATCTGAATAATTCATTAAGAGACTGTGGCTGTGGTAGTGATGGAGTATGTGAGACTACACTAAAGGTGGCAGTTTAAATCAGTTCCCTTTCTTTTGTAAAGCCCAATATAACAACAACTGTTGTACCAGACAAAACTTCCTGATCTTTAGAGCCTCTGGAAGAGTAAAGAAAAATTAAATTGATGTAGGAGGCGACACAGTGATCACCAGGATACATGCCTATCTCTCCACAGACACCTGGATGATTATACAACCATGGCCCAGCTCCAAGTTCGATCAATCTCAGGATACATTAATATTTCATGTTTTGCATTGCACATTGCATTAAAAGCACATTTCATTAAAGGCTGGCTACATTAGATCTGAGACTATCCAGATTTTAGTCCCAGGTCTAAAGAGGACCACAGCTGTCGAGGCAAATGTTTCATGATGTGTTTAATGCCCCTCTTACAGAAGACACAGAGAGGTCAAGTGCAGTGTAACCTCTCACAGTCTGCGGCCTAGCTCCAGACCCAACTGATCAATGCTCTTGGATCATCAGAGACTTGCCCCCGGTATGGGCCTCCAAACTGTGAAGCCCCTCGTAAAATGACAAAATGGGTTACTGTCAGCCTTATGTTGCATTTATTTCCTGGGCAGTGCATTTTCTGTCGCCAAGTCGGCAGCCGATAGTGTTTAGCTGAGAGCGGTATCACTGAGGCCCAGCATGTCGATTGTATTGAACTGGCTTGGCATGTCACACGCAGTAAAGACCTCTTGATTGACTCCTGCTTGGATAGCATGTCCAACGCCATACATTAGTAATGCTGAGGACTCAATACATGGATGGCTCCGACTGATTGATGCAGGCAGGTTCTACATTTACCTCAACGTATCGGACTGGATACGAAAGAGTGCTGAAATATTGCATCTTTTCAGGCGTTTGACGTCAGCTGTTGAGTTGAACTTTGAAAATAAGGAAGTCATGTCTGTTTTCATGAGGTCAAGGGAGCATTAATGGAAACAGTATGACTAGTACTGGTCGCTGATGATAAGATTACTAGGTCTGAATAGTGTTTTCTTTCTTTAAATCCCTTTCTTTTGTGAGTTTATACACACTGCATTGTGCTAGAAGAACAGTAGCAGTAAAATGTTAGAAGGCTTATGTTAGACACAGTGTTTAGCATCATCTAACTAGTATTGGAGAATTCATAGTTGAGGACAATACCATAAAAATACATTATAGTTGTAAAATAGAACATGTCAAAAAGAGTATTATTTTTATATTGATCAAAATGTATGATCAAATAAATAAAATCCCCCAGTAGTGATGCCAGGGTGATTTTCAGGACTATGCTATAATTGACTTGTAACAGAATTGATATTTGTAACATAGACTACACAATACTGTATGCACACACTGATAATGGAGCGGCTCTATAAGCATATTTCCCGGTGCCAGCCAAGCACCTTTTACACTGCAGCACAAACTGACATTTAAGTGGCTACTACAGGGAGTCTGCCATGATATTTCTTTCTCCGTTTTCCCTTAACTGCCTTCCCTCGAACTGAGAAGGAAGGACGGGAAAGAAGGATATAATTAGGGGGAGGTTTGGGGCCGAGGTCCTTCCCTGGAGACCCGGTGCTGAGATCTCACTCCTTTCACTTCCCACAATGCATCGCAGTTTCGGGGGGGTGAGAGGTACAAGAGGCAATTAGCAGGTAACACGTAAGCAGGAAGGCTGACGCTGGACGGACAGCAGCTGCGAGATCCATGTCGATGCAGACGAGTCCAGTATCGAGAGAGATCATCTGAATATATTGTAAACGTCTATTCTTTATTCATTCCATATGCCGTCCAACAACAGAAATTCAGCTTTTGTCAGATTATGTTTACAGTCACCGAGCATTATCATATGTTTTGAGTTTTCCCAGAATGCTTGTAAGTAAAATTACATGAAGATTGGATAATGCATGATATTTCTTCGCCGTTTCCTCAGATGTGATTATTCATGAGCTTTTACTTACTCCAAACGTTAGTGTTGTACAACAGGAGACTGATCTGTGGACTTCAACTGATTTTTTTATCACTATTTCCTGTGATTTTATCTAATGTATCAAACACTGATTTTGATTTGGTCTTGCCTTTCCATTAATTTGCTCTTGGTCTTGTCTTGGTCTTTTCTTGGTCTTGATTCACTCTCGTCTTTGTCATGACTATTTAGGTTTAGGCTAGTGTAAGAAAAAGGAAGTAGTGTTTTGTTTTTGTTTAGTGTTCAATGTTTTGACCTAAAATATCTTTTATTTATTATTTATATATATATTTTTTTAAATTGACATAACGATAAATACTGTTAGAACCTCATTCCCTACTATTTGTTTCTGATAAAACAGTGTTAAAACAAGTATATTGGATATGCATGTATTGAAATGTACATGCAACATAATTTTTCATCAAAATCCTAATGATATTTTGACTTTTTACCATATTATTGGAAATATTACAAAGACACATTTCCCTCACCTATAATTAAGCCACTCTATTGAACCGCCCACGCACTTCAACACTTGCCTCCACCTTCTACGCCAGCAAAAAAGCCCACATCTTTATTAACCAATTGGCGTGCATATGAAAACACCTGGGCCTTCAATTGAAATTTAATTGCTTCACTTAGTTAACCCACTTAAGGAGCGTGTTGAGTTTAGGCTCCTCAATTTGCCGGGATCAGCAGCGTTGTACATCGGGGATGCAGCCGGCTTGGATTGTGGGTAATTACTATTAATTAGTGACTGATACTTTTGGCTTTGAAGCTGTATCGAGCAAAATAGAGCAATCTGAAGTAATGGCTCAGTGGAGTTATGGCTGTTTATAAACCTGCCTTATGCAATCACAAGATATTAGAGCAGCAAAAACAAAGTCTTTAGGCTTTTCTCTTGGTTTTTTTTTTTAGGGAAAAGAGGAGTGTGGTCAGGTGCTTGTCAACCTATCAGGCCACATGAAATATGACTAAGAAGAAAGACTGTCAAGCCAAATGTTATAACGCATACAAAAGTAGAAAGAAAACAAAAACATAGGAACTTTGGAAAAAAAAAACCAACAAAACAAAAAAAACCAATAGTGATATTTTTAAAGAATAGGCATTAATATTCTTTACAAATTCAAAATAAGGCTTTTCATTGTTTTTTGAACACCCACAACTACTACATGTAAGTGTCTTATCTATTTCTAACATGCTCTTAGTGTCTTGTTTAATTCAATTCCTTGAGTGACTGAAGGCTATATTTCCCCTATTGTGTGTACAAAAAAAGAAAACAGTATTTAGATGATGAAGTGAAAGTTAAAATAAGGAAAACGGCAGGAGCTTGAGGATCTGTTGTTTTTGTTTGTTGGCTGCTGCCATCTTGGGGGGAAGGCACAATATGTTGTCTGCACCCACAGTGTCAATCACAATCCCATTATTGCAGAGGTCACAAATACAACGCTGCAGGTAAGCCAAGTCTCAACAGGCTGCTCTGCTCACATTTCCACCGGGATAAAGGCAAAATAATACATTTGCACCTAACAACGTTGTGTCTCCCATATTTCAAGGAGAACTTTACGATCTGAGAATGTGTTTTTTCCTGCTTTACTTTGGATAAAATGGAATCAAAACTTCAGTGGAGGTATTTTTTGCCCTTCTTGCAATTTGAGCCCACAGCCCCATGGGTAATTTTATGAATACATATCAGGACCTTTAGTTCACAGGCGGTGGCGGGCACACTCAATAATGCCTTGAGCAATATCACTTTGAGAGCGCCTCACAAAAACAACGACGCCTTGGCTCCATGAATATTAATAAATGTGAGGCAGCGAAGAGGAGTCGAACATGGCAGACTATTCGGTTGATATTGAAGGGATATAAAGAGTCAGAGACATGCCCATGACCCACTGAGCCTCCAATGTGAAGCGATCCCTATAGAAAATACAGACACGACATTGTACGCGTGAGGGGCCCAGGAGAAAACCAGATGAAACGCTGTTAACTACACATTTACTTTGAGGGAAGTGGTAGTGGCCAGTGCTGCGGTGTGAGGGCCTCCCTTGGTAGCCACATTGTAGAGGAGCAGGTGATTGGCAGCACGACGGCACCGGCGGGTACGAGACCCCCGAGCGCTCCGTCATTATGCCGACGGCGCTATCATTTCTGGACGTTGATTAAAATGTTGGCGATGTTAAAAGAAGCTGAAGGTTAAACCACAAAGGACTCCCATGTGAGGCCAATTCACCGCACACTGTCTGCCCCTTGCCTCACAGTTTTATAACACAAAAATACATCTCTGCTGGAACTGTTCTTTCACAACTGGAAAGGCACGGCTATTAAATAAACGGTTCCTGGATACTTGACTTTCTGAGTGGCTGAAATTGGCACTCAGTTACTCAGGGTAAATCAGCCAACGACTCAAAATTTGCTTCTTAGAAATCAGGAGATTTGGGCCTTGCTATATCTGTCATTTTTTCAAATTACTGTCCGGTTGCAATTACATCAAAAGAAGTGACTATTTTTAATGTAAAAAACTTCGCCTACAGTTTAATTCAATTTGTCATAAAAGCTGAAGGTTTAACCACTGCTCATTTCAGCATTTAATCAAAATAACAAATCATCCATCATGCCTTGCATTTTGTAAATTTGCCTCCCTTTTAATAAAACCACTGCTAAAAGTTGGATTTCTACCATTTCAATCCATTCTAATAGTTGACTTAAGATTGCAGTATTTAAGCATGAAGCATTTTTAGGGTTTCTTCATATATTTTTAAAAAATCTTGCTGGTTGATTCTTCTTAGACAAGAGATCAGTGGAATCATGTCTATCTCACTGACACAGCCCCCTCAGCTGGACAGAAACCTATAACTTTCCTATCACCAGGACACAACATTTTAGAAGATTCTTTTTTTTTCCTCCCAAACTCAGTGAATATGGCGTGACAACAGAGAGTCTGTGGAGGGGTCTGGACCCTGTACCGGTTTAAAGTTACCCAGTGCTGCTTCAAATCTATGAAAACACTTGATTTGTCATCTTGTGTTAAGAGTGAAAATTGCTTGAAATTGTGCTTGAATATTTGAAGTAGTTTTCTTATTAGATGGAGAGTTTAAAAGAATTTGCCAGAGTGCCTAAAATGGACATGCATTTGTTCAAAATAATACATTGAGTAGGAAAGGCTTGAAAATTGATGTTAAAGGTGCCTGGAAAGTGCTTGACCCTAATCCCACCACTGTCTGAGTTGTAAAATCACTGTAAGTAATATGTATAGAGTTTCTTCAGCTAGCCTAAATGAATAGCCTGTACAATGTGCTGCTATATGACTAACATAACCTGAAACTCTGTGTTTAATGAGGTCAAATAGCTTCTGAGAGTGTACTTTCCACAGATTTTTTTTTATCACGAATGAACTTAGACTCTATAAGAGAGTGTAATGCTGAAAGTGGGCAGAGGGCATTCACCAGTGACTTGTTCAGTTGGACGTTAGTGAACACAACTGCTGGGCCATCTGTGTCATCTCCCTCCTTAGCAACTTTCCCTGAGCTCTGACTTGTGTCGAAGGAACAAATAAAGACGTGTTTCCTCCTGACTCCCTGTGACAAAAGACTCAAATGAAAAAAAGCAGTGCACAGGCAGAAACCGTGTCCTCAGTCTGCCTTTAAACATTTCAAGTCCTAAAATAAACACATTGCCATTAATCTCTGGTGAGTCATGCCTGGTGGAAGTTAGATTTCCAGTTTTTATTTGATGTCGCAGCCAGGGTTGGCATTGGCACTGGATCGTGACTCAGTGCACTTTGGAAACAATAAGCCTATGTTTTTATCACATTTTAGCATTACATATCAAACAGTGAGTAATTTTTGTTGGATGGAAACAGTTGAGGGACTTAGTGATGGAAACGCAGCGTGATAAGGAACAAGACTTCAGCTTAAGCACTATTACAAAAGCCCGAATATCTTTTGCAATTCATCAGCTCTCTGTACTCTTCAAAGTACTTCATGCAGCATGAGGATCATAAATTAATTTAACAGATATCCCCTCCATACTCATCCAGACACAGCAGAAATGAATTTGCTGAGTTTATTGTTGAATGAATGTTGAAGTAAGTGCAGATTTAGTGCACCTTAAGGGAGCCCCTCTCTCCAAACCCAAAATATGCTCCTGAGATCTCATCTCATATTAATTTGTCATGGAGGATGTAGCTGCGCTGCTGGCAGCCTCCAGGTAACTCACAGCTATTCAACGGCCCACAAAACCACTAAGCGTATTTCTCCCTTTACTTGTTCCACTATTTAACTCCCCTTGTTTTCTCCAGCCTCCTCTCAGACCTCTTACTTGCTCTTTTGCTCTTCATATTTCTTCACTCGCTAACTCAGACCCAACCATAATTACGCAGCCTCCAGTGGGACAATTAAAACTCAGATGCCTTTCCTTACAGAGAGGATGAGACGTAACAGAGACAATAATAGTGCCAGGTGTTCTCGTGCCTCTTTTGAACTAACTCCTCTTGAAGACTGCTTTAGTTCTTCTGTCTGTTCCAACACTCGTCAAGGACACGCCGCCCTTGGGCCGCATTGTCCAAATAAATAAAAGCTGTCTGTGTAGCGCTTCTGTGCTGTGTTGACGTGGTTTTCCTTTCCTCTCCCTGACAGGTGCAAGTGCAACCTTCATGCCAACAGCTGTGTATTCGACAAAGAGAAGCTGAGCTGTGAGTGTGAACACAACACCACTGGTCCCGACTGCGGCCGCTGTAAGAGGAACTACCAGGGGCGAGCGTGGAGCGCCGGCTCCTACCTGCCCATCCCTAAGGGCACCGCCAATATCTGTGAGTTACATTAAAGAACTCGTCAATAGGTTATTTTACATCACTGTTATTCTGCCGTCAATATCAACAATCGCAATATCCTTGTTGTAAAATGTTCTACAATAATGTTATGGCTGAAAAAAAAGAGATTCACCCTTTGCATTTCAAATGAATTGTTCAATCAGAATTTGTTTCAAACTGTAAAAGTGGCAAAAGTGATCAGTGTAAGTTAGTCTAAAGCCTTGCATTATGTTTAAACAAGGCAATGTTTATGTGCTCTCTTTACCTTTATCACACCAAAGGGTCTCATTATGCATGACTCCTTGATATTGTGCAGGTCTTATTAACTCTTTTCCACATAACAACAAAACACCTTGCTTCAGGTTCATAGACAGTTTGATTACGTCTGTATTGTCTTTGTAAAAATAAATAGCACATAGTAAATACTCAGACAAAAGTGCATCATCGTTAAAAATCTATCCCAACTCTGTAAATTAGCATCAGTTGTCCATGTCATAAAAACTTTTTCAAATCAATTATTGGAGCTCAGGTGACATCTCTCATATCTCATATAGACAGCAACATGCTTATCATATAATTAACACAATCTGGTAAAGAGCATAGTAGAAAGTAATACAAACAGTAAGATGGGTAAAAATAAAAATCTAGGCCACATTTCCCTGGCAATATGAATACAGCCAAACATGCAGTATTTCACACAAGTCTCAGTTTAGTGTGAGGCGTATTATAAACGTCCATATGAATTCAGCTCTCTGTCTGCTCCGGCTGCACTGCCACCGAGAACATAATGGGCCAAGTGTGTCCGTTTCTATAGAGGGCTAAGGTGAAATGAGGTGCCCGTGCTCCACATGTAACCGTTGTGTAACAGAGCCTTGTTAGACTTTCTCCTGACCGTCATGTGAACACGTGCAGCTGCAGAAGGAAGTGCCCCGCGTCGACTCTGGCCTTTGTTACCGTTTTCTCATCCTTTACAAAACACCCACAGCATCGAGGCAGCGGTCTGACTGAAGAGATCTCTCCTCTCCCGATGTGCTCAGCAGCAGAGCTTCAGACGCTTTTAGCTTTTCAATTTCCAGCTTTTTTAACCTGTAAAAAAAGCAAGTGACTCGTCGACCTCGTGAAACAGGCTCTACTTTGTTAAAACTTTTGCTTTGGCAGTTTAACAGAATGCTTTATGGTTAACAGCTCTTGTGCATATTAATGTCTGGCTGTCTCTGTGTTGTGATATTAGTATGTTGGTCCTAAATCACACTGTAATCAACACACCAGTTTCTGTTCACAGAAATAATGCATTTCTATGAATAACATCCAGCTGCAGCTGCTGCGCACGATGCAGGTTGCAACCAATTATTTATTTCTGCTTGAGCTGGAAAAAAATGGGTCAGGACTATGTTGTTTAAAATGTATGTGATGTTTTCTGTACTTCTCATCATTTTAGTGCCATTTCGTGTATACTGTTCTGTTTATGGATTGACATATGTGTGTCATTAGAACTATTTACTGTGAAGTCAGTATTACAGGAGGACATTTGCCATAACATGCTGAAACACAGGGAGTATTATAGACAACAATCATATGAAAAGACATTTAAGGCACCATGTCTGTAACAGTAGTGCGTATGTTAAATTTAGACTTATCCAGATGCAAGTGACATGAGCTTCTTACAAAATAAGTCAAAGAAAAGTTTTATATTTGAAATTATAACATTATAATACCAGATATACTCAAGTTAGTCAGTAGTTGCAGAGTTAACAGTGAAGCTATTGCAGAGGGCAACTGAATGAGGTGCAGAAGCAATGCTGTGCTGCATAGTGGTGATTGTATATTAAGGTTGTGATGCTAGTCTTATAGCTACACAGAAGGTGTTGTAAATTATACTAGTTTTCAAGTTTGACTTTGTTCTTTTTCCTCAATCCATAATGTAAATGCTACTGCAGCTGCGAAGAAGCTACCGTGTTTGAAACAAAGCAAGGACGTCACTCACACACACACGACTGAATAATCCAGGTACATTGTGTCCCTGGTAGACTTTACAATTCTTCCTAATAGCTGCCGTGGAGCAGATAAGCCAGCTGTCAGCTAACGTACAAGCGAACGTTTAAGTGGATCTATGTGGAACTGTTAAAACACTCCTGTCCCGTTGTGCTCTGTGCATCTCACAGAGGAGCGGAGCAGCTATAACTTCTGAGGCTGTGGCATTAATTTAAAAACCAGAGTCTCACCATCGTGCCCTGTCTCCTTATTGCATGCTCTGTGATTTCTGCCTTTTTTTCTCTGGACGGGGCTGGAGGACTCCTCGCCACCAGCTGATGACTTATTCGCTCTCCCTTAGGATCAGCATTATGAGTCTTTGAGGGAGGGGGGCTTAGTGAAATGGCCATGCCCAGAGAGCAGATTGACAGCACATTATTAAAAAAGGACACACACAGGTGCTCGTCCCGACGACGCATACTCCGAGTCCCTTTGCCCTGCGAGTGATGAAAAAGTCCAGTATAAAGTCCGTTATTATACTTTGTCTTGGAGGGGAAAAAATCCATAATGCAATAACACTGTGAAAAATCTATAGGAATGCAAGGTTTTCTCCCTCCTGAGTAGAAAAAATAACGCATAAGGCTTGACAGAAAAATGCACCTTTTTACTGCTGCAGCCCCAGAAGTCAAAATGGATGTTTTTTCTCATTCAAAACCCAGTGAGCATATGGCAGCTCTACAGAGACAAATTTGTCAAAGATGAAAATGTAATTAAGATTTAATTTCTTTTTACTATGCCCATCAAGTCGTCGGACACGATAAGGAGATCGATGAATCATCACAGAGCGGAGGGGGAGGAGTGTGTGCTCGTACAATGGCACTGCATCGGGAGTCGAAAAAAAGTGATGAAAAAGAAAAGGATGGCAGAGATAGAAGGAGGGGAAGTGGGCATCACTCTCTGTCACAGCTAACTCAGCCTTCTGGGGTGGGCTCTGTCTGTCCCGCTTTGCTCCGCTCCGTCTCAGCCCCCTCTTCTCGACCGCTCCGTCTCACTCATTCTCTCTTCCCCTGCCTCTTTCTCTGCCGAGACAGAAGGAGAAGGATCAGTTTCCGAATTAACCATGGCAGTTCATTTCACTGTAGGGCTGGGAATACTGACGGAAATACAAGGCACTTTTGGAAGTGGCCAGAACTGGATGGCCTCGAAAAAGTTGATTTTAAATCAAAGAAATGTGTCTCGGATATGATCCAACAGTCATACAGTTTAAAACCACTTTAAATTGATTGGGAAATCTGTGGTATTCGCCCCCCCCCCATGTGTATTATGTAAGATATTTGCATCTCAGTGCCCTTTGCACAAACACAGAAAGAAATCTATTGCAGGTGCCTGTAAACTGATACTTACAATGGTTTGTCTGAACACACAATATAAAAAACACAAGTCAAGGTTAGTCTAAGTTGTGCTGTGAGTTTCAGCTGAAAATTCAGTTTAGTTTTTTTCACTAAGTTGAAAGACAACAGAGACATGGTTGATACAAAGGTCTCATTTACATATGCATCAAAGGTTTGCAAGTATTGTATACATCAAATTATATCTTGTTGTGTATCCTACTTTGTAAAAAGCCTTACTTTGAGTTTGTCTGCCTAAGACTACAGAATGAGAAAGTAAATGTCATCTCATATTGCTAGAAATTGTAATACCATGATCTTAGTCATAACATACTCAAAGTTCAGACAGGTGCATTTCTAGTTTTCTTTATCACAAGTAAAACGGTGCTTGTGACCAGACCACTTTGGCTGATGGACAAGAATAAAAGCTCCAAGCCGTTGAGAGTTTGTCAAGGTTGTGACCTGATGACATAAGCGCTGGAGTTATGTAAGAATAATGTGACCTCGGTGACAGCCTTGTAGATTTACAATGCTCTGGTCCAGCCAGTGCTGTTAAAGCAACGGCTCAATACACATCCGCTGTCATTAAATTATTACATTACATATGACAGCACTCTGACAATAAGTGCCTCTTCAAGGAAAAATAAAATTAAACACTAAGTCTAAGACCCAGTGAGAGTGTTATCAGTGATTTGAAATAATTCAAACCAGAACAACCTGCTCTGGTCTTCAGTCTCTATTGTGTTGAACTATTTTTTTTTTACCCAGTTTGTTCCCAATAATGACGCTGATACACACCATTAGTTGTGGACTTGTTTGGTCTTGATTTAAGAGTCCTTCATTTATGACACTGAGGGCCACTAAAGTGAAAATGTATGACAAGTCCTAAAGTTGTGGACCTGTCTTGAATACTCCAACACTATTTGAGGCAGACTTCCTTCTTCATTACCTTGAGCTTAATAAAATGTGCAGATTTCCCCTTCAAAGCTGGATTATTTAACACTTGTTCCACTTCAGCTAAAGCTAGCTTCAGACTTTATAGATTTCTGTGATCAAAGCAGTAGAAGGCGTGGACATGCAGAGGATTTCGTTGTAATGATTCACCCGCTGCCTGAACACAAGACCAACATTAGTCATGTACGGTCCCATTAAAAGACTGCACTTCGTACTGTCCCATATGACAGTGCATAAGAAGCCCTGTCAGCCACAACAAAAACAAACATTATTGCTTATGACTTCCACATTGCATATTTCTCTGCTGCTGTTCTGTAATTAGTGTACATAAATTCAGCGCAACCAGATGCTCCCGTCACATTATCACGTGTCCTCTCGTACGGCTTATTTACATAGATGCACATGCCCAGATTTAGACTTTTCTGATTAATCTTCTCTCTGAGGTGCACAGAAAGCAGGTTCCTATGCATGTTTCAGTGACAACACCAGTTCCCATGAGAGCCAGTGGTGCCGCTGCTGAATACATGTATGTTTTTGTGACTGAACACAAACAGTTGTAAAATATGGGTCACCAAAATCTGCTATACAGTATGTCACCAGATGCAAAAAGATAGGCTCATCTGTTGAAACTCAGTGTGTTGGCTGAATTATTTTTCATTAAAAGGGGTGTAATGAGGCTTGGGTTAAGACATGACTAAAGCATCACTCTGATCACATTATGAATGATGAAGTATGTTGTATTCTTTTAGGTGCCCGTTATTTTTCAGCTTATAAATGTGAAACTCATTTTTGATATTCTCGAAAAAGTTGAAAGAGTTTTTTTTAGAATTTTCTTAGACTTCTTTGAATTTCCATTTTGCTCCTATGGCTCCATCTTTGTAAAACTCGCCTGTTGTTTTTTGTCCTTTGCTCCCATCACCTTTCCTACCCCTTCCTCTCTAGCCTCCTACTGTTCTTAAAACATGTTCCTTTGTTGAAACTCTTCTTCTCCTCCACAACATCGACAACATCCCCAACCACCCAAGAGACCATGCTTGTTTATTCTGCTTCTCCCACATCTCGGCTCAGTGCAGCTATGACGCTAATCTATCTTTCAAATATTTGTTTCTTCCATCTCATGCTTTTCTTTTCCCGTCTCCCGTCCCAATTGCAGTCACCGCCGTCGTACACACATCAATTCGTTTCTGAAATCTTAAACTGTGCTTCTTCCAACTTGGCTCTGGGGCACTTTAAGACTTGCCACCTTCAATTCACATCTACACATTGAGAGCGAGCGAGCTAGCCGGGCAGTCCGCCGAGGCAAGCCGTAATTTTGCTCCTGAGGAATTCAATCAAGTTGCACGCCGTGTGTTTCTTGTGTTCTGGCAGCCTTTTCGGTCTGCTAACCGGTTAGCAATGGCTGTCACTGTCGCTGGCTTCTCTATAGCCAAAGAGCTCCATATGATGACGGATTGCTGGAAAATGGTGGTGGAGGCGGAAGGGGAAAGTAATTACCAACTTTGCCTGTGGTGGAAATGCAGTGGATAAGCCAGGTAATGTCAAGGCAAACAGGCAATACTCAGAGAAGGTCAGCGCAGAATAGATACTGACAGGAGAAAAGGTGATGACAGTAAGAAAAGAAGTGAGTAGGGCTCTTTGTTATTGGGTCAAATTGGGAAATAAAAGTCCTGTAAGATCATTAATCCTCCATTTACCTAATGAATAGTTATGCTGTTTGTTTTCCAGCAGCATGGCTTTGCAGTTTTGTAGGAGTTTGTAAAAGTATGAGGCATTTACTTAATTAGGCTGACTCTTATCACAACTGAGAAATTTTTAAGTTTGCCTTTGGCTAATTGGATAATAGTGGTGTAAGTAATCAAATTCACTTTGTTACAGTTGTAGTCTTTAGCCCAGACTAAAGGGAATTTACTACAGTTTCTTTCTTTCTTTCTTTTTCTTTTCATGCTTCCTGTGCTTCTTGAACTTATTTTCAGATGGCATTAGTTTCACTTTGCACTTTTTTAAAACCACACCAATAGACCTTCCCTAAAGCTGAGTTTAATGTTGTCCTGTCATGGGTCTGTGGCTCCTGTGCACATCGGTGAACTGACCGTGGCTGGGGACTTGACTTTGGATGATTTTTCTGTGTAAAGTAAAAAGAACAGAGGAACAACTGTTGTGAAGCTACCTGTTTTGATTCATGGAGAATCACAACACAACTTTATATATGTAATTTGTGTTTGTCTATTTAAAACAGTAATTTACACACTGCACATAAACTCTGCAAAAAAACAGACCCTGGTTCAGTTTCTGCTCAGTTCTGTTTGGTCAAAACCTTGATCTACTATAGCTTTCAGACCTGAGAATTAAGCTTAAACCAAAGAGGAATGTCTGACAGTGTAAATGGGAAAGCCCCTTCAGTCTGCCAACTTCAGCATCTCAACACTGTAGTTTTGACTGTGGTTGCTTACTTGAACACTGCCCTATGGAGGGAAATGGGTAAATGAATTTTAATAGAAGCGGATTGTGTCCATGTCTCTAAATGCAGGCCTGGAACCTGTAACAGAATCACCATGATAGATTCATGTTTTGGAAAATATCATTTAGATTCCTGTAATAAGCCGTTCAAGCATTTACCCGATTTATTCTGTGGGAGATAAGTTATTTTGTATAAAATCCTTATTAGTTCTCACACATGTTGCATCATTGTGTCCTTTCCACTTTGAACACCATTGTAATTGTGCCCTTCAGACATTTAGATTGCACCATAGCCCTGCCACAGGTAACTGGTCATCCATTAGTAACATAGCAGTGTGTGGGATAGAGTCTGGACGACAACAAGACTGCATTTGAACGAGTGGAGCGTACAGCGCTGGGATTTGTATCCTCTCTGCTCTGTGAAGTGGGATGTACTGTAAATCAGTGGACGTCCTACATGACACAAGCCCGTTACTGGAGTTTAATGGCCGCACATGTGAGCTCACTGTCGCATATGCACAGATCATGTTCAGCGAATCACACGCTCCTTTGAGATCATGTTCACCGGTCCGCTATTCGCAGCCCTAATCCCCGTACAAGTCATAAAAATCAATGGAGCACACCGACAACATAAGCAGCTCCTAATGCTCTTCCTGTGTGATAGGACAAAATTAGATTGCAGCCTTTGCCCATAATGGCGGGGCTGGGCAGGTGAAGGGGATTGGAAATGACGGTGATTGAAAATTAACCGAATGACCCGACATGAGATCCTGGACATCTGCTTAGACCTCACAGGTTGTTCATAAAGCACACAGTAATTGCACTGACAGTCCATTCGAGCGCCATTCATCGTGACCCGGAAGATAAGGTTATTCCGCCTTGAACTGTCAAGTGAAAATGTGACAAATTAACCCGTGATGACTCATAAACGTTGACTACTGCAAACCGTTTACATGTCACACTGAAACCATGGTTACAGCAACAACAAGAGAAATAGTTTGTGAAAATGGTTAAATCTGTGGCAATAAACACTGCTAATGAGCAAATGTTGAACTCAATAACATCTGTTTTTTTCTACATAATTTAGCTTCTTTTTGTTCTACTGCACCATACAATACCTTAATGAATCTGTCACTTTTCCCTAATGAGTCAATACAAATTCCTTTAAGGTTTTACACAGTTCTTGTTTAAATAACTACTGCTAATACATCTGCATTGTTTAGTCCTTCTGCAGCAGTGCGTCACATACAGTGTTGTGGACTTTTAGTTGAAAAAAGCAACAGCACACCGTCCAGTGCAGCACTTTGTGAATACCGTATAAACACTTTTGAGCAATGGTTCTTTTCCTCTGTGCCCAAACGGTGAACTTGCAGTTTGGTGTTGCACACTAATAGAAATCTGCTCCACAATAACAACAGGCTGGCAGCTCTCTCACTTCTTTCCTCCGCCATCTCCTAGTTTTATATTTATATCCCTCTCCATTTAATGTAGTGGGTCCCCTGCTAATCTCCCAGACTGATGTAGATAGGCTCTGTGTATTATTGCTCTGTCAGCTACTTAACCAGGACCATTTTAGCACTGCATTAATGCATCTTGTTCAGCTGCGCTGTAGCAGTGTGTTAAACAGCATCGCATTTGAGCTTTATGTAAAAAGTACAATACATTAGATATTTCAAAAGTGAAAATGCTTGTGGTAGTAATTCTGAGGATGACATTCAGCGTCCTTGTCCTTTGTCTTCACATCTGTCCACCTGCTTTAGAGTTGACAGCCTTCATGCCCCACCTCCAGATGTAACGTCAACCTTAGGTACAACATTGTTGAGTCAGGTGACCTTGAAATATGGCTAGAAATGAAGACTCTGACTTAAATAACATGAGTTGATATAAAATTAAGTGGGAACAGTCCAAGCTCTTATTCATTGATGCTTCCGTAAATATACTTGATAAAGAGCTCAAGAAGGTATGTTAATGTGAGTTTTAGGCTGTAATTATACAATTACTTTACACTTTTTTTTTCTTGCATCTTTTTCTTTTTTTCAATGCATCTTCTATTTATATTATAATTATAATAAGTAAGTATAATAAGTCTGTTAAGTAATATTAACAGACTGTTTTACATAGTCTGTCTAAAATCTGTGTAACTTTTCCCTGATGCTATGATACATACTTATATATAATTGTACAGTCTTTTTGTTTATCCAAAATTACAGCAGGTGCCTCAGCTTTAGTTGTCTTTAAGAGGAAAAGAGATATGAGCTGCAGACAAAGAGAAGAAAAGAACCTTTCGTAATACTTCTACTTTCCTCCGTTGCTTAGCCTCCACTTGGAGCCACCGACGTTTATTTCTGTGGGCAGACTGCCTTATTGAGGGCAGGGGGTACAGCGAATGAGAGGGAGGGGCTCCGTTCAAATGGATGATTACAAAAAGTAGATCTGACATCTGTGTCCTTAAAGGCTGAAAACTACCAACATCCAAAGAGACGCCACATGTTAATGCACGTTTGAGGATTATTAGCAGATTTGAGGGTCTCTGTTAACACTGTCTGACCTTGAAGGTGTGTGACCTGAGCAGATGTGGATACGTCACACACAGTCCCGGTTTGTGTTTAACTCAGATGAAGATATGGTGCAGAAATGCCTCGTCATATCCACGGCCAGCCGGTGTCCTGTTGAGGGTCACCATGGCGATGAGACGGACTGTATTATCTGCTCAGTGCCTGTCTGGCACAAGGGATTGCCTGATGGAGGGACAAGGATCAGACATGTCCTCCTTCTGCGGCGGAGTTTGCCATCCACAGTGCTATTTGATATTGTGTGTGTGAGTTTGTCTGCGAGATGAGATTTCTGTGTGCATATCTAAAGACGCATGTGTCCACAAATGTCTCAAAGCAGTTTTTTCAGCCAACTCCTGTCAATGTTTAAATGTCTGTCAGCCTTAGCCCACAGAAATGTAATTTAGTAATGTATAGTTATATTGAAACATTGGTGTTTGTTGTGCAAAAGGACAGCAGTGACCTTTTATGGCAGCACCAACAACACAGATATCAAAGAACCAATAAAAACAAATCTGTGAAGCTTCAAGCTACAATCATGGCCTTTGTCCTTTGTCTTCCACTTTGTCTGCATGTTAATCCTATAGTTTCTAACAATGTGCAATATGTACTTTAACTTCTTTTTATCAAAGTACACAGACAAAATGTTGTATTTTATGTATTTAAAAATATATATTTGCCAGGCATGTTTTTAAGATATTTAATAGAGTTCGGCCTGTTCTTCGCACACACCACTGTTCAAACAAACCTTTTCAACATTATCTTCTACAGTCAAGACTTTGTAAAGAATTTGCTAAAATGATGTTTGTAATAATTCTATTCCTTTCTTCTCTTTTCCAGGTGTTCCTAATAACATTGGTCCAGTTAGTAAGTAAACCCTTTCAAAGCAACTCTGAGAATGCCTGACGCTTTGCTTCGCCTGTTGTGCCTCCACCTTCTCCGTCCATCCCCGAACATTCACTTGTGTTCATTTCTGATCTGATCTTCCTTGTACAATCACTCAGCCATTGTTCAATAAGTTTTTGGGGAAAGGGACAATAGATAAACAATAACCGGGGGCCAAAATGCCATGATGTGGGCATATTAATTTACATTATCCAGTCCAACATGGCGAGATAACACGTGGCTGGCTCCGAATGCTGAATGTCATTTGTATATTTGCTCTCTCCCATGCATTATAAATAAATGGCATCTAGACTTTATTAAAGTGCCAAGACCTCGCTGGCAGGATAATGTCACAGGAGGTCATTTTAATATAAGCCGCAAGCGCCCGGGCTGGTATTATCTTCGTCAACCAGTAGCCCCTGAGGAGGAGGAGGCAGAAGAGAGGTGCCATGTCTCGAGTTACCGCTGCCTGGAAGCTTGTGTGATGCAGGAACTATAGCAGTGTATTGAACAAGTCAAAGTGCATTCACAGCCGGGCTCAGTTGTCCTTAATCTTTTTTCTCATTGCCCTGTTCTTAGTGAGTATCCTCTTCCCGGGGCAGCACATTGATTAGCAAATTGTCCCTCTTCTCTGTCTGATCTGGACCCACAAACACTGTCTGAGGTTAAAGAGACATGTACAGTTTTTATTAACTCACCCCAATGATCGACTTAGGCTACCTCTGCACTTCTTTATATTTAAACATTGCTGCAGGAAGACATTTATATAAAAAAAACTGTCTGCAGCTACAGGATAATATCATTGATGGCAACCAACAAACTAAACGTCTTCATCTCCATATGTCATTTTTGCAGTATTCAGAGTAACATTAGCTTTAGATTAGCTTAGTTCAAACTTTGAAGTAAGTCTAGATGACTGCTTTGGAACATCTTTATTACTTTTTAACAACAACAACAATCTTTATTATGACCTGAATGGAAACTTGTACTTCAAGTGCCCTTTCTGAATGCTCTGTTTCCATCGCTTATTCATCACAACATCTTTTGGAACTATTGGGTTTCTGTGGCTTACTCTCACTCAATATCAAATGCTATTTGCCTTGCCCAAACCCCTGCCACTTGTCTTGTTTTCTCATCATTTAAGAGCTAAGTTGACTGATGGGCACATTTCCCAAACCGTGTGCTGAAACCAAAGAAACAGATTGTTCCCAAGTGGTTTGTTAATCAGGATTTAGAGTCGCAGCACAGGAAGTGAGGCCAGAAATGGACACAACCTCCCTACCCCCCTACGCTCCTGCCTCTCCTCTTCCGAGCTGTCACCTACTCCTGCCGTCTGTGGGATTTATCCTTCACCTCATGCATGGCCCGAGTAGAGCATGCTCATACTTCATGCTGTATATAAACCAGTATAAACACATACATTCACCAGAGCACACCATCACAATGCCAGGCCAGACCATGTCCAAGGCTGTCCACAGACCCGTCACAGGGAGAGGATGCATGCAGATAACTGTGTGGCTGTGTGTAAGTGTTGGGGGTTGGGGATGATGTTTTTAAGCAAGTCTATTCTGACAAACCAGAGTCTACATCCAGATTGTCCCACAGGGATTTAGTGAGTAGCTGTCACATGGTAGCACTGACAGGGGCCACCCACAAAACTACAAACACAAAAGTACACACACATTGAAGATGATAAGGCTATAAACTGTGCAAACATGAAAGGATACATTCACACTGCACTAAAGAGTGGCTCATGCAGATTCGATCTGTTCATGTCAGAGAACAACTCAAGCCACGTAGGACTGAGTTATACTTGTTTATTGTCTTCCTTTTCACATGTGTGTGATACAAAAACACATTTGTTTTGTCTGGACCAAGGCTTGTTTTTGTTGAACTAAGTCGTTCAACCATGAAATCTGAAATGTCAGTCCATTATCTAATTCTTTGCTTAGTTACCTAACAGACCAATCAAAATTTATGTTACTTCTGTCACTGTGCTCACTTTGATCTGATTTAGTGTTATATTGTGAATAGTCAGACCAAATAAATCAGATCTGCGTCACTTTTGTCTGCAGTGTGAATATACCTGTAGTTATTAATAAAGAGAGTGTCAGATGTCCTTGAGAAGTAAAAAATGTGTTTAGTTAGTAAAGAAAGAGAGCTCTTTTCATGCTGTTGTTTGAAAGCAATTGAATTCCTTATTGACTTTTCTCAATTCTATTTCAAGTTTATTAAGCCGGGCAGAATTGCCTAATGCGGACCATTAAAGCAAAATTAATATTTAAAAAACAATCCAGCCTCTGTGAGATTGCATTTCATTATGGGTATGGCATTGATTAAAATCCATCACCACTCATTTAGCTCAGCTTACCTGCACATAAGAAAATAATTAATAGAAACCCAGATGTGTGTAATACATCTAATCAATTTGCTGAAAAATTAAAAATTATCTTTTGCAATTTGATGTTTATAGATCAGAACAGTGTGGTTTGTATGAAATACTCACACGCTGAATGATCCAAGTGCCGTCCCATTCAAAGAGCCTCGTTTTCAGTGGGACTTTATCCAAAAGAAGAGCTATTCTCAGAATCCCTCAGTAAAATCAATTGTGAAACACTTTGGGTGGATTAAACAAAAAGACAAGATAGTCCACAGCACAGCTGTTTGTTTTCTGAATCAATGGACTAAAATTGTCACACTGTAGACTAACCAAATGAATGTGTTATTTAACTTTTTAAATATTTATTAAATCTCTACAAAAGGTTTTACCTAAATGGTTAAATGGTTTAAAATCAATGTAAGTAAATCTTAAATGTTCATTTAATTGTGATATTGATATGTGGTCAAATCAACCAGCCTAAGTGCTGTATATTTCAAAATCAACTGGCTTTATGAGCAGTGAGATTCTCTATTCACACACATTTAGCATAATAGGCTTCTTGCCAAGACACCACTGGACGTTAATTACTCAAGATTGCATGATTCATGGAGTCAATAGCAAAAGGACAGAAAGATCAAGTGCAAAGATGAAGGGGCACGACGAGGAAACTTATCCGTATTCCTCTCCATTTCCAACCACAGTATTTCCCTGACACGGAAATACCGCCTTGTATGTAATTATGAGGTTATGCTACCCACAGCAGTCCGTCATCCCAGGTCCCAACACCTGTCATTATTTATTCATTGTTATTCCTCCACCAGAAATACTCTGTAATGAGATATTGATTACATAGTCAATGTGATGAATTAAACACAATGCCCCCCAACATCTTAATTTGCTGTACATTCTTATGATCCACCATGATTCAACTCAAAGAGGGGTTTATCTTCTTTTGAATTTTGTGTTCACTCATCATTACCATCTCCATACACATGTACAGCAAGAAATTACATACAACGTCTCTCCAACGTCCTCTAATGGATCTTTGGATGCATTTTGCTCGTCCATGTCAGCCCTGCCCCATTGTACTTGCTGTTATCCTGATTTACTGGTTTGCTGGACATGTCCGTGTCTACAGTTGTGTGTGTCCACTGCCACGTAGTCCCCCTACCCCCCATAGACTTGTATAGTGCATCACACAAGTGCACTTGAATAACTCCTGGTTTCTCTCAATTGTACGCAGTTCGGCCGAATGTCTCGTCGCTAGGTGTCGCTAACCGAAAAGAAGGTAGGCATCCAAGATTATGAAACCACTTTTTTACAGGCTGTTTTTAATAGTTAGAAAATCTTAAATCTTTGTTGTAGTTTGGGCATGGCAGAAGGCCTGTGTAGTGTTATAGACCACACTAACTGAGATCAAGTGAGTTGAGACCAAGAGTGGGCACGACTGAGTCTAGCCCCTGGGCAGTGCATGATACTTGGAAGCACTTTCTAAACAACAGTCTACAGCCACTCACCACCTCTTATAAACTTAACATTGACTTGTGTGTTTATGGCAGGGAGGTCATCAGTGATTAGAAAAACTAAAAAACCATGAGGATTGCAGTAAACACACGGCTTCTGTGTTCATGTGGCTCGTATGCTCCAACGTGATACTATGAATGAATGAACTATGCTCTCAAACACTTAAGGTGTGCATTTAAACATGTAGATAAAATTTTAATAAGCTTCAGCGCTTCCAACAAGAGCTGTTCATGAGAATCACAGTAGGTGCTTTTATGTTGATCTGGGTAAGGTTCTTTAACCGTCTCGACCACCGTCTCGTGTACCGAGTGCACAAGAGAAAGTGTGACACCAGATATAATAGAAGAGGTCTGCCCTATTATTTCTATTACCCTACTGTTTGTTTTATGACCGTAAAAGGAGGGATTGATGTGTTCAGTGCTAGCCAGTTTTCTTAGCTATGCTCCCGTGCACAAATTTATAGTGTGAGCTCTGCTGGCTGGCCTCCAGTGAAGTGGAGAGTGGTTTGTCAGGGGATAGTTTCTGTCTGGGGAAGCATCCTCCGAGGCTTTTGAATTACACTTAGCACTTGTTAATGAAATGAAGCATAAACGAGCGACCATAAGATTTGAACTATTCAGCATCAGAGGCATTTGTAGCAGACGCTACCATAGCAGCCAGCTTCACTCGGCAATGTCATTCTTTATTTTTCAATGCCATCATTCATCATTATCATTATTGCCTTTGTTTCTTTCTTTTAAATGTTACATTATTAAACAACTCAAAGCTTTGTATTTTCTTGACATTACACATTTATGTTTAATTGCAATATCATGTCTTTTTGTTTGTTTCTTCTTTTAATTTGTCTAGTAGCTCCTCAAGTTGCATTGTCCACTGCCCCTAGTGTCCACGTTGCAAACAGCAAGCGAGGTAGGAACTGGATTTTACATTGCCCCCTCGATGACACCCACCCCTCTTACTGTATGAACTACTGTTTCTGCCCCTAACCCTGTCGCACTAACCAATGCTAGAGCACTCTGTGTCCATATATTTCCAGCTCAGTGCTTGACAGATGGCTCAAGGCACATTAAGGATTCATTCATCTATGGAATTGTTTCTAAACACTATAAAAGTCCCTTGGAATCATATCATCGGCTGAGCAAATAAAGTGGGTGTTTGAAGCTACAACTATTTTTGGGGAACAAGCTTCCGAGACTGAAGACATTTTTTTCCTGTGTGTGCATGATTTATGACCTTAGCCTATTTCTGGAAAGGGGAGATTATTTGTCTTCTGAGAGTATGTCTGTGAAAGTTAGTCATCTAATGCACAAGATCTTAGTGGCTAACTCCAGAGGAAAGCTTTCTGCGGCAGGTGAAAAGGTATAGAGACTCCTGCTTCCTTATTTTCAAGTTTGTTGGGTTGTTAGCAGCCGGACACTGAGACCTGACCTCAATACACTTTCTTAATAACCACAATCCCTTGGAAGAAAGCCGCCGTCCGCCTACTCCTCTATTTTGGATGACTCCGTGTGCTTTGTGTCCGAGCAGTTGCCAGCAGGGCTTAAGGGTCACATCTGTCTGCGCAGTGACACATGTTGTCAGTGGTCAGTCAGCGCAGCCCACTGATCCTAACTCAGAGAGAGCTGAGCCGGGGCGGCACCCCTCGGGGTAAAGCTGCCAGTGAGTATCATAGACTCTAGCTCAAGCTTTTTCGCTCCAGATACAACTCGCATATATCTAATTTAGCATGACATAACACTTCATCGCCAACAAGGACAAACACTCTCACAGCTGCAGTTCACCACGTCACTGTGCTGAGCATTCAGTAAAACTGTATTGTTTTAATCTGGTTTCACATATGTTCTCTCTAGAGTCAGGAATCATATGTGGTTTTGACACTTTTCACATATTTAGTAAACAAAATAGGATACTCCATGTATTGTGCTAAGCAAGGTTTAGAGAGCATGCACAAGGACCATTTTTTCTGTAGTTAATGGATGACACATAAAAATTCCACACATAAAAATTAGTAACAGAACTCACTAACACAAATCCTCATGCTGTGATTTTTTTTTTGTTTTTTTGTTTTTTAGAGAGAGAGAGAGAAAGTGTTTTGTAAAAGCACACGCAGCAGCTACAGCAAAAATCTATACAACTTCACTTTTACTCCACAATGTGCAGGCATGTCCTCCTGAAAGGACATAATGCAGGTGTTATAGCAGAGAACTGTCAGAGTATACCTTGATTCTGGTATCATTGTCATTGAACATTTAAAGCTCCCATGCATTTCATCACAATTTCAAATACAACATCATTTGATCCATCTTTTCTTCAATCTTAGTAACACAACAATTTCCAAGCCTTCCTATGCCACCCCCAGATTTTCCAGCTCCATCTCATTCCTGATTCATTCTGCCTTACGCCGTGTGGTGTTCGTTTGTGACCGTGTCTCTGTGTCATCATTTCGGAGCCTCCTTCGCCTCGTGTTGTTATGGTGTGCTTGAAGTGATGTAACCTCTCCAAAGTCTTTCTCCTACTAATGCTGTGCTTTTCATGTGATGTGTGTTTTGTAACTCTGGCTGTGTCCACGCCAGACTAATCATAAAAAAGCTTCCTCTCATTTGTAAATCCATTGTCAACATCGCATGCCGTGGTGCCTCGCTCAGACTCTTGCTAACCCACCGCCGCAGCACTCGCAGTAATTTCCACACCTCTATCGCGTCTCTTTCTTTCTCTATCTTCTATCTTACCCTTCTTTGCAAGACTGCGAATGCTTCGGCCACTCCAACCGATGCAGCTACATCGAGCTGCTAAACACCGTCATTTGCGTCAGCTGTAAGCACAACACTAGGGGGCAGCACTGCCAGCTATGCAAGCTGGGCTACTACCGCAATCCTTCGGCCGAACTGGACGATGAAAATGTGTGCATAGGTTAGTCCCCTGAAACCACGCCCCCTTTCATTGCCACCGCTTCACTCACCTCTGTCCTCACTGTCCTCTTGTCTTTCAGACAAATACACATCTCATGCTTGATCACTTCAAACCTCTTCCCTGTTCATTTTCAGTGACACACCACTTTCATTTATTTTTTCAGATTTGCACAATGTCACTCTTTATTTGAAGACACAAAAAAGTTTGCTCAGAAAGGTTTATTTATTCTGTCCCAAATGTCAGCAAGTTTTTGAGCATCATGAGGCATGGGTACCAACTTTTTTCCAGTTTTCTTCATTAGAGTCTAATGGTGTTACTGGAACATGTGACCAAGCCTGTAAAACCACCTGAAACACTTTACAGTAACATAACGTGACTCTTTCAGGAAGAATTTAGCATCAGAAACATGTCAGGGTATAATACTCAACACTGTCCTGTTTATAAGAAGCTGGAAGTTGGGGCACTAACTTTTTATGTAAGTGGTTCGATAAATGGCTCCCGTCATTGATGAATATGATGAAAGATATAAAACATGAACAAAATAATGGAAACACTTATTATAATCGGTCCTTGCTCTGATGAAGTCCAGTTGAATTTATCGCAGCAAGGTACTTTGACTGTACATTAAGCAAAAAACTACAGATTACTGCTACTAATGAAGGATTTGATTTAGACCTTCCACATCATTAGACAATAGCATTCAATTATACATTTTATATGACAATATTTAAATGTGTATCTTTATGTTTATCACATACTATATACTGCTGTTTTATCGTGTTGGCTGTTCAGATCAGGATTTCTCACTTGACTAATAATAAGTGCAAGCATTAGCCTCAGTTGACTTGTTGTGGCTGAGGTCTAATTTAGTTGGTCTCCTTTTCATCCTGTTCAGCACATGAGGAAGTTGTGTCTCAAATCCAACTGTCCTCTATGTCTCCCACAGTTCATACCACAGACCACCCCTTTAAAAAGATTCAATCAAATCTTAAGGATTTGATTTGAGCCTTGTTCATAATTCCCTTTCAATCAAAACTATTTCAGGCTTTAAAATGCCTTCAGATGCTTGACTTAAAGTAACATTAGTCACCTCAACATGTTTTATTAAAAGGCCTATTAATTGCTTTTGAACTGTAACGCCTACTTTGTGAAGTCAAAAGCTGTTTTAAAATTGGGTGTTTCTACTATTTTGTCCATGACCTTTGAAGAGCATTCATCCTTTCCATCGTCTATTTCTCTCGTGTGTATAAACGTGTGAAAACTGCATATCACATAGTTCCTAAGGCGTTGGTTGGCTTCCCTATTGGATTGTATTGCTAGCATGTGAAGAGTGTGTTCACAGTGCAGTGCCAGGTGCATTTGTGAGTCCTGAGGGGCGAGTCTGACAAGCAACAAGAGTTCTGAGAGAAATGTCGCAGTGAAGTTGCACTGCTAGTCAGAGGTGCCACGCGAGTGCAGATGTCATATCCATGAAATGGCCCCGGGAGTAGCAGCTGAAACCCGTCACAAGGCGTTAAGAGTCACCCAGGCGTTACCTCTCGCCAAAGTCCCCCTCACCTCGACCCCCCTACACTCATCACCTCTGTCCTCATGTCTGACCCTGGATGTCACTGGGCTGAGGGCACGTGCACCAGCACAAAGAGCAATGTGACGGTCGCAGGCTGCTACTGTGACCGCGCAGTGAGGAAAACTGAAGGTCGGTTTGAGAGTGGGGCACTGGACAGGTTTCTGACAGAGATGAGCTAATGAGCTGCGTCTTCTGAGGATCCTCAGGAGGATTGAGATGTTTTAAGGTGAAGCAGGGTTAGATGGGGTACTTGTGAATAGTAGGTGCGCATGCTAAATAGATGAAAACAACTACAATAAAATCATTTACATGTTACAGAGTGTACCATTACACCTTAAAGCTGATGGAATATTTTATGTTTTCCTTTTAACTACCACCTGATGCTGGAGTGTTGCCCTAAACAGTAGAAATAGTGGACTGAATGATTAGCTTCTGGCTAATTTTCTGAGGGTCCATTTGTAGATTATTGCTCTATTAAAGATGTTGAGACCAAAAACAGACCATTTGACACTAGTGTGATTAAAAGCTTACTCAACTACTCATAAATGATAAAACTATGATCCACATCATGCAGATTTAATTTACTGAAACTACTCGGGGGGTTTTTTTATAGATTATTCAATGACAGACTCTTTTTATTTTGTTTAGTGCAGACAGAATAACATGTCAGTGTCCTACAGTCCACTATTTCTATTGTTTGCTCATTCAGCCTCACAGATGGTAAAATCACCCACAATTATCGACAAAATGCACATATTATCCACAAGTACCATACATTGTACAACCCTACTCACAAATATGACTTTAAATGCTGTTTTGAAGTATGATAGAAATTAGTGAGGAGTTGGTGAGGCCCGGAGAACATATTACTACAATGCCCATTTCAATGTACTCATTATCCTCTAACTTTGCCATCCTTTGCCTCATGCCATTTTCCATGTGATCTCTAATCATTACACTTCTTGTCACCAGCTTCACTTCTTTTTCACCTTCTTCTATAAAACACTGTCTAAATGAATCCAGTTTTAGATCCAGCATGTGCAGAAATAGTCCATAATGACCATTTATAATCAAGAGCTACTCGAAATGCTTTGCATAATTGCTCATTGCATGTTGTATAGAGAAATAGCATACTATAATTGTGTTAAATGCAAATATGCTGTTAAATTTAAAAATGCCATCTATATCCAGTCATTTTCTTCCCATTCTGTCTCCATTACAGTTGAAATGGTAGCATTTTGATGTAAAATATTCCAGTAAAAGTAAGCATTATTATCATGTGATTGTAGCAGACTCGAGGATGTGGTCCACGCTGTGAAAATGTTGCAGGGTCAAGTCAAAGTGCCACTCTGTTTCCAGCCTGTGTGTGTTCTGTTTTTCCAGACTGTAATTGTAATCCCTTTGGCTCAGTCAGTGATCGCTGTAATGGCACAGGATTTTGTATATGTAAGGAGGGCACAACAGGGCCCAGGTGTCAGGAGTGTCTACCCGGCTATTTGTGGGACAATGGCTGCAAATGTAAGTAGAACCACAACTTCTTCCTTTGCAGCTCCAGACTCTTCCTCCCTCTGCTTCCTTCTCTGCTTTCTCTCTGATACTCTTGCCTTCTCTGGCTGCACATGCGCAGAACTGCACAGCGACAATACAGAAAGAACCTAAGCCGATATACTCAACCATTTGATTCACTTGCTGCTTTTTGCTGTGGCTGTGTTAACAGAATATAATGTCAGCTAGTGACCTATAGGGTTTAAATAGAAAAACCTCAATGGCATGGCAGGATGCATGCTGCTCCATAACACGGTTATCCGGCCATGTCGCACACCAACAACACAACAGCTGAGACAATATTGACTGCTTTACAAGCTGCCTGTGGTCTGTTTGAAAAGCCGTCACCCCATGCCAGTTCACAACAGGACAATGTCATCCAACACCAACATTTTGATAAAGGGAATGCAGCTTATTTTGACTTCCAGCTCATTTGTTATTGTCCACTCTTGTTATATATTTGGATATCCCCTGGTTGTGAGGCAATGCATGCACTGTGTGTTTCTCTACTTTTAAATGTCACCAATTTTTCATTGTTTCTTTCAAATCAAACTCGTGCAACATACTTCCTGAAGGTAAAAAAATGAATGCTGGGTTGTTTAGATATTCACCTGTATCTAAGCCTCTTGTACTTGAGCTCTTGAGATACTGCCATTTGATTCGAGTACGTTACTCGTGTGATTGAAGATGATATAATTACAGCAAACTGTAAATAATGATTTAGTGTAATAATGAAGTGTGAAGAGGCTCAAAAACTTTGTACGGTTTGCAATTTTAGTTATTCATATACTGCTCAATACTGAATACAGATATACCTACTAACTGATATTTGCTAATGTTTGTAGGCAGAGTTGATTTACTCGAGCTTTATAGAGCAATGGTCTTTTAACTGGCTCTTAATCTCTGTCCTAACAAAGGCGCTCTAAATAAGCTGCCACTGTGAGATGACATGATTATGAGCTCTGTAGGCTTTACCCATTTAAAGGTGGGCAATAAAATGTTAGCTGACAGCGCAATAATTGGCAAAATTAAGAGGTCTCTTTTGAAGTGACATGCCCCAGGATGTTCAGCCATTGTGTGTATTTTTAGAAAGTTAAGGCCAATTAGAACCAGTTCAAAAGCTGTCATCTTGCTTCTGCTTACAGCCAGCATATGTGCAGTTGATTTTTGACACAGTTCTTTTTTTGAAGTGTTTTGAATGAAAAGTGATGTGGTCGAGGTGACAAGTTACGTTTTATGAAGTGTGAAAACAAGCCGCATTGGGAATATAAATTACCCAGTACTTACGAAAATATATGTAAAGTGAGATTACAAATAGTTAACCCATTTAAGTAAAGCAGTATTGGAGCTAAATTACCTTATATAAAAAGAAAATGTAGCCCTGGATTTAAAGCTGAAAAGCAAAAGGACAGTGTGTTTCTGCTTACACTGTTTATGTGTAACTCATCACTGAATTAAGTATTAAGTATTTATTTTTGCTAATAGCTCTTTCAGCAAATAATCATTGCTGTCTAATTTAACCATTTAGACTGTGTAGATAATAGCTTTTTTTTTTTAGCTATTAGAGTTCTGTGTGATTAGAGTAGTTCTTTTATTTTACGCAGATGGGTGTTCATTAAAATGCACTGTTTTTGACTAATATATGTAGTGTGTTTATTGCCAACACACACTGTCAGCACACACCTCATGCTTGTGCCAAGTGAGGTGGTATAGGTGCGCTCTCAGTTCATCTCATTTTAAATGCACAGATACACAAAATACAATAGTGAATGTGCAGGCCCAATATTACACTCAAAATAAACAGTAGCTGGTAAAATTCATTACTCTTTTCTGAGGTCTAACACAGTGGCATATTTTACCACATTTCTACAGTGCCTTTAAGGGGCACCCTGTGGTGGTGTTGTTGAGAAGTTGTAAAAATAACACGAGTAAAAAAAGAAATTGTGGTGTTATATTGAGTTTTCAGCATTGAGTAGTGCATTGGTCTTTTCACTGCACCCCATTGTCTGTTGTAAATATTCATATTTCATTTTGTTTGAATATAGAATCTGAATTTAGTTCTATATAAAAACAAAGGATGTCATGATCAAAGGCCAATCCACTACCATGAAAAAGATTGACTTTTCTTTTCTGCACTAACCACAAAATGTTGTATTATAGCCACAGTGTTTAAGAGGCCTAAAAAATTGTATGGGATTGTTTAATGAGCATAAACAGAGGTGCCATTGACTGCATTTTCCTATAGCTTCTAATGTCCCAATCCAGATAAACAAATATTAGCACAGATTGGTGTGTAATGGAGTATTGGGTAATTAAACAAAAGTAACTTTAGAGTTAGTTTTTTGTAGTATCTGAAAAGACTCAAAAAAGAATCAAAAATTGAAGTCTAATTTTTCACTTTTGTCTCAGAAAAAGAAAGTCAGACATGTTCTGCTGTCTCTGGTTATACACCTGAAATGATGCAGCAGAGTTACTCAGAGTTGAAATAGTTTGAAAACTTTCCATGACCTTGTGCTGCTTTCTCCGCGCTGCTGCTGTATTTATGCACACGGACATGGCTCTTTGTGCATGCAGACTGAAGAACGTAATTAAAAACTCAAGTCTCTTGTCAAACACATGACAGTCCCAGACAGGCACACCTAGCTCTCTAAATATTATCACTCATATCAAAAGCAAACGCTACAAATCTTGTCATTTAGTGCCTCTGTTTACATCCAGAGGAAGTGGTTCATGTTAGAGACTGAGTGAAATAAAGGTGTGAAGCTTTCAGCATAATTCATCCCTCCTCTGAGTCTCCAGACTTTCATCCCACTCCTTCACTGAGCGATACACCTGTGCGTTTCCACTAATTGTCATTTCTTTGTTTTGTGCATGATTGCAAACTGACAAATAGACTAGAAGCATCAATATACTTTTATAAGTATCACAGTCTTTTGTGCTCTTTCATACCTGCTTTACATATAAAAAAAAACTTTTTGGACCATCTTTTTGCTCAAAATCAATATAGATGTTTCATGTGGAGAATTTGCTTTGTTTAATTGGCCTAAATGAAGCAGACTGCACAGAAGGGTTGGCTGCTGTTTGAACCTTCTTTTGAAGCCAAGTGAACCAGCTGTGCAGTGTTGAGCGCCATGCTGTTAGGTGCACAGGCTGATTTTAAAATGCGTCATTATATATAAAAAATAAATAAATAAAAATGATTTGTGGTCATTTTGAAATACAGTGGTGAACCCTATCCAGGCCAGGTCAAGAATATAAATACTCAAATGCATGTTTATTAAACATTTTGCATTGCTGTGTTAGTAAACTTACAGAAAACTTTCAATGTAAACCTATTTATTCAGAGAACTAAGTTGAGGTAAAGAGTAGGTCATATCCAAGGGTCTGGTCAAACCTAAAGGTTAGCTTTTATATGGGCCACATTTACATATTGTTGGCTTGTTATCTTACTTTAAACCGTAGAATATATCTGACCTTCTACACATCTGCTTTACTTAACATTTATTTATTATTGACTTTTCAAACTGATCTGAGGGCAAAAAAGTGAAAAATGTTTGCTAAGCAAAGCCTTGAAGTGAATGTGAGCAGTGAAACAAAGCGTTGGTTGAAGGCCAGTGTAAATGGCTGAACATGGCCCTGCTGACACGGGACAGTGACCTGCTGTCTGCAGCCTGACAGTGATGGAGCTCAACAAGACTCTGCAAGCACGCTCATTGTCTTCTTTTCAGGAACCTTGCAGCAGCTCTCGCCACAGACAAAGGGAATTAACATTTTACTCTGTTCTGGGCATGATCAGTGCTATCATAGTGTTACTGACCACTAACTCCATTCATCAGTCTGTACATGTCCCACTCCAATATATACACCAATTAAACCTTTTTTTTTTCTTTTTTTTTTTGAGTCTTTAGCCTTTATTTCACAATACCATCAAAATGTTACACATTATGTGCACACAATGTTATTTGTGATATTTGAATGCCCCTTGACAAAGAACTAAAATTATGTCAGTATATAAAGAAATATAAACCCACAAAAGTAATATTGTTGTTCTTTGGCTTCACCATGTTCTGAAAAATAAAACCTGATGAAAGGTTGTGATATGTCCTGCTCATGTCAAGGCCTCTTGAGGAGACACACTTGAGTGCTGTGACTTGTCTCTGCAGGAGGAGTCGCTTCATAACAGAAAAGGTCCATAAAAAGAAACAGTGGCACAAGTTCTATTCCTTTATTTGTTGACTCGTTACTTTGGTTCCGGCAGAGTGCTTTGAATTAAAGATAAAATTGAGATGTCACTTAGCAAAGCAGACAAAGGCAGAGTTCAGATGTTGTGGAGGTGGATCCGGTTGTGCATGGTAATTGGTGAGCTGTGGCCTGAAGCAAAATGTCCCGTGCCAAACAGCAGCTCCCTTCTCTCTCGCTGAACAGACGTGCTCAAATAGGAATCGCAGAGTCAATGTTTCTTAACAAGCCTCCCATCAAAGCCCTATTTGGTTATTCCAGGGAGACGCCACGCTTCCAGTGCAGAGTATTAGGAAAGGGGCCTTATATTTGTTATGGTGATATTTATGTCCCGTCGAGTTCATGGATCGTTCTCCACTCCCATAAAGAACTGAAATGGGCAGAAGTGGTCCCTGTGTTTATCACTGTTTATTCCTCTCTGTTGGTTTATTAGTTTGTGCGCCGCAGCTTTGTTTGCCTCCAGCTTGCTTGACAGCTTGCCTCCACTGGGAATAGAGTGGCCTCGGTGTCCCAGCTCTAAATATACACCAATTTTCACCTGACGTTCAGTTTGTGGAAAGTCACTGCTGTTTAGGGGAATGCCTTACAGGCTTTGGGTTTTTGTGCTGTAACAAAGCTGATGCGGCAGCGCTTTAATCAGCTTGGGTTTTAAAGTAATCAAGATGAATAGAAGGAAATTTGCTCAAATGACAAACGCTATTACAAGGAGAATAATGCCTTAAAATAAGAGCACTCAGGCTATTGTAATGTGCTTCATTAAGTTCTTATCTATATTTATTATGTTTTATGTACAACTGACAGAAGTGGAAGCTGGTAGAAATAACAACGAAAAGCCACTTACAAATCAATGTTAGGAAAAGATTTTAACACTAAAACTTAATGAAGTGATAGTCCAGTATTTTATAAAAGTGTGAAGATGTAAGATATTCCTCACAATAGTTAAATGTTTATGCAATAGCAAAAACACTATTGTAATTATTTATCTATTTATTTATTTATTTTGGGGTTAGTTTTAGTTTGGGGGTTTGTTTTTATAATCACTATAGAGAAGTACGAAGTTTGTTGAGATATGTAAGGCATATTGTTGTCTTTATTTCCTTTATCTGATTTGTTTAGGATACTTGTCAAAAGACTTTATATTAAAAGAGATCAGTTTTTTATATTAGTTCCGCTTGGTTGTAGTTTTAAAGCAGCAGACAATAAAAGTACAGGTTATGTGTTGTGTCTGGCTGTAAATAGGGCTAGAGACAACCAGCCTAAATTGCAGCAGTACAAACTTTTGTCCTTTTGAAGTTACTCTTTCTGAACTACCTATTATAAATACCTCTTAGCCTCTAATATCAATAAATACCTGTAGAAAATGATTGTTAGTAGTGAGTGATTAAATAAATGATTTTTCTAATGCCAGACTTGTACTGTTTAATGTTTGACACAAAAGACTGTTTGATGCTAACTCCTGTTGTCTTGTCTTGTCCTCCTCTCAGCCCAAGTGTGTGACAACGAACTCCTGCGCTGCCAAAATGGCGGGGTGTGTGTCAACAACGTCCGCTGCAACTGTCCGGCAGCCTACACTGGCCTACAGTGTGAGAAGCCCAGGTGCGAGTCGGAGCTGGGAGGCTGCGCAGGGGCCAACTCGGGCCAGGTCCCTCTGACGCCTGAATCCTCCACCAAAATGTTGCTTGTTTTGCTGCTGCTGGGCTCGGCGCTGCTGAAAGAGGCCCCGTGCTGGCCGGCCCCGCTCTAAAGACACCCATGACCTTCCACTCCCACCCGCCCATCCTCTTCCAAATAATCAACGACCATTACCAAGAACAATCATGAGCTTTTGGGACTGTACTGTATGAGCTTCTCCGCCGCCAGTGGACACTCGCGCTGACGATTAAGGGAATGTGCCAGAGTGCAAAAACTTTTCATTTAATTTTAAGAATATATAAAGAAAAGAAAAAAACATATACTTTAAAAATGCCAGATGTTATTTAAAAGAGTAAAATGAGCAAGGAACAGAAAGATCCCCATCCCCACTAAGCCATACCAGGTACTTGAGCTCCTTCCACAAGGGATCACCGAAGATGACAGACTTCTTCACTTCCTCTCTTATTGCCACGGCAACAACAGCTGCGACCAATCAGCTCTTCTCGCACAAGCCGACGGTGGCCGCCGAGCTCCCTCCCTCGGGACGCTTCTGTGAGTTAGTGTTGGCTGGACTGACGCAACGGAAGAGATCTCAAAGACGGTAAAGTGTCCCGGCTAAACGCTAAAGCAAAGCGTTGACTCAATCCAAGCAAAAAGAGGAGCAAACACAGGAAGCATTCTTTGCTGTCAGTGCATTGTGGATCGAAGGGAATCTGTCCGGACTGCCACCCGCGCCCATGTTGTTTCTTCTAGCTTTCTGTCTCTCGTCATCCTCCCTTCTGTTTTTCCTTCCCTCTTTCCTTCCTCACTTCCTCAAGCGTCCCGCCATGCTGCCACTGACCTGTGCTTTCGTGAACCTGTAAAACCCTTGTTGGTTGAAAGATTTTTTGTCCGATGTTAGTGATGCACAAGTGTAAGAAGCCTACCCTCCTCTTCTTCAGAATGGTAAATCAGATTAAGTTGTCAAAATCTTTTCTATCTTAGACCCACCACACTCTCCTACAATCATGGTCCGAGGATAGTTTTGAGCCGATGAGAATTGCATAGAAAATCTTCAGTGTATTTGCAAGTTCTTTTCAGAGTAAAGAAAAAATGTCATGTAGTCCTTTTGTATCTTTGCCAAACTGTGACTGAAAAAGGCAACCTTTAATGTATCTACAGATGACATCCAAAGTTGATTTTTCTTTATTTTTGTTCCATTTTGTTCATTCACTGTTTTTCATTTATATAACTTTTAGTTGTGCAGTTGATTTTCCTTTGTATTGGCAATGTGCTGGCATCAAAGAATATCAGTTTACATATACAGTATTAATAAAGTGTAATACAATCCCACCAAAGGACATTATAAATGTTTTGTTCTTGCTTTAACACTTGAGAATTTAAGTGAATAAAAGTTTCAAAAAGAGCCTCTCTTGATGAGTCATTAATTGGAGGTAAGTGCACAATTTTCTTCATTTACTTTCTATCATTTGCTAATGCTGAGACTTTTATGTAAAAAGGTTGCACAGTTTGGGAGATAAGTGAAAGATGGAGGCTGTCCTGTCACTCAGATGTGCACAGTGTGATATCTGGTGAGCTGTTGGGAAATTCATCAACACAGCTCTGATGCTGTATATTTAAGTTGATGTAGTTTACTGTTAAAAAGTGAATTTCAAACATGATTGCACTAAGTATAAAGTCAGTCAGTTACTTTAATAATTGTTGCACTTACCAACTAGTAGTGGAGAAGCATAGGTAATGTACACAATCAGTTGCTTTTTGATCACCCAAAGCTGGGGACTGAGAACCCCAAGTATAACGCAACTCTCTTCAAGTAAAAAGCTAGAACTATTTTTTTCAGTGACGTATCATTCCTCTTTTAAAACTTAAGAGTCTACTCCAACAATCCTTAAATGCATCCAGCAGGTGTAATAGAAATAATGCCATCTTGAATAAACAAATGTAAAAACAGGAGAGCTGAAGCCCGCTCTGACAAAATGATGGGGAAAAAACAAACTGTATCAGCTTTGTGATATTTCCGTGCTATTTATCTTGAATTCAATCTGCTAAAGATTTGTTTCAGTGGCATGCATTGTCGGAGGCACTGAATTAAATATTTACAACTATTGATGTCTCCCGGAGAGCCTGTGTTCAAAGTTTATATAGTGGGTCTTGTCAGACACTCGACAGTTCATCTATAACCTGAAATATTGGAGCCGCTGCTCCTTATAAACACACTCCTTTCTTAGTTGTGTTTTAGATTGACTCAGCAGAAGTAAGAAACAGGAACTCAACTGAACTTAAATGTTCATTTGGAGTTATGCTGATGATTGTATTCAGGAACACTAGACTTTACCTAATCAACTGCCATATCTGTTTGAGGCTTTAATCCTAATATGCATTGAACAAAGACCACTGCATTTTCACAATTATTTTTCTCAAAATAAATTAAAAATAAAATAAATAAAAGAGTGGTTGATTATAATGATTCAGGAACTTGAAACAAGTATCTACATCCAAGAATAAAACAGGTCTAAAGACTAGGTCCATCTGAGGTATGTTATCGATGATGCTACACAGAACAGCACTGATCTGATGCCACTGCAGACTTCAGCATGATAGAAATAATGCATAAAGCATTATGCTAGATCTATTGTAAGTGTAGCCAATGCTGCATGGAGCTATAAGCACACGCTGACTATTCACATGCTTTATAAGAAGTAATGTTGGAGGCTTTTAAACATGATCAGGCTGCTTTTAAAATGTTCCTCCACAGTGACAATTATATAGTCTTTCTAAAATGTTAGCACCCTTTCAGTTGAAATAGATAAAAAGAATACTTCAGGAGATGTTGGTATGCTGCAGTGCAGTTATAATAATCAATGTAAAACTCTGAAAAATGTTACTTTCAAATAAAAAGTCCATTTCTTTTGAATATTTCATATTTTAAGTTGAATCTTTTTTGTGTGTGACCAGTTCTGAGGGTCAAATGTAGCTTCAGGTTGTTAAATTCATAGCAGTTTTTGTGATTAGAAATTGAATGCAATAATAATTCTCACTGGCATTGTATAAGACTAGAACAAATCCAAAAGGTACTTGTTGGGAAAAGGAACCAGTACTTTCTGTAGGGGGTGTGTGAGACATGTCTTTCTCTTGGGACGCCAGTGATAAATTCAGTCAAAGTCACTTGTTTGTCAAGGTCCCCTACAGTGGCCTTAATTTTAACCATGTGTTCAGCCCAGGTGTCAATGCACCATGCTGCGTGGAGAATTAAAATAGAGTTGACGCCGTTCAGGGAGAGGACTTCATCCTAGATATCTCACCTCCAGCAGCTGTCGGCTGACCCAAACCATGAAGCATCGCGAAATACCTCGGAGCGAACTGAGCACGGCCACTGGATTATCTCCTCTCAGAAAAAACGGCTGGTGAAGAGTGTTTAAAGGGCCAATGGGATGTTATTTTTTATTTCTACCCTCAAGCAAAAACTGTGTGGGATTTATCTTTAGGGATTCATTGACTCGACAAAGACTTTTAAGCCACATTTCTTTGACTGTAATTAGCTGGAAGCCTCATAAAATCACTCTTTGTGTCACTTACAGGCCACCGTAGCTCAAGGGAACAGGTGTCCGTCAGTTTTTTAAGGTCTGATGGAAATGAGCTTGCCAGTTCATTTGGAACAAGAACTTTTAGGAAAGACACATTTCACAGAGCCATCACTGCTGCTTAAATGTAATTACCTTGCAGACTTGTATTTGGAAAGTAGACATAGAAACCACATACATGCCCCTGCAGTATATGTTTTTACACTTCCAATTCACAACTTTTAGAAACTAGAAATACTGCAGGGTCTAATCCGATTTCCATTTATTTCCAGTGCGTCCCAAAGACTCAAAATGGAACTTAATGTTTCAATTGTAATTCAGCCTGTAATATCTTGTAGTCATGTCATGCTTCTAAATCACCAGATGGACAAGATAGTTAATTTTAAAATAATAAAGTATCTTACTAACAATGGTTTCCTAATTAGAACAAATAATAAATCCGAAGATGGTATATAAAGGCATTCCTGTACATTGAAATGAGCTAATGAGCAGGAACCTGTCTAAGACTGAAAGAAGAATGAACATCTTGGAGATGATTAGATGTTATATGGGATCCCAGGAGACTAATGAGTCCACAGTATGGACACTTCTGTTGTCAGTGTCTGAACATGACTCATGTTTGCAGTAAATTAAAGGGCTTCCTGTTTGATCATTAAACAATGTGTCTTTGTGGGTATGAATTTATCAATAAAAGCAGAAGAAGAAACCAAAAGTTCCCATGAAAGCTAAAAGCTGAGAACTTGAGGAAATAATCAACTGTTTGCACAACTTTCTTCATAATGTTTTTGAAGTGGGATTATCAGTCACAAAGGCTATAGTAGCTGTTTTATATTAAAGAGAGTATGGATCTTACAAAAACACTTGCCTTAATGTATCATGTAGAAGCCACACTATTTAAAACAGCAAACTGTAGAGTACAGCACTGTGTTTTCTGACTGAGGCCGTGTAAAAACAAGCTGAAGCAGACCTACATTAGGTTAGGCTGAGAGATATTGACCTTGCTCCGGTGTTCCTTTATTCCCGCTGTGGTATGTGATGTTTGTTTGTGTGATGATCAATGCACTTATCGATCACCTCACTGCATTTATTGATCACTGTTTCTTTTTCCTTCAGTGGGCGCTGAGCTGAGACGTCCATACCTTTTTCTTCTCCTAGTTCCATTTTTTCTCTCTACTCGATGTACAGTAGATCCATTAATGGATGCAAAAGCTCCTACTCAGCCAGAAACCCTCTCTGAGACTGTAACACATTTTCTTTTAGAAATGATTGTTTATTAAAGGTAAAGTTGTTTTGCTCTGGCCTACATCTTTTTCTTTGAAAGTGTGCAAGCATTAGCCGGGGTAATCTCAATGCTTGGCTAACTAATGAATACTTTCAAGCCACCATTTTTCAAAAGGCACAGATTCCTTTGGAGACTAGGACACGGGGGAGTTTCCACAGTGATGTTACCAGGGTCCTACATCTCTCTGCAGGTGATAAAGTGGCTCAACATGTGCACATCTTTAGTTCATTGCTGTGAATGTGAAGATTGTAGCTGAACCAACTAAGACTGCTAACTGGCATTTAATCCCATTTTCTAAATATTTTGCAGGAAAAATGTAGCCTGAGCAGTGGTTTTAAGTGAATTGAAAACACATAAACTGACTCTTGTGTGCACTGTGCAGCTGGGCTCTATGGCAGCTTGATAAAGTTGGAAGAATGTTTGCAGATTTCACATGATGTCAGTTCAATATTGGGTTTGATCACATGAGCTGGAAAAAGGGTACGATACCTGGGAGACAAAGTGATTGAGGGGTGACATCTCATTCAAGTAAAATCTTGTGCAGAGAAGGGGTACTGTGTTGAAAACCAGGGGGACCGTCGCTTTATGACTTCGCCTGGTACTTTAAAGTGCATGACACTCACCAAATCTTCCAGCTGAGAGCAAGGAATTGTTTGAAATGTAAAAAGGGGAATCCCATTGTGGCTCGGTGGCGCTGATGGATGTCAAACACTGCTTTATCACTGAGGAAAGTGAAGAGCGAACAGTGACAAGAGACGGAGGTGGAAAACATACATTCGACTCATGAATCATAAAACGCGACAGAAACTGAACTACAATAATTGGTATTGGACTAAGCTGGCTTGTATGTAACACTAAATAATTGTGGCCACTGTAAAAATACAATTCTTAAGTGATGTACTATTGGTTCTTTCACTTAAGTTGGAGTTGTGATCTTAAATCTGTTTAACAAGTTGCACTTTGTCGATAAAAGGTGCCTGTTTCATGTTAAGAAACCATTTAATGAACTTGCTGCTTTTATTTAAATGATTTTCAGGCTCTATATTTGGGGTTAAATGTTATGTGGTGTTCATTTCATAAATATTTGCAATACAATTATGTCAGACCTAAGCATTTTAAAGCACAGAAAAAAGAGGTGAATTGTAGATGAGCTGCAGCCTGTGAAAACTCTCTCAATCAGGTCAAAGTAACAACACCTGCTCAAGTCCCGGACTGTATTTAAAACCACTGTGGAGGGTGGACCAGGGTTTGGCTCCTGCAGGACACATTCAGAGTTAGAATTCATGGTTGAGACAAGTAAAAAAAGATTTGGGGAAAGTTGGGAGCTACTGAATGAATTCCACTTCAGGCGAGGGACAAAAGGCCTATTTGTTTTGTGTGATGCTGCTGCAGTTTGTAGAGTATCAACCTGAGCACACACTGGACACTTTCCATAGATGTAGTGTGTGCTGTGGACAAACAGTCTGATGCACTGAGAGGCTAAACAAAAGCAGGGTCAAATAAACTCACAATGCTCACATGGTAAACAGTCCTTTTTATTTTTTTTTCTTTTTCTCAAATTGGCAAAAATGACCACACTGTTATTACTCTTTGGTTTGAATGTTTGTTTTTCTGGTTTAAAAAACATAAAAGTCCCACTTACATGTTTTCACTGCTTTCAAGGAGCTAGTAATGAATAAAGGTTGCTTTCTCTGTTGCATAAACCATAGTTAAATGCTTTTGAAACAGAACTGTGCCTGTGGCAAAACATCTGATGTGCAAAAATCATTCACAGCCTAATCTTTGTAAGACACAATACATTTCAATTTTCAAATAAAAAATGTGTGAATAAACTTGTTTATGATTTCTTCACCCAGTCTAGCTCAAAAGTGTTCGTAATTGAATGCACCGCACTTGACAAATGTTTTTTCAAGTAGAAGTTTCACTGCCTTTTGAAAAAGCTGAAAATGGTGTTAAAGCATTTGCCTCACTCTGGCATAGTTTGGCCTTCAAAGAGCTGGGTTATTTCCTGCCATCTTTGATGTTTCTGGAGGTGCACAAACGCATAAAAGTCTGTGCTGTTTTGTGCCACTCACTAACTACAGATAAAGGTCATCTGTGCCATCATTAGCCAACATCTCTGTATTTCTTTAAGAACAAACCAGTGCCTCACGATGTGTAAATACAGTTTATGTTTCTTTAGGCATGTCTTCAGCCTTCGATAGGGATGGGATGATCGGTTTATTGTGCTCCGTCCATGCTAATGAGAATATCAGTAAAGACTCTGGCCATGGATCAAACAGCTTTTGGTTGGATGATAAAGAGACAAACATGGCTAAATATCCCAGAGGCTGGCGACTGGACCAGTGGACACCTCCAGGGTTTGGACAGGGCCATTTGGTTTTAGTTTGTCATGTGCAGCCAGGGACAGCAAATGAAGACCTGCTCCATCGCTTCTCATCTGGAACTGAGGCCTTTAGGAAAGGTGCACCAATTTAAATGCCTCTACACTGAGTTTTTTTTTTTCTTCAGTTAAGTAGCTGAAGACTGTTTAAATGCATTGTCAGGAAATCTTTGCAGTGGTTAAGATATGTTCTGTCCAGGCACAAATGTGCACAACTAGCTTGCATTTTCATAAAACAATAGCTTTATGATAAATTTGAAACAGAGTGACTGCAATGTTCAACAGTGCTGTGTGAAATAAAGTTTGATACAGAGCCTTTAAAAGTAAATGTAAAGTAGAACAATGCTCTAAGACACTTCTTGTGAAAATGTCAGACTAAAAGAAAAACTTGTGGACAAAGTGCAGGAAAACAGTGCTGCATAGCTGGCTCAAAGTGACATTTTTTATCTTTGATGTGAAGCCGTAGTTAAAGGATAATGAGACATTTTTGCTTCCTGGATCTGTATCTACCGGTCTCCTTCATTTGGTTTTGACAGAACAAATGCAGTTGCTAACCTAGACTGTTGCCTGGGAAGGATTCATTAAGAAGGCGCCCATCACTGACCACTAGAAAATACCTTCTTGCTTTCTGTGATCCCCAAGGACACAAACAGGTGTGAGTGGAATAATTATGCATGGCATGTTTGCTCTAAAGCCCTCACCACAGCGCCGAGACTTCACAAGATAAAAGTGCACTTTGTAGAAACCCAATGAAATGAAACTAGAACTGAATTCCTACAGATCATCGCTGCACATTTAACATACATTCATAATTGTAAATGCTAGGTGTAATATATAACTGATGACATCTGATGCAAAGTAAAAGCAAAAATTGATTTGCAACATGAATATAGTGAACAAGCTGTGTTATATGTTCTGGGTGAAATTAAGAGAATGAGTCTTTTTCATTTAGTTGAAATAAAAAAAAACAAAAAAAAAACGCCATGTACGTTAATTATACTATAAAAATACACTGATTTTGGTGGTCTCTGGGATTTGCAGCTCAATAACGTCATATCAAACATTAAGAAAGAAGCAAAGGATCACTTGCATCCCCACTTGAAAGGCTCCAAGGAATAATAGTTGCATTTGCATATGACCTTGTGGAGTATTTTGGTGTGACAGAAAGGTGGCGTCTAATCAGACAGCTTGATTAAACCCATACAGACCCCCCGCCGCAGAATGGCTTCTCAACTTTTCCACTTCTGGAGTAAATGAGTGGCAGTCAAGAGCTTGGAGGATGTATCCATCACAATTTATACCATTTCTTCCACCTTAAGTAGGACAGAACTAACATTTGTGTTATGTTAGCTGGAATTTCAAAACCGCTGTATCAGGCTCTGTATGTAAATCCAGTTTTAAATGTTGTAAATGAACCTCAGGATTTGCTTTAACTTTGTTCTATTCAGGAATATGTCTTTTTTTGTCTGATTCTAGATGTGTTACAGTATGCTGTAAAAGAGCATTAGACTAGTTTTAACACGCACTTAGAAAAAATCATTTTGTAAATATATAAATACTATTTGACTTTGAGCAGTGAGCTTATAAAGTGAAAGGGTTGGTATGACACTCATTTGACCTCAGATACTGCCATGTATAAATTATTTAGAGTAGTCCCTGACTCAAACAATCTGAAAAATCAAGATGGCTTTGAAATCTGAAGGGTTTGTAAATATTAGATGTCAGTATTCAGTATGGGTGAATACTTGCTGGTTGTGGTATTAGGAGATCCCTATGAGCTGCATAGTGTTACGTATTTTCATGCTTGTCATGTCATTGATGCTTTGGTTCATCTAGTCTAATTACCCCGGGCTTCTCCCACTCTTTCTGCTCTGTAACTCCAACACTCTTCCCACTACTGTCTTTCCGTTTTGTTCAGATTTTCCATCTTTGCTAATTTGGCCCAAGTTCATCTTGTCACCTCACGGTTTCTTCTACAAAGTGAAAAATGACATTTTGGGTCGGGGACTTCAAGGATGGTCAAGTTAATGAATGGCCACCAGATGGCCCTTATTAGGCTAATGTGTTCCCCTTCTCTGCAGCCCCAGCTCTCGCCTGGGGACTCAACTCGCTGGCAGCCACAGAGCATGTGTGCACATCTCTGGCCGAGTTTGTGTGGATGTGTCTCGCTTTAACATCCTAAATGTTGAGTTAAACCTTGGGATAAGCGCTGGATGGAAGGACACACTACTGGAAATGTTTAGACGGGGTCACTGTGGATACTCTGGTGTCTGGCTCACAGCTGACTGGAGCACTGGTCATGTGACAGCCACTGCTCTCAACCGCTCAGTTTACAAAAAAAAGATGGACTGGCCAGTCCTTTCCCCTCCAATCTGACAGTGTGTTAATTGCCTCATTTATAATCCCTGCTCATCAAAATGACTAATTGTTGTAACGCATACATCCACCACAAAGACCTTTGTTAATCTCTAGAATTATGCTAAACATGGCAATTAATTGAGTTCAATTTATTAGACTGTGGCGTTTGTTTGAGGTGAGTGCTGTACCTGGGAGGCGAGAGCAGAGCTGTCAGCTTTATGTCAAATGACACCGCCGTCGGCTGCTCAACAAGTGACTGGAGGCGTAAACACTGTTTACTCCAGCTGTTGTGATTCGTCATTATGTAAAACGTTGGAGCATTTATGTCAATCACTAAAGGGTGATGGATTATACTTGCATATATGTCACAGTATGGAAATATAGTGTTTGAAGGCTGCAGAAGTGTTTGCATCACTCTGTAGTGAGTCTCATGGCGACTTATAGAAGAGCAAGAGTACATTACATTGGCACAAACTGAATTTTACTCATACATTATGTCAGTATCATCAAAGCGAGTTGATTTGATGTAACTCACACAAAATAAACCCAATGCTGTCAATAATGAATGATTGGCAGCAATTGTGTTTGCCATCACTGTCGGTCTACTAGATTACATAAATCACAGTTGGTGGATATAGACCAAGATCCTGAACATGGACTGACACTGAAACCATTCTGTGAAAACAACATTGTATAATGAGCGGAATAGAAATAAGATAAAGAAATCAGACTTCGGTTTGTGTTTCTCATATTTGTGATATAATTATGATTCTGTAAAGTGGACACAAGTTGAAAACATGAGCCATCGTTTGTTGTTTGTTTGAGGCTTTTCATCATACTAAAAAATGGATTGAATCTACAAGCTACATATGCATACTGTACAATACATGATTAAAATGAAACAAATATAAGGTCCAAGAGTCATTGTATTACCTTCTTATTTACCTCAATCCTCTGATAGAAAACTGAAAAGCGTGAAATACCTTCTGTCGCGGCTTTAAAGGCATCACAGTGGAGCATACAGATCTATGCAAGCCACCACTGAATAAATAAATGCATGTGAATGAGCAACTGATGCATAAGCGTGGTTACCGCTGCAGTCTAAATAGGGCAACAATATCATCATTATCCATCACGCCAAAGATATAAAAGTGTAATAAGGGAGTGGGGTGACCTGAGGCGGCGGTGTGGTGCCATCGGTGGAGGTTGGGACATAACTGCTGACGCCACCACATTCCCAGCAGTGACAAATGGGAGCTGAATACATCTGGAGGTGCTTCAGGGGACACTGGGGAATGGGCACATTGCAAATGGCACGATTGCCAGTTGAGGTTAGGAGAGAGGGAGGCAAAGCAAAGAGTGTGCTCAACTCCAAGACCTCAAAATAGAAGCTGTGCCTCCATATCTCCATCATGGGCCTGCCAGCAAGAAGGCAGCAGTCTGCATACACAATAGAGACGTATAGGTGAATGAGTGCCACTCAAACCCCAAACAGCAGACGGCTAGAAGCTGCTATATGAGGGTAAAGTGTAATGAAATATGGCTTCTGAATCCAATAAGACTCAATTTACTGAGAAATGTATACAGATTATACAGGAATGCACTTTGAATCGTATTAGATTTTTGGGATCAGGATTCAATTGGGATGTACCTCAGAGATTTTCTTCCTTTGGCTGATTCTGACTCAAACACCAAAAGTTACCAACCTGAATGCAGTCTTTTCATGAATTATTTAAACCCCACATATAGCTCATTTTCTGCTAAAGATTGTTAAATAAACTGTAGTAACTTGGACTGTGCTTGCATACATTGATTGCACACCTGAGCACAAATCTTTCCAAAAGAGGTTTTCAAGTTTGAATAGACATTTTTTCCACAGAGACAAAAAGACAGCGGCCCTTCTTCATATGTTCAAGGAAGTAAAGTTTAAGTGGCTTAAATGCACAATGCAGCAAACAGGATGTGCCTGGAACAGAAACACAGGATGGTAAAACAATATGTCGCAGTGTTGCTATGGTGATGCCATCATTTAAATGTTATCAATAAATGAAGTACATTACATAATGTATGTATTATGGTGGTATCTGTTATTTTTATGTCTGTTTCTGCAGTTTTTTAGTGTTATTTTAGCCTTTTTGGTTTAATTAATTTGAGTCAGTTCTCAATTTTGTTGCACCAAAATTAGTTTTATGTGATCAATACATTGCCCATTTACTGTTAGATTTACTGCTAATGTACTACTACTACTATCTGCCTTCCTTGTCTTTAAAGGACTTCCATTTTGCTGCCTACCATTTGGCATAGTCTATTTAAATTCAGCGTAACTGTGGCATGTTTTCTATCCTGACTTAAAACAGTTCCAGTTTCTCCCCTTGTCTTTTAGCACACATGTACACATCATCACTCTATACCTCACTATACTATGAGCATCACATGCCGTCAAATAAATAATGGATGGGATGCTTCTCTGCTAAACCTAAAAATAAACAAGACTCACTGGGAACCCACAACTGAACCACATGACCACTGCTTTCCCCATTCACACAGAGAAGCAATAGTAATATAGATAATTGATATGTCAGGCATAATCGTACGGCCAGTGTCCTTTTCAGCTGCGAGGATCCTGTTACATGAGGTTTATGCTCTCAGAAAAATCCCAGCAGTGCGGCTCCATGATGCAGCTTACTCTACACAGTGATGGTGCTCAACTCTTCTGCCAAATTGGACCGGATCAGTGTGAATACAAGGCCAGTCCAATCCACAGGGGATGGAAAACTCCCAGACATGTGGAAAGACTCACCGCTGTATGGATGTTTCAGTATTTGCAAAGTCAAAATACAGTTCACTTAAACAATAGAGCTCAAGATTAATTTAGGGATTCTTCAAAGTTTGAGTTAACACATTGTCCCCAACAAAATCACTTATGTATTCTGTGTCTGTGCCTTTAAGACATCAGATTTATATTGAGCGAAACGTCTAAACTTTGTGTTTTGTAAGGCCTGTATAAATAGAAGTTGTCCTTTATGCACAGCTTTCATAATTTAGCCTGACTAATGTGGCGTCTGTGGAAACTAGGTGTCTGCAGATGAAATAAGCTCGTCACTTTGAATGGATTACGTGGTGAACTCATCACCGTGAGGTCAAAATACATTCAAAAGCTCCCACAAAAACAAGTTTGTTTTGTTTTGTTTTTTTTATGGAAACTTCCCAAACTCACTCTGACATCAGTAACAGAAAGCTCAACAAACCCATCTGAATACACTTTCATATGTCCTTGAAGAATTTCTTTTCAAAACACGTTTTAATTTTAATCGGGCTCAAGGAAAATAACTTCAGAGTGAGTGAACAGTGTGTCATTGCAGAATAGTTTGCTCTCTGCCAAAGTAAACTTGGAAACTTTAAAATTATGGAGCATCAGGGCCCAGTTTTATGCCTTTAACCAATTCTGTCATCATCAGTGATCGTAAGTGTCATTACTTCATTCTGATACTATGATTACATTCCTTGTGCTTCTTTAACTAATGCTGCCTTGGCACATAAAGGCCAAAAAACGGGTTAAATGTTCTTTGTTGGAGCCTTGTCACATCTTTTCTCCAGCCAGACACAGATATAAGCAGTAGTACTGTCTACTGGCTGTGTGGGGCCCTTTTGTGTGGAGACTATAATCTCCGCTTAGTAACATGACCAATTACTGACGCAAGATCTGGAGACGGATCTGGAGAGTCTGTGTTGTCCTAGGTCTTCAAACGCATGCTTGAATTCTCAGCTAAATGCTTCTACCTCCACATTATTTCACGCAGACTACTTTCTACTGCTCTTCAACGGAAAAATCCACTCTGGACAAGCCAGAATACTGCACTTTAAAGTGAATTACAAGAATTAAATTTCATAAATGACTCTATACCTGTGATTGTGGTCAGTATTCTTTCTAACCTTTCCTAAATAGCACTTGAACACTTTGGGTTTTTTTTACATCGAATTTACTTTTTAGTTGAAGAGAAGTTCTTGCATACATCAGTCAATGTCATTGCTTGTGATTAAATGTTTAAATAAAAGAGCACTAGAGTATGCATGAATGTGTGCTCATTTCATTGAGGTGCCAGTTGGAATAAAGGCAATCACTGTACACGCCCTTTGCCTCTGAAGAGCACCCAGCCCTGTCGACATGGGCTCGTATAGGACACACATACACTTAAATCAATGTGGCATGAATATATACAACAAGTATACGAGAATAAGCTAAAGGCTGGGGCTACGGCTGGAGCTCTTAACAACTGGTGCTGGAGTCTGCGGTGAATGGCCAAGTGAGACTCTGTGTGTTTTATGGTGATGAGCTGTCGAGTGCGTTTTGTCGACAGCACCTCAGTGTTTATGCAGTGCTGATAGTCTCCAGGAAAACAAGGGGAGAAAGTGCTGCTTGATATTTACACACAGCAGCCATAGCGTCTGGCAATGATGATGGCTCCCTCTTGGCCCCAAAAGACAGGAATAGACCCAAAGCGAGCGGCAGTGAGAAATAGAGGGGGATATATGGAGAGCTGCAGAGGAGAAGTCGAAACCTGCCAGATTTTATGAGATCCAGGGATTTGGACTGAGGGAGATTGAAGCAAAGTTAGACAAATGATTGCAGTGCTGAGACAGAACAGACCTTTGTGAGCAAGCTAAAGATCTATTCTGAGCATTTGTGCAAGAAATTCAGCAGCAACAAGGTTATCCGTGTATGATTCCCTACAGCAGTTGGCTTAACTAAACTGAGCATTATTGGGGTAAAAAAAAAACCTATTGTTCAGTTGTGCCATTAATATCAAAAGAGCAAAAAGTCCTTCCTAAAACAATGCCGGTGATGAGGGATGTCCCTTCTGTTCAGAACACTGCAAATATCACACAGTTCCCAATAAACAAAAAGTTGTGGAGCAGCAGAAGCAATAAATGTCTGCAAACAAGCGACATGAACTGTGTGCTAAAGCTTTATTATCCTTGGTGTCTTCTGTGGTCTGCTGTGTATACACATTAAACGTTGAGCTTGAGCCCTGGATATGCTATACAATATATATTCTGGGTATCTTACACACAACATACAACAGGTTACGGGGACGACAGTGTGTTGTACATGTTTGATGAACACCAGTTAATTGCAGGGCTCACTCTTAGGTACAGACTGTGATACCAACTAAAAGCAATATAGAGTCACCAAATAAAAGGGAGAATAAAAGGAAGAACACGCAAACTCTGCTCAGAAAGTCTGCCGGCTGAACAGAAGATTGGTTTCCTGCTGTACTTCAGACCTTATAGCCTCTTTGTTTCTCTCATGATGCTTCTTGGCACATTCATGAGCCTTGGAACTGTAGTGAGGGGTCGGCCATGTTGATTTCTGAAAGTAGTAAGTGCGTAGATCTAGTGAATCTACAGAAACCTTAAGTTAAATACTAAAGTGTGACTGCTCTCACTGTCCCAAGTCTTACCTCTAAAGTGTAAGTAAAGTAACATGTATGAGGTTAGTGTTTGTCTGTGAGAAGTCAGGGACATACATCAGAGTGGGGCACTGTTTGTAGAGATACAGTCATGGTCATGTGATGCTGGACAAATATAACCACTCTGCTGTGTGCTCTACAATGCTTTAACCCATCCCCTTGGCTTCATGAATTTTATTTGATAGTTATTGTAGAAAGATTGTGTTAAAAGATGGACGGAAAAACATCTTTAGTCATCTTCCAAGGCTCTCATGTTGGACAGGGCTGCAGTGGTCCTGAAAGTTGTGTCCAACTATCTTTTGAGTGCTGTGTCACCCTCTCACCGGCCATCTGTCACACTGGTGGTCCGCTCTCTGCTGGAGGCAGACTGGTGTGATCCAGACTGACCTGGCCGAGCCTGAACCCACCTGCTGGACATTTTAATACAGCGTCTCTGTTCACCCCTGCGGCGCCAACCAGCCACAAACTGGCAGCTCCTGTGCCTTTGGTGTCCAAGCTACGGGCTTCCTTCAGTAACGGCTGATAACCAGGCACCAGATGGCCAAAGAGACCACCACCCTCCCACACAAACCCAGACACCTACAGAAAGCATCAACATATGGTGTGTGTCTTGTACCCTACAACTATTCACTGCATGTTTTCACACACACAGCGTACTGTTTGAATTCCTCTAAATTTTATCTCTATTTTTAATTAACTTGCTTCATTGTAGCTGTAATAATGGTAGAAAGCACTGTGATCAACTCTGTTCGTTCACACCTTGGCCCATAATGCAGGAGAGAAACAGCCCCCCACTGGCCGCAGGTTATTTGAGTTTCACAGAGGGAACAGTAACCCCACCGTAACACTGTGACAGACACTTAATGAGCACTGCTACTCTCAAGCACTAAAGCCTAAATTTAGCTAAAAGTCACAAGCTTGGCTAACAGTGTTGTAACCTGTCAGAACAGGACAAAGTATTAGCACCCCACATCTTTTCTGACTCATAGATGCTCTAAAGATTGTGAAGAAACATACATGTAGCCTATGTGTATAATGGCTTTTCATTTCAATTATATCAGTAAGAACTTCTGATACTGAAAGCACTATCTGGCCACACTCAGGGAACAGTTTTGCCTCAGACTCTAATACAATGTGAAAAGAAGATATCAATATCAAATCACAAGCCTTTTAGCTCTTGGATGATCATAATGGTCTCTGCTGGCACAAACCATCATCTCTACTTCTACAGATGCACTTTACTAACGTCATGTCTCATATATAAGCATTTAACCATAACCATGCATGTAACAATTATATCATACATTTAAAATAATGCTTGGAAAATAATTATACTAAACTTGGGGCTGTACACAAGGCAAAACACTGGCTACACCTAAATTCTAGACAAAATCCATTATGTAAATTAATTTCACTTAAGATGAATGATTATACTATTTTTCATTCAGTTTAACTTAATTTAGATCAGTTATCTTGTACATTATTATTGACATTCTTATTTAAACACCAAGTGATTTACATCATTTGCAGCTTACTATGAACAGTCACCATTTAATTCTTTAAAAAAAACTCAGTTATAGTCACACCTGATGATACCTGAGATGAAATAACAGCACATTAGAAGAAGCAATGTATATTTTATTATGTGCTATGTACATTATATTACAGTATAATACAGCAACAATACACAGTAATGCTACACAGTCAGGATTGCACGGTTTCAGAGTTAGGCCACAACGGTCAGTACCATGGAGTGAGACAACACTGAGTCAAGTACAGCATACATCTTTGGCTTCATAGGAATAAAGACACATGAACATGGAGCGATAACACACAGAGTACAAAATTCAGTCTGGAATAAGAGCTGACAGCTAAATGACACAGAGGAGGGTGGGTTTAGCTCCAGAAAACGTCCATGTGTGAGTGGTGTGTCTAGATTGAACAGTTAGGGTTAGGTAAGTTCTCCTGTTGGGCTTGAGTTGAATATTGTCAAAAATATTTTACTCACATCCACTCTTTGTGTCAATTATAGAATTACCACAAACATACATAAGAAGTACACTTTTCAGATGATTTCAGAGACTGTATAAGAATATTGGACTGTGGGATCACTTATGTGGATGTGAGGGCTGGCTCCCACTGACTCCCATTCACAAATGTCACTGTGATATTATGCTTTCATTGTATTTATTTGAACTTAATTGACCTATCACTAAGCCCCGCCTTCGAACAGCATGAACCAATCACATTTCTTGCAGCTTCTCAATAGACTCTGACATCTTGAGACCAGAACTCAAAAGGACAGCATTAGAAATGGTGACTGTTCTGAACATTATGCAGTTTTTAGATGAAAACTTGTCAAGTCAAAGAAAAGTAAAAGAATGGACCACATATAACAAGCTCTATATTAAAGTGCTCATTATGTTGCTAACTAATGATAATCTGATACGTAATTTATTTCAAGTGGAGTCAACATAGCCTAAAAAAAGTGATTCAAAAGTTTGTAAACGAGGGGGATGGTGCTTAGCAATAGGTCAATGTTCAGGTGGTTCATTCATTTTAACCAACATGTAAAGGACAAGTTGTGTCCAAGCTTTAAAGTACTTTCAAAGCGTCAAAATTCTGGCTTCACAAACTTTGCTGATAGTCTGTGTTTTGACTGGTTCTCAGATAAAAGTGGTCGTCATTTTTTCTTTTAACTGCTAGTGAATGATATTGCCTCCCATGTCTCCCTTTAACGGTGAGTCTCCTCCTCTCCTCCAGCCCAGACCTGGCAGCAGCACTGGCAGCCTACAAACCGCTGGGACAAGGGACAGAATACAGAGAGAAACCGAGAAGACAGAGATTGGATAAAAGATAGATGGGAGGAGAGAGCGGTAAAGAGAGGCTGGAGCAGTGACAGAGTGAGGCGGGGGGAGCGAGGGGGGGCCGACAGAGAGATGGATGCAGCCGGGTCGCCGAGGTGAGGAGATGGTGTAATGATTAGATCACAGATACCCTTGAGCCTTCCCCCGTCCCTCCTGCGCAGCCACAAACCTGGAGGCACACTCGCGGCTCGCAGGAGGAAAGGGCGGCCTACGCTGGTAAATGGCGCGACTGTCAGAGTTCATCTGGGCCGAAGAGAGCGCAGCAGTGGATTATGGGAGAGTGCGATTACTGCTCTGCTCCGCCTGTCCCCACAGACAGGACAGGAGCATTTGTGCAGCATGCTCAAAAACTTCATAAATGTATTACAGGGGTACATTTGACTGCCTCTTCTTTGAAATGTATGTTTTAAAGTTGTGAGGGAGAGGGATTTCATTTTGGCTGAACATACGTGAGAAAACATGTTTGTTATAATGAAACTAAACAGAGCTGTGATAAAGACTTTGTTGTTGTCTGCTAAGCCTCACTCACAATAATTGTAAGACTCTAAGAGTAAATGCTCCTGAGAAATAAAGGTTGACTTTTAATCAGGTGATGTCATCCACAAACTTCAGGAAGTTGAAGGTGACTGCTTAGAGGGATGGGTTTAGGCTGCTTCCATCTAGTGGTCACTTAATGACACTGTTCAGGGCAATAAATCACACTTTTACCACTGACGTCTTTAGCCCAGTATGGAATAATGGCATGAATAAGACAAGCTGTGAAGAGCCTATTAAAGTCTTTTAAACATAATGGCTCCATTAAGCTCACATGTAAAAGCATGTCTTTACAATTAATTCTGTCTTCAATTCTTAAAATATAATTATTTAAAATATTTCTGACACAAAACCCAGTGGCATCAACACAATAAAGACATGACAGGAATAGAAGAGAGCTTTGAATCAAAGCTATGCCCCAGGGCTGCTTCGACAGACACCACCCAGACTTAGCTGCACAAAGGCTTTCTTGATCCTCTCAAGTCGCTAAACTTCTACATTAACTCAAAGCTCCACAAACTGTTTGATGCAACATTTCACAGGGATATATTTTTTTAAATGGCCAGAATGGGAGCCTTGCCTGTGCGTTTCATTAACAGATATATTAAATACATTAGCTGTTGTGTAAAACATGGTACAGTTCACAGTTGGAGATGGATGGTTTTAAAATGCCACGTGTAGGTGTGTGTAAGTGTGAAAAGAGATGAACAAAGAAAGTGTTGCCAGTAACATTGAGAAGCAGTTTAAGTGTTTGTGATCATTTGGTTTAAAAAAGACTTTGGCCATTCCTGTTATTTGCCCAGCCTTTGCCTAATCAAGATTTACTTTTTGTAAAAGTGAATGTGCCTGAATACTAAAGCTAGAATTAAAATTTGCTCCATCCATGCAGCTGCTGAGGAGTACTGGCCCCTCCTCAAACTCACACTTTTTTGGAAGCAGTATCTGTGCCTTGTTGTAAGTCTATTGTTGGTCTGATGTTGATAAGGAAGTGAGCTAATGGTGCAAAGGTATTGCTGTGTTGCAGCATGTGTTGCTGTAAAGGTATTCATTCCCTCGAATGTGGGAAAATCCTCTTTTCACCGTGGATTAAGGAGACAGTGTGGATAATATGCACAAGGGTGACTGTGGAAAGTGGAGTCGAATGAGGTGAGAGGGAGGACAGTAAGGAGTAAGCAGCCAGAAAGACTCTAACGTAGTATCACACCGACACTAATGGCTTCTCAAGTAAAAGTATTCTTGAACAGGCTATTTGTTGGCAGACATCTTGCATTTTTGTCATAATATTTTCTTCATTTCTCATTGCTGCACTTTGAATATGAGCAAAGTAAGGATGGAGCATGCACCAGAAGAAAAAATTTATCGAGAGGTGGGCACTGTTACTTTTACTGTTTTACTGTTTTTAACGTGATAACAAAACGACTGAAGTACTGAAATACTTTGGACATGTTTTCCCCTCCAAATAGTACCTGAATATATTGTATAGTTTAAAAATGGCCACACATTGTCTTCAGTCAGTGACCAGTACTGTATGGGCCCAATGTGTCTCATATCTATCATAACTGCAGATAATGAAACTGCTACAGAGAGAAAAGAAGGTGAGACAGGAAAGTTAAAAAAGATGGAAGAGGCAAGACAAAAACAAAGTTGAACTGCCTGTGTTTCCATTTGTCTGGTCTGTCTTTACGGGGACAGGTGGCTTTCAGGTAGACGACAAGCCCGTAATGCCTCCTATAAGATAAACCCTCGGCAAATCGGCTCCTGTCATCAAAGCTGCCACCGATAACAGAAGAGGATTGGTAACAGCCAAGACAAGTAAAAAACATGAGAGGCTGGGCTGCAGATAAAGAACGGCGGAGGTGGGAGGAAAATAGGAACAAGAGCGATCAATTTCTGGCACTGCTCAGCGACGATATCTAACATTGTCCCTGCCTTAAGTCTCCTGTACACGATCTTAATCTGAAAAGGAGAAGAGGTGGGTGGTGCATGTGTGGAGTGCGCGTGAATTTGGGATGTCAATATCTAGATGCTTTAGTGAGATAAACCCAGTCAAGGTCAAGAAATACCATTGATAAAAGGAACAGTGGATTAATAAACAATTGGCATCACCGAGTGTGTTAGGAAAGAGTCTGACTAAAGGGAGTTAGACCATTCAGACTGAGAAAAGGAAAAAAAAAAAAAACACAGTAGTGGGCCTTTCCAGTTGAAGTATTCACTTAATTCCCTCAGAACAGTAGGAGCTCAGATGGATGGATGAGCACATGAATGGGGAGTATCTACTTTTGACAGATTGGCAATGGCCGTCTTGGCACGCAGAAACAGGTGGGACAGTTATAGATGGACGTGAAGTTTAGAGGTGGAGTCTGGCCAAGCCTCGTGCCCCACTGACAGGCAAGCTGCTAGTTGGTGGAGTCACTTAACTGCACGGTCAACCAGAAACGATCGGGCCTCTTTGCATCGGCGATGTACTGTAGCCCTTTTCATTCCCGGAGGCCTGTGCGATGGCTTTGGGCAACAGCGCTGCATGACAGAGCCTGAAACCAGGTCTTCTTAACACTGGAGTGCAGCGGTGCGCTAACCTAATCACAAGTATATGTTCTCAGCTCTTCCTCGGACGTTTCACTCCTCTCCCTCCTCGACGTATGTGGACGGAAACCAGCCGACCTGACAGAGACACGGGAGAATATAAACCATTACACATGGCTCCTCAGACCAGCTGTGGAAGTCAAAGATTTATTTTTCCAAAGCATTTCCCTAATTTACATTCCTGGCGTGCTCACTTGTCTTATTTTTTGCTTCCTACATGTAGCAGAATTCTTTTCACAAACCCACTCACAGGAGCTAATTGTACAGCGTACATAGGAGTAGAGAGAATTAGCAATAATTTAGAATATATAACAATAACAAAGTTGCTTATTTTAGAATACTGCAGGCTGGGAAATGTTAAAAGAAGTCGCCACCTCTTCACCTCCTACCATTAGCTTTAAAGAGACGAGCCAGATTTAACACACAAGAAAAATTAAGCTAGATTAACACTCAAATTATGGGCCACTAAAGGCATAAATGCACACTGCTGCATTTGTACGACACCGTGTGCCAAGCTGTGGTCTGTAGGAGTCGGTGCATACATCTCCACATTCAGAATGTGCTGCATGCCTGATTACAGAGCCTCCTTGGTATTGCATCTGAGAATGTATGCATTTAAGCCGAATGAAAGGAGCAAATGGACTCTTTCAAGTTACAATATGGGCATGCATTTGGAAAGGTTTATACAGAAGACTAAAGGAAAAACTGGTATTGTCCCTTCCAGGTTTCCATGTACAGGAAATCCTTTTTTATCAAAAGTATTTCTTTTTTGCAGAAATTGGATTGTATATAAGGCAGCAAAGATAACTTATATTCTCAGTGCATTAAAGTAAAAACACAATCTATATAAAATGACCTCCTCTTTTGGCCATTATAGAAACATTTTGAGGAAAACTAGATTATCTGTTTGTTTTTTCTCTGTAGATTTTAAGTGAAAGTACATGGTGTAGTAGGCTGTCTGTGGGGCTTAGAGGGTGGTCTCTTACCCTGCCGTTAACCTCGCCCCTCCACCAGCCATTGGCGCCTGACTTTGTGTAGATCTTCACGACATCCCCCTCCTGCAGCGAGAGCTCCCTGGTGTCCCGAGAGCTGAAGTCGTACCTCGCGATGGCCACGCCGATCACTTTGGGAGTAAACACTAAAGAGATAGAAGACAATATGTAATGTACTGTGTGTATTTTGAATTGGAAACTATATCATCTAAATAGTGACTGAATAGATCTTGTTGACATTATGTAACTCAACTTTCTGGTATATTTTACATTTGGCCTGCTTAAAAAACAAGACCAGTCTAGTTTTTACAGTGACTCTGATTGAAACTACATTGAGCTGACAAAATGCGGCGAGTTTACTGACAGCGTTGTGTGAGAGACTAGAAGTCCTGTCAAGAAGCAGCGCTATGAGAGACAGACGTGGAGCGGGTTAGCTAGTTACCGCAGCTTCATCCCACCCCGACTGCCTGCCTCGACTGCTGGATCGGTCTGGGGCTAAGCTGACAGCTGGAAATGGTGTGTCAGACCTCTACAACCCGGCCGTGGGGATGGAATATCTAATACAGTGGAGCTCTGTGTATTTGGACACCTTTTACCTTTACTTTGACAGATACATACACACATGCATGCAAAGAACAAACCTAGCCACAAAACTTATGGAAGAGAAGATCTATGGAGCACTTTACAATAGGAGGTGATAGCAGGTTCACAGCAAAGGATAGTGATGTCAGGGATTTCACAAACCTTTACACACACAAAGCTTAAAGTGGAGCCTGTTATTTGAATCTGTCAGAACTAAAAAAAAATAAAAAATAGAAGAGAAAAGTCTATTCTTGCTCTTTCTTTTTGATTTTAAAACGGTGTCATTCATGTCACTGTGAATTCAAAGCTAAATTTAGCAAAGTCACATCACATTCAACTCCTAAAACAAGAAAATACCAAAAAAACAGTGTTTGAAACAGTCAAAACATGTCCTCCTTTTCTGTCTAAAACACAAGCATAATAAAAAGTCTCCTTTATAAATATGCACAGATACGATTTAATATCATACTTTCCACCAAATGCTGAATGTACAGTGTTCAGTTATGCACATGGCTGCTTTATCCAAACATAGGACAATATAGAAATGGCCAAATGCACACGGCTAATCGAATTCTGCTTTGAAGCAATGAGCTAAACAAATCTACTCAAACAGGATTTTATAGCAAAACATGATGTAAATGTACCACAAATGGCTTTTAATTACACCGACTGCACTGATGCTGACATGCAAACTGTAAACAAATGCACTGCTTACACAAATGCAGACCTTCACATATGCACATGCAAATGCAATGAGTCTGAAATGTTGCAGTTGAAGCTGAGAAAGCCGAGTTTGAGACGATGATGTGAACACACCGAGCTGAAGCCAGACATGCAAAACAGAAACGAACGGATGAGGGGAAAGAAAAACAGAGAAAAAAAAGACAGAAGCGATACCTGTACCTGACCAGAAGGGAGCAGAGGAAGGAGGTACAAAGCTGTAGCCGGTGGGAGTGACAAAAGACAGGCCGCAGAGCAATGGGGCTATGGCGGGGCAGGCCAGGCAGGGGGTGCGAGAGGCAGGGGGTGGCAGGAGGAGAGAAGCAAAAGAAAAAACAGTTTACCTACAAATCATAAAAACTAATTCAACTGTTCATGTTCACGGGTAAAAGACAGCCCCCAGAGAAGTTCTGCAGAAGTTTAAAACAAACACATAACACTGATAAGGCCTCGTCGAAACATTTGCTTCCAGTTTGCCAAAGGGATGTGTGCATTGTTAATAGGAGACGACAGCTTTACTTTTGCATTTAATTAGAAGGAACGTACAGTGCTCTCTCAGAATTACTGCTCAGGGAATAGACTTGGATTTGCATATTTATAATAGCAATCATCCAGATGTAATTCAGTCACAGCTGTATTCCTCAACAAACTTCTCGAGCATGACACTCAATCAAGATTTTATATATATTTAATACATTACATTGGCTGAAAAGTGGTTTTGAATCAAATAGCCTTGTTTCTCCATCAGTTTGAAAAATAACCCAATAACTTCATACTTTTTATCTATTTTCTACAGTGCTTTAATCTTACACCTAAAACTTCATAGACACTGCATGTATGGCTTGCTCTCAGAAAAAAAAATCGACCTCAAAATATCAATATAGTAAGTATAAGTATGGGTAAATACTGAATGTCCATTGTAATTGAATATGTAATGTAGACCTCACATAAAATGAACATATTTCTACATTTAACTGATTAGAACACATCCTGCAATGTTTTATTTACACAATGCGCAGCTTCTTGTAAGAATGCACCATTTGACAGATTGAGGAAATGAGTGGTTAATTTTGTCTACACTGAGGCATACAAATACATCAGCATCATTACACATTTCTGTCACAGACGATAGAAGACAATCTAATCCCCACAAAGGCAGATAAATGTCCAAACTTCATGAAAAATGTGCTGCTCATGACCATCGACGCCACAGTGTACCGGCCTGTGTTATTGATATGCAGCGAGGGCAGTGCAGCTCTTTTCTAAATGAATACTAACCAGGCACTGAGAGACAACTCAGCAGCGCTAATGCCGCGTAGGTAGCAGTAATATAAAGAGGAATCGGCCTCCACTTCAAATGGCCGTCGAAACACTGGCTGCATTAAACACGCCTCATTTTGACAAAGTGATATTCAGACCACACAGTAATGCACAATGTGAGGCGCGGCACTAATAGAGACTGTGAATGAGAGTACAGGCACATATCAGAGACCACTGAGAAGATACGATCAGCAAGTGCTCGACTGGAATGACTGTAAGGATAGGTTCACACTATTGGGTTTTTACTTTGTAAGAATATTTCCCTTTATTTATGGGAAAAAAACAAAACGCAGTTGCAAATAAAGTTTTAGTTCAAAAACTGGTGTGAAAACAAAATGAAGACTTGAGAAAAAGATGAGAGTGAGCTATTTACTGTCCAGTTGTCTTTCCTTGATAAAGTTTCTGATGATATGTTGGGACAACCAGTTACGTATTCGTCAAAATTGCACATAAAATGCAGCATGATGAAATGATAAGCAATGGTAAAAGTAAAGCATGTGCTATTTCTTCTGTAAAGTCTAGTCCTTTTTTGTTGAATGACTTCCTCAGTAAGACTATACCCTATTCTTTTCCCAAAGCATTATTATTATATGTCCTATTGAAGCATGCATAAATGAAGGGTTTTATATAAATACATTTCAAGCTAAAATAGTTTAAACTCTACAAAACAACCTTAACTAATTAATTGGCAGTCTTTGGACAGACTAAAGGGGAAATGATCCAAATGAAGCCATTTAAAAAGAAACTGGAGACAAGTGTGCGCACCAGGAGAAACTGCCTACAAGACAGAGCACCACAACAAAACAAACTGGGATGAGAGCTGTCCCAAACAACAGCCCTTTCCAAAAACAATAACCAAGCCTTTGTACAATCTGTCCACATTTCTCCTGCTTTGAACTTGATCAACATCGGAACTGCTGTCTTTCTTCTCCTCTTCGCAATGTGCCACACAGAGTTCAAATGAAGTCTCATTTTGCCTCTGATTGCAATGAGTCATAAATTTTCCATTAACCAACTGAAGGCTGCGTGGTTTCGACCGGCTCACACGCAGCGTTTAGTAGCTTTTATTCTTTTGCTTGAAACATTGAGCATGGAACATTACTACTCCTATTACCATTATAATTCAAGTCTGTACAAGAAGAAACACTGCATTTACACAGTATGTTTTCCCTTTTTCTTTTTAAACTATTTTGGTTCAGACAAAAGACATGTTTTATTCTAACTTACTGCTAGGAAATGTTTGGTGTTCACTTTTCAATCATGATTAATAATATATACTGTGCTCAACAGCCACTTTATTCGTTACTATTTATTTTCAACTGAGCCAGCTGCATTCATTAAAATTGCCACCATGTCTCTTTCCAGTTCAGTTACACAAGTGTTGTATGTGGTTACAACTTCTCCAGGAGGAAATGTTACAAGGTTTGTTTACGGTAGAAAATGTGGATTAAACAGCTCTACTCTCTAGAAAACTGTCAGGACAAGTTATATTATGAGTTAACTCAGGGTGTGAGTTTATGTCCAGTTATGAGATACAACTGTCCAGTAGACTTTCTATTACCTGCTCACTTTTTTTGGCTTTGAGTGCATTTGTAGCCTTTACAGTCAACTTAATTAGTCAATGCATGTTAACTTGTTAAAGCTTCCCTCCAGATTACCTCACTCCCTTGAAACTTAAATTGATTTGATCTTCAGTAATCGCCCAGAGAGTGCTTTCAAATCTAATAACATGGTTAGTGGATTCTCCAACCACCGTTTGACTGCTCCGTCACAAACAATTAGTGTCAGAAAACAAGACCAGACTATTTTAACAACAAATAGCAGCGGGGCTTTTTTAAAGATCCTCCCTGGTGAGTTAAAGCAGTGGGTTTGATAGAAAGAAAACAGGGACAAGCAGAGCAAGGAAGCAGAAAAGCTGGGAAATGAAAGTAGAGGGTATGGTCAGCACTGGGAGAATGTGAGCCTTAAATGTGAATGCATACATTGCAACTGAAAAAAAAAAAAAACTGCATTTCTTCTTTCTTTCTGCATTTCTGAGATTTTTAATTTGGCTCATACGATTATCCATTATCACTTTGTTCCAAGGAATGTATTTACAGTCTAGAGTACTCACTGTTGCCGCCCGTGCGGTTGAGGCGGTGCATAGCAGTGTTTTCTGGTTCGCGATATGGAAACTGAAGTGTTGTGTCCAGACTTCGAAAACCTTCTCTTAGTGAGTGGTGCTTGTAGTACTCTATCAGCTCCTGTAGATGCAAATATAAACACAGATCAAATAAAGCACAAGCCATTTACATGCTGTGTTTGCTACCTCACATCTACACGTCACATTTTTATTAAAGCTATTTTCAGCAGATTTCCATGTCACACAGTGTAGAAAATTACAAAAAACAAAATCCATTGGTTTTTCTATAGTATAAGGTAAGCCTTGCTGTTGGAAATCGGACAGACAGAATTTCCGATTGTGGCATAAATATCAGCAGTGAACCATTCAACATGCACTGGACTTATCTATAATGCTGAAGCCCTGGGGCCAATATAAACACGTCTCTAATCACGGCTATTTTTGAGCACACTGCTAAAATAAAATTCCGCTTTTGACACTTCATTAACCGAACGTCATGATTTATTTATGAATTGCTGTGGAGGAATTAAAAAATAAGCAGCTGAAAAGACTCACGACTATGCTCCTGAACTTCTTGTTCTCTGCGATGTAGAAGCAGCCCTCCTTAGTCAGGATCTTTATGTGCTTCACGTCGTTGTTGTACCTGTGGGCCATTGAATAAGTTATGAGTGTAATTTCCCTCTCTGATCAGCACCATCGATCGGTGGCCGGCCCCTGGCCCCTGAGGAGACCACGGCCGACGCTCTAATACATCGGCTCCCAGAGGTTTGTGGCATTTGAGTGATGGGAGCGTGGAGGGAAATGTGCCTGTATGTAAAGGACTCGCCCACCCACCGCCATTTGGATTAGGGGGAAACACCACAGCAGCAATTAATGATCTGCCGAGCCAAAAGAGGCGATTTAAGATGTTTCATTTTCCCTCATACTAACCTTTGACCTTTCTATCGACACATATTTTAGAGAGAAATCCATACAATGAGCCCAATACGTAAGTCTAGGTCAAGTCTTTTCTAAAAACTTTTAATCACAAACTCCAACTAAATATACTCAAAAAATCATGGCATGCTTTCAACAAATATGTACTTCAATAATCATACGCTTTAAGAATAAAAAGTGTCAAACTATCATTCATCAGCAGAAATAATAGTGTTTGAAATATGTCAGTGAGACTTAAACAAAAAAGCAGCTGTTATAGAGATTTGTGCCACTAGATGGAGTCATGAGCTTCTGCAGTGCTCAGTCCCAGCCAAAAAGATGTCAAAAACACATCTTTAAAGCAACCCAACATCTAACAGATACATAACTTTAAAAATCCTCCTGAGAATCAATGGGAAATAAAACACAGAGTCTATGCATTAGTCTGTAATAGTTTTTGAATGTAGTTCCTGCAGCTATAGACGACTCTGCAGCTTTATACTCTTCCTCTGCTCTGTTCAGCTCTGCTCTGTCTGTGGGCGCACAAGCAATTACTCTCTGAACCGAACTCAAATGGACTTCAGCAGAAAAAAAAAAAAATGGTAAAGAAGAAAGTCAATGAAGTGACGTGGGTGGTAAAACTCATGATGTAAATTCACACTTTGGTCTATAAAATGTTCCGGCAAGATCTCCAAGTAAATGTACTCTTCAGTTATTCTAAATGTTACAGGGTTATTCAAGTGCAAGGCCACAGTTTATATCTGGGGTTACAAAAGTTAAATAAAATATGAACTTCATGGTGTATGACTGGAGATCTTTGCTACGGGTCGAAATTCACGTTTGTAAACACAACTAAAACACTACGTCTATAGGGGTTGGTGTCTTTTTTTCCTAAATACAGTCAAGAAAAAGTCCAGGCCTATTTATAGACCCCCTGCATGTACTTTTCATTAAAAATGCTAAATCACCAGCCTAAAAAAGTAACAAGTTGATACATAAACACATAATACAAGATAAATAAATCCTATTCTGTATTAGGGGCCTTTATTTCTATATTTGTAATCCATTGACAACTGTTAGAATCCACTGGTCTGTATTTTGTGCACCTCCTAAATGTGTCCTTCCCATCAAGGAGAGAGGAGGCAGCCAAGGTCAATCAAAGAATCCTTAATTTACTGTTTTGAATAGTCTTAGCAAACCTGTGTCCTTACAGGCATCAGAGCACTGTGAAGACCCCAGTAATTGTGTCCTGAGTGGGAGCTAATTGTTTGAACGATCTATTTATTCGAGTGGTTCTGTTGAGTCATAAACGCTCGCCTTTGAAGCACAACGTTTTATTTCTTTGTAGGCTGTTTGATTCTAATTATGGGGGCCTATAAATGTTTAATCCATCTGGGGAAGTTGGGCGTACTCCTAAATATCGGTGCATACGGTAAGAGTTTAAATGTTAATTGACGTCCCTGAGGGTTACTGATGGTGTCCCCAACCCGCTGCTACACACTGGAGCTATCTGACTGAGATCAAACGCTGCCGACTTCTCCATTATCCCGATTTGATTTAAAGAAATGTTGAAGAATAAATCTGACGCGACAAATCCCAGCGTAACAAAACACCATCCTGACTCCGAGGGTGCTTTTAATTACCGTCAGATTTGGTCAGTTTTACACACACTGCTGTGGTTAACCAACGTCTGATCCTCAAAGAAAATGTAAACCATCCTCTCAATGAACATTAGTCTGGGAGTTACATGTGGTCAATACTGTGGTTTGGTCAAAGGATGTGAGATAGTAAAGCCACTGTTAAATTTAGACAGTTATGCCATTTAATTTCAGTCATATTAACATTGTTTTCATTGTTTTTGAGCAGCTGAGGATGTCTATAATTGAACAAGTAGTTTAAGACAACATCTTATCGTACACATGTGTTTTAAGTGTCTCTTGGTTGACTTACTTTATGCTAATGGCGTACTCTGTGAACTCTTTGCTGCGGTGACGGACCAGATAAGTGCTATTGACTCTGTTGATCAGTTCTGCCTCGGCCTGAAACCGCTCCATGGGCCCAGCAAACCTACAACAAATCACAGAGAGAAAAACAGTTTAGATTTAATCATTTTCAGATAAAAATTCTTCCTGTTTTGCTGATATTTCTCTGTGAACTTACCAGGGCTGAGTGGAGTAGTCAATAGGCTTCGGTACCTGGAGCGAACAGAAAATGATTGTTTTTTTGTTTATTTTCAGAAAGTTATCACTGAGCCATGCTGTAAAATCATACACTTGGCGCCAGTTCCACAGTACAATGTTTTGTTCCTGACAAAAACAGTTGCCTTTACTGTATATCACTGCAGTAAAACGATGTAATGCTTGTCTTATCTTTACAACAGCACGGACACATTGATAAGAGTTTATTGCCAGCTGATGGCACACACCTTTTACAGCAGGTAGATTTTATGTTATCAAATTGAACAGTGCGGGACATCCAGGGAAAGAGTTAAAGTACTTAAGCGGTTGACTTACTAAATATAGTTTTTCTTTTGTTGTCAAGTAAACACAGAGATAATTCGACCTGGAACATTCAGTCCTATTTTGTGTTCACGCTACTCTTGCCTAACGAGGTTTTACGTCACCGAACCATCTCGTAAAAACAGCCTACCCAAACAGGCGCTGCCGCAACAGGTCCTGGTGCAGTAAGGAGCTAGTGCAATAAAAGTAAAAAAAAAAACTGCTTACACATGGGCAGGGCTTCACAGCATCACTTGGAAAGAAGCCAACCTCTTTCGTCGACAGGATTTTGCCCTGAAAGCACAAAGAGATAATTGTGTTATGTACATCTGGCTGACTCCGTCGACATAATTCACGAACAATTAGCTGGCAACAAAGAACAGTGTAAATTTCCAGCTCTGGTTAAGTATTGTTGGGGTAACAGCTAGGAGCAACAGAGAAGACAGAAGACTTCCTCATCCTTCCCATGGAGACAACTCTTTCAGGCTTGATTTAGAAACACAGCAGAGACTCAGTTCATATCAAAAGGTATAGTAAGTATAAAAGGTTTTTCTGGGGAAGAGAGAAGCTACTGCGGGCTGATACTATTTGTTTGTAAATGAAAGCACAAAATATTCAGTTCATATGGGACAATAATTCAGTCAGAGTTCCCGCAGCTGAAAACAAATCACATTTACTTTTCTAAGTTTGGACCATACCAAATTTAAATGAATGAAATGAGATTCAGGTGTGAAAATGAAGTTAACCAAGCATAATTCCCAAAAGGAGACACTTTCAAATTGACTATTTGTCAGTATTGTGGAGAAAATGGACAAAATTATGCTAAGTGTGCTCAAACTGTGGACACCGTATTGTAATATAAAGTGTTTGTGAGCTTTAAGAAAACAGTTCATCTATAAAACTACCTAATTGAAATATTTTGGGCATAAATTCATAAGAGAGCAGTCTGGACGCCCCTCAGTCGTGCTCTTGGTCACAGATATCCTCGCGCTGCTTCTTCAGAACTGTTCAGAAAAAGTCCTGCTTTCTGCCTCTTGCTGCATCCTTGCTAAGGGTGTGATAATGATTATAGCCGGTCCCATTGACAGAGTAAACAGATGGTTGCTGCTGAATAAAATGAAATTACAGCCATCGATTCGATTTGTCACGCATCCCCCAGAACAGAAACGATTACGGTCGGCTGCCTCCAAAGGTGATGGATATTGAATGTTTACTGGATATGGTAACTGCTCTAGTGGAGCTGCTACAAAGGGGTTAATTGCATTTTTATCTCACAAGTGTTGCTGTTTATCCTATCACTTGTCTTGTTATAACACAGCAGTTGTATAGTTTCATATGTGTATTGTATTGTTATGATGATTTGTTTTCAGGTCATTTTTGCACAGACATAACCTGACTACATTTTTAGCTTGTATTTCCTCTTCTATTGTCATTCAAATTCATTGTGTTGTCATGCTACTGTAATTACTCGCACTAAGCAAACATTTAGAGCGTGCACAAGTTCAGCTTCTTCAAAAGGAAGTAGCATGCTGTGTATCATTTTTTGAGGTTGCTTGTTTACATGAACACTATAATTTCCTGCAGCAATAATGTTCCAGACACGAGCCGGATCACATGAGCCGTCAGCAGTCACTCAACCAAAAAAAGGTTTATGTAACTGTCTGATAAAAAGGTCAATTTTAGCTCAAACTGAAGAATGTCAGACATATACGTTGTTGTCTTACCTGCCACCACGGACTGTGCAGGTCGGCACAGATCAGCTCTATAATGTCACCAGTCTGGATGTTGAGAGCCGGACCAGAAGCCGGACTCGGGACGCCGAAGTAGTTCCTGACGACCAGCATTTTGGGCAAACCTGGAAGAAATACATAAACAAAGAATTTTATTATTTAACTGTATCTCCTCCCAGCAGTGCAAGTCTGTTGCACTTATTCATTATCATTTTACAGATAAGAGCAGTTCAGTCTGGTGCATGGGTGAGATTACAGATAAGACGCATTTAGCTTTACTTCACTGCAAACCTGAGCGAAACCGAGTAAAAATTCACCTACGTTAAGATTTTACTTTATTGAATGCCACTTATAATTATAAATAACTAAATTATGACTTCAGTCCAAGGGGTTTTGTTTTCCATTTAACAATCTACAATCAGTTCCCTCCTCTTTTGTGGTTATCTAACACATACTTGTCACTCCAACCACCAGCGCCAAGAGCAACTGAAAAATACTGGTTGGTGCACTCTGTCAAATATTGTTTGAAGCTTGAGTAAATATAGAAATACAGTGCATTTAATCAAGCTCAATGTGATTTCTTTTTGAATTGCGTCATCAGCATAATCTGGCTCCGAGCGGGGACTAACTTTTGTTGCTTGCACCAAGAAATTACAACAATTCATTTCTAATATGGTTCTAAACACCCACTGTGCCAAACAGAACCCATGTTCCTATCTCTTATTCACAATACAAAATGTGAATGAAATGTATGGTGCATGTATTTTTCTATGCAGCCGCAGCCTTGCAAAGAAATCCATTCGATTGAGAGCATGAAGAAAAGGATAAGGCTAAGGGTAAATAATAGGAAAGTCAACATTGTATTGAAAGCTAATACATCTCTATCTGCCTTGCTTCGCTTTCAGGGTCTGTTCCTTTGCAGTGTCGAGGCTGGCAGCCCAACATGTGCTAGCTCGCCTCAATAGGACTTCTAAAGACACAGGGCCATGGAGAATTGAGACTTGGGGGCATGAATCGCATTCCAGTCCACACAAGGACAAGCCAACAAGCCATGTGTTAGTGCACCTTTGAAAAACAGACAAACACAGCAGCACTATGGAATATTATGAAATGCCACGGGCTGGGGCAATCAAACGCCTATTGATTTTAATGTGTCTTCAGTCAGAAATGATTTTCTGCGCCATAATGGATGGAGGCGTGGAGAAATAGCTGTTCAAGGCAGCTTTATGAGAGATTAAAGGCCCTCCGTACAGTTTACACACACAATTGGAAAGGATGCTGCATGTTAGTCATTTTCTCCGAGAATATAAGAAAGCAACAGGGGTGAGGTAAACATGCAATAGCTAAAAATGTAGCTTAGATGCAATTTGCACTACATAGACCACATTAAAGCAACAGTCTGCAAGTTTTTATAATAAAACACATAGCCCAAAGCCTCCTAGTTATTTTGATTCCTCACATGAAAAAGGAAGGATAACCCCTCTTTCATAAACAAACAGGACCCGTATTTTATACACACAATATGCATACTCAGACATATGTGCGTCTGCAGGCAAGAGTCATTACGTGAATGCAAATCCTAAAAAGTTATGTATTGTTCCTTTAACATAACTGTAAGTGCCTGCAGTGATAATAAAATGTGGTCGTTCCTGTCTGACTTCTCAACGTTACATTAAAATCTTGCCAGGAAAAGGAAATTCTTTAAACTTATACAAGATTTCTGCATGACAGCAGTTAGTATGAAACTCACGTAATCATTTCACGAAGAGAAAACAATGTAGTGTGAAGTGTGGGAGTGTGTATATTGTTGAGTTCTGCATCCCTCACCTGTATCTCGATCCTTGTTCTGGAAAAACACAAAGAGAAAATGTTACACAAAGTTGTAGATATGGACGAATACAAAGAACTTTTCTCTCAAGGGACCTTTTGTTTGGCAGAATAAATATAGAGTTTAGCACAAGCACATCAATGCAACTAATCAAACTCCTACACATGTAGAGCACAGAATATATATGACAAGTTTGGCCATTACAAAACACATGCAAAAATACAGTATGTGTCAAATTCAAGCACTTCTTAAACCTTGAAAATACAGCACTTGAATTTAGGCAAACAATCTTAATGTTTTCAATGTAAGTTTTTACTTTCGACATCTTAAATACTAAAGCACTATTTCTATAGTAAAATAAAAATAGGTATTTGCATCACATCATGCAAACTGCAGGGCCTGACTGAATGGTGTAGTTTTTTTCTGCAAAGGTTTTTTTTTTTTTTCTATGCAAAGTATTCTCCTGCCTTTTGTGCACAAAACATTTTTCTTCCCACTTGGCTTGTGGTGCTTGACAACAGAAATAAAACCTGTTGTCATTTTGTCCTATTACAACAATGATGCATGGAAATACTATCTGCAAAGTGAAGTTTCAATCAATGATCAATGTCCTATACTGCTGCTGTTTTGATCTTATCTGTCTACGGATATTTGGTGTAATGTAGCAGAGAGAAGCTGGAGCAAATGATGGATGGCTAAAGCTGCAGAAGCGCTCTTGTTTCTGGCATCACGTTGGGCTGCAGTCAATTGGCTTCTCCTCGGCAAATCGCTGTGGGAGAGAGCCGTCTTCAAAGTGCAGCAAATCTTTAGAGAAGAGGTTGAACAACAGACACACGGCAGCTCACCTGAGTTCTGACGGAGCCGGGATCTGAAAGAAGTTTGAGAACAGGCATAGTGAGTGACGGGTTAGCAGGTGCACGCAAACACTTGCACACACCGGTCGGTACAAGGCAACAGTCCCTCATTAGTGAAGAAGGCGGACGCTCGTGTCTGACCGCGGTTCAGTTTGTTTTGCTCTGCTGCCACTACCTGACAGCCGGGATAGAGCAGGTAACGAGACGGGCGGGTGCACTGCTGCTTTGTGCTCCACCAGTTTCTTTCATTGGCTCCCTAAGGGACGGGTTACACCCCCAAGACTCGCAGACACACACCTAAGCGCACACACCCACTGTACCTGCACAAACAGAGCACTTGCATAAACACTCAAATGCCTGCACAGTACTGTACCACACACACTGTTCTCTCTGCGGGCCTGCTGTTGCTCAAGTGAACTCTAACCTGTTACGCAAACACGCAGCCAGCCAGCTGATAACAGAGACAAATGCAGGTAAACAATGGCTTATCTCGAACTGCGCGTAAACACACATGTGCCCTCACTGCAGAGCTCTGATTGTGTGTTTGTGCAGCCTTCCCTACTACGTGTCAACAAAATGTGCCCACACAGGCTCTGAGGGGTATGTGGGCTTTAAAGCTCATGCAAAGTGCCACACAGCCAAAAGAGCTGAATCAAAGTAAGTTGGCATTTAATTCAGATTTTTAAAAAAAAGGAATTAATGAGTTTTAAATAGAGTTACATTAAAGCAGATAAAATGTTTTTGGGATTTTGCCTTTGTTCCAAAAAAGTAATTACTGTAGACCATTAGTTTAAAAATTAGCAGAAGTAGCAACTAGGAAAATGGATCTGCCTTGGCTGTGTACATACATACATAATTACAGTTGAATAGCTGTATAAAGTGTTTCACACATACAGTGCCAGCGTGCAGGCCATTACTGCATTAAAAACAGCAATCGAAATGCATCTTTTAAATGCACACAATAATATTTTTACAATAACTTGTTTGCATTCAAAGTTGGCATTTAAATGGTCAAAAGTAAATTCAGGTTTTTGTGATTGAGTTCATTCATCAGTCACTGGGGCTGGCCTCTCTCTCTGGGCCTGAGGCTGGGTTCACCTTAGACAATGAACACTTTATCTCAAGGCTAATTGTGATGATGGTATCAAAAAATATGTTTTGAAGGAAGTTAAGATTATAAAAGTCAGCCAAAAATAGCTTTTAGTCACATGTTCTTTTAGCATCAGTTTTCCCAGTTGTCCCACTTCCTGAAAGTTCAGCTCCTCTGCACATCCCCGTACCTGCGGCTGGTGCATACTGTAAGGAGTAATGACTGGGTGAATTTGAAGCGACATCTCAGTTTTCGCAGCTCGGTGTTCACCCGCAGGTGGTGTCACCCGAATCTACTCAGGTGCACTGTGCCCAGGTGGGTCTGCCAGTGTCATTATTGCCCGTTGGACCTGATCGCTCTGTGACAGATGCCTGGTCCAACTAGAGCTGGCAGCCTGCCATGGGCCATCCAGCACACAAACACACAGGTTATTGTGACAACGTTACTGCTACACTGTGCACACTTTGGAGCAGCTGTAGTGAGACAAATGCACACACAACTTGCATTCAGTTTTTCCTGCTGCTCCTTTTCACGCAGACGACATGTTGAGCCTGTTTTTGAAGACCCTCCTTTCACTCTGGTTCTCTGAAGTTTCCCTCCATTTCTCAGAGCTGTCACTGCTCAACACTCGGAGCTGAGTGACAGAAACACAACAGGGGCACGCTAAAAAATGTCAGGACTTTCTTAAAACTCTTCAGCACAAACTAGTTTTAAACTTCAGGGACGTGAGCGAGCCTTCAGTGACACTGCCTTTAAGTGTCTCTGTTTTGAAAACTGTCCAGGGATAGCGTTGCGAGAATATCAGCGATTGAATAGCTAAACGACCTTGAGCTGTAGAAATAAGGGCATGTGGAAAACTTATAGATGTTTAAAACACATCCCAAACTTTTAAATGTCACAGTCCTGTCCTTTAAAATAGTCACAGGAATAAAGCTACTTTTCTTGACAAACTAAGCTACTTAATCATGTGTAAATGAGTTGTGTTACCTGTTTTACCGCAGCATCCAAACCGGCCCAGACATTCCTTATGTGCTCCCAGGCCGCACTTTTGGCACTGGTAGCCCTGGTAGAAGATTCCCCTGCAGACAGTAAATATAATATATCAGTTCACCAATGCTTAAAACTCCAAGACTGATGCTTGTTTTAATTAATGTATGCATAACTTAAATTTAATGAAGATTGATGTGTGAAGAAAAGAAAAAAGCCTACACTTCTTTGTAAAATAATTCTTTTAAATGCATGCCAAATCTATTCATGCACCTATATAAGATTACTGACTCAAATAAGAAAAAATATTATCAGGCATAGAACTGCAGTGATAAGTCTTATGCTTGAAAAAGACTGCAGTAAATTAACATGTGACATGGACATACCCTAAAGTAAATACACCTTTGCAGAGTGTTTGCAGATTCACAGAAGAGTTAAGAGACAAGAACTGATGAGGTGCACACATGAAGTTGTTAATGTTCTACCTTGTATTTTGAACTAGTCAGACTAAAGTGTTTTTATATTGTGTGGCAATGTAATGAACTCTGCTCTAAGTACATTGGCTTTAACGACAGCCATAAACACCAAGTTGTGCCACAATTAACCCACTTTAGAACAGTTTATCACACCTGAATACATAGTTAATAGGGAAAAAGTAACATTACAGCACAAGCCCCTATTTTACATAGGCTTCACACTTCCATACACAGTTTTTAATTGCAATTTTTCATTCTGCAGAATTTGTCAGATCAAAGTTTCACTTCTTTTTTGTGTGAGTCCTTATAGTGACAGCACATTTGTGGGTTTTATACAATAGCTGTGACTTTAAGTTGTTAATGTTTAATGAGTAATGCCAGATATTTAGCACTTAACCTTGTTGCCTTCACAATACATGAAATAACTGCACCCAAGAGCTCCTTATAGACTTTTTTCTTTTAGACGGTTCTTTTTTGCAGCTCCTTTAAAACAAAGAGCTCCAGCACAAAAGATAAAAATGAACCATGATTATTTAATTATCAGTGATGTCAGATCTATTGAAAAGCCAAAGCAACTGCACTTGAGCCTTTTCTGTCACTGAGTTATGTGCATGTATTTTATCTTCTGAAGGTGAATTCACACTGCAATAATCGTGTCCTCTTTCCCCATGTGTCTCCTTGAAGAAGAGCTGAAGTGTGACAGACACTTTCTTCACCTTCCCCCGCTGCTCAAACCACTCAGTCGTCCCGCGCTCCTCTGGGTGACCAAACCCATTCAGAAAAACTCAAAAGAAACTTTGTGTTGCTAAGGCACGTGTGCAGAGGGAAGGCAAAGTGACGAATAGATTGTTAGGGTACACTGGAGAGGAAAAGACGAGGCCTTTCAAAGCAGTCCTGACAGTTGTGCTCGGTCTTTATGTTTAATAATAGACTTTTTGGAGTTTTTTCATTTTTTTTATGGGGCTTTGTGTGCGCGAATGTCTGGTGAGTGAATAAGAAGTTCTTACCGCAGCAGCATGTGGCAGGAGTTGCACGAGGTGATCCTTTCGAAAGTGTGCATACCAAATTCGTGGTAGTTGTTGGTGCCATTTTCGGGACGAATGTTAGATCTAGACATTGGAAAAACAATACAGAATTAGCTTGAGCTAATAAGGCATGGCACATGGTCAACTTTCTAGGCTATTACTAAAGGTCTCTGTCTGCAACTCAAATGGGTTTTTTGTGGCTAGATGTAAAAGTCTACTCTAAGATGTGCGCATAGAAAATGACAGTTCATTATTAGCTAACAGCAGAATACATTAAAGACACAGATTACTTCTTTGCAAGTTTTGTTCGTCCATTTCAAATGGGAACATTTTATTTTTTAATTGAAGCCAACAAAGTCCTCATTCCTCAGTCACATTTCACTGATATATTTCTTTGAAGTGTGAAGGAGACAAGTCCAAGAACACAGGCAAGGCCTGCTTGAAGTGTTCTCAGCTCCTTGGGACAGAGCTGGAGGTGTGCACGTGTGAGTGTGCACGTGAGCCACAGAAACACACAGGACTGATCCACCTGCAGAGGACAGGTTATTACAATAGAAGTGAAAGCTTTTGTGTAAATATTGTCTGATGATGACATTTTGTCTAAGCATTGTTTCATGCAGTTTGAGTCAAAAAATGTCAAAAATCATCTCAAAGAAGGAGACTGATGTTTTACTTAAGTCAGTCTTCAGTGGTTTAGTTGCCTCTGAGGTCAGCCATTATACAGTATATGTTTTTTTTAGTTAGTTATACTTATTTTTTTCTTCTAACAAGGTTGTTGTGTTCAGGAAATTGCATTACTGTTGAGAAGTATCTATAATACAGGTCCACATTTTCTTATTTTCTGAAACAACTCTTAATTGATGTAGAAATCTGCTCCAGTATGTATCTCATAAGTGACTTTCCTTCTACTTGATCATAGAAATATCTGACAGTGCTTTTATATTTGTTCAGCCTTAAGTTAAACAGACAAACTTCAGTCTTTTTGATCTATGCTCGAACCTCGACGTAAAACTACAATGATTTTGTGGTAAAAAGTCAGTCTACAAAATAAACAGTGGAATAAATCTTAAATACATGAGACTGGTGAACAAGCCCAGTTCTTACAGCTTGTGCTAAACATGCAGTTTAAATCTGGTTATGTTAAACAAGTGCAATAACCAGTTTTTTTGAATGTGAAAACTGCATACGCTGCAGCAGCTCATGTTGCTCCAGGCCATATATTGTTCTATTGTTCTACCCAATTTCCTCAGCACTTCTTTGAGACTGATGAATGAAGCAATTCTAATTACATTCAATCGCTTCTTTATTTCATGGTTTAAAACAAAGAAAATTGAGTCCTGGACCCCTACTGTAGATCAAACAGTCTTCATGGGAAAAAAACCTCTGGTGACACAGTTTTAGAGAAACAATATGAATGAGTTCTTCTAAAGCCTTTCCAAGAGGAGCTGACACACTTGAACAACACCTTGAGCAAGTTGAGCTAATGGGTTTGTCAGAGGTCATCTTGAGTGTGTCACCTGTCACTTGTGGCACCAGTTTGGCTGTCAGGTCTGTGCTGACAGGACTGCACTGTTTCATCACATACACAGCTGTTAGGTCAGCGCAGTAACTAATGTGCACTAACTGGACATTTAAGACAATATTATGGGCTTTAGTTTAACCACTTTCCACCAATCACAGTGTCTTATCAGAGTTTTGAGGTAAATCACTGTTTGTAATGATTGTGCTGTACATTTGATTGCATATTTACAGATAACATATTGAAGAGTCAAGGTTAATGAATATTTATTTTTTGCTTCGAGCACTGTCTGTAGTGTGCGTGCCCTTTTTTCAGTGCACCATTTTGTAATTTAATTTCTCCTGTTTTGAGTCACTTTAAAATGTTCAAATGAGTTTTTGTTTAGGCAACTTTGGCAAAAATGGCAGGTTTCACACTTCTTAACTCTTTCTTTCACCATGAGAGCACCTACAGAAGCCTAGCAGGGACATGCTGTTGTCTGTAAACAAACCGAATGGAAATAGACCAAATAGTTGTAAAAACAAAACATAAAATTTAATTTATGTAAAAGCCTTTGGACATCATTAAATAAAGTCTAAGTCAAAAAAGTCAACAATCAGTGTGAAAAACCTGCCTGAAAACAATAAAAAGTGGAAGCAAAATAGAAATGTCAAGGTCACATGAAGAAATAAATCTAGTTGTGTCAAATAAGTGCAAAAACATGGTTGCAGTTCTTGCAGCTGCAGAAAAAATGTCTTGAGGAAGGTTTGTCAAAATGATTTAAAAATAATGCAGTATGAGCAACAAAGGCTCATGAATACAGGCCCAGGTCTTTAATTTGGGTCCTCCGTTGCTTTGTCTTGCTACTCAAGTGGTCTAACTAGAAGAACAGGATGAGCCGCTTGCTTGTGTCTTTTGATGCCAACACTGTTATCACTTGTCACGCATGAAGACATCCAACCCAACACTCACATGGCCATGCCAAAGCGCTCCAACCACTTCTTTTTCAGCTCTTTGGTCTTGAAGAAGAACTCGAAGCCGCTTTGTCCTTGGTTGTGCGTGAGGTAGAATCCGTAGGACCACTGAAAACAAAAACACGGACGAAGATACAACATTGTAAACAAATTTCGGTGAAAGAGAAACAGGAGGAGAGAGAAGGTACAGAAGCCAAACTAGGCAGGATGCAGGGGGACAGATGGAGGCAAAGAAATGCAAAATGAAAGAGCGATGCCTCAGAGACAGCACATAAAGACTTGAAAGGGTTGGAGGGCTGAGGAAGTGACAGACGAGACTAAACAGAGGAAGGGCATGAAGGAGATGAGAAGGCGCCATATAACTGCCGGGCATCAGACGGCGAGTACAAACCCAACAAGTCTGCGGGCCACTAATCACTCACCAACACCCACTTCAATCTTTAACTATTAGTCTATTAGGCTGTGTTTGTGTCATAAATAGCAGCGCCATGCAGATGCACTTGTGCCGGATCCCACTTGTGGTTTTGAACTTTTCACACACGGCTCTGAAGGCTGAAAACACGCCAAGCTCAGAGCGCTGTCAGGGAGGCACACAGCGGGCTGGCTCATCGTTTCCATTGAAAGAGAAAAAAGCCAGCAAGAAAAAAGAAATTGGCGCTCTACAGAGGCTTTCCCCAACGGACAGCGAGACTTAAGCTCGGCAAAGATAGCGTCTGGCTACCAATTTGTAAAGAGGCGAGGGAGGAGGTGTTTGTCTATGTTTCTGTCAGCTTCTGCTTGTTTTAGAGCAAGATTTAAACATCAGATTGGGAAGTTGCAGGGGTGTAAGTTTAGGGAAATGGATGCAGTTGTGAGATCATCTTAAATCGGTGTAAAACAGATATATATGACAAACACTCACTGGCAAAAAAATCAGATGGAAAGTAACTGGTTCTGTTCATTTTCTGAAATAATTTACTTGACTAACTTAAACTTCTGTAACTACTATTATGTTGTAAAGCATCAGTTATGAATCTACTATTGGTAAAACATCAAAAATTGTGGAAAGGATTTTTTTCCCCCCAATCTCTGTCTTCTTTTATGTCCCCATCTCCTTTTTTTTTTTTTTACCTGGTCCTGAATTTTCTGTCACTGTTTATTGGTCGATTTATTATTGTTTTGATGTTAAGTATTATGATACAAATATTGCCGCAAAAATGTAGAATGAATTGAAATGAACATTGCTACGAAAAGACAGTCAGTTGTTTACTCACTGACTACGAAATGTATCCAACCCCCATGATATTTATTAAGTCAGAGGTGAGTGACACTAATGTGACTGTGAGCTTCTTAGAAAAACATCTCTATAAGCCAGTATGGCTGGGACGTCCCTAATGTCTCCTATTTACAACCTCATTATTACCCAAATCATTGTTTCCTGGCATGCCTCAGACATCGTCCCTCATTATGATTGGCAATATTTTTCACCACTTGGCACTTAGTATTCACTGTGTGTATGTGTAGTCAGGCCCAAAGCGCGGTTTAATGATAGCACCATCTGGGAGGAGGCAGACTGCTGCACGCTGACACTGTTTCTCTGCTAAATGAACGAGACGATGTAGAACATGTGCCGGGACAAGCATGAACCAAATTATTTAAGACTCCTTTCTAGGGAGGCTTTTGTTGTTTTGGCGGAAACATTCGTGCGTCGGTTTAGGGAGCGCTCTTCCCAGCAGCAGCAGCAGTAGAAGAAGTGTTTTCTGTGATGATACAGGTTTAGCCCATTTTATGAAGCTGCATTTATCTGATGAATTGTTATGGCTCCTCATTACACCGCAGTATAATGTTCTTAATTGGTTTGTCAGCGGTCCAACGTGGTTTCGGAGCTCTGCTGACTTCGGTCATAAAGCAGCGATAATGGACTCAACAGAGCAGGAAGTCTCTCCATTACAGCTGATTGGCCGTTTTGTGAGACGCTTGTTCTTTTCATTTTACACCATGTTAATAAGTGATTCCTGTTCATCACTGTTGAACACACAATGTACATTACAGTGAAGAGTACAGTCGATGATTACGCTTTACATTGTTTTGTTAATGCACTGAACGCCTTTGAAAGCTGTGATTCATACTCTGCACAAAAAGAACACAAAGAGGTGATAAAATATATTCTTTCTTCAGTGAATATCATTTGAATCACCACATTACGCAGCCAATCAAATCAAAGTTTTTTAGTGTGGACTGCGCTTCAAAATAGGCAATCTAGACGTCATGGAAAGGCTCACATTGCAAGCTTTTCAATCAAATATAAGTGTTTAAACCTATGTTGTTTAGATGCCATCCAGACAAAAATAATATGCTAGTTCAGTAATATTCAATACATGCACCATGGTCTCACCAGCGTTGGCATCATCTTTTGTATTTTTTTAATATTTTGAACAGAACAAAAAATGTTCACAAGTAGTAGTATTGCTGCCAAAATAGAGCTCAAGAAAGACGACAGAAAGAATGAAAAGATGTGCCGATATCTTCTCCAAGGTGATGGCCAGATCTGAAATTTAAAAAAACATGTATCTTGGCAGGTACACGCTGGAGGAGAATCCACCCGGGAGACATATCCCTGTGAAGTCTGGGGTATAAACCAGGCTGTGTTTGGCTATACTATGAATTTTCCATGACTTTCTTTCAAGAAAGGAGAAAATACTTCCATGACCCAGCATCGAAAGCACCATCTGTGAATTTGTTACAGTAATATTGCATAGGCCCGACAGCGTAATGCCAAGAAAACAGGCATTATCCAACTGAATAAAAAGAGCTGCATTATTGCTCGTCCTGACCTTTCTGCTCTCTTTGTCCGAGGTGGGATTGTTGGTGATCTTGAAGAGGTGCAAGTCGATCACTTCCTTCATCTCGTAATTATCTCCTCTGCGCTTGCAAACAATCACAGCAGCATCGAACAGAAAGATGTGCCTGAAAAGAAAGGAGAGTTAAATTCGAATCTGGTTAAATGCTGCTGAATTGTCAAACCTTAATCACCTACTTGTACAGAAACTGAAACATAATTTTGGTGACAGAACATATTCAGCTTCCTTGTTCCATGAACAAATTTGTACTTTTTATGGAGAGTTCAATTCACTTCCCTGGAAATTAGATGAGTGGTAATGTTTTAAATATAGCACGCCTTCAAATAGATATTGGTTCTCTTTTTTTGGTTTCTAAAATAAATTTAACTCAGAAGCACTGTTTGTAGCTTTAATTTAAGTTGGTGGCTATGGACATAAATGATTCTTGAAATGTGGGCTCTGACAACCATTTAATGAACATAACCCCTTAAATACAACGACATTTCAAACTAATGTTTTGTCAAGAAATACTAAAGTATACTAGTAAAAATAGTCTTTTAATGTGACTCACAGAAAAGACAACATTTACAGAAGTGCAGTGCTGTATACTCACTTTTATTATTAGTGAGACAGTCCATGAATATGTTCCACTTTTGGATGAACTGCACCAAAGTGTATGTGCCTTGTATCCTACTTTATCACATATTTAGTAAACTATATATTTTTTGAAAACGCTTCATATCTTTTGTGGCCGGAGGAATACTCTCTGGCACTTTTTCCAGCTTTAACACATCTTTCCAGTTCAGCAGCGTTTTGTTCTCATTTATTCAAGCAGCGTGTCAGGCAGTCATCTCACCGATCCTGTTTAGCTCGCTTGTCCACCGAGGACACACGCACTTCCCCGTCACCTTTGGGTCTGCCGTAGTTTTTCAGAGGCTGGTTCTACGAAAGGGGAAAGAGAAGGAAAAAAGATGTGCATGATCAACCGTATTCAGGATTTTCTTCTGTGTAAGGAGGGATCAGCCTCTGGTGAATTCAGGGCGGCTTACTAGGTTTTCGATGGATTTCTGATACTGATCTATTTCACGCAGCGTCTCGTTGTCTCTCTTGACTTCGTTCACATACTGAGCCAAGTCCTGCACACAGAGAATAGTAAATGAGAACACGTTACTTGAAATCCTAGATGTGTTTTACCAGGTATATACCACAGTAGTATATAGTATGTGAGAGGGAGACGTGAAATATGGTAGGACCACGTATCACACAATATATGCACAAGAAACACATTGACCACAGTTAATAAAAGGAGATTTACACTTGTTCTTCTGCATTGCTAAAATCCCATCTGTGTCTAGCGTAGATCAAAAATTAGTTTTCCAATTTGATATAATCCAAGAAAAAGTGAGCACACCTTCATTGCGTCCAGTGCCTTGCGCAGATTGCTCTTGTCTGCAGAGTCATGTGTGTGTTTCACCAGCTCCTAATGGACAATGACAAATCACATATGAATTAAGCAATTTAACTTATCACAGAGAATGTATGGATGAACCGATTTATCATCTTCTGCTTGTGCTGTTGACCACAAGAGGGAGCACAATTACAGTCCAGTTCAGAGCTTTTATAACAGCCAGACACTTTGTTTCTTAGTTAATGGCACAAATTAAATAAACGTGAATGTTTGTCAGTCTCTAAGTAACATCGCTGTGAGGGGCTAGTGACTGTCCAGGTTGTGCCTTAAGCCCAAAGAAATCGAGATAAGCTCCACCCCGATTATTGAGTAAATATTCATTAAAAAAAAACTTTTTCTAACAATAGACTAGTTATTGTTTCAGCAACTAAAGCCACAGTATGATTGCCCCAGTAGTTATTACAGTCTAATAGAAATGAGAAATACTAAAAGTAAAAAATTGAAAGAATTCATCACTAACCAACACCATATGTAAAAAGCCACAGCATTGTCACATCCCACATTGAGGTGGAAACTGTTGCTTCTCTGGCTTTAGATATGAAATGAAAAAATGTAATTGGGAAAAGAATCCAGTCCTGAAATAAATCAGATAGCGATATGTGCAGTCAGCTATCTCAGGTGTGTGTGAGCCAGTGTGTATCTGAAATTGCTTGCCAGTGCTTGGCTGCAGCGTAAACAAGACATCTAGACCCCAGCCGCGGAGGATAAGGAAGGATGCCATGCATGTCCTTCATAACGGTCCATACAAATACACAGTGAGGCTCTGAGGGAGATATATACGTCTGCTTGGCACTGCTCAAATCCCCGGTGTCAGTCAAGCTCAACCTGGGCATTATTATCACTAGCCAGGCGACAGGGGCCCATTTATCACAGCGCTGCCACCTCCAGAGATACAGAGGAAGGGAGTGGCCACCGGACATGATGGACTCGCTCAAGGAGTTGTGGTGCGGTAGGTTTAGGGAGAAAGAAGAAAAATGATGAGAAAAAGAGAAGAAAGATTGATGACAAATAAAGACAGTGGTAAGTGTGAGCGAGAGGAAGTGACAAGACATTAGTTGTAAAGATTCAGTCTGTCACTGCATGAGAAGGTAACCCACAGCATGTTTTATCTCCAGCAGGATTTCAAGCCACAATTCAATAAGTAATGTGTTTTTGTGGTGAATTTGTGGTTTGTACCAACAGTGAAAGGGGAAATCTCTGAGCTCAGATCCTCTGCTTGTTATCTTCAATCTAAAGTTGATATTCAAACATTAAAAAGGGATTATTTATGGTGGTTTGTGCCATTTATTAAGACCTGATAGAAGCATTCCTTAACTAAGAACTAAACATGGCTCAAATCTACATCTTCCTGAAGAGTTTCTCCAGAAGTTCCTACCCATTCAAACCAAGTTACAAACTTATTTCACATCTAGTAGTACAATGTGATAGTACAGGGCAGTGCTTTCTGAGTCTTTGTTAATACAAACACTGCTATTTCTAATCTCGAATGGTATTTGAATATATTTTAAAAGAAAACTTGATGTGTAAAAGGCATAATATTTAAATAACACAAGTATGGACTGTGCTGCACTAGTAACTCTGTGAATTTAAAAAGTTATCTACAGGTTATAGGTTAAAAATGTTAACATTATGCCCCATGACACAGCATTTGATTGAATTAAATCCAGCAACAACCTGCATTATTCCTTGTACTTTCTGTTGGACACAAACTGTTGAGAGACCTTCACTTTGGCCTGTGTTTATTGAGAACAGTTCAAGTTGTGTATGATGTGTGCTCTGAAAGGGTTTAGAGGTTATCCGTTTCCTACAGAAAGTGACAGGAATAAATGATGGCCTTCAGTTAATTCAACTAACTCAAAATACTTCATTCTGAATATCTTATTTTATACTTTAAAAAATATCACATCATTTCAGCGCAGACTTCAAACTGTCTCTAGCCGCCTGCTTTATTTAGTCTGTTGCATCTTTTATCCGTTTTCTATGTCTTCTCCTTGAGCGTCTCGGTCAGATGACAATTATTCACAAAGCGATGGCCATAATGAAGCTGCAGAAATAGACAGTGAAGTCTGAACTGCAAGGACAGACTGAAACATGGTCAACAGCGCCTCCGGTGGATGACTCTGGCTGCTGCACACAAAGTCTGAGTGACAGTGAATGAGGCAGCGACGGACTGAAAGCACCCTGATGCGCTCTGTCTGTCATCCTCACATTTTGTCAAGACTTTCAGCTTGAAGTTTATGTCCTTTTTGTCATTTAAATGGCACAGCTTGACATTATATAAAGCTGTCTAGTTAAAATGTGCCTGATAGAAACCAAGACTGCACAAAGCTGGCAGAGCATTATGTTGCTGTCAAGAGCATCTGCACAATCTGAATTATCACTAAAACTAAAAAATACGAGCCATATTCATCCTGTTAGCCAATTGTCTTAGATCGTAACGGGAAAATGGCCTAGATGTACCTGAAGGAGTAAATGGTACTTCAAAACTCGCTGCATGGGAACCACCAGAAGATCCCTCAATGTAAACTTGCCGTAGTTGGCTCTTTTTGAACATTCCTGTGTAAAGACAAAAAACAAGAAATACAGGAATTAAACTACTATCTTTAAATAGCTTTAACTGAATATTTTGTCCACTCTAGTGAATAATGGGATGAAATAGGTTAAAAGCATTTCCTGCAGTGCTTCAGGTGTACACTTGAGGGCAGTATCTAACCATTCAGACAGTGAGGAATGAACCAGTGTCAGTGGGTAATTTATCACTCACTGAGACTAGGCAAATTCGACTGTTTTACCTCTAACTTCATCCGAACGTCCTCCCTGTCTTTGCAGATGTCATCCAGCGTCGCGATGGCCGTCTCCACGTGGCTGCAGTACTTTCCATAGATCAATAACCTGAAGAGAGGAGGAGATATTTTACCTAATACTAAATTTATGGGCCAGTGCATTCGTTTTAAAGACATACAGCCACAACAACTGAGCACTATAAACAGTTAGAGTCAGTTCACAGGGATTAATACACCTTTTCATGATATTTCAAGTACTTTTAAAATCTGAATTTAACATTTGCCAGCATCATACACCTGTGATAAAAATATATAAATACATTTTGAGTCAAGACCACTATTCTTTTCCCACATGTGTTTTGATTTTCTGTAAAGTTATTTAATCAAGTTGCGCAAAATGTGTTCTTTCTGACAGTTTTATTGACTAACATTGATCCCCAGTTGCCTTAATGGATCAAATCTAATCTGATCAATCAGTCTCCAGCCGAGGGAGAGGATGCAGTCTATGTCAACCATAAAAGAAACTGTGGCCTCTTTTTCAGAGAATAGAAAAGATAATGAAGTTGTGTCATGAAGTTTTGCCAAAAAAGAAGCATGTCCACTGTACCTCTCTTTGAAAGTGATAAATATCTGGTACAGGTTTTGGGCACTTCTGTGTAAGACTGAGTCTTGGATTTCCAGCAGTAAACTTTTGTGAACTTTAACCAGGTCCTGAAACACAATGGAAAAATAATCACTTTAACTCAGTCTGCATTTTCAATTTTGTTCATAAACATTTTGACATTTGGTCCAATCTAAGGAAATTATAACAATTTTTGACAACTATATTTAAACAGTGCAGTAAAATGATCTTGTTTTAAAGTCATGACCTAGAGTTGAACCTGTTAAAATACTCAAGCAGATAGTTACAGACTTACCGGGATATTCACAAACACCTTCTCGGTCTCAGTCGTGGATAAAAACACGGTGAGGGGCGACATAAAGTGCTGCAACAGAGAGTGAGAATGAAGAGAATGAGCTTTGTCCCTCTGGGGTAAGAATGGGAAAGTCATTTTGCCGTTGCTATTATTTTATGTGAAGTTGCAAAGAGCTGCAGTCAGCAAAACAAGGAGCCACTGTCTGGGTCACGACAATAATCTCATTTTCAGGGTTTGCAATTTAATGACTTCTTCTGTGAAACTCCCGCCGCACAGTCACCTCTACATCTGAAAGTGCAAAATAAATCCCACCATCCACTTCATAACAAAAGTCATTTAGTGCGACGCTCCACTGGGAAATCAGCCCAGGCCTTTTTCCAGACGCCAACGAACATAACAGTGAGAAGACGGGTGGCTGTGACTGGGGGGTAAGAGACGGCAGCCCACCACAGTCCCACTGAAGGAAAGGGATGGTGAATGACAGCATCGGTATAAAGCTTTTAAAGGGCTCTCAGTGCAGCGCTTACTCATAACCTTCTGCTAATTTTAAATAAAACCATTCTCATCGAACAATTTGTACGTTATTTGTTCGATTATACCTTTGAACTCTATTCCACTGATTTCCTTTTTTCTGTTTTGCAGCTTTGGTATAAATGACTTTTCCTGTGATTGCTTTGCTTTAAACAAACACAAATCAAAACAGCCCCAAACATTTTATTAGGTTGTAAACTGTAACAAAACATAATGAAGTTTTATTTCTTCAGCAGTTTTCTACTCAGTCCATCGAGTACCTTCTCGATGGACTCCAGGGTCTCGGTGTATTTTTCCTCCGTCTGCTTGATCTCAGTTAAACAGCAGCTCCTGATGTCAGTCTCTGCCTGTTTCTGGAACGCCTACACACACCCAAACACACACAAACACTGGAGTTTAGGATGTGTTAACACTGGACTCACAGTGTTGAGTTGTCAGACAGATGTGGTCAAAGCCTCCAACTGAGATTCACCTCAGGAAGAGCGTCGAACTAGCATGTGTTTATTTCTGTGATTAAGAATAACATGCCAACATTTAACAACCTGTGCTTGTTTTGGAGAGATAGACCTTTAATATTGTTCACTGGGGAAAAAATGTGTCTGAATGGCTACTTAAGTCAGAAAAAGAACTTAGGTGTATTGCACATCAATTCTTTGCCTAAATTTAGCTCATAATACAGGATTAGAATTAGTTATGGCCCACATAAGAGTGACATGGACTAGTGGAATAGATAATGGTTGCTGATGGTATTTATTAGCATTCAGGTTTTAATTGAAAGATAATGTTAATGCAAATAATCATGGTGAACAGTATTAATAAGTAGAAAGCACGTAAACACAAAAACAAATCAGAAAAACTCCCTGAACTGAAAAATTAGACCATCCAAGGACCACATGAGTCCAGCCTAAAACAAGACAGAACCCATCTTAAAGAGGCTTTACTCTCATTACTTCCTGTTCCTATGGCTCATACACACTATAGACATAGACATAAGCTTTGTGTGAGTAATAACATTTAGCTGGATCAAAGTGGTCTAAGATAGAGGGGCTTAAAGATGACTATAACATTTGGTATTTAAGGGTTTTTGAGGGTTATGAAAAATGCATAATAGAATAAATGTATGGACTGTAGAAAACATTTGTCGGTGGGGCGGGTGTTAAAGTGGCTTGGACTGACCGGAGCAGGAATGGCTTCAGTCTTCATCAAGTCCTCATAGATTTCTCCTCCATCTTCATCATCGTACACACAGTCGTACAGGTCCTCCTCATCTTCAACACCGTTCTCACTGCGGCACAGGACAGGACATAAGTTTGACAAAGAGATGCTTTGAACCACGTGAAAAGCTCAGAGGATGAACCAAAAACACTGCTGCTGCTTTACAGACATGAGTTTTAATACTTTGCTACAAATCTTGTTACTGGGACAACACTTAATCCATGGCTGTGAAAGTGGCTTACGCACACATAAATATGCTCTGTAAATGCTCTGACTGCTCCGATCGCAGCCATTACTGTACCTCCGCAACTGCACAACAGCATGACTCAGCCTTTATTCAGTGGATTGTGCTCAATGTGCAATGGCATGGTAGATTAAGTATTTAATAATTAAAGTAATCTCCTGCATTTCTTACAGTAATGGCAAACTGATTCAGCAGTCTTGGGTATCCTTGTGTTGAGGAGTAGGAAGGTACTAATGGTGCATTGTAGAAAATCCTGTCTGACCTATTTCCAATTAGTTTATTCACTGACAACAGAATATCCCTGCAGGCCTTTAAATAAAGAGTGGAAGTGCAATTTCACCACTAGATGCCGCCATAAAAACCCACAACCCACCTTTGAGCATTAAAAACTGCAAACTGGAGCTGTTACCACTTGATCTGTCACTAAGGACTAGTCACAAAGAAGTAGATTTGATAAATATGATCAAATGTAACTCTCCTGTGAGTTCATACGTCAAACTTGTTAGTTATTTTGTGTCAAGAATCCATACTGTTGCAACACTAAGAGGAAATACTATCATCCTTGTGCCATTTTTTTAGATAAGACCTGTTGAGAATATGTCTAAAATCTATATTCTATTCTATAAGCTTTATTTACTTTCAGTAGATGTAAAATTACAGCAAGAGTTTATTAATGGTCACAGATACAGCTCTTTAATGCGTGCCATCTTTTATTGTTGTGCAGAGGTTGTGACGCAGACTGAACAGATGATCAGTCCACAGTCCAATATGACTTGTGGAAAACTACAGCAACAGTGGAGATTGCTCATGCTGTGATCGGAGAGGGAGGTGGCTGACTTCCAGTTAACACCCAGGAAACAAATGTTATTCTGACTAAAAACTGGGAGGGGAAGTGGGAGAGAAAGTTAGACTTAGATAAAAATGATTCATACTCAATAAGATCCTCTAAATGGTTGTAGATTTCTTCATCTTGGAGGCTCTCCTCAGTTGGGAATGGCCTGGGAAAAACAGCAACATTAAAAACCCAGAATTGTGATTGTACATGTTATTATATATAAACAATTCACTATGTACCGTTTACCATAAATGTTATTTTAACTTTGTGAATTACTTACAGAAAATATGAATGTCACAAAGATTTATTTCCAGAGCAGTACTAATGACTTGTTTCCAAATACACATTAGGTCTAATTTATGCCACAGTTATTTTCACAGTCAAAACATCTATTGTTGTATGCAATAGTACTGCATAATTATAAACCCTACAGATATGGAAGTATGTCTCTAAAATCAGTGATCAAAGAACTCCTCTTGAACCTTCTACATCAGTGGTGTCAAACTCAAAATGGTGAGGGGCCGCAGTTGTTCATAAGAATACTTTCAGGGGCCATAGATGGTGACATTTTATTTTATTTTAGTTTTCTTCAAGATTAATTGCCTCATTCTATGGAAACTATTTTCAGTTGGATTTGAACAGGTTTTAGATGGATTTTAACAGATTTTAGTGAAACTTAAGATGGATTTGAACAAGGTTTAGTTAGAACTTAACAAGTTTTTATTGAGTTTGAACAGGTTTTTATTTATCTTTGTAGCAAAAATCTAATCCACCTAAATCCTGTTCAAATCCAATTAAAATCTAGTAAAAATTATTTCAAAATATATTGAAGGGCCACGTAAAACATAACAAAGGGCCGCATTTGGCCCCCGGGCCTTGAGTTTGACATGTGTGTTCTACATGGATAAACATGGTTATGAATCCAGTAAAAATGTCCAATTTAAGACCTTTCTTGTTCTTTCATTGTAGAGTTAAGTAAGTAAAGTAAAGTATGCTATATAAAATTGTATCTGTAATTTGCATTTGTCTTGTCTGTAACAAAAAAAGGAATTCTGATTCTGAAATAAATGGCTGTTAAATCATACCTGATTCCAGTTTGTTGTGCAATGAGTGTGTGGGACAGTCTCGATAATGTGTCCATGACCTGTAAAGAAAATAAAGACATTTTATCACAAATTAGACAGATCCAGTCCCATAAAGAATTCTGACTTTATGGTATTTAAACATCAGGTGGGAAATGTAGATGTATTTCAAAAAGAGAACACTTGAGGGCAGCATTTCCAAACACTCTACCGTCCTGTGTAGCGCTAAAGTGGAGATGAAACTATACGAGTGCTTAAACACTGACAAATTATTAACACACAAAAGAAAAAAAGAACTTTTGATCGTTAGAGGCAAAGTTTACACTGCTGTCGATTTGAAACATAAAAATCAAACGAGGTTCCATTAACATTGGTTGTGTTAAAAGAAGTGGAGAAAAAAACTATGACAAATGGTTTATGAGTGACGCATGAGCATGAGTCAATCAACACATCCATCACCAGCCCCCAGCCCCCAGTGCAGTAACAGTGGGCACAGTCACATGAAGTGATCGGTAATTGATTATGGAGTGAATTTAACCAGTGTGTCCCATTGGCTGACATGTCTGCTGTAAGTATGACATGTAATTTCACGCCTCACTGCTCAGTCCCACCAGCGTCCTTGACCCAGCATATGTTTTTGTGCGTGACCTGTCACACCAATGGCCACTTAACTCACCTGCCGAATGAATGACACACGCTTCATAAAGTGAGTTCAACAGGCAGCTCTGTCCAGTTGCCATTTGGACAGTGGCCCAAAAAACTCTGTAGTAGTAGTCGTCGTCAGTCTAGTGACATAATACGAGATTAAAACACATGCCCGCACAAGCCCACACCAACATCGCACATGTAACCAAGATGCATTTGCCTTGGAGCCAAAGCTCTCATGGATCAATATGATCACACAACAGGATGGTCCCTTCCCCCATCAATGGACACAGTAAACAAAGGGCAAACAGTGACTACAACAAATTGCTTGTGGCTATAACCGTACTTGACAAACATATATACTTTAGCCATAATACTAAATAAAAACATGCCCACAGTGGAAACAAGGATTCTGCCTTTGCCCCAAGATTCATAAATAATGTCAGTTCTGTTTTACATTACAAATTGCCACAGATGGTGACATGGTCAAGTGGGTGGTCTCCTATCTTTTTGTTTCCTTTTAACACACATTTTTTAACAGAAACCACTTCCTATACAAATGCTGACTGAAACACAATGGGTCAAATGTAAAACTATCACTAACACAAACTCAGTCAAAACAATTTCTCAAACTTCCATCATGAATATCAGTTGTAAGAAACTACTACTAATTGAATCTCACATTGTCACTGCCATCGTGTGATGCTTCAGATTACTTCAATCTGTCGTCACCATAAGTGCTGTAAATTCTGTTAATCAGGTTAATACGCAGCTGTCAAAACCAGCAGAGCAAACATTCATCTTCAGCACAACATGTAATCCATCACACTTCCACCCCATCAATCACCTCAGAGCTGTCGTGTCCCTCACGTCACATACGTCAGCGCGAGTGTGACACTGGCGTTTATCAGTGAAGACAGCCCCGTAAAAACACCCGAACCTGTAATAACACGGAGCTGTGTTCATTACATGGCTTTGATTAAAGTTTAATAAGTAGTGAGCAGCTGAGCAGTGGGAGGATGCATTGTGACCGAGCTGCACAGATGTGGATTTGAATACAATGTGTAGGAAAGAGTGCATAGCTAGTTTTAAATCTTACACAGTGCATCAGTATTGGTTTTACTAACTAAATATAGGTTATAACTAAACTGTGGTGTTAAACACATAGACTATCAATCATGTCCACTTGATTATGTAATAATTGTGAGTGTCTTACAATGTGGCATTTCCAACTACGACCAAACAAAACAAGTGCAGTAGAATGATTCATAAATCATGTTCTTATTTTAATCCCCAAAGAGAATAATATGACCTAACTTCGTTCATGGTAAAAGAAAATCTGTAAATGCAATATTCGGTTGTTAAAACATCAACTAATAAATAATAATAAGTGACCTGACACTTATACAGAGCCAATCAGCATGTAAAAGAAGTAAATTAGCATAGTTTGAAGTAGACGTTTGTTGTGTGTCGTATGTAAATCTGTCATGCTGCTGAAACCACACAGAGACATGGATGAATGCGTTTCTCTGAGCCTGCTCTGAATCTTCCTCCTTGTGGTTTATTAATCCACAGACAGTTATTGAAGCTGAAGCACTGCTCCCTCCAATAACGAAGGGCACAACATCCCAGGGCTAACTGGCAGGTACAGCGTGTCCGTGATCTGAAGACCAACACCGCGCTCAACACAGCTTTGGACGTCGTCCCGTTTTAGCTGGCAGCGTTTTTTGGTTGAGGCGTGAGGTGTTTTGGCTTCAGTGAACATATATGACTCACGTGGGATGAGTGTAAGAAAAATGACCATGTACAGGAGCTGGGAGACTCTTGTATTTCTTGCTCAAGACTCAAGAAGAATGTTTTCATTTCAGCACCGTGTATCTTGTCTTATTTATCATGTTTAGTCAATGTCTAACCTTATCCTTTTTTGCTCTTGACTCAGAATCTCAAAATCTTAATCTTCAGTCCTTGGTACAGTGTGGTTTTAGACATAATTTAATCTTTGTTTGTGTGATCTTGACTATAGCAGTTCAAAGGTGCCATTTTAAATGATGTGTCCGGTTTGTTAGGTGGCAGGGGTCATGTAACAGATGAGGTGCACTGCAGGAGGAGGGGGAGACGAAGACTGTCCCTTTGATGGAGTTTAATCACCCCGCTCAGTCTGACCATCACTGATGTAATGATCCACACCAGGGCAATTAAAAACGGATGAAGGATGTGTCTGCGGAGATGAAAGAGACGTGAGAACACAGAGAACGTGTCTTGTGTGTGGGCGGATGGATGTCTGTTTCGGAGGGAAGCAGGTGCACAGAAATGTGTCAGCTCTATGCAGTCAAAGTATACATTTTAATAAACACTACACATCACTGGTTCTGGACATTAAAAGGAACATCACATAAGGATGGCATGTTTTAGAGAAAAACACCAACATATTTCAGTGTCTCTGGGCCTCTCAAAAGTGGGTGATGCATTTTGAATGTACAGCACACAAGCGGTTTTATCTCACTGAATGCAGCTACTGTCCCAGTTTTCTACACTCAATGCTTTTCCCTGGCTCCAAGTCTATTCTTCTTTAAATTACTGATTAGCAGCTAAAAATAGGGAAGTCTTACATAATCCACAAAAACAACTGGCATTATGAGGGCTGACTTAGATTTTATTTTTCCAAAATATTACCACTTTAAAACTCTTTAACCAAAAATACTAATATCCTGCTTGGATACTTGGATCCAGTTTCCAGCTGTAAAAATCAAGTGATTTTATGGCCCATCCACAGCCCAAACCCACCACCAGCAGCCTGACATATTATCTCTGAAAAAGTCTCTAAAATGTCTCATTTCATATATACCACTGTAAGTACTGACTTTTTGTCATGTTGAGCTAGAGCTGGGTCATTAATTCAGCATGAGATCTTGTAGTGAGTGGTATTCACTCATTGATTCTTCTCTACAATTATTCATTCTTTTGTAAAGTGCAAAGCTAAAACTTAGAGCAAACATGGACAGACAACCGTTCATACTTACTTTGATTACTCTGGGCAGTTTAGATTCACCAGTTTACCTATACAGTGGTGGAAAAAAAGTTTTCGGACACCTTTAAAATTTTACACAATCTCAAATATTATCATGAAATATTTATTGTGTTTCAAAAGGTGTGGCTGCGTTAGACAGACACAAACAAATACAAATGACTTTTTTTTGTTTAGTGTTTACAAGAAAAACTAAATTCCTGACTGAATATGTCAGTTCTCAACATTGTCGGTATCAAAGTCAACAAATAACAGAGAATCTGTTTCAAAATTGAACAAAAAATAAACTAAAAAAAAAAAATGCACTTGAAGACCTAGTGATTCTTCTGCTGGTGCATGTGTTTTGATGATGGGAAGAAGGGCCTATGGTCACACCCCTGATTACAATTAATGAACGTTTATTCTGCTTATTTCGTTTTCTCATGTGATTTGTACTGTATATTTTCAAACCCTACTGAATATGTCTATTTTGTGTGGTAAAATATCACCGAAACAGTGCGACAAACAGGATTGAGGTTAGAGTTATATCACACCCTGACGCTTGGTTTTGTCACTCCATAACAATTCCAGCTGCATATGGATGGAAAAACTGTTCGACTGTTGACAAGGTTAAATAACGTATAAACGAGCATACGTCAAAGAGAAATCAGCTGATCGATGGACACTTCCGCTGGGGCTTTGTCGTGTAAGATATAAGACCAAGAAGGAAACTGTATGGGAGATAGAGTCAAACACAACAAACTAAAAGATACCATACACTGATAATGTTGTGTCACACTTCTTTTTAAGTCATCTGTAATAATAGAGAACATCGATATCAATTTCATGTTTTATTTTATTCCAACTCTCTCTTTTTTTTCTAGGCAATGATTGATAAAACTTGCATAAACGAGCAGAAAACAAAAGTGCATTGTATTTCACAAAAGGCTTGTCTTTCACATTGAACACTTAGAGGCTGAAAATACAGAAATACTAAAATATTAAAGAGCCTCTCTCCTTTTACTTGCTCTATGACGATGGATGGCTGGTCCTTTTACAAAAACAAAAACTGAAACCAGATACACGCTGCTGGTGCATCTGTAATCTGTTAGACCGATAACAGTTTATTGTAGCACTCTCATGTTTTTATATCTGCACACATTTTAGCCGCCTGACAGATGCAGCCTGTGTGAACGCAGCACACATCAACAGAAGCTAATAAAACCTTGATTAGCTCTGAGAGAAAAACTAGCTAATGTTTGGCAATCAGTGTCATGGCTCATTGACGCCCATAATATGTAATTAGTCTGTTTGGATACACAGACGTAAAGCTGATTGGGATGCAGCCCACGTTTTTAGTTTGTCCTCAGACCTTATCGCATTCATCATTTAGCTCTTGTCATCAAACACATGCATTTGATCAACATTGGAGGTGTTTTAAAACTGTAATAAGTGACACAGCTGTAGGTCCTTTTGAAATCATATTGTCATTTCAGTCATGTCTACTGATCGTATGTGAGAGACCAGTCGTAATCTTGAACTTACAATTATTAAATGAGCTAAAATCAAGCCAATTTTAAGGCAGACTCTGTACTAAGACCATTTGTTGCCATGGAAACATGACTGAAATGGTGCCAGCTGATCAATCATTTTGTTCATGGTGTAACCCATATTCATACAGTGGGATATGTGCATGTAGCCTACATTTAGCTGTGGTTTTATGATTGTTCAGGTTAATTTATGGAAAGGACTTAATTTAATGAATGAATTTTTCTAAATATGTGATATTCTTACGTAGATTGAGGTGTGTAACAATTGGCAACATTTTCCTAAGTAATCAACTTACTGTTTACTTTTTGTTTTCAAAGCCCCTTGCACTGCACATATATTGCTTTTAATTTCGCATTTTTATTATTGTTTCTTATTTTGCCATTACAGTTGACCATGAGTACAGACTGTGGCTGCTCTACACACCTCTGCAAACAGACTTCTTACATCCTTACTTCATTAAAAGGGCTTAGGTGGAGGTGAAGTACTGAGCTTTGTCTCTCTCCTGACTTCAAACCAGGCTAAGGTGAAAGCCAAGGTCAATATTGCTGCCCAGGTAAATCACATCAAACCCTGAGCCCCACTGCAGCCCCTGGGGACACACACCATCTCACCTTCACATATAGACTCACACTATTCCCAGTAAAGATCCCTCAAATCCTGCATCGTCTGTGTTTGATGCTCACATTACTGCTGTCACATATGAGCCACGTGATGGCACATATTTCACACACACCTACACACTGACGCAGCTTGAGGCCTTGATACGAAACACATCTTCCCTGTGAATCCTCACTTTGCTGTCAGGTGATGTAACCACGGCTCAATTTCTCCCAGACTGAGGCAAAAGGTTAGTCACAGCTGACCAGCAGCGCACTATTGGACTGATTGACACGAGATGCATTTCTTCAGAATAAATACACACTTCAAAGCTCAACTGTATGGCATAACAGTAAAGATGGTGGTAATACTTAATACAAAATAAATGTTAATACATCTCCAATTTGATTTGACTTAAATGTCACATCAGGTCAAGGTGAAATTTCAGATTGCAATTCCTCAGCTCACACCTCCTCTTTCTGCAGCCTCTGAGCACTTATGGCAGCCCTGAAGGGACATGCTGTTGTCAACAACCAAACCCAATGGAAATAAGTTAAAAATAGACAAAAAAAAATCAATTAAGTTCATTACTGTCTTAAATCTTCATTCAAGGTTATGTTAAAAAAATACACTTTGTCTGTGCTGGGCAGTTGTTTGAATAGAAAATAATTAAAGGAATGGCTTCTTTCACTGGGGTCTAATGAGCTTTAAATTTAAATTTCTTCAGAGATGCAAAGACCTACTTTGAGATCTACTTTGCTCAATTGTATTTCAATACAGGTCCAATACCTAAACACAACAATCTTTCATTTCAGATTTATCGCAGACATTAGACAAAAACAAGATTTTATCATCATATAAAGGATTTTAAAGCATGTTGATAACAACCTCAGCTCTGAGAAAGCAGTGTATGAAGCACCCCCAACTTCTGCCATTGTACTCACTGCTGTTTTTATCATTGAATCCACTGAGGCTTATGCTAAAGACATAACCTCATCCTACCACCGCCCACACCCAAACCAATCTACTACACAATCTCCATTGTTTCATCACTTTGACATGACGATTGCATTCCCCTGCTGCTGAAACACTATAAAGCAGTTAACCGAGGATGAAATGAAGCAAACGGGAAAATTCATCTCCCCATGGGGTCCAAAAATAAAGTGTTTTTGAGACCTGAGTCCTTTAAAGAGCTGTAAGAGAAGTTACCAGGAAACTGTTTAGAGGCTACACATTGCAGCTCCTTAGGGCTCATTTAGGGGAAGCATGACTTGAAAGACTTGAGCCATAACTGAGTATAAGGGCTAGTTTGAGTGGGCTGTCTGTTGTAAACTATGCCCTGAAGCAGTCAGTGAAAACTCCATATGGGCATTCTTCAGCTTCATCTTTTCCTCTTTTATTCCCAGAGCTTTTGATCCTGCTGTGTCAGTTATGGACCCCCACTCGTCAGTTTGAGTTGGCCCTCTTTCACTGTGTGGGACCTTGTTATTCGCATTCAGGGACAGAGACATGTTGACAACAGTTATGGGGATTTACTGCACCACAGAACTAGAGGGAAGAAACAGAAGCACTGCCGAAATTCCTTTCTAGTACATGTTTGATGAGATTTCAGTTTTACTTTTTTATCTCATGCCACAAGCAAAAATGGATGCAATAATAATGATGACACTCCATAGACTATACAGCCACTGACTATTTAACTACACACTGCTTCTCTTAGCACCTGTTGGTTGAGCTCTATTCAATCCTATTCAATGTTAGGCCTGTTTGGTCAGATCAGGAACACTATCATCAAACTCACCTGACTCTGAACAAAGTGACTGATGATTTATTGCTGGCTTAATGTAAATAAATGCCTACGCTGGTCATTCATCATGTCACACCACATGCGACAGTATTTATTGTGGCAGTTTAAACGTCAGGCCTTTTATCACCTCCTTTTGTCAGTGCTGGATTATGTTGGTTGACAAGAGCCATAAACGGCACCGAGACAGTCTCCATAAAATCCAACTTTCTCAGAAGAAACAGAATGACATCTGTATTATTTGAACATAAGAAAATCCCAGAAAATTATCTATGGATACGGACATCTCTCCTGGTAATGTAGTTTGACTTGGCGTAAAAGATGCAATATTACACTTGTATTGGTCTGCTCTCTGATGTTATCCTCTTTGCTCAAGTCAACTATGATGTAAGTTATGGTAAGTGTTGGGAATCTTGTTGGACACACATCAGAAAGTGATGAAATCCAAAGATGATTCAGAAAAGGCAGCTAATAAACCACATGCTACAACGCAAAATAAGTCTCTCACATCTCGCTTTGTGCAGCTGCAGCACAGTTCACAAACACCCAGCCTGTCATAAGTGGGTTAGCAGTGCCTTGCCTTAGGAGGTCCCATTATAATCATGAAGACATAAATTCACTCTTCCAATCTCAGTCATGCAATTGTGCTGTGGACTCAGTGGCTTTTCCCTAAATAATTTAATGCCACATAGTAAAATAAAGCACTTTGGAGGCATCACAAACCCACAGAGCAAGACACTGTTTTCATTTTTGTCTGCAATGTTTTGGTCTGGAGGCTGACACGACTCCTTAACCCACTGTTCATGCATTAATCATTACATTTTTGTCTTTTTGGCAACGAATTCTAACATAGAGGTATAAGTTTCAGGACACCAAACAATAGACAGTTCAGACATTTGGAAAAACTAAACTTTTTATGGGAAGGGAAAACATCCAGTTTTATACCAGATATGGTCATGACTAGACCTTATTTTTTATATTATCATTTATTGTGTGGGCCTTTTAAGTGTTTACAAGTTTTGAAACATCTTGATTTTGCTTTACTTATAATCAATGCTCATCCACATGTAACAGTAAAGATGGCCTTTAGCAGTCTGTATTTGTTATTTGTGTTTTAAAGACTTTATCACTAAATTATTTCAGAGATTTTTGTTCAGTGTAAATGCAGGTAAACAGTAAGTCAACACTGAACAATATGTAACTAACAAAGAACGTTAGTATAGTATGACTTGATATGAAAATTTAAAATAAATGAGCTATAATGAACATTCAATATCTTCCATTCAAAAGGTAGCTGAAGATTAAAGCGACCTGAGCTGTCAAATGTATTACCAAGTGTGGAGATGGAGAAAACAAGTGTGGTTTAGTGCTATGTACCTGTAGACACAAAAATACATATATTTCACATTAACAATACATGCCATTGAACCCTGCAGTCCTGTTAACTCCATCAGTGTGTAGTATATGTACTATAGCTTCATGTAAGTGAAACCACGGTGTGTGCTGCACAAATAATCCATCAATAAACTTTCTGTCACAGCTCTAAACATTTCATTTTTTCAAACTGTTTATATTTGGACCCTACATAAGTCAGAATAGTACATGTACATTAAAGTGCAGTCTGGTTTTGTGAACATTGAGGGTGCAGAGGATGGAGATTAGCTCTTCGAATCACCCACACTTTGACTGACAGCGCATCCACCCACTCCACCTCCACCTCTGGGAAGCCATACAGAAGGGAAAAAGACCACCAACCCCCCACCACCACCTCATAGTGAGAGCATCTGGAAAAAGCATCTCAGACGTACACAGAGTCCTCGGCATGGTTTCTGTAGGTTCTTTATATCCCCGCAAAACACTGCAGCGAGATCACAAGAACATAAGCGTCCCTGTGAAATCACCATTCATCGCTGTTAGCTCAGATACTACTGGTGGAGATGGCAGGAAAACCCCGCAGCACCTCATGAAAGATTTAGAGGAAAGTTTCTAAAGATGTGTCAGACTCAGGGATTGAACTTGTTGAAAATGAAATCTCTCCTCAATCCTAGTCTCGGAGATGAAACCCGGCAGGTGCCCAGGGGAACGCAGTAAAGTGGACTGAAGAGTGAATAAACAAACATGGCTTCATCACTGAACATGACTGCCCAAGTGGAAGAGAGACCTGACCGTAGGAGGCTCTTGTTCAAAGTCTAAGTGCACTTTGTACTCGGTTCAAATTGGACCATCTCACTTTATCCATATTGTATAGAGGTATTTGGATGGCCATCTTTTCAATCTTTAAAAAAAAGCCTTCAATGAAAGTGCATACAGTGAGTTTTTCTGATATAACAATGAATGCCTATAGTGTGAATTATTACAACTGTGTGCTCACAATTTACATTTTATTAAAATATTTGCAAAATATCGAAAAATGGTTTGGTTTTGCTTACTGTTACATAGTGAGGTAAATAAGTAACTCAATAAGCTCTTTTCAAGCATCTTTTTCTATCTGGTTAGAGTGTGTTTCAAGGGGAGGGGCTTAAAGACAGACATAAATGCACAAAGTTTCTTAGTATTATATTATTTGAAATGAAATTCCTCTAAATGCAGAATATTACAGTGAAATGAGTCAGTTTTTCTCATACAAAGATGTGAAGACTATAGTAACACACTCTTCATACAGACAGACAAACAAAAGGAAAGCAGACCCATACATCAGTCTAACCCTATTCTGTAAACTTTAGTTCCACTGAGACGTTACTGTGGGTCTTCCCGTGTCGTTCCAGGTAGCAGGACGCTCTAAGAGGGGAGAAAGAGCTGTGTGAAAGTAGGACAGCGAGCCGAGGGGGGCTGGTTTGTAGACCTGCATTTCCGTCGTTCGAGTCTTTGATCCTGACCACGGTGGCTTAGCTTCACATGTTCCTCTCTGCTGGCCCAGACTCTGTAAATACCACAGGCCAGGTAACCTCAATACTGCAACTCGACAAGACTTCCCACCAGGGGCCCTGTAAGACGGAGGGTTGTCTTCTCAGTAACTACATAAATGGCTTATTTAATACTTTGCATGGAAAACGAAACTCTGTCACTTTCCAGCATTAAACACTGAGAGAAAATGCTCAAACTTACACGGAACTGTTTAGTCTCACGTGACTGGAATGTATAAAGGGACTGCAAAATGTAACAAATCAAATTTTATAAAACGCAATAATCTGAACACAAAAAGCAAGAAAAACAAAGCATTTTCTGTTGAATGTACATGTTCTTGGTGGGTCACAGAGCGTATAATAAATGACAGTGAAATTTCAAATAAACAAATTTAAGACTGTGATGAAATTGTTAAGAAGAATAACTAGGAAAAATAAGTGAGTCGCACCAAATGATGAAGGAAAAATATAGGTCCTGAGGTGAGACCAACCACTGTCCCAGAGAATACAAAACGTGCAAAATGTTAACTACAAGTGTCCGACACTGAGTTGGGGTTAAATGTATTATCGCAGCTAAATCCCACAGTTCTCATAAAAGCACATTCAGTTTTCCATGAAGTCACTACCTGTGGTGACTGTATTACATCCCAATGGGAGACTTCCTTTGAACTGGTTTGGTACGGGGCAGTATACAGAACCCTTGGAGCAGTCCCGCTGGCGTCATACAGTCAGATTTTCCCATCCTTTTCCCTATCAGCCCCTCCTTTAGCTTCACACATGAACTTCCAGGGAATAGGTCAAAGTGTAATAAAGCCTCTGAAAGGACTTAGGAAATCTGGGGGAAATCCACTTGTCTTGGTGAAAAACAAAATATAGGTCATGCCACTTGTTTCCTCAAGTGGAGTATGGTGCAAAACCCAACACAGCTGCAGCGTCGAACTCAAATATATAGAGATATTATTGCCATGCCTTTATTTTAACATTACAGGCCAAAACAGAAACAACCATAACGTATTTTCAGGCATGTATGTACTAGAGGAAGTTCCACATGTGGAAGAATATACGTTGACTCCACTCCTGTGAACGTGCCATTACACCTAAACTAAATTTGAATATGTCCGCACTCCTTGACACATGCAGCTACAGCAGCCTGCCTCCAGAGGGGCTCTGCGGTGGCCCGTTTCCTCTTCCTGTTTCCTGCCGCTGACGGAGACTTGAGATGAGTCAGGCCCCAGGGGAGTCACTCATGGCTCCCGCACACGAACAAACACACACTCAACAGCAAACGGCCTATTACCTCCTTCATGTCTGAAAGGTCCATGTGGCTTTTTCAAATGTCACAGCATCAGAAGTGCACAGATACATTGCTTTGCTGATGACGGTCAACTCTGTTGTTGCATGGTCGCATCTGTCTGTTGACATTTTATAGTTAAACCTCTTTCAGTAAAGGAAGATCAAGTTTACAAATACCTTTAATTAATGTCTTAGTTTAATATTGTTGTCCTCGCACCTGGATCTTAAAATGGAGCCCACTGTTTGTTGTGAAGTGTTTATCTGGTAATATCAAAACAGGGAGTTTCATTGCACTGACTCAACCAGTGCCACTTCATAAACCACTTGATAAGGCCACACAATTCTGCTAATGCTTTTATGCACGGGCAAAAAACAGCACATCACAATTTCACAATCTTTATTTGTAAAACCTTAGTTTGACAGAATCCCTCCAAGATACCAGACTGGAACAACTGCATTTTCAAAGGTGTTTGGTGTCCAGATGAAATGCCAGTGCAGGCCTTTATGTGATTCCAGCGCACTCACACAGATGTCCGTAAACATCAAAGACCTGCTCTTGGACACTGTCTAACAATGAAAAGGAGAAACACACACCACGCCTCTGATCTGAAGCGTTCTCGCCAAGAGATGTGTAATCTGTGTGATGGGAGCAGCTGCCTGCTGTCAGTCAGAGACAGTGAATTATCCACAGAGCCGTCGGCAGGTGTCATTAAATGGTTCGAATTCACTGTAAAGTAACGCAGATGGACACAACATGGGAACTCCAGGTAAATAAATATATCTGGATGGTTTGATATTGGTTTAAACCTTTCAGAGGCAGGCAGAACAAAAGAAGCCCATCTGGTTGTATTATTTTACTTAAAGGTTAATTTACCACGTAAAACACACATGCAGTTCTTTTTCATGTATACTTGAAAAAAAATTCTGTGTTTCATGGCAGATGGGTCAGGTTATACAACAAAGTGGTATATTATTCACAGAAATCTGAATAGGAAAATCTACACTAAACTGTAAAACCTTAATCAAATTTGCAGCTAAAATAAAAAGCAGACTGTTGAGAGATGACTGATTTTTGTTCTGTATATAGGCCTAATTTGATCTTGAATCAAAATTACAAACCAGGCTGGTGCTAAAAGTAGCTTTAAAACCTGCCTCTAAGACATTTGAAAACCACACAGTGCGCCCAAAGATGCAACCCAAGCGTCCATTAGCACATAGCGTCATATGATATCTGACCAGACTGAAGGACAAAAGGGTTATAAGGAGGGACAGAGATGATTTCTGTAGGGGAGGGGTCCATCCACAGTTAAATTTATCACAGTCAACTGAGGAGGAAGAGACAATAATCAATAATGCTTTTTTCTCCTTAGCTTCCTTTTCGTGTAGGCTTCCCCCTCCCCCCTTTTTGTGCCATTTTCAACCCCCACCAAAACAAAATCTGAACCGCAGCAAAAGACCATAGAGAGATTTCCTTAACGGTTATAATGTAGCAAAAATAATTTCCAATATTGTAAGCTGAACTGCCAATTGTGCACACTTCAATAATCAATCAAAGTAATTACCGTATTTTTCAGTACAGACAAAGAGAAGCGCTGCCAGTGAAAGGTTAGTTTTGTGACTTGTGTCTGGCTGCATCTTCGGTTCATGTCGTATAAAAAAGTGCAGATTCTGTGAGGATCTATTGTGTCGCTGATTGATAACATTATAGTAAATGTGAGCTGATTTCATTATAGAAGGAGGAGTGAAAAGGATGCAGCTGCAAAAACAACAGCATCTCTCTTGTCGCCAGTTCATTTCCATGTGATACAGTAAATGCAGGTGTGGCGTTTCTTGGCACATTTAAAGGAAGCAGAGCATTTGCATAGTCGACTGAACGCAGTGTCTTTTACAAGGTTATTGGGTTTCACAGCATCAGTCATTCAGAGGTGCCCCATGTCACTCCATTGCTTTGAGATTCAAGAAGGGAGGTTTCCAGGAATTACACTTTTTCTATCATATTTTGAATTTAATATTTTTGGTTCAATGCTTGTTCATATCTGGTTACTACTTAAGAGTAGAAGATTTTGAAAAATGGCATATCTTTTGTTTTGTTTTACCCATTCACTTTGCAAAATTATCTGTATAAAATGGGTCCAGAATCCTTTCTTTTTGCAGCCAATTCCACTCAATATAAGTCTGTTCGTACAAATGATAAACGCTGATCTGAAATGGGACGAGCTTTATTCAAAGACTCATCCAAGAGTCTTCAATATTCTCTATTCAACACAACCAAGATGGCTGCTGGTACTACTGAGCAACCCAAAGCCTTTTTTGACTATGCTTCCAACTGGATTTACGAAGAGTTTAATCTTAAATGATGATTTGCTTGAAATATTTTTGATTGTGCATTTTCCCTGAAACCTAACTTCTGTTCTGTGCCTACACTCCTCTTCATCTGACTGAACATGATGCACAGCTAATTTCCTCTGAACACAAGTCTCACAGTGAAGTAATGAGGTCTTGAGTCACAATGACACTTAACATTTTCCAATTACTGAGCTGTTCATCAAATCATGTGACGCCTGTCAGCATTTTGATACTATATATAAAAAAGGCTGACCTCAGATGTCAGGAATAGCCATAAAAAAGAAGTGTGACAGTTAGTCACCCACTCTCAGGGCTATATTGGTTCATCCTCTTTCACTATAAATGCAGGTAGTACTGGAGGTAACAGTTGTATCTTTCTCCATGTATCAGTGCACATGTGCCCTGTACAGCCAGGTTTCACTTCTCCCTCCAGACTTCAGTCGACAAGACAGATGTGTAAACCAGATGTTCGTGCAAGGGGAAGGATGACATACAAACCTGCTGCATTTATCTTGTTGTTTTTGTGAATAGCAGTGCGATGTTGTGTCAGTGTGATTACATATTCTCACTTCTTCCCTCAGAGAGAGTCATGTTCATATTCCCAAACCTGAATCTCACTCAGCCTGTTCTTGTTCTGCTGGATTTCTTCCCATTTTTTTAAGTGGGAGAGTGATAAAGGCTTTCCCATGTGACTGACGCAACCCAGTCTTTTGACATTTTTGTTTCAATTTTACATTTCTAGATTTCAGCCCAAAATAAAGTATTATGTGCACATTGCAATCCTACCATGTCTGACAAAATGCAGACCAATGTGATGTATTTTGCATTTTGCTTTGCTTTGCTTGTTATTTTTTATATTTCTCGACCCTTTAACAATATCTCATTTGACCTCACATGAAAATGTACTGCAGAAAATGGTTATCCCTCTATCTCTCTCATACTGTCTACTACCTGCCCTCCATCTTTTATTGCATCAAGAAAAAAGATACAAACAGAAAGTCACCACAATATCTTTAACCTAAACTCGAGGCAGTAGATACAAGGAATTCGAACGTCCTTCTGCACTAAACAGCAAAATGAAAGCCCCGATAACAAGAATGTGAGCACAGTAGATGAGTTAACTTTAACAAAGTGATCACTACATTGCACTCGAGGGAAGTTTGGTAATGTTCATCAAACAAAGGCTGATATGGCTTTTTTTTTTTTTTTCTTATACTTTTTGGTCATCTTCGAACATTTTTACCTTTGTGGAGAACTGCCTTGGGAATTAATTTAAACACTGTTTCTTGGTTTGATCTGTTGGTGCAGTCATAAACCAGGCCAAAACCATCTTCACACTTCTTCCGAATCAGTTCCTGTCCTCCATCTGAATTTTGCACCACAGCATCTCCAGGTTACACTTTCACAACCTCATTTCCATAGATACACAGCACAGATACACTGAATTAGAGAGATAGCATTGTGATCTGATGCATGGAAACATTCCACCAGTGAGATATGCAGCACTTGTTTCCATACAATGCTATCAAAACTACAACCCTGACGCTAACACCAACATGCCAGCTTGATGTTTTATTCAGCAGCCGTCCGACAGCTATTTTTGTACAAAAGGGGGCCAAAAGCTGTGGAGGGAAAGTGCAGGTGAGTGGCAGTTTCGCCCATTCCTTGCCTCTCCTCAGTCCATTAGCCCCAGCAGAGCCAGCCAGGCGAGGAATACAGAGCAGAGCCGCTGTCTAATTTCCAACGTGTTAAATTCACTCTGAGCGACGCTGGCTTCACTCAAGAGAGTCATCAACGTGTTCTGCCCCAGCAAACCCAAAACACAGCAGGAATGAGGATGAAATCTAAACTCAAAATAAGTCTGCACTGTAAACGATTCAAAGTTTATCATGTCAAGTCAAAATGTGGAAATATAAACACGACAAGTTCAGGTTGAGGTAAACCTAAAGCATATAGATTCTGCACTTGTTGATACAAACAGCTCTGACTTTACAACAGCAACGTTGTTCAAAATGATCTATCATTAGCTTAACAAGACATAAAAGACCACAACACAGCAAAATCCATGCAAAGACAATAACTGCTTCAACTAATGACCTTAATAATGAAATTGTCATCATAATGCAAGCCAAGAATAGCTTGTTTTCGACTAGCAACGCCATCATCTATGTTTAATGAAACCAACTTTCCAAAGCTCTCTCCAAGCCTCTGGTGCTGTTCTGTACATTTTCTTCTTCTTAAGAAACTGCTGGGAGCTTAAATGTGTTTTAATTAGACATGAGATGACTTAATTTGCAAAGTTAATCACACACAGCAGGGCAGCTAAACATAACATTGAAACCAAAAGTTCCTTCCTTTTCAAGTGCTTTTCTAACTTCTTTATTCCCCTCGTGAGCCATGACGACAGATGTAAGTGTCTTATACATACTCTACCATTAATGAGGTAATGCGAGAGATAACATAATACTTTCTTGTAAGTGGAGGCCTTGATCCCTTTATGTTTAGGCCCAATTAGCCATCTTAAATATCCAGAAATGGGAATAATGTTATGACGTTCGGTCACATAAATATGGCTTTACTGGAGCAGGGTCACCTCTGGATCATTCAAAGTGCTTTGGTTATCAGCTATCAGCAATACAGCCCCAAAAGATACATCCACAATAAGACAAGAACAAATCAAAGCAGTATATCCTATGAGAAACAGGAAGCATTTTATTGAACTGCCTCCTAACGAATGTCCCCACAAACTGATAACATTTTTCTTGTTGCTGAACAAACTGCCAACCACACTGTGATTTCACAGCTCTGCATTTCTCAAACCTTACGTAAACTTCTCTGACATCAAGATGTAGAGTGAAAAGGGAACAACACAAGTAACACAATTTATTTTTGTATCAAATACCAGAAATACTTCACCACATTTTTATTCCGTTACGTTTTATTATAAATACACTCAATCCAATGATGATACATCTTCTCACACTTTATTAATCCTTTTTTATTGCAGACATTAGTAATAATACAACTTTATATGATGTTGTTTTAGAAGTACCTCACTGGTTTTATCATTATTAAGCAGAGTGAGATAACAACTAAGCCATTCATAAATCTTCTTTATCTGCACATCTCTCACTGAGGACCTGACCTTGTCATCTTATAGCGGCTTCATATCATGTTCACCGGGGTCTACGATCCGTCTTATGGCAGCCCCATCACTGCTCGGGGCTGTGATTTCTAATTAAACCTCGCGGGGGGCTTCACAGGGGGAGCACAGTGAGCCGTCGTGAATCAGGAGACACTTTCACAGTGCCATGACTGAGAGTTCTATCAGAGTAATGAACCCCAGGCCAGACTTTTAACCCTGTGTAAAGTCTCAGCACCGAGCCATTTCTGCTTTAATGAGAGGAAGCCATTAAAGTGCTGGCTCACGCTGCTTACTTCAGCAGTGACTCTGACTTTAGGAGCATCAAGGAAGCTTCGAGCTGTTTATTAGCGTTAAAAGACCAATATAACACAGGGGACAGGAGACGTCTGTTTACAAGAAACATGGCTGACGGCAAATTAATTAACTATTGGAGTGACAAAGACTTTCAGAATCTTCGAAGTATTGATCTAGAGTTTCGCACCCACTGTTAGTGAGTACAGTAAAGACACACAGAGTCGTCATGTGTAAAAGCCACACAAGCCTTACCTTTCCAAAGTCCCTCACGTCAAACAGGTCAAAAGCCTCAAACAGCTCACTCTTCTTCATCCCGAATGTATCACTGCAGGCAAGCAGAAAAGTCCTGATGTTCTTCAGACAAAGGAACTGTGTGGTAAAGAAAAAGACATATTTTTTGTGAGAAACTTTAATGGGTAAATGTATATCAAGAACTGAAAAGTAAAAAATTACTTGTATGTCCTTTTTTGAAATCAATTTTAGTTAAAGGATGTGTGCTTGTGATCCAATGAATTGTAGCAGGATGGATGCTAGTTATGAGCCCAGAACTATACAAAGTAAAACCCAAGGAAACAGGTGCTATCAAGGAAAAGAGGGTTGGGTCATAATGACGCTTATATAAAAGGAAGATAAATTAAATCCAATAGTGTAGTACTCATTTTGAGACAAAAGTAGGCTAAACAATAGTTGTCATGGACGGTTACTTTGAACACATAAGATACAAAGGTTTACAGAGATAAAACCATGCAACTATAAGCAGCATCAAATGATCTTCTGATTGTTTCTGTTTTATCTAGCCTTTACTCTAAATGTGTAATAAGGGCATGCAGACTTAAAAACAGAGGAATAACGCAGCTTTAAAAGACACTGTACATGAATGAATGTTTATAGTCGCCACAGGGGTATTCGTTAATACTTCCAGAGGCTTAAAGAAAACATCATGAAACAATGCAATGACAGAAAGCTCCTTAATGTAACATAATGTAACCAGAAGAGCTATAAAAACAAATGACCACTTTCACATTTGTAAGCTTTTCACATCTTGTTTTAAATTATTTAGTGCTTTTTCAACTCAGTCCCAGTGTGATATGTTATGCCCTCTCATCTGCCTAACGCCTGATGGATCCACTGAGCTGGACCCAGGCATGACTTGTCTACAAAACTCTGACAAAAAAGAAAAGGAAAGGAAAAAAAGTTTTTACATGTAGTGCAAATGGCTGGCATTGGAGCCTCTTGTTCCTCTACAATGTGAGATTTAATTTACTTCTTTTCCTATACAGGCCTAAAAAAGCAACACGTTTATAAATATAAACAATGTAAATAATGATTAAAGTGTGAAGAGGCCCCAAAACTAAAGACATCATAAAAGGTTGGAAATATGATGATGATAATAAATTGTTAAAATGAACAAGGAGATGCATAGTTAAGGCCTTTTAGTCTTCATAGGAACATGTGTGGGCTAAAATGTGTGATGATGATATGATGATGACAGTTTAATCAGTGTCATTCAAATGTATTTATGCAATACAATGCAAATAACACTGAGGTATAAGTGAAAAAATGCTTTGTTGGCAGATTTTTCTCACTGACTGTAATTACACCTGAAACAGCACCTTCTCTGGAGAGTCCAATAATCAATACGTTTCCCAAGTTTACAAATAAATAAGGTCATTTAGTAAGTAAACAGTACTTTTCTGCCTTGTCTGCAGCCTAAATGTTGAACTAATGAAACTATTTGTCCGTATTATGCACTAATTAAAGACAAGAGGAGGAAAGAGCCATTGGGACGTGATGTTTAAGTTCAGAGAGTTGAAGGAGAATGAGACACACAGTCTTCCTGGAGCTGGATGCAGCAAAAGGGGGATGTTGTTGAAAGATTTATCTCAGGAAATGATGCTTTTTGCCACATCACTGGAACTGTCTTCAGCCTATGTTGTCACCACTATGAGTCCGCTATTGTTAATTGATTTAAAGCATAGCATTGATGAGGATTAAGCTGGTATTTTTAGGTGTACATTATTCCCTGCAACATGCAAATTTGTCATGAGGGGTATTACAAATGAAAACTGTGGGTGTATACAAAGGGAGGCTTACATAATTACTCCTCTGCACTTTGAATAAAGTGTCAAAACTGACAAAGACAATAGTACTGTGATACACTAACACTAGAAACATGTGGGATGAAGAACAGAATAATAATGACCGGTTATTAGGGTCATGTGTTTTTAGCTTTGCACTTGAAAAAAATGAATTTATCTACACTGGCGACTCTTAAACAACTTCACTGGGCCAAACACAGTTGCACTTCAAAAAATAGCAGGGCACTATTTCTGCAAAGTCACCGGACGCCTTCACCAATAAATATATTACTACTAATACTGCTGCCTTGACTTGAAAGTAAAATCTAAAAACCCAAGGTCATTCATTGCCACAACCACATTAACAGGCAGTGGCAGTCCATTTCAAAAGACTACTTCACATTTGTTCTTTGTACATTTTGTTTTGTATTAATTTCTCCCCAACAGTGCCATTCCCTTTACTGTAATGCTTTTACTAATACACGTGCAGGTGTGCCCACTGTGTCAATCAAACTCATTCATTAACACCCTTCACTGATCCATTTACCAGAAACCCTCCTCTTCACCACAAGCTTCCCTTTTCTCTTTCTTGAGTAAGAGGCTTAACAGGAAGTGAATTTCATGAGCCTGTTTCTTAAAAAAAAAAGGTTCAAGCTCAACACTAATAATGTTTGACAAGTTGTGAGAAAATAATTCAGTTGGTGTCACCTCAGAAAACAGAGCCCCTGAAAGAGGAAGCAGAGCAGCCTAACTTCTTTCGTTATTCATAACATACCTTCACCTTTATGGTACAAAGCAAGATCAAATTTGTCTCAGAGGCACATGTCCATGCATCAAACATGAAATGCCTCTTCTCTCCAATTGAATTAAGTTTTACAGATGGCTTGGCGAGAGAGAGGAAAGCCTCCAGCCAATAAGCTCCAGATAAGAGGCAGCGTACAGCAGCGCGAGCACTGACTGAATAATATTGAATGTTTACACTTGTACACATCACTTTCTTTTATCAGACAAGCACATCTTGTCAGCCCGGAGTCTCTGAGTGTCCCAAAGGACCTCCATGTATTATCTGAGGGAAGCAGCTTCACAGAGCACATATGCAACACTGTCTCTCTGCTGAACTGGGATGAAGACAGTGCAGAGGGAATTGTACTAACAAGAAGTATGAGGCAACAGGAACTGTCCGCTGGAGGCTCTTTTCTGTATTTTTCTACACTCCAAGGGCTTGTGAAATGAATTGCTCCATGTGACTGTTTGAAATGCATGAGCTTTAATAAACAAAGATCAATAAAGTTTAAGGTTTTGTGTTGAACTTTTATAGCACCACTGTTGTTCATAAAATTATAATGTAGTTTTATTCACAAAGAGCAGACTGATGTATTGTGTGAAGCCATACAGTATATGCTCAAAGAGTCAACCCAGCATGCCTTTCACACTAATGACCAGCCACTCTAATAGGCACTGTTTGATTCAGACCAATGATATTTATTAAGTGCTGCAGCAGCTCATATACCCTACATATATGCATAATATATTATATGTTTTTATACCAGCGTTCAAATGTGGGAGTTCAGGTTACGAATGCAAACCTGTTTATCAAATGAAATGCCTCATAATCCTAAGCAAATATATACAACATTGTCAACACATATAAACATCAAATAACCTCTTTGTAGTTTAATACCGATTATCCCAGCAGGAAGACACACTGACTCAGCTTGAATTAAACACATCTTAAAAGAACAGTGCGTGGTGATCTTCCAATCCCACCTGCACATTTTATCTCTGAAGCCAAACATCTGGAATAAAAGGCATAAATATGTTTCCAGTAAGACATGCCCCATCCTTCTGCCGAGCTTTTCATATGAGCCACAGCCGTGCTCTGTATCCACAATAAGTATCCCGTTTCTGCTTATGTATTCCTTGATACAAGTCAAAGCTCCATAGCAACAAGCTGTAGCCGGTTATGGCCCCCGTGAGCATCGTGGGCTTTAATGAAATCCTGCTCTTGTTCCTCAACAGGCATATTCACTAAGACAGAGTTCAATCTCCTTGAAAACTGTCATGTATTGGTATAATTGCAATCAAATGTGGATATAGCTTGCAGGGAAAATCACACAGTTGATTCAAAATGGTGTGTTAAAAGGTTTACTGCAAAGTGGTATCAAAAAAAAAAAAACCTTAAGCAAGAACAGAAAATCTGGAAAGCATACATCTGTCAGTGTTAAACCTCTCGTGGTTACATTACTGGCAGTGCTGTATCCATTGTAGCTGATGTAATAGTGTGCACACCCTTGATCCGCTGCAGCTCAAGACGTAACTGTGGACTGACACACACTGTAACACTCCCAGAGATCAGGTCACAGGCTCGTGTCGGTGGTGGAACCAGGAAACAGGGGGCGGGACGGGGGTCTGCTGACGCTGGCGATAAAACAGCTCTGACTCGGCCTGGGGTTGGGGTCATCCCGGCAGAGAGACAGCAGCCAGACAAACACAGCCACTTATCTTAATGGACAACTGCGAACATAACACAGTCAGCAACTTTTTCTCCCAATACGGCGTGCTGTTGAATCGCACGGTGTCCAAGCTTTTGTTTACAGGGGCATAAACTGTGAAATCTGCTGCCGCGTGTCAGTTTGAATGGAAAATGTCTAACAACTGCACATCCATTACACACACTTTCCAATAAGACTTTTATCACCTCGTTATCTTGTCACATTTCCAAAAGGAAATTCCCTACTCAGCATCAAAGAGATTCTCACAAGGCATTGGTACAAATGCTGCCGTATTAACCTTATTATATTTAGTTTCAGAGCACCATTAAAATCATTTTGAAGCTTCATTTTTAATTATTTTGAGGCTGTGTTCTATATTTTTCATGCATTACGGCTTGTGGTGCGAGGATATCTGAATCGAATGTAAAACCCCAACTCATTCAATGCATCCTGTAGCACCTTCCTACCTCCCCCACATCAGCGCTAAGTGTCAGCCGAGCCATTTTCTACTAAATCCTGGTTTTAACCCTGCTGCTGACCCTACCGTACATACAAAGCGTGTGGCCCCCGCCTCTTACCCCCCTCCTAGATAAGGGAATTGAATTAGTTGTTACTGTGCGCGATATGAATCCATTGGGCTACAGTCATTCAGGTCAAGAAGCCCTGGCTCTTTTGTGTGTAATTTGATCAAAAGGAGGCTTATAAAGGGTAAGGATTGTGAAGGGCTAGGGTTATGGGGGTGAATGTCACTAAATGCACAGAATAATATCTACACATTGAATGCACAAGCAGCACAATCAGGCATGAAGGGGCAGGGACAGAGCTTTTCTCCCCCTCTAACCTCTATATTGTGTTTAAAAAGTGTGAATAATACTGTGCTGCGCTGCTTGACACTGTGTGGTCAAATATTGTCTGACCTCTCAGTGTTGGTGTAAGTGTGTGTGCCCACCCGAATGAGACTGCTACAACAGAGGAGGAGTTATTTTTAGATTTAAAGGTTCTGTGTAATACTGCAGTTATTTGGGTGACACGGCTGCAGTTTGAATTAAATGAATATGAATGCATGAGCAGATTTTTTTATGCACACTGATTATGGTTGAGGACATTAGCAGACGATCTGAAAACTAAAATTATAACATTTTGGATTGCTCCTGTAGAAGAATGGAGTATGTTTGCAGATCTTATATAAGAAGCAAAACTAAAATCTGTTCAGGGAAAAGACTTTTGATAAAACAAAGTCCAGTTGTTTCCGATAAAGTAAATGTTAGATTAGTCAGTAAACTGGAACCTGGGATCATTCAAAGTCCCAGTCTCTCATTGGCTACTGGCGGCTCACCGACCAGTTTAATCTAGGCTTGAGAAAGTCCAGATGCCTTCTTCTAAAACTGTTTTAGTTTACAATGACCTGACATGAGTGAAAATCTTCAACATTTTGTCATTATGGCATGTCCTGCTCTGTTCTTGAGAAAAGGCTTGCTATAAATTGTAGAAAGTGTTAAATACATGACCTTATACACTCTAGTCCTTCTTGGTTTTACAAACTTTTGCAGTAAGTTATCAATCCTTAACAATTGTATCTGTATTACCTCTTGGACAAGTAAATAATACTGTACCTTCTGGTTCAGCATAGTTACACCTCCTCTGCATTAGGTGCTATATGATGTCAGTTTCAATATCAGTATACAAAGGGCAGTATACAGTCAGTGCATTTATATTTAGTGACAGTTCTGTGTGTTTGTGCAGATCTTCTTTTCTGTTCCTAAGGGCTTTGTACTTCTACTGTTTCTATCTCTATTATACAAATAAGGACATTTCCATTTCCAATAGACAACGGTCATCCATCACTTCCGCCTCGAGTTGCTCACGGCACAATAACTGTGTCTGTGGACTATCTGTGTGTCTATGGAGAGAGTTTATAGAGGGTTTGGCTGTGAAATATTTTTTCTGCAGTGCTGGATGCACTTGGCCTGGCGCAGGTTTCCACTACAGTGACTCTGACAGTAAAAGGCTGCTGACACCGCTGCTGGCTATGGCCACGGCTGCATAGGTTCTGGATACACAACAGCATTCCCACTGCTCATTCACCATCTAACCTTTGACATTTAGAGCTAGAAATACATAACTGTTACGCTATTTTTTTTTCTTTAAGCTGATAATTCTTTTTTTTACGCCACATGCTAAGGGTTTGTAAAGCCTTATCATAATGCAATTTATAATGACAAGTAGTTTCCAGTAAAGACTATGTGCTGTATTGATTTTGACAGAGCTTTCAGAGCACTTAACAGTGATTAACAGCAGGTCCCAAGCCAGAAATGAAAAACATAATAAACATTGATTGCCTTAGAACTGACTTGAATATCTGCAAATAAAATCTTCACATATACATTTATTAATGAACAAATCCTTTATTATTGGCCGCAGCACATGCCTGTTACCTTGGTGATGCAATGGTCACCTAACACTTGAGTTGCTAAGAGTTTGCGCACACACATAGTATCTTTCCAACATGTGCTCTGTCACTGTGCATGAGGCGCACCATGAATATGCATGTCATCCCGATGACACAGCGGAACAAACCAGTGTGATTGCATTATGTTTCTGTGGAGTGGTTAAACTGGGGGCTGTGATGCCTCGCGCTGACATACGTGCCATGCATGGCTGCGGTAATGTGGTGTTTACACAGTGACAGGTGAATTTCTTTCTTCAAAACGAATGTACACTGGCAGCCAACCCACAGCAACTTCAGCCATTTATCAAGGGGTTCACGAGCTGTGTCTGAGCGGCTGGATACTGCACCCCAATAACCCCCAGTATACTTTTATACAGGAGGAATATGCAAATACAGAAGGTAAAACATGAGGGGATAACGACAAGACTAAGTATGAAGTATGGGCCGTGATACAAACTGCCCAATTATCCCGTATGAGCCTTATTGTTCCCATAGAAACGAACCCTGTGGCGAACATTTTCCAAAAGGCAGACAGAACAAGGCAAGCAGAACAGCCGCTCAAGCCAAGCCAGTAAAGTGAAGATCCACTAAGCTTTTTATGCAATTACACGGAAAAAGGTTTCTGTAAAGCAAAAACAGCAGGCAGCAAAGTCAGTAGCCTATTTATCACACTGTTCTGATTGATTTGCTAAAGGGACTCCTGACAATTCACTTTAACATGACATCTTTTTCATATAGCATTAGCATGTTATGAATCTTTACCTGATAATGTGTGTCTGAATTCAGAGGTACAAGTACATTCATATTTAAAGAGGAAGATTTAGACCCTACAAAGTGCAGTATTGACAAAAACACAACGTACGAAGCACTATTAACACTGAATCCATAATGTTATTTAATAAAATCATTAACAAATCCTCTCCTTTTTTCTAGCATTTGGTGGTGGTTGGTATCCCTGCATGAACATGTCATTTGGTCAGTCCCCTGTCATCTACTGTGTATGTGAGCACAACATGAGAAAAAGTCTGCAGGTGATTCTCCTGACAAAGGCAAAGTACAGTGGTGAAAAGACTTCAATCTAAATATGAATAACAAGTCAACCAAACAGAGGAAAAGTGTGGTTCATTTTGTCACGTAATGCAGAACTGGTCACTTGCCACATTTAAACACTGAAAGCAGCTACAAGGGTTTTTACAAAGTACTCTTGGTAAAGCTGTGTTGTTATGTTTCTATTTATTTTATAGTAGAAATGTGCATAAGTCTGCATTACGCTTATTTAGCAGCTATGAGAATCTAATGTAAAGTCACTTTTTGTATTCTTGCATGATTCTCAGTTGTCGTCCTGCAGAAGCCAAATGAATCAAGCTGTTCTCTGTTAGTCTAACTCTCTCTTCGGAGCGTTTCTCTACAAGTGAAGCCTCTCTGTTTCTGTTGTATTGAGTTTTCACTGCAGGAAACCAGCTTATCTTTCTATTGTTTGACACCACAGAGCTTCATCTTGGCTTTATAAAATATATATTTAGCACAAACCATGTAAAATGCATTATCTGGATCTATGCAAATGTACAAGTCTTCAATAAGTGATTATGGCTATGGTGTTTTTTTATTATTGCAAAGTTTTAGTACCTTTCATTATGTAGCTTGAAAGTAAAAAAGTATACACATAGGTATCCTGCATTTACAAATATCATTCAGACTATAGTATCTACCTTGTGCCTTGATGTACACTGTTCATTTTTAAAACCTCTAATGAAGATGCAATTGGCGCTTATTAAAACTAGGACTTCACTTTTACTTTCCTCCTTCCTCTCACTTTACAAAATTACAGAAAGGCCCTCAAAACCTTTGAAGCCTGCAGCGTGAAGAGCAAAGAGAGGCCTTTCGTTTCTTTGTGTCTGATAACTCTTTGCTTTGACAGGGGCTTGATCGAGGGCTTGTTTAGTTTCACTTCCTTCCTCTATTCCATTTCCTGATTTCCTCCGCATGTTGAGGCTTACGGCTGGTCTGTGTACAGCTGCTGGTGGCTTTCTTACAATATTCTCAGTGTGAATATGAATCAAGTGTCAAAGAGAATAGGACCTAAAAAGACTTAAAGATTTCAGTTTTACATAATTTTAATTCATTGGATGCACAGACCTGCACTGTGTTGGGCATAAAGAGTTCTTTATTAATTCAATTTTACAAGACAACTCAATGCATCAGCAGCCACTGTCCTTTGTTCCAGATTGCAGCCCAGACTAAAACAGTGGCAACATCTCCACAGCTTATACACACATGAGAAAACATGTCACTTCCCTCTGTATGAATTTTAAAATTATACAAAACTCCAGTGAATTATCAAACAAAATGGAGGAACTGCAAGAAGCGCAGTTAACCACACAGGCTGTTCATTGCCCCATGACTGTAAGCCCTTAGTTCCTCACCAAACTCCAAACCCCAGATTTTTTACAGAGTGACAAAAACAGTTTGTGATTATGTGGTGTTTTTCTGGTAAAAAAAAAAAGAAAGAAGAAAATGCAGCGGCAGCAGCTGTGGTCGAGCTGTGTCTAGACTAACAGTTTCATTAAAGCTGTGTAAAACGCAGATCAAAGACAATGAATTTTTGGCATTACATTGACCCTACAAACGGGAGTCTTTATTTTCTGGTTCTAATACTGGTTCTTTGCTAATCTTACACCAATGTTTACATATTCTGCCTTTCTTTTGATAATGTTTGCTGGTAATTTGCAAGATCTTTGTTACTTAAAATATCCGGTATAGTCCATTTTTTTAGCTCAACTGTCTTGGCTGTGAATACAAATGTCTTTAAACACAATACAAGTTGCAGAAGGAGAGTCCGTCCTGATGCCAACATCCCACATGTGAACCCTCCAGAGCATCTAAATGCATTGTGTTTTAATTACATCGCTAACCACAGCGCAGCGGGCTAACCCTTTAGGGCCCTTTATGTCCTTAGAGATACTTCTATGGAGGCCAGACAGGGCTCTTTGTAGCCTGTCCCGTCAATGCCTTTGTCTTTCCGACTCAGGGGTCCCCTGGGTGGGGCCACGGTGGCGTCCCATGTGTTATCATTGGCCAATGATAAAGTAGCTGCCACGAGCTTCATGAATTATGCAGGCTAAAGGGGAAGCAACTCCGCCCTTAGTTATGTAAATGTAACTTTGAGGAGACAGAGGGAGGGGCATGGATTACACTTTGTATCACTAGGTTTGATTTTATGAATGGCTACAATAATGTGAAAATACATGTGAAATATCTTGGTTGAATATTCCCGTATTGCCTTCACTTTCACTGGTTACTTTAAGGGGAAATAATATCTTTATTTACTGGCACCATAGTGTCATTAAGCTTCCATTTGCTAAATATTTTGACATGAAAAATGAGAATATCTTGAATATGAACATTCAGTCTATGAAGCATTTAACATGGTTGTGACAAAAGAAAAAAATGTATCTCTTAAAAGAGAAAGCTCAAATAGTCAAGCACGTGGATTCATTTTGTTTGTTACTGTTAGAGAATGACTAGTCTTTACAGCAGGTCAATGGGATAAACAAAAGGTATAATAGTATAGCTCCAAAATACTTTATAATTTACTGCTGCACATGAACTTTCAGAGAGCTGTGTACTAATTTGCCTGTGAACGTGGGATCATCACTGGGCCACAATGTGAGTAATCCAGTCAGTCATGCATAAAACAAACTTACTATAAATAACCCAGTCAGGGCCCAGTCAACCACTGGACATATGTGGTTCAACACTTCTCCACGCAGCAGCTCTTTAGTGTGTCATTATGTCAACGCTGACTATTGACGTGTCCGCGTGAGTGATTTCCTCTATTGGCTGCTAACATAACTTCCAACAGCCAATGGACCAATCAGCGTCTCTGGTTTCAAATCCAATAGTTCCTCTTAAATAAACACATCCTTCAAAGAGATTCAGCCTTGTGTTGTATGTAAAGAAAACTGATGAAATTAAGGTGCTTTATGTTTGTTGAAATGACTTCATATCATATTGACCGCTGCGCTGTGACATTGTCTTCAGAGAGCTTTTCCAGGAAACAAACCTAATCCCTGTCCCCATCACTCGTACTGCACATTCATATCAAACCTCATAATCTGCCACTTTGCATCAGAGAGCACTTATTCTAACAGAGTCTAACGTAGTCTGTGTGACAGCTCCGCACTGATACGGTCTCGTTTTTCAACAGTGGATCCGCAGATTTAGTAGGTGTGTGTTGTCACCAGGCCAGAGACAGAGATTCACAGATACAGTATTATTAATCTGGCTCCGGCTGTCCTGTTATTGAAGCAGATGGTATCAGACAAACAGGAGCCACATGGCCACAGTCCACCTCCACCTACTGTGTTTATCAGCCTACTTTTATTATGACTGATGCAGCGAGCCCGGAATGAGCTGTCAATTAAAATCTTGAGGAAAAAAATGATAATGTATGTTGTTAATCCTGTGACATAGTGCACTTCTGCCAAATAAGGCGTTGTGAGCTGTTGACCTTTCCAATAGGTAGGATCCTACATCACCTGTAGGGGGCAGAGTATGGGGCTTTGTGTACTGTGAAGTGCACATAGCGGTTTGACATAAAATCCAACCTCAATTACAGGCAACTTAAGAGTGAGTATAAGCGTCTTGGGACATAATTATGAGCTTTGTCGTTGTATTTTTAAACAGTTTTAGACGAAATTTAGTGTGACATTGCTGCACGATGGCTTTCCACCAGGTGCCATTTCACTTTGTCACATTTAAAGGTGTTACAGCTCAGTCTGAAAAGGAGGTAACACTTACAAGAATAAACACAAGCAAAAGATAATGGGTAAAAAGCCATCTTCGGTTCGGCATAGATTTAGCATTACACTTTATAGCTTTTTCATACAATTTACCTGATTAGACACAGTTGACATTCTCCGGTGGGATTTCCCGTTAGCACAAAACTCCATAAAGTAGCCAATCTCGTAGCGTTGGAAAGTTGAAATTAAAGAAAAAGACGGGCAAGTTTTCCACAATACACTGCACCGAATTAATATAAATCAGTTTTATATATGCGAAACTTCTATAGGGGGTTCAGAAAGTCGCTGTTTAATGATAAAGCAATGAGTGACGTTAAATCGCTGTTTTTTCTAACGAACCCTGGCTGTTGTCACTAACAACAAATAACCTAAATGTTAAAAGTAGCCTACTTATTGATAATAGGTTAATTGAGTTGGCGTCTTTGGGATAATTCGTCATTGTTGTTAACACACCATTTTCCAATAAGAAACTTTCGAGAAGCCTCTCGGGTGAAGTTGTGGCGCTGGTAAAGCGGTCCAGATGGGCGCTTACCTGTGACATCTGCGGCCGGAGGTTGATCTCCTTCAGGTTGATGGACTGTGGCCTGAGGTTGTTGAGCAGATGGCAGAGCAGGACCCCATCCCGGAGAGTCTGCGCCAGGTCGAAAACCTGCGCGGACTCCCATGTCACCCGGTGGTTGGCTGGGAGCACCTTGCAGTTTATCAACCACAGCGCGCATTGCCTCCAATACTCCATCATTATCGTGAGTACACAGCCCGGTCAGGCTTCAGAAATGTCCAAATGAAACTTCTGCGTTGTCGACAGCTCGCTTTAGATCGTATCCATGTTGTATCCGTGCGTAAAAGGCGGATAAAAGGGAAGTGAAGATGCTGCCTGCCGGTTCAGGGATGACAGTGCGCTGAAGTGAGGCTGTGTGTGGATACAGCACTCTTCCTCTGTCGCTCTCTCTCCCAATGTGCCCTCCCCCTCAGACACTTCTTCACCTCTTCCGCTCTCCGTCTATGATATTAGACAAAAGAAATGACACCACAGTCTTAAACCACACCACAGACTCACTGGATGCACGAAACAGTAACACAAGTCCAATATCTTCTTTGAACAAGAGGCAGCTTTTGTCTGTATGCAAATGTCCCATCCATGCATGTATAGTGCAGCGTCTTCCTCATGTTAGTGAACTACACACTGAACTATATCAGCCAAACAGCATCTGTGTTGTTGACGCACCACTCGATCTGTCATAACTAGACTATAGGCTATTTAGTTTTCTATAATATAATATACCCTTCATAACGCAGAAGCTTTTGTGTTACTTTCTTTAGATGCAAGCCTTTTTTGGTTTGTAGTTGGTCAACCTTGATACTTGTTTTGATTTTTAATAAACTCAGGGTATGTTAAGTCGTTAGTCAATCGTCTACACCAGAGGGCAGTATTCTGCGATAACATTTACCCACAAAACGCCAACTCTGCACCCCCATACTTAAAATGCACAGTGGCTTTTAAAGTTGCTCTGTAAATTCCTGTTTAACACATTCTAATGTCATATCAAAGGAAGCTGCTGTAATAGTCAGACTGACGCAGTGGCTCACAACTCCATCTAGGAGAACAGGGTTGTATAACAACAATACACAGATGTTTTTAGTATACCATAAGGACTATAGTCATTCAGATAGAGTTCTTGATCATTTAATCAGCATAGTTTCTATAAGACCCAGCTTAACTTCAGTGTTTTTGTGATCAACAATAAAATTCAGCCAATTGTAACTGTGTCTATTTTGTCAGTTTGAGCACAGATGTCGTTAAATGGTCAAAGAATTTCTTTTGTGCTATTTTTGATAGCACAGTGAAACCTTTGATCACACCAGCCTCTTCTCAATAGGCTATGTTTTCATGTGGATTTCACATTTAAAATCACACATCAATTTGTTCTCTTTTCAAATGTTCTAAAGCCATGTTTTTCCTTAACAGCACAACAAGCAAAACACTTGTTTGTGTGAAACAACTTTACTTCCCTAGTGATATCACAACATCTACTTTATAGGACTAGTAGGTAAGTTATCTGGCCTCTCTGATTCCTTTCATAATATAGTTCGAACACTGCATGTAAATAAAGAGATTGAGCTTAAATCTGTTTATCATTCCTCCGACCGAGCCAAAATACTGTCCAATAAGCCCAGGTTTATCCTTTTGCCTTTAAAATGAGAACATTTCTATCAGGCCCTCTGTCCACTCAGTATTAAATTGCTCACTGGGAATGGAAAGGATGTGCTCTACTTATTCATGTATTTTACCGTTATAGTTACAATTTTAGTCAGGGCTTAGACAGTCCATCTGAGATTATTGGCTGAAAGTCTTTGCTGAGTATCATATTGCCCTTGAGCAGGACAATTAGACCCCGGCTGATGCAATGAAGCTGCACCGAGAGAGGACTGCAGAGCGTATATGAAGCAGAGTGGTGTGTCTAAAGAGTGCACCTGCAATACACTTAAGGATGATACAATTTCCATTGATCCCTGTTGGGCTATTAGCACCACAGATAGCGGTAAGCTACCTAAAGACCGCTCAAGTAAATATGAGTTTATGGCTGTTAATAGAGGTAACAAACAATACAGATTTGGTTAAGTGTAACAATAACAATATATTATGAAATGTATACAATGGACAAGGCTAGAAACAAAACTTATATAGTCTGATGTAATGGTGTGGCTTACATTCAGCAAGGAAATGTGACTGTAATGTTATTAAAGTGCTGTATCAGATAAGAGACACTTAAAAGATTGTGTTCAGTGGAGATAAAAATATAACGGCCAAGATCTTGGAAGAAAGACAGTGCAGAGAATATGCTTCAGTGAATCACTCTGAACAATGATGGAACACACAAGGCCTGGCGAACAATGCTGAAGATTACAGCCTCTGCAGTTCTAAAGACTTCTGTGAATGTTGTCACCATTTTTGGGGAAGATTTGGAGGCCGTGTATCTCCCACTCTGTTGTTTATCCACAGTGTGTTTGAATCTGACAGGCAAAGTGTGTTGAGGACAGTTTGTTGTCTACAGTGAAGGCTGGATTTCACAGCTTGCATAGCCGGGATGTCAGGCGAGGTGAGGAGTGGACGGACGCCGGCAAACCTCTCTGCACTCGTCTAAAGTTTCAGCTTCCTGTCCCGCAGTGGAAGGACATTCATGTAGCCACAGAGTTATCAGATTAATGCAGGACATACACAGGATGAGGGGGGCACTGTAGATGACAGCTGTGTCAGGACATCAGGACATTACTCTGGTTGATCATATTTTATCAGATTAGAAAAACATGTTTGACAGAATTACTGCGTTTGATCAAGGCTTAGATTTCAGAAGGCTAATTTTACTCAAGTGCATAAAACAGCATTAGCTTATTTCTGCAATATTTCATCTGGACTCTAACCAGAATGAGATGGTAATGGCAAACCTTGTGAGTGTCCAAGAAACAGCGTGATTACGTCTGGGCACATATGGCAGATGTGAAGGTAGTGCCAGGATATTATTTTTCTGCCATAGCACATAAAGTAAAAAGGAAATCAAAACAAATATGCACTGAAGGCAAACATATGGAAGAAAAATACTTGCAAAATATACAAAAGCAGTTATTCTTATTATCTGTTCCCACTTTTAACCTATATTATTTCAGTTCTTTTTACAAGACCAAGGAAGAGTAGCAGTCACACGGTAAAGTTTAAACCTTCAGACCAAATAAAGTACTTTCATGTTAGTTGCTGTGAACCTGGTTTGCAGCAGACAAACAACAGACATTGGGGTCTGTGCGTCTCTTGCTCACCACCACTTTCACCATAACAAGTGCTTTTGTCTCTGTTTTGGTTTTGTCTCCTCAGAATATTCCTTTAACCTTTTTTTCATGACATATTGCCCTCTACTTCATCACCCAAAGCCTTGTTAAAAACCTCCAAAGGCCAGTTGCTGCTACATTTCTACAGCTTTTGTGTCACTTGATCTGATGACAGCGGCGAGTCTATTTGTGCTGCTCTGTTATCCCCTCTGTGAAGGGCATGTTATCTTGCTGAATGGATTTTCCACTGTATATTATCATTACTACACATACTCTACTGTTGCTAATCTGTTGAAATATATATAGCATTAATAGATTAGAAATTTCCTACAATGGGGATTTTAGTAATGTACGGATTGCTTACTGTAAATTATCCTCGGAGCGACAACCCCATTTATAACCGGACGACAATGACCATAGCTCTTTTGTTCATTGTTTTCTAACTGCTATTGATTGACCGAATAGCACTCTATTTTGCAGCTTTCGGAGGCCAGAATAGAAATCAATGACACTAGATACCCATGAGAGACCTGGGATAAGTACAGACCGGGCTAAGGCCAGGATTTGTATGTGAGTTGGACGACTATAGGGCATCATCTGGGAACAGAGTGGAACGAGGCAATGGACTGGAAGCACAGGGAGAGAGAGGAGGATGACGAATGATGAAGAGGGAGGAATTTTAGTGATAGTAATTTGCCCTGTGGTGTTGCAGTGTGAGTGTAAATTTACTGTTACGTGAAGAGCTGTCAAATTAGGTCTATTAAGGAAGTCTTGCAGAAATATTTGGAATTAAAAACTGTAACATAACATCTGCTAAAGGGCATTACGGCAGAGACTGGATTGACCACAACATCTTCCCAGAGGGGCCCAGACTCAGAAAAGCGTGTGATTCACTTTAACCATCAAAAGACAATTTTAATTTCATGTTAAATTAAATTTTCTTTTGCATAAACTTACTCAGTCATTCTTAGGGGATTCTCAGTCGGCCAGGTCATAACACAACAAAAGAAGACATCTGCAGTTAACTTAGTGACAACAAATAACCCCCTCTCTCTTTTTTTTTTTTTTTTTTAACAAGAAATTATCCAAGCAAAACCTTTAATAATCAAAATGCTACCAGGAAATACATCATAAATATATGACACACTACTTCATCACTAGACAGTTGTGCGCTCATTTGCTTATCAGTAACAAACCTGATAAGCTTCCCTCTAAACAAATAAGACACCAGGACAACGTCTTACACAACGAGACACACAGAGAGAAAGAAAAGTGTAAAGGCTCTGGTCTAAGGTAAGTAACTTTTGCATCTTCTCTTCTATTGCATAATACAGTACAGTTGCATATTTTGGATGTGACATATAGGCCTTTAAATTGAAGTAATGATGTATATTATATAAAGATATAATGGGTTTGTGAGTCTTAAGGCTGTTTAACTCTGGTTTCACTATATATTTCTTTAAACAAAACAAAATGACTTTCTCGTGTGAACATATTGAATCTTGTGCTCATCTTAAAACGAGAAATGAAAACCCACTCTGTCAAAGTATTTTAGTTACTGGCTGCATTTGTCCATTTCCTGCTGAGAGTGGTATTTCTATTTAATAAATGAAAATTACAGGCATTCATTTCCAACAAACAGACTTTTAAAGGTTATGTTTCACTGTGGAAAAAACCCCAACAATAATTTATGTGAGCTGTTTATTTTGCTGGAAATGGAAGCAGATGGCCGTGAGCGTGGCGGAGCGAGCCGTTGGGGCCATTATCGGGGCAGCAGTGGCAGATGCAGCAGGTAAGATAAACCGTGTCATAACACAACCAGGACTTCTATAGAACCACATAGCTTTATTTAGATTACAAAACACATACAGTAGTTTGCATGTCAAATATTCTACATAGTGTTTTGATAAAGCCTATGAACAGCACTGTCAAGACTTACAAAAAGGCCGTAACGAAAGCAGGAAGCGAGAGATATTGGGTTTGTTTTTAAGGGAAGCTCTCAGTGACAACCTTTCTGTTAAATGCATCAAACACTGCTAATACAAACTATATTATTATTACATATTGCATGTATAATAAATAATTACAATATTATAATCCTTGTTATTATCCTTCTGCTTTTCCTCAAAAGTACAAAGAAGCTCACAACTCTGTCTTCTCTCAAAACAAAGGAGTATTATCAGTGATATTACACAGAAACATCCTCTATGCGTGCTGGTAAAATGATTGTGTGGTTCACTCATTTGCATGGGTCCCATAAAGCTCAGGGTTATGTGTTATACCTTATGATGCATGCAAAATACACAGCTACCTCATGCTTTTTATGACGCATTGGACATAAAAACCGACATCTCATCTGCTTTATTTCCCAAGACAAGTCACGTGTAAACAAAACCTCATCACTCTTGCACATGTGTACGTTTTATTTCCCTCCAGCCCAGCCCATGCATTGGATCTACAACCCTGACAGACTCAAAGAGGTCCTGTCAAACCTAGAACCGTGTCCAGAGTTCAGGCCTGAGTCTGCGAACCCTTTTTACCGCAGGACGACAGGAGAGCAGACCTGCTATGGCGACCAGGCATATGTCCTACTGGAGTCTCTCAGTCGGTGTGGAGGTATACAGATATCCCTAACAATATATAATAATGAACATTAAAAAGATAACAACCACTGAAACCCTTCTAATGCACAGATAGCTTATTTGCAGAACTCTTGCTTCTGATTGGACAAAAGAAAAATGTTGTAAAGCAGGGAAATGGTGCAAGGATTTCTATTTTATTGTGCTTTTTGCTCAGTGTCTACTACATTCTTATTACGATACTTATGTACTGTGTCCTGTTTTTGTGCAGATGTTGATGTGGCCGACCTGACCAAGCGTTTCTACACTTTTTTCGGCCCTGGGACCGTTTACGATCTGCCGCTAAATGATCCCTACAGGAAAAAAGGAGGTACATGGTTTCATGGAACATCTGTTATGTAACAAACATCAAGCCAGTGGTGTGATATTCACCTGCACAAGCTATTAACTTAAAAAAGATAGTACCATGTATCATGTTTTTCCGGTCCGACTGTCCGCGGGGAAATCCCTCTCTGTGAATTTATTCTATCCAGTCAGACTTCCCTATTCTTTTTACTTACAGTATGTAAATGCACTGCCGCGATAAATCACTTTAACAACAGAGAGCGCCCTGGTGGACTGTAAACAGGAGGCTTGTTGTCAGCCTTTATGTGAGTTGTGTCGTGTACAGATTATTAGGGCTGTAGTGAAGACCACACAGACTGAGCAAGACCGAGATCAGTGCAAGAGGAAACTGAGACAATACAAATGTGTTAGCAGAGAAGCCCTCACTAAAACATCATCTAACAATCTTTTAGGTCCCAAAGCCACCCTCCCAATTGATGGTCCGTGGAGGAACGGCAGCTTAAAGGCCTTCATGAGAAACGTGGATGCTGGCAAAGAAGAAACAGGTCAACTTCACCAGAAAGCGATTACTTTTTGAAATGTTTTGATGTGTACTGAGTTATATGTTGTTTTCCATTGAAGGCTGCGACGTGGACTGCCAAATGGACGGCATCACTAAACTGGCTCCGCTTGTGGCCATGTTCGCCGGCCGACCTGAGATGTTGTACAAAGTGGAGAAAGCCATGAGGGTCACTCAGAACAACGACATGTGTGTGGCTGTGACTCTAGCTGCGGCGAGGTAACGCATCAGCTTAAATCCAACACAGATGGCGAAGAAATAGAAGAAAGAAATGCCAAAAAGAATATAACTGTGACTGTTTATTGTTTGTGTGTTTGGCAGGGTTTTGGAGCACTTTATTTTAAATGGTCCGGATCTTAATGTTCTGAATGTAGTCCTGGAGCAACTTAAAGATCCAAAAAGACAGAACCCCCAAGATCTGGACAACGCAGTCATTGGTGAGGTCATTTACCAAAGTTCACTCAGTAGTATCCAGGACAATACAGAGAAAATGCCATAACTAATAACATGTAGCAAGCAAACATTAATATCTGGTGACATCTGACTTAAACTACTGGAAGCCTTGCATATGGGTGTGAAAGAAAGAGTGGGAAAGAATATTTACTGGAGACTGTACATAAGATAGGATTAAATTATATAAAACTCTGTCATAGCAATATACATTCAGATTTGTATGCATTTTGATAGCATAAAACATCACTGCGGACTGTTTTCTGACAGTGTTTTCAAGCACAGTGTAAATGTCTTTTCCAACAGCAAGAACACCATTTTCTTTGCAAACCTGAAATTGCAGCCTGTAGCCTGCATTTTCCTATTTACTCCTCAAGGATGGATTTGATTAGAGTCTTGTTTGAATAATGCAGGAAGTCTTTTATTATGCTCTTTATTCCGCTCTCAATTCATCTCCAAAACCAGCAGCACCCTCATGCAAAGAGCACACCACAGAAAGCTAATGGCCTTATAGAAAGTGTCAGCATTGAAAGTGAGATGAATAAATAATTAAATGGATCTACAATAAATGATAAAAGTAAACTGCTTTTGTGTGTTTGTCTCTGATAAAGCACAAGTCTACCAGGTGAAGGACAACCTCTCCAAGACGTCCCAGCAGCTCATACCTGCGGTGTACAAAAACACATGAGGTAGGCCAGCAGGGAGCAGCAGGATCCAGGTCTGTTGACTTGGCTCGGCTTTGCCTTTTTAGTGCTTTGATCTTCTGACTAATGCCTCACCTATCCTTTTCCTTTGCTACTTCCCGCAGTGCAGTATGTCTCAGGTTTTACACTGCAGCTTCATGTACACAAGTCTAGCGAGCGCCTTCTTTTAATCACAGCATTAAGATATTAGCAGAATGTCAGGAATAATCTTCATTCATGGACCATTTGTGATTCTTGTGCAGGTTTGCCTGGTGCGTTCCAGGGAGCGCTTCATGGCGTCCTTACACGGAGGCAGCTGGATGAAGCCGTGAGGGACACCATGCGCTGCGGGGGATGCACCGCCAGCAGGGCCTCCTTCATAGGAGCCTGCTCTGGGGCTCAGGTAGTTTTCAATTACTGCTGCGAGGCATAGGCTGTAAATCACTGTGGGCGTGCAATTTGAGTGGAGAGGGGAAACAGGGAGTAGGAAGAAGGATGCTCTGAAGATGAAGGCCTCTTTGGCAGCCACAGAGAGAGAAGAATAGTGTTTTAAATGCCTCCACACAGTTTGATTTAGACAAAGATGTCTTATATTTACTATTTTACAATACAAAAAAAACAAACAAAAAAAAAACAAACAAACATAAAATTTAAATTAATACAGTATTCAGTACTTCTTATTACACAGCAGCCATCACTGCCCCTAAACCCTCTGCTTAAATCTAATTTATAATTTGAAATGTGTTATTGTACTTATAAATTGGCCTGTACACTTAACCTAATGTTTTTGCTTAAAATCATCATTGTTGAGGGCGTTGCTGATTAAAAAACGAAAAAAGAAAAAGGTTTTGAGTAACAGAATACAGACTTGATTCTTGTGGACTGACTCAAACAACATTAACATTTATTTCAAACACCACACCACAGATAGGTCTAGAGTAGGCCTCACAGAAACACTACCATGTTATGTATTGTTTTCACGTTTGATTATGTTTACTTTTATTAAGAGCTAATATTATGTTTTGAACTGTTATTTATGTTTTTAGACTGGTCTCGAGGGAATCCCAGAGTCATGGAGGAAGCGGACGTTGAGATACCCAGAGCTGTTGGAGCTGGCACAGAACGTGGTTGCTAAATATCAGCAGCCCTAGTTCAGCTTTGATTTGACTCAAAACCGACAGCTTTTATCAGCTATTTAAAGAAAGCATGTATTTTGTTTCTGAATATGCAGATGTGCTTTGATACGGGAGTCCATGACAGTTTCATTCCAAAGTGTTGCACTGAATGAGACCTGAATCTGTTTGCTCTGTCAAAGTATAAAATCTGTGTTTTAGGACAGAAGCTTGTAAAAATAAAGACAATGTAACACCAATATGTCTGTTTTGTTCCACTGCGTGTATTTAAGTTCTTTGCCAAAAAGTGGACAGCTGTGGTTTCCTAATCCCAGGGAAACATGCCTGACCCTGATGAGAAAATAATTGTGCAAAGAGAAGCTTGAGCATGGTTTCATTTTCCGTATTCCCTCAAGCGTGTTCTGCTATATCAAAGTGAAAGAACAGAAGTGCAGATTTACTATTGGAACAACACGAGACTGCAACCTACTCCTGCCTCTGAGGAGTTGGCCCGCCTTCTTCAAAAGTGCTGACTTTTATATTTATGTGTTTAAAACTCTCGCCCCAACAATTCAGAAAGGTGGCCAAGAATGAAGTACTGCCAGACACTTGATATCTTTGACATAATGCTGTAAGAAAAAAAAAACACAATGCTGCCTAAATACCAGAGGAGGGTAGAGTGGCCTATTGGATCTAAAATGACTAAATACTATCTAATGCAACTTCAAAACATCTTTATCATGACATATGTGGTGTTTGGATGAAAAAACCCTCTAGGCATCATTTAACAGACAACGCTTGTAGGCTATCAGACAGTTCTTCTCAAAGGAAGTCATTTCTCTCTGACTTCCTCCCACACAGCAGGTAGCAGCAGCCTCTACTGGCATAATCACATCCAGACCTGAAATGTGTGTTTGTTTTTACAAATCTGCCAAAGTTCACTTCCCAAAGGCGAAGGGATGCTTCCTGTGCTGTAGAGATGTTTTAGTCATTTTGTAATGTCATAGTATTGTCTAGTTGATAATTTAATTACTGAATTGTGATGCATACTGTTCCTTTTTAGGTGAAAATGTCATTTTGTGTTCTGGGGAAAAATTATAGGCCTACTAGTGCATAATAGGCTAATAATCCCTTTAGGGCTATATTGGGGCTTAAATTTAGCCATACCAGAGATGTCTGGTAAATAAACATCCAGTATTTAAGTATTGATGTATTTAAGTATTTAAAATATAATGTTTAAAATCATGTCTAAATATGAAATCATATTTTTAAATAAGGAATGTCTCAAAAATGATTGTATATGTAAATGTAAAAGCTTATTGAGTCTGTTACTTTTGCAACTAACTGCATTTTCTTTTCATTTGTCTGCCACGTGTCGATATTTCTCATGTGTTTTATTACATTTCTCCATTAATTTTCCATTTCTAAAAATTGGACGTCAAATTTAATTCGGAAAATTCCGCATGACACGAATGCAACAAACAAATACAAAGCGCACTCAGTTAAACCCGAATAGAGTATGTTCACCAAGAGAGTTAAAGTCATGAACTAACAGCGTCGTTCAACCATTTCCGGACGGTTAACTTTGTTATAATATTAATAAACCACCAATATAAATTTATAAACATTGGGTGTATGGTGATTTCTGTTTGTTATAAGATGCCCAATTCAACATAAAAAAAAATCCTAAATTTTGTTTCTTTTGTTTCAGTTAATTCGATTGATTGCGTCTGAATTGGGTAGGATATATTATCTTGTCTGCTATACTATCTTTGGCAGACTCAACAGCTGGGTGGAACTACGAGCAAAAAAGTTGCTTCAATGACATTTTCTTTTGGGATGGGAGCTTGAGCCTGAGACAAGAAACTGTTGTATAAAGTATTTATTTTCCCAGCTGTATCATGGATTTTAACGTAAAGCGGCTAGCAGCGGACGCCGGTACCTTTCTGAGCCGTGCGGTACAAGTAAGTTTCCCATGTTATTTTTATGGAAGTTGATGCTAACTAACGTAGTCAGCTAGCCGATAGCTTAGCCAGTCGGCTAGCATTAGCTCGCTGGCTGACCACATTGTTATTATAAGGCTTTGTACTCCGTTATAACAAGCAGAATACCCTGAAACGTACAAATCCTTTGTATTAACAGTGTAAAATTAACCAGAACTGGCAAGTAAATATTATGACACAGCAATGTTCACAAGAGTTGTTATCAAGTAGGCCTCAAAAGCTATAAACAGTGATATTTAATGATAACAAGCAAGGTAAACACCGTTTCTTATCAAATTTATGACCAGTATCTGAAGTTGTTTTCTTTCACTTTGTAAAAGCGTCATAAATGAATTAGTGGGGTATTTTTCCCCTGATGTGTAGACTTTAAAGCATACCTGGATCAAGGCAAGCAACATGTGTAAGTCATTCTTGAAACAAGAAGTTTATTTAATATTACACTGTCATTGTTTATTTTGTTTTTTTCTTCAGTTTACAGAGGAAAAACTTGGCCAAGCCGAGAAGACAGAATTGGATGCTCATTTGGAAAACCTTTTAATCCGAGCTGAGAACACCAAGCAATGGACAGAAAAGATTATGAAACAGACAGAAGTATTACTACAACCTAATCCAAGTGAGACCACACTGTTCTTTGAGTTTGTTTAAATAAACTTAACTTAAATATAGTTTGATAATGCTCTTTCAAGCTGTTACTATCCAGGTTGTGGAGCAAATAACTAAATTCTAATAGTTTTGGTGCTCACATGTATTTGAATGGATGTAACTATATTAAAAAGCATTAGGATCTGCCTCTGAGGTGTTGTTTGACATACTTTTATATAGCTAAGTCTTTGAAGTCTTTAAACTCAGCTGTGTGCCCTTCTAACATCACACCATGATGCTATATTTCTTTAGTATAGAGACAACAAACAATCAGACCATCTGCTGGGCTTGTGTTACAGACAGTTACAAGTTATAGCTACTTAAACTGTTATATGCACTAGATTTAAGGTTTTTCAGTTTTAATTAAATCTGTAAGGTCATTAAATGCTTTTTGTGTTGTGTAATGCTGACTGCACTCACTGTCCTCAGCCCCTCCCTACATATTGCTCCCTAACTGTAGTCTTATGACTGTCTAATTGAATTTTCTTGTGGCAGATGTGCGACTTGAAGAATTTGTGTACGAGAAGCTGGAGAAAAAGGCCCCCACGAGGATGAATAACCATGAGCTGTTGGGCCAATCCATGATCGAGGCGGGAAATGAATTTGGTCCCGGAACAGCTTACGGTGAGAAATACATTAAGCATCACAAACACAAACTAGAAACGCAAGGCCGTTATTGTAGCTCTTAATTACTACTTTTGTCAGTGGGTTCTGTTTTGATGTGATTTCATAGTCACCTTGATTATAATTTCATACCCCTGGCCCTTTGTATGCTCTTATGCATCAATCATCTGTGAATCTGTTAACTGCACAATTGTTGCCAAAGTGTTGTACAGTGGCCTATGTTTCATGAGCGACTTTTGTTTGTTTTGCAGGAAATGCTCTGATAAAATGTGGTGAGACTGAGAAACAAATTGGAGGAGCGGAAAGGGAGTTAATTCAAAGTGCTGCTATCAACTTCCTCACACCTTTCAGGAATTTTCTCGAAGGTGACTTTAAAACCATCCTGGTGAGTTAGCCTCTGTTTAGGGTTCACTTTAATCTGCTGTTGGTTTCTTGAGAAGAAAATTAGATGAACTGTAAATGTCCAATGCCTACACAAATGGCTGCCTCCAACACATTTGAGCTAATAGCACTGTTTTTAGTTTCATTTTTATGTGGATATAATTGAAACTCCTTATCAGCTATAAACAGAATACTTCCTGTCACTTTGTCGAGCTGGTGCTTTTCTCTCTGTAACAATGTTTTGCCTAATGCACGCCTACATACATATGTTTTGAATGCAGATGCGGACCAGTGGGTTGTTAGTTTATGTTTCTCAAAGTTGCTTGTGTGTCCATTTCCAGAAAGAGAGAAAGTTGCTGCAGGTTAAACGCCTCGATCTGGATGCGGCCAAAACAAGGCTAAAAAAGGCCAGAATGGCTGATGCTCGAGCTGCGGTGAGTACTTCCACAAGCCTTAATAGTCATTAATGAGGAAGATAGAGGGCGTTAATTCTCTGAAGTTGTAATGTGGGAAACATTACAATTGACACGAGCTACTCAACATGATGCTGACAGTGTTATTGCCTGTGGCTAAATCACATGTGGAGCAAAGGGAAGTTTATACTTCCTCTTTCTTGGCCCAATACCGCCTTGTTCTTTAGAAAGCAGTCTTTTTTCTCATTTGAATTAATTTTGGTTGTATAAGCCATTTTTTACAGATTGGTTGACAAGACCTGTTTTATTCAATTAGTTTCCAAATATAATGTGGCAAACTGACTTTAGGTTCAACCCTACTCATATTTGAGGTGTAACATGAGCGTTAAGTCTAGCTCTGTGGCTTCATAAAAACCAAATGATCATTGCTTGGAAAAATCTGGATATCTGAGACCTCTTTCCAGTAAATGCAAGTGCTCCCTTCATTAATTACTTTTTTCTCTCAACAAGTTAGGTTTGTCATTTTTTTAAGGCTATTTCCTTTTCCAGTGCCTGTAAAATTGATTTGTACTGCACTGTTGTTTTCAAATGACTAGAGTGATCTTATGTGAGAGTCACATGCAAACGGTAAAATAAGTGGGTATATCACATCATAGCACAGCTTTCTGCTTTAGTAAATTAGAAGCATTTGAGCTCAATTTTCCACTAACACAGAAAGAAAAACCCCGGCTGAGATCTGGTGAATTTAATCAACCCAATCCTTTTAGAGACTATTATTTTATTCCTCTTGGCACGTTAACAGCTGTGTTATTACAGCAGCTTGTCAACACAGGGTTTTGTGGTGACTTGTGACAATTTTGTAATACAAAAACATACTGTAACACTGTAACTCAGTCTGTATTTGAAAAAAAGTCCCCTATGCACATGCTGTTAAGTTCACTACAAAACACATGTATTTGACTTACAGTGGTACTTCATCGACATAAATATAATTCATAATAAATGCATGGTGATAGTTTGAAAACTGGTTGACATTTTTCTTGCTACATTGCTTCTTCAGTGTGGTTCTGTCCACGTTGTGTTGGCTGTGTTCGTGCAGCAGCTGTAGCTCTAACCACTGTGTCACTGTTTTTAAAACTCAAAGCAGCAGATGTGAGCAGAGGAAGTGACAGAGGTGAGTGGAATGTTGGAGCCATCTTTGACATGAACACACACACTGACCAAACCCCCTGGTATCACTGCCGACAGCTGCTCTAGCCCTGTCTCTGTCTCTCCCATGACATGTATGTGACATGCACCTTATGTAAAAATGATAAGACCTGCCTCATCTGTAAACTCACTGTATATATTTAGCCACTCATCCTTTAGCAGGTCATACATTAAAGCTGAGCACAGTGCAGGGCAGTAAGACCATTGTTCCTCTCAGTCTGAATTCTAGACAGTCTTGTTTATTGGGTGTTTTAGCGAGTCTCAACACGCCATTATTGCAGCAGGGCTTCGGTTGAACTCTTCTATTAGAGGAAAAGGAAACACCTCCCTAAGCGGTCGCCATGTGTTATCAGTACAACCTTTATGAAGCTGTTGAAGCTTTGTCTCTTTTGCCATGTCATGCCATTGCAGTAATATATTCTCATATTTCATTACATATGATTACCCTTTTAATTTAAAAGTAAATGTTTTTTTTTTTCTTTTCAGGCTGAGCAGGAGCTGAGGATGACACAGAGTGAGTTTGACCGACAGGCAGAGATCACCCGCCTGCTTCTTGAAGGTGTTAGCAGCACACATGTATGTTCAGTTTATGCCTGCTCTACTTTTAAGAAATTCTTGCTTTTGTGTGTCTTAAGTTAAAATGAAAAGTAGTTTATATCTTGTTCAAATCTCTCTGTGTTCAGGCGCATCACCTACGCTGCCTAAATGACTTTGTGGAGGCTCAGACTACGTACTACGCTCAGTGTTATCAGTACATGGTGGATCTTCAAAAGCAGCTGGGCAGGTACAAAAAAAAAAACTTAAAAGGGGTTTACCGGTGAACCAAGCAAACAGCACAACACAAGCACCTAATGTCTAACACTACATTGCACTAGTTCCCACCACTTTTTTTGCTTAATTACTCTTCTCCATTCTCCTAGTTTCCCCTCCTCTTTCTCCAACAACAACCAGTCGTCGGTCTCCGGTGGGGCCAGTATTTCGGTGCCCACTATCCCGGTATCGGCCTCTCTGCCCAATCCAAGCCGCAGCAGCTCGGCCGCGTCAGGGGGCTTCCATGAACTGCGTAGCTCCAGTGGCAGCCGCAAAGCAAGGGTGCTTTATGACTACGACGCCGCCAGCAGTAGTGAGCTTTCCCTGCTGGCCGACGAGGTGAGCATAAAAACTGTAGCCCCATTAATACTGTTACTATATAGGTACAACTAAAGTTAGATTTATGGTATGTTTCCCATAGTACTGGTCAATGCATGTGTGAAACTCAAATTTGTGTGACCACTGGAAAAGTTCCTCTGCTGTAGCTTCCATTGATGGAAACTGAGGCCACTCCCGTTCTTGGAAAAGAATTCGCTGGCGATTACAAGTCTGTGGTTGACTAACAGAGAACCGGCATTACCTCATTCACTCCACAGCTTCTTGTGTTTAGGGACTTTCTTTCACCCCTGGCTTACAGTGAGTCAGCTGTTGGGCTGCCTTAATACGCTGACTAAATCAATTTCACAACTAGTTGAAAGCTAAGCAACTATTTGAACTTATATAACTTGTGTAACTCCTAGTGGTACAAGGAATATAGTGCAGATAGAGGGTAAAATTTTATACAGGCAACAAAGTGAAACCAGAGATATGTTAACAGATTATTTCTTGAAACCAAATCTATCAAATAATCTCATTGCAGTGTTTAATAAGGACGTGTTGTCCTAATATTGGGCACCTCTGCAATAAACTACACCCTCAATCTCTGCTTTTCTGTCTTTCAGGTGATCACAGTGAGCAGTGTCCCAGGCATGGATTCAGACTGGCTCATGGGCGAGCGGGGCAGCCAGAAGGGCAAAGTGCCCATCACTTACCTGGAGCTTCTTAACTGAGGACCGCTCTTTCCCAAATCTGAATCTGTGCTGTGATCTCATATTTATACTGTGTTGCACCTTCTCCCCCAGTCAGTTCCTTTAAAGTCACTCACATTGGAGGATCTTAACTAAATTCACTGCTACAGAGCAAAGCAGTGTGATTTTCTTTGACATAAATCAGTGACATGTGAGTGAAGAGGAGACAAACACCTCCCCTGATGCGTTTGTAAGTGCAGTACATTCAAAACCCCGCTTCCATGTCTTTGTGTTTGATGCCATACAATCTGCAATATGTGCCTGAACATCTCCCAAACGCTATTTTCAACATGCTTTTTGTTTACAGTGTATCTCTCAGATGGAGACAGCTTTGCTTTTTATATGATTATTTTTTCATGCTTCACTGCTAATTGAATATTACAGCAGTGAGTACATGTTTAATATACGCTTCGTTTGAAGTGGAGCATGAGCTTGATGATTTAAGTCTTATTTTATAATTGATATTTTTATTTCATGGTGCTGTAGCCATTTTAGATGCCCTTATATAGTATACTATCATGTATCGTGCCTCAGCATTCTTCATGCCTTATTGTGCATAAGTAAAGCACAGTATTTCAAGAGTAAATACTGACATGATGTCAGTTTGAAATTTCACAAAACTTCATGAAGTGCCTATTACATTTAAGTCACCGTTGTTAATATGTACCTTTAACTATTTGATTCTCTTTAACATAAACTTATATTGTAATAAGTTAAGTTATTGACTACTGGAAAGCATACATTTGTGGGGGGGTTTTTTTTTCAAACTACACAACTGAGATGTACGTATCTCAGGTCTTTTATATGTAATCTTAAAAAAAAACAAAAAACATTTATTCATTTTAATACTAACATTTCACAACAACTTTCCCTGCATTTCAACATAATTCAGACATTTGTGGTTACTCTTCTGGGAGATTATTGCACAGCTGCTTTTTGTTCGTGTGTAACTGAAAATATACAATTGCTAAATAAACACAATATGTTACATAAAAAATGTTTTAGTGCTATTTTACTGTTTTACCAGTAGGTGGCAGAAAAGTCAAAATAATGACCCCACTGCCTCACTTTTGTAAGGAATGCTTTCACCATCTGTCGCTGCCTCGTGTTTTTGTTTTAATAGTTTAAACAAATGCATTGATACACCAAAGCTGAATGGATTTTGGTGTTTGGAGCTTTGTCTTGTCCCCAGTGAGCTCCACAGGCCCCAGTAGAGCTACAAACTAACAGCTGTTGACCTCACACAACAACTGGACACTGACCCAGTTTATCCGACTTTGTTTAAATATCATTTGTCATAATCTGCTGCATAGTATTTGCTCACACTTTTCTGCTCCTATTATATCTCTGAACTATTCTCCTATTGCCAACTGTAACAATATCTGTAGTTTGACTTTAGGAGCAGCTTGTGCATAGTTAAGCAGTTATATTTAGTGCAAAGGACCTGATCATTTTCTGTCATAAAAGCAGGAAGGGATAAGAGGAAGTGGAGTTTTGCAAGAGCTAGCATCAAGTGCCTGAAGTGGAGCAATAATTTAATTTTAAACCACCATATAACCTCAGAGATGGTGACCTTATATCTTCGTAAACTGACTTGAATCCAATCGGTATCTTTTTTAAAGCTTGTTTTGCCTTTTTAAGAGTGTTTTGAAGGTGAAATCTGTGACAAACACTGGTCATTAATACCACAGTAGCTGTACTGTCAGTGAGCGGTTGGCGCTGGTCTTCACACAGTTTCGCATCTTAATTCCTTGTTTGCTTTTTGATTTGACTTGAACTATTCCCATGCCTGTGCGCATCTGATAGTATAAGAGAAAAAGCACTTCCTCTTTTAGTAGTCTTTGGTTTCTCTGATAATTAAAATGGTAGAGACAACCTAAAATGACCACGCTACCTGATTTGGTTAAAGAGGTAAACAAAATATTCAAAAAGACCACAGATAACTAAGTCTAATGTAGAAGATGTATTTAACAAGCTTGTAGTTATTAGGGCTTTATTCAGTGGTGGTGGTCAGAGGCACATTAGGGAATGGTTTGGAGCCCATAACCACAGATGAACCACTTCACAGCAACACCCAAGACATCTTAGTGGTCTTTACCTCATTTTATAAACTCCACTTCTGACCTGTCATAGCTGAGTAATCACATTCAATTCTTCTTTGTCAAGAATGAAGCATAACCCTTGCGGGAATCATGATTAGTTTAATCTTTCCCAATATGTTTTGTATTGTCATCAGACTGTTCATCTGCCTGATCAGCACAGACTACAATATTTGTCCTCAACAAGCTTCTAGTTTCTAAATAACAGCACTGTTAAGCCAATTTGGTGTGGTCTCCTCATTTTTCTGTTTCATGAAATGTTTTTATTAGATGGGGAGAGGTATAGATTTAAAAAGCTGCTGGTTATCTATTGAACAAGGGCTTCTAAACAAAATTTGTATTGGATTTTCATTTTTGCCATGGGTGTAATTATTCTTAGAAACTGAAAACTTACACCTCTGCATGTGTTATTTGCAAACGGTTTCTGGCCAGTCTGCAAAGCTACAATACATATCAATGCAGTATTCTGTTTTTATTACACTGAAAGTACAGTTTAAACAATGCTTTTATTTGTTTTTTTTTCTTGTAACGTCCCAACCACCGTGACCCAGAGCAACACCACAGCGGTATTTTGGTTACTTTCTGGTTAGGCCTCCGGTACAGATGCGCTATAATCCACACAGAAGCAGAAATGCATTGTACTGACTTTGCACAAAACAATGCTGATACCATCTCCTGATCTCTGTCTTGTCATAGAGCAAAAAGAAATAAGGCTTTAAATGTATTATAGCTTCACAGTAAATAACTAGATGGTATGAGCCTGAGTCCAGTTTTGTAAAAAAGGAATTTAATGTCAATCAGTTGAAGGGAAGGAAACCACGAGCCCCTCCTCTTTAAGATACTGAACTGGGCAGTTGCTGCACATCTTAGCAAAACAGGAAATTTCATATTTCCTTTGCTGCTTATAGCATCAACTTGCATCACAGTACTTCTGCATATGTTCACACACATTCGGCCAAAGTCACACTAACACCAAGGCATAGCCACAGTGTTACATTAAGGCTCCACAATTGCTTTGTGTGATTAAACCACACTACAATTACCAATGCAAAGAAGAAAGAAAATAAGAAAAAAGTAGAGATAAATTGATAGAGCAACATTAGTTTTAACACAGAAAGCACAGTGTTGTTTAGTTTATAAAGTATCAGTACGACGTAGGTTTCAAACACTTCTTTGTGATGGATTTTTGTAACACTTCTGGTTTTAAAGTCAGTAAAACAATGATTGAAATTCCCATTAAAGAAATACACACTGGCACAAACAGCAGGATATACCAAAATAAAGACTCCCCCTCCTCCAAACACAAAGACGGCTGTAAGTTTTCCACTGTGTGTATTCTGTGGAATAGATCCACACATTCAATGTCCGATTTCCCCTCCATAAGCATTGTCTTTGTGGTTTCAAATGTCCTGAACCACTCTGTTTGGCAGCAGTTGAACGGATTTCCTGTGAGGTAAAGCGTCTGGAGTTTAGGGGCCAGTGTGTTGGCCTGATCCGATGTTATAGTGGACATGATGTTGTCTCTCAAGTCGAGGGTTTTGAGGTCAGTGTGGAGCAGTGAATGAGGGATTTGAGTGAGATAGTTCTGTGAAATGTTCAAAAACTTCAGACTTTTGAAATGGGAGAAGTCAAAGTGTTGGATCTGTGTGTTTCCCAGACCAAGATGTTGTAAAGTTCTGCTAAGAGTATGTATCGACTGTTTGACATTGACATTTGGATTGTCAGACAACTCCAAGTGCGTAAGAGACAATCCTGAAAATGCAGAATTCGGGATTGTTCTGATGTTGCAGCCTTTCAGATAAAGCTGTTTTAGGGACAGGACATTTCTCCAATCCACACAATGTGAGAAACCACTTGTGGGTTCGTCTAAAAGGCAAATGTCAATGTTGTTGAAGCTAAGATCCACAGACCTGAGATTTAACAACAACGGGAATAATCTTGAGGGTAGCCACTCGAGATTATTTTGGCTCAGATTAAGATATGTCAAATTGCCAAGAGCGATCAGTGCACCTTCATCCGCCACAATCTGGTTCAGCTCGTTCTTGCTAACGTCCAGTTCGTACAAGCTGCCAGGGAACTGCTCTGAAGTTAGGTTTAAGGTCTCCAGACAGTTGGTGCACAGGTGAAGTCTGGACAAAAATGGCATTTTCTGAACAAATCCTCGAGGGAAGTAGCTCACCTGGTTCCCTCTTAGATCTAAAATACGTAGAGAGGATACGTCCCCGTGAAGATTCTCCTCCCAAAGTTGAGCCGTCACATTGGGAGCGTGGTTCTTCATATTGTAAAATTCAACGGTAGTGGTCAGGTTTGGGTAAGTTGTATTGTCCGTTAAGTGTTCGTAAAAGCTTAATCTGTTGTAGGATAAGTAAAGATTTTGCAAGTGACTGTGGCTCGGTAAAAAGGGGAAAAAGAGCAGTCTGTTGTGAGAGAGGTCAAGAGTCTCGAGATGGAAAGTGTCATTGAGGTCTTGCCTGGATATAAACCAGTCGATGAAGTTGTGGCTGACGTTGAGGACCACTAACTGGGTCATGTCAAAGTCTGTGAGGCACGGCAGATAGTTGAAGGCCAAGTTGAGCCGCTGGAGATTGAGATTGCTGTCGAAGGCTCTGTCGATCTCAAACAGGATGTTCCTCTGCAGGTCCAGTTCTTTGAGTTGGTAAAGATGACTAAACGAAGTGTCGTCCAGTCTTTGCAAGAGGTTCCCAGAGAGGTTGAGGTACTCCAGTGATGTTAGGTTTTGGAGAAGAACAGAAACCATTTCGTCATCGAGCTTATTCTCAGACAGATCCAGAGATTTAAGGCCCAGTGTTATTTTTAATGCCATGCTACTTTCTTGGTATCCAATGTAAAGATTATTATTTGCTAAATTGAGACTGGTTAACATAGGTAACTCTTTAAAGGTGTTTGATTCTAGTCTCTCTAAGTCGTTGCAGGCTAAGCTAAGTGTGTTCAGTGAGAGATAATCAATTAGAGAGGTTAGTGTTTGAATGTGGTTGTAGTTAAGCTGAAGCTCCTCGATGTTGTGTGGCAGGTTTAAAGGCACAGAGAAAAGCTGGCCGTGGTTGCACAGAGCTGTTTTCTGTATCTGGAAAGAAAAACAGAAAAGTTTTGTTTGTTACAAGAATCCAAACCAGTAGAATTATTTTAGGGACGTCTACAACTAAATGATGACTTAAAACTGAGTATTGACTGATACCATATTGTTGATTTTCCTGATGTTTTTTTCTAGTGACTTGTTTTAAGCCTCTTGACTTTAACAGAGTATTAATTAGAGTTTGTCTTACTTTTATCAACTCAATTTAAAGTAAAATGGGTCCCAACAGCACTACACATGAAAAGTGGGAACAAAAAGTCAATGTGGTGCGTAAAGTCCTTGAGTGGCACTATCTGAAGAGGTCAAATGAGTACAAAAGGATCCAATACCTCTGAGTACTGGTATTGGCCTCTGGAAAACCCTATTATTTTTAATAACAGGCTTAACTTTTACCCCACATAAACATTACTGTATTTCACAATCAATGTGGTCAGTTGATATTTTTGCAATAAACAAAATCACATGTTTTTTTTTTGTTTTGTTTTTTTTACAGATGCTCTACATTCACATGCATTGCTCAATCTGGTTTTCCTCATGATGATTTTTTAAATGAACCTGATCAAAAATACATAATAATATAATAAATTAAATTATTCAAAGTAATATTCTGATTTGAAATTGTAGCATTATGAAGGTTTTTATTGTATAATTGACAACAGATGAAATATTACTCGATGCTTGTGATGAGATCAGACATTTTTTTTAAATCAAATGTCATGTTCTGTTCGCCGCAGGAGCACTTACCAGCTGGCAGCGGCTGACTGGAGGATGACTTGTGGCTGGTGTCAGGATTCTCCACATCGGTAAGAGCCAAAGAAGGAGGGGAGTGAATCCGTGGATTGACATTTTAACATTCTTGCTGTAGAGGTAATCAGAGATGAGAGCGATATATAACTGTGAATTTACATTTTACTTACACATACTCCATCAACTCTTTGGCCTATAGATAAAAGGACCTGCTTTTGAGGTTAAAACAGAATTATGATTGTAATAGTTTTGGATTTGTGATATTATAGAAATGAAATTCCTGCATTTTATCATCAGTGTGCACATGGGACACAATATATTGGTACATATTAAACAAATGGACACATTTTTAATCTAATAAAATCAAAGGGAAAAAGAAAGATCTAACAGCTGAAATGAATGTGTTCAGGATGTGTGGGGCCTGTTTCGCTTTTATTTAATTCATTAAATCCATATTTCTTTGCCTTTTGGGCTTTATTTGGTAGAGTTTATAGAGGAGATAGTCAGGAAACAGTGAAAGAATCATAAATGACTCGAGTTGGATTTGAACACTGGCCTGAGCAAAAGAGGCTCCCCTACACATATTTTTCAATTTTTCGATGGTTCATTCAATTCGCCAAGTCTCATTAGACAGACTGAGTTTATCTAAAAAATTTGATTAATACACTGTAACATAACAGTCAGAACATGTTCTGTGCATTTTAAAAATCACCTTAAGTAATTAAATTTTTTTACATTAAGATACTGCAATATTCTATACTATAGTAGCAATAACATACCAAATACAATACAAGATATATGTACTACATTATATAGATAGCACTAGGTCAGTATAATACTAACATTTTAGTAATCATATGTAAGCCTTATTATGGCAATGATCTTAAGTTGGAATAGGGTAGGCAAAAAAAGCCTATGCCTTTTATGATTATTTAATCTTAATGTGCAAAATGATTGTTGTTGTTTTTTTATGATACAAGTTGACTAAAATAAACATTCATTCATTCATAATGCATGCACTGTTACCCTTACCGTTAATTCAGGTTTAGCAGCATTTACAACGGATATCTCTGCCAAACTAAATATATATTTTGCATTTAATATATGCAAGGATCTGCCTTAACAGCTATAATATATATATATATATATTGTTCATCAAAGCAAGCAAGTAGTGTTATCACTCATGCATGCACAGTAATGAGGTGCAATGCGTGTACTCACACTGGTGATTATGTGTGGATCTCCCAAGCCACTGACAGTTGCTCTCCTGGTCATGTTGCTGGTTGCCTTGCTGCTGCAGAGCGTGTGGATCTCATGTGCGTTCTGTTGCTCTGCGCTGACTGAACAACCAGTGCCTCTTTCTACTATTCACGGAAGCACAAGCTGCGGAAACCAAGTCACATGGACAAGCTGCAATCAGAAAGAGGTTCTCAAGCTTGAGGCCAGAAGAAGGAAGTCTTTTCATAGTTCAACACAAGAAGCTTTTTTCTGTCAGTAATATGCTGCTGAATATGAGATTAGCAAAAGCGATACCACAAAACCATTGAGAACACACCCTTGACACCTTCGCCTTCTTCTGCTCAGCAGTGTACTACAAAGGAAACCACTCAGGGCATACACCCTTCCTGCCTCTTTTGGCTTGATATACAAGTAATGACCCTTATGTATGAAAACATTGGTTATGAGAGAATATAACATTAAAAAGTAATAAGCCTGTGGTATATCTGCAGTTTGTGCGTGTTTACTAAACCCCACTTTTTTAATCTCTTTTCTTTTATTTACTAGTTAATAGTAAGTATGGAAATAAGGGATCTAGAAATGTTGCTGCCCTTGGAAAGTTGACAGTTCCTTCCTGTTTTCACGTTTAGTTCTTATTTATAATCTTGATGCAGCGTTTAAAGTGAGCATATGCACAATTTCACTTTTAACAGTTTAAAATCTCCCCAAACTTTATATTTAAAAGGGTTTCTTGATGATTATCTTGAAGAGTTTGTGAGGATTGAGTGTATTTTCTCACAGAGATATCAAACTGAAGACCTTTACCTGTTTATTTCATCTCATGATATATGCCACTAGATGGAGTTGTGGGCCATCAGTTGTCCTCAGTCCGGATCATACATGAGATTTCTTTGCCTCAAGGCCTATAAGATCAACTTGCCATAGATTACAGGTAATTTCTGTGAGGAACTGTAAACATCATATACTGTATGTTACATATCTGACTAGTTTTATGGAAATGCTGTGCTGTTCTTCAATAGTACTGTTCCAGGTTGATAAATATGAGTTATTTTTACAATGGAATCTATAGTAGCTAAACAAAAATTCTTCACATAATTCAAATGTCATATTAAACTTGCTCAGTTCACTAGTCGCTCACTGTCAGATATCTTATATTTTTGTACTTTTGCTTTAACCGGAATAAAGGAACAAGCTGCTCCCATGTTGGGTGATCATGAGGTAATCTGCCAAATCTAAGAAAGCTGTCTTGCTTTTAGGAATATAATCAGAGGCATATTTATTTTTGCATAAACATTTTTAAATGGTGCCCCCTGGTGGACAGGCCTGTTTTTACAACATATATGAACCATACAATCACCAACACAAACATCAAGCCATTTTGAATGGTGGCACTGTGTAGACTTTATTTACTGTTTTGTAGCCATTGTTCCATAGATATAAGAAATAAATAGTGTATAATTCTACTTTAGCACATTAAAAGGACACACATTGTACAGATATAGTTTGATGACTTTAAAATAGCAAATGTAATGGTCCATTTGCCAGAAACCATGCATGTATATAAAGTTGGCTTACATATTCAAAAGTATCAGGTCACATTGATTTGGCATGGAGGCATTATACTCCAGTCCATGATTACACATTTTATTCCATAACAAGCTTTTCCAGTGAACTCACTAACATGTGTCAATGAAAACAACTGTCTGAGTTGCTAAAATCACAACAAGTACCTGACATTTGAAGTGTGCTGAATTTATTACAGTATTTCTAAAACCTGCAATTCTCTGTTTTGTGTAGTCCAGCAGCTGCATTGTTGGTGGACATTAGGTAGGACAAGCCATGGTCCACTTCTTTTCCCTTTAGTTGAGTCTGCGGTTCAAGTTGAACTGTAGTAAAAATTAAATGTTGGTTTAGTGAAAACATTGTCTTGGCCTCCAAAACTATTGAAAAGGTTGCAGCAAAAGCTGCCGCAGACTGTTGGAAGATTATGTCCCGTCACCTAAAATCGGTCAATCAGTGAGGTTTGTTTCTATAGGACATTACATGACATAATGGCACGAGGTTTCCTGCTTCTAGCCATCCAAAGGCTTTCCCAGGTAAACCATGGTAACTTCTGTGTTACCGTAAACTGCAGACACAGCTGGAAACAGGCAAGCTTTGGGTAGTCCACGAAATGCTACTCCGAGAAACTCAAAACCCCTTTCAAAGGCTAATGTCTTGTCATCCATGTCTAAAATCACTCGTATCCTTTCACCGATCTGTGAACACAAAAAACATGAAAAAGACACTTACTATTTACTAATGCTAAAAAATAATTAATTTGTAGCCCAAGTCTTTACCTGATATTTGGGTGCATTGTTGCATTGTGGGAAATTTCCATTGACCTCGCCATTATGAAGCAGGTTGTTGTCAACTAGGTTCCAGCCCCAGCTCTGGTCATCGCTACCCAGCAGAGCCACATAACCCTGGCACTGCATGGAAGCCCGCTTTGTTGCAATGCCTATCACTGCCACAGTACCAAGAGGGCCTTCCCACCAGATCTCCCAGGCGTGTCTTCCCTCCGAAAAGCCAATCTTTCCACGCGCACCATCTGTGCTTTGAGCGATGGGGTTTCGGTGCAGAGTAAAACCGTTTTTCTTGATGTAAACATTACGTGAGCAGTCATGGGAACTGAGCGCATGCTGGAAGGCCTTGAGCTGAAAAAGAGGGCAGAGACAACAAGAAACAGTGAATTATCATGCCTTATATGTAGAAAATTAATTCTGTATTCTTGTGTGACCAAGGATTTACATCAAGAAGGTATGGACTGGTTGTGATGTTAGCAGATTTAAGGTGTTAAATAAGGTCAGGGGTGAAACTACAGGCAGTGAAGGCACCGCAGTTAAGGGGCTCTGAAGTGAGGGGGCTCACAAAAAGAGTGATTGCTTAAAAATATGAGCTAATAATGTAAAAAGTGTTAAAGGCCAGAAAAGTGGTAACATGTTAAGACAGAAATCTTTAATTTATCTTTCCTTTTCCTGTAGCCAAAATGTAAAAGCTTGTGTAGTTTATAGTTTGCATTGAGGTCATGGCCATTCATTCATGTCTCTGATGTTGTTGTGTTACCTAACCAGACTTAAAATACAACTCTCCTCCTATATCTCTCTGGGCCATCATCAATGGTTTCAAGCTCAGTTAGGTGATTAGTCAAATTCTATTAACAACATTTTCTAAAATGCTCATATTTAGGCATGTTTTATCAAGGGGTCATACACCTAGATCTCCATAGAAAAGCTTGTTTTTTGGTCCTTATGGCCATTACTAGGGCCCTAATCGGAGGCACTCCATCGGACTACAAGGACATATCCTATCTTCAGATAGACCATTCATATTTGGTAAACGTACTTTCCCCTTATAGCTGGGCAGGTTACACAGGATGTCAGACCGCAAAGCCTCGTCGCTCAGACTCCTGTTGCAGAGACTGCGCCACACCTCGCTGTTTTCATCCGCCAAGATATTATTCCAGTGCCAGCAAACGAATCCGCAGTGCATGAGATCCGGCAGCTCAAGATAGGAGAAAATATGTTCCAGGACCCGGGCTGGGAGCCTCCCGGCCACGCCAGGCGCTCCTCCGGCCGCCCCTGCTCCTCCCCCGGCTGCAGCAGCGTAGGGCGAGCCTGCAGAGATACAACCTGAAGCTGCTGAGACAAGAGAGCCTCCTCCGCCACCGGCTGCCACAGACATTATGGGTTCGCTATTCCTAACAACTACAGCTGAAAGGATCTTTTCGCCTGAACCCTTCGACCAACTCTATAATATGTTAAATATCTTCATAGCAGCAAGAAAATCTTATATTTTGTAGCATAACACAACCACAACACTATGGACCCTACACTTCCCAGCTCAATGGCTGAATGGAAGGGACGCGTCAAAGGTCCTGGAAGTGCGTATAAGTTAGTAAAGAATAATGATAACTACTGCTTAAAATGATACCAAAAAGCAATAAAATATATTTTATTATTAAGCTGTTATATATTTTTAGATCTCACCTTTAACATATCACCACAGATATACATTTCATGTTTAATTTTTGTTCTACCTGCCAGGACCGCAGAGCGGCCGTAATGGCTAACTTCAGTTACAGAAATAATTGTAGTTCTATAAAAAGACCTTTAATGTCAATACAGTGCAAAGACGAAGTAGAGCAATGGTTAAAATGCAATATTATAGAGAATCCCAAATTGAACTGGTGTGTCCACATATGTTTAGAGATTTCTTAAATCACGTGACTTTCACGGAAGTGACGCGGGGTGCTCAAAAGAGTTCAGCAGCAATCATCTGAGAGCAAAATCCCAGCTAGCTTAATTTCATTTTCACTAAAGGACCAGACGTGGGGGATAACAAGCAGCTGAATCAGTGAACAGTAAGTTACAGTTGTTTTTTAGTCTTTCTTTTTCCGTGTTTAGTGTTGGGACAGGTGTTGGTGAGAAACACCGCTACCTGCCGCCTCCTCCTGCGCCGTGCGGCCTGTTGACAAGCGGCCCCCAATTGGCTGCTCTGCGGGACAGTCCAGTGGTTTAGCGCGGTCGCAGAGGTGATTAGCAGGTTAGGGTTGGCATCCATATCTTCTCCCCAAAATATCTCAAGCTTACAGTGGGCCAAAATGTTTCTGTAACAATAATTTTGAGCTAGGCTGGCTAGTGATGACAAATGTCCCGCTGCGTTCACCTTCGGTGCAAACCTTTCTGAAGTCTTTCACTAAAAGGTTGCCATCTTTATTTTTTACAGTGCAGGTATCTAACGCCACCTTTACTAAATGACGAAGGGCAAAGATTCAAACATACGAGAGACCAATGAGAGCTTTGTTTTAAATCATACATAATTGATTAAGCTACTTTTTACATTTACATTAACCGGACACGACTAATTTTGCTTAAGGGTTGTATTTAACAGCCAACAATTGAAATAAGCCACATAATGTAAACTCCCATTGCATATCCTTCATCTCTTATTTTGAAATTGAAAATTACAAGTTATAATGTGTCCTTTACCCTTGTCTTAACAATCAAACTGAATATTTATAGATGCTCACAATTTGGTAGCAGTTCAAGTGCAAGTCATTCTATGTTGCATTATAATTCAAAATGAGCTGATTTGTATTTACTTAAACATTGTCCTTGATTTGGATTGACCTGTAAAGTGATGTAATGCTTTTTGTTAACCCATAGAGGGGAGTGCTTTGCCAAAAAAAAAAAACTCGAATGTGTTTATTTTCATTGTAAACAATGCTAATTATTTTATTATATGTATTTCCGTATAGAATCTGTGCAAAGGTGACCATAATGAACCCGGTGTACAGCCCTGCACCAACAGGGGTCCCCTTTACCAATCCAAAAGGTATAGGATACCCAGGTATGTTGACCCCATTTATGCAATGTTTGGAGTAGTAAATATGTGAATTTGCATTTAACTGCTTTCTTTCTCTGTCACTTTGGTAGCTGGGTTTCCTGTTGGTTATGCTGCAGCAGCTCCAGCATATACTTCCAGTGTCTATCCTGGTGCCAACACAGCTTTCCCTAGTGGTAAAATAAATTTTTTGGGGGGTGGCCATCACTCTTAAAGCAGCATACCATATCCTTTAGTAATCAGTGTTGAGTGTGTCAGGGCGATAATAATATAATGCATTTATGTTTAATACAGGATACACTTCAGGCACTCCTTTTAAAATGTCTTGCTCTCCAAACACTGGGACTGTGCCTCCATATTCACCCTCACCAAATCCTTACCCAGCTGCTGTGTATCCCGTCAGGAGCACCTATCCCCAACAGAACCCGTACGGACAGGTCTGTACCGTGGTTTTTAGAAGTGTCAGAATTTGTACAGCCGAACTGATAACTGAGCTAAGGTTATACAATGACTGGGCCGTTTAACTTTGTTGCTGTCCTTGTCAAAGTATATACGCAAGAGACAATTGATTTCTTAAGTGATATGATAAAAGGTACGGTAGATGGACTCTTTTCAGCTTGACCTTTTTATGACAAATTACATTTTAACAATTCATGCGGTAACAAAAGTCTTGTGGTAATAATAGTGTCTCTTAACATCTTTTCCTCTGTGACTCAGGCACTAATACCTTCACAACAACAAGGCACTTACTACACACAGCCACTGTATGCTGCTCCGCCTCATGTTATCCATCACACAACAGTTGTCCAGCCAAATGGGATGCCAGCAGCCATGTTTGCCCCACCCATCCCTCCTCCCCGCCAAAACGGTGTTGCTATGGGAATGGTAGCAGGCACTACCATGGCCATGTCAGCAGGTGAGCTTTTCATTCTTCACAAGTCATAGATTCATAAACTTTGAGAACTGCGTCTGCCACTTCCTGTTTTGTCCAAATTGCTTTCATTATGTAAACTGTCCTGGCAATTAATTGTATTTTAGCACCAGGAAATTAAAGCTTTAGCTTTTGCCCTCTTTGCCACTTTACTATTGGAGTTTAAACCAAAGTATAGAATAATAAAATATCAATAATCATTAATAATAAAACAAAAGGTGAAGTCTACACATAAACCGTATTTAAAATGCTATCCTGAATTGAGATTGAGAGATGTGGAATAAAGGTAATTAAACTGATTTCTGTTGTCTGTGTTTTTTAGGAACATTGTTGACAACTCCTTCACCAGCGCCTGTTGCACCCCACCCGGTCACGATGCAGACATATCGGCCTCCTGGCACACCCAGCTACAGCTATGTGCCCCCACAGTGGTGAACAGAGAGGTGAAAAAATTATAATCAGGATTTTATTCATTTCCAAGCACAGTTCTGTGATGCATACTGTAACTTAATATTTTTACCCATTAAAATTTAACATCTATTTTTATTGTCTCTGCAGGTCAGAGGATTGTAGTTATGCATTCACACTATACTCCAGTGTTTTTTGCTTTTGGTGAAGACAACCCTGCCAGTGTCTAACACCAAATGCTCTTCTTCCAGCATAATGTGAATCTTTAACCCTATAACGTAGAAAGAGGCCCGTGTTAATAAGAAGGGGGGGGAATTGGCTGATCACATGACCCCCAGTTAATGAAATAAGGCTGCATTCCTATGCCACACTCCCAACGCCAGCACCTCTACAGCCTGCTGCATATCTCGCATCAAACAGCAATCCTCCATGCAAAACATTTTCTGTGGACTGTCATACAGGTTTTTATAGCTTAAACTCTTTAGCATTGAAAAGGGAGTTTGGAATTGGATTTTGTTTTATTATATTTCAGGACACATATGATGTTGAATGCATGTGTATATACAGTATATAGGCATATGAAGTAATGCTAGCTCAATCTACCTGCTGTGACAGATGCAAAATTAACAAAAGGCACACATCCAAAGGAACTAAAAAAGTAATAATCTGCAATGCTGAATCACCAGTGACCATGTCTTAATGTGAAAAGAACAAAACATAAGAAATGTTAGCTCATGCAAAAACATTCCTGCACACGTCAAGTGCAGACTAAACTGTAATTTCACTGCTTTGTATTTTAGTAAGTGATGGTAGGTTTTTATTATTATTTTCAGTGATGCAGTGTATGCATTTTGTCTTATCATTTTTGTATTTTAGGAAAAAGATGGTACATTTAAGTTTGTGCCTCTTACTGATGGCCATTCCTTAATCATTCTAAGTGTTTTTCAAGTGTTTTATTTTTCACTATCTTTATTTTTATGGAATATATTTCCACTGGTCATATGCAGCTTTTCTCTGCTTGAAACACATTTAGATGATATAAATCATTTTGCTTATTTTAGCCAGAAGTATTCTTTGTAGAAACATGTGGATCAAGTTCTTGGAAATCATTTGCACCCACATGAGAGTGAGGAGGAAAAAGGATTAAAATTAAAAACCATTAAATGGTGCCATACAGTGAAACTAGCCTAGAATGTAGACCTACTTTAACTGTGTCAATAACCAATTAAGTCTTCATATATAGGTCCAATGCACTACAAGATAATATCACTGCTAAATGTGGACATGTTAAAGAAACATGATATTCTTAAACTCCATTTTGTGAATAGCACTACTGAAATGAAGACACTAATTCAAAACTGGTTGTTAAAACACCTGACATTTTTACATTGCTCGCTGTTTTACCTCAAGGTTCCAAGCTAACTCACCAAGATCACTGTCTCAAGACTAGCTTTTCTATGTTGCCTCAGTCACCTCAGTTAAAATCTGTTTTGTAAATGTTATTTTTGTGATTTTGGTTCTTGTTTTGTATTCTAAAGAAAGACCAAAAATAAAAACAAAATGTACAAAAATGATATTTTATTCTTTCTTTTATGGGTCATGGTATTTTTGTGGGATCCATACTGCTTTGATACCGGAAGCTGTATTTTTTTAAATAAGAGACTATGGGTTAACATCTAAAGATTTAAATCTACCATGTTCCTGGGATCTTTAAAACAACTAGGACTCAAAGATTTTTTATATCAAACTTGTAGGATTTTTTAAAATTATTTTTGTAGTATTATATTTTGATAGTACTTTTGCCAAGGTATCGTCTATTTGTAAGGTGCGTGGATATTTCTGTTGTCTGTCTCAGTCAATAAAGTTAAAAAAAAAAAAAAATCGGTACGCATGGTAATTCCCAGCATGCACTTCGGCGCGCCAGATATTTGTGTTTACAAGACTGGTTAGCTTCGTTATTTTAGCTATAGCGTTACATTTAGCGTTTATTGTTGTTTTTAGAGTAATTTCAAAGCGTATTTATCCCACTGCTTTTCGGGTTGGTACCAAAGTTAAAGCTTTATATGTAGCTTTTGTATAGTTAGTGTCTTTAAACCACTCTAAACAATAACTTTAACTTGTTAGAGTTTGTACTGCGCCTGATTCCCATTTGCTGATAACAATGGACTGACAGCGGATAGATTTGTACCGACAGTCATTATTTTTCTGTAAACGTCGGGTCCTGGGTAAGTTTTGTCAGGATGAGCAGCCCTGGACCCAGCGGTGGGACTAAAGCAGATGTCAGCTTCCAAGACCTGTGGAGGCAGCTCGGAGAGTCCCACCAAAATGCACTCCAGGGTAATGGGACCCTAACATTAGGCCTGTATAATACTAGGTTTTATTGGTGTCTGTGGTATTTATTCAGTTGCATCCAGTTATAGAAAGCTTGAGTTTGCTTTGTAGAGAGAGTAAATGCAGATTTTGAAGAATCATTAAGATGTTTATGTTAAATGGATGAAGTTATAGTTACGTGTTTCCTTGTACTTTATCTTTTTTTTCTATTTGTCACATTTCATTGTATTTTTAGAACTGGAGGCAAAAGTGACCAAGCTGAAGAAGGAGCGCTGTTTGTAAGTGCAGTCTTTCACAATGAATGGAAGAACAGACTATCTTTTTATGTTGCAATATAATTTATTTTTTCAGAGATGCACAAAGACTGGAAGTGTTTTTTAATCGCAACCAGCAGCTGAAAGAGCAAAACAAAACCCTACAGGATACCGTCAATGGTTTAGAAGAAAGGTAGCACCACATATATTGTTCTTTTACGCAAATAGTTTTATATTACAAGCTAGTACAGTTTATTTGTTTGTGTTCAGGCTCCGAGACGGTGAGTGTGAGAGGTGTGCCATTTTAGAAGAGAATCTGAAAAATAACCAAGGACACAATGAGCATCTTATCAACAAACTAAGTAAGTTTTGTTTTTATATTATCACATCTATAGTCATGATAGTCCATATTATAATGCCTTTATGCCACATGATAGTGAAACAGCATTTTCCTTGTGTGTATTTTACAGAGCAAGAGAGAAAAACTCTTGAAGATGAAAATGGAAGGCTTCATGCTGAGCTGGAAAAACTGAAGAAAGCTTGGTTAGTTTTTTTGTAGGACATGCTTTAACATGATGAGAACAGGAAATTTACAAAAGCTCTCAGTTCCCATTTAAATTTATGCTTGGATTGTCACAAAGTTTGGGAGGAACTAACCAACAATTTGAGTTAGACTCTCTTATTCTCCTCAGTGTTTATTAAAATTTCCCTACTTTTTTATGACATAGGGTAGACATCCTGTGATGATGTGAACAGAAAAATGTCTTTAATAATTTGCTGTTATCTTTAAATAGTATTGTAAAGTAGTCTTTTAAAATAAGCCTGTTGGAAATGTAAGCTGTAAAACATTGTTGTGAAGTTTCACTTCCCAGCTAAGCACTGAGGGGGATTTTTTTTTTTAGCTCAGATCCTCAGTGGGCCTCGTCCCCAGAGCCAGACGACTGCATCATCCCAGACTCACCTGTGATGCTGAGTTCACTGCCGGCAGCAAACAAACTAAAGAAACGTAAAAATCTAGAGAAATCCAAGTATGTTCGCTACGCAGAGATTTCTCTACCACAGTCTCACAGCTCACTCTTTATGGGTCAGTGAATTTCACAGTAACCTCAAAACATTGTAATGCAATCTCTGATCACACTGACTCATCTGATGGAGTCAATTAACACTTTTTCTTTAAAAGCTGAAAAGGATCAAGTTAATGCACCACAAAATCCTGTGAAAGTAGAAGTGCTAGTGCCAAACACTTGTGAACTTGATGCATCTCAGACAAGTAAGCCTACACTTTTATGTATGTTATAGCATATGTTTGAAGATGAAATAAAAGCAAAGTAATTATTGGTTTAAACCTTTAAAGTTGTGGATCCAAATTCAGAAGATATCATTGCAGAAACCTGTCGCCTTGACCTTGTTGGTGCACATCATATGGTAGGGACCTAAAAGCAATCGTTTCAAAAACCTAATGCCAAATTTTCCCTTTGGTAATTTTATTGTTGTTTTTTTAAATTAATTTCAGAAAAGACAAAAGACTGCAAGCCAGGAAAAATCTCCTGAAACGTCCTTTAAGTCTGGTTTTCGCTTGAAGTAAGGACAGTACAAATGAACCATGGTTTTAAATATTTCATGACAATGACGTGTTTTCTCTTCTTTTCTAAAGGCCTTTTTGCTCAGCACCATTACCCTCACTAAACCACATTCCAGACTCGACAACAGACAGGTCCCCGTCACTTCTTGCTCGAACCAAGTGCTTTCCCAACGACAGCATCATTAACAAAGCAAAACGTAGGAAAGAGGAAGTCCAGGAAATAAAACATGATGTGCATGGAGAGGTGGAAAAAAACAACGGCAAGGTATGTATTTTTTTACAATCAAAAATAAGATGTGTATATATAATTGTCAGAAATGTGCTATCTATGGATCAATCTTTAACAGAGCAAGTCAAAACAAGAAGAGATACCCAAAGAGAATGCAAATGTTTTCTCCATGAGTCCCGTGTTTAAAAAGCCAAATGGGACGGTCAAAAAGCTGACTCAAACGGATATTATTGGAACCAAACGAACTCCACTGAAGGATTGCAATAACTCTCTGTATCAGCGGGACGGCGACAACTGTCAGTGTCTTCATCTATTTCTAATGTTAATGCTAGATTTAACTTGTGAGTGTTAACTAGTTTGTTCTCTCTCAGCTCAAAGAGAGTTCAGAGTGGAGCCAATGTGGAGCATTGACCCTGCACTTGCCCTTGAGATGTACGAGAGCGAGCAAGGAGCAGACGAGGTACAGTCAAGTGGCTCATTGACAGCTACATCCATCAAGCTTGTTGAAGGATTAAGGTTGCGCCACTGTTACAGTAAAAATGTAGACCATATTGTGCAATATACATCCTGTGTTGTAGGAAAAAGAAGAAAAACATTGTCCTGTAGAATCAGTAGATACAGACTGCACTTGGATCAGTCACAGCGTACTTCATGGACAAGACAGAAGAGAGGCGTCTGGTAGGTGATTTTTTTATCGAGAATGAATGGTGAATTCGTTATCTGTTAATTAACATACTTTTAAAGGCCTAGGTGACAAGGCAAATGACAGTTTGGACAGAATCTTTGACTCCAGCGACTGCGGAGAGTACAAGTCATACAACACTGTATATATGGACCAAGACCAGCCCAGTGATTATGATGAAGAGGATGAAGAGGAGCAAGAGGGTATTTAGACTAAAAACAGCTACGTAGACACACTTTTTGTGAATTTGACAAATTTGATTTTTTTTTCTGCATAAACAGATGATATTGAAGATGAAGCTGAAAGTTGCATGACTCGAAGAAAACCAAAGTAAGAAACAGGCTCCTAACTTTGTGAATAATTCCACTAAAAGTACAGGGCACAGTACCTGTTTGTATTTGAATCTGCCAAGGACAAATTTGATGAATTTATATGTGCTAATCTCTACATTGTTTTCCTATTAGCCAGCCAACATTTGCTCATGTGGCTGTTGTTCGTAAGAAGGAAGAGCGAAGAAAACTGAAAGGAACTACCTGCAAGGAGTGTGAGATTGTAAGTGTTCTCCTTTTTACAATTCTTAACACACACAACACAATTAAGCAAGCGTCTTATTTGACCAAAGATTATTTGCTACAGTATTATGCCCATCTCCCAGAGGAGGAGAGACAGAAAAAGCTGTCTGCATGTTCAAGACACCGGTTCCTTTACATACCGCCTTGTACTCCTGAAAACTTCTGGGAAGTTGGATTTCCTTCTACACAGACATGCATCGAAAGAGGTAGAAATATTACTAAGAACTCAAATATATAATTTATCTCAGCTTGATTTAAAAGATCTTTATGTAAAAGTAGTAATACTCACAATTTCTCATTCCCAGGTTATATTAAAGAAGAAAAGAATCCTAAGGGCCGTTTAAGGAGAAGACAGCCTTTAAATGCTTTATTCTCCCCAAAAAGGAACCAACAAGAAACATAAAAGTGGTCTATGGTTATACTAACATACTTATACTTTTATATAATAATCTATTTTAGCATCTACCTAGTGTTTGCACCTGTAAAACTGTAAATCTCTGTATATTGCCAAGTATGGTTGTAATATGATAAATAAAAATAATTGTGTGACAGCCAATAACCAACTAGTGCTGGAAATGTTTGAATGAACCATGTTAAACTGGATCAGTCAGCTATGAGATAAGATAAAGAAAATGAGTCACAATGTGTATGTAAACATAGATTTATTTGGTCAGCAGCTTATCAGAATACATCTGATAAATGACAAAATATATGTAAGAAAATAATATTTAGATTTCATAAGGAAAAAATCTCTTTAGGCAAACTGCTTCTTGAAGTGGAGTGCTTTCATTTTTTCTCGTTACACCTGAGAGTCTCTTTCTGAATACAGCAGCAAGGCCTCTCCACAGTGACTGGTAAACACACTGCAAGAAGAAAAGAAAAAAACTCACATTAAAATTCTTGATAAGATTAAATATAAAACCGGGATATTAACCCAGCTTAATATGTCAGAATGGAGAAACCTACCATATTAGTGTAAGTGCATTTATGTCTGTGTAGAAGATAAATGGAGATAGGGACATGGCTGTAACCTGGAAAAACAATGTAAATACAATATTATCACATTCCCTTTGGTGCATAATACAGATCGTATTCCATTAACCAAAAAATATATATATATATATTCACCTTAGCCACAAACATCCAGACCATAAGATGCTCAATGGACAGACCACTTTTTAGTTTGACTGACACTAATAGCAGGAAAAACCCCATCAAGGCACTGGAAAATGACAATTTACCTTCAACAAAACACATATGTTGACAATTATTTAACCAAATAACTCACTACAGTCTTTACCTTCCACAACAGCCACAGTGAAATGTATGAGACTGAAGTGAAGGAAACTCTAAGGCACCCATGAGGTCACCTGTAGAGGAAGACAGAAACAGGTTAGCACTGAACATGATACTTACTAGATAATATGATGGAAACAGACTGTTCTTTCTACCTGTTGGGTGAGCTGCAACAGCCAGCAGCAGTACACTATTTTATAAAAGGACAAAATCAATCCTTTTTATCACAACATGATTTATTTGCAACTGTTTACAGCTATTTGTACTTACCTGAACACATAGTTAAGGCACTGTTGCTCTATGTCACTAAAATGAAAGCATAATGCATTTCTTTAGCCAGTGTACATAATATAACAGTTAACATTTTTTCTGATTGTATTCAAGGTGGTGTATTTGAGCAACAATCTTTATGAAAACTGTCAAATAATTTACATCACAATATTAAATACTACCATCTTGTATTGCACCTTTGCTGTGCATGTTGCATACTTACCTCAAACTAGAGGATTTGAAGTTAACTTGGAAAACCCTGTATGCACCTGGAAAAATCAACTACATTTCTAAAACTAATACTACTTTCAGTACTATGAAAGCTACAATTTTATAGAAGTCAGGCACTCTTACCGACACAGATCAGATGTGCTACAGCCCACCAATAAGCAGTCAAGTCAAACTAAGGAGAAAAAAAATGTACATATATTATAATTAGTAATAATTAAACAACACAATAAACTATAGGACGTGTAAGGCTGAATGGTTAGTTACCTGAGGATCACAGAATGGAAGGTTGATGGCTGAAAACAACATGAGGATTATGCTACAAGACAAAGAATCAATACATTTATTGGTGGCTGCAATTATGTCACAGCTTGTACTTTTGGACATTGATATAGAGGCTTGTGATAAACCAACCTGATAAATTTCAGCCATTGCACTCTCTGTTGACGAAAATATGAGTAAGTATCATAGTAGCACGGTATGTTACAGTATGGAATGAGGTACATGCATAGTAAATAATGACATGGGCTTTATTACCTGTCTATGAACTGCCTTTACAATTACGTAACTCACAACATGAGAGGAATTCTGTAGTGTGAAGAAAAGGGGAATGTCCTGCACACATTCAAAGATTGTGTAAAAAAAATGAGTAACTGGTATGAACTGATTTTGAAAATGGTCTAAAACGGTTAAAGCTTATACAATGTACCATGTGTGATAAGGCCCTGGAGCCGGCGTATATGTTTCCAACGAACAGGAGTGAGCCAGGAAGCCAGGAGAGCGCTGCTGATCTGTAACATCAACTCATCGTAATCGTGTTGGCAGACACTATAACACTGTTTGTGAAAATGTAGGAAGGGAATTACCTGTTGATGTGGCTCATTTCCAACCAGCCAAGCTTCACAGAGAGGAGAAGAAGCACAGCGCCGATAAGTGTCTGCCATCTGGAAAGGAATATTCACATTTTAGAGGGTATATGCTTTGATATAGTAACCTATTGTCAGTGAGAAAACACTAATGACTTACCCTTGGAAGAGTGTGGGGAAGGTGAATTTCAACACAGAAAGGACAAACTGAAAAACAACATGATTAATTATGATGCTTGTTATGTATGTGATTGACTACATTCATCTTATGCAACTCCTTTAATGATCAATCAGCAATTAGAAAAGGCTTTTAAATGTTGTCTTGAAAACAGTAAAGCATTGGTGTAGGTTAGCAACCCTTGATGAGGTGTTACATTACAATTTTCCGGGTTTTTCTTGCAACGAAACACAGTGTACACAGCGAGGTAAAGACATGAGGTGGCTGTCTTCTTAGTCTGTCTCATCCAAATATTTTAATTGCAGGATATTTCAAACCAAGATACGAATATGTACGAAGGTTTGATTTTTGGCTAAGTACTCACCTTATTTGTGAAATACGATGCCACAAAAACGATGCTAAAGATTAAACCAGTGCTGTGTCTTTTCCATTGCATTTTGGTGACTGTACAGGGTGGACATTGTTCCCAAAAAGGACTAAATGTCCAGCATAGAGACAATTTTTAACCTACAACATTTTGAAGACAGAAAACTTCCCTCACTGTCCCCGATGACACGTCAAGACGCCGTGAGAATAAGATCGTCTATTGTCAAGACGATCAATCAGTTCTTAATAAATGACTCAAGAAGCACCCTGTTTAGAAACATAATTCTTGAACATTAAAAAGTATAAATGTAATATCTTTCACAGTAACTTAAAATTACAAAATTATTCGTCCTGTTAATCGGAAATAGTGATAGTTTCTTGGACGTGATCAGAGTAATACCTCTCTGCTTTGTCTCTGTTGCGGATCGTTTGTATCAAGGAAAGTCACGTGGTGCAGAGCAAGTTTCCGTGTTTACAGAGAGCTCTGAGTGAAGCGGCTCGGTGTTTTGTTTCCGAGGAGGATGTAATGCAGTCATGGCCTTTTTAAAGACGCAAGAACGATCAAAAGAAAGGTATGTTTAGCTTTGAATCAGCTCACTGTTACCACGGGCTATTATTGTGGGTTTACATTGTCTTTTTATGCTGCCGTGGTCTGTTTTTCCCCTTTCACTTGAGTTGATGAGGATGAATCCATTAATATCGACAGACTGGGCCATTGGGCTAATGACTTCTTCACTGTATGTCAGCTGTAACATGTCCTCTAGATGTGCTCTGGCCTGCAGCAAAATACTACAGTACTTTTGTTATGAATCACTGAAGACTTTGCTTTTTGTGTAGGTTAATCATTTCTTTCTAAGACGATTTCTAAGAATCTGTTATCACTTAAAACGAGATCCTAGCCCAGTATGAAACCCTCTGTCTTTTATTTAGGTAAAATAGCTTTAGTGGTTTTGCATAAACCTATAATTAACTTGATCCTTTGTAACAGTTATTGGTTGTAGTAAAAGTGATTTTCAGTTGTAGTAAAAGTGATTTTCAGACAAATGTAGAGCATCCCAAAGTTAGGAGCTAATTAGTAGTAGCTACTGCCAACATTAAAGCCCGTATTAACTTCACATCACATTAAACTCTCACCTGAAGTGAGAGCCTATTGAATTCTCATCTGAAGAAGTGCTGTTTCAGAGATTACATATTGTTTTCAATATTTGTGTAAAGTCAACTCGTTCCAGTACACAGCACATATGGAGTTAAAAACAAGCTATTACAAACTACATTAACAAAAGTAAACTTGATGGTCTCTCTAAATATAAAATATTTATAAACCACTTTATAACTCTGAGTGTCTGTCCATTGATGTAAAAATAACTTACTCCTCAATCTTCTCAGTGAACTTGATGTTGATCTGCTTTTGTTGCTCTGTTAACTGTGGATGTTCATTGGTCTGACTTTTAGGGGCTTTGACAATATGATTTTTGTTGTACAAATTTGGTTTGATTGTTTGTCTGGCTAAATTGTTTCTCTAAAGTATGTTTCTGAAGTACATAACTAACACTGCATGGTCTCTTCAGGTTTTCTCTGTTGCTGCTGGATTTGGAGGAGTATTATTTTGAACAGCACACCACTTACCATGTGACCCCACCATCAACCAAAGAGAGGTACAACAATGACACCATTTATCTGTTTCATCGCTAACTGCTTTCATCATAAAGGATGGCCAGTGTTTTTTCTATGTATTCATTTATTGATGTATGTCTGTATTTTTTTGTATCTCAGTATTTATCTCTCATTTTTTGCCAGTGGTTTATCTTTTTTTTCAGTCATCACATAATACCTCATCTCATATAACTGTGCCTCATCAGCCGCAGAGTGCTCTTGAAGGTTATCTGAGTCTGTAGACAGCAGCTGTTTAAACATAATCTCATCCTGTTAAGCAGGTCCTGAGTGAACATTGACTGCATTTACACATGTTTTTATGGCAAATGCATGTTTACAGATTGTTCAGTAGATGCAGTCACATAATGATAAACTCCAAAGACAGAAAAATTCTTTACACAAAATACACATAGATAAGCTAATGTTGTCACCATTTCTCTTTCAGAAAAATCAGAGGATCTTTGAAGATCTGCTCCAGATCAATCATTTTTGATCCAGATGATTTTGATGAGCCCATTTTAAAGGTTTATTTGAAACATATTCTGATCCAAATATCTACACTTACTGAGCACAGTGACTGTTAAAAGTTGGTTGAGCTTTGTAAGTGATATTGATTGTTGTCATTCTTGTTTCTTTATGTGAAGGTCCCTCTTCGAGACTGTAAGAAAATAGAATTTGTGGAGAAAGACACCAACCCATTCAATGAGTGAGTATTTCTTGTTTGCATGTAGAGGTCAGAGAGTGTTTATTTTGTCAAACTAGTTTGGTAACATCGGAATGTCACATGGAAAAACTACTACAGTTAGTTATTTTTAGTGTGTGATTTTTCTGTGGACAATATTGTTTTCATTTTCATATATATAGTATTTAGGTTTTCGTTTATCTTTTAAAGCCAGTTTCTAATTGGATTTCTTTTTCATTGCAGGCCTAAGCCCTCTGTCATATCCATTTCATGTGGACAGGTGAGTGTTAGTTCTTTAGACACAAGGTTATTCTAGTCCATTGCAACATTGTAATGCTGCTCCAACTGATACATTGAATTGCAGGTTTTGATGTTTGGCGTTTTTTGAATGTTTTTCTTTATTGCAGGTTATTTATATCAAAGAAAGCAATGTCATTGCCCCTTACAGAAATGAAAGGGTGAGAAAACACACTCAGTGCGATCCCTTTCAAGCGCATGTGTGCAGTGAATAACATTTGCTTTTGCAGGGAACAAAGCGGCTCACCTTTCAGTTGGAGGTTTGGAGTAAAACTGAGGATGTTGTTCAAACGTTATTACAGGTTTGTCAATAGAATATTCAAAGGTAATGAAACACCTGTGCAGACATGGAGTTCATATAATTTTACTGAATGTTACAGCTCCACAGAGCGTCCTGTCTGGAGAAACTTGGGGATCAGACTGCCATGGTGAGTCACTTTAATCTTGCTAAATAATAACATATTATTATAGGTTTGTCATCCATTTTTACTTAGCAGACAAACTCACTGCATTGTCTTTAGATTGAGGCCAATTTACAGTCCCGGCTGGCAAGGACAACATTTGACAAAAATTGGTATCTCATCAACAATAAGAAGCATTGTGTTAAAATGTATCATCGAGTAAAGTATTGATCAACTTCTCTATGAAGCTTTCAGAGCGTTGCAGAGAAGCCTCACATGGAGTGTGCAGTGGAGATGGTGATGCCTCTGGTTTCCAATCCAGGCCACGTCTGCATCACTGATGAAAACCTCTACTTCCAGCCTCTGAATGGATATCCAGTAAGACCTGCCTCAGAGCTGCTGCTGACTTTGTGTAACAGTATCATTCATCATTGTCAAAAGATTTGTTTACGGTTCAGTTATTTCATTTTAGGAGCAAGTCATTCAAATTAAACTTCATAACGTCAGACGAATCTACAAAAGACGACATGGACTCAGACCTCTTGTGAGTACATCTGCTTGGTATCCTTTTGCAGCAAACAGTCTGACAAACCTTAAATTATTTACATATTCTTGTTTATAATGTCATCTTCTCCAGGGTCTTGAGGTGTTCTGCTCAGAGAACGACTTTTGCTCTGACATCTACCTGAAGTTTTACAACACAGCAGACAGAGATGAAATATATTACTACATTGCCACTTTTCTTGGTATCCTATTAATTTAGTCTGTTGTACCAATTTGTATTTCATTGTGCATGTTAAATTTCATCTTCATTATCTTGAGATTGCTTACCTTTCTATAATGGTGTCCTTCTTAGAAAACCACATGACGGAGCACACGGCAGAGAGCTACATGTTGCAGTGGCAGCGCGGCCATCTGAGTAACTACCAGTATCTCCTCCATCTTAACAACCTGGCCGACCGCAGCTGCAATGACCTCTCGCAGTATCCTGTGTTTCCCTGGGTCCTGGCTGACTACACCAGCCCACAGCTTGGTGGGTCAACAGGAAATAAATACACATCTGTACATATCGCACAAAGACCAACAAATTCCTTTCATTAGTGATGTGTGTTGAAAACAATGAATGCGAGGATTTTACTTTCAATTTTGCAGATATGACAAATGCTGCCACATTCAGAGACTTGAGTAAACCTGTCGGAGCACTGAACAAGGAACGATTAGACAGACTGCTGGTAAGACTTGACCTAAACTTTGCAAAACTCTACAATGACACATAGACCAATTGAAAGGTTTCTTTTGGGAGGAGCTATTTATTAACCACAGTCTTGTCCTTGTGTCCAGGCTCGCTACCGGGGCATGCCTGAGCCCAGCTTTATGTACGGCAGCCACTACTCTTCTCCAGGCTACGTTCTGTTTTATCTGGTCAGAGTTGGTAAGTCACACACATTTTGGGTCCATACATAGTAATGCATTGACTGAACAGCACACAGATCCTACATTTAATGATCATAAACCATCAAACATGAAGACTGATCAACACATACTACAAATAAATGTTTAGGGAAAAGGCAAATTACTCATAGACAATTACACGAAAAGCCTTAGCAGTATGTCAAAGCTCGTCTTTACCTTTTGAATAATATTTTGTGAACTTGGCTCTCTCTTTTCCTCAGCTCCAGAGCACATGTTGTGTCTGCAAAACGGACGCTACGACCATGCAGATCGCATGTTTAACAGGTAAATCAGACGTTATAATGTACCAACAGTGCTGACGTTAAAATAATACAATGGTTAATCATTTGCAATTTATGAACAGTGCAGCTGTGTAACTATAAAAACTGAAAATCACATACCTTAAAATACGTGTATGTTTTTGTATTTTCATTGTCTGTCCTTAATTGACTTTTGACAGTGTTGGTGAAACCTGGAGAAACTGTTTAGAGGGGGCTACAGACTTCAAAGAGGTGAAGTGTTCTTCTTAGCCTACTATGGGCCATTTTCAGTTTTATATTTAGCTATAAGAATATTTTGTGAAACATATAGTATGGGCATAATATATGTGTTGTCTTAACATGCAGCTGATACCAGAGTTTTACGGCAGTGACTACACTTTCTTGGAAAATCGACTGGGTCTGGACTTGGGCAGAAAACAGAATGGGAGTTTAGTCTGTGACGTTGTTCTTCCGCCGTGGGCCTCAGGTATCTTCGTGTAATGTTTCTTCGTTAACAAGGAGGTGTCTTATGATCTGGCATGTGTGCATTCACTGTATATTGTTTTTCCAGATTCTAGTGATTTCCTTCAGAAGCACAGGGCTGCACTGGAGAGTCAGTATGTCTCAGAGAACCTTCACGAGTGGATTGACCTAATATTTGGTTATAAACAGAGGGGCAGTGAAGCAATCGCAGCTCATAATGGTATAAAACTTTTAAGATATCTAAGTATATATGTGTCAGACCATAATTTAGACAAACACTTAAGTATATTCTTTTATCTTTCAGTGTTTCATCCTCTGACGTATGAAGGTGGCATGGACTGTGACAGGTATGACAGAAACTCCACATAAACGACTGTCCCAAAGATTTGACTTGTCAGAGAGTAACATTTATGTCTCGTGTAGCATCGAGGATCCTGACCAGAGAATCGCCATGCTGACACAGATATTAGAGTTTGGCCAGACACCCACTCAACTGTTCACGACCCCCCACCCGCAGAGGATTACGCCGCGGTTTCACAACATCACACGAAGCCCCAGCATCAGCTCACCAGTCAGTGAACTGTCCCCAGGTGAAATGACGTTTTTTACAAATCAAGAGCATTGTTTTGCATCAGTCACATCATCACATTAGTGACAGCAGTGTTAATTGTTAAGTCTTTTGTCTTTTTTAGTATTATGTCAAGGGTAAGGTGAAGTAAAGGCTAAACATTCATGGAGTTTTAGAGAACATTATATTTAACTTCAAGCTTCTCTGCAATGCAATAAAATGCAGTTCAAGACATAACCAATTGTGACTTTTGCACAGTATGTACAGGGTAGTTCAGTCACTATGGATGTCAATTACAGAATGATATAAACTGCAGGATATGTGCAGTAAACTATATAAATGTCACTAGTGAAAATGGATTGTACAGTAGCCCTGCCAGCTTTAAGCCACGCACATTCTGTGTCGTATAATCAATACAGACAATTGTGTTGAGACATGGATGCTATAGTTACACAAAGAAGATGCAAATACTCTTCGATTGCATGTAAATTCACATTCATTGTCTGTTGTATAGCTTCTCCCAGTGCTGACTCCTCATTTGAAGACCTGACCGAGGAGAGCCGGAAGCTGGCCTGGGCAAACATGGGAAATCTGAAACTCATCTCTAGCCACAAGATCCATAAAGAGTGAGTGGGGCGTCCAGATGGCTGCAGTAATAACAGAGAGCAACTCTGAGCTGCTTCGAAGCCTTTAGTGTCTTTTTTTTGTTTACTGTGTAACATTTTATTTTTAGATATGCTTTTTTACTCTGTATATTGTGTTATGTCTTTGCCACATTGATATCTGTCTTGTTTATTCACTTTTCACAGCTATCTTATTCCTCTGAATTTGCAGGGCTGTCACTGGGATCACTGTTACACGAGATGGTTCTGCTATTTTCTCTACATCCCAAGGTCAGAAACACCTATGAGCCTGATGCAATGACTCTAAACTGTAAAATCTCAACTGTAAAATCCATTTGTAGGAGATATAAATGGCCATTTAAATATTACTTCATTCTTTAATTGCCTGCTACATGTTTTGTTATATTGTTAATACTCTTTTGCAGACTCAACACTAAAAATGTTTTCCAAAGAGCTGAAGGATTTCCAGAGAAGCATGTCGTTCTCAAACATGGTAAATAACCCACCTCATTCTCTCACTCCACATATGTCTTTATTCTCCTTAACCAAGAGCTCTTTATTTGAAGGCATTATCTTCCTGTTTGATGCTGGCTGATGGGAAAACGGCGGTGTGCTCATCTTGGGACAACAATGTGTAAGTATTTCACTATCCACCGAGTGCATTTTGACTGGTTTAATTTGCCGTGATCTGAAGTGTGGTCCTCTGCAGATATTTCTACTCCATCCCGTTCGGCAGACGGCAGGACACACTGATGGGACACGATGATGCTGTCAGTGCAATACGATGGTTTGATGATCGGTTGTACACAGCATCGTGGGATTCTACTGTCAAGGTAAGTCAACAGACTTTATGTAGAATAGGATTTTTATTCAAGCTAACTTTTGTTCTTGATTTATTGTTTTAAAATATGAGTAAAAATTTTGTTTTTTTTGTCTCAGGTCTGGCAGTGTGCCTCTGAAAACAGTCATAAGAGATCTCAGTTTGAACTCCTGGCTGAGCTGGAACATGATGCTGGGGTGAGTGGGATGAGCTGTGTTTCAAATTTCAAAAAGTGCACAAATTTAGGCCTTCAAATCTTTTTTTTTTTTTTTTTTACATAGGAATAATAAATCATACCAATACATTACAAACTTGCACACAGTGAGTCTGTAGTCAAGCCCATTGTTTGTTTACATAAATATAAGTTCATAATCATTCCTTTTTTTGTACTGACTGAGACATGTATGTGATGTCTTTGTTGTTTTGTTTTGGGGTTTTTTCTCAGGTGAACACTATTGATCTAAGTCCTGCGGGGACACTGCTGGTCTCTGGCTGTAAAGATGGGACGGCCATCATCTGGGACACAAACAGCTATGGAGCACTGCAGCAGGTCCACTGTCACAATAGTACCATCCATCACATGGCCTTCAGCCCTGGTGTGTATCTGTCCGGTCTCACATCTGAACAATGAGCATAGCCTGAGCAAAAGGAATGTGTGGAGGGGGCGGCATGCATTGAAGCATGTAGTTTCACGTCACAATTAGCATTAGAAACAAACAGTATATTGTTCATTTGCTCCACAGACAGCCGACATGTTCTAAGTGTGGGAGAAGACTGCTGTATGAAGGTCATTGATGTCCAGACGGGGATGGTGATGTCTTCTGTGAAAGCTGAGGAGGAGCAAAGGTAAAATCACACCATCTGGCTTGAGTGGGTTTTAATGTAATCTTAATGCAAAGCAGCTAGTATTTCTGAGTGGTTAGTTTTTATATTTATGTTTAATGGCAAAACTAAACTTGTGTTCAGGTGTTTCTGCTGGGACGGGAACTCTGTGCTGTGTGGGGGTCAGTCCGGTGACCTCCTTTTGTGGGACCTACTGAGCAGTACAGTCACCAAGAGGATCCATGCACACTCAGGTATTGGTCATGTTGTGTAAATAATGTGATGGTTTAAGATTGTTTTTATACGTTCATTTTAATGATGTATTTCTTTGTTGAGCAGGCGCCGTAACAGCCATGTGGATGAATGATCTGTTTACAACACTGATCACAGGTGGAGAGGACAAACAGATCATCTTCTGGAAGCTTTACAGCTGAATAACTCTTAATGTGGAGAAAGACAGTGTTATCCAAGTATCTAGTGGTCTGCAGTACTTTACTCAATCATGTGGCTGTGCCGGGACAGACATGGGCAGACTAAAGTACTGTATTATGGATATTATCTACTGTTGTCCCTACATACGTCAAACAAAAGGTCCTATATGCCACTAGTGCAGTCAAAATGGAGCTGCAGCTATTTGCATGAGAGCAGGAAACATTGTAAAAATTAGGCAGTGATATATTTTTCCTGTCTCTGTTTGTGTTTTCTTATTGTCATTGTTATACATCATGTTATAACTTTTTTAACTTCTTGTGCTTGCTGCTTTTAATTTTTTTCAATATGTCCCTATATAAAGCTTTACGTGTGTTTTAACGTCACGCTGTTTGTCTTAAGCTTCAGGATACTCAGGTGTCATTCAGGAATAACACTGACCTGAAAACATGCTCCTTGTGTCTTTTTTATAATTTACTATTGAACATTTTCAACAGATTGACTCTGAATTGATCTGATTTGTAACTCTGGAAATGTCATTGCACCTACAGAGCAGTTTTTTGTTCACTAAAGGTGATATTTAAACAGTAGATGGCATCCTTTACCACAGTGCTGTATGTTCATCCAACCATTCTTTCTAATGGTACAGGCAGTATTTGTATTTCTGTAGGAATATGTGCAATATGAAGCAAAATTTGACTTGTATACAAATATATAAAGATACAACATCAGGACTAATTTCCACTGTTTTCATAGGGTTTGTTAACCTTTCCATTCAGTTGTTCGATTAAAAGTTCTTAACAGCTATTTACAGGTAACATGTGAACTTATGAAACATGAAATATCATTGTTGATATTGTCATAATACTGTATATGTTGGAAATCCAAAGTGTTCACGTAACAAACATATAAAAAAGTTATTTTATTAGATTTTTTATATTCATACATTAAATTACAACATGCACATTTTCAAATATCAGCTGACGCTTTCAAAAGTTGACCATTATTGGTTTATAATTAGAATTTCCCTTTAGAAAACACTGCTTTGTTAATAAAATAGACTACATGACTGGGTCATTGTAAAGCTGTCACAAAAAGAAAACATTAAACTTATTGAAGCTCAATGGAATCCCAGATTTAACTGTTCTCAGCTGCTCCTTTCTGCAGAGAGACAAAAAGTGTGAGTTATTAAACAGTCAATTTAATTTGTACTTGATACACTTTGTAGTTGTTTGCACTTCTACTGGCTTCATCATTTACTTGCTTTGCTATGTTTATCAGTTTGGACTTTTTGTACCTTGAGTTTCTCGAGGAGGGCTCCTTTCTTCATATTTCCAAAGGCTTTGAGAAACTTGGGTGTTGGTGGTTTTGCCTGGAAAAGCACCATACCTTTGGGCTTTTCCTCAGCCTTAGCACCAGTAGCAGCTTTGGCTTTGATAAGTTTCCTAAGAACCAAGAAAAGCATGTCTGCATTACATCTATCGTGTCCAGTTGCAGCATTGTAAAATTCAGGGATGCTCACCTGCCCTTCCTGGCCAACACTTTCTGAGACTCTGGATAGTGGACAAGGATATCAAACAGGTCCTTTTTCTCCAGCACAAAGAGGTTAGCAAAGCCATGTGCCTTTACGTTTGCCGTGCGACGGTTTCCTCCATCTTTAGCTGATTGGAGTAAACTGTGGTAATAAAGTAAGGATAAGTAAAAGAATAAATACAACAGTAAATAGTCCTGGATAAGGAAATGTATAGTGTGTAAAAGTAAAACCTGATTTCTCCAAACACACAACCAGCCTTCAGCGTCACAAACACAATGCTGTTGTCAGGTCCTCCCACCACCTGCACCGCTCCACTTTTAATGATGTACATCTCTTTACCAATGTCGCCCTGAAGAAAATGTAGGAAAATAACGTTAAATTTAAGAACATACTACTTTTTCTTTTGTGTGTTTTTTATGGAGACTAAACCTGACTCACTTTCCTGACCACAAAGTCTCCTGGTAGATAGATGATGGACTTGAGCCTCAGTAACATGTCAACCAACATCTGCTGATCACAGCCCTGTGGAGAATGATACCGTATAATGTCATGTGCTAAAACAGTTGTAGTTTATTGCATTGTTCTGTTTTTCATTTTGGTCACCTTGAAAAGATCAATCTTCTGGAAGGTTGTCATGTTGATGTCCACAGCGATGGCCGTCTTCATCACCAGAGGCATCTTATCCAGCAGCTCAGACTCATCTGAAGGAAAAAAATCAGATCAGTTTTGTTGGACAGATGAGAAAAGCAGCTGGAAAGAGGTAAAATTTCACATTATGTCCAGACCTCCATTGTTATGTACTTACCCAGCATGCCTTGTGCAGCCCACGTATAGTTATACCAGGTTCGCACTCTGTTCTGGACCAACTTTGGAATATGATAGGTGTTCATGTAGGACACACAACCGTCCATAGACGCCCGGAAATATGTCTGACCTGCTGTGGCTGCTCCAATGACGTCTCTCATCTGAAATATTTTATTTTATTTATTATCTCTAATCTATATTCTATTTTGTATACCATTATTAAACAACTTCTCCTTTTACCTGTCCGATTAAACTGGAGAACACAAAGACACCAATAAAGAAGTTCGACATCTGAAAAGTAATCTCATAAGTGTTTGTTGGCTCCGGAAGACCCCCGATGTTAATAAGACTGCGCACAGCTACGTAGTAACATCGCAGGTATCTGTGGAGGAAAAAAATACAGACGTCACTTATTGACGCAAGGCCTAAAACATAATGAGGCCAAATCTAATATGCAATTTAGCATGATAATATAACCCCTAACAATGAATGAATAAAGGTTTTTAAAACTTCATAGACAACAGTTAAAAGTTAAGTCACAGATGCTTGTGTCATAACTACAGCTTAATGTATGAATGAACCAGTCCTCTAAAACGTATGAATCTGAACTCACGCTGTTCCTTTCCCATCATACACCCATGTGCTCGTGCCCAGTCCTTGATAAACTGAGGCCACGTAGTAAATACAGGCGTTTAAATGCAGCACAAACAGAAGGTAGCCTGTGGTTCGAGCCACTCTGTGAGGGAAAAGAAATAAAAAAATAATGTTGTAATGTTGTAAAATGTGAAATCAAACAACACAAATATTTGTTTCGAAATATTTACCTCCAAATGTAAGCCTTGGCCATGATGCTTTCAAGACGATCGCTGAATTCAAAGAAGGCATCGAGCTGAAGCATGAACATGAGCATGAAAAATAAAAACTTTAATATTCATAGATATAGATTATAGTACTGTATGGTTTTGTATTCCAAAAGTAAATATGTATTTTATTAGTGTTCTCAAACAATATACAAGTATTATCATCAGAGAAAACACCAAACTGTGGTCTTACCCTGATTAAACGGTTGAGTCGGTAAAGAGATGAGAACTCAAAATGAAGGCAGAGAAGGTCAAATGGGAGGATACTGATTATATCGGTCTATTCAAAAATAATTAGAAACAATCATAAAAAAATAATGATCTGTGTACTATGTACTTGAGTCCAAAACTATTGTACTATTGTGTACTGCACAGGAAAACATTTTACCTTGAATTGCGGGGATTTCCTGTAATGTTCTTTGGTCAAAACTCTGTCTTTCTGCAAAGTAGACATGTCCATTTTATGTTTACGTGTCAATTTTTTGGCTTGTAGCCTTGTTTTAACTTACAATAGTAATTTTAAAACTTTCATTTTTATTATTTTAAGATTTTAACTTACAACAATGTCTCCAGCTTTGACAAACTGAAGCCTGGGCTGCCAGATGATCATGTCAATGACATTTACTACATCACTGAGGACATCAAAAAAGACCCAGAAGGGGTTGACTCTTTCATTGTGGTAAGGAAAAGCCAGGCGTGCAGTGCAGAACCACGCGTTGTAATTGTACGCCAAGGCCACAACCATCATCCAGGAAATGTAGCGTCGATCTGAGACGAGAAAGACCATTGAAGGATTAATGACAAAGCCTATGATGTTACCATGAATGAATGAAATAAATTCTTTCTTTATCTCTCAGTAAGATAAAAGAAGTAAAAGTTTGGAAAAGTATTTTAAATAATCAGAAGCAGGAAAAAGGACACATGTAAATACCAGGTGCTGACAAGTCGGGCTGGACTTAAGTGTCCAGAGAGAACAAAGGTCAAAAGGAGTCCAAGATCAGGTTTGTGGTCATTGTTTTGATTTACTAATTTACTAAAATGATGTCCTCTGTTGCGTACCTGTGAAACGGTCTATGGTGTTTCCCAAAACTTGATCCATCTTGTTCTCAATTGGAAGGAAAAGCACGTCGAAGCAGGAACAGTGGATTTCCGGGAGGATCCTCTTCTTCCTCTTGGCCTCCGCCGCCAGCCTCTCCTCCTCTGCTTTCTTCTCTGCCTCCAGCCTCTTCTCCTCATCTTTCTTCTTCTTCTCTTCTGCCTTTTTGGCCGCCTCCTCAGCCTTCTTTTTGTCTGCCTCCTCCTTGGCAATGCGTTCTTCCTCCTTTAGCCTAATGTAGTCCTCCTTCAGAAAAATAGGAGCTAAAAGCAACAATCAGCCCGTCAACATATAATTTAAATCATGGTGGGTGTTGTTGATTTGGTGAAGGCTGTACTTACTGACAGGTGGACTGATTTCTGGAGAAGTAGCGTAAGGGTCTATGGTTTTCTCTTTGAGCGATTCTGTCCGTTCTCTTAGGTGTTTTGCCAGAGCCCTGAGTGTGTCGTCTGTGTAGCGGAAGTAGACCACAGGTGGAGGAGGGGGTGGCTCTGCTTCACTGAAAAAAGAGTAAGAAGAATATATGTGTTCTTAATAGTATGCAGGTTTAGTCATTTAACTTTGGAGCCTGTTGAGAGAACAGCTAAAATAGAAGAGGAATCTGAAAAATCAGCAGAACATCTTTGATTCGACACTGAATCACAAATACCACTAAGCTGATAATCTGCTTTCCTACTTTAGCAGCCGCAGTCAACAAGTCACATTGTGGAGCTGGCTGCTGTAAGAACCATACTCTGTCTGTGCCATTTAGAGTAAACACAGATTGAGTGAGCATTGAGCCTGTTGTCATGCAGTGTACTTTGCAGGTAAACTGTCAAAAGCTACAGTCCAATTATACCACAATAAAACTATTGTGATAAAAACATTTGTAGGATGCTTATATACATAACATTACAATAGTTGTCCTTCTTAAAATGTCCATACAGTATGTTTGTCTTGTACAGTACTGCACAGTCAGCTGAAGTTATTTTACAGTGACCAAAAATCTGCCCATCTGATCCCCATCTGATGTATAAAGGGAAACATAGACTCCCTACCCTTCAGCTTCCTCTGGGTTGGCCCCAGCGGCTGGAGCCCCAGGGGCAGCTGGGGCTGAAGGGGCAGGAGCCGGAGCTGGGGCAGGAGCCGGAGCTGGGGCAGGAGCCGGAGCTGGGGCAGGAGCCGAAGCTGGGGCAGGAGCCGGAGCTGGGGCAGGAGCTGCAGCAGGAGCCGGAGCTGGGGCAGGAGCTAAAAAACACCAAAAGCACTCCTTTGAGCAAAAACAAGTTACAACAAACACAGCTGTTGCATTCCCTGTACTCAGCCTCATTCAGCTATTGAAATCAGTCGATTTAGACAAATTGACTAAATGTCAATTGGCAAAATGTCACTCAGAAGTCTGGGTGGGATTCACATATTACTTATTTCTTTGATACTGTTTATATTTCAAGAAAAAGCAATACATCTCAATGTTTGTATATCTGCACAAATTATGCTTGTGTTCATGATTTTAATTCTCTTCAACAGAACATTACTTAAATCAATGATAAACAACAAACTACTGCCACCATTTCCATATAAAATACACTTTCAATTACTTACATAATGTATGCCTGCATCACAATGTAGCTTATCGCAGGATAATTCTGTGTTATATTGTCCAAATCAAGTGTCTGACCTGGCTTTTGTTCTTCCTTCGTAGGTTCTGTCTCTTTCTTCTCTTCTTTCTTTTCCTCCTTTTTGTCTTCATCTTTCTTTGGAGGTTCATTCTCGTCCTTCTTCTCCTCCTTCTTCTCAGGTGGCTTTTCCTCCTGTTAACACACAATTACTTAAAATGAATCGATTGCATTTTTGGTCGAAATACTGACTGTGTGCCACCAAGGGCAGCCTCTAGAGATTACTTCACTTCTGTTCAGTGCCAAGCTGCTTTACAGACTGCCAGTGATCTCAGTCTGAATTTAAACACTTCTGCGAATTCACAGTGACAGGCACAAGTCAAACCCTGTCTAGTTCTGTCTAGTTCATACTCATATCAAATAGTCAGAGACTGATTTACAAACAAAACTTGAGAGAACAACAAAATTACAATGACTAATGTCCTTTAAAAGTTTAATGCACACACAAATGATGTTTTTATACAAATACTGTGTAAACCTATGCCATACAGTACAAGATCCAAATAAATGGTGACAACCCAAAGGTGAGAGATGTACTGAAGAGCATTTGTAAACTCCAGTCCTACCTTGGCGGGTGGAGGTGGGTCTTGTGGAGGAGGTTCTGATGTCTTGAACCACTGCTTCAGTCTGCTGAACATCTTCTCAGTGGGCTACAGCTCACACAATAGTCCATACAGTTTCCCCCAGCATCTACGGTCCTGGGACTGTAGTATCCTCGCCTCACATCCAAACAGCTGACTGAGCCAATTAATTCTTTAGACACATTAATTCCCTCTGGACATGCCCACTTTACCTTACACTATCACATCCACCAATCACTGTCCTCTTGTGGAGTAGCAACACAGGAGGTTAAATTAGGCATTTCTCAGTTTACTATAATGCTCATGTTGGAAAAATTGGGATATTTATATAAAATTGGTCATGGTCAGTGTCTCAGTTGATTCTAATGGGAGACTTTAGCAAAAAAAGTCAGTTTAAAAACGATTATTGTAAGTGAACACATGTGAGGTTAAAATTAGTCTTCGCTGAGGTAATTTCAGTCCCTGCTGCCTGGGCACTTCACAAACACAGAGGCCACTTATTTAATTAACTCACATGTCCCTGTCTGCCTTCTGTCACTCACTGAGGCTCTAGCAGCTCCTACTGTTGACAGCCTGAACAAAAATGACAAACATGTTATAAAGTTTCATTTTCCTGGATTTATTTTAGTGGCAAAAGTGATGAAAGTAAACATGTTATACTATCTCCATGACTTTTACAGCGCAATGTAATCTCTGGCTGGCTGGAAAATCTAATGTGCAAAATGCTAAGCAAAACAAAACCCCAAACATATCAAAGCAACCACTAGGGGCACCAGCTGAAAATTCAACTCAAAATTAATATTTGAAATAAGTTTAAAATATTTTTGGTGGGTAATAAAAGTATTTTCTTGTGCCCCAAACATGTATTACACATAATTAAACTGAAAATAGTTGAAACAATTTACAGCAAACTCAGGGTACAAAAAGTGATTGGCAACACATGTACACAATAAAATAAATAATAAAACACTCCTAAAAAGGAGTTAATAAACAACTTCAGATAAAGCAAACTAAATGTCACACTGTCCACTTCAGGAGGTTGCCTGAAAATATGAAGAAACAAAATTTCAGCTGCTGTGCTGTAACATTCCTGGTTTTGTACATTTAAAAGGAGGGAGATGCATACCTTAAGTCTATTAATAATTGTTCTGTTGATGGTTCCTCCAACAGCACGTAGCAGTTTGGGTGTAGGGGGTTTGGGTCCAAACAGTGCTAGTCCTTTCTTCTTATCCTCTTCAGCTTTGGCCGCTGCAGGACCCTTGGACTTCATCAGTTTTCTAATCAAGAGCACACCAAGTATCCAAAGAGTGCTTAGACTGACAGACTACATAGAGTTTTTGATAAGGTTTAGGTAAAGTGGAAGGGACTCACCTTCCCTTCCTGGCCAATACTTTCTGAGACTCTGGATAGTGCACCAGAATATCAAACAGGTCCTTCTTCTCCAGCACAAAGAGGTTAGCGAAGCCATACGCTTTGACATTAGCTGTGCGTCTGTTCCCTCCATCTTTAGATGATTGCAGTAAACTATGAAAAAAAGTTAAACTGAATAAATCGATCTTACAGAGTTGGATTTGAGCAGAAAACGCTTGTTGTTAATATTACTAGCAGCAATCAGATGAACTGTTGATGAACTGTTACTGCTGTAATGACTTTATATCTATCTTATTCTGTCATCATTTGGTCATATTATACCTATAGCTATAAATCTATCTTATGTCACACCTGATCTCTCCAAACACACAACCAGCCTTCAGAGTCACAAACACAATGCTGTTGTCAGGTCCTCCCACCACCTGCACCGCTCCACTTTTAATGATGTACATCTCTTTACCAATGTCGCCCTAAGGAAAAGCCAATACCAGAAAAAAAGTATTAAAACAAATCTTCAACTTTTAGTTTCATCAGATTCATTTGTGTAAACATTACTCACTTTTTTGACCACAAAGTCTCCTGGGAGATAGATGATGGACTTGAGCCTCAGTAACATGTCGACCAACATCTGCTGATCACAGCCCTGTGGAGAATTACATCATCGAATAAAATTATAATATAATAGTTTATTGAATCATACTGGTTGTTTAATTGTACTGATTTTTGTCACCTTGAAAAGATCAATCTTCTGGAAGGTTGCCAGGTTGATGTCCACAGCGATGGCCGTCCTCATCACCAGAGGCATCTTATCCAGCAGCTCAGACTCATCTAAGGGCATCAACATAAACACAAAATTGAGGGTTCAGCGTTTTCCAGCTATCATTAATTAAAACAGAACAAAGCAAAAAAATGACAAAATCTTACCCAGCATGCCCTGAGCATCCCATGTGTAGGTATACCAAGTTCGGACTCTGTTTTGGACCAAAGTCGGGATGCGGTTGGTCACCATATAGGCCACAGTGTTGTCCATGGAGGTTCGGAAATATGTCTGTCCAGCGGTGGCAGCACAAATGACATCTCTCATCTAAGACATGAAATCTGTGTTCATTTAACGTGTACACAGTGAGGAATACAAATATGATACCTTCACTACTGCCACCTTGACTACAGCATTTATTGTTACTAATGAAGGATTGTTTAACATTTGACAGACACGACCCTATAGGGAACTGAGACGCTAGAGAAGTGAATTAGTAGAGAATCTAATGAGCTGGAATGACAAGAGAGTATCTATGAAATCTACGTTAGGGAATCTGACAGCTACTCCAGCAAAACTACGAATGTCGGGAGCTGGATTCATGCTACGGGCCGAGGGGCTCTCTCTGTTACCTGTCCCAGTAAACTGGAGAACACAAAGACGCCCGTGAAAAAGTTAGTCATCTGAAAGGCAATCTCAAAGACGGTGTGAGGTTCATTAAGACCCCCGATGTTGATCAGACTGCGGACTGCAAAGTAGTAACAACGCAGATACCTGTGGAGAGGGTGTGTGTGTGTTAGAGGGGGCTCATAGGGGGCCGCAATGGATCAGTCGCCTTTCGATGAATAAGGAAAGCGTCTGGAGGTATGTGAAAAAGGTATGCCCTTGTTTGTCCTAGTGCTGTCTGTTCGTTTTTATTCTCTTTGATTCTCTTGCCAAAAAAAAAAAAAAAAAATGCACAAAATGACAATCAAGCTACCTGGCCAAGAATGACGGACATAAAGAATGCCCCAAAAAGGTAGTTAGTCATCTGAAAGATCTGTCCGAACATGGAGTCGGGAATCGGCAACTCAGCGATCATCAGCAGGGACTTCTCGGCATAGAAGAAGCAGCTGAGGTAACTGCAGCAGCAGCACACATGAAAATCAATACACCTTAGACTGGACTCAGACACTAAAAGTCTCTGCAAAGTAAATTAACTATCCTTTTTTTTTTTTTTTTTTTACATAGTTCAGAGTATGTTTTACATGGACCAAGTTAAAGCAAAACTGACTAACTTTTCAGGATTTGCAAATATATATGAACTCTAAGTGCAAATATTACATGGGACTGTCTCCGTCTTGTGTGTTATTTATCTTATGTGTTGACTTGACTAGTTCCAGTGAGATAAATGCTGTCTTTACATGGATGGCAACGTGCCCTATCACTTAAAGTTACATAGACTGATTATACTGCTGAGATACTGTAGTATTGGTGTGACATCTGTAAAATTAAGGATTTTACATTATCTACTCAATTCATATCATGTTGTTACTAATTTATTGTATCAGAAATTTTAAATGTGAATGCAAATTATTCTAAATAATAAACATTATTTTGCAGTGTTTACAAATGTTGACGATGCAAACATGTTGTGTGCACAGTAAACACTTACGCACTGCCCTGCCCAGAGTAGACCCACTTGGTCAGACCGATGCCCTGGTAGTCTGAAGCCACGTAGTACACGCAGGCGTTGATGTGGAGCATGAAGAGGAGATATCCAATGGTACGGATCACTCTGAACGAAGAACATTTGAATCAAGGGTTTAGTCCTGCCATAATTAAATTGATGTGTACAATAGAAAAGACCTACCTCCAGATGTAAGCTTTAGCCATTATACTTTCCAAACGGTCGCTGAACTCAAAGAATGAGTCTGCCTTGAGCACAAAAAGGAGAATTACTTTGCTTTTAGCGCATTGATTGTTAAATTGTTAAAATGATTTGAGATTTAGTTTAGCAAAGAGAAGTGCAATAGACCTACCTTCAGCATACGATTGAATCTGAAAATGGATTTGAAGCCAAACTGGTAGTAGAGCAAGTCAAAGGGCAAGAGGGACATCATATCTAACTGTGGAGGTGGGTAATATCACTCATATGAGGTTTTGTCACATAAAAGAAGTGCACAATGTCCCTTGAGTTTAGCAGAGGGGACAAAAGACCTGTGGGCCACTAATTTTGAGTTTTACTGTACAGTACCTTGAATCTTTCTGACTCTCTGTAGTGTTTTTTGGTCATTATTCTGTCTTTCTGAAATGAAGACATAGATTTAGTTAAACACTCATATTTTAGAGGAGTTCCATCCAACAATGTTCATAGGACCTACTATAACGTCCCCTCCTTTGACAAACTGTTTGCGGGACTGGAATACCACACTGTCCATGAGGTAGATAAAGTCAACCAGCAGGTCCACGCCTAACCAGTACGGGATGGCCTCCTCGTAGTGGTAGGGAAAACACAAGCGGGCCGTGAGGAACCATATGTTGTAGTTAATAGCAATGGTGACTAAACTCAGCCATGCGATGTAGCGACGGTCTGCAGGAAGAAAAGTCAGGACAATCAGGCTTAAAATGAATTCTGTTTTACAATTTTTTTCCTATTTTTGCTCATGGGTTTGTAGTTGGTGGTGACACTGGACTTTAATAACATTTTACTGTGCTTTAAATATGCTCAAATACACACATTTTGCAGGTTTCCATCTAAAAAAAACCCAGGTTATCTAGGGTTCCAAAGCAATGGCAGATTTAAGAGTTGGGTTTGCATTAAAAGCTTTAAATAAACTAAACCTATGTCCATAATTTACCTGTGAAAGGGTCAATAGTCACCCCCAGCACTGTGTCCATCAGGTCTTCAAATGGCTTTAGAGCAGCATCCACAGAAGACCAAAAAGCCTCAGTAATCTTGGTCTTCAGTGGGACCTTTTTCTCCTCCTTTTTTTCCTCCAGGCCCTCGGCTTTCTTCTTCTCTTCCTCCTCCTTCTTTTTCTGCTCGGCCTCCTGTTTCTTCTTCTCTGCTTCCTCCTTCTTCTTCTTCTCAGCCTCCTCCTTCTTTATGCGCTCCTCCTCGGCCTGTCGTTTCCTCTCCTCGATCACCTGCGCATACTCAGCTTTGCCCAGTATCGGAGCTGGAGAAAAACAGGGAAGGGTGATATGCAATTTATGAATAGTTTTTTTATTCGCAGAAACAGCAGTGTGTTCTGAGCAAAACTGTCTTTACAATAGCTGGCTTTGGAAGTTGCTTAAAAGGTGGCAAGTATGTAAGAAAAGAGTTTCCAGAGTTTCAGTGTGTGATATTGAGGTGTTGGACAGGTAGGTTACAGAGTTATGAGGCGTGTACTCACTGACAGGAGGAGTGATCTCTGGGGACGAAGCAAATGGATCTGTTATTTTGTCCTTGTAGATGGCCAGTCTGTCTCTCATGAGTTTGACTATGGCCCTGAGCTGCTCATCTGAGTATTTGTTGACGACGATGGGCGGAGGAGGAGGAGGCGGAGCTTCTTCCTGTCTATGCAGCATAGAGAAATAATAATATTAATAAAAAAAACATGCAAACATCTTAATTTTCAAGGTAATTGCGACTAAAATAATAGTAAGAGTTTTATGATGAAGACAGGCATCTTTAGAAGTAATACTGTGCTTTCAGCTACTAGAGTGGTTGGCTAACAGAACTTGCACCCATTTGTGTCATAATAAAAGCCCCCTCTTCTCTTTCACAGACTATATTGGATTTAGGAGACATTTGTGTTTCTCTGTTGCTCCCTGGTGGATAAACTTAAGCACTGCAAGTCTCTAAGGAACAGAAAATTTTAAAAATGCAAGACCAAAAATTATTTTCAGAGGGCACTCAAAAGATGTTTGTTGTTATACACATTTATACAACTTCATAATACACAACAGTCTCTGAAATATTCGAGACAGTAGCCGTGTGCAGGTTACCGTGACACAGTTGAATGTTGAACAGCATAAAAACTAAAAGCATATGATAATATTGTTTAGTAATGCCACTGTGTTATGTTTATGTTGCTATTTAAAGTGACTGTAATCTATTATTGTCAGTGGAACATGTCCAACCAGGTCCTGTCTTTGGCACCTGGGGTAAAACCTGGCATTGATCCACCTGCAGAAACTCAAATAGCTTCAAGTTCAATCTCCTGACACCTCAAACTATTTATTCCTCTCAGCACTAAAAATAGATTTACAACCTCATTTCACAGACACTTTTCATCTGTATTTCTTGAATTTTCGGTTGTAAACATGTATATTTCAGTGTTGATGACAATATTGTGGATTATCCATATCTTCACCTGTTGTCTTTATGGTTGTTGCTGCTGTGCTCGGAGCAGTGCTCTGAGCTTCTTTAAGCTAAAATCTGAAAAGCCTTTAATCCACTTTGAGGTCATCCCTCTGTTAATATGCATGTTGTACTTGTGGATAAAGATCTAGCATGCTGCGCTAATCTCACAGGGCTTTCTCTGTCTGCCGCTCTGCCATCTTGCCAGGGAATCTCATTAATTACTATTTGGGAGATTCATTTAATACTGGTTTGGGGTGTCAGTGTCTTGGCAGGCATGTGTTTTGGTTGGATAGCGTCTGAAGGTGAACTAATTGTATAAGGATGAACACAACTCTTGCCCTATGTGATTATAATACATGTTTTTTTACAACAAAGGTTCTAAAAATATATATTTTAGAGCTATACTGAGCCTTTGTAAAAAAAAATTAAAATAAATAAATAAAAATCATCTTACCCGTCTGGTGCAGCTCCAGCTGGTCCAGGAGGGTTACCTGCAGCTGGGGCTGAGCCTGAGATAAGACCAGAGTTAAATATTTTAGATATTTCAGTTTGGTTTAGAAATGCTGTTACAAAATAATTCATAGAAAAGGTAACACATCTCTATGTAACAATTGCATTGCAGTGCATTTTTTTACACCAGATCTATCAAACGTTCGAATGCTTTTCTGTTTCCAGGGCCCAGTCACTGTTGTTGCACCTATGATGCTTTTTCCAACAACAAATTACTTTGAAGATGCAGATACAGTGTGATGCATGTTTCAAATATTGTGTCATGTAATAAAATAAAGATTAATTCACCATTTCTAAGTTCTTTTGTGAGAGGACTAATGACTACAGCTGCATAGAGGCTGGCTTGAGAAAGAAAACTGAGCAGAACTTTCTCCATTGATCACACAATGTTCATTTATGAGGAGGACATTGTTCTTGTTGATTGATATTTCAGACAAAGCTGATTACAACCAGTGAAGCTCTTCTGTTTAAAGAATTAACTGAGAAAGAACACCTGCAGACATTGTTCAAGAGGCAAAAGACTACATCCAGCATCATTATGTGACATTACAAGCTGCAGTGCCTCCTGAACAATAGCAGCAGTGGATTCAAAGCACTAAGGCAAAATAAATGAGCACTTACCCTGCGGTTTGTCCTCTTTCTTGGCTCCATTCTGCGTCTCCTCCTGCACAACAAATCAACATTTAGCACGAGTCAGATGGGTGGATTTATCAGCTGGAGTGCTGCCAGTGAAGCAATATTTTAATTATGGAAAAATAAATTTTAATTAAAAAATTAACCATCACTTAATAGACAAATTTAAGCCAGATTTGAATGCTGCAAAAATGAACCCAACACTGTGGCCTTTAGAGACAACGAAATAAACTTTCACATGCAGTAATCCAGTATGTGGCTTCAGCTGTCCTCTGGCTGTTCTTAAAGTGAACAAACTGAACAGTGACAAGTCTAGAAATGATTGGTAACTCTGTAGAAGTTTGCAGTAGAAATCACTCTGGAAAATGGTTGCAAAAATCTCCAAACATGATGATAAACACAAGGAGATGTTGCCCATTTACTGCATTAGGCTCAACACAAAATAAAAATAACTGAACTGAATATTTAGGGTTTCTACTTTTCTATTGTAAAAGTCTTACCTTGGCTGTCATTGGTGGACCTCAGGCAAGGCCCTTCAACTCACCAAACTAAAACTTATGGATGCATCTGATGTGTGCACTGTGCAAAGCCCCTCCCTCTGTGGTGGTTCTGGTTGTCCAGCTCCCACCTTTTTTAAAGCAACTAGTCCTTATAATGGAGTGGGCTTACTGCTTTTAGCACGGCTAAGACTCTTGCACTGAGACCAGACCAGCCCCCACCGCCGCCACTCACCTCTAAACCCATCACCATCTCATGCAGAGGCTTAGGACGGACCACTAAAGCTGCACAGACACACCTATAGCGCATGTAGCATAGCATGTGTGTGTTTACAGAAATGTACTGTAGGATGCAACGATAATACTTCAAGAAATGTGTTCAGTAGTGAGTTGTAGTAGCAGACATAGACCTACCACAAACATGGTATTATTATTGTCTACACAGAAAAAGAGAGAAAACATAATATAACAAACATGGTCTTAATTTTCAAAATAAAAACTAAAATAATACTAAAAGCTTTATGATACAGACCGGCATCTTTTAAAAATAGTAGGTTTATGTGCAGTCTGTGATATCAAATAAACAGAACTTATGGATACATCTGATGTGTGCACTGTGCAAGGACCCTCCCTCTGTGGAGCGTCTGGTTGACCAGCTCCTTCCTTTTTTTAAACTAACTAGTCCCTATAATGGAGCAGAAACACGTGTTTAGTATGTGGGGTATATCTCAAACATTATAGCTGCCAATGAGTATTCTGAAAGACGGCCTCTAGTGGTCATCTCAGGTACTGCAGTAAAATTCAGCACCAAGTTAAATTACTAAAAAAAAAAAAAAAAAAAAGGAACAAAAAATTATTTTAATGTCCTGAGATAAAGTGATCATTTGGACTAATAAACTCAAAGAAAGTGTGTTATTTCTCAATAGGTCTGTGTGAAGCACAGTTTGTAAACCTAAAACTAGCTTTTTTTTGCACAATATTGCAATAAAACAATAAAAACTGGGCATTTTAAAGCGAGAATTGACATAGCTTTGTTTTGTTAGGTAACCTCTTGCCTGTTTTATGTTATTTTAATGTTTCTTGCTACAAAGATTACTTTATTGTTATCAGCTTTGTAGTGTGTTCTAAGTTTGACAATGTTATCAGCATTAGTCAAATAAAAAAAAACCTTCGCATGCCTTTAATAAAACATTGGACTGTGGTTCCTCAAGAGGTTTGGTCCATCACTACACTAGTCACTACACCTACAACTCATGTACTTACATATACTAGCTTCTCTATATGGATGGGAATAACCGGCTACTTTTTGTTGCTACAGTATCAGTCTGTACCTTTGACCAGTCACGCACTGACCTGACGGCTCACCTCAGAGTTTCTTTTTTTTTTTTTTTTTTTGGAGGTGGCTGAATTCACTTATGACTCACGGCACTAATTGTCATACTACAGGGGTTCTCTCAAATGAGAGTCTAAAAACTGCAGCACAAGCATTCAGACACGCCAAATGACAGCTCCCACAATGACAACAATGACACATCATCAAGCGCCATTCTGTTTCTGTGAACTGGATCTCGATTCAGAGAAAAGCAGAAAGTAGGAGGTAATTTAATCGCTGCACAACTGTGAAAGATTTTCAGCGAATTTAAATGTGTTTAATTTGTGGCACTAGGTGGGAATAAACAACGGTTTCAGAGAAAAGCCTCGAAATTTCAACGCAAACAAATGCTGTTTCAGAACAGAAATAATTTGCTTTACCTGTTGTGTTAATATGTATAATTATGAGCCCCTGCTTTAGTGAGCAGCATGTGTTTGCCCTCAGTTTATTTAGCTACTAAGTTTTTTTAATTTATTATTTTAGTTTGTTTGGTTCTTTTGTTTTTTGTTATTTTCTTTTTTTCAAAATAAAATAAATTCTCTTAAATGCGAAGATTCATATTTAATTTGACGACCCCCCCCCCCCCCCACACACACACACACAATTACATGACCTCTGATTTATGGCTTTTAAACAGAAATTAATTGCATATTTATTTACTTAATAAAGTAAAAAACTAGATGGGATTTTAAGCCATTTGTTTGTGCCTCAGTTTCTAGAACTGATATAGATGGACGGCAATGTTGGAGTTAACTGGAGTTGCGCAGCTCTGTTCATCTCACCTTCAGGAGCCTCGATCTGTCGACGCACTTGGCCTGGACCAGACATACTTTCACCTCACCCTCTGCACAGTTTCTGACTCCCACTTGGCTTCACCGAGCACCATTTCAAACTGAACATGCCCAGGCTAAAGAGACAAGAAGCAGTAATGTCAAGAGACAGACGATGGTGCAATCCAAATGTTTTATCGGTGCTGGAGTGGACTAAGAAACAGACACTCTTGGGTCACAGACAGCCACACAACATTTACAGTTTCAGTATAGGAATTTTAGATTTTATAAAGTGTAACATGTATAAGACAAGTGCCAGTAAGTTTATTGGCAAAACTAAAATTTAAAATTTATGAGGTGAGAAAAATGGATATGGAAAGCACACATGTTAAATAGAATGACTTTTTTAATGGATCTGAAAGGCTTTGAAATTAGTGTGTTTTCTGTTGACCTTAAATGATTTCCAGGTGCACTGCAGTCTTTCCACCTTGCCTCACCAGATTTTCACTTTAAAAGCAGTGTCCCTGTAGTGACACACATTTCCCATGGCTGGTTCCCAAAAGAATGACAGTGTGCCAAACAGGAATTGCACACTTTGTCTGTTTCTCGGTGTCACCCCCTCGGGACGCAGCACCTGTCCCCTGTGCCCCAACCATGTCGGACAATGAGACTTTCTGGAACAGGATGGAATTGGTGTCCTGCCCTTGGTGCTCGTGGGTAATAGCCAGTGGGACAGGAGCCTTAAAAAAAAACTGTTTTCTAAAGGAAGGTGTTCTGGAGCAAAAGAAACTGCTTTTACTTTACTGTGGTAGACTTTGACAGGAAAAGACCCTTAAACAGTTTAACTACTACTACTACTTTAGAAATAAAATGATTTCTGCTCTAGCTGTCCATCTGTGATATGAAATTATAAAACTGTAATCTTATCTCAAGTATAGCCATATGGAAAAGAGTCCAAACAGCAGATGGAGCTAGTGTAGTTGTGATCATGTTTTCACTGAGTCAGCAGGGGAAGCATATAGCAATAGGCTGATGGAGCTTAGGTAAGTTTAAGGATTTTTTTTAGAAGGTCAGGAAGAAGTCAAAGAAAGATAGATGCTCAAAGCCAGGGATTCAGAAAATGACCGACTAATGCCCTTTGTCTTAGTTGTGTTATAGAAACTGATTGTTCATATATTGTTCAACAAACTCCAGCTTGTTTTTGACACTATAGCTTCTCGTGTCTGGTGCAGAACATGAGGACATTACTTCTCGACCCTGCACTTTCCTCCCATTTTTATAAAACTATAATTTAAAATGACTAATTTTCCGACCCCAAGTGTAGTTCATGACATTTTTGAGCAGATCTTATGAAAAGGTCGGTAGGCTGTATGAGTCATGGGCAGTCTTACTTTATAAATGTGACTGACTTGATGTTTAGGTTTTACACAGGTGCAAAATCCCACCTTCCAAGTCCAAAAACCAAATGAATAAGTAAAAGATTATTTACAATCTTTCAGTTGTTGTTTTAATTTACACATTATTCCAACCACGAGTGAACGGTCCCTGAGTGGTTTTACTCTCTGGGATCATATCAAGATGGTTGTGGGCTCACTTCCCGCCTGGTCGACCATTGCCCTTTAGTTCGGAGGTGAACTGGTGACTGGTAAACTACCCATCCAATGAAAGGTTCTCTGTCTGTGTTTAGATGGGAAAGGATCCCCATGACTAAATTAAGCTGTGGAAAAGGATTGAATGGATCACACACTTTTTTTTTCCTCTTCCAAATCTGTACCCACAGTCCTTCTCTGTGTAATTAAGTTTTTTTAATAGGTTGCTAGTGGGTTTATTTATGTTCTGCAGCCCAAAAAGCATATTCATTTTGGCCTTTGCATTGACATAACCATGTTTTCTTTCATTCGTGGAAAATAGCCCCACACGTGATGACAAGTTAAAATGGCAGGGAGTAGGATCCAGGTTTTATAATACATCCATAGACCAACCCAATACACGAATCTCTCTTTAGTCTGGACCACATTTACAATTTAAAAATGAAAATATACTTTTTCCGCTTGAATGCCAGCCATAATCTAATAGCTCATTGGTGTCACTGTGATTGAGGTGACCTTCAGTGTCTCGTCCGTCCACAAAAGCTGCCTCAGCACAGACACTGTACAGAGGACAGAAGTGAGCAGCTGAGGATAATGGCTTTCAGTGCACTGTCTGGATACAGCCGCAACAAACTGTCACAATGTCGGAGTGAGTGAGGAGCTGTCAGGTGTGTGAAAAAGAGAATGAACTTCAACTACTGGAAGCCCGCCAGACAGCCTGCTCCCGCCTGAGTCGAACGCTGCAAATACTGCCAACTAAGACACACACAGAGTTAGTGCAGCTATTTGTCTCCTGAGTCTTCCTGCTCCGGATGATTGCTTTGCTCTTCTTGAGGCCATCTATTATCATTATGCATGTAGTCACCTCAAAATCATTATCCCACATCTTTATATATTATACATTTAATCTTTGTTAGAAAGTAATGGCAGCTGGTCCCGTTTAGAGCAAACAGCGGGATTTACGCAGAGCTATACAGAGGAGATGCAAGCTCAGGGAAAAGCGTCAGGAGCTGAACCAATACAGTATTTATTAGCAGTCAAAGGGATGAGTGTAATCAATAGGAGCCATCATGTCAAAGAACATATGGAAATGTGAGAGCAGCCTGTACTTGGTTTGTGTCTGTCGTACTACACTGATCAATATGCAGCATGCCCTCGGGCCTCGACATAGTGGCTCACGGCTAAAAGCTAAAGTCACAGACGTGGAAATCTTTTAGTTATTTGTCAGTTTTACAGTTGAATAGATCAGTGGTTCTTTTTTATGTGTACAATATTTGTCTTTGCCTGTAAAATATGGTAGTCTGGGCCAAATTAATTGCAGTCATAATAGTTTTCACAGCAGACAGTTTTTCTCTGTGAAAATTAGAATTTGACTTACATCCATACTGCTGTGACACTGTGTTGCTTTTTAAGTCACATTTTCAGCTAATAATTTTGCAAACCCTTTATTTCACACAAATTACTGTTTTCTGTTTGCATTCTTTGTTTTGATGGAGAGATGTTTTTGAGAGTGAAGCTCTCAGCCAAAAGAAAAAAGCATGTGCATCAAGACTGCATGACAGGTGGCTACAGTTCATTCAAAGGCTAGAGTTAACCTGGATTTGACTTTTATTTATCAATTACTTGCCTACACTTGTATATTTTGTGTTTAAATATATGTCATAATAACTGCACATACTATTCCACTGACAAGACAAGTCAGGTTAAACACTAGACACTAAAAATATGCAGAACATTTTAAAGCCCTACATTTAGCCTTTATAGTTTGTGATTTGTGAACATTTGGCTACATTTTGTCGTTTCTTCTGCATTTCTTATTGCATTAAAATGTAATGAACAGAGATCTCTTGGATGGGACTACTTTTTCCACTTCTCTGTTTTGTATCTAAACTTTATTAGCTTTCATCAGCTGGACTGATTCAAATATTTTATCCAAAGTAAAAGTAAACATCCCAGGACAAGGGCTCAGAGCTCAGGGCGGGGACCGATGTCTCATGATTGAACGATGAAACCATCCCTCTGTGTGAGCGCTGCTAATGTGAGCTGAGATGAATCAACTCGAGGAGGGAGTGCGACGTGTTTTCATAGCCTGATATACATCTACTGCAGAGTGTTAAGTAGATTAGGGTTTTGCGCACTGCACGGGACGTTAAATTCACAGCTGTCTCTGTCCTTTTGAAAATGGTTTGAAGTGACAGACGCAGAGAGAGAGATGTGTGGAGCAGATAGTGGCAGAGGAATGACAGAGGGAACATCGATGGGAGATGAAGTGTCAGCCTCCAAAATGAGGCAGGTGCTTGGAAATAGTTTGCTCTGGTCAGCAGCTCTTTTCCATAAAGTATGAAGAGAATTGTAATGGTTGTGTGTTCTTATATGAAGTAGGAAGTAATTTGTACTTGCTATTTTATTTTGTAGACCATGTTTTTTTTTTTTTTTGTTCTCTAATCTGGGAACCTGATTTCAGGTTACCACACTCTTGCACTGCTGCAAACAAGAATTTACTTCTTTATTCTAGTCAATAATAACACATATGTTTTAGAAAATCAGCTTAAAATTTGGTTTATAGGTCACAAAACAAAAGCCGCACTAAGAACCCTTGTAATGTATACAATTAGCCAATAATGATGTTTTAAATTGAGCAGAGAGTGCCTTATTTGATGCTTGATATACACTTCTCAACCATCCTCTTTAACATATAACTTAAACATATAAATGTATATAGCTGAGGTAAATTTGGTAATTCAAGCTAAACAGATTTTTGGAAACTTTGAGGAGTGTAATTTTGACCATTTTGTTACAATAATTCAAAATGTGAATCTAATATATTTATGAATACGACCTGCAGCCATACAGAGCTGCACATAAAATATCCCTCTAATGACTTTCCCACGTCATTTTCACCCACTGGCTTCTAACTCTTTCTTCGCCCCTCTTTCCTCTTTATTATTTAAATGTGTCTGAAAAGGCAGAGGATATAAATCTCAGTCAAGCATCAACACATGAGAAAAGATGGAATAAAGGGGACGTCGGGATAAAGGAAGAAGGGAAGTCCCGCGCTGATCTGGTTCTGGCAGAAGAGGACTGAGTCATAGCCACAAATGACTTTTCCTTTCCCTCCCGTTCACAGGGTCAACTCAGGTTAGAGCGTCTTGTTGAGAGTCAGGTGCATGAACTTAAGCACACTGCACTCCGCTGTCGAACACACTCATGGTGCTCATACATTTACAGTATTGCTATTTTTATATGAAAGTGTCCCAGAGGCAAGAAATGTCCTGATGGGAACTTTCAAATAGGAAAGAGTTCAAAAGTCCACATACTTTATCCCTATAAACCCTTGGTAACACTTTAGATTGTATTGGCCTGAAATTTTATTTTTTTAAGTTGCCAATTTTTTGGAGTTGGATAATTTTAAGTTGGCCTGGAAAAAAAATTGTTTTTTAGTTGCTGAAAAAAATTATTTTGAGTGCCCAAAAAAAGTTTAATTTTGTTTTGAGTTGGCCTGAAAAAAAAAATAATTTTTTTGAGTTAGACCAAAAAAACTTTTTTTTTTTTGAGATGCCCAAAAAAAAAAAAGTACTTTTTTTTTGTTTTGAGTTGGCCTGAAAAAAAAAAAAAATTTTTTTGAGTTGGCCTGAAAAAAAACCTTTTTTTTTTAGTTGGCCCAAAAAAAAATTTTTTTTTTTTTGAGTTGGCCTGAAAAAAATTTTTTTTTTTTTGAGTTGGCCTGAAAAAAATTTTTTTTTAAAATCAAAAAAAATTTTTAAAAAAAAAAATATTTTTTTGAGATGCCAAAAAAAAAAATTTAATTTTGAGTTGGCCTGAAAAAGTTTTTTTTTTTAAATAAAATTTTTTCAAATTTTTTTTGGGGGAATTAAAAAAATTATTTTGGGGGGAAAAATTTTTTTTGGGGGGAAACTAAAAAAAATTTTTTTTTTGAAAGTTTTTTTATTTTTGATTTTTTTTTTTTTTTTATATTAGTGTAAACTTTAAAACTAAGAGTTTTTTTTTCAGGAATAAACAAAAAGCAAAAAAAAAAAAATACAATATACGGTGCATTTGGTTATCATACTTCATTTTTCACAGTTTTGTTATTACTGAGTTAGAGGAAGTCAGTAGAGTAGCCATTTCCTTTAACTTATTTCTATTTTCTCAGCATCTCCATGGTGTCGTCAAACACAACCCAGAAAGATTCACTAAATTTAGCTTCATCCCAACTCTTCTAAACAAATGAGGTTTAGAACTATCCACTTATCCTATTTATTGCCATCTTGGTCTTGACTTATTCTCCGTCCTTAAGTCTTAATTATTGTGGCAACGTGGGCATGAGGTCTGTGAATAACTGTGGAACACCTCACTGTTGTATGTGTTTCTCTGTTGTGTAGATACAGGGCATTTCTGTAAACAGGACAAAAAGTGTATTTCCAAGCCATTTGAGGACAGACCACATGAGGTGGCAGCGTCATACATCACACACAAACACAAGTGCATGAACTCTCTACTCTGCAATCGTCCATGGAGCGCCTCCAGTCTGGCGGAGAAACATGAGAAAGACAGAGTTCCCCGGGGCTGAGAAAATTACAGTGCGATGCTCCACTCAGTCAACTAACAGAGGGAGAAACTGGAGATATTAAAAAACAGGGAGGCAAAGTTTGTGAAATCTAAATCCTGAATGTCTCTGTAGTGTAATGTAAAGCAGAAATGACGACCCCAACAAAGATGCGTAGCCTATTACCGTAAACGATGCAGACATTGCTGATTACCTTCCAAATGACTGTGGAAACAAGAAATTCAAACAGAGCAGTCTCTCAAAAGGCAGCTTCCCCCAAAGAGGACCATCAACGAGGAGTGCCAAGTTCATTAGGCAAGCGTAACTACGATTTAAACCCAGACACATCAAACCACATTGCGTCAAATTTGAGATGAGACGGGCATCATCACGCTGTGCCAGCAGTGGAAATGAACTCTGGACGCTTTCATATGTAACAGACACGGACAGATATTGGGGGAAGAAGTGGTCCCCGAGTCAAATACATGAAGTCATGGTGGTTGTCAAGACATTTTGTATTAGTGGGAACCTAGCATTTCACTAAAGACATCAGGGACGGTCTACTGTGGACATTTTCTATGTTTCCATGAGTCCTTTCCACACAATACAGCGTCAAAATAGTGGCCAGGTTTCTCTATGATAGGTTTGCACAATAAATAAACTGTCGCCAAAGATGTTTAGCCTGTAATATCAAATTGTTTTTCATATCCTGTTCTTCAGATATGCCAGATATAAATCACCTTGAACAGAAAGTCCAAGAATAGTGTCCCCATTGGACTGATAATGGGCCTGTCTAAAGAAAGAAAGCAATATTTTTTTCACTATGCATCACTAACACCATCTAAGAAGCTGCACTGTATATAATGTAAATAATATAAGCACAAGGAATCAACTCTCACTAAATGAATAAATAGCAAATGAAAACATACATTGTTGTGAATGGTTAAAAAGGCCCAAACCAAATGGAAAAACTGGTTTAACTTAATGGTAATCCCACCCTCTGAAAAAAATACTATATGAAAATGTAATAAATGTATGGCTTATTCAAAACACCAAATGTATGCATTGAATATCAAAGTATGAAGAGTATGAAAAATATGCAGCTTAGAAAGGTGGTTTTCATCTAAGTCAATGTTATATCCGAGACCTCGCTGGAATAGATCACACTTGTGGTTTCTCTAAAAGCACAAAGAGACCACTGCTATCTGATGGAGACTTATATTAAAGAGGGGTTTCTTTTATCGTAGTGCACAGGGCAGATATTATTGCCAAGAACACAGAATACACTCAGGCTGATGTAATATAATAGGCCTAATCTATCTCATATAAGATTTATGAAAATATCCCCTGACTTTGTCTTTTGCATTTTGGATGTTTTAACCCTGTTGTGGGGCTTTGTTCAGAGTGGGACACCTCTGCAGCAGGGGTGAGTTTGGCTCTTACACAAACAGGTAAAAACAGGTGGATTGAGTGATTGGATCTCAACATGACATGACAGGTAATAGAGTTGGGACAGAGGTGGCATATCTCATACTGTAGATATGATATGAAGTAAACAATCCTCTGTAAAAAGTAACGAGTGTGAGGTATTAAATTCCAATTTTTTTTTTTTTACTAAAACCAGTGCTTTGTTCACATCTACAGGTAATCCTTGACTCAAACCTAGAAAGACAGTGGAGGACAGTCTCCCCTATAAACGTTTCCTTCTATTTTTTTCCAACTGTTTTCGCTTCAATGCATTATCTAGTGACAGAGGTGTCCCGGGCCCCGCTCTCTCTGTCGTGATGGATGGTGCTCGGCACAAAGCAGTGGCCGCAGTGATTGGCTGGCACTGATAAAGCTCTAAATGGCTTTAGTAGGAATCTCATTGCCCCAAGATCCCCTGAAGACCCAACCGCACTATAGCATCTCCCACAATCCTCTGTCGCAGCTTAAATTGAAACTAAACCTGCAGGGCTTTTTTCCTCAGAACCGACCTCTGATCCTGCAAAGAAAGTACAATAAAGGAAGAAAGATGTAAGTTAAAAGTCTTGGGATCCCAGTGATCAAACCAGTCAAATCTTTTTTTTTTTTTTCAAGCCTAATGCCACTTTACCCACTGTTGAGTCAGCAGAGGTCTCGGTGCTGTAACTCACACAGATAACTCTTATCAAAGGAGTCCTGTCCTGATGATTTATGTCAGTGGTAGACTTCCACATTCAGTTAGAGAAAGGAAGTACATTGTGGCATGTCTGATAAGTGAGGGGCATTTAAAAAGCTGCATTTATGATAGTGTAAATCATTTATTTCAGGTTGTAACATATTGCATTTTGCCATGTCAACAAACAGACTCATTCATTTACACTCTACTATATTTCCCAGTTCACTATACATGCATTTGGACAGTGTGAGGAAGACTAAGTAGTATCCAGAGAGAATCCACATTAGCACAAGGACGACATGCACACTCTTTACATATTTCCATTACTTTCAGAGCAACTGCATTTGTCAGGCAAAAGAATCGCTCCCCATCCTTGACCGGATCAAACGGTTCATCTCAGTGAGAGCTGAAGGCTGGAGCTGCTGATGTGAGGCCTGAGGAGCAGGATGTGTGGAGGTGGGACCAGCAGCACAGACGATGACAGAGAGATGACTGTGGACTGTAATGTTTTCCAACAGTTAAAGGCCAGAGAAACAGCGGGCGGCTGATCCAGGACATCTGCTGAGATGTTTTCCAACCCTTCTGACGAATCTTACAAGACAAGTGTTGCTTACTTTTGGTTTTACTGCCACATTTGACAGAAACCTTGACCATGGGAAAAACGTTTATACCGAGAGCATGACAAATGTGATTTAAAGGTGCAATGTACAAAATGTTGTAGATTACAGTAAAACAATGGAATACATTGGTCAGTAGTGTATGTTCACATCCAAATAACAATAAAGGCCACAACGTCACATACACACTGTGAGGAACAAACTCTTTTCTAGCTTTTCCAAAAAACACAAACTATGAGTCACACTTTTATCAACTATCTTTATCTGAATGTAAAGTGCACCTTGGCGCTTATTTCAAAAACAAAGCAGTACCATCTCCGTGTCAGCAATAAGCCATAACCTATTTTAAAGTTTAGCCCCTCGATATAAAATCTCTACCTCCAATAAAATGGAAATACTTCAAAATAAAAGCCTTCCAACTCAGAGCCATTCACATATATTGTTGCATAAAGTCTATGATTGTGTTACCAAGATATACATGTAAATTTGCAAAGCCTGATCATGGATTCTCTTCATGCAATGTCACCCTGCCAACATTTTAAAAGTCAGATAGCGAGCTCTTCCTGCGCCCTGCAGCTTACCTACCTGCCAAACTGAGTGTGACCCGGCCATGATGAATCCTCCAACACTCAGGACCTCTGTCCTCTCCGGCACAACTCGAGCATGACTTTTGCTGAGCTCTGCCTCACGCCCCGAGCTTATTTCAAAGGTTCAGTGCAAGACAAGTGCAAAGAAACTGCATATCAAATCAGTGCATATACACAATCTCACTGGAGCCACTGGGGAATTAGCAGCCCTCGGTATCTGCGTTCGATTTCCTTCCTGTGGCGCTATTGCATTTGTAAGCATAACGTCATAATGAGTTTATGGTTAGTGCGCCTCATGAGAGAAAAGATGAGCTCGGTTTGTCAGTTAATGGTGTTCTGCTGAGTTGGTTTACTGTACCCTTCAGAGTCTCAGAGGGATGGTATCTTCTTCCCGAACACCAAAATGCAAATCACAAAGCACACTATGGATCTAATTTCTTCTCTGCATAATGATAGCAACAGTCATGACTTCACAGGGATTATGTTCTCTGAAAGTCACGCGGCAGGGTAACAAATAGCACCTTCATGTATTTCGGATACAAAGAGTGTATTTTCCAGAGAATTCTACATTAGATTAAGATGCCTTGTCACGTTCCTACGGCGTACTAGCTTTCTTTTTGAGACATTAACATAATCAAATACATTTTTATTTTTAGACCACGCAAAAGCATCATTTTCTAGTTTAATGCGTAGTCATCAACATGTCTTTGGTTGTAGACAAACTCCATGAATGCAAACTTTAGCCCCTATTTCCACAAAGCACTCAGTGACAGTAATGATAAATATTCCATAATCCGTCCATATGTTTGTAATCAACTGGTGGAAAAATGTAGAACTGGAAAAGAATATGTTCAAGTCAAGAATTCAAGGATTTGCAGTCAGAAAAGGAGCAAGGAGAAGAGCTGAGAAAACTGTATGGTTGATTATTCTGTGTGTTTATTGTATGTGACCCTGGACTCTCACAACCTCACACATTTACGACTTCAAGAAGAATAGGCACCAATTTTTCAATCATTTTCAAGCCAATATTTGATGTCTTTTCAATATGTTATTTCAACCTATTCTCAAACTCCCTGTAGCCTTGTTTTTTTTTATTAGTACAGAACACATTAGTTTGGGAAGGCACACTTTTAGTTGCATTTTTTTGTGTTTGTGTCAAAATGGAGTTCTAAGGATCCAGAATAACCATACTGTCCCACGTTTAACATCCCTCTCCACTGGGATTTAGACAGAACTGTTAGGTTTAGGAAACAAGTGAAAAACAACTAACATCACAGACACCAACTTTGATACAACAATAAACTGTTTTGTTTAAGATACTAACCTGAAATTTTCTGCATTCATTAATCCTCTTACTCTTCCTATTTTGACTGTTTCATGGTAAATATCCAGCACAATTTTTTTCATTCAGTTGTGTTTGAGTTAAGCCCTCTTTTTAAACATGAAAATACAGACCTTGAAAATTCAAATCTGGTGAATTCAATTGAAAGGACTCTTGTGTCAGTACGCTTACGTGTAATAAAAATGATCATCGAGAGAGCACCAGGAGACATGCAACTGGACTCAGAGTTAGCTTTTCCCAAGCTGCACACAGACTTATATGAATTTTGAATCCTGTTCTGAATTGAGCCCATGGGTTTTTCGAGGATGAGGTCAGGGCTTTACTAATGTCCTGCTCCTTTAGAGTTATTGTGTTTTGATTGTGTTGAATTAATAAAAAAGATTACAATTATATTCAGTGGGTATTGAAATAAGCACAAGATGTTGTTAAAAGTTCAAACAGAGAGAATACTATTACTGTATGCATGCCGTGGCCTTGTTGCTTCATTGTGAATTCATTGTCGGACTCGGAAAACAGAAGTTTCTGTAATTACCCTTATGTGTGAATGAAAACGCACGCACAATAACATCTGAGTGTCTTGCCGGCTCAGACTCAAACACACAATTGCTCCGTCTCCCAGCAGACCTGCTTCGTGGAGCTTCAGTGATTGATGTCCATGACCTATTCTGCAAACAGGCGGCCACATCGGCAACCTAATTACCCCATAATCATCACTGCTCTATACGCCGGAGCCAACGCACAAACACAAACACCTAACAGCAAACGCAAAATTACTGTAAGAGCAGGTTATTGTCAACTCTATTTTAAAAACTTTAGCTACATCTTGGAATAATGAGCGCTCCTTTCAGACAGACGGTATTATATATATTTGTGCCGTCTATTTCCTGAGCATTACAGTGTTCTTTCCACTGTTTACAAACGCAGTGAACACATCTCCTCTCCGTGCCCTTGTCTGGTTCTCTACTGTCTGCCGTCACACTTCACCGGTCGCCGAGGTGTACGGCCCGATCCGATGAGCGGCCGTCAATTCAAGTGTCCTTCAGCAAAGACGTCCACTTGGAAGCCGGAGTGATTCAACTCGAGACACACTGCCACAAGAGAGTATTCAACAGCCAATACTGTAAGATGATATGTAATTAAATAGAGGAGGTATTTCTTGCTTTTTCTACATTTTTCTCACTTTTCTAAAATAAAACAATCAACCTGAAGTGGTTCTCAGACATGCTCATCACTGATAGGATTATATATCCGTCTTTAGTTCTCTCTCAGAGCTACTGTATTCTCGCTCTCCTGAATAATTATTAATTTGCCACTGTTTACACTTATTCGTATCCTAGTCAAGTGTGTGATCTTTTCTGGGATGTATTCCTCATTATGCAGCCTGCAGTGATCACAGTCTATGTTTGCTATTCACGGCCCAGCCTCCACAATAAAATCAGGCTTTGGCATGTTTTAGAGACTATACACATACATAACATATCAAACCCACATTTATTCAGTGTCTTTATGTTCAACATTTTGATAGAAATCACTTGAGAGCAATTGAAAACTACTACTAGATATATTCAGTGACCACCAAGGTTAAGATGTGGTAAATGGCATGTATTTATAGCGCTTTTATCAACCCTTTTGGGCACTTTACAACACTTCCATTCACCAATTCACACCCTAGTCACACACAAGCACTCACACGTTCATACACCAATGGCGTGGACACTGGAGTAGAGGTGGGTGAAGTGTCTTGCCCAAGGACACAACGACAGTAAGAACAGGAGGAAGCGGGGATCGAACCACCAACCTTCTGGTTATTGGATGAAAAAATGTATAAATGAACCCTTATTTTGCATTCATGTGAAAAATGTAAACTCTAATCGGGTAAATACAACATATAGTAGAGCTGTATCTTATAGAAATGTATTTCTCAGTCCCTTTTTCTGACAGAGATAGAGGCAAAATCAGTCAATCTAATCATTGTATTTAAATTTTACATTTTTTTTATTGTTAACTTAATCAATATTGTTCTTAATGTTCAAACTGAACCAGGAGCAGTACAAGCTTTGCAAATGCTAACTTGAGATTTATTACCTCATCCCCTCAACATACATCACACCTGTGTTTTGATTTGCATGGACCACCTGTTTTTGTATTAAATAAATGTGAAAACACCGAACAATCTTACAGCACAGACAGAATGTGAGAACCCTATGTAACCACAATAGGACATGCAGCCCCCAGACTGTGAATACGTTTGTTTTCAGAACCAATGTAAATTCACAGCATGCTTTGATGCTACCTTTTTGCGAGAGCCCCATCTCCCGCAGCAGAAAAGACGCACACAATCAGCACGGCTTATTCAGTCTATTCACCAGAGCTATTTGAATGTATATGATGCAAGCCGCGTGTCTATCAGTCGTATCAGTATTCATGAGGCAGGTAAGGGAAAACACGTGGAGTCTGCCCGCTCTCAGTTTATCTGTATGGAAATGACACACTGCTGCTGCACCCCAGGGAGCTCTGTTTTCTTTAAGAGTGATTGTACTTGGATTTCAGGTGAATCATCCCACTGCACAAAATCTGTCCCATCTGTGTCTCTTCATTCTGTTCAATTATTCATTCCCCATTTGTCCATGTATAATTCAGTGTCCGCTCCTCGGCCCAAGAGTTCGATCTTGGCGTCTAAATTAAATGCACTGAAAAGCCCTTACATGAAGTGATGATGAGGGAGAGGGGAGAAAAGAGGAGAAAATGACGGACAAGAGGAAAGAGTCGAGTTAGGACAAGTGTGTTTCTATGCCATGGTTAAAAACAAAACAAAAAAACAGCAGGATGACAATATCCCTGTGTGAGCTGTACAGAATTAAATGGGAGGGTTTGGCATATATTGCATCCATTTTTATGTCTTTGTGTGATTGTGAAATGCTGAAATACTATATTAATTTACCACTATTTTGCAACAAATGTCTTGTCAAGGTACTTAACAAGGCAACAAATCAAGACTAATAAAAACTTCTTAAACTGTCAAAAATCTCAGTGGCTGCCTGTCAGGACAACCCCAAACTTTTCCAGTCTGGGCAACATCTGTGAAAAGACCATGAAAATACTCAGCCAGTGAGGATAATTGTGAACTGGTTGTCCCTATCCATTTACCGAAAAACAACAACATTATTCTGAATAATATCAAAGGGGAAAGGGACACGAGGACAAGGAGAAAAAGCTGCTAATTCCAACCAGACGAAATGTGAAGGGAAAAACCCTTTAACAGAGCGAGGATTTGATTTAGCGTTTATGGGACAGTTAAGGCCCATTTGGACTTGATGCTTTTCTTAAAGAGTTGTGTTTTGAGTTCTCTGTGGCCCAAAGGGACGACTGCTTGTGTGGTAGCAAAGGACCGTCGAAGGTCATGGCTCCGTTGGGGACCCATTGTTCTATAAGCTATGATTACGTTTAGAGATTCAATTACTGTATGAGCAAGGGGTCTTTGGGAGCCACGGAGCAGATCGGCGACACATCCAGGCTGCAATTAATGAGAGCCACATGATCCGAAGTTCAACTCAACCACCGAGCTGTCAAAGGGAAGGATGAAAAAACATCTACTGAGTTCACTGTTGCCCAACTCGTCATCATTATGTTGTGCCGAAGCCAAAGAGCTGTTTCTGTAACTGTACAGCATGACATAAGTGTGCTACTTTAAACAGGACTCAGTGAAGTAACGGTTTTAATAACACTTCAATAAACTTAAGTGTCACATGAAACAGGTGAAAGAAATATTAACTAAGATTGTCAGTTTGCAGGAAATAGATAAAAAAGGCTTTGGAAAGAAAAGACCGATGTAGCAATGTGGACAGTGTTGAGAATACAGCCGGTGCAGAATCAGGCTGAGGCTCTGCAGCAAATGAAAATCGCCACATCAGATTGACCAGTGAAGACAATGCAGAAACCCGGCTTCGATTTATGGAGCAATTTGTCATCATCAAAGACTGTCAAAGCAGAGCAGACAACCCTCAGCTCATTCTTTCTGCTCTGATATGAGCCATGCTCTCCGTCACACGTTCACGAAAATTGCTTTCCATTTGTCAGACTTGATAATCATTCGCACATTGTAATGACTTAATGATTGAGGAGGAAGTCTAACAAAAGGAAAATAGAGGTAAAAGATATGAGGACTAAAGGTAAAAGCGTTTGAAGTTTGAAGGCAGAACAATAACAGAAGAATGAAATGAAAAGTATATCAAATGTTGTGTGGACCAGACACCACTAACTTTTCCACTTGCTTTTGTCCTCAGAGACTGTAATATTTCAAACCATCTGACTTGTCTGCCTTTTTATTGATGTAAGACTATTTTGTCTTGAAGAGTTATTATTAATTACCCACAGAAGACTAGCTGAGGCTTAATGTGCTGCCATCAAAGTTGAAACAAATGTGTTTAATATGATAGTTAATTAAAGTCAGTAACTACATTCATCTGGAGAAAAGACGTCTTATGACTCATCTATTCCAGCTCCAAACTCCAAAAGAAAAGATGGGTGTAGCCGAAGGATTGCAAATAAAGCTATAGGCGTACAGAGAGTTTTTGTTTGTTGAAAATTGCTATCATGAATTGTAAATGAAATCTTACATGCACACAGTACCTTCATGCAAAATTCAATACTTTTTCCAGAAGAAAATTTCCATTTCTCACTTGTTTACACAGTTCATACTGAATGCTATGACTGGATAAGCTTTATTTACCAAGGAGTGGAGTTTTAAGTTACAGATTTGTGCAATATACTGTACACTAGCCGGGTCTCAAGAGTAGTGTTTTCTCATGCAGTGGAGAATGGAAGCAAAATGTATTAAGTGTCAAACGAAGAGAAAACTTTTTTTTTTTTAAAGGTGCAATGTGTAAAATTGGCACACTTCAAACTGGAGCAGACCGATAATTGGATCTAAAGCTCTATTAGGTCCAGTTGCTTTTGTTTCCATTGCATCTATCTTAATCCATCCAGACTGACGGATTACATGGAAAATAAGGCGATATCTTTGGAGTGCTGTATAGACAACTGATTGTTTTATGTATATATGTTTTCAATAATGATTTCTGAATTGGCCTTGAAAAAAATAGACATTTACATCTCAAAAAAACTGAATGGAAGGAACCATTACTTGCTGTTCCTGTTTCTGTTTCTACTCACAAACGGAGCCGTGGTAGAAGTCATTGTCATTTTTTAAACACACCGTTTCGCACAAAAGATTAGCACATTTCAGAGCTAACATTATATTGTTTGTCCCTGCAGGGCTACTGTAGGTGCCCACAGGTTGTAGAAAGGAGGGGTGTGAGGTTTGCAATGCCAACACAATGTCCACTAAAACTACACACTGCACTTTCAAATTCAAACAACACATTTATTTGTATGCTCCAGTGTGTGAATGCCTGTTCTGTGTGTACTTCATGTGCCGTGTTAAAGATGGTTCACCTCTCTCAGCGCTGGGCCGCCCTGCAGGCACAACATGTACATAAGCCAAGCAAGAATTTATAATATGTTTGCACAAGCACATTTGAGTGTTTGTCAGGTGTGTGAGCCAGGGAGAAAGTGCAAGGAGACAGTTTACATCCCAAATGGTTGTAATTGAGATTGTTGCCTGCAGGCGGTCACATGAGGCTGGCAGAAAGAGTTGACATTACTGTAGCAGCATTTATACAGCACTGGTTGAACGTTTTACTGCAGTTAAGCAGTATTACAAGAGTTCAACTTACAGTCAAATGGCAGATGTTTAATGGAAATCGGACCTTTTAGAAATGATACCTGCTGTGCATGCTTAAAATGTAGAACTTCTGAATAGCTTTACAGACCAAGAGATCCATCCACAGAAGATGAGCTAAATCAACTGACATTCCTACTCGATTATTACTGTAATATCCTGTCATTTTAAAAGTTTTACTTAACTTAACAGTTGTCAACATAACCAATGATCAATCAAACTCAGTGAAGTGAGTCTAGACTGTAGACACATTATTATTCACCTACCGACTGCATTATTGGTTTCCATGGAAATGGCTATAAGGTGAGCCAAACAGACAAAGGGGTTCAGTATCAGTCAGTATCAATACTTCACACTGTGTTTTTATCACAGCACTTGTATTGCTTGCTAACATCCTGCAGTCTTCCTTAAGTTATGTTATGTTCACTAGAAATATTCTTGTTAATTTATGTTAGGTTGACGTATCTGAAGAAGTAACAAAAATATCTCCCCGTTTACTGTATCTCCTTGTTTCCTGGTTTTCTGTCTGTTACAGAAACCTTATATGAAGATGTAAAGACACTGAATAAATGTATGAAGTTTTAAATTAATATTTGGAACATTTTGTAAGCCTGGTTTGTTGCTGGTTTCACATTTAATCTTCATAAAACAGAAAATCTAGCTGTTAATAAAGTGTAATGGGCACTTATGCAAAAAATAAAAAATTTTTTTCTTCTGACAGACAACTCTGAGCTGATACCAAACAGAAAGCTACATTGTGAAGTCATGTAAGGATACAGACACAGACAGTAGCCTGATACACTCTGTTGTTTATAGATAAGTTGGACCGGGCTCAGTGACTGACACTGAAGCTCCAGCTGCTGCACAGACACAAACAAACCTCACCGACCTGGCCTCAACAGGACACTCTGCTTTTCCCACGCTTCCAAACTGGGTGTCCGCCTCACATCCACACAGTCTTTTTTTTTTTTGTGTGTATATATATATATATATATTAGAGTGGATGCATACCTTTGTAGAGATTATCTTGGCTTTCCACAAAGTGAGGATCACATACTAAACATTGCCTCATCTTAATCTATCTAGCTTGACAGATTACAAGGAAAATAAGGAGATATATTTGGCGTGCCGTATAGTCGGAGAGATCTGATTGATTTGCCATGCCTTCTGCCTTAATCCTGTCAAGACTGAGCCGGGACTACAGCGTGCCATCTTGACGCAGTGTTTTTTAATTGAGTGAGACGGCTCAGCGCTATGGCATCACTCTGAAGCCTTGGGGGAATGCAGGTGGGAAAGCTTAGCGTCCGCTCCGTATTGTGTGTCTGCGATTGTTCCCACTGAGCAATCGGAGAGAGTCTTTACTGATGTTACGTGATACATCCTCAGGGAATGCATTCATTTCCTCCTAAAGCTGGTGTGTAGTTGGCATCTGGCCTCTCCTGTGAATTCTCAGCTGTCTTTTCTCTTCTTCAACTTTTTTTTTCTCCTCTGTAGCTCTGTGCCTTGGCTGTAGATAACATTATGCTCTGATTATAGCTCCTTTGGCTTATTTAAAGTCAATAAAGGGCTCAAACAGAGTAAAAGGTGCCTATTACTGGGCTATTACAGCCAATGATGTGCCCCTTATTAGCCCCCTATAACACTGTATACACTCTGCCAACACACGGTGACAGACACAAGTCGATGTGTAAACCCATGCAGTACAATCTCCAACAGACAGTAATGGCCTCAGCTGTCTCCACAACTAGTGCAAACTCTGGTGTAATTTCACCCCATTAGCCTGGCGTCAATCACAGATGTCAGTCTTCAGGTTGCCGATCATACATCACACTTAAGCCCACAATTTGCACTTGATTAATAAACAGCGCTGCAGGTCCTCGTCCGTGTTGGTTTGTTCGCACTGATGAGAAATACAAGGTGCATGGATCTGTAAGGTGTGTGAGTGAGGATGTTTTCAATTTGTCTGATTAATGCACCTCTCTCCATACATTTAAATGTGTCTTTAAACAAAGTTATCCTGATTGTCTTTGTGTGAAACGTTTGTGAGGCACTATATATTTTGAGTTTTGTACTTGAATAGTCTTAATAGTAACTAGTCTTACTCCAGTAATCATTTAACTTTTCAGTTGAGCACTTGCGCTAAAAAAAAGATTTCATACAAGCAGTATTCTTACTTCCACTATCTTTGTTGTTTAATGACAGTTTGCAAATTTATCCAGCGCTGCATTTGTGCCACCAACTGTGATGGAGTCAGTTTGGAGTACACTCCATTGGCCAAGTGGAAAGTAATATACAGTTTCCAAGTGCACATCCAGCACACAGAGCATCTCAACCTTACCCTGGCCACACTGACACCTCCTGTTTCAGACACCTCAGGCTTCACAGAGATAAGAGTTCAAAAACAGCTCTGAGGACTAAAGCAGTGTCTCCTCGAGCGGTGAAAAGGGGCACCAGAGCATTCGAATGCAATATTTACGGCTGTGGGTCAAACGGGTCAGTTCAGGGGAGACTGTAGTTACACTGTTGAAGCATCAAAGAGAGGTCTAAAAATGCATGCGCTTTGTTCCATAAGAGACTCTCGGGCTAAAAAGAGTGTAAAGTGTAAAGTGTAAAAAGATGCTCCTCTAGGGTCTAGTGGCACATTTTGTGGTGCATAACTGAAGTACATTGAGACGAATGCAGTTTCATTACTTTGGAAACATAGACTCAGGGCAGCAGCAGATGGGTGGCAGTAAAATGGAGCTGATGTGGTTAATGGATTCAACTGAAGAGACACCAGCTACATAAAAATGAGTGAGGTCGTAACAAACCTAAAATTAGCTGCATTAGCTGCATTTGGGGGTATTTTAGGTTCCTCTTTGAGGTCAGATAGGAACACAGTAAGAGGAAGGGAACATTTTCCACATACTGAGGTCTAAGGGAATGTCTGAATGTGTCATGAACTGACTCAAATATGTGCAATTGTAGAAACAAATAGTGGACAGAGATGAACTTAATTCAAGATCCCAGGATGTTGCTGAAGAAGGAACGCTAACCACTCTGACACTGTGCAAAAAATGTCCAAAGAGTAAAAAAAACAAAAAAAAAACAAAAAAGAAATTTGATTGGAGTCTTAAGGTAGAATGGCTTCACTTTTTAATCACTGTTCTAAAAGATAAACTGTGAGCTGCTGCATTTGTAAGAGTCTTTTCTAATAACAGATGACAGCTGTGAATCCAGTGAGCCATCCTTGTTTTAAACAGTACCTCAAAGAAAAACACTGCCGCTTAGATTAAACGATGTGTCATATGTCACAGTGCAGTCTTGGATGGAGTTGGCCTCAAGCGTAGCTACAGGCGCTCAGTGCATCACTGACATTTGTTATGTACATGGCAATAAACTAAAATAGATTTACTCCTGCTTCTCCACACGTCGCTGTTTCTGTCAGTGTCAGTCAAACTCATTGATTCTGTTTACATTATGTCAAATGAAGTGTCAAATAAAACTCCTGTGTTTCTCATTGTGTTTACTCATGAACTGAGAGACAAAAATAAAATTAAAAGAAGATAATAGTGGAATTATACTTAACCTAGCCTGGCCAGTAATCCTAATTCTTTTCTATTTCATACAAAGAATTAGTCTGGTCTCTGGATTTGAGATGGATTTCCAGGAGGCAGTGGTAACGGACACAGAATAAACTGCCTATGAACACAAGTGGATCATGATATAATGATTAAATGATTTTGTCAGACAGGATTGCAATCAAGTGGTGTGGTTGTGTTGGGAAGGGCTTCCAGACCAATTTTACTGAGGGAGAATTTTGTCTATTGAACAAACTTAGTATTTTGTAGGTCATTTAGTTGCTACCTGAGTGACATAATCAACAATTAAGACCAAAGATACATCACTGGTAAAGGGTCTGTTTAAAATGTGCTCACAGATCAGAGCCTGTGGGAAATGACAGTAATTGATAATAATTTGATCCAGCTCGGTTGACTGACCATGAGTGGAAGGACGCAGTTTGTAGAGGTCGAGATGAATGGGACGATTAAGTCTCCAGCAGAGTTTTAATAGCACACTTACTGCGTCTTTGTTCAAGTCTGATTTTCATGAAGGAGAAAAGTAAATGACCAGTAAAGCACAGGTCCTGGCTTTCATCACCATGGCCCATCATTAAACAGGACAGTGCTCAAGGGATGCTGCCCAAACTCAAGTGGGGTCAACAGCAGGGTCTACTTTGATTGGCTCCTAAAGGATTTTGGTGGCTATTAGAAAGAATGGTGGCTCTTGGGCGTTTAAGAAAAGATTTTGACAGAGTGTTTTAATGGACAAAAGGCAAAAAGCTGTTGAAGGTCAATGAAGAAGACGCTTCCAGTACAAAATAAAAACTTCAAAACAAATGGACACTTCACTTTTGTCTGTCAACATTAAACACTGTTTGGGGTTTTTTTGTACACCTATTTTATTGTCTTGTGTATGGAAGCCTATATTCACCACTTTGCGCATTGTTTTTTCGTAATTATAAAGAGAAAAGCGTCTTATAATTTTGACTTAGTATCTCATAATTTGAGTAGTAAGTTTTTAATACAAGGCATTTAAAGATATTACGTTTGTAAGTATGTTATGCACTGTAGGACCACAGTGAATGCACCGCTGAGCATTGACTAAGAAGGAAATCGTCTCCAAACATCACACTTGCTTCTAGAGGGAATTTGAAGTTACACATTTGCATTATTAATGTAGCTGCTTTCTCTCTGATTGTGTGTTTAGACTTGGATTGTGATGTGGCCCAAATCAGACGTGACTCGCCTCAACAAACAGCTGAGTTGACTTTTTTTTATTTATTTATTTTTTCTCCTGTGGCTGCAGTGATTTCTTTTTCTCTCAAACGACTTTCTCTGCTTCACACTTTCTGCTCTCCATTTGTTCAGTTTGTGGTTTTAGACGTGTGTTGGTTGGCCAGTTTTCTGAGATGATTGCATCAGTGTGTGCCGGGCTCCATCTTTGTAACTAGAACTCAGTACAAAGAAAGAGAGAATCCATGATGGACACTAAGCAGACAAGTTTAATCCTCTCCAATAGACTTGTGCTCAGCTCGTATATATCCATGCATTTCAAGAGACAAACAGGTAACTGGAACTAGACAAGCAGATTCTTACCTAAAACAAACACACCTGCAATATATATTTCTTGATTTTAAAGTTTGCATTATCTTTTCAACTTCCAGCCATAAAGAAATGAAGTACAGTACTGTCTGGTCTGCCACATGTGTTGTTGAGACCAGTCCTTGGCAAGTTCAAAGTTTAACCTAGTTTAGTTCTGGTTCAGACCTACTCTATTATTATTATTACAGGGTTTATTTTTAGTTTAGGTTTAGACCTGTTTGGTTCTTGGTTAGACCTGCTGAAGTCCATCCTTCCCTTGATCCCATAACCCTAACCTACATCTTCAAACTAACCCACTGAATAAACATTTCTCTGCTTACTTGAACACTGTATTCAATTAAAATTCAATCATACTCTGACTGAAGCTCTATAGCTCAGTTTAGCAGATTAGCTTCACAAAGAGCCACCATCTCACAGCTAATTTTATATCCCCTTTCATAATTGAATCCTACTCACAAAGGACACAAATGTTATTTAATCACCTGGTATTACAATTACATTTTAACACATTTAAGAATGATTCATTTTATGACCTGCTCGTCATGTATTTCCAGATGAACACAAGTGACAGTGATATGGGCGAACAGACTGAAAGTTCATAACAACTCGAGCTACAAACCAGAAACATCTACTTTTAGCTGAGCCTAAAAAAACAAACAAGTTGGTGACTCTTTCCTGTAATAAACTATGACTCTGCTCCTTACCAATCTGTCATTTGGGGACATCAGCACTGGCGTCACTAACCTAAACTTAGTTAGCCGGTCTGTCTACGGTCCCTATCATTGGAACAGGCTATGATCATGGGAAAGGGTGTGGGTGAGCTGGGAAAGAGATGGAACAGAAGGCAGAAGCCTAAAATACTCTTGCAGCCAAATGAAACGAGTCCAAAACGTTTCCCTCATCACAGGTGCAGAATTTTGGTAAAAAGCTCTTTGACAAAGAAAATTCAAAGTGCTTCATTCAATGACTCTTCTTTTGTGATAAGTTGCTGCTTTTCCACATTTACCCCAACAACATCACAGCTCCACTTTAAAGCCTCAAATTAAGAATATGTCTTTTGCAAAAATAAAAGCAAAACAATCCAAAGGAAAAAGCATTACATACAAATCCTTTTAATTATAACAATAAAGGTTTATTCTTAGATCATGTGCCCTGGGGTACCGTCTAATGGAGCCAATAAAAGTGTCCCGCTCCAGTTCTCTCTTTATTGAATTGTGTTTTCAAGTGTGCCTGCTCTGTCTGTGCATCTGTCAGTCTACTGATTAGTGTGTGTCTATATTTCTGCAGGTCACATGTCTTGTACGGCAGATAATGAGCACGCTGCATGCACTCTCTAATTTCAATCCCAAACCGTCCGATGGCCCGGCGGAGGGCAGTGGTTTGTATTCATAAACATAATACACATTGATCTCTTGATTTGTTTCCACAGACAAATCAGTCTGGGTGTCTGCCTGTCTCTAATTGGCTCTATGATTGGTTATCTGATTCCTATAATTTTGATTCAAACTTCGTGCCCACCAGATAGTTAAAGTAATAGCACTGCATTGATTTCTATACATTGTTGGACCGCTGTGCTTCTGGCAATGTTATTCTTTGTTTTTGCTGCACACATGCACTGGACGAGCTGCTGTTAATTTGTCCCATCTCATTTATTCATCAATACCTTGTTTCAATGTACATTTGCAAAACAGCAGCCCAAGGTCTCAATATGTCTACTCATGTCCAATATCTGTCAACATTAGAGCTAGGGCTGGGCAATGAGGAAAAGTTCTTATCTAAATCACAGTGTAAATGAAATATGGTCTTTAGCACTCTGTGTATGAAGTTTGTCAGGAAATAAAACCGATTACACTGAAGTCTACACTCCTCACTGGTATATTCAGAATATATCCTCCTGTAGCTGCTGTGCGTGTTAACACCTTATCCAGAGTACTGTATTTACCAGAAAATGGACCTTATTCAATGCAAATGTAAATGTATATTTAATCATTGACATTTCAACAATTCTTTGGCATCTGTAATTACCTAAACTAAAGATGCTTAGTCATAACATGATGGTTTAATGGAAAAACAAAGCTGAAACAGCATTGCTTTTTTGTTGTCATTGATTCCACAAAGCACTGATTGCATTTTCCAGAAGTTCACAAAGTAAAACGATATAAAAGACATAAAACTAATAAAATAGTTGGGTACGATCCTGTTCATTGTCTGTTTTTACAGTTTTATGAGGCACACATTCACCAGAAGTCAGCCAGCTTTGTGTCTATGAACCCAGTTACAATGAGGTCACACAATAAATACAACTTTTATTTCATTTTGTGAGGCTTCATGCATAACCGTGTGTTCAAATGAGAAACATGAATGTGCTCCTCCTCAAGTACTGCTCAGGAAGAGACCGAACTAATGATTACCACAGTGTCGCCAATGTGATTTAACTTTGTTCAACTTTATACTCTAATGCACCTTTTGTATTCTTTGTTTCCTTTGTGTCTACAGACTGAAGTGAAGTGTATTCTCTCACAGACCGTAGTTTCACCCCGGCCCCTCCCGAGACACACAAACACTGCCTCTGACTCAGGACCAAAACAGATGTTGGGATATTCAAATGAACACTCAGATGCTCCCTGCCAAACCCTAATTTGCTCTTTACAGAATGACATCACTGCAGCAGATCCCACTTCTGACAAGCCTCACCACACATTATCCAGACGTAAGACATCCATCAGCGCTCTGCCGCATCAGGCTTTAATTGTTTGGTTTCTGCAGAGCAACAGGATAAAGTTTAAGATGTGAACCAAATATATTCAGAGAAACTTTCCCTTTTTAGTTTGGGTTAGATGCTCAATCACTCAGTCATTGCTTCTTGACCCTACGGATGTCAAAAAAGAGGGAAAATAAGGTGACGCTTGATATTGTTTGATTTTCAGAGAAGAATGTCGCTGAAGGATTTTTCTATTTCTCAAATAACCCAGCAAACAAACAGAGACCTTAAAGGGCTTTTGTTTGTGAAGACTTCATAGACCTTGAATGACCCACTAAGCATTCAGTTACATCTTGCATTCCCACTACACCAACGATAATGCTTGAATGACTGGAGCTGAAAACTGACTACAGGCCATTGAGTTACATATACAGTATTGTTACCATTTTTCTTAACATTCCCTTAATGAAAACACATGTTATAAGCCTTGGCACAATAGTATTGCAATGAATTTTAACAGGCCAAGATGGTGGTCAGTGTGAGATAGATTCATTCATTAACTTCTGAAACTGACTGACATTTGACAACATTTAGTGTGAATTGTGCAATGGCAGATCCCAGTCTCTAAATTAGGATTGAGAGTAACAGTGTCTGACTACATCCGTTCTCCTTAACAGACAAGAAACACTTCAATCAATCAATTCAGAGTTCTGTAACTTAAACTATGAAGCAGCTTGAGATTTGGTGAAAATAAGGATGGCTAAATTTCACTCTTTTTTGCAGCAATTTGGGGATTTGATCATAAGGTTTGGGCGGTTCAGCTGGCAACTGCAACAGTGTGTATCAAGAAATAAGACTTTAGCATCTGAATAAAGCAACAACAAAAAGCAAAACACCACTCGTGTTATAGTTCTGTATGAGTAATCTCCAAAGAAAATTTGGTTTCAGTAAATAGAGTCTCATCTAGACAGTGACTCATATTTAAATAAAGCACCATAACAGAGACAACACAAAGGTCCAATCATTTCTCAGGGCAAGATTAAAAGATTGGGATGTGTCACTCACTGTAAGTGGCTTTCAACCAGACACACACACTGTCTCGAGGCTATTTGCATTTAGGTTTAAGAGAAAGGTTAGGGTTAGCACAGAAGTTTTCAAAATATAACATTTGTATCACATTCAAGCTGCAGCATTGTTTTACAGCTTTTCTGTTTCCTGTTGTAAAGAAACTCTGCTTTGTCCTCAGTGTTAGAAAGATTGCTGAGTGTGTGTCACCTGCTGTTTGCCCCTGTAAGGGACAGGCGAGGAGGGTCACAGCCCAGTCATTGCTCGTATTTGGACCGGAGCGTGTGAAAATGTCCCGGGAGGCTGGGGGACTCATTAGGCGCGCTGACACCGTTGCCGCAGGAGGTGTCACCAGGAAACCCGCTGACAGGTCCTTAAATATAACACACGCTCTCTATGACCTCCCACTCGGACAAGCTGCGCGGCCGTGATCGCTGCTCTGCCTCCAAGGCCAATATGTCTCCAGTCATCTCTTAAAACGAGTACACAGCAGCACCCACAGGTAGAGCCGTGGCCGCAGCTGCAGCACATTCACTAGACAAGCAGAGTTTTACTCACTTATGGGCTGCTCCGCTAATGGACACCAACACGTATTTGTTTTCTTGCCCTCAGGGAGAACTATATCCTCCACAAATTTGAACTAAAAGTCACCCTATCCCACTTAAATAACTTACAGTGAACTACAAACTTTTTGCTTTGTTGAGCTTTAGTCCATTCAGGCCCTGCATGACCCATTTTGTTAAACTATACTCTCAACAAAACTCCTTCCATCCACATGTGCATCACAGGTTTGAGATAGTATGTGTGCCCCACGACCTCAGTCCAAACCACAATCAGGATTAAATCAATCAATCAAACAGACTTAGTCCATCATTTCTTTTTGACCTACTTCTGTACATTATGACATAGTTCATGTTAAAAAAAAATGCATACATAGACATTTAAATACAACAAAAACTGCAAACAGCTCCATCAGCCCAGTTTACTGTTTTATAGACTACTTCTGGATCTCACTGGGTCTAGATTGCCTCCTTGATCCAACAGTGGTGTTTGTTGTCCTCTGCTCCTCTGATATGGGCTATCCCCCTTTCCATTATGTGGTAATTGCTAATGCAGTGGTCTGAAATGGCGGGTGTAAGGTCACCTGAGTACCTCTATAAAACAGTATCATCACATATCTTTCCAAGGGTCATTTAAGTGCACTTATTCATCTGGCTTTTGTTTCTTGACACCATCTCACCCATTTTTACCCCAAAAGGAATAGATTATGTCATAAATGTCTTTCTCAGATTTCATATCACTTACAACAAAACCACAGCCCCCCAGTGCCACTGTCAAGAACAAGTAGATCCACTTTGTTATTGTAGCGCTCACTGAAAACCAGTTTCAGTTGTGCTTCTGGCTGCTACGGTGAAAGCAGAGGAGTTATATAGCACCAAGGATAACTTTCACACAAGAGAAGTGCTTCGAGATCAAACGCAGGTGTACATAGTGTACATACTTTTCATTATGCCACACTGGTCACTGTATTATACTATGAAAGAGTAATGATAGCATGCTGAGAACATTAGTTTTAGCTGATCAGTCAAACATTGCTGGTTGCTGGATGAATGCATCAGTAACATGGCCAAAGGCAGGCCTGCTGACAGACGACTCCAAACACAGCAATAATAAACACAGGTCGTGGAGGAAACACGAGACCCAGTTTAACTTCAGAGTCCTTAGATTATCCATCATCTTGTGCTGAGCAGCTAACTTTGTGGGACCCCCATGGAAGCCATTCATTACAGTAAGGGGGGTCTGAGAGGGTCTGGCCCACTCATAGATGTGTTATAGCACTGATACTGACACAGAACATTGTTTTTTACTGTATCTGCCGGCTCGAAGGAGAGCAGAAGTGAGTTTGGTACAAAGTTTGTCCTCTTCTGTAATGAAGTGCAACCTCATGAACACAAACACCATTTATCACACTGCAGCCACTGTGTGCAACACAGTCATCATGTTTCAATGTAATACAGAAAAACTTAAAGAAACCCTGAAAGAAAACTCAAATTTGATGCCTTTTTATTAACCATAATGCAAATATAGTCTAGTTTTATGAGATCCTCCTCAGATCCTAGAGTAATAAACATATTTGCAAACAACAAACTCCAAAAAAGGTAAGAGAACTGCATGATTATGATACACGAGGCAGCTCTCTCTAATGACTATCGTTGGTCATATTTGATTCAATAATGAATGCAATGGTTTTAATACCAAAAGCCAGAGCCAAGGTAGCCACTTTAACTATAATGCTGTTTATATAAGCCTCTCTTGAAATTTGTTTATTTGAAAAAATCATTGTTATAATTTATCTGCTTCAGCTGAACATAAAACTTTTAGTAAAATTATTATTATTATTAGTATTAAATCATTGCATGAAAAAGTCTTATCCGGTATTACTAAACTCAAATAAAAGATGTTAATGCAAACACCACTAGTGTCCTTATCACATCCTCCATGAATATTGTTTCCAGAGTTGACCACAAACAGCCTGATTTGACCTGTGCTCTCTGTGTTTGGCACAAATCTCCTGTTTTTAATTTCCTGTCTATTAGATGACTATCAAAGTTCAGTGACATGTGATTTCAATCTGCAGAGAGTAAACAGTGAGTTTCCATTTTCCATTGCTGACTGATGTAGCATTAACGCATTCATCTTTCCACCCCATATAGGAGTTAGTGTAGCTCCAGCTGTGCCATAATATTTACAAGATAAATCGTTAGCTTATGTTTAGTCTGTGCTCAGATGTATATCTCTGAGTCATGTTTTTTTCTCATTACTGTTTGGCAAGTTCTTACAGCTAAGTAAATCTGTGCTCTCTGGGTTTCCTGGGTCACTGTAAAAAAGCTTCTTTAAAGTGAATAAACAAATCACACAGTTAATTAAAAGATGTTTCTGTGATATAATATTTTTGGGTAAAGAGCAAAGATTTTGTTGAGGTTATTTTGAGAGTGTGGCTTCAGATGTGTGATACTTAACATATGGTGCAGGACTGTTTTACAGCTGTAGCAAGACACAAGAAGATATCCAGACATGAGTATAATATATGAGGGCCAGGGTCAGCACTTTGTTTTCTCCTGTTTGCTGAGCCTTAACATTGCAATGGCTAAAACTACATTTGTCTTTTATCATGCTGACAAACCCATTTATAATTCTCCTCAGATTTCTAGCATAACAAATGACATCAGTGGTCAGGTCGCCCAAAGATTAAAGGCAGCGTGTATCAGGGAAGTTCATGAATAAAACAAAGCTTTTAAATCTAGATACTGTACAGGTCTGTGATGTGACAGTGCTGACATTATGTGAGGTTACTCAGCTTTTAGAAGATGGATATTACAAAAATAAGTCTGATAAACTGTACATGTCTGCAACATGATGAAGATAAACGGATTTATTGTGCAGCGTGCTGGGCTAGGTCTTAATGATGTGTAGCATCCTTTGTGCTTTTGATGGACAATACTGATAGTAGATAAAAACATTTACATTTAGGAATATCAATAAACCTTCTACTTTTTGGAGACTTGATTCCAATTATTTGTAAATATTTGAAAGGAATGCACAGCTAAGTATGAATTCATTCATTTATTCATTAATCTTCGATCACTGATTAAGGAATTAACAAAATGTACAAACTAATACAAACAATAATCAGGAAAATTCCTGCTATGGTTCCAGATACACATGAAAAGCTTAGTGGAAAAAATATTTGTAAAAGCTAAAGGGCTCCTACGTGAAAATGTATTTGAACCAAGGAAAGCAAACTATGTGTGAGAAGACTGAATCAAAGTTACATTTTTCTTTGCAGTCTTTATCTTTGTTGATTAGAATTCAAGGAGACTCCTTTCACAGAGTAGTTCACCTCAGATGTCTCAGACAGAGCACGGGAAGCTCTCATAACAGGTAACATCAGGAGAAGTAGGTCACATTAAGGATATGAACCTCTGCTTAGCACTGTACATGTGTGCGCGCTCTCCGGAGTCTCCACAGATAAGACTCCTATCTCCACTCGATTTAGTGCCACCGTGGTTCGGCCCGGGCTGCAGAGCTCTTAGCCTCGGGGGAAATAAGGATACGGTGCTCAGGTTCCCAGCAGGCCTAGCATATGGGAGCTGCTCTCTCATCTCGCACAGATGAATTCATCCCAAAGCCATCTCCTATCGCAGATTAATTTGGCAGACTCGGCGAGGCAGGTGGAAAGTGTTGAGCAGCATCTGTGTCGGTGAGATTGATGTAAACGTTTCACTTCTGTGTGTCTTACTTCTGAACCGGCAAACGCCCAGGCGACGGGACTCCGGATGAGATGCCGACCTGTTGTCATTTATTGTCAGCCCCGTGTTATTATTAGTCTCTGGGATGAAGCAGGGGATTTACTGTGATTAACGGTGACAGGATAGTGCCATGAATTGGATAGGAACATGACATGATAGCAGTTGTGGAACCAAATCCTCTCCAGTTAAACTTTTCAGAACGTCGAAGTTGTACAATTAACATGAGTGTAATACGGCCACCTCTGATATTTTTACCTCTGAGACTCACAACGGACTACAGATTTAGCAGCCACTAAGCCTTTAAATCCTCCGAAGCACCTGACTGATTTGGATTCACTTTGGACAAACAGTCAAACAAACTTTTGGCAGATCATGAGAAAGTGCTCATAAAGTTAATATTAACAACAAAGTGTTACAGCCTGGAAGAGAAGGGGCTGGATTGTAAAAACCATATGGAAACTGCTGCTTGATCATCAGCAGCCATTTGGGGCAGCAATCTTGACGTCAAATGCATCACTGCCTTTGAAATTGACGACTTTTTAAAATATTAAATGAGAAATGTTTCAAATTACTAAAGTAACTTTCAATGTGCATTTTTTCCAAAAGTTACCACAGGCCAAGACACTGTTCCACATCTTTAAATAACACCATGCTAATAAATAGATCGTCACCAGTAGTCAAAAATAAAACTAAATAAAACTAAAGCACATTAACAGATGTTTTTGTCTGCAGTTTTTCTTGTATCCTGACAGACGAGAGCGTGTAGAATTCAATATTCTCCAGAAAATTGGTGATGCAAATGGGAAAACAAATAAACTGAAAGACCATTAGTGAGCCGTGCACCACTTCTGTCTAAAGATTCACTGCTTTGCCTGAGCCACAGCTTCCAGTGTGAGGACTGTTTGGACTGGATACTTGTTGGTTAATGGTTTGTGGCAGAGGTTAATAACAATGAGGTCAGTATCTGATGGTTTTCTAGTGCTAGGGCTGGGAATCAGTTTGCATGAGCAGAGTGAGGGACAGACATTTAACTGGTCCTGTTTGGTCCTGGGATAGGGACACTGAAATAACTCTTGACCTTGGTAGATTTTGTTAAGGCTGTTAACAATTATATGCATGTTCAAACAATGTCAATCTCAATTTAAAGGCAGGCCTAAGAAAGCGTCCTCATATATTCTGTTTGTGACATATTTTGGCCTATTTCTGGTGGGAACTTGGCTGAATGGTGCACTCCTCTGTTTGACTTGAGATCTTAAACAGAGCTGTAGCATTAGATCAAAGCCAGGTATCACAACTGCTGCCAATTTACACTGCACTGAGGCTCTCATTTATCACAGGTTCCCACAGAGAGATTTACTCTCATATTCTTTCACTGTAAATATGGATTCATGTATGCTTTATGCTAAACAGTCTCTTAAGGACTGCAGCGACACAAATGTGGCACTTTTCTGACAAATCCTTTTTATGAAGAGTCAGGGATTATAACTACATGTAATATATGGACTTCATGCAGCCATTCCCATAACGACTCAAAACATATTATAATAAATAACCCGCAGCTTTATGCAAAGACCTACTGTTTGTGCTGCTCAGGCTCAAGTCAGGCGTCTGTTTGAGGCCTGTGTAGCTTTAGCTGGGTGTTGTTGTCTTTAGCTCGACTTGGACAGCTTAGATACACAGTGGACATTGTGGTCATATGGTCATTACTGGAACAAGTCGATCAATTAGAAGAAATGTTCCATATCTGTTTTGGTTTTGCGGAAAGATACTTGATCACTGTCACAAATTTTGTATTTTAATGTTTTTTTATTGTTTATACTGCATTCATATTCTCAAAAATTGCACATGAAGCAGCTTGAGCCGATCCACTGATGAGGAACAACTGTTGGGCAGCTGACATTCAACTGTATTGCAGCACCAGCCAAATTAGGGATAATTAGGAAAATGACTATAGTGGTGATTGAGTGTTGAACTATAGAAACGTCTCCTTCATGTGGTAATGTAAAAGGCTCAGTTTCACAAGTAGATTAACTTATAAAATGATGCCAATTACAAAATGAGTAAGACTGTATGTCATTTTCAATAACAAATAAGAAGAGCTGTCTTGTAGCTCTGGAGGTGAGCGGCTGCTTTCTTTCACTGCACTCAGCATCAAATTTTGTGAAAAAAAAATGTCTGAAAACTTGAAAGTAAATATGTAATAACACACACTGTTGTCCAGTTTGAAATCTCAGTACAGTTCTTCTCATGAGCATGACATCCTCCTTCTCTAATGGCTACTCTGTCCTGAGGCTCTGTCAGTTTCTTTTGCATTGTCAGCACACGTCTTTATTTTCATCCCCCTCTAAAACTTCCACTGTCTAAGTTGTCTGGATCAGCTCCTTCACTTCTGCTTGGCTCCTCACTTTTAGTCTATAAGAGAGATAAAGATATAACCTAATGTATTTAATATCATGCCATATTCAAGTTATGCATCCAAATGCCCAGGTCAGTCACTAAAACACTGGAAAAATCAAAATAGCAGTGAAAGCTGTGTAGGCTTTACAAATACTACTATACTCTTACTATACACAAACTTGAGTCTGTGATACTATACGTTTGCCCAATAACTAAGCAAAGTCATTCTTCTTGATAGACTGATTTGGCAGGAACTTTTTTCCAGATTCATCAGTCAATCCATAAACTGTAGTTGTGAGAGGGTTGCTGCAGTTAGGATATCATAATAACTTTTGATTGTATCTGAAAAACTACTTTATGTTCAGGAGTTCTGCATAATAAAACGATTGCATTTCTTTACAAGAGTTGCATGAAGGAGTTATATCACTTTTATTATGAAGTCTCATTTTATCTCATTCCAAACACAATACTCCAATCGCACTGTTTTCACACCATTTCCATTAATCTTCCCCATGCGCTGCCTCACACTAAAGCCACCTTCACAAACCAATTACATGTCAACACAAGTGAAGACCACACGTGGTTGCAGCGCCTCGATTAGACGGATGACAAAATGAAACAACAAAAAGGCAACAAATTACACACTGTCAGCGGCGGCGGCAGAAACACCCAAAGGGACGCGGCCACAGCTCGGCTCACCTCCAGTGCCTCCACCCTGCCACTGCTCACAGCTGCTGCTCGCTGAATGAGAAGTCGACTGAATCATTCATTGACAAAAAACAAACAAACACATCTGTTGTGGAGCTGCAGCTTTATCACTGAGACATTCGTAATTGTGATTTCAGGAAAGTAGAACGCAGCATTGTGTGTGATTAGAAACACATGAGAGGAATTATTATCCAAAGCCCTTTTTCTGCAACATGAGCTGTTGGTGACACCATATAGACAATAAAAACATAGATGTGACAAATATTTTGCTTAAATATCTACGTATGTGTACTTTTTTTAAAGAAATGTTTTAAAGAAATAGCGTATAACTAAATGGGTGGTTTTGACAGTCAAGCAACAGCTGAGAAAATGCCTCAAACGCGAATAAATTTGGTTAAAAAAAACAACCCACACATGGCATTTAAAGCCTTCTCTTCATATTATTGATATTAAAACACAAGTATAGGCATATATGGCCTTTTCCCAAAGTTATATACAATATTGAAGCAGGTTTATTGTAGCCTCAGACATTTTTATTAATAAAAACATCAGAAAAAATATTGAGCTCCAGACGTCAGCCTTTATTATGTGTAGAGCCATGTTGTAATGCACACTCCACGGTAAAACTGCCTATAGTCATAGCACAGAGTCATTATCATGAACCCAGTAAAGGAATCAAAGCTATTATTAAAGCTGAGCATCTGTTGGAATAATGTATTTGAACCAGCTTCGGGGCTAAATGCAGCAGGTGTCACATCCAAACTCGGGCCTTTTAGTCAGTGTCGTATGTGATTTTCTCAGACACTGAGTTGGAGTTCTTTCTGAAACACTCTAAAATCACACAGTGTATACTCAGCTTTAGGGTTTCGATTGAAAACATGACATGTCTCACTTTTCAAGGACCAAGTCAAGATCCACTTTGAGTCAAACACAAAGCAAAACACAATAAAGACAAAAGCAATGGCACAGAGAGATTACAAACAGGTTGGTGGGACTCGTGAGCTTTTGACAGAAGCACTCGGTTTTGACCCAGAGAATGCTGCAGAATAATAAAGGTTGGTGTAAGACCCAGTCCTAGTCTATATATTCAGGATCAGTATCCTGGGTGTATGGACCAAAGCCCTTTAGCATGAAGAATAATGTCCAGGAGCTATAGGTTTGGCTCAGTATCTCATTCTGTCTGTAGGTCTGTCTGCCTCTGCCCTGACTCTCACTAAAATCCTTCTTGTGCTGCTGAAGGTGATGCTATTTCATTTGAGCCACTGCATTGGTGTGGCAGTGCTGGTAATTGTGGGTAAATGTAAAAAACATGGTGTTTCAAGGAAAAATTCCTTGGAAAAGGGGATTAAGGCCAGGCACTTCCAGGTATTTATCTAAAGTACCTGCCCTTTGCTTTCAGTGTAAGCTCTCAGGTGGTTCTGGTCAGTCACATTAACAATACATAAGTAAAACTAAGTTGTAGGTTGTAAAACCAAGCAACAGATGCAGACGGACCTTTGCTACTTTTATGATGCTTGTTAAATGGAAGTCATGTCCTCTTGCAGCCAACCCTAAAAGGATTCTTCATCATTATAGAAAGACGTAGTCCATTATTTGTGTATTGTCTATGATGAATACAAATAACAGAACCCAATGTGTGACCTAATGGAATAAAACAGCATGTGTAGATCATTAGCATTCATTAGCCAGACTAAAGGATATGCATCCCAAAACCTCCAGTGAAGATTCACTCTACTAAAGGTTTTATTGGAGAACTATGCATCATCTTGTCTTATAATGGTCTGCAGTCTGGCAAATGGTCCATTTTTATGGCCCTTTTTAGCCCACTGCCGTGACATTACATCTGTTACCTTGTCATCTGCACACTCATCTGTCTCAAAGACAGATCATTTCCTCTTTAATTCTTCATTCCTCTTTCACTTGTGTTTCAGTCCAAACACCCACACTAAAGAGAAAAAAAACCCTCTTTCATTCACTTTTTGCCCTACATGTGATGGCAACGTGATTGGACAGAGTGCGTTTTATTCAGGGTGATATTAGGCAGCAGGGAAATCATATTAGAGATTTTTGACATTTCAAAGATGGGACAGTGGCAACAAAAGGTAATGTGTCAAATTGCTCTACCTCTCACAACGTCTGTCTCTTGCCTTTTACCAGTTGAAGAGGGCCTCAAAATCTGTTCCATTAAATGTTTTAAGATACTCACATTAAGGCTGGCCCAGCTGTCCTTAATCCACATTAAAACCCTGCACCAATCAGCTGTGTTTCTCAGGCAGATGACCAAGGTTACAAATACTAATTCAGGACAATCATTAGAATACTGCATGTTATTTTTAATGCCTCCAGAGATCCATGGTATTTCTATTCAAATTATGAAGGTAATCATTTTCTCCTGGATCTTCAGCGCAGACTAACACTAAAGCGTTGGGTAAGACTTAGTTACATGCAAGGACGAGCACAGGAACTGATGAACTGCATGACGGTAATTAGGTGAATAATGACTGGAGGGGATAAGGGAATTGAAACAGGATACAGCTCATGGTTTTAGTTTATTGCAAAGTGAAGAAAATCCTGGCTGTGACTGGGGTGGTGCAGTGGGAAAGAGGAAGCAAGTGTGTTGTTGCACGAGGTTTGGTGCGAAAACATGAACCACCTGCTTCTGATCCAGACCCCACCCGGCTCCTGTTCCCACTCCACCATGGACTCAATAGAGGGTTATCAGAATCTACAGAACTGATAATTACTTTAGCAAACAATTACCAGGTCTATAGCTCCTTCTATGGAAATGAACTATGTTTTCTTTTCATACAGTGTCCTTTAAGTTTTCTATTGAATCATTATCTCACTTCACTACACATGCCATTTCTACTAGTTTCCTTCTACTTTTTTTTTTCTTCTTTTCTTCATGGTAACTGTAAAGGCTGTAAAAGCTGTGCTATTCTGGGAGGCCTTTTTGTTGCATTGGTTGGAACCCTTTTTCAATCGCTGAAACTCATTTTTGTGTTTTGGCCATTTGAAAATAATAACAGAAAATGGCCATGTTCCTCTTCCCTTGGTTTCTGTTGTTTACCCAGAACCGATGGCTGCCTTTATTTTCCTCATAAATCTAGTTGTCAGTCTTTGACTGGTAGATTGAGCAGACAAAATGGGCTTCTACTCTGAGCCTAGAAGGAGTTTGTTCCACGACATTACACCGCTGCGTGCAGGATGCCTCCACCCTGAGAGAAGTGGTCCCATTTCAGCAGAGACATGAAGGGGAATCTATCCCAGTGTGCCAGGCCTTGCTCGACTCAGCTGCAGAACATCAGCTGTCACTTTAGCTCCAAGAGGTCAACCATTTCCCCCTTAGTGCTAAACTGGTTCCTGACAAAATAGCTATATTTTGATTGACAAATGCATTTGAAGATAAATGCCAACTACACTACACCTTTTTTTTGAACCCCTAACCATTTAAAGCACCACAGCAATAGAAAATTACAAAGGCCTTATTACTTCATGTACCTTACTGAGCCTAACATAAACTTAATTATTGTTAAAACTCTCCCCAATCTGAGCTGAACTGCAAATGGCTACAAAATTTAGATTTTGCATTAGCAACACAGAGGTTTGACGTAGATGCATCAACGTGAATTGCCTTTATACTGTGCTTTTATACCTCAAACCCTCAAAAAAAGTTTTTTCCAACTTTCAACCTTTTGAGCAAACTTACATGAGTCATGTACTGTATTTGACAACTGACATTTTTTTATTCTGTTATGACCATTAGTGCTGATTTAGCGAGCTTGTCCAAATGTCATTTCACCACTTTAAAGCCCTGCTCACTTTTTGTCTTTGGTGTGAAGACTTCTGACACCAAAGACTGAGCTGCACCTTGGGACCAAACTGCTGTTAAACGGGTGGAAGGCGTCAAAGTTACAAAGTGCCCTATCGTGTTTGCTTTGGTTGTGTCATGCATAGTCACCCTGAAAACCAATTCTCCTGAAATGATTTTTTGTAATGAGTTTATGTGGTAGTGACAATCTTGTGATGCATCAGTGAGAGATGAAGTAAAGAAGATGGAGAAAACATCATCACGTTGGAGAGATGAGGAGAACAGGCAAAGAAAACAGGACCATGGAAAAGTGTTTTGCTTTCACACTAAATGATCCCTCTGCTGAAGTGTGTCTATGAGTATTTTTGCCTTTGGGATGTCTTCATCATTTGCTGGCTCCACATTCAGCCAGTGGTGGTGCCTCAAATTTAGGGAACAATACCAGTAGTCAAAAGAATGTTTGAGTTTTTGAGCGGTGACAAAAGACTGAGCAGCTGCCTTGGAGTATGGCAAACTTTTATATTTCAAAAGAAAGGTGGTGATTTTGCAATGCCATTTGTATGTCCAAAGCTGAATGTCATTTTGAGCTTTCACATAAATCTACATAAAACCTATTTGTACCAAAAAAGCCCCTCAGCATGTGAGTTCCCTTCAAATAGGCCTCTGGTTTCACAAGGCTTTTTTTTTTCTTGCATCTCTTCAATGTTCTTTCATAATAACTTATGAAAGACAGCTGTCAACACATAGTCATTTTAAATCATTTTGTTTTCAGTAAGGTTCATTAACTCCTCATCATCCACCTAAAACACACCCATATCCCCAGCTCACTGTTTTGTCATATAATGTAAATAAATAGATTCATACAAATGCTTTTATCATATCAATATAGAAGCATCTGAAGTAAAGAGCATCAATAACTGTCTCTCGTCAGGGCCTCTTTTACATTTTCCTGGATGTCTAAAATGTGGCCTCATTCCACACTTTGATATGAGCTCAGAGTACAGCGAAGGCCCCTCAGGTAACTGGAGCCCACTCTCTGGACTGGAGGCCAAAATTTCAAAGACAGATGTGTCAGCCAACCATAGCCTTAGTAAACGGCTTGTGAGGGACTGCCACAGTCCCAGGTCTCTGCAGGAGGACACATACAACCACCTGTTTTTGTCCTTCAGATAATAGCCATGTTGAAAGAAGGTCCATTTAGTTTTGGGCAACTTTATAAGTAAAGGTCCTGTTGTGCTCGTGAGCTGTGCTTGGGCAGGAAAGTGCACTGTATCATCACAGTAAAAGTTTTTGGTCATTTCTGGACTTAACACTTCAAGAGTCAATTTTAACTTGGGCAGAAAATTTAGCAATGCATTGAGCCTCATGTCCAATGAGTGAAGTCATAAAATTGCATTAAAATGTTTCTTTATGAAGTGTACATTCTATTTGTAGTGGACTTCCAAAACTTGGATGCATTAGAGTAAAAAGTAGAAGTAGAATTTACCAGTGTTCCTTTACAAGAACAAGACATGCTTCAATTGAAAAAAAAAAAAAAAAAACCTAAAAAAAACCTTTGGCTTCTTGTTTTTCCTTGAGCAAGGATTATTTCCCAAATGGCCAAACTTTTGGAAAGCAGACCACTCAGATGGAACAAAAGGCCAAAGGGTTACCAAAGTAGTCTGTACAATACATTTGCTGTACTCCTTTTGGTAATAGAAACTGACCTGACCTGTGTTGTACCACTCAAGTGGAACCTAGGTTTAGGATAAGCCATTGACCAAACATTAAAGGGCTTCACCTTTGGGACAGGTTGACTATAGACACCAAGGCCAGTAACAAGGTGTGTACATCGGATATAAATCCACTCTTAGAAACAAAGAATGAACATGCTCATTCTTTGTTTCTAATAGCCACCAAGCATTATATTTTTTTCCTTTCAACACAGTTTTCCAGACAGTGTCCACTATCTGTGAACGTACCTGCTGTCAGGCACAAGTTATTTGATTTGCATCACTGTTTGGCACACTGACTTCAGTAAAGAAGGGTAATTCAATAACTGGGGCTTTACACATTACTGGTAAATGGGGTCAGTTTGGCAGCCTCTGTCTGCTCTCCCACTGTGTATCTCACAGCAAAATCAATAGGACTCACTCCATCCCATTGACTTTCAATCACGTTTCTCTGAGTTCTCCTATTCCCCACCAGCCTGCAACCAGCCACACATTACAGGGTTGAACAAAGGTAACTCAGCCTCAGCAGTCCATGCATCAGAAGCTGAATACCCACCGACCAGAAGTTCCCAGCATGCTCACGGTGCTGTAATGACAAGGCACTTGTGTTTATGCAGTAAATTTGCCTGGTCCAGCTTTAGTCGTAACTTTCTTGTCAGACAGTATTCTCAATCTCTATTGAGGTCATTATCTGCAACTTACATGGCACATTATGCAATAAAGGAGCTAATTAATGTTAATGTTAAGTAATGTAAACATTGGAAATATATACAAAAAACAGACTTCCTGTCAACCTAGCAACTGTTCAATCTACAGCATTTGATTAAATGTAGCTAAATAAACTGCTTAAACATGAGTTTGATGGAAGGTTTCAGCTCTAACAGGGTAACTTCAGCTAACACTGGGTAATCACTGTTCAGTGAGTGGTTAATGGGGTCAATAACAATGAGAGCAAACCTCTCATGAACAGATATAATCAATTCATTTTTCCTTTCTCATACAGGAGGTATTTTCATTTTTTCTTTTAATTAAAAGAGGAAATATCCTCAGGCTTAAAATTAGTGTAATTGACCTAAATGATTGAGAGACATGGAGAGGAAAAAAAAGCAAATAATTTGTTGTTAACCTATTTAAAAGAAAAACATGTGGCCTTGTGTCTTTGTAGAGTTTGTGTTGTCATGAAATCTACTCCAAAACTTTACTGCTTTATTTTTAGAGCCAAATACTAGAGCAGCCCTGTGTCCCATGTTCCACTGTTCCTACTTCACCCACCTGTACTGTGTGACCCACTAATGTCCCTCTACTGTTAGTGGGACAGGGAACATGGTGCAGAGCTGCATGTAGAACGACACACATCCCATCTGTTCAGCAAAAAAAGCTTGAGGTCCACTGGAAAAACCACAAAAAGTAAAACAGAGTCATCTCCTTTGGAAAATATTATTAGGCCTCGATGGCTGTGTGGACACTGGAGCTGCCTTCTGCCAAACACACAAACACAGATGAGGTTCACTGTCTCATTGGCTTCAAGAGGGACGTCAGCAGCAAGTCTTTGTACTGTACAGAGGAGCCCTCTCTAAATTGAGTTACCCCACAATCAAAACTGTACAAATATTAGTTCTTTTAAGAGACACAATTGGCCAATTTCCGAAAAGTAACACTATGTAAGTATTTAGGAGGTGCACCACCTAAAGGCCGGGGGCACAAAGCCACAGGGCACATTTGGAGCCGTTTGTCATGATAGACACTGCTTAAATGTGCATATGACTTAGTTGCACCATAGCAAATCATTTTTTGTAACTATGTCAGTCGAATTTGAATTTTGAATAAGTTACTTTTCAAATAGATAACCCAATTTCCAGATGCCTTGGATATTAAAAAACTATTGTTCTGTAGTGTAATCAATCATGTTGTCTCTATATTTATTTATGTAGCTTTCCATGATGTTATGTTGCCTTTAGAGTAGACCAACATTAAATTTTATGAGGTGTCCTTGAAATGAAAAAATGATACAGAACAAAAGCTGGACACGAAGTGAGACAAAAGCGATCCACAAATGAAACCAAGAAACAAGGCCAGATGAGATCACGGAGGACAATTGAAGAGATGTATGGACTGGAGAGTAAATGAGTTTGTGCACACATGTTGGCACATGTTTTCTCATGATGTTGATGGAGATTGAGTCATTAAAGACATTATCGCAAATTCTGCTCTGGGGATACAAATAGTCTATAATCACCCCAACACGTCTCCTTGCCATTCATCATTGTTAGGCTGACAGCTGCAGCACTTCCAGTATCCTCCTTAAATCCCCCAGTGTAAGTCTGTGTACATTTCACAAAGGATGCTATTTACAATGATGTGTGGGAGATAAAGTCAAACAAGAGTTGGAAAGATATTTTTTATCTTGGAGATATGCAGGTGGCCAGAGGGTTGATGCTGCTCTTTGTATTCCAGATGCTGGCTGGAAGATGTGAATGTCTCTGCTAACATCACAGACTGTGGGGGAAAAGGGATGTCCCAATGCACAGATTTACAGTGTTACAGAGTTGGAGTTTAATCCAAACACTAGTGTTGTAATGAAGATGAGACCAAGTAATGACCAGTAAAAAGACCAGCGAGAACCAAGACAGGACCACATTTACAGACCAATGTTGGACACGTGGGAATGGAAGCAATAAATGCATCTATTTTTTAAGTTCTTAAAGGTGCATACCCATAACAGATTTACAGCTGGTGTATGCTTGATAAGAAAAGATAAGAGTGAAGTTAATAGTAATGATTCCCTTAAGGTCTTGATTGGTCTTAATTAAAATTTTAAATTTTTAAAAACACCAGCCAAAGGGTTGTTGTTGGTTTTGTATTCCTGATGCTCGCCGATGGTAATGTGAATATCTGCGGTGGGACTAGAGATGACCCAGTGCACAGCCTCTTCCAGCTCTTCATTTATAAAAGGTTGGACCTCAATCCAAACACAGAGCACTCGTTTACATGCGTTTACGTACATGTTTGACTGTCCAGAGACCCCAGGAGAGTCTTCTTTGTGGTGAGGGGTGTTGAACGCTGAGTCAGTGCATTAGTGTCATGGCAAATGTGTCCTCCAGTCTGTCCCCTGGCTCTCACTGCCAAACCATAGAGACCTATTCGACTGGAGCCAGCAGCACTTAGTGTGAAGGGCCTGGGCAATGGCCTCAATAAGGACTGATGGTCATTTGGAGAGTTCATCTGCACACAACACAACTGAGAGCCATTTACTAACTATCTCCGGAGGCATTACACAACTACAAACACAACAAGTGACAGTGGAGCGACATGTGAATGACGCATGATTTAAGAAAAATCCCTTTAGAAGGTATTTTAAAAAGTCTTAATTTCGCCGGCTGAAAATGTTGTTTGAGGACCTAAACCTACAGAAATATCTACATATATTTAGACTGGACCTCAGGAAAAAAATGAATACAACTCACAGAGAAGAGAAAGTTTCAGTCAAAACAAGTCTACTTCACAGCATTACTGAATCAATGAGCTGGCCTAGTGGCAGCTGACTCCATGGCACGTGTCGAGTAATGGCACGCTTTTGAAACCTTTACTGAGGCCAGGAGCTGCTCGTGGTGATGACAGGGAGGGAGGCCAAAGCAGCGGGTGCCATCTCATTAGCACTTCACATCCATACTGGTGGGAGTTATAAATAATTAGCAGTAAGAGCCTATAGGGAGCGATGCATGCTGTCATCTTAAAAGTTAATCAACAACAGCATGAGTCATCTACACAGAGGCAATTTGATATGGTTCGTCAACAACTGTCAGCATGAGGTCGAAAGCTTATTTTACACATGATTCATAGTATAAAAGAGCATGGTACGCCTCACGTTTTATTCAGTTAGATAAGGATTAAACTTGAAAATAGACGCTCTTTTTGTAGCGCAAGTAAAAATAAAAAAAATGTATAGGCCCTCACACAAATAAAAGGGCTATTTGTTGTTGGCTTTTGTAAAATAATCTCTCTATTATTTTTCAAATAGAATGACATGCATCTAATAGTGTGTTTAACAGGTCAGCCAACCAAAAATTTAGACACAGATTTAAATTTCCATTCACAGGACTAACCTTTTTGCAAACAACAGGCCAAATTCAATCACCGTTCTTTCAAATTTTATAAATGAACTCGACTGCTCGACAACCCTAAGATGGGCAGTAAGCAACCACTTACCACTTCCAGAATTACAACGGTTGTACATTGGTGAAACATTTGCAAAAAGGGTTTCAGTTTCTCTTTAGATTGTTGCTGGCTTTAATTGCATTGACTGTGTGTAGAGTGAATAACCATCAGCCTACATTAGACTACTTTTTAACATTTTCTAGTGCATTATCACCACCCATCTGTAGAACTCATTTATACAAACCTAATGGGAGTCCGTGTAAAATCAGATTGTCCAACTTTCCTTACACAGCAGTGAGCTATCAGGTTACTCTTTTGTCAAAGCATCCTCCAGTACAAAACCCTCGCAGCAACCAGACCCACTGCCATTATGTTCCCATTAACTCTGACTAACGCAGCTGCTCTAAACATTATCACGCCTAGATGCTAATGTAAGGACTATGATTATCATTACGTCTTCCTGATTCTGGAAACAGAACATAAACAGAAGCTGAGGACCTCATTCACTTTCCTTCCCTGCAGTGAAACAAATCAGAAACTAGTTACGCTTCTTTCCCGAATACTGCCTTTGCTCCATGTTGTGACATTAATATCAACTATCAATAGACACTGGCTGGGAAACTGTCGACTGGGGCACACTTCTAAACAGGAGTCAATTAGTGGAGGACAACCTCTTCACATCTCCAATTATCCCCTCACTAAAACCCTCTGCTTGATAACCTAATAGCATCGTAGCTGCGCAGTTAAGTGCAACTAATTCACATTCAGGAAGTAGCTTGATTGTAAGCTAGTGTACGATGTTGCTCAGCACTTCATTTGCTCAGTCGGACTTGTATAGTGCAGAAAAAAGGTCTGTTTTCTCAGGGTCCTCCCAACCAGATTTTTGAGTTCAAAAGGAATGTTATTATGGTCAAAATAGTACAGTTTAGTTTTTCTAGAGTGCACATAATCATAGATTTATGTTTCTGTGTTGTAGCAACCTTCAACCAATTTAGTTGAAAACACCCTTTGTATCCTTACAAATGCAAAACAATGGTGCTCAAAGTGATAACAAAAGTGCCAGCTCTTTTGAATGATCTTTTAAATAACACTTTTCCAAAGTTATCACGGACATCCGAAGTTCATGAATTCAAAGCCAATTGTGTGAAATGCAGATGGCAATATTTAATGCAAATAACTGAAATGGTTTTGTGGATAATGACACAGCAACAGATGTTTTTAATGATCACCTTTCAAACTGAATTTTTCTTAATGGAGTCAAAGCATTCAGATTGCCCTTTACATTTCTCTTCACGATTATAATGTGCATTCTCACATACATTTTATTCAAGCTCATTAGATATTCAAATGGACATAAAAAGCAACTCACAAACAGCACTTGTTACCCAGACATTAATCCCCAGCTCTTTCATCTTTAAATGACTTAAAAGGGTTACATTTATGTGGAAATCCCCTTTTAGGGTCTCTCTATCTTTCCTTCTGGCCACATCTCATTCTTTCCCCATCTTTGATCTCACGCTGACATATCGGCGCAGCTCAGCAAGCTCTTATTTTGTTAGCAGTAATTGGAGAAGCATGATGTAAGTCAAATGCAGCCGGACTAGATTTGTAATACAAATGCAAATTTGATTTACGTAGGTACACACTGCGCCTCTTGCTCTTGGCATCAGAAATGTCTGTTTTCATTTTGTAAAACAAGCTTGACGAAGAGAAACTGAAGCTAGTTCAGTCGGTTAAAGTTCACTATTTTAACCTAACGAATGTTCCCAGGCTAAGATCAGCTGTATCAATATCTCTGTTCCACGAAGTAGAGAGGCTTGTGGAAAGAAGGAGCTCCTTTCCCTCATTTGCACTGAACTCATTAATTTTCTCTGTGACTTGAGGCAGTGCATATTAAAGGATACTGCCATGAACAACATTGAAAACAGATAATTATAAAAACATCATCCCTGTCCCTCTCTGTATTCTCGATGTCTCGTCCACATTCTGCTTCCTGATATTGGTGTTCAGCTGACATTCTGTTTTCCCCAAGGCTAAACACTTTCTAATTGTATTTAAAGGCATCATTTCACTCATACTTTCACTGTTTAAAGCAATGCTTTTCCAATATCCTTCTCTCAGACCAGGTCCAGACCACACCTAGAACCAGACCAGACCTAGAACCAGACCAGGACCAGACCAGGTCCAGGCCTGGACCAGAGTCAGGTCCAGACCAGACCTAGTACCAGACTTGGTCCAGACCAGGACCAGACTAGGACCAGACCAGGTCCAGACCAGGTCCAGACCAGACCAGAGTCAGGTCCAGACCAGACCTAGTACCAGACCTGGTCCAGACCAGGACCAGACTAGGACCAGACCAGGTCCAGACCAGGTCCAGACCAGAGCCAGGTCCAGACCAGACCTAGTACCAGAGCAGGACCAGAGCAGGACCAGACCAGGACCAGAACAGGACTAGACCAGGATCAGACAAAGACTAGACCTAAAACCAGACCAGAACCAGAAAAGACTAGACCAAGACCCGACCTGGACCAGACTAGAATCAAAGAGCAGTACTAGTCCAGGATAAGACCAGGACTAGACCAAGGCCAGGACAAGACCAGGCCCAGTGCCAGTAACCAGACCAGGTCCAGACCTGGACCAGACTAGGACCAGACCAGGACCAGACCAGAGCCAGGTCCAGACCAGACCTAGTACCAGACCAGGTCCAGACCAGGACCAGACTAGGACCAGACCAGGTCCAGACCAGGTCCAGACCAGAGCCAGGTCCAGACCAGACCTAGTACCAGAGCAGGACCAGAGCAGGACCAGAACAGGACTAGACCAGGATCAGACAAAGACTAGACCTAAAACCAGACCAGAACCAGAAAAAGACTAGACCAAGACCCGACCTGGACCAGACTAGAATCAAAGAGCAGTACTAGTCCAGGATAAGACCAGGACTAGACCAAGGCCAGGACAAGACCAGGCCCAGTACCTGACCGCTACTAGACCAGGATGAGACAGGAACTAGAAGAAGACTAGGACCAGACAAAGACCAAGACAAGACCAGGCTCAGTCCAAGACCAGGTAAAGACCAGTACCAAACCCTGAACCAGACCAGGACCACACCAGCACCAGACCAGAACTGGTTTAAGATCAGATCCAAACCAGCTTAATTCAAAGTCCTTTAACATCTCCCATTGTATTTCAGCTTTTTTAAGGAATATAACATGTTTCAATTTAATACAGCTTAGATCAACTTAGTTAAGCTTCCATCACCTTCACTCAACCTAATTCACCTTCTTTCATCTTAAGTCATCTTCTTTCATCTTAATTCAGTTTCTTTCATCTTGATTCAGCCTCTTTCATCTTAAGTCATTTTCTTTCATCTTAATTCAGTTTCTTTCATGTTGATTCAGTTTCTTTCATCTTAATTCAGCTTCTTTCATCTTAATTCAGCTTCTTTCATCTTAATTCAGCTTCTTTCAGCTTAATTCAGCTTCTTTTAGCTTAATTCAGCTTATTTTAGCTTCATTCAGCTTCTTTCACTTCATTTCAACATTCAGCTTCAGCATCCACACGCAATGGCTTCTTCAGCCATTGCAAAGATTCTAGTTATTCCAGTTTATTCTTCCACCGTTTTTTGACGGCTTTCAACTCATCAGCCGTTCAACCGATTTCAGCCATTCAAACTTTAAAACGTGTCTAAATTCAGCGACATGGGTGCTATTACTTTTGGTATTCATATCTTTTATACTTTTTCAAATATTTTGCCTTTTATGGCCTAAAACCCCAATCATTTCCTCTGGATTTCACCAAAATTCACGTTTTCAGCTTTTCCTTCAGCTCCTTCAGCTGTTCACTGCTTCAGCATACTTCAACATTTCAGCATCATTCAAACGTTCAACGAATCACAAGAAATTCATCTTTTCAGCTATGTTTTTACTTTTTCAATATCTTCTACCGTTTTTCTTCAGTCACAGTGTAAAGCGATCAGCACTTTTTGGATTTTACCTGCGTTAGAATGCGTTGTTATGGTCGCTATGCTCCAACTGTCAGAGTGGGTGATGTCACAGGTGACATCACCCACTCTAACTTTTCAGCTTTCTTCACCATTTCATGCTTCAGCTCTTGTCGCTTCCACTAATTTCACTTCATTCAACTAATTTTATGCTTAAAATGTAGTGATTTTGTCCTCTTTCAGAAAATGTAACTTTCAAAGCTCTGTGATTTACTACATTTGAATCAGAGCTTCAACAGTGGAGCAAAGTCACCTTACTTCTCCATTGACTCCCATTCTAATTTTGATCCAACTTTTCTCCTCAGACTCAGAGCTCTTACACATGTTTAACTTGTCACTGCTCATTCATTTTTCATCCAATTAACATAAATTTCATATCCACATGTTCAGCAGAGTCTCCTGTCGCTCACAGTTCAAAGATTTTTCAGATCTGATGTACGGTTCCTGCAATAAACTCTTGTGTTTAAAGGCATCATTTCACTCATACTTTCACTGTTTAAAGCAATGCTTTTCCAATATCCTTCTCTCAGACCAGGTCCAGACCACACCTAGAACCAGACCAGGACCAGACCAGGTCCAGACCAGACCCAGAACCAGACCAGGACCAGACCAGGTCCAGGCCTGGACCAGACCAGGTCCAGACCAGGTCCAGACCAGAGCCAGGTCCAGACCAGACCTTACCAGTACCAGAGCAGGACCAGACCAGGACCAGAACAGGACTAGACCAGGATCAGACAAAGACTAGACCTAAAACCAGACCAGGATCAGAACCAGAAAAGACTAGACCTAGACCTGCCAGGACCAGACTAGAATCAAAGAGCAGTACTAGTCCAGGATAAGACCAGGACTAGACCAAGGCCAGGACAAGACCAGGCCCAGTACCTGACCGCTACTAGACCAGGATGAGACAGGAACTAGAAGAAGACTAGGTCAGCAAGACCACAGCCAAGACCAGGTAAAGACCAGTCCCAAACCCTGAACCAGACCAAGACCACACCAGCACCAGACCAGAACTGGTTTAAGATCAGATCCAAACCAGCTTAATTCAAAGTCCTTTAACATCTCCCATTGTATTTCAGCTTTTTTAAGGAATATAACATGTTTCAATTTATTACAGCTTAGAACAACTTAGTTTAGCTTCCATCACCTTCACTCAATCTAATTCACCTTCTTTCATCTTAAGTCATCTTCTTTCATCTTAAGTCATCTTCTTTCATCTTAATTCAGTTTCTTTATCTTAATTCAGTTCTTTCATCTTAATTCAGCTTCTTTCAGCTTAATTCAGCTTCTTTCAGCTTAATTCAGCTTCTTTCATCTTAATTCATCTTCTTTCATCTTAATTCAGTTTCTTTCATGTTGATTCAGTTTCTTTCATCTTAATTCAGTTTCTTTCATCTTAATTCAGCTTCTTTCAGCTTAATTCAGCTTCTTTCAGCTTAATTCAGCTTCTTTTAGCTTCATTCAGCTTCTTTCACTTCATTTCAACATTCAGCTTCAGCATCCACACGCAATGGCTTCTTCAGCCATTGCAAAGATTCTAGTTATTATAGTTTATTCTTCCACTGTTTTTTGACCGCTTTCAACTCATCAGCCGTTCAACCGATTTCAGCCATTCAAACTTTAAAACGTGTCTAAATTCAGCGACATGGGTGCTATTACTTTTGGTATTCATATCTTTTATACTTTTTCAAATATTTTGCCTTTTATGGCCTAAAACCCCCATTCATTTCCTATGGGATTTCACCAAAATTCACGTTTTTCAGCTTTTCCTTCAGCTCCTTCAGCTGTTCACTGCTTCAGCATACTTCAACATTTCAGCATCATTCAAACGTTCAACGAATCACAAGAAATTCATCTTTTCAGCTATGTTTTTACTTTTTCAATATCTTCTACCGTTTTTCTTCAGTCACAGTGTAAAGCGATCAGCACTTTTTGGATTTTACCTGCGTTAGAATGCGTTGTTATGGTCGCTATGCTTCAACTGTCAGAGTGGGTGATGTCACCCACTCTAACTTTTCAGCTTTCTTCACCATTTCATGCTTCAGCTCTTGTCGCTTCCACTAATTTCACTTCATTCAACTAATTTTATGCTTAAAATGTAGGGATTTTCGTGCTCTTTCAGAAAATGTATCTTTCAAAGCTCTGTGATTTACTACATTTGAATCAGAGCTTCAACAGTGGAGCAAAGTCACCTTACTTCTCCATTGACTCCCATTCTAATTTTGATCCAACTTTTCTCCTCAGACTCAGAGCTCTTACACATGTTTAACTTGTCACTGCTCATTCATTTTTCATCCAATTAACATAAATTTCATATCCACATGTTCAGCAGAGTCTCCTGTCGCTCACAGTTCAAAGATTTTTCAGATCTGATGTACGGTTCCTGCAATAAACTCTTGTGTTTAAAGGCATCATTTCACTCATACTTTCACTGTTTAAAGCAATGCTTTTCCAATATCCTTCTCTCAGACCAGGTCCAGACCACACCTAGAACCAGACCAGGACCAGACCAGGTCCAGGCCTGGACCAGACTAGGACCAGACCAGGTCCAGACCAGGTCCAGACCAGACCAGAGCCAGGTCCAGACCAGACCTAGTACCAGACCAGGTCCAGACCAGGACCAGACTAGGACCAGACCAGGTCCAGACCAGGTCCAGACCAGAGCCAGGTCCAGACCAGACCTAGTACCAGAGCAGGACCAGAGCAGGACCAGACCAGGACCAGAACAGGACTAGACCAGGATCAGACAAAGACTAGACCTAAAACCAGACCAGAACCAGAAAAAGACTAGACCAAGACCCGACCTGGACCAGACTAGAATCAAAGAGCAGTACTAGTCCAGGATAAGACCAGGACTAGACCAAGGCCAGGACAAGACCAGGCCCAGTGCCAGTAACAGACCAGGTCCAGACCAGGTCCAGACCTGGACCAGACTAGGACCAGACCAGGTCCAGACCAGGGCCAGACCAGAGCCAGGTCCAGACCAGACCTAGTACAGACCAGGTCCAGACCAGGACCAGACTAGGACCAGACCAGGTCCAGACCAGGTCCAGACCAGAGCCAGGTCCCACCAGACCTAGTACCAGAGCAGGACCAGACCAGGACCAGAACAGGACTAGACCAGGATCAGACAAAGACTAGACCTAAAACCAGACCAGAACCAGAAAAAGACTAGACCAAGACCCGACCTGGACCAGACTAGAATCAAAGAGCAGTACTAGTCCAGGATAAGACCAGGACTAGACCAAGGCCAGGACAAGACCAGGCCCAGTACCTGACCGCTACTAGACCAGGATGAGACAGGAACTAGAAGAAGACTAGGACCAGACAAAGACCAAGACAAGACCAGGCTCAGACCAAGACCAGGTAAAGACCAGTACCAAACCCTGAACCAGACCAGGACCACACCAGCACCAGACCAGAACTGGTTTAAGATCAGATCCAAACCAGCTTAATTCAAAGTCCTTTAACATCTCCCATTGTATTTCAGCTTTTTTAAGGAATATAACATGTTTCAATTTATTACAGCTTAGAACAACTTAGTTAAGCTTCCATCACCTTCACTCAATCTAATTCACCTTCTTTCATCTTAAGTCATCTTCTTTCATCTTAATTCAGTTTCTTTCATGTTGATTCAGTTTCTTTCATCTTAATTCAGCTTCTTTCAGCTTAATTCAGCTTCTTTTAGCTTCATTCAGCTTCTTTCATCTTAATTCAGCTTCTTTCAGCTTAATTCAGCTTCTTTCATCTTAATTCAGTTTCTTTCATCTTAATTCAGTTTCTTTCATGTTGATTCAGTTTCTTTCATCTTAATTCAGCTTCTTTCATCTTAATTCAGCTTCTTTCAGCTTAATTCAGCTTCTTTTAGCTTCATTCAGCTTCTTTCACTTCATTTCAACATTCAGCTTCAGCATCCACACGCAATGGCTTCTTCAGCCATTGCAAAGATTCTAGTTGTGTGGATGCTGAGACATTCAGCATCCACAATTAGTTCTCCTTTCAACATTCCATTATTTCTTTATTCTTATAGTTTATTCTTCCACTGTTTTTTGTCCGCTTTCACGCCTTCAGCCGTTCAACCGATTTCAGCCATTCAAACTTTAAAACGTGTCTAAATTCAGCGACATGGGTGCTATTACTTTTGGTATTCATATCTTTTATACTTTTTAAAATATTTTGCCTTTTATGGCCTAAAACCCCCATTCATTTCCTATGGGATTTCACCAAAATTCACGTTTTTCAGGTTTTCCTTCAGCTCCTTCAGCTGTTCACTGCTTCAGCATACTTCAACATTTCAGCATCATTCAAACGTTCAACGAATCACAAGAAATTCATCTTTTCAGCTATGTTTTTACTTTTCAATATCTTCTACCGTTTTTCTTCAGTCACAGTGTAAAGCGATCAGCACTTTTTGGATTTTACCTGCGTTAGAATGCGTTGTTATGGTCGCTATGCTTCAACTGTCAGAGTGGGTGATGTCACCCACTCTAACTTTTCAGCTTTCTTCACCATTTCATGCTTCAGCTCTTGTCGCTTCCACTAATTTCACTTCATTCAACTAATTTTATGCTTAAAATGTAGGGATTTTCGTGCTCTTTCAGAAAATGTATCTTTCAAAGCTCTGTGATTTACTACATTTGAATCAGAGCTTCAACAGTGGAGCAAAGTCACCTTACTTCTCCATTGACTCCCATTCTAATTTTGATCCAACTTTTCTCCTCAGACTCAGAGCTCTTACACATGTTTAACTTGTCACTGCTCATTCATTTTTCATCCAATTAACATAAATTTCATATCCACATGTTCAGCAGAGTCTCCTGTCGCTCACAGTTCAAAGATTTTTCAGATCTGATGTACGGTTCCTGCAATAAACTCTTGTGTTTAAAGGCATCATTTCACTCATACTTTCACTGTTTAAAGCAATGCTTTTCCAATATCCTTCTCTCAGACCAGGTCCAGACCACACCTAGAACCAGACCAGGACCAGACCAGGTCCAGGCCTGGACCAGACCAGGTCCAGACCAGGTCCAGACCAGAGCCAGGTTCAGACCAGACCTAGTACCAGAGCAGGACCAGAGCAGGACCAGACCAGGACCAGAACAGGACTAGACCAGGATCAGACAAAGACTAGACCTAAAACCAGACCAGAACCAGAAAAAGACTAGACCAAGACCCGACCTGGACCAGACTAGAATCCAAGAGCAGTACTAGTCCAGGATAAGACCAGGACTAGACCAAGGCCAGGACAAGACCAGGCCCAGTGCCAGTAACCAGACCAGGTCCAGACCTGGACCAGACTAGGACCAGACCAGGTCCAGACCAGAGCCAGGTCCAGACCAGACCTAGTACCAGACCAGGTCCAGACCAGGACCAGACTAGGACCAGACCAGGTCCAGACCAGGTCCAGACCAGAGCCAGGTCCAGACCAGACCTAGTACCAGAGCAGGACCAGAGCAGGACCAGACCAGGACCAGAACAGGACTAGACCAGGATCAGACAAAGACTAGACCTAAAACCAGACCAGAACCAGAAAAAGACTAGACCAAGACCCGACCTGGACCAGACTAGAATCAAAGAGCAGTACTAGTCCAGGATAAGACCAGGACTAGACCAAGGCCAGGACAAGACCAGGCCCAGTACCTGACCGCTACTAGACCAGGATGAGACAGGAACTAGAAGAAGACTAGGACCAGACAAAGACCAAGACAAGACCAGGCTCAGACCAAGACCAGGTAAAGACCAGTACCAAACCCTGAACCAGACCAAGACCACACCAGCACCAGACCAGAACTGGTTTAAGATCAGATCCAAACCAGCTTAATTCAAAGTCCTTTAACATCTCCCATTGTATTTCAGCTTTTTTAAGGAATATAACATGTTTCAATTTATTACAGCTTAGAACAACTTAGTTAAGCTTCCATCACCTTCACTCAATCTAATTCACCTTCTTTCATCTTAAGTCATCTTCTTTCATCTTAAGTCATCTTCTTTCATCTTAATTCAGTTTCTTTCATGTTGATTCAGTTTCTTTCATCTTAATTCAGCTTCTTTCATCTTAATTCAGCTTCTTTCAGCTTAATTCAGCTTCTTTCAGCTTAATTCAGCTTCTTTCAGCTTAATTCAGTTTCTTTCATCTTAATTCAGCTTCTTTCATCTTAATTCAGCTTCTTTCAGCTTAATTCATCTTCTTTCATCTTAATTCAGTTTCTTTCATGTTGATTCAGTTTCTTTCATCTTAATTCAGCTTCTTTCATCTTAATTCAGCTTCTTTCAGCTTAATTCAGCTTCTTTTAGCTCAATTCAGCTTCTTTCACTTCATTTCAACATTCAGCTTCAGCATTCACACGCAATGGCTTCTTCAGCCATTGCAAAGATTCTAGATTATAGTTTATTCTTCCACTGTTTTTTGACGGCTTTCAACTCATCAGCCGTTCAACCGATTTCAGCCATTCAAACTTTTAAACGTGTCTAAATTCAGCGACATGGGTGCTATTACTTTTGGTATTCATATCTTTTATACTTTTTCAAATATTTTGCCTTTTATGGCCTAAAACCCCCATTCATTTCCTATGGGATTTCACCAAAATTCACGTTTTTCAGGTTTTCCTTCAGCTCCTTCAGCTGTTCACTGCTTCAGCATACTTCAACATTTCAGCATCATTCAAACGTTCAACGAATCACAAGAAATTCATCTTTTCAGCTATGTTTTTACTTTTTCAATATCTTCTACCGTTTTTCTTCAGTCACAGTGTAAAGCGATCAGCACTTTTTGGATTTTACCTGCGTTAGAATGCGTTGTTATGGTCGTATGCTTCAACTGTCAGAGTGGGTGACATCACCCACTCTAACTTTTCAGCTTTCTTCACCATTTCATGCTTCAGCTCTTGTCGCTTCCACTAATTTCACTTCATTCAACTAATTTTATGCTTAAAATGTAGGGATTTTTGTGCTCTTTCAGAAAATGTATCTTTCAAAGCTCTGTGATTTACTACATTTGAATCAGAGCTTCAACAGTGGAGCAAAGTCACCTTACTTCTCCATTGACTCCCATTCTAATTTTGATCCAACTTTTCTCCTCAGACTCAGAGCTCTTACACATGTTTAACTTGTCACTGCTCATTCATTTTTCATCCAATTAACATAAATTTCATATCCACATGTTCAGCAGAGTCTCCTGTCGCTCACAGTTCAAAGATTTTTCAGATCTGATGTACGGTTCCTGCAATAAACTCTTGTGTTTAAAGGCATCATTTCACTCATACTTTCACTGTTTAAAGCAATGCTTTTCCAATATCCTTCTCTCAGACCAGGTCCAGACCACACCTAGAACCAGACCAGGACCAGACTAGGTCCAGGCCTGGACCAGACTAGGACCAGACCAGGTCCAGACCAGGTCCAGACCAGACCAGAGCCAGGTCCAGACCAGACCTAGTACCAGACTTGGTCCAGACCAGGACCAGACTAGGACTAGACAGGTCAGAGGTAGATAGGAGAGGAGAAGATATAAGAGGAAGAGAGGAAGAGGGAAGAGGAGAGGAGATAGAAGAAAGGAGAAGAGAGGAGAAGAAGTAAGAAGGAGAAGAAGAAGGATAGAAGGAGAAGGAGGAAGGAGAGGAGAAGAATAAGAAGGCAGAAGGAGACATAGGACCAGACCAGGTCCAGACCAGGTCCAGACCAGAGACCAGGTCCAGACCAGACCTAGTACCAGAGCAGGACCAGAGCAGGACCAGACCAGGACCAGAACAGGACTAGACCAGGATCAGACAAAGACTAGACCTAAAACCAGACCAGAACCAGAAAAAGACTAGACCAAGACCCGACCTGAACAGACTAGAATCAAAGAGAGCAGTACTAGTCCAGGATAAGACCAGGACTAGACCAAGGCCAGGACAAGACCAGGCCCAGTACCTGACCGCTACTAGACCAGGATGAGACAGGAACTAGAAGAAGACTAGGACCAGACAAAGACCAAGACAAGACCAGGCTCAGACCAAGACCAGGTAAAGACCAGTACCAAACCCTGAACCAGACCAGGACCACACCAGCACTAGACCAGAACTGGTTTAAGATCAGATCCAAACCAGCTTAATTCAAAGTCCTTTAACATCTCCCATTGTATTTCAGCTTTTTTAAGGAATATAACATGTTTCAATTTATTACAGCTTAGATCAACTTAGTTAAGCTTCCATCACCTTCACTCAATCTAATTCACCTTCTTTCATCTTAAGTCATCTTCTTTCATCTTAATTCAGTTTCTTTCATGTTGATTCAGTTTCTTTTCATCTTAATTCAGCTTCTTTCATCTTAATTCAGCTCTCTTTCAGCTTAATTCAGCTTCTTTCAGCTTAATTCAGCTTCTTTCATCTTAATTCATTTCTTTCATCTTAATTCAGCTTCTTTCATCTTAATTCAGCTTTCTTTCATCTTAATTCAGCTTCTTTCAGCTTAATTCAGCTTCTTTCATCTTAATTCAGTTTCTTTCATCTTAATTCAGCTTTTTATTTTCTTTCTTTTCATCTTAATTCAGCTTCTTTCATCTTAATTCAGCTCTTTCAGCTTAATTCAGCTTCTTTTAGCTTAATTCAGCTTCTTTCACTTCATTTCAACATTCAGCTTCAGAATCCACACGCAATGGCTTCTTCAGCCATTGCAAAGATTCTAGTTATTATTGTTTAGTTTATTCTTTCCACTGTTTTTTGACGGCTTTCAACTCATCAGCCGTTCAACCGATTTCAGCCATTCAAACTTTAAAACGTGTCTAAATTCAGCGACATGGGTGCTATTACTTTGGTGTATTCATATCTTTTATACTTTTTCAAATATTTTGCCTTTTATGGCCTTAAACCCCCATTCATTTCCTATGGATTTCACCAAAATTCACGTTTTTCAGCTTTTCCTTCAGCTCCTTCAGCTGCCTCACTGCTTCAGCATACTTCAACATTTCAGCATCATTCAAACGTTCAACGAATCACAAGAAATTCATCTTTTCAGCTATGTTTTTACTTTTTCAATATCTTCTACCGTTTTTTTTTTCAGTCACAGTGTAGCGATCAGCACTTTTGGATTTTACCAAGTAAGAATGCGTTGTTATGGTCGCTATAAAGCTTCATCTGTTAGAGTGGGTGATGTCACCACTCTAACTTTTTCAGCTTTCTTCACTCATTTCATGCTTCAGCTCTTGTCGTCTAACTAATTTCACTTCATTCAACTAATTTTATGCTTAAAATGTAGTGATTTTTGTCCCTCTTTCAGAAATGTATCTTCAAAGCTCTGTGATTTACTACATTTGAATCAGAGCTTCAACAGTGGAGCAAAGTCACCTTACTTCTCCATTGACTCCCATTCTAATTTTGATCCAACTTTTCTTCTCAGACTCAGAGCTCTTACACATGTTTAACTTGTCACTGCTCATTCATTTTTCATCCAATTAACATAAATTTCATATCCACATGTTCAGCAGAGTCTCCTGTCGCTCACAGTTCAAAGATTTTTCAGATCTGATGTACGGTTCCTGCAATAAACTCTTGTGTTTAAAGGCATCATTTCACTCATACTTTCACTGTTTAAAGCAATGCTTTTCCAATATCCTTCTCTCAGACCAGGTCCAGACCACACCTAGAACCAGACCAGGACCAGACCAGGTCCAGGCCTGGACCAGACCAGGTCCAGACCAGGTCCAGACCAGAGCCAGGTCCAGACCAGACCTAGTACCAGAGCAGGACCAGAGCAGGACCAGACCAGGACCAGAACAGGACTAGACCAGGATCAGACAAAGACTAGACCTAAAACCAGACCAGAACCAGAAAAAGACTAGACCAAGACCCGACCTGGACCAGACTAGAATCAAAGAGCAGTACTAGTCCAGGATAAGACCAGGACTAGACCAAGGCCAGGACAAGACCAGGCCCAGTACCTGACCGCTACTAGACCAGGATGAGACAGGAACTAGAAGAAGACTAGGACCAGACAAAGACCAAGACAAGACCAGGCTCAGACCAAGACCAGGTAAAGACCAGTACCAAACCCTGAACCAGACCAGGACCACACTAGCACCAGACCAGAACTGGTTTAAGATCAGATCCAAACCAGCTTAATTCAAAGTCCTTTAACATCTCCCATTGTATTTCAGCTTTTTTAAGGAATATAACATGTTTCAATTTATTACAGCTTAGAACAACTTAGTTAAGCTTCCATCACCTTCACTCAATCTAATTCACCTTCTTTCATCTTAAGTCATCTTCTTTCATCTTAATTAAGTTTCTTTCATGTTGATTCAGTTTCTTTCATCTTAATTCAGTTTCTTTCATCTTAATTCAGCTTCTTTCAGCTTAATTCAGCTT